>OX451741.1:1470583748-1471992168 GCA_948472305.1 Vicia faba
GATACTATCCGGTCGAATCCGGGCTTCATAACTTGTGTTAAAGATATACCACTATCTGGTCGTAATCCAGGCTTCGCGGTGTCTTTGGCTGCTATCTGGTCACATTCCAGGCTTCACAGAAACTTGTATTGCTATCTGGTCGTAATCCAGGCTTCACAATAACTTGCTGATCTGTTATCCGGTCGTAATCCGGGCTTCACGGCTTATGTTTATGACATACCACTATCTGGTCGAATCCAGGCTTCATGGTGTCTCGCACTGCTATCTGGTCGTAATCTAGGCTTCACAGTAACTTGTTGAGTTGTTATCCGGTCGTAATCCGGGCTTCACAGCTTGTGTTTATGACATACCACTATCTGGTCGAATCCAGGCTTCACGGTACTTGTATTTCTGTTATCCGGTCGTAATCCGGGCTTCACGGCTTGCTTGGGATTAAACTATTATCCGGTCGAATCCGGGCTTCATAACTTAGAGATAAAGCACTATCTGGTTGAATCCAGGCTTCGCGGTGTATGATATTGTTATCCAGTCGTTCTCTGGGCTTCACAATATGATGTAGAAATCAAGGTACTATCCGGTCGGATCCGGGCTTCATAGCTTGAACTTTGTGAGAATTTGATTGTATTTTTCCTGAAAGGTAAAGGGTTAGTTGTATGTAATGCATGATATGTATCAAGCAATGATGTTCACAAAATAAATGAGATTGTGCTGTATGATGCGTATGCGCATGTCATGATGTATGGACATGCAAGGTTTATTATGATATTCTCTAACTGGGGAAAATAAATCCCGGACTACTTCTGGAGAGTGCAAGGAGTTGAATTCTTCGTTCCCGCTGGGGATAATGTCCGAAGGTGATTGTGAGAATAATCCTGCTGGAGAATAAATTGACGAGAAAATGACTCTGTAGGGAAGAGATACTTTGTCTGAAGATCTGCTGATTTGGAGAAATAACCTCGGCTGCGGATGAATTACCGTTGTTGGCGATAATGAAACCTGTTGGGGATTGAGGTTCTGCTTGTGGAAGAAATAAGCTTCACTGGGGATGGTCTTCTATTGTCGGTGATAGATAAACTCTGCTTGGGGAGAATCATTGTTTTTAGATACCTTTTTCTCCGCGGGGAGTGAATGTACCTTTAGTCGTATTCTCCAGCTAGGTCTATCCCTATTCCTATTTGACAGAGAAACCGTAAGGTTAGGACATTTCTTGTTTGCCCCTGTTTTTGATATTACGAGTAATCGTATTTTGTTTTGCATGTAAATATTTATGAGCAGCAATTATTGTCAAATGCATATATCAAAAATGAACCATTGGACGTTCTTGCAAAACAAAACAGAAAAAAAGAAAAACAATTTGAAATTTCTTTGTGAAAATGAATTGTATTGATTTTGCAGTTGGCCTGTAAGTAGGCGTTTTTTGTACAAGAGGCTGACGTCCTAGTAAGAGAACGCCGCCGAATGATAGAAATTATACAACTTGTGTAAAACAAAGAAAAACAGCTATGTGAACAATCCCACTGGGTTCCAACTATGCTATCGTCTTTATATCTTTGAGTATCTCATCACTTTGCTACTTGGTTGAAGGTAGATCAGATTGATTGACGCCGTCCGAACTTGTTAGTCAATACTGAAGTCTGGTTGTAAGATGATCCAATGAGACATAGTGTTACGCTTTGATCCCTAATTTTTGCCTGGAGCACCCTTTCGGGTCTTCAGTCCACCAGAATACCCTTGTTTGCCCAAGCCGCCTTTTCAGGTTTTCGACTTGTCGGGTGTACAAATGTTTTTATTTTCATCCCTTATTTTTGCCCGAACCCTTTTGGTTCGCCGGGAAGCCCTTATTTTTGCGTAGGCCAATCAACCTAGCGGGTCTTTGATTATGCGTAGTATTTTTTCACTATGTCTGCATTGATGGGGTGAGGAAGGTCGTCACCGTCCATGGTGGTTAGAATCATAGCTCCTCCTGAGAAAATGTTCTTAACCACAAATGGCCCTTCATACGTAGGGGTCCATTTTCCCCTGGGATCACTTTGCGGTAGTATGATGTGTTTGATCACCAGATCCCCAACTTGATACTCTTGTCGTCTGACTTTCTTGTTAAATGCCTTGATCATTCGCTTTTGATACGTCTGACCATGACAAATAGCAGTAAGTCTCTTTTCGTCGATTAAGTTCAGCTGATCAAGCCGGGTCTGGATCCAGTCATCCTCGCTCAAACCTGCATCCTTCATAATCTGAAGAGAGCGTATCTGGACCTCAATGGGCAAGACTGCCTCCATGCCATACACCAAAGAGTAGGGTGTTGCCCCTGTTGAAGTCCGCACTGAGGTTCGGTACACATGAAGAGCAAATGGTAACATCTCGTGCCAATCTTTGTATGTCACCGTCATCTTCTGCACAATCTTCTTGATGTTCTTATTAGCTGCTTCAACAGCTCCATTCATCTTCGGCCGGTAAGGAGAAGAGTTGTGATGCTGTATCTTAAACTGCTTGCAGAGCTTGGTGATCATCGTATTGTTCAGATTTGTACCATTGCCCGTAATGATCTTCTCTGGTACACCATATTGACAGATCAAATTGTGCCGAATAAACCGCGCCACGATGTTCTTGGTTAATGTAGCAAAGGAATCTGCCTCAACCCACTTTGTGAAATAATCAATTGCTACCAGGATGAAATGATGCCCGTTGGACGCAGTAGGTCTGATCTCACCAATCATATCGATGCCCCACATTGTAAAAGGCCAAGGAGCCATCAAGACATTCAGAAGAACTAGAGGTACATGCCCCTTATCAGCATAGACTTGGCACTTATGACAGGTCCGAGAATGCTGATAACAGTCGGCTTCCATAGTAGACCAATAGTACCCTGCCCGTAGGATTTTCTTTGCCATGGTATGCCCACTGGAATGAGTTCCGAAAGTACCTTCATGTAACTCTGCCATGATCTTTTTTGCCTCTTTATTTTCCACACATTGCAGTAAGGTTGAGTCATGGTTACGCTTGTAAAGGATACCATTACTGATGAAGAACCTCACCACGAACCTCCTCAAGAACTTCTTATCATTAACAGATGCGCCCTCGGGGTATTCCTGAGCCTCAAGATACCTCTTTACCTCATGAAACCAGGGTTTATCCGCTACCTCTTCAGTCTCAATGCCACAGCAATGTGCGGGTTCATCCAACCTCTCGATAGTAATCCGGGGAGCCTCATTGTCCCACTTGACCTAGAACATAGAAGACATAGTGGCTAGCGCATCTGCTAACTGATTCTCCTCTCTGGGGAAATGTTCAAAGGTTATCTCCTCGAAGTGTGGAAGCAACGTCAATACATACTCTTTGTAAGGAATACGATTTGGGTGCTTCGTATCCCACTCGCCTTTAATCTGACTGCTCACGAGAGCGAATCTCCGAATACACTTAAGAACTTAATCCTTAGGTCAATAGCTGCTCGAAGGCCCATGATACACGCTTCATACTCCGCCATGTTGTTGGTGCAGTTAAAACATAATCGGGCGGTGAATGGAGTATGACAGCCCTCAGGAGATATAATCACGGAGCCAATGCCATTACCCAACGCTTTTGAAGCTCCATCAAAATACATAGACCATCGGGATCCCTCCTCAGGTCCTTCATCCGGTCCAGGCTTTTCACAGTCGGTCACCAACATGATGTTCTCATCCGGAAACTCAAAGTTCATACACTTGTAATCATCCACGGCCTGATGCGCTAAATGATCTGCCAACACACTCCCCTTGATTGCCTTTTGGGTTGTGTATTGGATGTCGTACTCAATTAAGATCATCTGCTATCTTGCTATTCTTCTAGATAAGGCAGGCTTTTCGAAGATATACTTGATTGGATCCATCTTTGATATCAAAAGGGTAGTGTGAGTCAGCATATACTGTCTCAGCCAGCGAGCAGCCCATGCCAAAGCGCAACAAGTTTTCTCAAGCAGTGAGTATCATGTCTCAAAGTCGGTAAACTTTTTGCTAAGGTAGTAAATAGCATGCTCTTTTCGGCCAGACTCATCATGCTGCCCCAACACGCACCCCATCGAATTGTCGAGTACTGTCAAGTATAAGATCAAATTTCTCCCTTCAACTGGAGGCATCAGAATAGGGGGCTCTTGGAGATATTCCTTGATCCTTTTGAAAGCGGCCTGACATTCATCATTCCATTTTACCACTTGATCTTTCTTCAGCAGCTTGAAGATTGGCTCACAAGTAGCAGTCAGATGTGAAATGAATCGGGCAATGTAATTTAGTTGTCCCAAAAAGCCTCTGACTTCTTTTTCCGTTCGGGGAGCTGGCATTTCCTGTACAACTTTCACCTTTGCAGGACCCACCTGAATACCTTTATCACTAACGACGAAGCCCAACAGCTTACCAGACCTTACCCCGAAGGTGCACTTGTTCGGGTTTAACCTCAGGTTGTACATCTTGAACCTGTCGAATAGTTTCTGGAGATGGTAAAGATGTTCTTCTTCAGTCTGGGATCTTGCAATCATGTCATCAACGTATACCTCAATCTCATGGTGAATCATGTCGTGGAACAAAGCAACCATGGCACACTGATACGTTTCCCCAGCATTCTTCAATCCGAACGATATAACTTTGTAGCAAAAGGTACCCCACTGTGTAACGAAGGTTGTCTTCTCCATGTCTTCGGGAGCCATCTTAATCTGATTGTAACCAGAAAAACCATCCATAAAGGAGAAGATCTTATGTTACGCGGTATTGTCGACCAGAACATCAATGTGAGGGAGTGGGAAATCATCCTTGGGGCTTGCCCTGTTCATATTTCTATAGTCTACACACATCCGCACCTTACCCTCTTTCTTGGGCACTGGAACCACGTTGGCAACCCACTGCGGATAAGAAGTGACAACTAGAAAACCGGCATCAAGCTGTTTCATGACGTCAACTTTGATTTTCTCAGACATCTCTGGGCGCATACGGCGAACTTTTTGCTTTACCGGAGAAGAGTCTTCCTTAGTTGGAAAGCGGTGAACCACAATATCGATATCCAACCCAGGAATATCTTCATAAGACCAAGCGAAGATCTCAAAATAGTCACGCATCATTTGTATTAACCGTTACTTGACGCTAGGCTCCAGATTTGCACCTATCTTGACCTCTTTCCTGTCTTCTTCTGTACCCAAATTCACTGATTCCACTGGCTCTTCATGAGGCTGTATGGCCCTCTATTCTTGTAGTAACAGTCTAGCAAATTCCCCAGGCAGTAGCAGAGTCGTTATCAATGGGATCCAGAGTGGATGTGGATCTGCATTATGATATGTGAGCGTGTGTAAGACAATAGCTGTTTTGATAAAGTGCAAGATAGAAAAGAAAAACAAGGAGCACAAAATTTGTAATGCAAGAAAACGTCCAATGCTTTATTTATGATATATGAAAATGACAAATAATAAGCCCGCACAAACAAAGCTAAAGCGCCTCGGGCAAGGCACCGAGCTGTAAAGTTTCAAATTGTCCATTACAAATCTTAAAACAAAAGTCTATTAATGTGTAATAAAAGAAACGGGCACGAAGTCCTTCGCCGTCCAATTATTCAATCCACCGTCGGTAGTCGGGTAAATCCAGCTGTCGAATTCTGACTCTTCCTCATCGTCTTCAATTGCATTCACTCTTGGATTACTGATGTGCAGAAGAGGTCTTCCAATCCGCGCGCACCGAACGACCCTTTGAGCCTCTGCAGTAAAGCCCAAACCAAACTTATCAATTTTGTGTGCAAAGTCAGGGAGTTGACCCCAATTTTCACACCCATATTTTTCTATAACAGCCCTGCCATCCTTGAGGGAATCCATCTTCATTGTAGGTTCTTCAACAACAACTTCAGTCGACGCTAGAGTCTGGGGGACCTCTTCAAAGTTCTGACACGGGGTTTCAATGAACTCTCCATCCATCCCCACATAGAGAAAAGAGTTAAGATGACTTACCATGTACTCCTCCTCACCTTGCATCGTAACAATCTTCCCCTTTACTGAATATTTCAACATCTGATGGAGCATAAAAGTCACTGCCCCAGCCTTATGAATCCACGGGCGACCCAACAAACAAGAATAAGATGGTCGGATGTCTATCACATAGAACGTAGATGCAAAAATATGAGAGCCAACTTTAACAGGGACATCAACTTTCCCATGCACCATCCTTTTTGACCCGTTAAAGGCCCTAACCACAATATTACTCGGCTTCTGAACCAACCCTTCACAGTCCAGTCGATCTAATGCTTTCTTGGGTAAAACATTCAATGAGGACCCAATATCCACCAATACGTGGGCCAGAGTAGTGCCCCTGCACTCGATCGAGACATGCAGAGCTTCGTTGTTATTCTTTCCTTTGGCAGTTAGATCTGCGTCAGAGAAACCTAACCCGTTGTCCATGGTCAAACTAGCCACACAGTCTTTAAATTGATCAGCAAAAGTCTCCTGCGGAACATGTGCATTTTTAAGGAAAGCAATTAAAGCCTTTGCACGGGCTTCCGAGCAAAACAATAAGGATAACATGGAGATCTTCGACGGGGTCTTCCCCAGCTGCTCGACTACGTTCATGTCGCTCTTCTTGATTGTGATACGGTGGCGAGAGTCGGGACGTGGTTTCCCTATTTTGTTAAGGAATTTTGCTGGTTTGCATTTTGCGTTTGTATTTGCAAAATGTCGCGGTAAGCAAGAGTCACCACTGTCTTTTATTTTATCCAACAAGGAAAGGATAAAAGCACAGAAAAATTCCTTTTTCGAGATATTTCTGAGTACGGGGGGGGGGGGGGGGGGGGGGTAAATTATAGAAAGGGAAGGTATTAGCACCCTTTCTATTCATAGTTATCTACGGGCTCTTAGGTACTTGCTCATCATTTTAAAAATTGATTTCTTTGTGTTTGTGGGCTTTGAAAAGTTTTTGTTTGGACTTCGATTTAACTCTTGCTTCTGTCTTCAAGAGTGTAATTAAGTGTTTTTGAAAACTTTGTTTGTAAAGGAGTGTAAGTGTGAAAAATTTGTTTGGAATGAGCAAGTACTTAAGAGCTAATCTACCTACTCGAAAAAAGAATCATTCTATGTTCGTTTCCTTTAGACAACGCTATCCCACTATTAGTGAGTAGGTAGCATCATCGTTGGAGTTTTGAGGGTCAATTCGAAAGGGACGTACGATCACTAAAGCAATGTTAGGACGTCTTAGTAGTAACCCTAATGTCTTAGATCAATTATACGAGGCAACAATATCCGAGGCAACCTTTCCGAGGCAACTTTGATCTTTGGATAAAAGGACGACCACAAAAGCATCCTATACTCAATGATCGTTTACCGAAGGCAACCAAGTGGGAGTGTACCCTAGGAGTGCGCATGTGCGAGTGATTCAATTTCAATTTATTTATCTTTGCACATTTAGGGTGATCTAATTGTTTTAAATTTAGTCATACATTCTTGTCATGCATCCTATTATCATACATCTAACAGCTAATAGTTTGTGGAATTTTAAAGTGCGGAAATTAAACTACGCTATTACAAGGCTTCAGGTATTTACATATCCAAAAACAAATCCTTTTAAAATAAAGCGATGAAAAGTAAAGGTCCTAATTAAAACTATTACAAACTGTGAGCAGATATAATAATTGAGTAAAAATAATAATAAAGCGCGCGAGGAAAATTAGATCGGCGAGAAACTAGGGTTTTGACCCTCTTAATCAAAAGAAAAATGTTTTTGTTGTTTTTAATAAAAGAGATAAGTTTTCTAAATTAAAATAAAAATTAATTAGTTAATTAAATTAATTAATAAAAATAATTACATGACCTATTTTGGTTTTTTTGGTTATTTTAGGAAAAAAAGAAAAATTAAATGTGGAATAAAAACCTAATTATTCTAATCATTTTTAATTATGTACAAAATAATTAAAGTTGTCTAAAATTAATAACCTAATTAAATAAATTAATTCTTTACTAAAAATAAATATCCTAAATTTAATTGGTGAAAAATAATATTTTTGGTGATTTTTTGATAAAAGAAAATAATTTAATTTGTTAGTAAAAATAAATAAAATAATTAAATGAAATAATTAAATAAAATGTAAAAAAGAAAAAGAGTAAGAAATGGGCCTGAAAAGCATTTTTAGGGGGGTGCAAACAGCAGAATCTAGGCCCATTTGAATGAGGTCCACGTTGACCTTTGAGATCCAGTGTGATGCGTTTGACTTGGCTAATGATGTACCTTCAGATGATGGCCATCAGATTTGGCCATCTGACACTTGGCATGATTGATGATGAGGATGTATGGTGGATCCCTGGTTTGTATAGGCATGAGATTACCTGAAATGAATCAAGAAAAATCACAAATGATGGAGGCAGGGGTCGAACCCCTGTCCTCAAGCACTCCCACACCTTAAGCGCTTGCCTGGCTACCACCGCACCATTTGTTTTTGTTGTACATAATATACATAATAATAATAATATATGAAACAAGCGAAGCAATGAATTTTTTTGCGCGAAAATTCAAATGGCCAAATCAGATGAGGCCACGTCTTCATCTCCTTCCTCTCTCCGTGGCTAAAGGTTTGAGAACCTATACCTACGGACAATGTCCGTCGCTACAGCCCTGCCAATTCTCAAAATTACATACACGTGATATAAATGACCACCAAGGCCATGGTTAGATTCGTCTCATCCTTCTGAACACGATGGTACCTTTTATCAAGGCCAATTTCACCTGCAAGCAAAATCCCTAATTCGGAGCTATGAACCCTAACAATGGTGAATTACAGTATAGGCCATATAAATGCAATTAATTAATACAGGAAGCTTGCAAATGTTTCATGGATCAACAATATATGATTAATTCATCCTAACAATGCCTAAATAATGCTATTCGAATTCAAGAAAAGAGCTATGTCGTGAGCGGCTTATAGTGCAATACAGGTCTCGAAAATGCTTGGTTTTGATTGCCTTGGCTTGCTGAGACTCCCAGGAATCGATTGGTATAGGCAAAGAGTCTTGTATTGGCCTCTAAGTGCAAATTCGATTCACCACTTTTTCTTGATTTTTTCAGTTTTTGTTCTTGTTCATGCGCCTGTTTCGAACCTCTCTTTTAGGTCTGCATTGCTTCTATATGTATCAGTGAAGGGATTAGGGTTGATAACTGCTCTCAATCTTCCTCCATCAATGATTTGGATCTTTGATTTGATTCACTTTGAAAACTTTCCAAAATTGGCCTATTTCAATATTTTTGTTCATACCATGCCTTGATACGATTTTGAATGTTTGCTAGTTGTATAATAAAACCTAAAACAAGAATAAAATCTTTGGTTTTCAATATTTTGGATTTTATATGATTTGTTTTGATTTAAATTTAATTAATTCAAATAAAAATCAAAATAAATAATAAAAGTAACATATGGACAAGTGGCAAAGGCTAGAGCTCATGAACTATGTTTCCAACTCAAAACAAGTGAAAAAGATTGGGCCCATTTGGCAAAATTTGAAGTTTTGGGCATAGTTGACTTTTGGCAATTTTGTAAAAAAAGTTCAACTTCACCAATGCATAACTTCCTCAATTTTGACTCTTTAGAGGTGTTCTAGGACTTTTTAGAAATCTTGAGATGTCCTCTAATCAAACCTCTTGGTCTCATCTCATTTTGATATTCCATGCTCATGTATGAAGCTTTGACAAAAAAGGTGTTTTTGTTGATTTTTCAAAATGACCTATAATGTCCAAATTCATAACTTCTTGTGAGTTAATATTTTGAACTTTGGAGATGAATATTGATTGTATGGAATTAAATCCTATTCAAAATTAGCTTTGGATGGGTCATTTATCATAAAGCATGAGAAAGTTATGCTTGGTCAAAGTTGAGTTGACTTTTCCTGCAAAACCCTAATTTAACAACTTTTGAGTCTTGATGAATTATGACAATTCCTTGATAAATCATGATCAAACCTTGATCAAATGATGAAATAAACTTCAAAATGAGGATGTTTACCAAAAATATTGAAGTTTGACTATATGTGGGCCACAATTGACTTTTGCCCTAGCACAGTCGATTTTTAGGCCTTTGAGCAATTGACTGAGCCAACTTCCTCTGCAAGGCTTGAAACTTGACATGGATGGTCTTGAGAACATATTATCACAATGTTGAGCATTTGGGATCCCTTGGACTCAATTATCTTGATGCAACATGAAACCCTAATTTGGGGTAGACTGCCTTAGGAGAGAGCTTGTCTAGCCAACCCTTGGACTACCTTGAGCAACTTGAGGATCTTTCTTGAAATATTTTGAGAAATATGGGAGGGAAAATTTTGGGGTACAACAGCTTCCCCTGTTCAATCTTCTTAAACCTGAGGATGTAGATTGGCTTTCGTGCCTTTCGTGATCCGAAGGTGGAAGATGATTGAACACTAGAGTGCCCAGAAATTTGCACTCGCATGAAGTAGTATCCGTATGGCGATGTCGGGAATGGGCTTAAAGATGTCATTTGGAAATTGCTGACGAGGGGATGGGCTTAAAGATGCCATATGAAGGAGTGTCGATCGCATAATAGATTCCTTAGAAAGAGCTTACATACCCGTTGTTGAGGAATATTCCGCCGGGGAAGGCTGATCTCTATCTTTAGAGAAATAGAATTTTAGGAGCTTCATCGTCCATTATTCTGTTGGGGAATTATCTCTGTTGAATTTTAGGAACTTCGGTCGTCTGTTATTCTACTGAGGAACTGTCTCTTAGTTGAGGAGGTGAAAATGAACTATTATCTGGTCGTGGTCCAGGCTTCATAGTAATAAGACCGATTGCTATCTGGTCGTAATCCAGGCTTTACAGACTTACTGGGGAGATGAGACTAAACTTGCTATCCGGTCGTAACCCAGGTTTTGCAACTTCTTAATTCTTATCTGGTCGTAATTCAGGTTTCGAAAGGAATTCAAATGTTATCCGGTTGCATCCAGGCTTTAACTTGAATTTATGGCACACTAATATCCGGTTGACTCCGGGCTTCTTAGTAACTGTCCAGGTAAACTGCTATTCGGTCGAAATCCAACTTCGCAGGGTCTTGTACTGCTATCTGGTCGTAATCCAGGCTTCAGTCCTTTTATTGTTATCCAGTCGTAATTCAGGCTTCATGGTGTTCCGTACTGTTGTCTGGTCGTAATCCAGGCTTCACAATACTTTACTTCTTATCTGGTGGTAATCTAGTCTTCTGAAGAGATCAAATGGCTATCCAGTAGTAATCCGGGCTTCCCTTTGGCTTTGGGCCTACTAACATCCGGTCGTAATCCGAGCTTCATAGTATCTGGCCGGGTAAACTACTATTTGGTCGTAATCCAAGCTGCACAATATTCCTTACTTTTATCTAGTCGAAATCCAGACTTCATAGTGTCTTTAACCACTATCTGGTCATAATCCAGGTTTCACAGGAACTTGTATTGTTATCTGGTCGTAATCCAGGATTCATAATAACTTGCTGAGCTATTATCCGGTTGTAATCCGGGTTTTACGGCTTGCTAAGGATTTAAACTATTGTCCGGTCGAATCCGGGCTTCATAGCTTGCTTTTGTGAGAATTTGATTGTACCTTTCCTGAAAGGTAAAAGTTAGCTGCATGTAATGCATGATATGTATCAGGCAATGATGTTCTCAAAATAAATGAGATTGTGCTGTATGATGCGTATATGCATGTGTCATGATGTATGGAAATGTGATGTTTTTAGTTAGGGAAAATAAATCCCTAATTGCTGCTGGAGAAAAGAGTTGAATTCTTCGTTTCCGCTGGGGATAGTGAATGAAGATGTTTGTGAGAATAAACCTGCAGGAGAGGATAACTCTGTCGGGGAATAAACTGATGAGGAAATTCCTATGTGGGGAAGAGATACTCTACTAAGGACTCCGCTGATAAATTCAGTTGTGGATGAATTACCATTGCTGGTGGTAATGAACCCTGTTGGGAATTGAGTTTTTGATTGTAGAAGGGATGAACTCCGCTGAGGATGATCTTCCAGTTACGACTTCACTGGGAATAATATTTTGGACTCTACTGGGACAGTCTTCCAGAGTCTACTGGGGATGGTTCTCCAAACTCCACTGGGGAAGAATTTCCATACTCCGTTGGGGGTAATTGTCTAGTGCTAATGATGGATAAACTCTGCTTGGGGAGAATATTTCCAACTCATTCGCGGTTGTGAGCCTCAGCTGGGGAAAGTTAACATTACTGTCTTTTTCTTACTCTGCGGGGAGTGAATGTACCTTAGTCATATTCTTCAGCTAAATCTATCCCTATACCTGGTGGATAGAGAAACTGTAAGGTCTGGACAATTCTTATTTTCCCCCGTCTCTGATATTACGAGTAATCGTCTTTTGTTTCGCATGTAAATGAGCAGCAATTAATGTCAAATGCATATATAAAAAATGAACATTGGACGTTCTTGCAAAACAAAACAGAAAAAGAAAAATTTATTTGTGAAAATGAATTGTATTGACTTTGAAGTTTGGCCTGTAAATAGGCGTCTTTTGTACAAGGGGCTGACGTCCTAGTAAGAGAATGCCACCGAACAATGGAGTTTATACAATTTGTGAAAAACAAAGAAAAACAGCTATGTGAACAATCCCACTGGGTTCCAACTCTACTATTGCGTTTATGTCCTCGAGCATCTCATCACTTCGCTTCTTGGTTGAAGGTAGATTAGATTGTTTGGCGCCGTTCGAGCCTGATAGTCGATACTGAAGTCTGGTTGTAAGGTGATCCAATGAGACATAGTGTTACACTTTAGTCCCTAATTTTTGCATGGACCGCCCTTTCGGGTTTTCAGTCCACCGGGATACCCTTTTTTGCCCAAACCACCTTTTCAGGTTTTCAACTTGCCGGGTGTACAAATTTTTCATTTTCATCCCTTATTTTTTCCTGAACCCTTTTGGTTCGCCGGTAAGCCCTTATTTTTGCCTAGGCCAGTCGACCTAGCGGGTCTTTGATTATGCATAGTATTTTTTCACTATGTCTGCATTGACGGGGTGAGGGAGGTCGTCACCATCCATGGTGGTTAGAATCATAGCTCCACCCGAGAAAATGTTCTTAACCACAAATGGCCCTTCGTACGTAGGGGTCCATTTGCCCCTGGGATCGCCTTGTGGCAGTATTATGCGCTTAATTACCAGATCCCCAACTTGATACTCTTGTCGTCTAACTTTATTGTTAAATGCCTTGATCATCCTCTTTTGGTATGCTTGACCATGACAAATAGCAGTAAGTCTCTTCTCGTCGATTATGTTCAGCTGATCAAGCCGGGTATAAATCCAGTCATCTTCGCTCAAACCTGCATCCTTCATAATCCGAAGAGAGTGTATCTGAACTTCAATGGGCAAGACGGCCTCCATGCCATACACCAAGGAGTAGGGTGTTGCCCCTTGTGATCGGTGGATCTGGAACTGACTGTTTAACGCTGGTTCGCGAAATGTCGCGGAAGCAAGAGTCGCCACCGTCTTTTATTTTCTCCAAATGGAAAGGACAAAAGCACAGAAAAATTCCTTATAGAGATTGCTCTCGGTTCGGGAGGTAGGTTATAGAAAGGGAAGGTGTTAGCACCCTTTCTATCCATGGTTATCCATGGGCTCTTAGATACTTGCTCATTGTGTTTTCAAAAAATGTTTGTTTGCTTTTCAATTGTGGGTTTAAAAAAGTTTCTTTGAAAAATTTCAGTTCGACTCGTACGTCAGAGTGTTTGAAAAATTTGCTTTGAAAGCTTTTGAAAAGTGTTGGTGTGAAAAGATTTCAGTTTGTTTTGAAGTTTAGAGCAAGCATATAGAGTCGTCTACCTACCCTAAGGAATTCGTCTGTGTAAATGTCCTTTAAAGTAGTGCCATCCCACCATTTAGAGGTAGGTAGCACCACCGTTGGAGGTGTTCGGGTCAATTCGAGTTTGTAGGGACATGGTGATCACCAGAGCAATGGGAAGACACCTTAGAAGCTACCCTCATGCCAGGTTCCCGGATCATGAGGACTTACTAAGACATCCTCTACTCGACGATCACCTTTCGAGGCAAGGCAACAGTGAGGCGTACCCTAGGGGTGGTGTGTGCGATTCGTGTGTCGTTTTCATTTGATATTTGTCTTGTCATGTTTGAGTGTTCTACGCTTGATTTTATTTAAGGCCATTCATTCTTTCATGCTTATTTAACAGTTAAAAGTTGCGGGAAAATAAATCTACAACTATTACAAATGGCGCGGGTCCACATCGCCAAAATTAAACCGGACCCGATTTGACGGAAAATAAATAAAGCAATAAGATAAAAGTGCGAGAAATAAAATCGTTACAACGCTTTGGGAGAATTACATGATTATAATAAATGACATAAAATAAATGCGCGAAATTAAATAAATTACGAACATGGGCATTGGACCCTTTTGCAAAAAATTAAAGTTACAAGAATTAATTAATTAGAAGTAATGAGGAATTAGTATTAAAGATTAAAAGAAAATGTTTTTTGGTATTTTTATGTTTTTTAGATTTAAAAGAAGAAGAATTTATTAGAATGAAATTTGAAATGTAAACCCTAATTCTAGTGTTTTTTAGATTTATTATGAAAAAAATATTAAGTTTTAACCTAATTTAAATCTAAGTTAATTTACATGCAAAATTTAATTATAGAAAATAAATAAATTAAACATTATTATTGTAAAAAGGGAAATTAAAAGGAATCAAAATTAATTAAACCTATTTCTACATATTTTTGGATTTTTTTATTAAAAAAAGAATTAATGTTGTGACCTAATTAAACTAAATTCAATTATACAATTATTTACAAGAACATATTAAAATAGAATATTTATTGCATTTTTTGTCTTTTCTGAAT
This sequence comes from Vicia faba, assembly GCA_948472305.1. Classification (NCBI taxonomy): domain Eukaryota; kingdom Viridiplantae; phylum Streptophyta; class Magnoliopsida; order Fabales; family Fabaceae; genus Vicia; species Vicia faba. The sequence goes on from OX451741.1 coordinate 1,470,598,585, forward strand.
TTTTGTGTATTTTTGTATTTTATATAAAAAAAATAATTAATTAATTTATAACAATAAAGCAAATAAAAATAACAATTGAAAAAATAAAATATAAAAAAAAATGGAGAAGCAAACCAGGGGGGGTTCAGGCCCCAGATGGAGGTAAGGCCTTAGCAAACTGGCCCATTAAGCCTTGGTCTCGTTGGACTTTCTCAATCATGTGTGATGCGTTGACTATGGTTTGTTGTGTTCCTTGAATCCCTGCCTTTTGATTGATCTCCCAAGACGCGTGGACCTTTGGATTTTGAACGTGCATGATGACCCTCAACATAAGCGCTGCATGGGATTTATGAATGAAAAATAATATTGAAATAGCATGAGACCTGGGGTTCGAACCCAGGTCACGTGTGTTACCAGCATCATTGCCTGCCACTAGACCAACTCAACGCGCGTGATTAGTAAATAAACAAGAAATATTATAAAAGAAAAGCAAATAGTTAGTGGATTAGCGCGCGAGAATTCAAATGTGCCTATCACGTTTTGACACGGCTTCTTCTTCCTCGCGTCCCCTGTAACACAAACTCAAAGGCAACAGTTTTCTACGCGTTGCAGAAGGGGTGTTTTCAGAAAATAGCGATTAGAGCTATGTAACTCATAAATTGGGCGCGACTATATCAATCTCTTCGTCCAGATGCGTTGATTGCAATGGTCATGGTCTTATGTCCCAATTTTGCCTGGCCTGGGAAACCCCAATTTTCAAACTCTGTAAACCCTAAAATACAGTTATGGCATAATCGCGTATGGCTTGCAAAAATTCAATCAAACACAATGGTTAGTTTCAAAAGCTCATAACAAACATGATTCCATGAATAGAATGCTGAAAAAATGCTTAAAAGATGATATACGATTATCAAATTTTCTCTGTACAGGGAAGGTCCTTGTTACCGATTCTTTGCGTTTGGATGGACGATTTTGATTGGAATGCGTTTAGAGAGGCTTGAGGAAGCTATTGGAATGGAAATTAAGGCTTGAATCCACCTCTAACCACGTTTTCAGAATTGAGTTCTTAAGTGAAATTTTCAAGTTTGGCAAGGGTTTTTGGGCGCAGCTTTTTGTCTAATGCCATTAGGTTTGTGTTCTAGGTTATGTACTGAGGCAATTAGGTCAAAAACATGGATCAAATCTCTTGGAATTTATTGTTTTGAATATTTGATTTCCTTAAGGATCTTCCATATCTTTTCCATGTGCATTTTTGTTCAATCATGCCAATCAGCTCCAAATCTTTCCCCATTTGTATTTACACGAAATATTGAGTATCAAACATGCATAAAAAGATTGGTTAAGGCAATTTAGATATTTTTCATGTATTTAAATAATTTAAATGAATTAATATTAATATAAATTCAAATAATTAAATAAAAAATGAGAAAATACTTCCCTTTGGGCCAAGTGGTCGTGCATAGGTTTGGAATGATGAATCATGGAAGAAAAATGGGCCCATTAGCAATTTTAGGTCATTTGAAGTAAAGTTGACTCTTCAAAATTCCCAAAAATTTCCCAACTTCCACAAGGCATAACTTGCTCAATTTTTAAGCTTTTCACATGTTCTTGGACATTTTGGAAAGGTCTTTGAGTCCTTTAACCAATGCCTTTGGTCCCATATCATTTTGATTTACCAATCTCAAGTTATGGCCTTTGACTTAAAGTCCCTTTTTGTTGACTTTTGAAAATGACCTATAATGTTGAAATTGATAACTTTTTGTGAGTGCATTTCTTGGACTTGAAGTATGAAGATGAGTTGTAGGAAATGTCTTTCTCTTCAAAATGAGCTTTGGATGGAATTTTTCTGATAATCCATGTGAAAGTTATGCCCTGGTCAATTTCAGTTGACTTTTTCAGCTGTCCAAATATAGTAACTTTTGCATCTTGATGATTTTCTGAGCCAAATTTTGAGAATCATGATCAAGCATTGATCCAATGAGTTTTGTGGCCTCAAAATGATATGTTGACCAAAGATTTGAACTTTTGACTGTCAAATGACCATTTTGCCCCTACAGTTGACTGTAGTGCAATCTAGGGTTTTGACTGTGCAATTTTGAGCTGAATGCCTTGAAACTTGATATGAAGATACTTGACCATCTTTGTAGGCATGTGAGACTTGATTGGGCCTTTGAGAACTTCTTTTCTTTGATCAGAACACAAACCCTAGTTTTGACTGTATGAGAGACTGTTGCACTGCACAACCCTTGGGGAATTTTGTGACTTGGCTTGGCAATTTCTTGAAGAATATGGGAGGGCAAATTTTGGGGTACAACACCCCTATTAACGTCCGCGCTGAGGTACGATACCCATGAAGAGAGAATGGTAACATCTCGTGCCAGTCTTTGTATGTCACCGTCATCTTCTGCACAATCTTCTTGATATTCTTATTAGCCGCTTCAACAGCCCCATTCATCTTCGGCCGCTAGGGAGAAGAGTTGTGATGCTGTATCTTAAACTGCTTGCAGAGCTCGGTGATCATCGTATTATTGAGATTTGTACCATTGTCCGTAATAATCCTCTTTGGTACACCATACCGACAGATCAGATTGTGCCGAATAAACCGTGCCACGACGTTCTTGGTTACAGTAGCAAAGGAAGCTGCTTCAACCCATTTGTTAAAGTAATCAATAGCTACTAAGATGAAACGATGCCCATTTGACGCAGTAGGTCTGATCTTGTCGATCATGTCGATACCCCACATTGCAAAAAGCCAAGGAGCTATCAAGATGTTTAGAGGGACTGGAGGTATGTGCACCTTATCAGCATAGACTTGGCACTTATGACAGGTCCGAGAATGCTGATAACAGTCGGCTTCCATGGTAGACCAATAATATCCTGCCCGTAGGATATTCTTTGTCATGGTATGTCCACTGGAATGAGTTTCGAAAGTACCTTCATGTAACTCTACCATAATCCTTTCTGCGTCGTTCTTATCCATACATCGCAGTAAGGTTGAGTCATAGTTACGCTTGTAAAGAATGCCATTGTTGATGAAGAACTTCACCGCGAATATCCTAAGAAACTTCTTATCATTAACAGATGCACCCTCAAGATACCTTTTTACCTCGTGAAACAAGGTTTATCTGCTACCTCTTCAGTCTCAATGTCACAGCAATGTACAGGTTCGTCCAACCTCTCAATGGTAATCTGTGGAGCCTCATTGTCCCATCTGGCTTTGAACATAGAAGACATCATAGCTAGCGCGTCCGCTAACAGATTCTCCTCTCTAGGGAAGTGTTCAAAGGTTATCTCCTCGAAGTGTGGAAGAAAAGTCAATACATACTCTTTGAAAGGAATAAGATTAGGGTGCTTCATATCCCACTAGCCTTTGATCTGACTGATCACGAGAGCTGAATCTCCGAACACACTTAAGAACTTAATCCTTAGGTCAATTGCTGCTCGAAGGCCCATGATGCACGCTTCATACTCTGCCATGTTGTTAGTGCAGTTAAAACATAATCGGGCGGTGAACGGTGTATGACAGCCTTTAGGAGATATGATCACGGCGCCAATGCCATTACCCAAAGCGTTTGAATCTCCATCAAAATTCATAGACCATCAGGATCCTTCCTCAGGTCCTTCATCCGGTCCAGGTGTTTCACAGCCAGTCACCAACATGATGTTCTCATCCGGTAATTCAAAGTTCATAGACTGGTAATCATCCAATGCCTGATGTGCCAAATGATCTTCCAACACACTTCCCTTGATTGCTATTTGGCTCGTGAATTGGATGTCATACTCAGTCAAGATCATCTTCCATCTTGCTATTCTTCCAGATAAGGCGGGCTTCTCGAAGATATACTTGATTGGATCCATCTTTGATATCAATATAGTAGTGTGAGTCAGCATATACTGTCTCAGCCAGCGAGCAGCCCATGCCAAAGCGCAACATGTTTTCTCAAGCAGTGAGTATCGGGTCTCACAGTCGGTAAACTTTTTGCTAAGGTAGTAAATAACATGCTCTTTTCGGCCAGACTCGTCATGCTGCCCCAACACACACCCCATCGAATTGTCGAGTACTGTCAATTATAAGATCAAAGGTCTCCCTTCAACTAGAGGCATAAGAATAGGTGGTTCTTAGAGATATTCCTTGATCCTTTCGAAAGCGTCCTGACATTCATCGTTCCATCTTACCACTTGATCTTTCTTCAGTAACTTGAAGATTGGTTCACAAGTAGCGGTTAGGTGTAAGATGAACCGGGCAATGTAGTTCAGACATCCCAAAAAGCCTCTGACTTCTTTTTCTGTTCGGGGGGCTGGAATTTCCTGTATAGCCTTCACTTTTGCAGGATCCACTTGAATTCCTTTATCACTAACAACGAAACCCAGCAGCTTACCAGACCTCACTCCGAAGGTGCACTTGTTCGGATTTAACCTCAGTTTATACAACTTCAACCTGTCAAACAACTTCTGGAGATGGTCAAGATGTTCCTCTTCAGTTTGGGATCTTGCAATCATGTCATCGACGTATACCTCAATCTCATGATGAATCATGTCGTGGAACAAAGCGACCATGGCGCGCTGATACGTTGCCCCAACATTCTTCAATCCGAAAGGCATGACTTTGTAGCAAAAGTTACCCCACTGCGTGACGAAAGTTGTCTTCTCCATGTCTTCGGGAGCCATCTTAATCTGATTATAACCGGAGAAACCATCCATAAAGGAGAAGACCTTATGCTGCACGGTGTTGTCAACCAGAATGTCGATATGAGGTAGAGGGAAATCATCCTTGGGGCTTGCCCTGTTCAGATCCCTATATTCAACACACATTCGAACCTTACTGTTATACCCCAAAATTTGCCCTCTTCTTTTTACAAGAAATCACAGCTTCGGGCTTTTCCTGATTTTTCAGATTGGCTTAAGAATCGGTCAAACAGACTTTTCTCATCAGTCAGACAAAATTAGGGATTTTTATTGATTTTGAATCAGTTCAAGCAGATTGTTAGGGTTTGGTTGAGTTGGCTCAGGTTTTGATCAGGCGGACGTTTCTTTGACGATAAATCAAGAATTAGGGTTTGCGCGCGCATTCTCAGAAGGAATTGATTCTGCAGTTCTTTTCAATTGGCTCTGGGACATGGGTTGAGGCTTCTGATTGAAGGTTTGAAGTTTAAGTTTGATCAGTGAGAAAAAGGACATGTGGACGTTGCCTGTTTAACTGTGCGATGTTTTTTTGGTTATTCGGAACACCGGACGTTTATTGATTATTTATAATTTCTAAGTTAAAATTATTGGATGATTTCCAATTATTATAATTCAAGAGATTAAAGTAATTAAATAAATGAATGCAGAAGAATTAAAGAAATATCTGACAAAGAAGGATTTTTATTCATCTTTAATTATTTGTTACAATTATTATTTGAACACTGTAAATTTATTTACAGATGTTTACATTAATATTGTTACAATGATTAAAAATAAATTGAAACTATATCCTAAATCTTCATCTTCTACTGCTGCTCCCCATTTCTCAACTGATTTTTATCTGCAAAGACAAAAAAGAAAAGAAGTCAACACAGATGAAATCAAAGGCAGACAGTTAATCAGAAACCCATCATTAAAAGTGATTGGCCGGAATCAATTTGTTCACCCTCTCTGCAAATCACAAGAAAATTCTTGGTTCACAAAGAGGGAAAGGAAATATGTTTGCAAATATAAAAATGTACAAGGCTGCATAATTGAACCAAATGCACAAGCTACATGAAAAGGAACAAGGCAGCATATTAAACAAATGCATAAAGCTACATAAATTGCATTGTCAAAATGGGCAAGCAAACTGTACATGGCAAACTAAGTTACCAAGAGATGTCAACCAAACTGAAATGCCAAAACAAAACCAAATTGAACTGTTCAAAATGTCAACAAAGCTGTCAAACTGTCAAAAGGCTGTTAACAAATATCAAAGCAATGTAGGGAATCTGGAAAGATGCAGAAGAAAGTACACAGAGCAAAGCTAACAATGCAAGCAACATATTCAAATATTTATCATCATTTTCCAGCCACACTTTTTCAGAGTAAGTACAATCTAAAGCAATAAAAAATGATTTTTATCTGTGGAGAGAGAAATAGAGAAAGAGGTGGAGAGGCTTACAGGCAGGCTTAGGAAAAGATATAACAAACATATCAGAACAAGCAAAAGGAGGCAGAACCATATAACAGAAATAACACAAAGCTTTTAACCTCACAACTGTGTCAAAAACTTTAAGCCTCATGCCTGCCTAAACAATAACACAAATTGCCTCCAACCTGTTCTAAGCCAACAAACAGCTAGCCTCAAAACTACCAAGCTTGCAACCTCAAACCAGAAGCCTGTAACCTCAAGCCTTAACCTGCATAAATGGCCACAAAATTCCAACCTGCTCAAGGCCTAAACCTCAAACCTGCATAATACATCAAGCCATACAAGCCTGAAGCCTAAACCTTAAGCTTTCAAACCAGAAATCCCAACAAACCTGTCAAACTATTAGTTTCAAAGAAGCAAGCCAAAGCCTAAACTTCAAACCTGTCACAACAGCCAGCCTGTGACCCAAATAAACCAGCAAAATGATAAGCCTTGAAGCCTGAAGTCAGTAGCCTGCTAAAGTCCAAACCAAATATCCAAACTCAAAGCATTCAAGCCAAAAAAACCCTCAGAGCAACCTTATCATAGGGCCAATAACAACATAAACATTCTCAGAACTAGGTCTAACTCAGAATCAAAATCCAAAAGAGAGGAAAAGAATTGTCTCATGTTTAAATCATCATCATTAAAAGAAACATACAAAATCAAAATAATCTCATATTCAGAAGCGAGCAAGTAGAAGAGGAAAAGAAGTTTTCAGAAGCAGAGGCCCTAGGGTTTTCAGATTGCAATACTATCATCATAAAACCATTAAACTAAAGCAAGATACAAGTACCAGGAAGCCTTTATCATTGCGTCCTCGCCTCCGACCGCCTGAGGATACCGCCGGTCTACCGTCGCCCTTTCCCCAAAGACAAACCCTCCAAAGGTATCGCCTTCTACTTCAGTCCATTAATATACCTCATGAACACAAACAACACGTAAAAGTCAATAACATGTAAGAAGTAGAACATGCAAGAGATAAGTTTTCAAAACCCTAAAACATGAAAAAAAGCAGAGATCAATACCTTCTCTTTTCATCACTGTCTGAACGATCTTAGGGAGGAAACGGTGGAGGTGGTACCCTGGTGGCCGGAGGCGAAGTGGAGAGCATCAATGGCCTTTGTTTGAAAACGAGGCGAAGAAGGAGAAGATGGGAGCGCCGTTCTAGGCCAAACTGTAACCCTAGTTCTGAATGAGACAAACAAACCCCAAATTATTTGTAAAACCCGGTTGGGCCTGCCCCATGTACAAAAACTCCTTAGGACCAACGTATTCTGGCGCTAAAACCCCCCATTTTTCTTTCTGATTATTTGTTTTGTTTGGGCCCAGCTTTCCCCTTAAGCCCATTTACTCCTTTTTTCTTTTTTAAACTAATACTCCTTTTTTTATTTATTTTCTTTTTATATAACATAACTTGTTTTGTAAATAAAAATAACACATTAACCCCTTTTATACAAAATTTTCTTAAAAAAGTTTTATTACATTTTGAAAAATACATAAATATTAGATTTAATTAGGTTAATAGATTTTTTGTCTTAAAACTCTTTTTAATAAATCTTTTTCACACATAAAAACATTAATACATAAAAATAGAATTTCTTAAGCATTTTCTTTTCTTTTATTAAATCTTTTGTTTATACATAATCAACAAAAACCCAAAGATAAATAAAATACTTAATAATATATTAGGTTAACATTTTTTATCGCTTGTAAATAATCATGTGCATTTTACATACTTTTATTTCTCTTTGATTCTTATACTTTGCTATATTTTACATTGAGAATGCGATTCGATTTGGTTGTAAATATATTTGGACACAATTATTCCGATAAGTCTCATCCCCCATTTGTAAATATTTGTACCCCCATCCCCGGATACTTATTTGTAATAGCTTAGACTTTAAATTCCCGCAATTTATCGCTTTCTATATACTGTATAGTAATTAGGGTTTGTATGCGAAGATTCAAAATCAACGACTAGATGACCTAAACACAAAGATAAATGCATGAAAAACAATACACAATTCACACTTGCACCCCTAGGGTAATCCCGCTTGTTTCCTTCCAAAATGGGCCATGTTTGCATGTTGAGTTCTTTGGAAAAACAACAAAAATAAATCAAATGATCATAGTCCCTCGATGACGCTTTCGAAGTTGCCTAAACAAAATGATCATAGACCCTTAAAGGAAAATGGCCAAAGACACTTGACACTATTGCTTTCATGGTCTAAACAATGACCCGCACCTGTCCCGTTAACATCCTAACACAATATTGTCCACCAAATATAATGGTGGAACAATGCTGTTAAAAGGGTTAAAACATGAGAAAAATCTTTGAGTAAATTTAGGGGTAGACAACTCTTAGTTACTTGATCAAATTTGCAAAACGCACTTGCCTACTTTCAAAACACACTCCACAACACAATTTTCAAAACAACTTTCAAAAACAATTGAAACATCTTTTCAAAAAGACAAACACCATTGCATATACTCAAACAAGAGTCATTACAATGGTTGCCTAGACAAGGTATCTTTTTCAAAACATTTTCAAAAACCACACACACAAAGCACCATTTCAAACAATTGAAAAGCAAAGGCAAGTGATCTAAAACAAGTAACTAAGAGCCCATGGATAACCATGGATGAAAAGGGTGCTAGCACCTTCCCTTTTCATAATCTACCCCCCGAACCCACGAAAACATATCAAAGGTTTTTCCTGTGCTTTTTAACCTTTCCTTTAGGATAAAATAAAAAGTCGGTGGCGACTCTTGCTAAACCGAACAAGTGCGAATACAAACGCAAAACCTCAAGTCAGTTCTCTCACCGTATCACACTTACCATCTTTCTTCGGCACCGGAACCACGTTGGCGACCCACTGCAGGTAAGAAGTAACTGCTAGAAACCCGACATTAAAATGTTTCATAACTTCAACCTTGATTTTCTCATACATCTCTGGGCGCATTCGGCGAACCTTCTGTTTCACTGGAGGACAATATTCTTTGGTTGGCAGGCGGTGAACCACAATATCGATATCCAACCCAGGCATATCTTCATAAGACCAGGAAAAGATCTCAACATAGTCACGCAACATCTGAATCAACCGTTGCTTAACACTAGGCTCCATATTTGCACCAATCTTGACCTCTTTCTTGTCTACCTCTGTACCTAGATTTACTGTTTCCACTGGCTCTTCATGCGGCTATATGGCCCTCTCTTCCTGAAGTAACAGTCTAGCAAGTTCACCAGGCACTTCGTAATCATCCTCACTTTCATCCTCGGCTTGGTTGATCGGACTTTGGAAGTCATAACTGGCAATAGCAGAATCGTTATCAGTGGGATCCAGAGTGGATATAGACCTGTATATGTGAGTGTGTGTAAGACAAATAGCTGTTTTGCAAGATAGAAAGGAAAAACAAGGAGCGCAAAATTCATAATGCAAGAAAACGTCCAATGCTTTTATTGATGATATATGGAGATGACAAATATAAAGCCCTCACAAACAAAGCCACGGTGTCTCGGGCGAGGCACCGGGCCGTAAAGTTTCAAATTATCTGTTACAAACTCAAAACAAAAGTCTTATTACTGTGTAATAAAAGAAATGGGCACGAAGTCCTTTGCCATCCAATTGCTTAATCCACCGTCGGTAGTCGGGTAAATCCAGCTGTCGAACTCAGACTCTTCATCATCATCTTCAATCGCATTCACTTCCAGATTAGTGATACGCAAGGGAGGTCTTCCAATCCGCGCACGCCGAATAGCCCTTTGAGCTTCTGCAGTAAAACCCAAACCAAACTTGTCAGTCTTGTGTGCAAAGTCAAGGAGTTAACCCCAATTCGCACACCCACCTTTTTTAATAACAGCCCGAGCATCCTTAAGGGAAACCATCTTCATTGGAGGATCTTCAGCAATCGTTTCAGTCGTCGCCAGAGTCTGGGGGACTTCTTCAAAGTTCTGGCACGGGGTTTCAATGAACTCCCCATCCATCTCCACATACCGAAAATAGTTAAGGTGGATCACCATGTACTCCTCTTCTCCTCGTACTGTAACAATTTTCCCCTTCACTGGGTATTTCAACATCTGGTGGAGCGTAGAAGTTACTGCCCCAGCTTTGTGGATCCACGGGCGACCCAGCAAACAAGAATAAGATGGTCGAATGTCCATCACATAGAATGTAGATGCGAAAGTCTGAGAACCGACCTTAACAGGAACATACACCTCTCTATGCACCATCCTTTTGGACCCATCAAAGGCCCTAACCACAATATTACTCGGCTTCAGCACCAACCCTTCATAGTCTAACCGGTCTAACATTTTCTTGGGTAAAACATTTAACGAGGACCCAGTGTCCACCAGCACGTGAGCTAGAGTAGTGCCCCTGTACTCGATTGAAACATGCAGAGCGTCATTGTGATTCTTTCCTTTGGCAGTCAAATCCGCGTCGGAGAAACCCAACCCGTTATCAGCGGTCAAACTAGCCACACAGTCTTTGAATTGGTCAGCAGATGTTTCCTGGGGCACGTGCGCAGTTTTCAGGAAAGCAATCAGAGCCTTAGCATGGGCTTCTGAGCATAGCAATAAAGACAACATAGAGATCTTCGACGGGGTTTGCCCCAGATGTTCGACTATGTTGTAGTCGCTTTTCTTGATGATCTTTAAAATTTCCTCTATCTCCTGTCTAGAGGCTTCAACAGTAATCTTCTTCGGCGCCTCCTTCTGGGAAGGCTCACCGGTGATCCCTTTTCCTCGAGTGTCAGATGACTCAGCGACAGGGGTAATGATTGGAACATGAACAGGGACATTAGCAGATGTATTGGAAGGTGAAATAGTAACAGGCTTCCGAACAGTTGGTGGGGAGATCTCAGGAGAGAAGAGTCTTCCGCTTCGGGTAACATTGCTAGACCCAACAATATTGTTGACATCATTATCAGCCTCTTCAACCTTCAAATCTTGTTTAATCCCATGATAATACACATCAGCCCCATAGTGCCACGGGACAGCCTTATCCGATGTGTAAGGGATAGGTCCAAGAATAGTAATGATCAAAGGAGAAACTCTCAGAACAGATGTAATTCTAACAGGATTTCTCGAGGAATCCTTGGAAGAATTGGCAGAAATGGTGATTATGGAAACATCTTCAACATGAATCAATGGAGCCAAAGTTTTCTCGAACAAGATTTCTTTGTTATCCATCAGGCGTTGGACATCTGACTTCAATAGATGACAACCAGTAGGCAGGATGGAACACAGGTGGCAACCTTTTCCACAGCCCAGAAATAAACCGGCCAATAATAAGTTCTTCTTCATTGTCACCAACGGAGTAGAAACGTCTTCCATAGAAGTTATAAACGAATCATCGTCCACAACATTTACTCGATGCTTGGGCATAGGAGCAGTCACGACATTAGGCTTTTCCGACGCTTCAAATTCAATCTCTTTATCTTCAATCAAATCTTGTACCTTATTCTTCAAGGCCCAACAGTTATTTGTATCATGCCCTGGGCTATCAGAGTGAAAAGCACAGCGGGCGTTCGGATTATACAACGGTGATGTAGTAATGGGATTCTTCGGAGCCTCCCTTAGAGTCACCAAATTGGTCTTCAACAACTGCGGTAGAATTTGAGATAGAGTCATACTGAGCCGAGTAAACTGTCTCTGAGGCCTCTCTGCTCTTTGCTGAGTGTTGCATTGTGGGGCAACAGTTGGTCTTGATATTACCACCGCATTAACTGCTTGGCGGCGTTCGGGTCGATTTTGGCTCCTCGAGCTGTAAACTGCACTAGATTCCTTCTTTAAAGGCTTCTTCTCTGTACTTGACGAAGCACCCTTCTGTATCTTTCCGCTCTTGATACCGGCCTCAACTCTCTCCCCAGTCATAATCAATTCAGTAAACCCAGACGATGAACTACCGATCAAATGATTGAAGTACGAACCTGACAAATTCCTAAGAAACATATCCACCAACTCCCTATTAGCCAGAGGGGGTTCTACTCTTCCAGCAAGATCTCTCCATTTCTGAGCGTAGCCCTTAAAACCTTCGCTCACACCCATAGACATACCCTGAAGTTGGGTACGCGTGGGAGCAAGGTCGGCATTATACTGGTATTGCTTGTAAAAAGCAGCATCAAGGTCCTCCCAGTTGCGGACGTTAGCTCCTTCCAGTTGATAGAACCATTCAAGTTGATTCCCTGACAGAATATCTTGAAATAAATGGACCCATAGGTTCCTATCAGCAGTATACAGTTGAATCTTTCTGACATACGAGCAGAGGTGTAACTTCGGACAGGAGACCCCTTCGTACTTAGCAAAGACAAGAACTTTAAACTTATGTGGGATCACCACCCCAGATGCCAAACCTAAATCTATGAAGTCCAGACCAGGGACTTTCTGGATCTCCATTGCGCTCAATCGGTCTTTGAGTTGATTATATCTATCCTCGGCAGGAGGATACTGGTCTTCATCAAAATCCATGTCATTGTCAGAAACCACAGGGCTAGGACCCTTCCTTTCTTCTTGATTCTCGCCTCCTCCAGATGAATGAGACAAATCAACTTCTTATCGCAACCTGTTCCCAAATCTATGACCCATATTCAGGAGGACCGTCTTCTTCTTCTTCTTCTTCTTCTTCTTCTTCTTCTTATTGTCTTTCAAGATAAGAGTCTTCAAATCCTTCTGCCCCTTGGCCAGGTTCAAGAACATTTCCTAGAACTGAGCATTCTGAGCTTGAAGAGCCTTAATAGCTTGATCAATAGGTGTTTCAGAAGACATGATTGCTGAAATAAATAGCGAAGAAGATGAGAAACCTGTAAGGGTACCTGTGATGAGGTGCATGGGAATGGAATGCGTATGAAATGATTTCAAAGACTTGAGGAGATTCAAATTTGTAAACCAAAATGAAACACACTTTATTAGATTAAAACTTGAAACAATGTTTAACAAATGCCTTTAAAGCGTTACAAAATAGATACTGAAAATAAAATATAAACTAGAAATGGCAAAAGACATTGGCACTCCCATGGTCGTTTTCCTTTCGTGCTGATATAATCGTTGATTGTCCTCTCATTCTCCAGCTGCCTTGTAAGCTTCAGGATCTTCCGCTCCTGCTCATGATACTTTTCTATGTAAGTATCCCTTTCTTCCCTTAGCTGGATCTAAGACCTCGTCAATGCTCCAATGTCAGTAGGCATATAAGGATGGAGGACCGTATAAGGAACCCCTTCTTCATCAGCATGCTCTACAATCTCTGGTAAGAAAGCTTCGCATGGAATCTCCAGCTTTTGACCACGGGCTTGAACCCACCGGAGATATAGTTGCATCGGGAGATAAGTCTTCATTCCTAGCTCATGCGGATCAGACCTGTTAACCCTGTCCCAAGCTCGTATAAATCTGCGGCGATGTCCCTTAACATCCCCCTGGAAGTCAAAGACAATGTCTGGAAGCAGCAACTCATGAGGACCGTCCCTTCGAGCTCGTCCAAACTGTCGTAAGGCCAAACAAGGATTATATGTTATCCCTCCTCTAATTCTAAGCAATGGAACATTGGGGTATTCTCCACACCGATCAATGACAGCTACCTCTTCCATGTCTTTAGTACTCCAGATGATGTCCGTATGAGCATGGGACATGATTCTGTAGGCCCAACCCATACATTCCTCATTCTTCAATACAGATTTGGGGAGGTGAGAAATAAACCACCTTGCCAGCAGCGGTGCACAATACATAAGGGTTCCCCTTCTCCGAGCAGTACGAGCATAAAGAGCATGTAGAATATCACCTAAGAGAGTAGGCAGCGGGTTACGGGACATGAAGATCTTGATTGTGTTCACATCGACGAAAGAATCTAAATTAGGGAACAGAACCAAGCCATAGATGAGGAGTTCCAGGATGTCTTCAAATGCTTGGAAGTCCAAACTGTCCCAGAACTGTTGAGCTTGATCAATCAAGAACTTAGCCAGGAAGCCTTTAACCCCACTCCAAATGTCCCGGTTAGATACTACATCAGCCTTTGTTAGATGGAGGGCTGAAGCAATATCCTCTGGCCTAGGAGCTATCTCTAAACCTGTAAAGGGTGTCTGCTCTAGAATAGATATGCCAAGTAAATTATAGAACTACTCCAAAGTAGGGACCAACTGATAGTCCGGGAAGGTGAAACAGTGATGCAACGGGTCAAAGAACTGGAACAGGACACTCATCATTTGCTCATCCAACTTGGAAGTGACCAGGCTGAGGAGATGACCATGTCTTATGACAAATGAATAAGTATCAGGAACTTTTGAAACCAACTCTCTAAGCTGAGCAGGTATCTGCACGAAGCTGATCCAAATGGTATTTCTGCGCATAGATGCCATGATTTGCAAAACAGAACAAAGATGAATCCCCTCGGTCTTTGAAATGATTAGTCTAATGAAATATGCATGCAATGTCATGATGCATGATGTCATGATAAAAACACACCACAGGTATCACAGATAACAAACATGGTAAGGGTAAACAAGTCACACAATAGCCCTTAAATTTTAGGCTGGCATGGAGTTTAGGTATTACCCTCTTTCAATTTAGTTGGTTCAACCTGTCCTAGTAATAGTAATCGGGTTCTAGAGGATCTCAATATCACTGACCATCCTCGATCGGTCATAATTCCAGTTTAGCAACCTTTTCTTGCGGCCGGAATCATCGCGAGAGTATGTTCTCAATGAGTGTAGCATACTGCTACTTTTCTATGGCCAAGTTGGTCAATTATAGGTTCTAAGGTCAGTTGATGCTTAATGACCCCTTAGCAGCCCCATACTCTCCTTGTTCCTCCACAAGGGATATCAGTACCAACTAAAGTTTCATACCAACATAGCTACTGCTTCAACTGTATCTGTCTACGCCGTACAGTTTCCTCACAGTCTATTGCTACTTACCTAAAAGGTATCCCCAGATCTGGGTTAGGATCTATAGCAACTAGGAAAGATCTAGGTTAGGACTTTACCTATCCCCAGTGAAGTTTTGTTTCTGTAGCGAAGTTTTGTTGACCCAGGAATCTTCTTTTAAAGGCTTCATTCTGAGACTATGGATTTGATGATATCGCATGTCCCCAACGGGATTGCCAACAGAGATCCCTCGCCATGACCTCTCATTTCCCAGCCAATCTGTTGACTGGGGAATCCTTATGTTAAGATCTTTCCTTATCCCCAGTAAGGTCGATACTGTGCGACTATCTGCATGATCCATCCAATGGTTGCATTCCAAAAAAATATCTCTCTCCAACAAAAATCTTCAACAGAGTTCTGTCACCCCGGTGAAGTCCTATTTCCTAAGCAGAGCTTTATTCCCCCAACAAAGGTTTTCACCCCTCACGTCGGATTTGTTGTCTTGGTATCACTCTCAACACAGTCGCGCGCTATCTTTTCCAGAGATTACGGTCTTGCCCTGATCATCTCCCTCGATGTCTAATCTTCAGATGGCGTCCCTCTCCAAAAGCTACAGTGTCGATCTGATCTTCCCTAGGAGTTTGAAATTTATTTTTGCAGTTCTTCTCATTGTTTGTGGCCTGTTTCTACTGGTTACTCGGCTGTTATTCCCCGCAAAGCTTCATCTCTTCGAGGTTCTCTCTCTAGCGATTCCCCAGTGGAACTTTTAAGCATGCATCATTACATTGCATCTACTAAAACGCGTAGCATTTCCATTATATAGAGCATTGCGCTATATAAAAAGAATTCAAACATGCATCGGAACATAAGCCTTTATTGTTTCTGTTATCCCCAGTGAATTTGCTAATATTTCAGATTAAATCCCCAGCGAAGTCTTCGTCCTTATTATCTTAGTTTCCTCCCCATACCAATATCCTTTTGACATCAATCATTTGTTTGTTTGAGTGTCTACTCTTGACTGTAGTTCAGTTTCGCCCAGGTGCGTTCTTCTCGAGTTTAGTCTTCACTACCCTCTTCGGTTCATTTCAATGTTTATTAATGCACCTTTCGAATACCAGTTCCGTCCTTATATTCGCTTTCAACAGGTTTTTAGGTGTACACCCTAATCTCCTTGCTTTGGGTTGAGCTCAGAGTTTCGTCTCCTCACCTTGCGCGTGAAATCCAATTTCGTCTTGGTGCTCATCTAGTTTAGTTTCGCCTAACTAGTTTTTGAGTCGAGTTTCACCTCGTTTTTGATTTCATACCTTGGACCCTTTGACAGTGTTCGTTTACCGAGTGCAGTGTTCGTACCGCGTCCCTGGTTTGAAATCATTCTCTCTTGTTCCTTGGATTCTTCTATCAGTTTTCGTCACTTTTGATCCATTGATCTGAGACCAGCAGGTGCTCTGAGAAACAAGCGTTCTCATCACTCTCGCTTTGGGTAGAGTTTTGACTCGTCGCTGTGCATGAAATCCAGTTTCGTCCTGGTGCTCATCTAGTTTAGTTTCGCCTAACTAGTTATTAAGTCGAGTTTCGTCTCGTTTTTTCTTTCATACCTTGGACCCTTTGACGGTGTTCGTTTACCGAGTGCAGTGTTCGTACTGCATCCCTGATTTGAAATCAGTCACTTTTATTCCTTGGATTCTCCTATCATTTTTCGCCACTGTTTATCCATTGATCTGAGACCATCAGGTGCACTGAGAAACATGCTCTCGTCACTTTACTCTGAGTCGAGTTTCGCCTCGTTACCCGTGTGTGAAATCCAGTTTCGTCCTGGTACTCATCTAGTTTAGTTTCACCTAACTGGTTATTGAGTCGAGATTCGTCTCGCTTTTGTTCCTCTTTTCTAGGATTCTTTCAGTTCCTTCATACTGTCTATCTTAGTTGAGATTAGAAAGTGCTCCTAGAATCACGCACTCTAGCAATTTTGCTTTGGGTCGAGCTCAGAGTTTCGTCTCCTCACCCGCGTACGTTTTCTTTTCCAAAGCTTAGTTTCTCCTATACTCTGGTTTTAGTTTTATCTCACCCTTTTGAAGCCCAGTTTTTCACTGGCACATTTGTCCGGAAGTTAAGTTGCGTCTACTCTTCTTTGTTTTCGTTCTGTTTCACCTGCGTTACAGTTTCATTCTGGCGTATGTCTTGGGGATTTTTCTGCTTCTTTTTCTTTCTTCTTCAAGAGTGTAAATTTTTGGGTTCTTTTGTATTCAATCATCTTCAACTCTGAACGCTCGAAAGTTGTCACTTTTCTCACTTATCATGTTGGAGTTATTTGAATAGGGGCAGCTGTTGCACCCCAAAATTTACCCTCTTGATTTAGGATTATGTTTCATCATGAATATCATATTGCATTGCATTCATACATTGTGATGGGATCAGAATACTTTGGTTATCAAGTCTTCCTCAAGCTTTGAAGGTTGATTGCATTGACAAGTTGCTCAAGAAGAATCTTATCATCTAAACCTCTGGACCTTTCAAGCTCAAAAGTTATTGCATATCTCAAGATATTTTATGCATCTCTTTGGATCATCAGAGGATTGAAGTTTATGTTTGATTATAAGAATAATCACTCTTTTGATTCACCAATCAAATTAGGGTTTTGTTTGAGCAAGGATTTTGATCAATGTACAAGTCTTGATTTGGAAGCTACAACATCTCATTGGTATTTGAAAAGTCTTTGCATAAGAAATTGGCCAAAATCATCAGAGGATTTGAAGTTTTGAAGTTGATTCATCAGTCTCCTAAGGTGATAACCAAAACTAGGGTTTGGGATTTTATCAAGATTTCTTGAGAATTTTGAAGTGAAACTTTGTACATGGCCTCTATATTTTTGGAAGATCATATGTTTGAAGTTTTGATCATCAATTTTGAAGGGAAGTTGATCAATTGATTCAAAGGGGCAAAATGGTCATTTTGATCAAAATCAGTCAAAGTCAAGGTTGACCAAGTGACCTTTTGGTCAACCATCAATTCAAGGATGTAATTTTCATATTTCAAGTCCATTTTGATCATTGGACCAAAAGGATTGAGGTTTGGGTTGAAACTTGTTCATGAAGAAACCCTAAAAGTTTCTAATTTTGGAAAATAAGGACTTAATTTCAAAAATTCATATTTTATTCACCTTTGATCAAAAAAATGCAAATGAAGTATGCTTGGAAAGATAAGAGGATGATTTTTCATCCCCTTTTGGTTTCATGTCCAAATTGGCAAAGAGTCAAGAGTTATAAAGCTTGGAAGTCACAAAATTATAGGTCATTTTCCAAATTTAATGAATTTCATGTCAAATTGTGATGACCTTAATGGATTCAATTGCAAAAACTCAAAACTAAGGGATTGTAGTCCTTTTCAATACTTTTCCAAATTGTACTCATTTGTGTACAAATTCAAAAATATGAGCAAGTTATGAGTTTTGGAATTTTGAGGCATTTCATTGAATTCTTGCATACCATGCAAATTACAAATTCTTGATAACTTGATTTGTGGCCATTTGTTTCACTTTAAACTTGGCCCATGACTAATTTGCAATGTACTAAGGCCCATCATGCAAAAGATTGAGCTGCACATGGGCAAATGCAAGGGAAACTCGTGATTTTGCAAAAAGTGGCATGAAAATGCCTAATCACCAACCATTGATTAATATAAGGAATTAAGCTATGATCTTTTGCTAATCTCTTCCTGAGATAAAAAGAATTGAAATGCACGTAAAAGCAGGGAGAACACACGAGGGATTTGAGGGCTGCATGTGCACACTTCATTTTAGAAAAAAGAGGAATTTATTCTTTCTAACGGTTTTCAGAGTGGAAAACCTTTGGTACGTTGCACCGGCATTCTTCAAACCAAACGGCATTACCCGATAACAAAATGTCCCCCAAGCTGTACTGAAAGTTGTCTTTTCCATATCTTCTGGTGCCATCTTGATTTTATTGTAACCAGAGAAACCATCCATGAAAGAAAAGACTTTGAACTTTGCGGTGTTGTCGACCAATACATCAATGTGTGGTAATGGAAAATCATCCTTTGGGCTAGCCCTATTCAGATCCCTATAATATACACATATTCGAACTTTTCCATCCTTCTTAGAAACATGCACTATATTGGCTAACCATTGAGGATAGACCGATGTAACAAGGAAACATGCATTAATTTGTTTTTGAACTTCTTCTTTGATCTTGTCAGCCATATCGGGACGAGTCCTTCTCAACTCCTGCTTAATCGGCGGACATTCAGGTCTCAACGGTAAACGATGCTCCACAATATTGTTATCCAAACCTAGCATGTCCTGGTAGGACCAAGAAAACACATCCACATACTCTCTGAGAAGATCAAACATCTTATCTTTGACCTCTGGGATAAGCAATGCTCCGACCTTGACCTCCTTTTTGTCTTTTTCATTACCCAAATTGATCATCTCTATAGGCTCTTCAAACGACTGAATAGTCTTTTCATCGTGCTCAAGTAAACGGGAAATTTCATCAGGAATCTCTTCACTATCTTCTTCCTCGGCTCTGAACACAGGGAATTCAAAGTTGGGATGGGGCATATGATCATTGTTTTCAATGGTTAAGTCGTAGATTAATATGCACATATGATTATGCTTTATTTTAGAAATCGATTAATATGAATGTTGTACAGATATAAAAAGATTATTATATTTTCCTATTATTACCAATTAATTTTTATTACCATTTTCCAGAAAAAGTGAAAAATAAAAACAGTAATATGGGACGAAATGACATTTTTATTCATGATTGGCAATACTTGAAACAAAAGAGCCCAGACATCTTCTCTTCTGCCTTGGGCAGAGCAAAAGGATTTATTTTCAACATAGCATGACAAAAATACTGTTTCGCCTTGGGCAGAGCGAAAGGTTTTTTTCAAAATAAAACAAAGCATTACTCAGAAATTTGTATCACAACAGGAATATCAACAACAGTCCAGTTCTGGCAAACCACTCCATGTGTTACAAAGTTGGGTAAATCCTCTTCAGAATCGTCTCCTATTATAGCATCAACTTCAGGCAGAGTCGGATGGATAAAACCTGTGCTTCGGAAAACTTCTTGTTTCGGACGGGTAATTGTATCCTGCTTAACTCTCATAGACACGGGATGAAAGCCAAGACCTTCTCCAGACTTGTTCTTAGGCAAAGTCAACACCTGGCCCCAACCTTCAGCCGAACCACTCTCAACCACTCGCCGCACATCCTCAAAAGAAGAAATAGATGTCCCTTGCTTCTTCACTTCATTATTAGCAACAAATAGAGCTTCGAATTAGGTTCCAACATCCTCATCAGCATCAATAAAAGTGAAAGATGACAAGTGGCTCACCACCATAGTCTGCTCTCCACCAATTATTACCAGCTTTCCATTCCTTACAAACTTCAATCTTTGATGGAGCGTGGAAGTGACTGCCCCTGCATCATGGATCCATGGGCGACCAAATAGGCAACTATAGGCGGCACGAATATCCACTACATGAAAATTGATCTGAAAGGTATGAGGACCAATTATTATAGGAAGATCCACTTCACCAATGACAGTTTTCCTAGAACCATAAAACGCTTTGACAATTACCCCACTAGGTGTCATGGGAGCACCTTGATATGAAAGTCGAGATAATGTAGTTTTGGGCATTACATTTAATGACGAACCTATATCTACTAGCACACTTGATAAAGTATCATTTCCATAATTATTGAGATATGCAAAGCCATATTATGGTTCTTTCCCTCCTCCGAAAGCTCTTCATCACTGAAACCAAGATTGTTACACGAAGTAATATTTCCCACAATTCCATCAAATTGGTCAACCGTCACATCATGATCTACGAATGCCTGGTCCAAGACCTTCATCAAAGCTTCCCTATGGGAACCAAAATCTCTTAGTAAAGCAAGCACAGAAATCTTGGAAGGGGTTTGCAATAGTTGGTCCACAATCTTGTATTCACTTCTCTTCATGAGTTTCAAAATCTCATCATCATCGGGGTGTGGGCTAGGTTCATTGGATCGGCCTACCTCAACCCTTGGTTCAACATTCCTCACCAGAATTTATGCCGGTATAGGCCTTCTGACTTGAACTTCATGTCTTTTCAATGGTACTGCTGCAAAGATACGTCCGCTTCTTGTGACTCTGCTCACATCAGCAATGTTAACAAAAGATGGCATTGGCGGTATAGGAACTTCTACCCCATTCTCATTCATTGTGGCATTATATTTGTATGGTACGGATTGGTCCGAGTTGTAAGGCACGGGACCAGGTGGACAAATGATCAAAGGAGCAACAAGTGCAGTCTGACTGTCATAAACAATCTCTATTAGTTCAGGCACGTTGAACTGCGGTACTATAAAATTCACTTCATCAACTGGATCTCTGTCACGTGTAATAGTGATAACCCTTTGATCAAACAATTTTTGAATATCCTCTTTCACAATAGGGCAATCATCTTCTATTGAACAAAATTCACAAACGTCATAATCATGCTGATGCTTAAAGAAGGAGAGTCTTCTTAAGACTTGATGTATCCTGATCAACGAGTCTCTTATGTGCTCAACTTGGAAAACTCGAAACTTTCCAGAACATCCTTCCACCATATTCATCGATGCTGCCCCATGTCAGGGTAAAGGATTATCCCGAACATTCGGGTTAACATCCTTGAAAGACAAAACACCGTTCTTAATTAACATCTGGACATCCGCTTTCAAAGAAAAGCAATTTTCAATGTTATGCCCCAGCGAACCTTGGTGATATGCACATAACTGATCCACCTTATACCAAGGAGAAGTATTATTCGGTGCGATAGGAGGAGGCTTCGTCGTTATGAGGTTTTTTCGGATCAGAGCAGGGAACAACTCAGTGTAAGTCATTGGAATAGCATCAAATTGTGGTTTCCTCGGTAAAGGATTCTGATTATTAATTTGATGAGCCAGTTATCATGGCTGTTGTTAAAATTGTCGTTGCTGAATTAGAGGGGCTTGATAAGTTAGGATCACCATTGTTGGGCGGACAGTCGGAGTGACTGCCGCAACTTATGAATAGCCTCTCCTCGGTCTCCCAGGAAAAATTACACTGACATCTTGTTCTTTCCTCTTGGGGAAGAAATTTCCAAACTTCTTAACACCACTAGATGTACCTCCTTCCTTGACCAAACTTCCCTCACGAATTCCTTCTTCCAGCCGCATGCCCATATTCACCATCTCAGTGAAGTCACTAGGCGCGCTCGCAATCATTCTCTCATAATAGAAAGAACCTAAAGTTTTCAGGAAAATCTTTGTCATTTCTTTCTCTTCAAGAGGGGGATAAATATGAGCGGCAATCTCGTGCCACCACTGGGCATACTCTTTAAAGTACTCTCTATCTTTCTGGGACATAGCCCAAAGTTGATCTCGGTCCGGCGCCATGTCAACATTTTACTTGTATTGGCGAACAAACGCTTCACTAAGATCATTGAAGTTACGGATCCGGGTGCTATCCAAACCCATGTACCATTTCAGAGCGACACCAGTCAAACTGTCTTGGAAGTAGTGAATTAATAAATTATGATCATCAGAATAAGTGGACATCATTCTCACATACATGGTCAAATGACTTCGCGGACACGAGTCACCTTTGTACCTTTAAAAGTCCGAAACTTTGAACTTAGCTAGAATTTTTACGTTTGGAACTAAACACAAGTCATGAGCATTCTTTCCAAACAAGTCTTTTCCTTTTAGCACCCTGATTTCCCTCTGCATTTCTTGAAACTGGTCTTGAAACTCCTCCATCCTATCGAAAAGGCCTAAACTTTCGGCAGGTTCAGCATGATAAATGGGTTCATTTGTGTATGGAATAGTATGAACCACAGGAGTGGCATTAGTCATCACTGGTTGAGGGAAAGGTACCATAGGCGAGATTACAAGCGGTATAGTAGTTGTCTCCGGTTGAGGAAAGGACACAACAGGTTGAATCAAGGATTGTACAGCAGGCTGGTACCCTTCTAGCATGAAGTTATAAGGCATACCCCACGGAAAAACTTTCGGCATTTGATGTTGGAGCGGAGAGTTGACTTGAGTCACAGACGTTGGAGCGGTGACGATCTCGGAAACCACAGTAGTTGAAGTTTGAATTTCGGCAACTGAAGTCGATGGCTGATTATGAGCAACCATCAAGGTTTCCACTATTGTGGTTAACTTTTCCATTCCGACACGAAGAGTAGTAACCTCTTCGCGAAGCTCATGATTTTCCTGTCCTAGATCCTCCATCTTCTTTTGGCGATTGGCTCGGGTATCGTACCGGTGAGACAACTTGACAATCTATCGGAGTGGAAAAAGAAACAAGGATAAGACTCTAGAAAACATTTGAAGTTGAATGTTGGATGATGCATGATATGCGATGTAAATGATTATTTATTTTGATAGTTTTTTCAAGGAACTTTATAACTTTGATAACTTTGCACACATCAATGGTAAAGGTATTTGGAACAACAAAAACTCACTTCATTAATCAAAGCGGTAAATTACAACTTTGGGACAACAAAAACAATAAATTATAACTTTGGGACAACAACCCAATAATAAAAGCAGTAAATTATAACTTTGGAACATGAAGCCCTTTTACAGAGTTTTACGAAATGACATAAGTAATAATAATAAAAAACTAAGAACTAAAGGTCACTCAGAATCATCAGATGAAGGACCAAATGCCAACTGTAACTCGAGTTTTCTAATCTTCTCTTCATAGATGTATTCCATCTCTTTCCTCTCAGCTACCAGTTGATCAATGATCTCCTTTTGTGGATTAGGAACATGAGCAACGCCTACCAAATCTTCCTCATTTCTATTCCTTTCATTAGCATATTTCTTGAGTAATGCATCCTTTTGACGAAGCTTCTCATCATGATCAATAAACCAACCGTCTTGAATAAATAGCATATCCTCCTTTTCCTTCAGCTGTCGAGTCAGGACCCTATTTCCGTATTCAGACATATTATACTTTTCTTTCCAAGCATCTCTTTCGGACTTTATCCTAGATAGATTTCATAGGTATTCTCTCATGTTCTCGATAGGGATATCAATAGATGATGATGCAACAACAGGGAATAAAGGTTTCTCGGGGTTATAAGGCATCTTGAGAGAACAAGCCCTAGCACGAACCCATTGTAGGTAAGGCTCCAAAGAAACAACACTTATATGCCCTAACATGTCTCTCCCCTTTCTATGGATGTGACACCAAGCTCTTTCAATCTTCTCCTTAGTTGCTTGGTGATCTTTTCCTTCTTGTAGAAAGAAACCACTCACATGAATGTTATTCGGCTTGTCCCTCATCGAGTATCCAAACTGACGGCGCGTGAGAACAGGATTATAGTTAATTCCTCCTTTCATACCAAGAAGAGGCACGTTGGGTAAAGAACCACAACTATCGATGATCTTCACGTCATAGTAAGCTCGATTATACCAATCTATGTCGGAATGAGTGAGAGCCATAATTTTTGGCACCCATCGTGGCTCCTTCTCGAGATCCCAGAAAACATCAGACCTAGGTAGATGAGAAACATACCACTGGTATAGCAACGGTGAACAACAAATAATCATCCCTCCTTGATAGGAGTTTCGAAGATGGATGGAGTAGTAGGTATCTCCTAGCAGCGTAGGGACCGAATTTCCAATCAAGAAGATTTTGATGGCGTTGATATCCACGAACTTATAAACGTTAGGGAACAAGAATAGGCCATAAGCGAGTAAAGCAAAGACACCTTCAAAGGAAATAGTATCTTTTATCTCAGCGAAATGACGAGCTTTCTTCAACAAAAATTGCGCAGATAAGCCTCGGATTCCCCCTTTGGTAGTCATGTTCTCCTCTATCTCCGACTTCCTCAAGTGGATGATGGTTGCTATCTCGTGAGATTTGGGTTCCTCTTCTAAGCCAGAAAAAGTAACACAGTCGGTGATTGGAAAACCAAGTATGTAGGAGTACTCCTCTAAGGTGGGCATTAATTGGTAATTAGGAAAGGTGAAGCATCGATACAATGGATCATAGAATTGGAACAACGTACTAAGGATGCCTTCCTTCATCTTGCGCTTCATTAGAGGTATAATGGACCAATATTTCTTTTGAAACTCCGTAGTGTTCTCGATCTTAAGAATCAAAATCTTCAACTCTTCAATCTCAGGCTCCTTAAAACTATAACTTCGAGTGTTTCTTCTTCCAAAATCCATAATAACAGTACCTGAGATGTCTGCAAAAATCATTCTTAAGTTCCTTGAAAACATGTTTTACAAATTTTTTTTTGGATGTATGGATGAATGATAATGCAACAGTTACACATAAGTTCACAAACATGGGGTTCAAAGGTTCAACGCTTCGAGCATGGAGTTAAAGGTAAAGCCAACCCCCAGGGTATGTACTAAAGGTTTAATCACACCTTCAAGACATGGTTCTAAGAGTTCCCAGAGTCTACATTCCTCCTTCGGATATTACCAATGTCTTGATTACTCAATAATTAGCAATATTCTCAAGAGAAACTCATTCGAGCGTAGCATCGCGTGACAACTACTTCCGGATTACTCTGTTATAGTCTTTGCGCTACACCTAAAAGTCCAAGATGGGTTAGGATTCTATGGTTCTCAGCTTCTCTGGCTCCCAGGTTGAAAATAATAATGTCTTCCCGATTACTCGGTAAACAAATACTACGTTCAAAAGGGCCTTCCACTGAGTGTGGGATTTCATGTCTCCTTCTTCGGGATTACTCCCTCAAAGTTAACATGACTATACCGCCCGTCCTATTATTAAGTGTAACTTAGTCTGGGTATAGGACTTGTCCTTTGCAAAAACCCAAATAACCACAATATAAACATATAATCAAACAATCAAATAATGATAAAACAAATAAAACAAACTAGGCTTAACCCACTTAGGGATGGACCAGCAAGAGGTCAATTTTTCCCCAGCAGAGTCGCCATTTCTGTAGCGATAAAAAATGTAGCGGGGTAAATCGGAGATCGAGTTATTAATTAACCCGTCTCACAAAAGCAAGAGTCGCCATCGCGCTTTATTATTTCCAAGGGAAAAGGGAAAAGAGCGAAACAAAACCCTAAAATATGCAATGTAAAATAATACTTAAAAGTAATGAAAATACAAGGCGTTTTGAAAAGAGATATAGAGTTCGGGGGTTGGTTATACAATGGGAAGGTATTAGCACCCAATGTATCTATAGTATCCTATAGGAACCTTTTGAAATATTTGTTTATTAAAATTGTTTGTTTGATTAAAATGGTTTGTTTGGCCAAAAATGGGTATGGATGAGATTTTGAAGATACGACGACCTAAAGTCGAAGTTTTGACTTAAAAGGTGTGAGTTTGAAAATTGAACATTTGGGAAAATTATCTTAAGTTTTTTTAACAAAATAATAAACGAAAGATGAATGAGGATATTCGGACGATTAGATGAGACGTGTTTGATGACGTGAAGTCAACAAAGTTAAAACATTTCCCTTGGATTTGAAACGAACGAAAGATATTAATGATCGATGACAAAATTAATTAAAATAATAATAATTAAATGAAAATTAAGTTATACTAGCATGCATTTTAAACGATTAAGTAAATAACCAAAATCACATAAAGACTAAATTACAATAGCATGTATTTTTTCACAATTAAACAAATAACAAAAATTAAATAAACTAAATTATGAAACAAATATTTTTTGAATAATTAAATAATAAAAGATTAATAACAAATTAGCAAAAATTAAATTATAAAATCATGTTTTTTATGTTTTTATAATTATTATAACAAGATAGAATAATGGAGGAGATAATGCTAAAAGAAATAACAAAAACGTCCCAGCTTAGACTTGAACCCGTGTCCCTCCTGAATTATTATCAACTGCCTTGTCAAATGAACTATGCTGTTTATTTATTATAACTATGCTTTTAATAATAGATAAGGGGAAAATGACAAAAAAACATTGGACTAACAGGCCCAATGGGCCGACCTGTTTGAGAAAAGACAGAGAAACATTTTTTGAAAACCCTAGGGAAAAGGTGGCGCCGCAGTTGCTTTCATTGGGAAGGAAAAGTAATTAATTTATATCATTATTGTTTTATCTAATAAATTCTGATAGCCATGCTTACTGTGAGAAAAAAAACGAAAGTTAACACTTTCTCTAACCTATTTACAGATATCTATCTTCTTTCCCTTAGCGAATAGATCTACCACCTCTAATAAAAACTCTCTTCATCGAATAAGAACACCGGCGTTGCTTCAACAGAAAAACCTCATTCCAAAGTTCACATCCAAATGCTGTCTCTTACTGAAAATCAAGAAGATTGACCCTTGATAAATCTTAAAACAAGGCTGGATTTTCCGGAACCCATATCCCCGAGAAGAACCAAATGCGTTGAGATTGTGTACGATTATAGTCAGGGGAAGAAAAAAATTGGACCGATCGGAAACGGACAGAGAAAAAAGAAAGATCAAAACTTGGTATTTGACAAATGAAAACGATACCGGAGACTGAGAGAGAAGTGTCTATGTCTGGATTCTATTGCTTTTTGGTGAATTTCGTAGCTAAAGTTATAGCGTCATATGAATTTAAACGCTTTGTTTCAAATTTTGTCTTCTCTTGTTTTATTTGTTGTTGATGGCTTGTTGTTGAAGTGGAATGGTGATGAATGATGGCTTCGGCTGTTCGAAGATGGTGGGGACGGTAATGGATGGTGTTAATGGGTTTAATGGAAAGTCGGAGAAGAGGTCTTGGTGGATTGAAGGATGTAGAGGCGATAGTAAATGGAGGAAGAGTAATGATGGATAGTGATGGAAGGAGGTTGCGATGATGGTGATGAAGGATGATATTGGGAGCTTGACGGATCCGTTTGCAAAACTAGGAATTTATGAGGTTTACGCATATATTCTATAGGTTCTGTTAGTGGTATTTTAATAGGCTAGAGCTTTTGTTTAATCAAAGTTTGAGCAAATTTTTTCAGAGAAAATTTATTAGCAGGTTATGCGGGTTCTAAGGTTTTAGTAACAAGTTCTATGGTTAACATGTTCTATTTTTTAAACAGGTTTTATGGTTATTAACAGGTTCTAAGCTGGTTAGCAGGTTCTATGTTTTGTTAACAGGTTCTAAGCGGGTTAGCAGGTTCTATGTTTTGTTGAGAAAGGCGTGGCAAAAGCAATTTCCAAAAATCCAGTTATGGTTTTTCTATGTTCAGATTTATATTCTTCTAATTTTAAGAACGAAATTATGTTTTGGAATATCTTCTGTTTGAGCAGAATTGGTTGCAGGTTGTCGATTGGTGGTTGTTAGTGGAAGATATAGAAGTTGTTGTTACGCGACGGAAGGAGTATGGTTCTTTCATTATACTTATTGTCATTACTGTTATTATGAATTCTACACATGCTTAAACGCTAACAATCATGCAGCAACTCAAACAAAATACAACAAAGAAAAGAATGATAAGGAAAACATTATATGGCCAAGAAAAATGGTGCAGAAAGTGATTCAAACATGAATATATGCAGCACTATATAGGGAGGAGGAAGAAAATAATACCTATCGGAGCCTCTCTGATGGGGAATCTAAAAGGTAGTAAGTTTTTCTTGAGTATGCTATGTTCTTCTGGCTTTTCTCTCTACTGAATTTTAGAACAAAACTATCTTCTTTTTTTCTTTCTGTTTTCACTCTCTTGTTGGATTGTTGAACAAAACTCTCTTTTCTGTTTTCACTCTCTTGCTAGATTTTTAACTTCTCTTGGTGTCCCCTTTTTGTGTTGATAAAAGTCTCTATTTATAGTGAAATGTGTGGGGTTTTAGGGGGGAAAGCAGTAGAAGTTTGAACTATTCTAGGCTCTGTTTTGATGTTTTATGGGATAGCTTTTTGAAGTATCCATTTTAGTGCAATATTTGGAGCTTTGCAAACTGTTTTTGTAGCAGCATAATGTGCAGATTTTTGTCTTATGGGCTGCATTCTGGACTGCTTTGCACCGCAGATTTGGACAGCAGCTTGGCATGGTCTTTGTTGACACAAGGTTGGAGAAAATGGACAACACTACACTCATAAAATGGACTGTTATGGATTAATATAGTGCTGGGAAAATGGGCAGCATTGAGACTATTTTGTAGCAAGAATAATAGTTTGATTTTCATGTACAAAATTTGTATTTTATTTTGTAACTTTGTAACAATAAATCCAAATAAATTGTAACATGAATAAACATGTATTCTTCAATATATTCTCAATTCCTTTTGTAATTATAAATAACCTTGAATCTTCATATGATCATGAATCTTAATATGTCTTGATAAAAATTCAAGGCCTTCCATTTGAATTGGGAGAGAATTGAACAATACTTGAATAAATTGTTGAATGATGAATAAATAATAATGCAAGTCTTAGACTTTTATCTTGCATTTTTGTAATAGAGATCCAAATAAATCACATGAATTAATTTTGTAATCAAATAGAATTTCTCATGTAATAAGTCTTGTGATGACCAATTAATTGGATCTAATTCCTTTTCCAAATAGCTTCTTGAATAAATGCTTCATGTAAGTCCACCAAAATAATCACAAAAATAATCTTGAATAAATGTTTCATGCGATAAATGATTATTCTTGGATGAGATCTCTTGATATCTCCTCTTTAATTATCACTTGATTTCAAATAAATAAAATTCCAAATATTCCGAATAAATTCTTCTAGAACGGTTTTGAATTTAATTATCCCATTTTGACGAAATTCACCCCGCGTTATGAGAAAATTTCCAGATAACTTTTGGTCAAAGTAATTAAAAATGATGGGCATAGCTTGGTTTTCTTGTATCTTAGAATAATGTGAAACACACATGAATCAAAGACAATAGAACTTCGACCATTCTTTCTGAAATTTTTTTCAGAGATGCTTGAGATCATCTGTTGGACAGAGTGTGGAAATAAATGCACAATTCTCTGAAATTCTTTTGATGAATCAGCTTTTGGGAATTAACGATCGACCGCATTTCTGCCTCGAGACTCGAAACCCTAATCGATGTACGACATCCGATGCTCTTCTTTCAGACCTATTTCTTGCACATGAAAACAAAACAACAAAACATACACTTCGTGCTTGATTAGTGGTTAGTCACTCATAAGATAAAATGCTCACAAGACTTGATAATCTCTACACAGTCAAAGCTCGAAAGCGAAACATTCGGAACCTACCATATTCTGTGACCTTGATGTATATATAAAATAATGCAGATGAAGCAGGGATCTTAGGTCAAAAATTGGGGTGTGACAGTAATCCCTCAAAAAGAGCAAAACTCAAAGTAGGGAGGGGAACGCAAAATCCTAGTGTAATCTTGTCGTGAATAAATCAACATGGTATGATGAAGGGATCTTAGGGGCAAAAATTGGGGTACAACAGCTGCCCTTAGTTAAGTTTCTTCTATCCAAAGATATGAAGGTTAAAAATTTTCATGTCGACGCGATCGAAGATACTTAAATATAAAACAAACCCTATTTTTGGCCCTAAGATGCCATGCAAATGCTTATGCATATGAATGCATATGAACATGACCAAAGAGACGCAAAGCATCACTGGGGATGTAACAATAATAAAGAAACAAAGGAGAAAACCCACCAGGAAAATAAATCATTGGTGGATAAAAAGACCTGAATCAAAGAGGATGGTAGAATGGTCAAAGGATACACCAACTTCTACCGAAGGCGAAGCTACCAACGTTTACTGAAGGCAGAGTGAAAGATAACAAACATCGACGTCACTGCCGATGGTCTACCAACTTTCACTGAGGGTACAAAGAGAAAATATCATATCATCGTCGTTCAGTGACGATGAACTACCAAAGTTCACTGAGGGTAGCAAAAAGATAACAAACATCGAAGTTCACTGCTGATGGTCTACCAACATTCAGTGAAGGTAGAAAGAGAAAATATCATATCACCGCCATTCACTGACGATGAACTACCAACGTTCACTGAATGTAGAAAAAAGATAACAAGATTCCCCAAGATTCGGGTGTTTCACCTAGAACGGGCCTCAACTTCTTCTTTAACCAAGGCGCTCTTCTTGGAAAGGATAATATATAAGCTATATCAAATAAAGAGATTTGCTACTTGTTGTCACGGAGGATTGTAAAAAGAAATGGATTTTTGGGAAGGAGGTATGACTTCCTAGGGAGATGCCATGATATTCTTGCTGAGGGGATAAAGTCTTCTCGTGCAAAATAAATGCACCAACCAAAATATGGGGTTTTCAGAAATCCAAAGTAAATAACATTGTCGTGGAACCACAGATTCAAACCAGAAATAAATTGGAATGAAACAGTCAACCAGAATACATCTTTTGAGAAATAAACTCAAGAGGGAGAACCAAATCCAACCAAACAAGGAGCTATACCAGAAGGCTAAAGAAAAAATCTTCCATGAGGGACAACTCAGTGGGGACATTGAAAGAATATACGCTTTTTGCTTAGGACCAATACTCTATTGAAGAGAGGACAACATAATTCTGCAAAATAGGGTAATATGTCAGCAAAAATATTAACAAATGTCAATGAACAATGACTTGCCAATTTTATCTATGCATGATGTATGCATACATGTATGAGTGTTATCGTGCGTATACTGACACAACAGATATACAACATTGGGAACAACCAGACAAAACTGCCTCGGGCACTAACAACACTCGGCTAAACTTCATCCAGGATGATCATTCCAAGAAAGGGTAAAGGCCATCTGAGGAAACAAAACCTACTTCCTGCTTTAACTTTATTGGGGAGCAACATAATCCGGAGGTAGATAAATCAAAGTGATAAAATAGTACGGATACAGGGATATAACATCCTTCTCCAGGCTTTACCAGGGAAACAAGTGTTTTCGAAAGTAACATTCCTACCGGAGATTACAAAACCAGTCTCAAGCAAAGCAGACTGACACCAAAACATCCAAACATTCATTGGGGAAATCAGACCCACTTTATTGGTGAGGTTAACATCATATTCACAATACGTCCTTCATTCGGAGAAAATAGGGACCTACGTTCTCCAAGAGTGGGTATGGTACTAATCTCTTTGGAAAAAAAGAACTTCTATCGGGCCAAATGAAAACTTCACTGGAGAAAACGCAGATTGAAACTTCACATTGTGAAAACTCAGAGAAGAGGAGAAATGAATCCAAACTTGACCGAGGATACCGGAACTATAAACCTAATACTGTGAAAAAAAACCGAGCAGACCTTCCCGAGGGGAACAAAAACTTCTCAAAGCAACAAGAGTTTGTCCATTCTTGGGATCACCATTTTTGTTGTCATTATTTCATCACAAATCTCAAAGTAAAAGCAGATTGTAAAATCTCCTTTTTTTGAAAAGTCAATTTTGTTATTTAATCTTTTTTGCATTGATAGTTATTATCAATAATAAATGGAGTCTTTGCAAACTAAATAAAATTAGAAGTACAAAGAATTGGGTAAAAGCTCAAATTTCATTAATAGAATGGTAGTCTGTGAATGGCGAGACTCCATAGATGATTACAATGTTCGGAAAATGGTAATATATAATGGAAAAGATACATTGAGAAAAAATGACCAATATCCCCTCTAACAAATTTTGAAATCCTGAGCGGCGGCTTCTGTTGAAGTATGGTGAGGATCTGAGAAGAGTGTTGCTTCAATGATCAAATCTTGTCTGACGTAGTTACTTTCCCAGAAAGTCCCTAACTTTTTCCTAAGCTTTTCTTGAAGGTTTTCAACTTAGCGAGAAATTTATTCTGTTTATGTCTCTAATTTTTGCCTAGACCACCCTTTCGGGTTTTCGGCCTACTGAGACGCTCCTTTTTGCCTAAGCCGCCCTTTTGGGTTTTCAACTTAGCGAGTTGTTCTTTTATTTCTTTAGGCGAAGTATTTCTTGACTGCGTCAGCATTCATGGGACGTGGGAACTCCTCGCCATCCATAGTTTAAAGAATTAATGCACCACCAGAGAAGGCTTTTTTGATAACGTATGGCCCTTCAAAATTGGGAGTCCACTTGCACCTAGAATCAGTGTTGAAAGACATGATCTTTATGAGCACTAGGTCGCATTCTCTGAATTTACGAGGTTTGACCTTTTTATCAAAAGCTTTCTTCATTCTTCTATAATATAATTGACCATGACACAAAGCTGTCATTCTCTTCTCCTCAATCAAGTTCAATTGGTCAAACCTGTTCTGGACCCATTCAGCCTCTGTCAACTTGGTTTCCATTATCACACGTAGCGAGGGAATATCTACATTGACAGGGAGTACAACTTCCATTCTGTATACCAGGGAGAACGGGGTTGCTCCTATTGAAGTGTGGACAGATGTTCAATATCCATGTAGGAAAAAAGGGAGCATTTCATGCCAATCCTTATAAGTAACAACCATGTTTTGGATAATTCTCTTGATATTCTTATTAGCAGCTTCAACAGCCCCATTCATCTTTGGCCTGTATGGAGATGAATTGTGATGGACAATCTTGAATTCTTCGCACAGTTCTGTCATCATCTTGTTATTCAAATTCGAGCCATTATCAGTGATGATTCTGCTTGGCACACCATACCGACATATAAGGTTATTCTTAATGAACCGCACAACCACCTGCTTAGTATCATTGGCATATGAAGCAACCTCCACCTACTTGGTGAAGTAATCAATTGCTACTATGATAAAACGGTGTCCATTCGATGCTTTGGGTTCTATCATCCCAATCATGTCAATACCCCACATAGAGAAAGGCCACGGGGAGAAAATCACATTGAGAAGTGTCAGAGGCACATGGACCTTGTCTACATAAATCTGGCATTTATGACACTTCTTTGCAAACTTATAACAATCAGATTCCATTGGCAACCAATAGTAACCTATCCTTAGCATCTTTTTAGCCATCGAATGTCCATTGGCATGAGTGTCAAATGAACCTTCATGAATCTCATGCATCAACATGTCTGCTTCGTGTCTATCCACGCATCTGAGCAAGACCATGTCATAATTTCTCTTGTATAACACCTTTTCATTAAGGAAGAAACTGCCAGCCAATCTTCTCAGTGTCTTTCTATATTTCTTTGATACAACGATTGGGTATTCTTAAGTCTGAAGAAAATGCTTGATATCATGATAACAAGGATTTTCATCTGTTACCTCCTCTATTGTAAACACATGAACGGGCCTATCCAGTCGTCGAACCGCAATTCGGGGTATATCATTCCAGGTATTCACTTGGTATATAGAAGCCAGGGTTGCTAGAGCATCCACCATTTGATTTTCGTCTCTAGGGATGTGATGGAATTCAACTTTATTGAATAATGGTAATAATATTCTAGCATAATCTTTGTAAGGGATCAAGCCGGGGTGACGAGTATCCCATTCTCCTTTAATCTGATTTATTACCAAAGCTGAATCACCATACACGTCTAGAATTTTAATTCTGAGATCAATAGCTTCTTCGAGACCCATGATGCAAGCCTCATATTCTGCCATATTATTAGTATAATCAAACGTTAACCTTGTAGTAAAATGAATGTGCGATCCATGAGGAGTGACAATCACAACACCAATTCCTCTACCATAAGCATTCACAGCTCCATCAAATATCAAACTCCAACGAGATTCAGGGTCAGGACCTTCCTCAGGCAATGGCTCATCACAATCCTTCACTTTCAGGAACATCACATCCTCATCAAGGAATTCATATTCTACAGACTGGTGATCCTCCACTGGTTGGTGGGAAAGATAATCTACCAACACACTACTTTTAATAGACTTTTGAGTGCGGTATTCGATATCGTATTCAGATAACAACATCTGCCAGCGGGCAATTCTCTTAGTAAGAGCAGGCTTTTCAAAAATGTACTTGATTGGATCCATTTTGGAGATCAACCAAGTAGTATGGTTCAACATATACTGCCGCAAACGCTTTGCCGCCCAGACCAAAGCACAACATGTTTTTTCTAGCATGGAATACCGTGACTCACAATTAGAGAATTTTTTACTGAGATGATAAATGGCAAACTCTTTCTTCCCTGTTTCATCTCGTTGTCCCATAATACAACCCATGGATTTATCTAAAACTGTCTTATACATAATCAACGGTCTTCCTTCTACAGGAGGGAGCAATATAGGAGGTTCAAGTAGATATTCTTTAATACTTTCAAATGCCCTTTGGCAGTCATCCATCCACACACAACCTAGATATTTCTTTAACAACTTAAAAATCGGTTCACATGTTGCAGTCATGTGGGAAATGAATCTGGAAATATAATTCAAACGCCCGAGGAAACCCCTGACTTGCTTTTTAGTTCTCGGTGCTGGAATTTCTTGAATGGCTTTGACTTTATCAGGGCCAACTTCAATTCCTTTTTGGATAACAATGAAACCCAATAATTTCCCTGATCAAACACCGAAGGTGCATTTATTTGGATTCAGGCGGAGACAATACTTCCTCATATGCTGAAACAACTTCAACAAATCTTCTATATGCCCTTCTTCATTCTGGCATTTGGCAATTATATCATCAACATATACTTCAATTTCCTTGTGCATCAGATCATGGAATAGGGTTGTCATAGCCCTCTGGTACGTCGCACCAACGTTCTTCAACCCGAAAGGCATCACTGTGTAACAGAATGTTCCCCAAGGTGTGATAAACGTTGTTTTTTCCATGTCCTCTGGAGCCATTCTTATTTGATTATACCCGGAAGATTCGTCCATGAACGAGACTACTTTGAATTTTTCGGTGCTATCCACTAACATGTCGATGTGAGGCAACGAAAAATCATCTTTTGGACTAGCTTTATTTAGATCTCTGTAATATATGGACATGCAGACTTTTTCGTCTTTTTTCGGTACTGGGACAATATTGGCAATCCATTGAGGATACACTGACGTCATAAGAAAACCAACATTAATCTGCTTTAGAACCTCCTCTTTGATCTTTACTGCCATATCTGGGTGAGTTCTTCTCAACTTTTGTTTAATTGGCGGACACTCTGGCTTCAACAGAAAATGGTGCTCAACAATATTTGTATCTAGACCAGGCATATCTTGGTAGGACCAAGAAAAAATATCCACATATTCTTTCAATAGCTCAATCAACCTGCTCTTCACATCAGGATGCAATGATGCTCCAATCTTGACTTCTTTTGGATCTTTTTCTGAACCCAAATTGATTACTTCCAAAGGCTCTTTATATGGCTGAATGGTATTTTCCTCGTGCTCAAGCAACCGTGAGACCTATTCTAGAATCTCATCATAATCTTCTTCTTTAGCCCCATACACAAGACATTCAAAGTTGGGAGAGGGTGCAGGGTCATTGTATTCAACGGGTTTTTTAATTAATCTGCACATATAATTTGTGATTGCATTTAGAAACTGACACATATAACAAGTGATCATGCAGATTAAATTTCAGTTATTATTTATTTTGAAAGGTTTTTTTTTATTACCATTTTCTGAGAAAAAGCAGAAAAATAAAGACATAATTCGGGAAGCAAAGACAACTTTTATTATTCATCTTAATAGTCACAGCAAGCAGATAAGTCCTACAACATTAATACTTCCACCTTGGGAAGAGTGAAAGCTTTAAAAAAAAGACATTAACAAATTAAATTACTTTGAAACATGTATGCAAGAGGGAACATCAATGGTGGTCCAGTTATGAACCCTGACTCTGTGCGTCACATAATTCAGCATTTCCTGCTTTGATTCATCTTCCATAATGGCGTTAATCTTGGAAACAGTCGGATGAAGATAGCCTCCGCTACAGAAAATGTCTTGATACCTTCCTGCAACAGACTTTAGATTCATGCCCTTACCTTTGTCATTCTTCGACGAGAACCCTAAGCCAGTCCTATTCTTGTTCAAAGGTGGATCCACAATTCGTCCCAAAACTTTACTATTACCATTACGCACAACCTGCTGCGCATACTTCAGTGAAACCACGGAATTCTCATTTCCTCTTATGTTATCAATGGATAAGTCTTGGAATTGGGTTCCAACAGTAGCTTCATCCGCTTCTACAATACTGAAAGAAGACAAATGAGATATCAACAATGCCTGCTCCCCATTTATGATCACCACCTTCCCTTCATGCACGAACTTTAGCTTCTGGTGTAAATTTGAAGTGAAAGACCCTGCTTCATGTATCCACGGATGTCCTAGCAAATAGCTGTAAGCGGGAACAATGTCCATGACCTAGAAGGTTATCTGAAACAAATGTGGTCCTATATGGATAGGTAAGTCCACTTCACCGATGGCAGATTTCCTCGACCCATCAAACTCTTTCACAATGATGCCACTCGGGCGCATAGGCGTTCCTTGATATTTCAACTTTATGAGAGTACTCCTTGGTATAAAATTCAATGCGGATCCATTATCAATCATCACATTGAATAGCGAATCATTCTTGCAGTTCATAGAGATGTGGAGGGCCAATTTGTGATTCCTCCCTTCATCTGGTAATTCATCATCGCAGAATCTCAAGTTATTACACGACGTAATGTTTCCTATTACGCTTCTAAATTGATCTATTGGCATATCACTCTCCACAAAAGCTTGGCCTAGTACCCTCATCAAGGATTCTCTATGAGAAGAGGAGTTCATCAATAAAGCTAAGATAGATATTTTTGAAGGAGTCTGCAGCAGCTGATCTACAATTTTGTAGTCGCTCATCTTAATTATCTTCAAAATATCATCTACTTCTTTCTCTAACGTTTCTCCGCTAGTCTCTCCCGTAGCCTTTTTAGGTTTATCATTCTCAGCAACTTTATTTCCAGCAGCAGCATCTCTCTGAACAACCGACGCAAACACATGACCGCTACGGGTCACCCTGCTATTTTCAGCTATATTTCCAACACCGGGCTTTGCTAGATGGGAACCTCCACTCCATCTTCCAAGATTGTAGCGTTGTATTTATAAGGCACAACCTTATTTGATTTGTAGGCGATAGGACCTGGAAAACTAATTACCAACGAGGTAACAACTGGCTTGCTATGATACTCCACTTCAAAATGGGCAGGTGCACCAAAACAAGACACAATGACGTTTACCCCTTCTTCAATGCAATCAGTCAAATAATCAGTCATTTCTGGAAAATAAATCTTTGTCTGAAGAGAAATACTCATCTGTGGAGGTATACTCTTCCTCTGACTCTTCTTCCGTTAAACAAACCTCAATCATATCAACTTCCTAGTAATCATCCCTCTGACCTGTGATTTTGATTGTTCCATTATCTAACAACAACTGAACACCCTTCTTCACGATTGAACATCCTCAAGGGTCTCGACAGCAAACTATGCAAGATCCATATTGGTGTTCCACCCGACCATTCATATGGCAGGAGGTAGCATGCAACTGTACGAGGTCCTCATTCATATACTCTACATCAAAAATTCTGAATTCACCAGGACACCCAGAAACCATGTTCACTTCCTCTTCGTACTCTGCCCTAGGCTTGATTATGTGGATGAGGCCCTTATCCATCATCTCCTGTAAATAAGCCTTTATCTTCTCTCAACCTTGTATGTCTGTACTACAAATAGCACAACCGGAATGGTCATGCGTATAGTAGCTAAATTCACAGAGATCTGCATGCATTTTCACCAAATCTCCTCTAACCAGATTAATATCAAAAATCCGGAAGTCGCCTAGATAACTGGCCACCATATTCACAACATTTACTCCCCCATGCTTGGGTAGAGGATTATCTTTCACATTAGGTCCCACGTCCTTGAAAGATAGAACATCATACTTTACTAATTTTTGTACCTCGGTCTTCAAAGGATAACAATTCTCGACATTATGCCCTGGTGCTCCCTGATGAAAAGCACATGTTTGATCTGCCTTGTAATACCAAGGCAATGGTGATGGTATGGCGGGAGGTGGTCGTGTCTGGACCAACTTTTTCTGAATCAATGCCGGTAGTAACTCTGTATAGCTCATGGGAATAGGTTCATAACTCTCCCTTTTCTGATTATACCCTTGATTCCCCTGTTGGGACGGCCTCTGATAAGCAACGGTAGTTGGAGCGACATTCATAACGGGAGTAACTGAGGCGACTTTCTGATGACGCTGATAATTCCTTCTAGGAGTGTTTACCATCCTCTCTTGTATAAGAGCATTTACATCTCCTTCTTTCTTCTTGGTAAACTTATAAGATGGCTTCTTCACACCTCCAGATCCTTCACCCTTCGTTAAAAGACCTTCTCTTACAGCTTCTTCTAAACGGATACCCATGCCTACCATTTCAGTAAAGTGACTTGGCGCACTTGCTACCATCCTCTCGTAGTAGAAATCACCCAGCGTCTTTAAGAAAATATTAGTCATCTCCTTCTCTTCCATGGGAGGAATCACCTGGGCGGATACCTCATGCCATCTCTGCGCATATTCTTTGAATGATTCCCTGTCTTTCTGAACCATGGCCCTGAGTTGATCATGGTCAGGCACCATATCCATGTTGTACTTGTATTGTTTGATGAATGCTTCTCCCAAATAATTAAAAGTATGGATATTGGCGCTATCCAAACTCATATACAACTTCAATGCAACACCAGTCAAACTATGCTGAAAAAAGTGAATCAGTAGACGCTGATCATCAGTATGGGTAGACATTCTCCTTACGTACATCACCAGATGAGCAAGAGGGAAAGTGTTACCCTTATACTTATCAAACTCCGGGACCTTAAACTTAGCAGGTATGTTAACATTCGGTACCAAGCATAACTCATTCACATTCTGCCCAAATAACTCTTTTCCCTTGAGGACTTTCATTTCTCTTTGCATCTTGTCAAACTGCTCTTGAAAATCATCCATTCTGTTATAAAGACCCAAGTCTTCACTCGGCATAGGGAAAGGACGACACACATCATCA
Source organism: Vicia faba (assembly GCA_948472305.1). Taxonomy (NCBI): domain Eukaryota; kingdom Viridiplantae; phylum Streptophyta; class Magnoliopsida; order Fabales; family Fabaceae; genus Vicia; species Vicia faba. The sequence continues at coordinate 1,470,638,450 of OX451741.1, forward strand.
TTAACAAACGGAACCATATTCACCGAAGGAGGTGCAAAAGGAATATCATGCACCACAGGAGGTGCTGGAGTAACAATAGTCTGAACCACTAGAGTATCTTGAGGACCAAGATTGAAACCTTCAGGTTCAAAATTCTCTAGCATTCCCCATGGATATCCTTGAGGCATACAGTTTTGAACAACAGCCAGAGTAGCAGATGCGGGAACGGTCGGAGCTTCAGTATTTTCCCTTGTTGGTTGAGGTTGAACACTCGGTGGCTGATTTTGAGCTGCCACCAGAGCTTCCATCAGAGTAGTAAGATTGGCCATGCCGACCTTCAAAGCAGAAACTTCCTCGCGCAGCTTGCAATTCTCTTGTTCTAAGTTGTCCATCTTCTTTTTGAAATTAGCCCGAGTGTTGTAGTGATGAGTCAGCTTGCTAAACGAAGTAAAGAAGCTTGGTAAGAAACCTGGATATGCATAACAAATGCAAGAAATATGTGCAATATGATGCATGATATGCAATGCACATGATTATTTTTACTTTGTTATTTAATATTTTAAGGGATTTAAAGTTTATAGACATATTACAAACATCAAAGTAATAGCGCTTTTGAAATACTAAATTTTTTTTATTATAATAACTCCAAAATGGATTACAAGTTTCAATGATCCTGTGATCGGTGGGAAAGAACTGACTGTTTTGGAATGCTGGTTCGCGTTTTGCGTTTGTTTTTGCAAAATGTCGCGGTAAGCAAGAGTCGCCACCGTCTTTTATTTTATCCAACAGGAAAGGACAAAAGCACAGAAAAAATTCCTTTTTCGAGATGTTTCTCGGGTTCGGGAGGTAGATTATAGAAAGGGAAGGTGTTAGCACCATTTCTATCTGTGGTTATCCACGGACTCTTAGGTACTTGCTCATTGTGTTTTCAAAATTTGCTTTTCTTTGTGTTTGTGGGTTTGATAGAAGTTTTTGTTTGAAAGGTGTAAGTGCGAAATGTTTTATTTTGTTTTGAAAGGAGCAAGTACTTAAGAACCATCTACCTACTCGAAAAGGGAATTAAACTGTGCAAATGTCCTTTAGACAATGCTAGCCCACTATTGATGAGTAGGTAGCATCATCGTTGGAGTTTTCGGGTCAATTCGATTAAGGGACGCGTGGTCACTAAAGCAATTTTAGGACGCCTTAGTGGTAACCCTAATGTCTTAGATCATTTTATCCGAGGCAACCGTTTCGAGGCAACTATGATCTTTGGACAAGAGGGCGACCTCTAAAACTTCCTATACTCAATGACCACGTTCGGAGGCAACCAAGTGAGGTGTACCCTAAGAGTGCACATGTGCGAGTATATTGTTTTTCAGTTATTTATCTTTGTACATGTCATGGGTGAGCTATGTTGATTTTAAGTTCATACATTTAATCTTGTCATGCATTTGCTATTATCAAACATCTAGCAGTGTATAGTTGTGGAATTTAAATTGCGGAAATTAAATCTAAACTATTACAAGGCGTCGGGTATTTACATCGCCAAAAGCAACCCTTTAATTTAAATTGCGGAAAGTAAAACAAAGCGATAAAATAAAAGTCCTAATTAAAAGCTATTACATACTGGGAGCAGTTACAATATTGGATAAAATAGATCGCGTGCGAAAAATTAAATCGAATGCATTTTTTAGGGTTTTGACCCTTTTTTTATTAAAGAAAAGATTTTTGTTATTTTTGAATTTATGGAAATTAAATCTAAGTTAATAATTAAATTAATTAATTAATGAAAATATTTTTGGATTTTTTATATTTAAGAAAATAAAATAGATTAATTAAAAGTTAGTAAAAACCTAATTCTACATTAATTTTAAATATTGCAAAAAAATATTAAAAGTTAAACCTAATTAATACTAAATTGATTAAATTAATTTATTTACAAAAATAAAGTATGAATTTAATTTTAATAAATAAAATGATATTTTTTGTGTTTTTGATTTTATGAGAAAAAATTATTAATTTGGTTTAAATAATAATAATAATTAATAAAAAAAACAATTAAATAAAAAGAAATATAAAAGGGAAAGAAATAACCCAATGGGGGTGTGGGCCTGATTCTGAATGTGAGAATAGCAATTTCCAAGCCCATTTACTGCAAGCCTGCTTTGACTTTCCTGCTTCTCCACGCGTGTGTTGACTTAGGTGTATGGTGGACATCACCCTTTGGCCATCAGATTTGGCCAGGAGGCCATCTGGCAAGTGAGATCTGAAGGCGCATGGTGGACCATAGTTGATGAAGCACGCTGGAACATCTGCAAGAAAAAAGCAACAAATACGTTGGGGACCTGGGATTCGAACCCAGGTCCCATTAGCCAATGCACTAGCGCTTCCACCACCGGGCCATTGTAATGCTTTTGTTAATGGAATATGAAACAATTATTATATTTGAAAACAATCAATATGCCTGGAATAAAAAAAATGTGCGCAAATAATTTGAATCAACGAATAGGACGTGGCCACGTAATCGTCTTCTTCACTGGCCCCTGTATATTTTCCTGCGGATTCTTATCCGCAGCAAAATTCTTGGCTTCATCCTATAATGAATTCTAGGCCACAAAAATGCAAACCAAAACCACCATCATGCTCGCCTCTTCCTCATAAATTCATCCATGGCCATTGGTAGTGCTGATTTTACCTGAAACAAAAATGCCTAAAAACAAGAAACCCAAACCCTAATTTCGGGTAGGGCTTTACAGGCTACAAAAACTCAATTGAATATTGCAGAATGTTTGGAAATTGAATGATAAGCATGATTGTACAAATAATTTGCTCAAAGGTTGCAGGAATATGGGGTCACGATTTCATGTACAAAGTCATGTTCATGGACAATTACAGCGCGATCGGGGATGTTTCAGAGCTTGTGAATGGTTGCTTTAGCTTCAGTGGATGTCAAGCAAGATAATAGCGTGGAGTTTTTGCCTAGGAAACGCCTCTAGGATCGATTTCAGATTCAAGCTTTTCAAGCTTTTTTCAAGTTTTTGTTTTTGTGATTTGGCAGCTTTTTTTTTGGTCGTGTTCTTGTGTGCCTTATGTTGTATATGTAACAAGGATTGTATTAGGTTAAAAATTTGGGCTTGAATCCATGAGCATTGATGTTTCAAGATATGATATGATCTTCCATTAACAAAGCTTCCAAAAATGTCCAAATCCAATATTTTGTGCATGATATGCCTTGGTACGAATTTGATTGTGTTCATGATGTCAATTAAGACCTGTAATGATAAAAAAGATTCCAATTGATTAGGATTTGAATTTTATTTGATTTTAAATTGATTTAAAATGAATTAAATCAATAAAAATAAAATAAAATAGAAAAATTAATAATTTGCCATGAAACTGAAGATAGGACACGTGTTTGGTGTGACAAGATCAAATCAAGTGGAAAAAAGTGGGCCCATTTGTCAAAAATTGAATTTTTGGGGATAGTTGACTTTTGGCAATTTTGGAATAATGCCCAACTTCAACAATGCATAACTTCTTCAATATTGAACTTTTGGAGGTGTTCTTGGACATTTTAGAAACCTTGAGCTGTCCTCTAACCAACCCTTTTGGTCTCATCTCATTTTGATATTCCATGCTCAAGTTATAAGCTTTGGCAAAAATGGTGTTTTTGTTGACTTTCAAAAATGACCTATAATGTCCAAATTTGTATCTTCTTGTGAGTGCATTTATTGATCTTGGGGTGTGAGGATGGATTGTATGAAATTGCATCCTCTTCAAAATGAGCTTTGGATGGGTCATTTATCATAAAGTATGAGAAAGTTATGTTGTTCAAAGTTGAGTTGACTCTTCCTGCAAAACCCTAATTTAGCAACTTTTGAATCTTGATGAATTTTGAGAAATCCTTGATGAATCATGATCAACCCTTGATCAAATGATGAATTATCCTTTAAAATGAGAATTTTTACAAAAAATCTTAAGGTTTGACTATTTTTAGGTCACAATTGACTTTTTCCCTAGCACAGTCGATTTTTGGACTTCTTGAGCAATTGACTGACCAAAATTCCTCTGCAAGGCTTGAAATTTGACATGGATGAACTTAAGAACATATTAGGACATTGGGGAACACTCGAGGTCATTTGGATGTAAGGACCTTGATGCAACACAAAACCCTAATTTGAGATTGACTTCCTTAGGAGATGATTTGATTGTCCAACTCTTGAGCAATCTTGAGCCACTTGGAGATTATTCTTGCAAGGTCTTGATAAATATGGGAGGGAAAATTTTGGGGTACAACATATCCCAAGTACAAGATGAAAATAAAATCTAAAATCCTGAGAAAAAGAACTGATGGAGATCACTCTGTACGCTGGCGCTTCCCCGTGATCCTGGCAATCTGAGCATTCAACCTCTGGTTTTCTTTTGTATATCTGATGGCAATCTCCTTCCAATCATCTGAATCAGGAAGTGAGTGATCAGCACCCGATTGAGGCTTAAGAGAAAATAAATCCTCTTGCCTCTCCATAGACTCTACCGCTCGACTCTCAAGGATCTCAATCAAGTCGGCTTTCTCCTTTAGGTCTGCTCTGTAGGAACTCTCTAAAGTTTGGAACTTGTTCTTCCAAGCATCCCTTTCCTGTTGCATCCTAACCAAAGCAAGTTGCAGTTCTTCCAGATCATCTAATAAGGGAGGAGTGGTCTTCACAAATAGATGAGGCATGGGTGTCTCCCGGCTATACGACATCTTTAACTGAATGGCTCTCGATCAGATCCTTTGAAGATATGGCTTCAAAGACACAGCACCCCTAGGTCCCAAATCCTTCCTACTCTTCTTATGAATGTGACGCCAGGCCTTCGTGATCTTCTCCCTAGCTTCCTTATAGTCTTCTCATTCCTTCAGAAAGAAACTACTCAAACGAATACTATTCGGTTTATCCCTCATCAGATAACCAAGCTATCGCCATACAAGAACATGGTTATAGTTAATTCCTCCCTTTGTACCAAGAAGAGGTACATTGGGGAAACTACCACAACTGTCAATAATCTCTATATCATGGTAAGCTCGATGATACCAATCAATATTCGATTGAGTAAGTGCCATGATCTTAAGAGCCTAAATAGGTTCCTTCTTGATATCCCAAAAAGCATCAGACTGAGGCATATGAGAGATAAACCACCGGTATAACAGAGGCGTGTAATAGACAATCATCCCCTCATGATAAGAATTCTGAAGATGAATAGAGTAATAAGCATCACCCAACAATGTAGGAACTGGGTTTCCAATCATGAAGATACTGATAGCATTAATGCCAACAAACTTATCCACATTAGGAAATAAGAACAACTTGTAAGCAACTAGAACAAATATGGCCTCAAAAGAAACTGTACTCTTCATTCTGGAAAAGTAACGAGCTTTCTCCAATAAGAACTGAGCTGGTAATCCTCTAATCCCCCCTTTAGTAGTCATATGGGCTTCCACTTCATACTTCCCCAGGTGAATCAAAGCAGCAATCTCCTGTGGTTTTGGCTCACCCTCCAAACTAGTAAAAGGAACACGATCGGTAACAGGTAAATCCAATAGATAAGAATACTCCTCCAGTGTAGGCATTAACTGATAGTCGGGAAATGTAAACCAATGATACATCGGATCATAGAACTGGACCAAGGTCGAGAGAATACCCTCCTTCATATTCAGCTTCATGATAGGAATAATGGATCCATACTTCTTCTGAAAGTCTACAGAACACTCGATCTTGGGAGTTAGACCAATCAGCTCATCTATCTTGGGATCCTTGAAACTGTATTTCCCGGTCTATCTCTTTCCAGAATCCATGGTTAAAGGTACTTGAGATATTCATAAATAGTCAACCTTTAAATCCCTTGACATATTGTTTCTTCAAAAGATGCTTATGAGTGCATGGATGCATGATGCAACAATCACACACAAAATCACACATATAAGGTTCATAGGTCCAACGTCACGAGCATGAGTTCGAAGGTACTACCCATAAGTTATTGGTCTAAAAAGTTATCACCTGCCGAACAAGGTTCTAGAGGTTCTCAGATTCTACATCCTTCCTTCGGATATTACCAACTTCCTGATTAACTCGGTAATTCGTAATATTCTCAAGAAAGACTCGTCCGAGCGTAGTATCGTGTGACAACTATTTCCAGATTACTCCGTCATAGCTTCCGCACTACACCTAAAAGGCCAAGATGGGTTTGGTATTCTACGGTCCTCAATTTCAGCAGGCTCCCAGGTCGAAAGCAGTACGTCTTCCCGATTACTCGGTAAACGACACTACAGTCAAAGGGGCCTCCACTGAGTGGGGGATCTCATGCATCCTTTTTTGGGATTACTCCCTCAAAGTTAACATGACTATACCTCCCGTCCTATCTTAAAGTTTACCCAAGTCCAGGTATAGGACTTATGAGTAATAACCAAGCACCCTGAAAACTAGGGAAATCTAGACAAACATATATACAACATATAACACAAAACAGTAATAACACGTATACAAATATAAACAAAGATAGGCTTAACCCACTTAGGGATGGACCAGCAAGAGGTCAGTCTTTCCCCAGTAAAGTCACCATTTTTCTGTTGGCAATAGAAATGTTCAAGACTAAGCCATTGGATTGACTAGACTTTATACAAATCAAAATAAAAATCCCCACCGCGCTTTATTGTTTCCAAAGGAATGGGAAAAGAGCGAATAACCCAAAAAGAGGGGGGAAAGATTCAAGGTAAGGGGGTTGGTTATGCAAAGGGAAGGTATTAACACCCAAAACATCTACGGTACTCCGTAGGAGCCTCTTTGTAAAATATGTATATTTTGGCTATAAAAAATGTTGTATATATATGAAAAAAATGGATGGTGGAGGTGAGGAAAGAAATATATTTATTTTATAATTTTTTCACTCTCCGCGGTTGCGAACCTTTAGTGTCTACGTACCACCTTTCGTGTAATAGGGGATCAGGGTACACGTAGTTCCTCTTTTAAAAAATTTAAAACACCAATGTGTTGATTAATTTTATGAGATAAGACATCATCGTCATTGTCCGTATGGAAAAACATACTCACTACCCACAATCATGAGAAAGGAGAATTTGCATCTTCTCAAAGTGGAAGATATGGCTTAGATTTTAAAATTAACAATGCCTTACTCAACATCCAAATGGAAAATATCTCACTTCACTACATATTATAGAATTATAGTTGTTTGAATAACTACAAGGATTGACAAGAGTCTAATCTTTTGGGAAAATTTTAAAGATAAAAGCCAAAATGGATAAATGGTTTAAAATGAGATTGATTGACTTTTAGTCTTCTCACAAAAAATGTCAATGTATTATTAAGTTGATTGGAGTTTATTCATGAAAAGGTTTTGAAAATACATGGACATGTGTCCAAGTTTATTATGAAAGTAATTCAAGTTTAAAACAAGGAGAATTTTCAAAGGGAGGGAGAAGATTTTTGAAATTAAAGAAGATGGGTGGAGAAGAAGAGGCTATCCTAAAGCATAAGGTAAAAGCTAGGGATAAGAACCATCTAGCCAATAAAAAGCCAATACTTGACATTATGAGCCAAGATGGAATTCCCATTCCTTGGATTGAAACCAAGCAAGAAAAAAATACTAGACCTCTTGAGAGAACCAAACTTCAAGTGTATTAAGTCTTCACAAAAATTGGGCAGAGTAACGGTTGTATACGGGTGAATTCCAGATTACAAACAAAGGGCGTAATCACAAAAACCTGCACACAAAAACAAACAAGAAACCCAATATCTTGAGGTGAACCTCAAGAACTCCAGAAAAAATAATTAGATAAGGTCACAAAGTCTCCAAGATAGGCCAAGGTTTCTAATTCAAAATCCAAGAAAAGTCCCATGCTCCATAATGCCAAGGATAGTAACCAAATAGTCCAAGTACCATTAAATATTTTTTAGGGTTTATGTTGATTATTAAGTATTTTAAGAAAGGGAAAGAAAAAGCTCAAGTGAGCAAAGTAAAAATGGCAAGAAAGTAAATGCTCAAATGAGCAAAGATGAAAATGGCATGAAATGTAAATGCTAAAAGTAAATGATACGTAAAGCATAAAAGGAATAAAAGCATAAGGTAAAACAAGTCAATAATTAGTGGTTAGTTGGATGACCATCTTGAAGCTTGCATTTGGAACTCATTAGAGGATTGGTAGAACCAAAGCCTCCATACAACAAGTTGCATTTGCTTATTGTCAAGTATATCATCCATTTGGAATTCTCATAAGTACCATTTAATGATCAACGATGTTTAAGTGATCCGCGTTGACCAAAGGTGTTATAGATCCATTAGAGGATTAGTAGAACCAAAGCCTCCACACAATAAATCTCAAGGTTATTGGATCAAAGAGATCAAATTAACATACTTGTGCTTGCAATCATAAGTTTGGGCCACGAATGATCCTTTATTCAAATCGGGACAAAATTTAGCGCTATGTTAAGCAATCGTAAGTGGACTTATATAGAAGTCGCACCTATTTTGAGGCCGGTCAATAGAAATCTATGCACCATTTGTTTTGAGACATGATATAGAGATTATGCTCCAACAACATCTAGTGCAATAAGAAGTGGATGAGATGAAGAGGGATGAGGAAAAATATACAAACCACATTTGAATTAAATTTTAATCAAACTATTATTAAAATCATTCATCCATTTTTGTGGAGTTAAACTCAATACCATGGATCCAATAATGTTAATAAAGTTCATGATCTAAAATTTAACCCAAGATCAGCCAGAAAATAGTCACAAAATTATATCACATTTTAATATACCCAAAAGGGTTTTAAAATAATGTTTAAAAATAGAAAATAAAGATAAAAATATCAACAATGTTCAAATTAATCAAGAAATAAAAGGTAAGACCATAAAAAAAATAGAAAAAGGCTCAAATAATTTTATAAAATTTTTGGTAATTTTTTAAAGTCAAAAACTATTTTTAAAATTAAAATAAATGGGTAAAACAAACTAAAAATGGTAAAAAATAGTAAATTCAGAAACAAAAATAAAATAAGGTCACCAATATTTGCCACAATATCATTGGATCATTCCATAATTTTTTCAGAATTTTAAAATGTATAAAATTATTTTTAAACATTTAAACAAATCAAATAAGTGTAAAATTTATAAAAAAATACCAAAACACAAAATTAAATTGTGAAAAAATAAAAATCAGAAACAGTATAATCAAAAATATTTTTTATAATTTTTTCAGATTTTTTTGGACTAAAAATGATTTTTCTATGATTTTTTGAAATTTAAAACAATTAAAATATAAAAATCAGAAAAAGAAAATAAAAGTAAAATATGTGGACCATTGGATAAGAGTCAAAACGCGTTAGTAATCAAATCCAAGGGATCTGGCGCGCTGTGCAAATCATGGTCATTAGTGAATATTATACATAATCATTAATTATATCTGGATTTGAAAAATACAAATGGCGCGCCTTCATTGGTTTGAAGATGACACGTTGGTCATCTTCAACCTCTAGCCATCATGAATTGCAGGTCTCTCAAACTGTAAAATCAGAAGCTCAGACCTATGCCATTCGCTTCGTCTCTTGAAGACAAAGACAACCACACCCTCGCACCAAATTTATATAAATTGTAGCTCAAGCAATTTGGAAGGAAAGTTTTGAAAAGGGATTTGAAATTTCATGGTCAAAACGTGTTTCCAGTAAAAGGTAAGTGTTGCGACTAGAACCAAGGCAATAAGAGCAACACAATGATATTAGAGTTTTGAAGAATTGATGAAGGAATCTACCTACTGAAGTTAAGTTGCAGAACTCTGAAACTGGACTTCTATGGAGCAGTATAGGGCACGATTCTTGAATGTAATTATGTGGTTAGCTTCAGGGAAGATCAAGGAAGGTGAATTGATGGAAAAATTGGATTGAAAAAGGCTCGAGAATGGATTTTGAAGTTACAAAAAATTGAGTTATGGAGAAAGTTTGGCAGGGTGATTCTGGCTATCCAAGCTTGGGAAAATGAATGGGATAGTTCATGTATTTATAGGAGAAGCGAATGGGATCAAAAGGAAGAGTGAATGCTGCGTTTTGGAGGGAATTCGTGCAAACCTGATCCACGAGTGAAGTGTGATCCAAACTTCACAAAAACTCATCCAATTCTTGCGTTTTGATGCACTAATCCACTTGGAAAAGTTGGATAATCATGTTTAGACCCAAAACGCATGTTAATTTAAGGTTTAGAGGTTGTAACATGAAATTCAAGTTCTGACTTGCAAGGAAACTTCAATTCCAAGTTACCATTTTGAAATAATGGCATTCTCAGCTTAAAGGGCCTTAAGGCATGATTCTTGATGCTTTAGAAAGATGAGGTTACGTGATTTGCAATGGAAAAAGTATGGAGTTAAATGGATGCTTGAGCTGAAAGTTGCATTGAGTCAAAGTTGGAGAAAAAGAGTTAACTTTCCATACTTAGAAATATTTCAAATTCTTCATAAAAAATGACCTATAATGTCTTGCATCCAAACATGGCCTTCCACTTGGAATTTGCTCTTGATCAAAAAATATGGAATGAAATAGATCTCTTGAATGACATTTTGAAACTTGAATCATTAAAAATATCCAAAATTTTAGAAAGTTGTGACTTGTTGAATTTGGCAAAAAATCATATAATGACCTATAATCATTTGTTCCCTTAAGGAAACTTCCATCCATTTTCTCACTTTACACATAAAAGAAAGCATAAAGTTCACATCTTAAAGATAATTTTGGAAAAAGAATGGGCTCAAGGTGATAAAAATTTACCAAGTTATGATCATTTGAAGTTACACATGGAAAATTGGGGATTCATCTGGAGGACTTGTAATCTTTCTTCTTCACCAAGTTTCTTCCACATGAAAAATCTTTCGAACTTTTGAAGTGATTCATTGATAACCCCTTGAAGAGAAGGATATATTTTGAATCATTTAAAAATACCAAAAGGTGACAAAGATATACTCCTTTGAATTTCAAAACCCTAGCTCCTAGATCAAGAAAATGCCTTGAGGAACTTTGACAAGCTTGAACAAACTTCTTGTACCAAAATTCTTTCTTTGTGAATAGAAGTTGTTGAGGATGATAATGAGGAATCATAGCTACCAAAACCACTTCCATATCTTGAAATTTGAGAGAAATATGCTCTTGTGACCAATAGTAACAAGGCCTTGTTCAAACATGACAACTTCTTCAACTATCCTTTTGTACTTTTGGGTCAAATCTAATAACCTTGAAATGTGATGAACCAAAGAAACCTTGCCATGCCAATTCTTCCAAAACCAATCCAATGGTGAGGTTTGAACTTCACAAGCTTTATTGACTAGGGCATGGAAATAAACTCATGAACCCATGGGATAACTTGTTCAATCTCATTGCCTTTTCCTACATAAATAACAAGCGAGACAAACCAACATTGCATTTTATTAGTTAAATGAAGAAATCAAAACAATATTCATGATCACAAAAGTAACATAATTCAAGGTGCTTGGTAATCCCTCAAAAAGATAAAAACTCAAAGTAGGGAGGGGAACCCAGAATCCTAGTGTAATCTTGTTGTGAATAAATCAACATGGTATGATAAAGAGATCTTAGGGGCAAAAAATGGGGTACAACACTTACTTTTATGATCAACACAGTCAATAGGAATATTAATAATAAATTCCTTAACAAGAGTCTCATAGCATTTGGCAAACTTGGTAACAGTCTTCATCAATCCAACATAAGATATCAACTCCATAATTTCTTTTCATTCCAGTGCACCATCTCCCAATTCTCTTTAAAGGTCAATTCTTCTTTGAAACACATATTTCCACTTTTCAGCATTCCCAACAAAATGGAAGGAAATGTTGTTAAGTGGGGCATCAGGTGCCCTAACAGAAAGCTTCTTGCTTGCATACTTTTTCACAAGAGATATTTCTTGGACATCTTCCTCAACATCATAATCAGAGTCAGCTTCTTCAACTAATACAACTTTCTTCTTACTTTTAGATATATTTACAATAGCATCATCATCATTTGTGGAGCTATCAGGTCTAGTTTTTCTTTTGCTAGAGGGAGGAACCACTTTACTTCCAAGCTTTATGGGACCATAATGGTTTTCTTCTTGGTTATCTTGGAATGGGTGTGATATTTACATCCTTCAATTTCCTGGATTTGATCCTTTTAGCAATTCCAGGCACCACATTAGAGATGAGCTCATTGTCAGACAGCTCATCAACATTAACCACATTCACAACATTTTGATTTTCTGCAACTTTGGAGCCAGCAGCATCTTCCTTGGTAGGAGAGTTCTTCTTAATATCGTGTTCAACATCATCTTCCACTTCTTTTAGAGCATAAGTAACAAGCTTATCAAGTTTTCTTTCAGCAGCATCTATCTTGGAGATGGATGATTCAACAACACTTTTATGGTCATTTCTTTTGTCAGTCGGAGCAGGAATACGAGCAAGAGGGTTAGAAATCCCATGTGTAACAAAAACTTCATTTAACACTCTATCTACCAGTCTTCTAATACTTCTATCAACATTAACAATCTTTTATTTTGTCCTATCATCAATAGCAGTTGAAGTATTACCTTTATTGTCTTTGGATTTCTTTGCAGGTAATGATACAGGTTTCTCGACCTTCTTCTCAAGAGGCGAGATAGTTGTTAGAGGAGTAACGTCAAGTGCTCTATCAAGAGAGGGTTTCTCAAGGAGGTTGATATATTTTGAGGAAGACGATGTATGATGTTGAGACATCTTTGAAATTTTTTGAGCAAAGAGATGAAGAATGACAAGGGTTCTTTTTTCTGTAAAGGAGAATGAAGAGTTTCTGAAACTAGTAAGATGTGATTTCATAGCATGTGGGAAACACTTTTAGACAGTCTTGTAATGATTGCTTTTGAAATTTGATTTTTTGGAAACATAAATAATATAATATCACTTTAATCATATTTCCACACGCCCTTAATTTCTACAAACCCTCATATAAGCAAATCCCTAATTTTCCTCTTAAGTTCTCAAACTGATTAGCATCCAAAGCCTTAGTGAAAATGTAAGCCAGTTGCAATTCAGTGGCTACATGTTCTAAGGCAAGAATCTTTTTTTCAACAACCTCTCTTATGAAGTGATGACCGATATCAATGTGTTTGGTCTTGCTGTATTGAATATGATTTTTTGATATGTTTATGGGACTTAGATTGTCACAGAATAATGTCATGACATCTTGTTTAACATTTTCGTACCCCAAAATTTGCCCTCTCATTTTCTCAAGATTTTTCTCACAAGATGTCTAAGAAGGCACGAGGATGGATCAGCTCAAGACACCTCCTTAAGCACTGATGACTCAAAATTAGGGATTGAGTTTACACAAGGACAATTGGACTTCTAATACTTAAAATGACTTTCATGGATCATTATGGACCTTTAAGAATTCTCATGTAAAGTTTCAAGTCTTGTATCACAAATTCTGCTCAGTCAATTGACTAGATGATGTAAAATCCACTGTAATTGGGTAAAAAGTCAACTATACACTGAAAAGTCAAACTTTGACTTTTTGATCAAAATCAAGTTTCAAAAATCATATTTCATCAAGACAGGTCAAAATATTAAGATTGTTCATCAAGAAATCAAAAAGTCAAAATTATCTTTGAAAAGTCAAAATTCTAAGACTTAGAAATTTTTCTAAGTGTTAGAAAGTTAATTTTTTTTCCTGACTTTGTGCCAAATTTTCACCATGATGCAAGATGATTCAAGGAAAACTTACAACATGAAAGTTGTATATCTCAATGAGATCTAAAACATTATAGGGTAGGACTTTTTATAGAAATGGTTGGATTTTGAGTTATAAATTCATGAAGTCATGGCATTTTTGTATAAACACTTAGAGAAATTTTCAGCGGTTTTAGTCAGATTTTGTCCCTACTTGTTGGACAATTTTAATCAAGTTCCAGCTTGATTCAACAAAAGTTAAAAACATAAAATTTGTAGAGGAGGTTCCAATCTTTCCAAAAAGTCAAAGAACTCATTGAGGTCATTCTTGAGCTGAGAGAATCGAAGAGATAAAGTTAGGGTGTCATTCTTGAATTACAAGGCAGAATTTATGATGAACACTTAACTAAAATTCCTACCAAAGCTACAAGATCTCTCTTTTCAGGATATTTTCTCTTCAAATCTATGCATAATTAAGCAATTACATAAACCCTAAGTGTATTACATGAGCATTTGAAGCTTTGTCCAAGTCTTGATACCATTTATGGTTAAAAATGCAAAAGCAACATTTCCATTTGCATAAAGCTTCACTTTTCCAACCACTCTCTTCTCTCAAAGATGGAAATCTGTTCTAAAGATCACAAAAAAATATCTCAACATCATAAGAAATCCACAAGACCTGCAAAGCATGGCTACGTTCCTTAATTCACTCCTTTCTTCATCATGAAGCAACTTGTCTTTATGAATTTGAAAAATGCATAACATGTGATTTTCAAAAATCTGAGTTGTTTCAAGTATCAAACCTTCTCTATAAATAGAGAGGCCATTTTCAAGATAAAGAGGTCAGAAAAAATAAAGAGAAAAGCCATAATTTTTGTTGTAAACTAGCCATCAAAATCCCATACTATAAAAAAACCATAACTGTCCAAAAAGCTTCCACTCTTGAGTTTTAAAGTTCAAATCTTTGGAACTCTCACACCTTGCAAGCTTTGTCCAAACAAACTATCCAAACACTCCACATACATCATATAGACAACAACTCAAACTTAAGAACAACTTATGTAACATCTTTATTTCTCCAAGCTCAAGAATACTCAAGGAAGCAACTCAAGCTCAAAACATAAATTCCAGCTTCAAGGTAAGTCTCCTTGACTTTAAACCCTTCATTTCAAGCATCATTAGTTGATTCATCTTTGAATATAAAATGTAATAACCATTCCCCTTGAAGCTAACCTTTGTTTGTCTTCCATTCTTGTCATTCATGTGTGTAAGTCTCAGAGTGCCTAAGAGGGGCGGGGGGGGGGGGGGGGGGGGGTGAATTAGGTCTTATAAAAATTTATTCGGTTTTATGAGAATGCTTGGTAGTAATTTTTGGTTAAGTGTTTGAAGGTTTTGATTATATCTTTATCTTTTCCTGATTATGGTGATGAAAGCGATAAATGCGGAAAAGTAAAGAACACGGTGATATATCCTGGTTCCCCTCACAATCCGAGAGTACTCCAGTCCCCTTTCCAACACGAAAGAGATTTCACTATAGTTAGAATGATTGTACAGCCTATGCTTACTATCTAACCTATAGGGTGATCAAAGGTTCTTAACACCTTTAAGACCAAACAAACACTAATGTGAATGAAGAACAATCCTCTTCAAATCACAACACTTACTTCCAACAATCCTGGATAGTAAGGGAAAACCTTTAAGTAATACAATGATTAATTTGAAGTATATGGAGAGCTTTATCAATCTTCAATTGATCTTCTTCTTCAAGATAAAAAACAATTCTCAACAATGTATATAAATGTACACAATGCATGTATGACACTTGTAATGATAATGAAAGTGTATATGGCAAGTTTCACAAAATTATGAACACATGAAAGTTTATGTGCAAATTTGAATGAATGAGAAAATTGTTAATATGAAGAAGGTTTTTTGTTGTATGAAAATGTTATATGTGTTCTTGTTTAAAAACTGAAAAAATTTGCATTTTATAAAGTCATAAGAACCTCTTCATTCATGCCAATTCATGTGAAAAGTTGCAATGCATTCATGAAAAGATACCACTTGAAAAATGTTTAAGAAACAAAAGAAAAGCTGCACTGGTTCGCTAGGAACCGGTTCCGACACTGACAGAACCCGGTTCTTAGTGAACCTTATAAGTTAGAATTCAAAAATATCACGCAGGAACCGGTTCCCCTATTGGTACAACCCGGTTCCTGGTACAAAAACCAGGGACATGTTTTTTTGAGAAAGTCTGGAACCCGGTTCCCTGTTAGGGAGGAACCGGTTCCTAAAGGGTTATTTTCAAAAATACTTTTTTGAAAAATATTTCAAACAAAGTTTTTCTTGATGTTAAAATTATGGAATATGTATATGTTGATGAATGCATATTGTGAACATCTATATTCAAGATTAAGAATTATTTATACCATTTTGACATTTGATGATTCTTCAATAATTCTTCAATAATCTTTAAGACTTTTATATGATGTTGATAAGCTTTTTGCACATCTTTTGAATGTTGATGTCCATGTTGTCTTCATCAAAACACATGCTTTAAATATGACTTGAGAAGTTGCAATTACATTCTCCCCCTTTTTGATGATGACAACCAAGTCTTGAAAACGATTTCTTGAAATGTTTATGTTGTTTTGTGTAGTAAACATGTTGAGCAAATGCAAGGCTCCCCCTAAATTGTATGCTCCCCCTATGTCCATGATTCCTTGAATTTTGGAGTGAGTTTGATATTTATTTGGGCCTGCAATTTCTTTGAAACAAAACAACACATATGCATATTCTTCTCCCCCTTTGTTAACATCAAAAAGGATGGGGAAAAAGAGTGAAATAAATACATATAAAAATTAAGACGTGCATCTTAAGAGAAACATTACATATCACCTTCATCCAAAATACCAAGTTCTCTTTGGATTTTGAAGAAAGGTTCTCGAGCAAGCGGTTTAGTGAAGATATCTGCGAGTTAGTTATGAGTATCCACAAAAGTAACTTCGACATCTCCTTTAAGTACATGATCACGGAGAAAGTGATGTCGAATATCTATATGTTTGGTTCTTGAATGCATGACCGGATTCTTTGTAATATTGATAGCACTTGTATTGTCGCATCGAAGAGGAATACATCCGAGATCAAGTCCGTAATCACGGAGTTGTTGCTTGAGCCAAAGAATTTGTGCACAACAACTACCTGCTGCTATGTATTCTGCTTCGGCCATGCTAAGAGCAACACATTCTTGCTTTTTACAAGCCCATGATACTAATGCATTTCCAATAATGTGACAAGTGCCACTTGTGCTTTTACGATCAGTTTTACAACCTGCATAATCCGCGTCAGAATAACCAATTAAAGTGAAAATACTACCTTTCGGATACCATAGGCCGACATTGATTGTTCCTTTAAGATACTTCATGATCCTTTTAACTTCCATGAGGTGTGATCCCTTTGGATTTGCTTGAAAGCGAGCGCAAAGACAAACACTAAACATGATGTCAGGACGGCTTGCCGTCAAATACAATAAAGAACCAATCATACCTCTGTACTTTGTAATATCAATTGGAGTACCGGATTCATCTTGATCAACATATGTACCGGAGCCCATTGGAGTATTCATTGCTTTACAATTGTCCATATCAAACTTTTTCAATAATTCTTTTCAATGCTTAGATTGGTTGATGAAGATTCCATCTTCTAGTTGCTTGATTTGTAGTTCAAGAAAGTAGTTCATCTTTCCCATCATAGACATCTCGAATTCTCCTTTCATCATCAATGAGAATTCCTCACACATTTCTTTGTTAGTCGATCCAAAAATGATATCATCAACATAGACTTGAACCAATAAAGTGTTACTTTCAATTTTCTTAATGAACAAGGTTTTATCAACCTTACCCTTTTCGAAACCTTTTTCACACAAAAAATTGCTAAGTCTATCATACCATGCTCTTGGTGCTTGCTTTAAGCCATAAAGAGCCTTTCTCAACTTAAAGACATGTGTAGGATGCTTGAAGTCTTCAAATCCCGGGGGTTGTTTGACATAGACTTCTTTATTGATGTATCCATTCAAGAATGCGTTTTTGACGTCCATTTGAAAAAGTTGAAAATTTAATGAACAAGCATAAGCAAGTAAAAGACGTATAGCTTCTAACCTTGCAACCGGAGCAAATGTTTCTTCAAAGTCGATTCCTTCCTCTTGTTTGCAACCTTGGGCAACCATCCTTGCTTTGTTTCGAACAATTAGACCATTCTCATCAAGTTTGTTCTTAAACACCCATCGGGTACCTATGATGTGTTTACCACTTGGTCTAGGAACAAGTTCCCAAACTTGATTTCTCTCGAATTGATTTAATTCTTCTTGCATATCAATAATCCATTGATCATCTCCTAAGGCTTCATCAACTTTGGTAGGTTCAATTTGAGAAACAAACGCCATGTTTAAGCAAGCATCTTTTAGATTCAATCTTGTTGATACTCCTTGGCTAATGTCACCAATAATTTTGTCAATAGGATGGTCTCTATGAGTTCTCCATTCTTTTGGTAGTTCATTGATGTTTGAATCTTGTTGAACAATGTTTTCTGAATTTTCCGGTGATTTCTTAATTTGATCAATTGAAAGATCTTCCGGGGGTAAATCTATAGGATCATCATCATCACAAACAACTACTTCCTCCTTGGAGGGGTTAGTTTCATCAAAAGACACATGCATAGATTCTTCAATAGTTAAAGTTATTTTATTATAAATTCTATATGCTTTACTAGAAAGCGAATAACCAAGAAATATACCTTCGTCGGATTTCTCGTCAAACTTACCGAGATTATCTTTGTCATTATTAAGAACAAAGCACTTGCATCAAAAAATGTGAAAGTGAGCAATATTTGGCTTTCTTCCTTTGAAGAGTTAATATGGAGTCTTCTTTATTGTAGGTCTAATGATAACTCGATTTCCAACATAACATGCCGTACTAACCGCATCCGCCCAAAAATATTTAAGAAGATTTGCATCACTAAGCATTGTTCTTGCAAGTTCCACTAGAAACCTATTCTTTCTTTCAACTACTCCATTTTGTTGTGGAGTTCTTGGTGCTGAAAAATTATGAGAGATACCATGTTCTTCACAAAATTCTTCAAATTGTGCATTTTGGAATTCTCCGCCATGATCACTTCTTATGGATACAATCTTTAGTGATTTTTCATTTTGGATTTGCTTAGAATACTTCTTAAAGGCTATAAAAGCATCACTTTTCTGCACAAGAAACAAAGTCCAAGAATATTTAGAAAAATCATCAATAATGACTAAAGCGTATACATTACCTCCGAAGCTTTTTGTTCTTGATGGACCAAAGAGAATCATGTGTAACAATTGTAGTGGCCTTGTAGTAGACACCACATTTTTATATTTGAAAGTTGTTTTGGTCTGTTTGCCCTTTTGTCATGCATTACATAATTTGTCTTTGATGAACTTCATCTTTGGTAGACCAATAACTAAGTCATGCTTAACCAATTTGTTCAAGTGCTCCATGTGAATGTAATGCAACCCTCTTGTGCCATAACCAAGCGTCATTGTTGTTTACCATAAGACATTGTACCTTCAGAGACAAATCATCTAAAGTAATCATAAAAATATTGTTAGTTCTTATACCTTTGAGTTTTACCTCATTGGTTGCCTCATCCATAATGAGACATTCTTCTTTGTTGAATTTGATCTTGAACCCTCTATCGCAAAGTTGACTTATGCTAAGAAGATTGTGCTTTAATCCTTCAACATAGAGAACATCCTAAATTTGAATGGATGGAGGTGTGCCAACTATTCCAACGCCAAGAATATTTCCTTTGGTGTTGTCTCCATAGGTGACATACCCTTTGGCTTTATGTACTAGATATGAAAATTGGTGTACATCTCCTGTCATATGCTTTGAACATCCACTATCAAGATACCAAACATTTGATGTGGATTTCAAGCATACCTACACAAACAAATTATTCTTTGTTAGGTACCCAAGTTTCCTTGGGTCCTTCATAGTTAGTTCCCTTTTTCACCCACACATAATGCCCACTTGCTATACTAAAGTTTCTAACATAGCAAGCATTAGGTGTATGACCTTTAATACCACAATAAAAACAAGTAGGTTCAAAGTTACTTCTATATCTAGAAGGATAAGATTTCTTCTTAGGAAATGTCTTCTTTTTCGATACATTAGCCTTTTTCTTTTGATGATTATGAACAACTTGCTTCTTTTCTACTTTCTTGGGATTGGAACTATTACTAGCCTTTACAAAAACAGTGGGATTGTTACTTGGTTTCTTAGAATTCACATAACCAAGACCACTTTTATCATTTGGATAGCGTTGTTGGATTAGTAATCCTTCCAATCCTATTTGTCCTTTTTCATATCGTTCAATGACTCTTTTCAATTGAACAATTTGAAAGACATTTGATTCACACTTGGAGCATGCAAAGTTTTCTTTTTCTTTAATAAAATTTTGTTTTTGAAGATCAAAATCTTTAGTCATGGTGTCAATTTTTTCTAAACAACTTAGAAATTCTTTTTCTTGATTTGACACCTTTTTGTATAAACTTTTGCATTCTTTCAAGAGTTCATCAATAGCATCTTGAACATCATCATCAAAAAGATTAAATTCATTACTAACCTCTTCTTCATCGTCGGAGTGATGTGAAGTCATCAATGCTAGATTTGCACATTCGTCGCTTTCCGAATCGGATGAAGAACTTATCTCATTATCTTCCCATGCAACATAAGCCTTTTTGTTCTTGAACTCCTTTTTGCCTTTGAATCCATTTTTCTTGGAGAGTTTTGGACAATCCGGCTTTATGTGACCTTGCTTTCCACATTCATAACATGTGACATCTTGTGTTGATGTGGAGGCGTCATTATCTTTATGATTATAAAATTTATTCCTTTTGACAAAGTTAGCATTATGAAGATTATTTTTATGACCAAAATATTTTCCTAACCTTTTTACAAGAAGCAAGAAGTTTTCATCTTCCTCCGATGCATCTTTATCTTTACTTTCTTTTGAATCAACTTTCAAAGCAACGCCTTTGGATTTCTTCTCTAAATTTTCATGTTTTTCAAGTCTACCGAGTTCCATTTCGTATTCTTGAAGTTTGCCGAATAATGTAGCGGAAGTCATTGCAGAGAGACTCTTCTTTTCCGAGATTGCCGTTACCTTTGGTTGCCATTCCCTAGTCAATGATCTAAGGATTTTCAAGTTGAGTTCATCATTTGTCAAGGTTTTACCAAGAGCATTTAAGTGATTTGTCAAATGCACAAATCTCTTTTGTAAGTCAAGAATGGATTCTCCGGGATGCATTCGAAATAGTTCATATTCTTCACTCAAGGTATTTAGCCTTGATCTTTTTACTTCAGTCATTCCTTCATGAGTTTGAACCAGGGTATCCCATATTTCTTTTGCTGTCTTGCAGTTCGAGACACGGAAAAATTCGTTCATACTGAGTGCACCTTGAAGAAGGTTTATTGCCTTTTTGTCATAGAGAACTTTCTTTTTATCATCGTCGTCCCATGCAGTTTTTGGCTTTACAGAACCAATGCCATTGATTACTGATATTGTGATAAATGGACCATTTTCAACAGCATCCCATACTTCCTCTCCTTGCGCTTCTAAATGCGCCTTCATGCGTATTTTCCAGAAGTCGAAATATTCACCACAGAACAGAGGAGGCTTGTTGTTACTACCACCATCTCTGAAAACTGGTTGATGATTTGCGGAAGCCATTCTGGATCTTTAGGAACAAGTTACCTATAACTTGCTCTGATACCAATTGTAAGTCTCAGAGTGCCTAAGCGGGGGGGGGGGGGGGGGGGGGTGAATTAGGTCTTATAAAAATTTATTCGGGATTATGAGAATGCTTGGTAGTAATTTTTGGTTAAGTGTTTGAAGGTTTTGATTATATCTTTATCTTTTCCTGATTATGGTGATGAAAGCGATAAATGCGGAAAAGTAAAGAACACGGTGATATATCCTGGTTCCCCTCACAATCTGAGAGTACTCCAGTCCCCTTTCCAACACGAAAGAGATTTCACTATAGTTAGAATGATTGTACAGCCTATGCTTACTATCTAACCTATAGGGTGATCAAAGGTTCTTAACACCTTTAAGACCAAACAAACACTAATGTGAATGAAGAACAATCCTCTTCAAATCACAACACTTACTTCCAACAATCCTGGATAGTAAGGGAAAACCTTTAAGTAATACAATGATTAATTTGAAGTATATGGAGAGCTTTATCAATCTTCAATTGATCTTCTTCTTCAAGATAAAAAACAATTCTCAACAATGTATATAAATGTTCACAATGCATGTATGACACTTGTAATGATAATGAAAGTGTATATGGCAAGTTTCACAAAATTATGAACACATGAAAGTTTATGTGCAAATTTGAATGAATGAGAAAATTGTTAATATGAAGAAGGTTTTTTGTTGTATGAAAATGTTATATGTGTTCTTTTTTAAAAACTGAAAAAAATCTGCATTTTATAAAGTCATAAGAACCTCTTCATTCATGCCAATTCATGTGAAAAGTTGCAATGCATTCATGAAAAGATACCACTTGAAAAATGTTTAAGAAACAAAAGAAAAGCTGCACTGGTTCGCTAGGAACCGGTTCCGACACTGACAGAACCCGGTTCTTAGTGAACGTTATAAGTTAGAATTCAAAAATATCACGCAGGAACCGGTTCCCCTATTGGTACAACCCGGTTCCTGGTACAAAAACCAGGGACATGTTTTTTTGAGAAAGTCTGGAACCCGGTTCCCTGTTAGGGAGGAACCGGTTCCTAAAGGGTTATTTTCAAAAATACTTTTTTGAAAAATATTTCAAACAAAGTTTTTCTTGATGTTAAAATTATGGAATATGTATATGTTGATGAATGCATATTGTGAACATCTATATTCAAGATTAAGAATTATTTATACCATTTTGACATTTGATGATTCTTCAATAATTCTTCAATAATTCTTCAATAATCTTCAAGACTTTTATATGATGTTGATAAGCTTTTTGCACATCCTTTGAATGTTGATGTCCATGTTGTCTTCATCAAAACACATGCTTTAAATATGACTTGAGAAGTTGCAATTACATTCTCCCCCTTTTTGATGATGACAATCAAGTCTTGAAAACGATTTCTTGAAATGTTTATGTTGTTTTGTGTAGTAAACATGTTGAGCAAATGCAAGGCTCCCCCTAAATTGTATGCTCCCCCTATGTCCATGATTCCTTGAATTTTGGAGTGAGTTTGATATTTATTTGGGCCTGCAATTTCTTTGAAACAAAACAACACATATGCATATTCTTCTCCCCCTTTGTTAACATAAAAAAGGATGGGGAAAAAGAGTTAAATAAATACATATAAAAATTAAGACGTGCATCTTAAGAGAAACATTACATATCACCTTCATCCAAAATACCAAGTTCTCTTCGGATTTTGAAGAAAGTTTCTCGAGCAAGCGGTTTAGTGAAGATATCTGCGAGTTGGTTATGAGTATCCACAAAAGTAACTTCGACATCTCCTTTAAGTACATGATCACGGAGAAAGTGATGTCGAATATCTATATGTTTGGTTCTTGAATGCATGACCGGATTCTTTGTAATATTGATAGCACTTGTATTGTCGCATCGAAGAGGAATA
This sequence comes from Vicia faba, assembly GCA_948472305.1. Classification (NCBI taxonomy): domain Eukaryota; kingdom Viridiplantae; phylum Streptophyta; class Magnoliopsida; order Fabales; family Fabaceae; genus Vicia; species Vicia faba. The sequence continues at coordinate 1,470,661,828 of OX451741.1, forward strand.
CATCCGAGATCAAGTCCGTAATCACGGAGTTGTTTCTTGAGCCAAAGAATTTGTGCACAACAACTACCTGCTGCTATGTATTCTGCTTCGGCCATGCTAAGAGCAACACATTCTTGCTTTTTACAAGCCCATGATACTAATGCATTTCCAATAATGTGACAAGTTCCACTTGTGCTTTTACGATCAGTTTTACAACCTGCATAATCCGCGTCAGAATAACCAATTAAAGTGAAAATACTACCTTTCGGATACCATAGGCCGACATTGATTGTTCCTTTAAGATACTTCATGATCCTTTTAACTTCCATGAGGTGTGATTCCTTTGGATTTGCTTGAAAGCGAGCACAAAGACAAACACTAAACATGATGTCAGGACGGCTTGCCGTCAAATACAATAAAGAACCAATCATACCTCTGTACTTTGTAATATCAATTGGAGTACCGGATTCATCTTGATCAACATATGTACCGGAGCCCATTGGAGTATTCATTGCTTTACAATTGTCCATATCAAACTTTTTCAATAATTCTTTGCAATGCTTAGATTGGTTGATGAAGATTCCATCTTCTAGTTGCTTGATTTGTAGTCCAAGAAAGTAGTTCATCTTTCCCATCATAGACATCTCGAATTCTCCTTTCATCATCAATGAGAATTCCTCACACATTTCTTTGTTAGTCGATCCAAAAATGATATCATCAACATAGACTTGAACCAATAAAGTGTTACTTTCGATTTTCTTAATGAACAAGGTTTTATCAACCTTACCCTTTTCGAAACCTTTTTCACACAAAAAATTGCTAAGTCTATCATACCATGCTCTTGGTGCTTGCTTTAAGCCATAAAGAGCCTTTCTCAACTTAAAGACATGTGTAGGATGCTTGAAGTCTTCAAATCCCGGGGGTTGTTTGACATAGACTTCTTTATTGATGTATCCATTCAAGAATGCGTTTTTGACGTCCATTTGAAAAAGTTGAAAATTTAATGAACAAGCATAAGCAAGTAAAAGACGTATAGCTTCTAACCTTGCAACCGGAGCAAATGTTTCTTCAAAGTCGATTCCTTCCTCTTGTTTGTAACCTTGGGCAACCAACCTTGCTTTGTTTCGAACAATTAGACCATTCTCATCAAGTTTGTTCTTAAACACCCATCGGGTACCTATGATGTGTTTACCACTTGGTCTAGGAACAAGTTCCCAAACTTGATTTCTCTCGAATTGATTTAATTCTTCTTGCATAGAAATAATCCATTGATCATCTCCTAAGGCTTCATCAACTTTGGTAGGTTCAATTTGAGAAACAAACGCCATGTTTAAGCAAGCATCTTTTAGATTCAATCTTGTTGATACTCCTTGGCTAATGTCACCAATAATTTTGTCAATAGGATGGTCTCTATGAGTTCTCCATTCTTTTGGTAGATCATTGATGTTTGAATCTTGTTGAACAATGTTTTCTGAATTTTCCGGTGATTTCTTAATTTGATCAATTGAAAGATCTTCCGGGGGTAAATCTATAGGATCATCATCATCACAAACAACTACTTCCTCCTTGGAGGGGTTAGTTTCATCAAAAGACACATGCATAGATTCTTCAATAGTTAAATTTCTTTTATTATAAATTCTATATGCTTTACTAGAAAGCGAATAACCAAGAAATATACCTTCGTCGGATTTCTCGTCAAACTTACCGAGATTATCTTTGTCATTATTAAGAACAAAGCACTTGCATCCAAAAATGTGAAAGTGAGCAATATTTGGCTTTCTTCCTTTGAAGAGTTAATATGGAGTCTTCTTTATTGTAGGTCTAATGATAACTCGATTTCCAACATAACATGTCGTACTAACCGCATCCGCCCAAAAATATTTAGGAAGATTTGCATCACTAAGCATTGTTCTTGCAAGTTCCACTAGAAACCTATTCTTTCTTTCAACTACTCCATTTTGTTGTGGAGTTCTTGGTGCTGAAAAATTATGAGAGATACCATGTTCTTCACAAAATTCTTCAAATTGTGCATTTTGGAATTCTCCGCCATGATCACTTCTTATGGATACAATCTTTAGTGATTTTTCATTTTGGATTTCCTTAGAATACTTCTTAAAGGCTTTAAAAGCATCACTTTTCTGCACAAGAAACAAAGTCCAAGAATATTTAGAAAAATCATCAATAATGACTAAAGCGTATACATTACCTCCGAAGCTTTTTGTTCTTGATGGACCAAAGAGATCCATGTGTAACAATTGTAGTGGCCTTGTAGTAGACACCACATTTTTAGATTTGAAAGTTGTTTTGGTCTGTTTGCCCTTTTGGCATGCATTACATAATTTGTCTTTGATGAACTTCATCTTTGGTAGACCAATAACTAAGTCATGCTTAACAAATTTGTTCAAGTGCTCCATGTGAATGTAATGCAATCCTCTTGTGCCATAACCAAGCGTCATTGTTGTTTACCATAAGACATTGTACTTTCAGAGACAAATCATCTAAAGTAATCATAAAAATATTGTTAGTTCTTATACCTTTGAGTTTTACCTCATTGGTTGCCTCATCCATAATGAGACATTCTTCTTTGTTGAATTTGATCTTGAACCCTCTATCGCAAAGTTGACTTATGCTAAGAAGATTGTGCTTTAATCCTTCAACATAGAGAACATCCTAAATTTGAATGGATGGAGGTGTGCCAACTATTCCAACGCCAAGAATATTTCCTTTGGTGTTGTCTCCATAGGTGACATACCCTTTGGCTTTATGCACTAGATATGAAAATTGGTGTACATCTCCTGTCATATGCTTTGAACATCCACTATCAAGATACCAAACATTTGATGTGGATTTCAATCATACCTACACAAACAAATTATTCTTTGTTAGGTACCCAAGTTGCCTTGGGTCCTTCATAGTTAGTTCCCTTTTTCACCCACACATAATGCCCACTTGCTATACTAAAGTTTCTAACATATCAAGCATTATGTGTATGACCTTTAATACCACAATAAAAACAAGTAGGTTCAAAGTTACTTCTATATCTAGAAGGATAAGATTTCTTCTTAGGAAATGTCTTCTTTTTCGATACATTAGCCTTTTTCTTTTGATGATTATGAACAACTTGCTTCTTTTCTACTTTCTTGGGATTGGAACTATTACTAGCCTTTACAAAAACAGTGGGATTGTTACTTGGTTTCTTAGAATTCACATAACCAAGACCACTTTTATCATTTGGATAGCGTTGTTGGATTAGTAATCCTTCCAATCCTATTTGTCCTTTTTCATATCGTTCAATGACTCTTTTCAATTGAACAATTTGAAAGACATTTGATTCACACTTGGAGCATGCAAAGTTTTCTTTTTCTTTAATAAAATTTTGTTTTTGAAGATCAAAATCTTTAGTCATGGTGTCAATTTTTTCTAAACAACTTAGAAGTTCTTTTTCTTGATTTGACACCTTTTTGTATAAACTTTTGCATTCTTTCAAGAGTTCATCAATAGCATCTTGAACATCATCATCAAAAAGATTAAATTCATTACTAACCTCTTCTTCATCGTTGGAGTGATGTGAAGTCATCAATGCTAGATTTGCACATTCGTCGCTTTCCGAGTCGAATGAAGAACTTATCTCATTATCTTCCCATGCAACATAAGCCTTTTTGTTCTTGAACTCCTTTTTGCCTTTGAATCCATTTTTCTTGGAGAGTTTTGGACACTCCGGCTTTATGTGACCTTGCTTTCCACATTCATAACATGTGACATCTTGTGTTGATGTGGAGGCGTCTTTATCTTTTTTATTATAAAATTTCTTCCTTTTGACAAAGTTAGCATTATGAAGATTATTTTTATGACCAAAATATTTTCCTAACCTTTTTACAAGAAGCAAGAAGTTTTCATCTTCCTCCGATGCATCTTTATCTTGACTTTCTTTTGAATCAACTTTCAAAGCAACGCCTTTGGATTTCTTCTCTAAATTTTCATGTTTTTCAAGTCTACCGAGTTCCATTTCGTATTCTTGAAGTTTGCCAAATAATGTAGCGGAAGTCATTGCAGAGAGACTCTTCTTTTCCAAGATTGCCGTTACCTTTGGTTGCCATTCCCTAGTCAATGATCTAAGGATTTTCAAGTTGAGTTCATCATTTGTCAAGGTTTTACCAAGAGCATTTAAGTGATTTCTCAAATGCACAAATCTCTTTTGTAAGTCAAGAATGGATTCTCCGGGCTGCATTCGAAATAGTTCATATTCTTCACTCAAGGTATTTAGCCTTGATCTTTTTACTTCAGTCGTTCCTTCATGAGTTTGAACCAGGGTATCCCATATTTTTTTTGCTGTCTTGCAGTTCGAGACACGGAAAAATTCGTTCATACTGAGTGCACCTTGAAGAAGGTTTATTGCCTTTTTGTCATAGAGAACTTTCTTTTTATCATCGTCGTCCCATGCAGTTTTGGGCTTTACAAAACCAATGCCATTGATTACTGATATTGGGATAAATGGACCATTTTCAACAGCATCCCATACTTCCTCTCCTTGCGCTTCTAAATGCGCCTTCATGCGTATTTTCCAGAAGTCGAAATATTCACCACAAAATAGAGGAGGCTTGTTGTTACTACCACCATCTCTGAAAACTGGTTGATGATTTGCGGAAGCCATTCTGGATCTTTAGGAACAAGTTACCTATAACTTGCTCTGATACCAATTGTAAGTCTCAGAGTGCCTAAGAGGGGGGGGGGGTGAATTAGGTCTTATAAAAATTTATTCGGGATTATGAGAATGCTTGGTAGTAATTTTTGGTTAAGTGTTTGAAGGTTTTGATTATATCTTTATCTTTTCCTGATTATGGTGATGAAAGCGATAAATGCGGAAAAGTAAAGAACACGGTGATATATCCTGGTTCCCCTCATAATCTGAGAGTACTTCAGTCCCCTTTCCAACACGAAAGAGATTTCACTATAGTTAGAATAATTGTACAGCCTATGCTTACTATCTAACCTATAGGGTGATCAAAGGTTCTTAACACCTTTAAGACCAAACAAACACTAATGTGAATGAAGAACAATCCTCTTCAAATCACAACACTTACTTCCAACAATCCTGGAGAGTAAGGGAAAACCTTTAAGTAATACAATGATTAATTTGAAGTATATGGAGAGCTTTATCAATCTTCAATTGATCTTCTTCTTCAAGATAAAAAACAATTCTCAACAATGTATATAAATGTTCACAATGTATGTATGACACTTGTAATGATAATGAAAGTGTATATGGCAAGTTTCACAAAATTATGAACACATGAAAGTTTATGTGCAAATTTGAATGAAGGAGAAAATTGTTAATATGAAGAAGGTTTTTTGTTGTATGAAAATGTTATATGTGTTCTTGTTTAAAAACTGAAAAAAATCTGCATTTTATAAAGTCACAAGAACCTCTTCATTCATGCCAATTCATGTGAAAAGTTGCAATGCATTCATGAAAAGATACCACTTGAAAAATGTTTAAGAAACAAAAGAAAAGCTGCACTGGTTCGCTAGGAACCGGTTCCGACACTGACAGAACCCGGTTCTTAGTGAACGTTATAAGTTAGAATTCAAAAATATCACGCAGGAACCGGTTCCCCTATTGGTACAACCCGGTTCCTGGTACAAAAACCAGGGACATGTTTTTTTGAGAAAGTCTGGAACCCGGTTCCCTGTTAGGGAGGAACCGGTTCCTAAAGGGTTATTTTCAAAAATACTTTTTTGAAAAATATTTCAAACAAAGTTTTTCTTGATGTTAAAATTATGGAATATGTATATGTTGATGAATGCATATTGTGAACATCTATATTCACGATTAAGAATTATTTATACCATTTTGACATTTGATGATTCTTCAATAATTCTTCAATAATCTTCAAGACTTTTATATGATGTTGATAAGCTTTTTGCACATCCTTTGAATGTTGATGTCCATGTTGTCTTCATCAAAACACATGCTTTAAATATGACTTGAGAAGTTGCAATTACAATGTGTTGAGAACTAACCCCTGTGTGCAGCAAAACAATGATAGACTGAAAAAATTGTAGTATGAGTGAACATATACTAACATGAGTCGACACATTTTAGTGGCAGGACAGGTTATGAGTCGACACAAAACCTCATAAGTCGATACATACTACTATAACATGCACAAAACAGAAAGGAAAAAGGCTCATGTGTCAACACAAAACACAAATGAGTCGACACATGCAGGGAATGAGTCGACACACACCCTTATGCATCGACTCATACTGAGTTGATTTGGACTTACAAGAGCAGGGAAAGTTTATGTGTCGATGCAAAAGAGCATGTGTCGACACATAATGCTTAAAAATGCAAATTTTTTTTCTTTTTTGGCACTGTTTTTATACTTTATATATACTTTCTTCATGGCTTTCAATATGGTTGTAATATTTAAGCTTTTATTTCACCCCCATTCATAAATAGTACCCCCATCCCCCTATTGATGTAATAGCATAGGATTTTAATTTCCGCAAATTTATCGTTTTCATATAATTGTTAGTAATTAGGGTGTGTATGGCAAGATAAAATCGATGCTTAGAAAAACCCTAATCCAAGACAAAACAATGCATGAAATCAAAAAACTTGCACACAACACTTCTAGGGTTAACTCCACTTGTTGCCTTAAGAAAATGGTCATGTTATGCATGTGAGATGCCTTAGCAAAAATAATCAAAAATACAAGATCATAGTCCCTCGATGACGCTATGAATGTTGCCTTACAAATGATCTTAGTCCATTAATAAAAATGATAAGGTATCTCACAACATTGCATCTTATGACTATACGACGACCCGCACCTGTCCCTTTACATCCAAAGATAGGGAAACTTACCAATAAATTGTAAGATAGAAATGTCAAAGGAAGAGAGAAATGAATAAAAGACTTTTGAGTAGGTAGAACATTCCTAGTTGCTTGCTCACAATCCATCTTAAAAAAAACATCTTTTCAAACACACAAAACAATTTCAAAACATGAAATATTTTCAAAAGTCCAACACTTTGTATGCATTCTTATAGAGACGAGAATCATTACAAAGTTTTCCTAAACGAAGGCGCTTTTCAAAAATACTTTTAAAACCCACCAAAAACACATTTCAAACAAAGCAATTTCAAAAGTCATCTAGCAAGCAACTAAGAGCCCATAGATAACTATGGATGAAAAGGGTGCTAACACCTTCCCTATTCATAATCTACCCCCACGAACTCATGAAAATATCTCAAAGGTCTTTCTTGTTCTTTTTACCCTTTCCTTATTGGATAAAAGAAAAGTTAGTGGTGACTCTTGCTATCCGCAACAATTGGGATAAAAACGCAAAACACCCAAGTCAGTTCTTCCACCGTATTACAGAACTGGTGACTCTGTTGGGGAAATACTTAAAAGTGGGGTTACCTTAGAGCTAGATCACATTTAATTGCTTTCATTGTTTTATTGGTTTGCTTTACATTTATGGATCCTTGTTTGGGTTTGTATTGATCCTCTACCCATATCTGGGAACATCATTAGGGAAGTAGCAATAAATCATGGGGACTGTGCAGGGTATACTGACATGGTTGAAGCGATGGCTACTTTAGTGTGACACATTTGTTGGTACCGGTAGCCCTTGAATCTAGTCAAGGAGAACATGGGACCGCTGTGTGTTGTCATGAAATACTAACTGACCTTAGAACCTTTAATTGAACAACTTGGCCATTAGGAAGTAGTGAGATAGCCAGCTTTGGTGTAGTCCTAAGTTGGTTGATATTCGATACTACGCTCATTGAGATCGAACTTTTGGGATATTTCGGTCGCCAATAAAGAGGCTTGCGCTGAAACAATGCCCGATGAAGAAAGATCAGTGATATTGAGATTCCGTAGAATCTAGTTACTTTCTGGGACATGTTAAGCCAACTAAACTTCAAAGAGGGTACTTACCAATGAAACCTCGTGCAAGCCTAAACCTAAAGACTTGTTTGATTTGTGTGTATATACTTGTACATAACATCATGACATCATACCATGGCATTTTGCACTACCCATTCCAAGGACCTAGAGATTTATCTTTGTCTTGTTTTGTAGGACATGGCTTCCACTCGCAGGAATAATATCCAAATTAACCTCGTAAGAGTGCCTCCTCATCTCAAAGAGTTAGCGTCAAGGGTTCCTTAGAATTCTCTGTTCACCAAAAGATATGGTTGACTTCTCAATCTGGTTACCTCAAGCCTTGATGAAGACATGATGAAGGTTCTCTTTCAGTTCTTTGACCCTTTACACCATTGCTTTACATTTTTTGATTACCAACTTGTGCCTACTATAGAATAATTCTCTCAACTCTTGGGAATTCCTTTTCTTGATCAACTACCCTTCAACGGTATTGAAAGATACTCAAGACCTGAGGATATTTCTCGAGCTTTACATTTGCAACGATCCGACATTGTGGCAAATTGGGAAATAAGAAGTGTTGTCTAAGTGTTTCTAGCCAAGTTTTTGTTAGAGAAGGCTTAATATTTTTGGGATACTCTGGATTTACAAGCCTTTGAAGAATTATTGGCTCTTCTCATCTATGGGATGGTGTTGTTTCCCAATCTTGACCAACTCTTACATGTGAACGCAGTCAAAATATTTATATCTTGTAACCCGATGCCTACCTTGCTTGGAGATATCCTACATTCTCTTCACACTCGCACCATGAAGAGAAGATGACTTCTTATGTGTGGTACTTCTCTATTGGCTAGGTGGTTTATTTCACACCTACCCCGATCTGTTGTGAAGAACGAGCAAGGGTTAAGATGGTCTAGTAGGTTGATGTCACTCACACATTTTGATATTTAGTGGTGTGCTCGTTCTATGGAGGGCATTACTATTATTGACCGTTGTGGGGAATTCCCTAATGTCCCTCTACTTGGCATTAGGGGATGTATTACCTACAATCCTTGTTTAGATTTGCGATAATTTGGGTATGCTAGGAGGGATGGCCCTCATGATGCACTTGTCCAAGGATTTACATTTGACTACGAGAACGATGTCCAAGGTTATCGTCAGAGATTCATACAAGCTTGGGGCATGGTTAACAAGGTTGATAGCAAGACATTAGGGTATAAGAACTCCATTCCTTTGGAGGCTTGTCTCAAGTGGGTGCAAACTCGCGCCCAAAACGTTATGATGCCTTATGAAGCCATCTTACCTATCATCATGGATCCTGTTGCCGAAGGATATGTTCCATATACTATCCTTTATCCTGATATGCCTACTTATCTTGAAGATTTAAAAATAGCTTGGATTCAACTAAAGGGAGAGCGAGACACCTTTGAAGCCCAGTTTTATGCAAGCGAGAAGAAGACATTAGAGCTCACGAGACAACTTCATGAGGAGAGGAGCCTAAATGCCTATATTTTTCCAAAGAGGAAGCATCCATAGGAAACTTGAGCCATTTTTATTGTATTTTAGTTAATTTTGTTTCTTTTGTTTCAATGTAAGCCCAAGAGGAATATTGTAATCAATTTGAACTTATTAATACAATTAATGTTTGTTCCCTTTTGTCTAAACAAATTTAAATCTTATAAGTATTTGAAATCATTTGCATACACATTTTCATGCATCATAACATAAACATGTTTTTCACAACAGGTTTCCTTATTTTTCTACTGTTTATTTCAGTAAGATGGATATCGAACAAATAATAAAGGACTTGAAAGTGCAGAATTCCAAGTTCCAAGCAACCTTACTGACCCTGGCTAAGGGACAACAAGAGCTGATGACACTGCTAGCATCCAAAAAGAAGACTAAGAAGAAGGCCCTCGTCAATAAGGGAAAAGGTTTAAAGGCCCAGTTCGTCAGGTGCAGATAGTTGAAGAGTCATCTGAGGAAGACGAGAACTAGGTGGAAGAGGTAAAGAGCACCCATGCCAGGGGTGAAAATGATCAAGCTTCTGAGGACGAAGACTACTTTAATGAACAGTATCCACTGGCCGAGGATAAATACAAGCAGTTAGAGGATATACTAAAAGCTATTGAATTTCAAGCCGTACCCAGTTTGGATTTTGGTGATTTGGGCTTAGTACCTGGGGTCGTCATTCCCCATAAGTTTAAAATACCAGTATTTGGGAAGTATGGTGGAGTTTCATGCCAAAAACTTCACCCGAGGTCCTACGCCTACAAGATACAACCATATACTATGGACAAAAAGTTCTGGGTTCATTTTTTCCAAGAGAGTCTAGCTGGGACTCAACTATAATGGTTCTATCAATTGGAGGGTTCCCGCATTCACACATGGGAAGATCTAGCCACTGCTTTTTATCATTAGTATCAATACAATACCGATATGGAACCAACTAGAATCTAACTATAAGGTATGACAATGGGTACTAATGAGGGGTTTAAAGAGTACGCGCAAAAATGGAGGGATCTAGCCGGTAGGGTCCAACCACCACTAACTGACAAATATCTAGTTGATATGTTCATGGATACATTAACTGACCCATATTTTAACTTGCTAATTGGTAGCTCATCTTCAAGTTTCACTGAGTTAATTATGACTGGTGAAAGGATCAAGAGTGGAATCAATAGTGGAAAAATCCCCATCGCATCCGCTTCTACCTCAAGCACTATAAAGAAACCCTTTATTAGAAAGAAAGAAGCCAATGTTGTTTATGGCTCAAGGGCCAATACCAAGAAGGATCACCGTCCATCTGTTAATGTTGTTTTAATCTCCAACACTCCATCTGCTCAAAGACAATCGTCCATCCATCAACGACCTGAAGTTCCTTGAAGACAGTTCACAAGGATTAGCATGTCACTGTCCCAAGCGTTACAACATATGTTAAAGGCCAACTATTGTACCCCAAAATTCTCCCTCTCATTTCTCAAGGCATTTCTCACAAGGATTCTCAAAATTCGAGCTTGCACAAGTACAATTGGATTTTTCAGCATCAAATTAAAGAGGAAGCTGTTAAAAAAGAGGAAAATAGATAAAAATAATATTTTTGACAAATAGGAGAAAAACAAGTCTTTTTCGATTTAGCTCCTTCGATTGGACTTTTGGCCTCTTTCGATTGGCCTTTTGGCTTGCATCCTTCGATTAGGCGTTGGCTTCTGACACGTTGGCTTTGATTCACAAGGTAGGACTTTCTTGCATGCCACCTTTGATTGCATATTTGGCCTCACAGGATTCACAGTGCAATGGATGCCTATGTACCTACTTCGATTGGATGTTTGATGCTTGCATGCCTGTGTTGGCTGGACAAATATTCCCTTCCATGCTTGCTTTGACTCACAAAGTGATGGCTAGCTATATGTAGCCTTCTATTGAGCCATAACTCCTTTTTGCATGCAAGAGGAGCCCACAAGGCCAGCAGGAACAAGGCAAGAGCCTCTTGTAGCCTCCTTCGATTCCAAGGCAAAAATCCTCCTTTCGGCATCCTTCGACTGTACATTTCTGCCTCCTGCATGCCTATTTCGTCTGGGCATTTTTGCTTCCTGCATGCCTCTTTCGTTTGGGCATGTGGCCCTCCTTTGATGCCAACCTAGCATGCCTCTTTCTTTTGGGCATGTGACTCCCTTCATGCAAGTCTTCGTTTGAGCATTGGCCTCTTGTGTGCTTGCTTGGAGTCACAAAGTTTAGACCTCCTACATGAAGTCTTCGACAGGGCATTGGCTATGTTTACACTAGCTTCGACTGGACACATTTCCCTTTAGCATGCTTCAATTCCACCCTTGACAACCTTCAGCAGACATGGTTGGTGGATTTGAATGGCATACATATGAGTCTATGTCGAAGGATTGCATAGTCCATTCGAAGGACACATTTGTCCCTTTCAAAGATACATACATGACCCCTTAAAAGGACACGTTTGGGTAACCCATTTGAAGGACATGTTTGATGGTCCATTCGAAGGACGTATAAGGCCCATCTTAAGTCATACTTGGGTGATCAATCCAAGGGGGCACACATTTGGCTCCTTCGAAGGATGCACAAAAGTGGCCCATTCGAAAAACACTTGTTGGTTATCAAATAATGTTATTTGAAGGAGAATCTGGTCGAAGGGTGGTCAAAACGAAAGATGAAATATTCAAAAGATGCTTGCTGCCAAGTTCAGGCCTAGTACACTGGCCATAATGCTCCAAAACTGCTGCACAGCAGTCCTGAAACACTGCCCCATTATTGCACCAAAATGGCATACAAACACTATCCCTCGAAAGCTACAAAAAGAAGCTTACTCAAATTGTTCAAATTGTTTTGTTTTCCCTCCAAAACATCATCCAGCTTTGCCTATAAATAACAGGCTTCATAACATGTATAGGGGATGGACAACACATCCAGAGACTTGTGGTTGGTGGAAGGAATCATCAAACTAAAACACTCTCAAACACTTAAACACATTTTCAAAACACAGACCCAGAATCTAAACACTTGCTTCTTTCGGATCTAAAGCAATCCCCCACACTTTGTTTTCCTTCGAATCTAGTAGAAAGAACATCATACTTGTTTTTCTCCTTCGAATCCAACGTTAGAAACGTCACCTTCATTTCTTTCCTTATAATCTGGAAGCATCTAGGCAGCCACTCAAGGTCCATCACACACGTGCCAGCCTCAAGCAAGGTAAGTTATTCTTAACCTTGAACCTTTCGTTTCTAGCATAACATGTGTTGTACCCCAAAATTTTCCCTCCCAATTCATCAAACATTTCTCATCACAAGATTCTTGGAACTCAAGATCAAGCTAGGGTTTGCTCTGCTCAAGACACCTCCTTGCACTGTTGACCTAAATTAGGGTTTGAGTTTGCACAGGGATATTTTGACCTATAATGCCCAAGGGGACTTTCATACTTCATGTTGGACTCACAAGTTTGTCCATGCCAATTTTCAAGCTTTGAATCAAATTTTTGCTCAGTCAATTGGACAGTTGACCTAAAAATCAACTGTATTATGGAAAAAGTCAACTATGGCCAATTGACAGTCAAACCTCATGAATTTTGACCCACATCAACATTATTAACTCATATGAACCATTTTCTCAAGTTTGGATCACAATTCCACAAGAAATTTGATTAGATCACCAAAAGGGCAAAATAGTCATTTTTAGGGTTTTGATTGTACAAAAGCAATTTTTGACTGTTTTACCTAGGCAATGGAAAATCAAGCTCAACCATGGAATCAAGGACTCAATTAAATTATCTTTACCCATTCAACAAGTTCAAAAGATCTCAAATGCATAGGATTGACAGATGAATTTTTCAGTCAACTAATCAAAATTTGACTGTACACTGAAAAGTCAAACTTTGACTTTTTTGTCAAAATCAAGTGCCAAGGGTCATTTTTCATCAAGACATGTCAAATTATGAAACTTGTTCATCAAGAAACCCAAAATTGCAAATTAGGGTTTAAAATGGAAAAATTTCATAACTTAGAAATTTTCTAAGTTATGAAATTTTCTTATTTTTTCCTAACTTTGTCCCACATTTTCACCAAGAAGTAAATGGATTAAAACAAAACTTATAACATGAAAGTTGTACTCCATCACAAAGTCTACAACTTTTATTCACAAAGTTTTCTCAAAAGAAGCTTGGATCTCAAGTTATGATATTTGGAACAAGGGTACCTAAAACTTTTAACTTAGAGAAATTTTGCCCTAGTTTAGGCAGGATTTTGACCCATCTTCTTGGCCATTTTTCACATAGTTCCACTTGGAGTCTTAAGTTTCATTTTAAAGATGGATTATAGTACATGTTGCAAGCTTTCCAAATTGTCCAAGAACTCCTCAAACACCTTTGTGATTAGGGAGAATCGAATGCTTGAAGTTGGCAAAAACTCACTTTGTAACCATGGCCAATACATGTTCATACCACTTGCCAAATCTGACCAAGCTAGCTTAGTACACAATTACAGGCCTCTAAACCAATTTGTACTCAATAATTAAATGCAAATCCATTGGTCTAAGGTTTTGTTTTGGACATTAGAGGATTATACACTAGATTAATCCTTAAATAGAAAAAGCAACATTGCCATTTTTGCTTGAATTTTTCTTTATGTCAAAACAGCATCCTAGAGCCTTGAACCAGATCTTATGCTGCAAACTAAATCAACAAACTTGGGGCTAAGCTTACACAATGTATGCAGGGTTAGAGCTAGCCTGTACAGGCCTGCTTTTTGTCACTTCCCATTTGGCTTCATAACCAAGAAACTTGTCCAACACAAGATAACTCACACATCTGATAAAACTAACTCAAACAAAGTTTTGAAACAAGTTTCTCATACCCTTGCAAGCCAGAAGAACGAGCTCTTGACCTCTCAAAACTCCTCATACTCAAACACCACGTTTTCTTGCAAAACAGGGCCAGTTCTTCATATTGCAAGCCACAATCAAATCCCCTCGTGCGTTTTGTCCAAATTCACTTCAAACACATTCCAAACCATATACCTAAGATGTCCATACCATTCACAAGTTGCTGTAACTCCATTAACACACATCACCATTTTTGTTTGGAAGCTTTGAAGGTTGAGTTCTGTAGCACGATTCAGGCCACTACAAAACAAACCAAGCATTGGGAAAGGTTCAGGAGACATCAGGCAAGCTCAAAAGAACCTCAGGCCCCATTGAAAGTTGTTGCATTGTCCAGCTCGAACTCAACTGAAACAGGTATTTCATGAACTTCTATCTATCTATTTAGGAACATTTAGACTTAGGTTTGTGAATGAAATATGTTGTATTCATAGCCCTGAAACCATACATGTGCTTAGTTTTCATTTATATTAATTGTGCTAGGAGAATTTCATCCATGAACTTTCTGAAAAAACTAGGTTAGAAATTAGGGCCAGAGAAATTCTCTCTGGTCTTTGAGAGTTAGCTTAAGTTTTTTATATGGTTAGATTCATGATTTGATGCTCTACAAGTTTCATGTTTTGAGTTTTGTCAAAGGATCACGTTTCCAGGAGTTACCAGTTTGTACACAGAAGGCGCGTATTTTTTGAATTGAGGAAGAAGATAAAGTAGATGGGCTGGGCCTGGCTACTTCCTGGTTTTGACACTCCCAGTTTACTTTCAGCACCCCCTGGCCCATTTCTTTGTATATTTGTCATTTTTGCATTCTTATTTTATTTCTGACTTTAATATTTTATTTTCAAATATAAAAAATATTCCAAAAATATTTTCACAATTTTTTTTATTTATTAGTTATTTTATTTTAATTTTTCTAATATAAACAATGTTTAAATACTTATATTATTTTTGTTTAAACTTAAAAATAATGTAAAAAAAAAATACTTTTATTTTCATTTATTATTTTTATTCACATTTGAAAATATTTTCATGAAATATACACATTTTTGTAAATAATTTATTTTATT
Source organism: Vicia faba (assembly GCA_948472305.1). Classification (NCBI taxonomy): domain Eukaryota; kingdom Viridiplantae; phylum Streptophyta; class Magnoliopsida; order Fabales; family Fabaceae; genus Vicia; species Vicia faba. The sequence continues at coordinate 1,470,677,164 of OX451741.1, forward strand.
TTTCACACACTTAATATATTTAATATATATATATATATATATATATATATATATATATATATATATATATATATATATATATATATATATATATATATATTTTATTAAATATTTAGAAATAAAACAAAAAAATAATTTATTTTATTTTTATTATTTTTTATACTAAAAAAATACCCTTTTTTGGATATATTTCATTTTTATACATGTTAATATATTTTTGTACATAAATAATACATTATATTTATTTTCTTAAAGAATTAGGGTTTTTACCTTAAAAACAAATAAAAATATTCTTTATTTATTTCTTTGTGCCTTTTACATTAAAAATAATTTTGGCATACATGAATAAATAAAAAACCTTTTTTTTTTGCATAATACATTTTGTCTAATATTTATTTATTGTATTTTATTAATTGTACATTTAAATATTATGCCTTGCAAATTCAATTTGGTTGTAATAATTTAGGGTTTAATTTCTTGCAAAATAATCCCCTATTCAAATTTGTACCCCCTCCCTATATCATGTTGTAATAGTGTATAATTTAAATTCTCGCACCTTTACGCTTTCAATTATGCCATGATTAGAGAATTAGGGTTTGTATGCAAAATCAAATCAACAAATAGCTTGACCTAATCAAAGACAAAAATGCATGAAAAAACAAACACAATGCACACTTACACCCCTAGGGTTACAATCCACTTGTTGCCTTCAAAAATGGGCTATGATATGCATGTCAAGTACTTTGGCAAAATAAAAACAAAACAAAAGATCATAGTCCCTCGATGACGCTATCTGAGTTGCCTAAACAAAATGATCAAGTCCCTCAAGAAAATTTCCAAAAATACTTGACACTATTGCTATCATGGTCTATACGATGACCCGTGCCTGTCCCGTTTAACATCCTAACACAAGGTTGTTCACCAAATACAATATTGAAGCAACACTGTTAAAAGGGTTAAAAAACATAAGAAAGATCTTTGAGTAAAATAGGGTAGATACTCTTAGTTACTTGATCAAAAGCTTGCAAAAACATCCTTGCTATCTTCAAAACACACTTCACAACACAATTTCAAAACCCCACTTTCAAACATTAAAAACTTTTCAAAAGATAAAAACACCTTTGTATACATTCAAACAAGAATCATTACAAAGGTTGCCACAACGATGGCCTCTTTTTCAAAACATCTTTCAAAATCACACACAAAGCACCATTTCAAACAATTGAAGAGCACCATTTCAAACAATTGAAAAGCAAAGCAAGTGATCTAAGCAAGTAACTAAGAGCCCATGGATAACCATGGATAGAAAGGGTGCTAATACCTTCCCTTTCTATAATCTACTCTCCGAACCCAAGAAAACATCTCAAAGGTCTTTCCTGTGCTTTTTGACCTTTCCTTAGGATAAAATAAAAAGTCGGTGGCGACTCTTGCTAAACCGAAACATTTGCGAACACAAAACGCAAAATCCCAACTCAGTTCTCCCACCGCATCACAGAACTCGCGACTCTGCTGGGGAAACTTTAAAAGTGGAGTAACCTCAGGGCTTAGATCACCCTTTGCATGATTATATTATTTGCTTTGATTGCTTTACATTTGGTTCTCTTATTTGGGCTTAAAATCCTCTACCCGTATTTGGGAAACATTCATAGGTAAATAGCAATACATTGTGGAAACTGTGCGGGGTATACCGACATGGTTGAAGCAATAGCTATATTAGTGCGACATATTTGTGAGTACCGGTAGCCTTTGATTCAATCAAAGAGAATACGGGGCCGCTGAGTGATGTCATAAAGAACTAATGAACTCTTAGTACCTTACTTGACCATCTTGGCCTTTTATTAGGGGTAGTGAGATGACCGGCTTTGGTGCAGTCCAAAGTTGGTAGATACTCGATACTACACTCATTGAGGGTTGTTTTCATGGAATATTTTGGTCGCTAGTTATGTGGCTAAACGTAAACAATGAACATAGAAAACAATCCAGTGATATTGAGCTCCTTAGAACCCGGTTACTATTTATAGGACAGGTTGAGCCAACTAACTTCAACAGGGTACTTACCTATGAAACCTCATGCAAGCATGACACTAGGAACTTGTGTGACTTGTTTGTACATGTGCTTGTGCATACATCATGAACTTAATAAATCATCATATGCATCCACTAACCATTTCAAGGGTTTGGATCTTCATCTTTGTTCTTGTTTTGTAGGTCATGGAATCTCTTCACAGGAAAACAATTCAAGTCAACCTTGTGAGAATCCCTCCTCAACTCAAGGAGCTTACATCCAGGATCCCATAGAATTCTCTCTTCAGTAAAAGACATGGTAGGCTTCTTAACTTGGTCAACTCCAATATTGAAGAAGACATGGTGAAATTTCTCTTCCAGTTTTTTGAACCCATACACCACTGTTTCACATTTCCTGATTACCAACTAGTACCCACTTTGGAGGAATTTTCTCAACTCCTGAGAATTCCTGTTCTTCATTAACTACCCTACAACGGTACGGAAAAAGAACCAAAGCCTGAAGATGTTGCTCAAGCATTACACTTGCAACCATCTGACATCAAAGGACATTGGGAAACCAGAAGTGGTGTCAAGCGTTTCTTGGCAAAGTTTATGTTTGATAAGGCACAAGACTGCTGGAATTCTCTTGATCTACAAGCCTTTTAAGAGATTGTGGAACTCCTCATCTATGGGTTGGTCTTGTTCCCAAATCCTGATCATCTTATAGATGTGAATGTTGTCAAGATTTTCATATCCCGGAATCCTGTACCTACATTGCTTGGGGACATCCTACACTCATTATACACACGAACAATGAGGAAAAGGGGTGTTCTCATGTGCTGTACTCCTCTCCTGGAAAGGCGGTTTATTTCTCACCTTCCACAATCAGTTTTGAAGAATGAGCAGGGTTTAAGGTGGTCACAATGGTTGATGACCCTCACACATTCTGATGTACATTGGTGTTCTCGGTCCAAAGAAAATATCATCATCATTGATCGTTATGGGGAATTCCCTAATGTCCCCCTACTTGGCATTAGGGGAGGCATTACCTACAACCCCTGTTTAGCTCTAAGACAATTTGGATATGCTCGGAGGGATGGCCCTCATGACATGCTGATTCCTGACCTAGTTTTTGACTTCGACGATGATGCGCAAGGACTTCAACAAAGGTTCATCAGAGCTTGGAGGATGCCCAACAAAGTGGATAGTAAGACACTGGGGCACAAGAATTCCATCCCCCTTGAGCCTTACCTCAAGTGGGTATGAACCCGCGCCCAGAATCTTATGATGTCGTACCCTCACATTCTCCCCTTGATCAAAGAGCCTGTTATGGAAGGAGAGATTCCATACACCCTCTTACATCCTGATATGCCAACATCATGGGAACAAATGCAAAAGAGTTGGATCCAACTCAAGGAAGAACATAATACTTTTGAAGCCAGCTTCTATGCCAGTGAGAAGAAGGTTTTGGAGCTTACTCGCCGACTTCATGAGGAGGAAACTCTCAACACTTACATCACACTAAAGAGGATGCACAATGTCTTTTTACATTAAGAATTTTGTAATATCTTGCCCATGGGGCACTTATGTACTAACAATTTCTTCTTAATATGACGTGTGTTCCTTTTTGTTTGCAACGAATTTGAATTTCTAAATCCTTGAATGCATTACATGAATAACATACCATTCATCATATGCATAAACAGGTCTTCACACCAGGTTTCCTTATCTCTCTGCTGTTTATTTCAGCAAGATGGATTTGGAGCAGACGGTTAAGGATCTGCAAGCACAAAATTCTCAATTCCAGCAACTCCTCATGACCTTAGCAAAAGGGTCAAGAGGACCTCAAAGCACTGTTGGAGAAAAATAAAGAGAAAAAGAAGAAGAGGCCTGGAGTAGCCACTTTTGGAAGAAGGTTTGAAAGCAATGCTAGAAAAGTTCTCGAGTTCCCCTCAACGTCTGATGAAGGGGCTGGTAAAGGAAAAGGAGCTGCGGTACCTTATGAATCTGAAGTTGAAGAGGAAGAAGACGAAGAAGACGAAGACTAATCCGAATAGCATTATCCCCCGGCGGATGATAAATATTAGAATCTTGAGGACATATTGGCAGCCATGGAGTTGCAAAGGGTACCTGGTTTAGATTTTGAAGAACTAGGGCTGGTCGTTGGGATCGTCATTCCTCCCAAGTTCAAAGTTCCAACATTTGCTAAGTATGACGGTCTGTCCTGCCCAAAGATGCATCTGAGATTGTATGTCAGAAAGATCCAACCCCACTCATCTGATAAAGACCTCTGGGTACACTTTTTCCAAGACAGTTTGTCAGGCACACAATTGGACTGGTTCTATCAACTTGAGAGGTCTGAGGTTCATAACTGGGAAGACTTAGCTGCTGCTTTTTACCGTCAATACCAATACAATGCTGATTTGGCACCCACTCGTACTCAACTACAAAGTATGGGGATGGCTTCCAATGAAGGATTTAAAGAGTATGCCCAGAAGTGGCGTGATCTGGCTGGAAGGGTGCAGCCACCATTGTCGGATAGAGAGCTAGATGACATGTTTCTAGGGACCCTGTCTGGCCCTTTCTTCAATAATTTAATTGGGAGTTCCTCCGCAGGATTTACCGAACTAATTTTGACCGGCGAAAGGGTCGAGGCCGATATTAAAAGCAGAAAGATTCAAAAAGATACCTCTGCGTCCACTGCTATTAAGAAGGTCTTCCCAGCTAAGAAGGAAGCCTATGCTGTTTATTCTCAGAAAAGTCAAGGAAGAACCGAGCGCCGACCAACTGTAGGGGCTGTGATGATTCAAAACTCTTCAAATGATCAACCTCGCGGCAATCAGTCAAGACCTAATCAACAACGGGTAGAAAGGCCACAACGACAGTTCACCCGAATCAACATGACGCCAGCTCAAGTACTCCCTCAATTGCTAAAGTTGAATCTTACCAGTTTGAAGGAAGCGCCAAAGAACCCTAATACTTCCTCTCCGTACTATCACTCCAATGCCAAGTGTGCTTACCACTCTGACAGTGCGGGGCATGATACCAATAATTTTTGGGCGCTTAAGAACAAAATCCAAGACCTGATAGACGCTAAGGAAGTAGAATTTGATGCTCCTGAGAAGCCCAATGTGATTTCTGCTCCGATGCCCAAGCACTGTCATAATGTTCATGCCGTTATGGAAGACCATCATGTTATCGATGTTGCTGACCTTTTGACTCTGTTACTAGTAATTAAAGAGAATTTGATGAGAGCTGGGATATTCCCAGGATGTGGGAAAGACTGCTACTTTTGTTTGAACACACGAGCTGACTGCCCAATGTTGAAATCAGGTGTCCAATGCCTGATGGATACCCAAGAGATACTCTTCCAAAAGACCCTTGTTGATACCTTCACTCCTGTTGCTCCTGCTACTTTTGCTACTTCAACCAACGATATCGCAATAATAATCATTTCCACCAATCTTCCCAAGGCTTGAAAAAGGCCTGTCAAGATTACACCTGATCCTGAATTTGTACCATTAAAAATCACCATGTCGGGGCCTGTTCCGTATCAATCTAGCAAGACGATACCATGGAACTACGAAGGAGAAATCTTCTATCATGGCATCAAACAGATTGAATCAGTCCAAGAGAATTCTGAAGAGGAAGTCCCTGATATAGGGAACATCGCGGGAACAAGCAAGATAACCCGTAGCGGCCGGATTTTTTCTCCGGAGATTGCTCCCCCTCGAGCAGTTTTCGGACCCTCGAAAGCTTCCGTACCTGTTAGGCCATCTGTGCAAGACCCGATAATTGAAGAATTGGATACTCCTAAAGTAAGACCATCTATTGATACTACCGACAAGGGTAAGGGGATACTAGAAGCGCCTGTCAGAACGAAGTCTCATGCTGTGGTTATCCCCGAAACCACCCAGAAAGAAATGAATGAAATCTTGAAAATAATCAGAAAGAGTGACTACGACGTCATGGAACAACTAGGGCAGACCCCTTCTAAAATTTCAATGTTAGCTCTTCTACTCTGCTTTGAGGCCCATGCTAAGGCCTTAATCAAATTCTTTAAGACGGCACACGTGCCCCAGGAATCTTCGGCTGACCAGTTCCAGTAGTGTGTGGCCAGTCTTACTGCTGATAATGGCCTTGGATTTTCCGATGCTGATTTGACTCCCAAGGGTAGGAAACACAACGACGCGCTACATGTCTCAATTTAATGTAGGGGAACCAACCTCTCCCATGTCTTAGTTAATACCGGTTCTTCCTTGAATGTGCTACCGAAGAAAGCGTTGGACCGTTTGGACTGTGAAGGATTGACCCTCAAACCTAGTAACATCGTTGTTAGGGCTTTTGATGGGTCCAAAATAATGGTTCACAGGGAGGTTGACATTCCTATCAAAGTAGGCATAGAAGTTTTCAACTCCACCTTTTATGTGATGGAAATCCGTCCTTCATATTCGTGTTTGTTAGGAAGACCGTGGATCCATTATGTCGGGGCAGTTACCTCCTCTTTGCACCAAATGCTGAAGTATCCTGTTAAGGGTAAGATTATAACGGTGCACGGTGAGGAAGAGTACATGATAAGCCACCTCAACTCCTTCCGTTATGTGGAGTTGGATGGTGAGTTCTTCGAAACATCTTTCCAACATTTTGAGGAAGTTTCTCCTGAGGTAGCAGTTACGAAGACAATGGTTGAGGTGCCTATCATTACCAAGCATGTATCTAGGATGGCATCTCTCAAGGATGCAGCAGCTGTAATTAAAGAAGGGAAGAGTACAGTATGGGGGAAACTGCCCGATTTTCCCCATAAGACGGACAAATTTGGATTAGGGTTTACTGCTGCAGGACAAAAGGCTATGCGTCGCTCCAAGGCTGGAGGACCACCCGTCAAAATCTCTCACCACGGAATTAATGTTGTAGAAGATGAAGATGAAGAGGGCCACTTTGAAGATTGGATCTTTCCGACCGTCGAAGGGGGTTTAAGCAACTGGGAAGCAAAGGCTTTTATTCCCATCACCTTCATCAACCAATAATTTTATCTTTGAACAATTTCTTATTTTGGTCTGTAATAACTCAACAATTCATACAATATTTTCACCTTATGCCTTACCCGGGGCATATAGGTCCATTTGTAAGGGCTTGATTTTCTTCATTATCATATGCCATGTTTTAATGAATCATTGGACGTTTTCATAAACTGTTGTGTTCTTTTTCTTTCCTTTTGCATTTGTTTTGTTTAAGGATGGCTATCCCTTACACACACCCACACTCACAAATGCAGGTACCCATCCACTCCGGATTCCATGGGTGACTATTCTGCTTTAGCCTTCGATAACTCTGAAGACTTGGTCAATCATGCTGAGTACGAAGTTGACGAATATTGTGAAGTGTCGGGAGAGTTAGCCAGACTTTTGCAACAAGAAGAGAGGGTTATTCTGCCTCATGAGGAGTTGCTAGAAACCATCAACTTGGGAACAGAGGAAGACAAGAAAGAGGTAAAAATAGGTGCCAAACTAGTACCAAGTGTCAAAGAGCGCTTAATGAAGTTGTTGAATGAATATGTTGAGATCTTCGCCTGGTCCTATGAAGACATGCCAGGATTGGACACGGATATCGTGGTTCACCATCTCCCTACGAGAGAAGACTGTCCACCGATCATGCAAAAGGTCCGCCGAATGAGGCCTGATATGTCTGGGAAGATCAAAGCTGAGGTAATGAAGCAATTCAATGTTGGCTTTCTGGCTGTTACTTCCTATCCACAATGGGTTGCTAACATTGTTTACGTGCCTAAGAAGGACGGCAAAGTTAGAATGTGTATGGACTATCGGGATTTAAACAGGGCTAGCCCTAAAGACGATTTTCCACTACCACATATCGACATCTTGCTTGACAACACAGCTTAACACAAGGTATTTTCCTTCATGGATGGATTCTCGAGATACAACCAAATCAAAATGGCCCCCGAGGACATGGAGAAACCTATTTTTGTCACGCAATGGGGTACCTTCTGCTACAAAGTGATGCCATTCGGACTGAAGAATGCAGGGGCAACCTATCAATGCGCCATGGTAGCTTTGTTTCATGATATGATACATCATGAGATCGAAGTTTACGTAGACGACATGATAGCTCGATCACAGACATAATAAGAACACCTTGACCATTTGCAAAAGCTGTTTGCCAGGTTGAAGGAGTATAAGCTCAGACTGAACCCAAGCAAGTGCACTTTTGGAGTTAGGTCTGGTAAGCTTTTGGGATTTATTGTCAGCAACAAAGGCATTGAGGTTGATCCAACTAAAGTAAAGGCTATAAAAGAAATGCCTGCCCCCCGCACTGAAAAGGAGGTTAGAGGATTCTCGGGACGCTTAAACTATATCGTGAGGTTCATCTCTCACCTGACATCTACCTGTGAGCCAATCTCCAAACTGTTGAAGAAAGATCAGGTAGTTGAATGGAACAATGATTGTCAATTTGCTTTTTATAAGATCAAGGAGTATTTACTGGAACCTCCTATTTTGATGCCACATGTCGAAGGAAGTCCGTTAATCATGTATCTGACTGTTTTGGATAACTCAATGGGGTGCGTACTGGGCCAACATGACGAGTCTGGACGAAAAGAGCATGCCATTTATTACCTTAGCAAAAAGTTTACCGACTGTGAGACTCGCTACTCATTGCTCGAGAAAACTTGCTGTGCTTTGGTATGGGCTGCTCGCCGGCTAAGACAGTATATGTTGACTCATACCACTTTGCTGATTTCCAAGATGGATTCAATCAAGTATATCTTCGAGAAGCCTGCTTTATCTGGAAGAATCGCTAGATGGAAAATGATCCTGACTGAGTATGATATCCAGTATACTACCCAAAAAGCTATAAAGGGGAGTGTACTAGCTGACCATCTAGCTCATCAAGCCGTCGAAGATTACCAATCTATGAGATTCGACTTCCCTGACAAAGACATCATGACATTGGACAACATTGAAGGTAACGGACCGTATGATGAACCTGAACAGGGATCCCGATGGACCCTGTACTTTGATGGTGCTTCAAATGCACTTGGCAACGGTATCGGTGCAGTACTTATTTCTCTTGAAGGTTGCCATACACCCTTCACTGCCCGACTTTGCTTCACCTGTACCAACAACATGGCTGAATATGAAGCTTGCATCTTTGGTCTCAAGGCTGCTATAGACTTGGGAATCAAAACTTTGGTCGTATTTGGGGACTCGGCTTTGGTTATCAGTCAAGTCAAAGGAGAGTGGGACACCAAACATCCTAATCTTATCCCATACAAAGAACATGTCTTGACGTTGTTGCCTCATTTCGAGCAGATTACCTTCGAGCATTTCCCACGAGAAGAAAATCAGTTAGCAGATGCTCTGGCTACAATGTCTTCCATGTTTAAACTCAACTGGGATAATGAGGCGCCCCAAATTACCATCGAGCGAATGGACGAACCTGCGCACTGTTACGAGATTAATACCGAAGAATTAGTGGAACAACCCTGGTTTCATGAAATCAAAAGGTATCTCCAGACTCAAGAATACCCTGAAGGAGCTTCCGTCAATGACAAAACGTTCTTAAGGAGATTTGCTGCCAAGTTCTTCCTAAGCAATGACATCCTTTATAAGCGCAGCCATGATTGTGTTCTACTTCGTTGTGTGGACAAGGTTGAAGAAGAGTTAATCATGACTGATATACATAGTGGCACATTTGGCACCCACTTGAGCAGACATACGATGGCTAAGAAGATTCTAAGGGAAGGCTACTACTGGTCTACCATGGAAGCTGATTGTCATCAACATTCCCGTACCTGCCACAAATGCCAAGTCTATGTCGACAAGGTACATATTCCTCCTGTTCCTCTCAACATTCTGACAGCTCCTTGGCCATTCGCAATGTGGGGCATTGACATGATTGGAGAGATCAAGCCTACGGAATCCAATGGACATCGCTTCATCTTGGTGGCTATTGATTACTTCACCAAGTGGGTCGAAGCAGCTTCCTTTGCCTCTGTTACAAAGAATGTGGTTTCCCGCTTCATCAAGCAGAACCTCATATGCCGGTATGGTATCCCCGACAGAATCATTACGGACAACGGTACAAATTTGAACAACACTATGATCACCGCTCTATGCGAACAATTCAAGATTTATCATCACAATTCATCTCCCTATCGGCCAAAGATGAACGGTGTTGTTGAAGCCGCGAACAAAAATATCAAGAAGATCATTCAAAAGATGATAGTCACCTACAAGGACTGGCATGAGATGTTATCGTTTGCTCTGCATGGATATCGTCCCACGGCACATACTTCAACAGGGGTAACCCCATTTTCTTTGGTATATGGCATGGAAGTTGTTCTACCCATGGAAGTTCAGATTCCTTCTTTGAGGATTATGAAGGATGCTGGTTTAGTGAAGACGATTGGATTCAGACCCGACTTGACCAACTTAATTTGATCGACGAGAAGTGACTTACTGCTGTTTGTCATGGTCAGACGTATCAAAAACGGATGATCAAGGCTTTCAATAAGAAAGTCAGACGCCAGGTATATCAAGTCGGAGATCTTGTAATCAAGCGGATCATCTTACCGCAAAGTGATCCCAAGGGCAAGTGGACTCCTACTTACGAAGGACCATTTGTGATCAAAAGCATCTATGCTGGTGGAGAAATGATCCTGACCACCATGGACGGCGACGACCTGCCGCACCCTACGAACGCAGACACAGTCAAAAGATACTACGCATAAAATGACCCGACAAGTTGAAAACCCGAAAGGGAGACTTGGTAAAAATGGGCATCCCGGTGAATCGAAAACCCGAAAGGGAGGTTCAGGAAAAAATTAGGGATAAATAAAAACTTTGTACACCCGGCAAGTTGAAAACCCGAAAGGGCGACTTGGGAAAAAAAGGGTTTCCCGGTGGATCGAAAACCCGAAAGGGCGGTCCAGGAAAAAGTTAGGGAATTAAAGCGTATGACTATGTCTCGTCGGATCACTTTAAGAAAAATTTCTTCACCAACAAGTTCCAAGCTACTGATCAATCCAATCATCTGCGGACGAAGTAGTGAATGAACAAGATACTCAAAGTTGTGAAGGCTATAGCAGAATGGGAACCCCATGGAATTGTTACACATAGCCATCTTTCTTTTGTATAAAATTTTTCAATTTTTACGACAACATTCTCTTACTAGGATGTCTGTCTCCTTTGTACAAAGATACTCACAAAAGTTAATACAAAGATAGTTCAAAATGCAGAAATTTGCTTGCCCTTATTTTCTTTTTTACACTTATGTTTTATTTGAAAATGTTCAATGGTTTGTTAAATAGGCATATGCATTTGAATATAATCATTGCTTACAAATAAAACGAATTGAGAAAGGATAATTACTGGTAGGTTGAAGGTGTAGGAAGATATCCTTGTGCTATTTCAGAAGAAATCCCTTACAATATATCATTCAGATCCTCAACAAAGCTAAAAATTTGGAGTATGTGTCCCCAGCGAAGTTAAACTTCAAGATCCCTAGTGGATCCCGAAAACCCTGAAATACCTAACCCCAGCGGAGCCCGAAAACCCTGAAAAACTTATCCCCAGCGGAACCAGAATATTCTAAACCTTTTCCCCAGCGAAGTCAAATTTCCAACCATCAACCCCCAGTGGCAACTGTTCAACTTCCCCCAATTTCCCCAGCAGGCTATCTTAAAAGTCTGAGAACCAAGCAAATAACAGTTAACTTCTTGGCTTACCCCCAACTAGGATGATTCCCCAGTATATTGGCGTACAAACCAAGCTCCTGATTCCACCGGCCGAGTAAACATTCTCCCCACAGAAATATTTCCCAGCAGATCAAAGATTCTTGGTTTCATTTCTCCAAGCAGAAGCCTCCCAGGTTTTAACTCCCTAGTAGAGATTTTCAGAATTTTCCTTAGTTCCCAGGAAAGTCATGAAGGATTCTCATTCCCTGCCGAAGTTGTCAAAGGCCTTATTAATCCCCATAAATCGCCAAGGATTTTCAATCTCCAGCATTGGTCCCATGATTTCTCATCCCCACAAGTCGTCAAAAGATTTTTAATCCCCAAGCAGTCACAAGGATTTCTCGTTCTTCAACAATCAAAGATTTTGAATCCTTAGCATCGGTCAAGAATTTACTTTCTCCGACAACAGTCTAAGATTTCATTATTTCCAGCTATCAAGGATTTATTTTTCCTCAGCAAGACATCTACTCAGCTTACATGCATAACCATTACATTCATATATCATAAACATTAATGAAACGTAGTTCATTGCATCATACATATCATGCAACATAACTTTGTGTTTTAGCTAACATTTTACCCTTTTCAAGATAAGATTAAAAGGCTATCGGTAACAATTATTCAGATACAGTATGGATACACCCCAAACACGGCGGCCATTTTATTACTCATTCAAAATTTCAAGTCAAAATATAGTACAGATATACCCCAAGCACGACGGTCATTCTACTACTCATTCAGACTTCAGCAATCCGATACAGACACGGCAGCCATTCTATCTCTCATTCAGATTCAACTATCAACTACAAGTGCAGATACGCTCCAAACACGGATACCATTCTGGCCCTTACACCAGAAGTTTGATTCTCCCCAGTGCATTCGCCACGGAAGTCATTCTGTCACTTATTCAGATCCCAGTTACAGTCCCAGATACACTCCAGACACAGAAGTCATTCTGTTACTCATACAGATCTCAACTTCAGATACAGTCCAGATACGCTCCAGACACAGTTTCCATTCTGTCACTCATTCAGAATTTATCCCCAACACACAGTTGCTCCATACACAGATGTTTCTCTGTTACCCATTCACAATACATATACACTCCAGACACGACAATCATTCTGATATTCATTCAAAGTTCAAATAAGGTTACAGCTCAGATACGCTCCAAACACGGACGCCATTCTTTTGCTCATACAGACTCAGTCTCCAGACACAGTTCAAATGCATTCCAGACACGGATACCATTTTGATGCTCATTCTTCTGACCTACAACATTGAAATTCAACAAACATTCTTGGATGGCATCTTTAAGCCCATCTCCAGCAAGATTCTACCATCTCCAAATGGCATCTTTAAGCCCATTTCCTCAGCTATATTTTGACGAGTGCAAATTTACGGGCACTCTAGTGTCCAATCCTCTTTTACCTTCGAGACGCGAAAGGCAAAATTGCCAATCTAACTCTTCAGGTTCAAGAAGATTGAACAGGGGCAACTGTTGTACCCCAAAATTTTCCCTCCCATTTCATCAAACATTTCTCATCACAAGACTCTTGGAACTCAAGATCAAGCTAGGGTTTACTCTGCTCAAGACACCTCCTTGCACTGTTGACGTAAATTAGGGTTTGAGTTTGCACAAGGATATTTTGACCTACAATGCCCAAGGTGACTTTCATACTTCATGTTGGACTCACAAGTTTGTCCATGTCAATTTTCAAGCCTTGAATCAAATTTTTGCCCAATCAATTGGACAGTTGACATAGAAATCAGCTGTATTGGGGAAAAAGTCAACTATGGCCAATTGACAGTCAAACCTCATTAATTTTGACCCACATCAACATGATGAACTCATATGAACCATTTGATCAAGTTTGGATCACAATTCCTCAAGAAATTTGATCAGATCACCAAAAGGGCAAAATGGTCATTTTTAGGGTTTTGACTGTACAAAGGAAATTTTTGACTGTTTGACCTAGCCAATGGAAAATCAAGCTCAACCATGGACTCAAGGACTCAATGACATTATCTTGACCCATTCAACAAGTTCAAAAGATCTCAAATGCATAGGATTGACAGATGAATTTTTCAATCAACTAATCAAAATTTGACTGTACACTGAAAAGTCAAACTTTGACTTTTTGGTCAAAATCAAGTGCCAAGGGTCATTTTTCATCAATACATGTCAAATTATGAAACTTGTTCATCAAGAAACCCAAAATTGCAAATTAGGGTTTAAAATGGAAAATTTTCATAACTTAGAAATTTTCTAAGTTATGAAATTTTCTTATTTTTTCCTAACTTTGTCCCACATTTTCACCAAGATGCAAATGGATTAAAACAAAACTTATAACATGAAAGTTGTACTACATCACAAATTTTACAACTTTGATTCACAAAGTTTTCTCAAAAGAATCTTGGATCTCAAGTTATGATTTTTGGAACAAGGGTACCTAAAACTTTTAACTTAGAGAAATTTTGCCCTAGTTTAGGCAGGATTTTGACCCATCTTCTTGGCCATTTTTCACATAGTTCCACTTGGAGTCTTAAGTTACATTTCAAAGATGGATTATAGTACATGTTGCAAGGTTTCCAAATTGTCCAATAACTCCTCAAACACCTTTGTGATTAGGGAGAATCGAATACATGTTCATACCACTTGCCAAATCTGACCAAGCTAGCTTAGTACACAATTACATGCCTCTAAACCAATTTGTACTCAATAATTAAATACAAATCCATTGGTCTAAGGTTTTGTTTTGGACATTATAGGATTATACACTAGATTAATTCTTAAATAGAAAAAGCAACATTGCCATTTTTGCTTGAATTTTGCTTTATGTCAAAACAACATCCTACAGCCTTGAACCAGATCTTATGCTGCAAACCAAATCCATAAACTTGGGGCCAAGATTACACAATGTATGCAGAGTTAGAGCTAGCCTGTACAGGCCTGCTCTTTGTCACTTCCCATTTGGCTTCATAACCAAGAAACTTGTCCAACACAAGATAACTCACACATCTAATAAAACCAACTCGAGCAAAGTTTTGGAACAAGTTTCTCATACCCTAGCAAGCCAGAAGCACGAGCCCTTGACCTCTCAAACCTCCTCATACTCAAAAACCACATTTTCTTGCAAAACATGGCCAGTTCTGCATATTGCGAGCCACAATCAAATCCCCTCGTGCGTTTTGTCCAAATTCACTTCAAACATATTCCAAACCATATACCTAAGCTGTCCATACCATTCACAAGTTGTTGTAACTCCATTAACACACATCACCATTTTTGTTTGGAAGGTTTGCAGGTTGAGTTCTGTAGCACGATTCAGGCCACTACAAAACAAACCAAGCATTGGGAAAGGTTCAGGGGACATCAGGAAAGCTCAAAAGAACCTCAGGCCCCATTGAAAGTTACTGCATTGTCCAGCTCAAACTCAACTGAAACATGTATTTCATGAACTTCTATCTCTCTATTTAGGAACATTTAGACTTAGGTTTGTGAATGAAAGATGTTGTATTCATAGCCCTGAAACCATACATGTGCTTAGTTTTCATTTATATTAATTGCGCTAGGAGAATTTCATCCATGACTTTCTGAAAAAACTAGGTTAAAAATTAGGGCCAAAGAAATTCTCTCTGGTCTTTGAGAGTTAGCTTAAGTTTTTTATATGGTTAGATTCGTGATTTGATGCTCTACAAGTTTCATGTTTTGAGTTTTGTCAAAGGATCACGTTTTCAAGAGTTACCAGTTTGTATACAGAAGGCGTGTATTTTTTGAACAGAGGAAGAAGATGAAGTAGCTGGGTTGGGCCTGGCTACTTCTTGCTTTTGACACTCCCAGTTTACTTTCAGCACCCCCTGGCCCATTTCTTTGTATATTTGTCATTTTTGCATTTTTATTTTATTTCCGACTTTACTATTTTATTTTCAAATATAAAAAATATTCCAAAAATATTTTCACAATTTTTTTTTATTAGTTATTTTATTTTGATTTTTCTAATATAAACAATGTTTAAATACTTATATTATTTTTGTTTAAACTTAAAAATAATGTAAAAAAAATAATTTTATTTTCATTTATTATTTTTATTCACATTTGAAAATATATTAAATGTGTGAAAAATAAAATAAATATATATATATATATATATATATATATATATATATATATATATATATATATATATATATATATATATATATATATATATATATATATATATATATATATATATATATATATATATATATATATATATATATATATATATATATATATATATATATATATATATATATATATATATACTTTATTTTATTAAATATTTAGAAATAAAACACAAAAATATTTTATTTTATTTTTATTATTTTTTATACTAAAAAAATACCCTTTTTTGGATATATTTCATTTTTATACATGTTAATATATTTTTGTACATAAATAATACATTATATTTATTTTCTTAAAGAATTAGGGTTTTTACCCTAAAAACAAATAAAAATATTCTTTATTTATTTCTTTGTTCCTTTTACATTAAAAATACTTTTGGCATACATGAATAAATAAAAAACCTTTTTTTTGCATAATACATTTTGTCTAATATTTATTTATATTATTTTATTTATTGTACATTTAAATATTATGCCTTGCAAATTCAATTTGGTTGTAATAATTTAGGGTTTAATTTCTTGCAAAATAATCCCCTATTCAAATTTGTACCCCCCTCCCTATATCATGTTTTTATAGTGTATGTTGTACCCCAAAATTTGCCCTCCTCTTTTTCCACAAGAAATCACGGCTTCGGGCTTTTCCTGATTTTTTAGACTGGCTCAAGAATCGGTCAAACAGATTTTTCTTGTCACTCAGACAAAATTTAGGGTTGTCATTGATTTTAAAACAGTTCGAGCAGATTGCTTAGGGTTTGGTTGAGTTGGCTCAGGTTTGGATCAGGCGGACGCTTCTCTAACATTAAGTCAAGAATTAGGGTTTTTGTGCGCGCAGAAAGAATTAAGTCTACAGTGCTTTTCAATTTACTCTGGAATATGGACCGAGGTTTCTGATTGGGAGCTTGCAGTGTTTGATTGAATCATTAAGAGAAAAGACATTTGGGCAGTTGTTGTGATTGACTATGCATTGCTTTGGATTTTTGAAACGTCGGGTTTACTATTGATTGACCACAGTATTTATTAATTGTTTATTTATTCTAAGTTAGGATAATTGGGATTTATTTCCATTTATTATAATTTAAGAATTTATAAGTAATTAAATAAACAGCTGGAAAAAGAATTAACTGATCAAAATGGATTTTTATTCATCTTTAATTATTTTTTACAATTGTTATTTAAATACAGTATTTATTTTCAAAGTATTTATAATAATAATGGTTACAATGATTAAAATTGAAATAAACTATGTCCTAAATTTCCTAATCTTCATTCTTCTATCCAATGCTCCTTTGCTCAATTATTTTTCATCTGCAAAACAAAGAAAAAAAGAAGTCAAAAGCAGATAAAAGAGACAGATAGTTAATTTAAAAATTCATCATTAAAAGCAACTAGCCGGAATCAATTTGCCCTCTCTGCAAATCACGAGATTGCTCTCGGTTCACAAAGAGGGATAGAATGTCTTGCAAAAATGTGAAATGCACAAATTCAAATTTTCAAGCATACTGCATAAATCCAAAAATTGTCAACCAAGTTTCCAAACAGCATAAAGGCAAACTGAATCACATCTCCAAACTAAGCCAAAAGTTGTCAAAAAAATTGTCCAAGGATGCCAAAAGATATCAAACTCCAAAAGCTGTCAATAAAGTACATAAAGTATGCAAGAAACATGGAAAATATGCAGAGGAAAACAAGTGCAAACAATGTTCAGATACATCACTTTCCAAAGGCCAGTTTACTTTTTCAGAAAAGAAGACAAATTTAAGCAATAAAATTGCTTTTCTTTAATCTGGAGAGAGAAAGAGAGAGGAAAGCAGCTTACAGTACAACAGGCTAGAGGCTAAACAAAAGATATAAACAGGATGTATCAGAACACATAGAAAAAGGAGACAGAAGGAATACAGCAGAAGTGATCACAAAGAATGAAAACCTCAAGCCTTGCAAACCTGTCCAAGCATTGACCAAATTCAAAAGAGAGCAAATATACAAAAGATATAACAGTTCATGCTTTTCAAGGACCATAAGGCCAAGACCCTGAAAAGATATACAAGAGCCATCAACCTGCATAACATAGATATCAGAAGCCAAAAAAAAATCCTAACAGCCTCCAAGTTCAAAAGCTCATAAACTCAAAACTTCAACCAAAAACACAAGCTCTAAACCTGTTAGCCTGAACCACTGTAAAACAAAAACAGTATCAAGATAACCATCAAACCGCTCAAGCCTTAACCTGCCTCTAAAAAAATATCAAGCCAAAAGCCTGTAACCATTCAAAACTGTAATATACAAACAGTCTAAAAACAAGCCTTAACCATCAATAAACCTCAAAACCATGCCTGTAACTTCAAAGCCTACTGTAACATAAACCTGCATCAAGCCTAAGACCTGTTTTGAACTTAGTAAGCACAAACTGTGTCAAGCCATTATCCTACCTATGACCAATTTCAAAACACAAACTAAAGCTCAAATCTACAGCAAGCCTTGAAACATTCAAACACATACATAATCCCCCAAGGGCCCTCAGAACCTAGGGTTCATCACTGAGCAAATCAACCACAAAAATTCGTCCAAAGCCAAAATCATCAAAGCCATACTCAGTATACCAGGCATCTCAAATAAGAAAGCATATCAGAAAGGCAAACGTATCAAATATTCAGAGGCAACAGAAGCAGAGCAAACAGAAGAAGAGGAAAGAAGTGATCAAACTAGGTTTTCAGAAATATCATCACCAAACCTAAAAGGCAAAAAAATAAAGATACCAGGAAGCAAAGGTTCAGAGCATCACGCGTATCCCTCCGTCCGGCCACCCTAGGCGCCTCCGATCCTCTCCTCCTCCGTCTCCAATAAAGGTAGTATTCCTTCTCCCTCCTTTCAAAACCTCATCTGAACAACAATGCACAAGGAACAGAATCAATAAACGAAAAGTAAAACATGCAATACATAAAAGTTTGAAACCCTAACGCGATAAAGACATAAATCGCTAACTTGCATAACTGTCGCCTGAGCGTTCCACGGAGGGAGAAGGAGAGAGGATGGCGCGTGGTTAGCCCTAGGCGGAGGATCGGCGTTCAGTTAGCTTGGCCTGAGAAGATGAGAACGAAGAGCGAAAGTGAACGGCGCCTCTGTATCCTTCGCCTAACCCTAAATCCTAAGTGAACAAAACTATCTGAAACCCTAAACAAATTTGTGAAGCGCGTTGGGCCTGGCCCTTGTCATTCGCCTAAGCCCATTCAAAAAGGCCAGCGCACCCCCCCTTATCTCTTTTATTCTGTTTCATTTGTTTGGGCCATAGCAAGTTCACACCAAGCCCATTGAACTCCTCTCCATTTTTATTTATTTCCTACTTTTTATACTAACACTATATTATTTTCTTTATAACATAAATTGTTTATTTTTTTATAAAATAATACCCTTTTTTAAAATGTTCTTATTTGTTTCTTTTTATTTTTATTACATTTTTAAGTGAACATATAAACTTTAATATTAATTTTTTCAAAGTGAAACAGTTTTCTTTTCTTTTTTTTTTAGTTAAAATTTTGTGCATAAAGAATACTAACATAAAAACAATAAAATACCTAAAAATAAATTAGAACTTAAAACATTTCCTTTTCTTTTCTTAAAATATTTTACTTGTACATAATTAACAAAAATACAAAACAAGATAAGAATACTTAATAAATACATTTCTCACCTTGTAAATAAATCACATACACATTTACAATACACATTTTATCTTTTTATACATTGATACATTTGCTTATCTTATACATTTGATACATATTACATTTGAGATCGCAATTAGATTTGGTTGTAAATACTTGGATACTATTCTCCTAATAAGTCTCATCCCCCATTTGTAAATAATTGTATACCCATCCCCGGATACTCATTTGTAATAGCGTAGACTTTAAATTCCCGTAATTTATCGCTTTCAAATATACCATGTTTAGACCTAGGGTTTGTATGTACATAAAATCAAACGCTAGATAACCTAATACAAAACAAATGCATGAAATCAATACACAATCACACTTGCACCCCTATGGTAATCCCGCTTGTTGCCTTCCAAAATGGGCCATGCTTGCACGTTAAATATCTTTGGCAAAACAAAACAAATCAAATGATCATAGTCCCTCAATGACGCTTTCGAAAGTTGCCTATCAAAATGATCATAGTCCCTTCAAGCAAAATTGCCAAAGACACTTGGCACCATTGCATTCATGGTCCATACGATGACCCGCGCCTGTCCCGTTAAACATCCTAAATGCCAGATTGTCCACCAAATACAATGGTGGAACAAAAATGTTAAAAGGGTTAAAATATGAGAAAAACCTTTGAGTAAATTTAGGGGTAGACAAACTCTTAGTTACTTGACAAACTTGCAAAAACACTTGCCTACTTTTCAAAACCACACTCCACAAACACTTTCAAAACAAACTTCCAAAAACATTTGAAACATCTTTTCAAAAAGATGCACACCTTTGTATATACTCAAACACGAGTCATTACAATGGTTGCCGAGACGAAGGCATCTTCTTCAAAACATTTTCAAAACACACACACACACACACCATTTCAAAGCAATTGAAAATCAAAGGCAAGTTGATCTAAAACCAAGTAACTAAGAGCCCATGGATAACCATGGATAGAAAGGGTGCTAATACCTTCCCTTTCTATAATCTACCCCTCGAACCCACGAAACATCTCAAAAGGTTTTTCCTGTGCTTTTTAACCTTTCCTTTAGGATAAAATAAAAAGTCGGTGGTGACTCTTGCTAAACCGAACAAGTGTGAATACAAACACAAAACCTCAAGTCAGTTCTCCCACCGTATCACAGAACTGACGACTCTGCTGGGGAGAAATTTAAAAGTGGGGTTACCTTAGGGTTTTAGATCACCCTCTTGCATGATTAATTGTTTGCTTTGATTGCTTTACCTTTGTGGTTCTCTTGTTTGGGCTTGAAATCCTACACCTGGATTTGGGAAACATTCATAGATAGTAATATGTTGTGGAAACTGTGCGGGGTATACCGACACGGTTAAAGCAATAGCTATATTAGTGCGACATATTTGTGATTACCGGTAACCCTTGAGTTCAATCAAGGAGAGTACGGGGCCGCTGAGTGATGTCACTAAGCACTAATGACCTAGAACCTTACTTGACCATCTTGGCCTTTTATTAGGGGTAGTGAGATGACCGGCTTTGGTGCAGTCCGAAGTTGGTAGATACTCGATACTACACTCATTGAGGGTTGTTTTCTTGGAATATTTTGGTCGCTAGTTAAGTGGCTAAACCAAAACAATGAACATGGAAAACAATCCAATGATATTGAGCTCCTTAGAACCCGGTTACTATTTATAGGACAGGTTTTTAAGCCAACTACACTCAAGAGGGTACTTACCTGTGAAACCTCATGCAAGCCTGAAACTAGGGTTTTGTGTGAATTGCTTGTACATATGTTTGTGCATACATCATAAGCATCATAAAGCATCACATGCATACACTAACCATTTCAAGGGTTTAGATCTTCATCTTTGTTCTTGTTTTGTAGGTCATGGAAATTCTTCGCAGGAAAACTATCCAAGTCAACCATGTGAGAATCCCTCCTCAACTCAAGGAGCTCACATCCAGAATTCCCGAAAGCTCTCCCTTCAGTGAAAGACATGGTAGACTGCTCAGCCTAGTCAACACCAGCATTGAAGAAGACATGATGAAGGTTTTGTTCCAGTTCTTTGACCCCCTTCACCACTTTCACATTCCCCGACTACCAATTGGTGCCTACTTTGGAGGAATTTTCTCAACTCCTGAGAATTCCTATTCTTAATCAACTACCTTTCAACGGTACGAAAAAGGAACCAAAGCCTGAAGATGTTGCTCAAGCACTACACTTGCAACCATCTGACATCAAGGGGCATTGGGAAACTAGAAGCGGTGTCAAAGGCTTCTTGGCAAAATTATTTTTTGAGAAGGCACAAGAGTGTTGGAATTCCTTGGATCTACAAGCCTTTGAAGAAATTGTGACACTCCTCATTTATGGGTTGGTCTTGTTCCCAAATCCTGACCAGCTTATAGATGTCAACGCCGTCAAGATCTTCTTATCCAGGAATCCAATACCAACATTACTTGGGGACATCCTACACTCATTTTACACACGAAAAATGAGAAAGAGAGGTGTTCTCATGTGCTGTACTCCTCTCCTTGCAAGGTGGTTTATTTTGCACCTTCCACAATCTGTTTTGAAGAACGACCAAGGCCTAAGGTGGTCACAACGGTTGATAACCCTCACTCACTCTGATGTACATTGGTGTTCTCGGTCCAGAGAAAATGTCATCATCGTCGATCATTGTGGAGAGTTCCCTAATGTTCCATTGCTTGGCATTAGAGGGGGCATTACCTACAACCCTTGTCTGGCTTTGAGACAGTTTGGATATGCACGGAGGGATGGCCCTCATGACATGCTGATTCCTGACCTAGTTTTTGACTTCGACAACGATGCACAAGGACTTCGCCAAAGATTCATCAGAGCTTGGAGGATACCTAACAAGGTAGACAGCAAGACACTGGGGCACAAGAATTCCATCCCTCTTGAGCCTTATCTCAAGTGGGTCCGATCCCGAGCCCAGAATCTAATGATGCCTTACCCCCACATTCTCCCTTTAATTAAAGAGCCTGTTAAGGAAGGTGAGGTTCCCTACACCATCTTATATCCTGACATGCCCACGTCATGGGAGGAGATGCAGAAGAGTTGGATCCAACTCAAGGAGGAACGAAATACTTTTGAAGCCAGCTTCTACGCCAGTGAGAAGAAGGTTTTGGAGCTTACCCGCCGACTCCATGAGGAAGAGACCCTTAACACCTACATCGCGCCAAAGAGGATGCGCAACGTCTTTTTACCATGAGAAGTTTTTGTAATATTTGGCCCATGGGGCATTTATGTACTAACAAAATTTCTTCTTATTAATATGACGTGTGTTCTTTTTGTCTGCAACAATTGTGAATTTCTAAATCCTTGAATGCATTGCATAAATAAACATATCATTCATCATGTGCATAAGCAGGTCTCCACACCAGGTTTCCTTATCTTTCTGATGTTTATTTCAGTAAGATGGATCTCGAACAGACGGTCAAAGATCTACAGTCTCAGAACTCACAGTTTCAGCATCTCCTGATGACCTTGGCAAAGGGTCAGGAGGATCTAAAAGCCCTGCTTGGGAACAAAGAGCAAGTGAAAAAGAAGAAGAAAAGAGTCGGGGTAGCTACCCTGGGAAGAAGGTTTGAGGGTGAAGCCAGAAGAGTTCTTGAATTTCCCCCTACATCTGAAGAGGGAACCAGTAAAGGAAAAGGGTTGCGGTACCGTCTGAATCTGAAGCTGAAGAGGAAGAGGCTGAAGAAGATGAAGACTACTCAAAACAACAATACCCGTCGGCCGATGACAAATACAAGAGTTTGGAGGACAGGTTAGCAGCTATGGAGCTGTAGAGAGTTCCCGACCTAGATTTCGAAGATTTGGGATTAATTGCTGGAATTGTGATCCCCCCGAAGTTTAAAGTGCTAGTTTTTGCAAGATATGAAGGGCTGTCTTGCCCGAAGATGCACCTAAGGTCGTATGTCCGAAGAATCCAATCTCACACATCTGACAGAAACCTTTGGGTACATTTCTTTCAGGATAGCCTATCTGGCACACAGCTGGATTGGTTCTACAATCTTGAGAGATCAGAGGTACATAGTTGGGAGGATATGGCAGCCGCTTTTTATCGCCAATATCAGTATAACTCTGACCTGGCACCAACCCGTACTCAGCTACAGAGTATGGGGATGGCCTCAGGTGAGGGATTCAAGGAATATGCCCAGAAGTGGCGCGATCTGGCTGGAAGAGTGCAGCCACCTCTTTCTGATAGAGAGCTTGTTGATATGTTCCTGGGGACCCTATTTGGTCCATTCTTTAACCATCTGATCGGTAGCTCTTCCGCAGGGTTTATCGAATTAATTTTGACTGGCGAGCGGGTAGAAGCCGGTATCAAGAATGGGAAGATTCAAAAGGATGCCTCTGCATCTACAACTGTTAAGAAATCATTTCCGGCGAAGAAGGAAACGGCTGTTGTGTATTCTCAGAGAGGAGTAGGAAGAAATGAGCACCGGCCAACTGTGGGGGCCGTGATGATCCAGAATCCATCAAATGATCAACCTCGCAATAACCAGTCCAGACCTAAACAGCAATGGGGAGAACGGCCACCACGGCAGTTTAACCGCATCAATATGACACCTGCGCAGGTTCTTCCACATTTGTTGAATTTGAATCTCACCAAGATTAGGGAAGCACCGAAACTTGTGAATACTGCTTCACCGTACTATCATCCCAATGCTAAATGCGCCTACCATTCCGATAGCGTCGGACATGACACAAACGATTGTTGGGCGCTAAAAAATAAAATTCAAGACTTGATAGATGCAAAAGAGGTGGAGTTCGATGCTCCAGAGAAGCCAAACATGATATCTGCTCTGATGCCGAAGCATGGTCGAAATGTCCATGCTATTGAGGAAGATCTGTATGTGTCTGATGTCAGTGACCTGATAACTCCGTTGTTAACCATCAAGTTAAATCTTCTAAGTGCCGGGATTTTCCCGGGATGCAAAGAAGACTGCTACTGCTGTTACTCTCTGCCATTTGACTGCCCATTACTGAAGAAAGGCATCCAAGGCCTGATGGACAATCAACAAATTCTTTTTGAGAAGATTCCTGCTATTCCAACCCCTACTGAAGATGTTTCAATTATCACCATTTCCGCCAATCTTTCCAAGGCCGTCAAAAAGCCTGTTAAGATTACATCAGCTACAAAGATTGTTCCCTTGAAAATAACTATGCCTGGGCCTGTCCCCTACAGTTCTGACAAGTCAATACCATGGAATTACGGTGGAGAAATCTACTACCATGGTGTTAAACAAGTTGAAGTAACCGAAGGAAGCTCTGATGAAGAAGATGCCAGTATTGGAAACATTGCTGGTACAAGCAAGATCACCCGAAGCGGGAGAATATTTTCTCCAGAGATTGCTCCCCCAAAGGCAATCTTTGGACCCTCAGTTGCTGTCAAAGTTAATCCTGCACCAATAAAACTTTCCGCCGAAACTCCGTTGATTGAAGAAACTGTTATTCCCGTTGTTGTCCCTCCTACTTCTGCTGATAAAGGTAAAGGGACCCAAGATGAGCTCGTTAGGACGAGGGCTCAACCTTTGGTCATCCCGGAGACCTCTAAGAAAGAGATGGAGGAGATCTTGAAGATAATTAAAAAGAGTGATTATGATGTGGTAGAGCAACTGGGGCAAACCCCCTCGAAGATCTCCATGTTAGCATTACTGCTTTGCTCTGAGGCGCACGCTAAAGCATTGATAAAATTCCTGAAGACAGCCCATGTGCCCCAGGAAACCTCTGCAGACCAATTCCAAGATTGCGTGGCCAGCCTTACCGCAGACAACGGTTTAGGTTTCTCTGATGCTGACCTGACCTCAAAAGGAAGAAAACACAACGACGCATTACATGTGTCAGTAGAATGCCAAGGAGCTACTCTGGCCCATGTGCTGGTCGACACTGGTTCTTCTCTGAACGTGCTGCCCAAGAAGGCTCTCGACCATTTAGACTGTGAAGGCTTGGAGTTAAGGCCAAGTAATATCATTGTAAGGGCATTTGACGGGTCAAAGAGAATGGTACACGGAGAGGTAGACATTCCCATTAAGGTTGGCACATAAGTGTTCCCCTCAACTTTCTATGTGTTGGACATCCGTCCGTCATACTCTTGCTTACTGGGGAGACCATGGATACATAACGCTGGGGCGGTTACCTCCTCCTTATATCAAATGTTGAAGTACCCTGTCAAAGGAAAGATCATAACCATGCACGGTGAAGAGGAATATATGATCAGCCACCTAAACTCCTTTCAGTATGTAGAGGTAAAGGGTGAATTCATTGAGACACCATTTTAGCACTTCGAGGAAGTCTCTCCTGAAGTGGCAGTAGCAAAAGTGGTAGCTAAGGTACCAAAGCAGATGGCAAAGATGGCATCTCTAAAAGACGCGAAAGCTGCATTGAAAGAAGGGAAGAGCTCAACATGGGGTCAGTTGCCTGATATTCCTCACAAAACAGACAAGTTTGGATTAGGTTTCACTGCTGCGGGACAGAAAGCTATGCGCCACTCAAATGTTGAAAGAACACCCATCAACATTTCTCCTTATGGAATCAACGCTTTGGAGGATGAAGACAAAGAGGCCAACATTGAAGATTGGATCTACCCAACCATCGAAGGAGGGCTACGCAACTGGGAGGCAAAAGACTTTGTCCCCATTACTTTTATTAATTAGTAATTATTTGTCAAACATTTCCTGTTGGTTTGTAATAATTACTTTTTGAACAATCCGTACACTACTTTTTCATCTCATGCCTTGCCCGGGGCATGCAGGTCCATTTGTAAGGGTTTTGATTATCTTCATATCCATATGCCATGTTTAATGATTCATTGGACGTTTTTCATTGATAAACTGCTGTGTTCATTTTCTTTCCTTTTTGCATTTTGTTTGTTTAAGGATGGCTATCCCTTACACACACCCACAGTCACAAATGCAGGTACCCATCCACTCTGGATTCTATGGGTGACAATTCTGCTATGTCCTTCAATAACTTTGAAGATCTGGTCAATCAGGCTGAGTATGAAGATGACGAAGATTGTGAAGTACCGGGAGAGCTAGCTAGGCTTCTACAATAAGAAGAAAGGGCCATCTTGCCTCACGAAGAGTTGTTGGACACTGTCAACTTAGGAACAGAGGAAGACCGGAAGGTAGTACAAGTGGGTGCAAATCTGGAGCCATGTGTCAAGGAACGCTTGATACAGCTGTTAAATGAATACGTTGAAATCTTCGCCTGGTCTTATGAAGACATGTCGGGTTTAGACACAGATATAGTGGTTCACCGTCTCCCTACAAGAGAGGATTGTCCACCGATCAAGCAAAAGGTCTGCCGAATGAGGCCCGACATGTCTGAGAAGATTAAAGCAAAAGTAATGAAGCAATTCAACGCGGGCTTTCTGGCTGTTACATCCTATCCGCAATGGGTTGCTAACATTGTGCCAATTCCTAAAAAAGATGGAAAGGTCAGAATGTGTGTGGACTACCGGGATTTGAATAGGGCTAGCCCTAAAGATGATTTTCCGCTACCCCATATTGACATTTTGATTGACAACACAGCTCAGCACAAAGTGTTTTCCTTCATGGATGGCTTCTCGGGCTACAACCAAATTAAAATGGCCCCCGAGGACATGGAGAAAACAACCTTTGTTACACAATGGGGTACCTTCTGCTATAAGGTGATGCCGTTCGGATTGAAGAACGCAGGGGCAACTTATCAACGCGCCATGGTAGCTTTATTTCATGATATGATACATCATGAGATCGAAGTCTACGTAGACAACATGATAGCTCGATTACAAACAGAGGAGGAATACCTTGAGCATTTGCGGAAGCTGTTTGCCAGATTGAAAGAATACAAGCTCAGGCTGAATCCAAGTAAATGCACTTTTGGAGTTAGGTCCGGTAAACTTCTAGGGTTCATTATCAGCAACAAAGGCATTAAGGTCGATCCAGCAAAAGTGAAAGCAATACAAGAGATGCCTGCTCCCCGTACTGAAAAGGAGGTTAGAGGATTCTTGGGGCGCTTGAACTATATTGCCAAATTCATCTCTCATTTGACTTCTACCTGTGAGCCGATTTTCAAACTATTAAAGAAAGATCAGGTAGTCGAATGGAACGACGATTGCCAAGCTGCTTTTGATAAGATCAAGGAGTATTTGCTAGAACCTCCTATTCTGATGCCACCCGTCGAAGGAAGACCATTGATCATGTATCTGACCGTCTTGGATAACTCAATGGGGTGCGTTTTGGGCCAGCATGACGAGTCTGGTCAAAAAGAGCATGCTATTTATTACCTTAGCAAAAAGTTTACCGACTGTGAGACTTGCTACTCACTGCTCGAGAAAACTTGTTGCGCTTTGGTATGGGATGCTCGCCGACTAAGACAGTATATGTTGACTCATACCACTCTGTTGATTTCCAAAATGGATCCTATCAAGTATATCTTCGAAAAGCCCGCTTTATCTGGAAGAATGGCTAGATGGCAAATGATCCTAACTGAGTATGACATCCAGTACACCACCCAAAAAGCTATAAAAGGGAGTGTACTAGCTGACCATCTAGCTCATCAAGCTATCGAAGATTATCAATCCATGAGATTTGACTTCCCAGACGAGGACATCATGAATTTGGACAGCATTGAAAGTAACGGGCCGTATGACGGACCTGAAAAGGGATCCCGATGGACCCTGTACTTTGATGGTGCTTCAAATGCACTTGGAAACGGTATCGGTGTGGTACTCATTGCCCCGGAAGGTTGCCACACACCTTTCACGGCCCGACTTTGCTTCAGCTGTACCAACAACATGGCTGAATATGAGGCTTGCATTGTTGGTCTCAAGGCTGCTATAGACTTGGAGATCAAATATTTGATCGTATTTGGGGACTCAGCTTTGGTTATCAGTCAAATCACAGGAGAGTGGGATACCAAACATCCTAATCTTATCCGATACAAAGAACATGTCTTGACATTGTTGCCTCATTTCGAGCAAATCACCTTCGAGCATTTCCCGCGAGAAGAGAATCAGCTAGCAGATGCTTTGGCTACAATGTCTTCCATGTTTAAACTTAATTGGGATAACGAGGCTCCTCGAATAACCATCGAGCGAATGGATGAACCTGCGCATTGTCACGAGATTAATACCGAAGAAGTAGTGGAACAACCCTGGTTTCATGAAATCAAAAGGTATCTCCAGACTAGAGAATATCCCGAAGGAGCTTCAGTAAATGAAAAGAAGTTCCTAAGGAAGTTTGCTGCCAAGTTCTTCCTGAGCAATGACATCCTCTATAAACGCAACCATGTTTGTGATTTACTCCGATGTGTGGACAAAGCTGAGGCAGAATTGATCATGACTGAGATACACAGCGGTACGTTCGGCACCCACTTGAGCGGACACACGATGGCTAAGAAGATTCTAAGGGCAGGCTATTACTGGTCTACCATGGAAGCTGATTGCTATCAACACTCCCGTACCTGCCATAAATGCCAAATCTACACCGATAAGGTGCACATTCCTCCGGTTCCTCTCAACGTGCTGACCGCTCCTTGGCCATTTGCAATGTGGGGCATTGACATGATTGGAGAGATCAAGCCCACTGCATCCAATGGACATCGCTTCATCCTGGTCGCCATTGACTATTTCACCAAATGGGTCGAAGCGGCTTCCTTCGCCTCTGTTACAAAAAATGTGGTTTCCCGCTTCATCAAGCAAAACCTCATATGCCGGTACGGTGTCCCCGACAGGATCATCACAGACAACGGAACCAATCTGAATAATACTATGATCATCGCTCTATGCGAACAGTTCAAGATTTATCATCACAATTCATCTCCCTATCGGCCGAAGATGAATGGTGCTGTTGAAGCGGCGAACAAAAACATTAAGAAGATCATTCAGAAAATGAAAGTCACCTACAAAGACTGGCATGAGATGTTACCGTTTGCTCTGCACGGATACCATACCACAGCACGTACTTCAATTGGGGCAACCCCATTCTCCTTGGTATACGGCATGGAAGTTGTCCTGCCCATGGAAGTTCAGATTCCTTCCTTAAGGATTATGAAAGACGCAGGTTTGAATGAAGATGATTGGATTCAGACCCGACTTGATCAACTCAATTTGATCGACGAGAAGCGACTCGCTGCTGTTTGCCATGGTCAGACGTACCAAAAAGGGATGATCAAGGCTTTCAACAAGAAAGTCAGACGTCAAGTATATCAAGTCGGAGATCTCGTGATCAAGCGGATTATCTTACCACAAAGTGACCCCAGGGGCAAATGGACTCCTACTTACGAAGGACCATTTGTGATCAAGAGCATATTTTCTGGTGGTGCAATGATTCTGACCACCATGGACGGCGATGATTTGCCGCACCCCGCGAACACAGACATAGTCAAAAGATACTACGCATAAAATGACCCGACAAGTCGAAAACCCGAAAGGGCGGCTTGGGAAAAAATGGGCATCCCGGTGAACCGAAAACCCGAAAGGGCGGTTCAGGAAAAAGTTAGGGATAAAACAAAAAATCTGTACACCCGGCAAGTCGAAAACCCGAAAGGGCGGCTTGGGCAAAAAGGGGTTTCCCGGTGGATCGAAAACCCGAAAGGGCGATTCAGGCAAAAGTTAGGGAATTAAAGCGTATGACTATGTCTCGTCGGATCACTTTAAGGACAATCTCTTCATCAACCAGCTCCAAGCTTCTGGTCAATTCTGTCACCGACAGGCGAAGCATTGAATGGACAAATATTCAGAGTTGTGAAGGCTATAGCAGAATGGAATCCCATGGAGTTGTTTCACATAGCCATCTTTCTTTTGTATAAAATTTGCAATTTTTACGGCGACATCCTCTTACAAGGATGCCTGTCTCCTTTGTACAAAGATGCTCATAGAAAGTTAATACAAATACTTTTCCAAATACACAAATTTGCTTTGTCTTCTTTTTTCTCTTTCACACTTATGTTTACTTGAGAAACGTCCAATGTTTTGTTAAGTAGGCATATGCATTTGAACATAGTCATTTCCTTACAAATCAGGAAAGGATGATTACTGATAGGTCGAAGGTACGGATAGATATCTCGATGCCCTTTCAGAAGGATTCCCAAAACAGAGTTAAACTCCAGGATCCTCAGCAGAACAGGGGCTTTCTCAAAGCTGATTTCCCCAGCCGGAGAACCTTCCAGAACTTAACCCCCCTCAGAGTTAAGTTTCATCACCCCCAGTGGAGTCCTAAAATCTGAAAATCATATCCCCAGTGGAGCTAAAACTTCCAACTATCAATCCCCAGTGGAACCAGACCGGTGAACATTCTCCCCACAAGAGATACTTCCCACCAGACTGAAGATCCTCAGTCATACCTCTCCAGCATAAGTCTACCAGGTTCTGAACTCCCCAACAGAGATCATCAGAATCCTCTCACCCCGCAAGTCACCAAGGAGTTCCAATCCCCAGCAGTGGTCCTAAGATCCCTTAACAAGTGAAGATCTTGTTCCCCAAGCAGTTAGCAGACAACAAGGATTTCTCATCCTCAGTAACCCCAGAGTTCTTCTATCCCCAACTTTGGTTATGGGTTTATTTCCCCAACATTTGTCCAGGATTTATTCTCCAAAAAAAATTACATTTTCAAGATTGATCGGCCGTTCAAAAGCTCCTTCATCATCTGTTGGAAGCTACAGTCGTCAAAAAATCAAATTCTCACAAGATTCAAGTTACAAAGCCCGGATGTGACCGGATAATATCTTAATCCCTACAGCATATTATGAAGCCCGGAGTACGACCGGATAACAATGCCAGATAACCATCAAGCCTAGATTACGACCAGATAAGGATGACCCCTCAGAGCAAGCTATGAAGTCCGGATTCGACCAGATAATAGTTTAATCCCTAGCAAGCTATTGTGAAGCCTGGATTGCAACCAGATGACAATACAAATTTATGTGAAGCCTGGACTACGACCAGACAACAATCAAGAATAATACGAAGCCTGGAGTCGACCAGATAATGGTATATCTTTAACACAAGCCGTGAATCCCGGATTTGACCGGATAGCAGCTTAGCAAGCTATTGTGAAACCTGGATTACGACCAGATGACAATACAAATTTCTGTGAAACCTGGATTACGACCAGATGACAATACAAATTTCTGTGAAGCCTGGATTACGACCAGACAGCAGTCAAGAATACTACGAAGCCCGGAGTCGACCAGATAGTGGTATATCTTTAACACAAGCCGTGAAACCCGGATTTGACCGGATAGCAGCTTAGCAAGCTATTGAGAAGCCTGGATTACGACCAAATGACAATACAAGCTTCTGTGAAAGCCTGGAGATCGACCAGATAACAGTTAAGCATTAGCAGAATGAAGACTCTCATTCTCAGTTCCTCGCAGAATATTCAAATATTCTCCAGTGAAGATCTTTTCAAGACAGGAATCCCCAGTAGATTGGCATTCAATCAAAACTCCTGATCCCCCAACAGTGGTCCCAGGACTTCTCATTTTCAATGATCAAAAGATTCTTGCCCTCCCCAGCAGCAGTCAAGGAATTATTCTCCCCGGCAGTAGTCAAGATTCTTTTATCTTCAGCCATCCAGGATTCATCTATCTTCATCAGGACAGCTCATCAGCATACATGCATATTCATTACATTTATATCATAAACATTGATATAACATACATTGCATCATACATTTCATTCAACATGACTTTGTGTTTCAACTAATATCTTACCCTTTTTCAAGATAAAGATTAGTAAGCTTTAGATTCAAGACTTCTGAAAACAGTTTACAGGTTCTCCAGTAACGGATGACAACCTATCGCTTATTCAGATTCTTTCCAGACTTTTGAAAACAGTTTACGGACGCCTCCCAACATGGATGCTGATCTATTGCTTATTCAACTTCAACTCCTGAAAACAGTTTACGGATTCTCCAAACATGGATGTCAATCTATCGCTTGTTCAGAACCCCAATTCAGAGATGTTCCAAAACATGGATACCTTTCTGATACTCGTCCACTCACCAATGACATACAGTTCAACATTTTTAGATGGCATCTTTAAGCCTATCCCCCGACAAGATTCTGCCACATTCCAGATGGCATCTTTAAGCCCATCACCAAATGGCATCTTTAAGCCCATTCCCTCTACCGTCACATCACCGAGTGCAAATTTTTTGGGCACTCTAGTGTCCAATCTCCTTTTACCCTCGAGTCACGAAAGGAAAACTTGCCAATCTAACTCTTCAGGTTCAAGAAGATTGAACAAGGGCAACTGTTGTACCCCAAAATTTGCCCTCCTCTTTTTCCACAAGAAATCACGGCTTCGAGCTTTTCCTGATTTTTTAGACTGGCTCAAGAATCGGTCAAACAGATTTTTCTTGTCAGTCAGACAAAATTTAGGGTTGTCATTAATTTTAAAACAGTTCGAGCAGATTGCTTATGGTTTGGTTGAGTTGGCTCAGGTTTGGATCAGGCGGACGCTTCTCTAACATTAAGTCAAGAATTAGGGTTTTTGTGCGCGCAGAAAGAATTAAGTCTACAGTGCATTTCAATTTACTCTGGAATATGGACTGAGGTTTCTGACTGGGAGCTTGCAGTGTTTGATTGAATCATTAAGAGAAAAGACATTTTGGCAGTTGTTGTGATTGACTGTGCATTGCTTTAGATTTTTGAAACGCCGAGTTTACTATTGATTGACCACAGTATTTATTAATTTTTTATTTATTCTAAGTTAGGATAATTGGGATTTATTTCCATTTATTATAATTTAAGAATTTATAAGTAATTAAATAAACAGCTGGAAAAAGAATTAACTGATCAAAATGGATTTTTATTCATCTTTAATGATTTGTTACAATTGTTATTTAAATACAGTATTTATTTACAAAGTGTTTATAATAATAATGGTTACAATGATTAAAATTGAAATAAACTATGTCCTAAATTTCCTAATCTTCATTCTTCTATCCAATGCTCCTTTGCTCAATTATTTTTCATCAGCAAAACAAAGAAAAAAAGAAGTCAAAAGCAGATAAAAGAGACAGACAGTTAATTTAAAAATTCATCATTAAAAGCAACTGGCCGGAATCAGTTTGCCCTCTCTGCAAATCACGAGATTGCTCTCGGTTCACAAAGAGGGATAGAATGTCTTGCAAAAATGTGAAATGCACAAATTCAAATTTTCAAGCATACTGCATAAATCCAAAAATTGTCAACCAAGTTTCCAAACAGCATAAAGGCAAACTGAATCACATCTCCAAACTAAGCCAAAAGTTGTCAAAAAAATTGTCCAAGGATGCCAAAAGATATCAAACTCCAAAAGCTGTCAATAAAGTACATAAAGTATGCAAGAAACATGGAAAATATGCAGAGGAAAACAAGTGCAAACAATGTTCAGATACATCACTTTCCAAAGGCCAATTTACTTTTTCAGAAAGAAGACAAATTTAAGCAATAAAGGTGCTTTTCTTTAATCTGGAGAGAGAAAGAGAGAGGAAAGCAGCTTACAGTACAGCAGACTAGAGGCTAAACAAAAGATATAAACAGGATGTGTCAGAACACATAGAAAAAGGAGACATAAGGCATACAGCAAAAGTGATCACAAAGAATGAAAACCTCAAGCCTTGCAAACCTGTCCAAGCATTGACCAAATTCAAAAGAGAGCAAATATACTAAAGATATAACAGTTCCTGCTTTTCAAGGACCATAAGGCCAAGACCCTGAAAATATATACAAGAGCCATCAACCTGTATAACCTAGATATCAGAAGCCAAAAAAAAAGCCTAAAAACCTCCAAGTTCAAAAGCTCATAAACTCAAAACTTCAACCAAAAACACAAGCTCTAAACCTGTTAGCCTGAACCACTGTAAAACAAAAACAGTATCAAGATAACCATCAAACCGCTCAAGCCTTAACCTGCCTCTAAACAAACATCAAGCCCAAAGCCTGTAACCATTCAAAACTGTAATATACAAACAGTCTAAAAACAAGCCTTAACCATCAATAAACCTCAAAAGCATGCCTGTAACTTCAAAGCCTACTGTAACATAAACCTGGATCAAGCCTAAGACCTGTTTTGAACTCAGTAAGCACAAACCTAAAGCCAGAAACTGTGTCAAGCCATTATCCTGCCTATGACCAATTTCAAAACACAAACTAAAGCTCAAATCTGCAGCAAGCCTTGAAACATTCAAACACATACAGAATCCCCCAAGGCCCCTCAGAACCTAGGGTTCATCACTGAGCAAATCAACCACAAAAATTCGTCCAAAGCCAAAATCATCAAAGCCATACTCAGTATACCAGGCATCTAAGATAAGCAAGCATATCAGAAAGGCAAACGTATCAAATATTCAGAGGCAACAGAAGCAGAGCAAACAGAAGAAGAGGAAAGAAGTGATCAAACTAGGTTTTCAGAAATATCATCACCAAACCTAAAAGGAAAAAAAATAAAGATACCAAGAAGCAAAGGTTCAGAGCATCACGCGTATCCTCCGTCCGGCCACCCTAGGCGCCTCTGATCCTCTCCTCCTCCATCTCCAATAAAGGTAGTATTCCTTCTCCCTCCTTTCAAAACCTCATGTGAACAACAATACACAAGGAACAAAATCAATAAACGAAAAGTAAAACATGCAATACATAAAAGTTTGAAACCCTAACGCGATAGAGACATAAATCGCTACCTTGCATAACTATCGCCTGAGCGTTCCACGGAGGGAGAAGGAGAGAGGATGGTGCGTGGTTAGCCCTAGGCGGAGGATCGGTGTTCAGTTAGCTTGTCCTGAGAAGATGAGAACGAAGAGCGAAAGTGAACAGCGCCTCTGTATCCTTCGCCTAACCCTAAATCCAAAGTGAACAAAACTATCTGAAACCCTAAAAAAATTTGTGAAGCGCGTTGGGCCTGGCCCTTGTCATTCGCCTAAGCCCATTCAAAAAGGCCAGCGCATCCCCCCTTATCTCTTTTATTCTGTTTCATTTGTTTGGGCCATAGCAAGTTCACACCAAGCCCATTTAACTCCTCTCCATTTTTATTTATTTCCTACTTTTTATACTAACACTATATTATTTTCTTTATAACAAAAATTGTTTATTTGTTTATAAAATAATACCCTTTTTTAAAATGTTCTTATTTATTTCTTTTTATTTTTATTACATTTTTAAGTGAACATATAAACTTTAATATTAATTTTCTCAAAGTGAAACAGTTTTCTTTTCTTTTTTTTTTAGTTAAAATTTTGTGCATAAAGAATACTAACATAAAAACAATAAAATACCTAAAAATAAATTAGAACTTAAAACATTTCCTTTTCTTTTCTTAAAATATTTTACTTGTACATAATTAACAAAAATACAAAACAAGATAAGAATACTTAATAAATACATTTCTCACCTTGTAAATAAATCACATACACATTTACAATACACATTTTATCTTTTTATACATTGATACATTTGCTTATCTTATACATTTGATACATATTACATTTGAGATCGCAATTCGATTTGGTTGTAAATACTTGGATACTATTCTCCTAATAGTCTCATCCCCCATTTGTAAATAATTGTACCCCCATCCCCGGATACTCATTTGTAATAGCGTAGACTTTAAATTCCTGCAATTTATCGCTTTCAAATATACCATGTTTAGACCTAGGGTTTGTATGTACATAAAATCAAACGCTAGATAACCTAATACAAAACAAATGCATGAAATCAATACACAATCACCCTTGCACCCCTAGGGTAATCCC
Source organism: Vicia faba (assembly GCA_948472305.1). Lineage (NCBI taxonomy): Eukaryota > Viridiplantae > Streptophyta > Magnoliopsida > Fabales > Fabaceae > Vicia > Vicia faba. The sequence goes on from OX451741.1 coordinate 1,470,713,501, forward strand.
GCTTGTTGCCTTCCAAAATGGGCCATGCTTGCACGTTGAGTATCTTTGGCAAAACAACACAAATCAAATGATCATAGTCCCTCGATGACGCTTTCGAAAGTTACCTATCAAAATGATCATAGTCCCTTCAAGCAAAATTGCCAAAGACACTTGGCACCATTGCATTCATGGTCCATACGATGACCCGCGCCTGTCCCGTTAAACATCCTAAATGCCAGATTGTCCACTAAATACAATGGTGGAACAAAATTGTTAAAAGGGTTAAAACATGAGAAAAACCTTTGAGTAAATTTAGGGGTAGACAAACTCTTAGTTACTTGACAAACTTGCAAAAACACTTGCCTACTTTTCAAAACCACACTCCACAAACACTTTCAAAACAAACTTCCAAAAACATTTGAAACATCTTTTCGAAAAGATACACACCTTTGTATATACTCAAACACGAGTCATTACAATGGTTGCCGAGACGAAGGCATCTTCTTCAAAACATTTTCAAAACACACACACACACACCATTTCAAAGCAATTGAAAATCAAAGGCAAGTTGATCTAAAACCAAGTAACTAAGAGCCCATGGATAACCATGGATAGAAAGGGTGTTAATACCTTCCCTTTCTATAATCTACCCCCCGAACCCACGAAACATCTCAAAAGGTTTTTCCTGTGCTTTTTAACCTTTCCTTTAGGATAAAATAAAAAGTCGGTGGCGACTCTTGCTAAACCGAACAAGTGCGAATACAAACGCAAAACCTCAAGTCAGTTCTCCCACCGTATCACAGTGTAGAATTTAAATTCTCACACCTTTACGCTTTCAATTATGCCATGATTAGAGAACTAGGGTTTGTATGCAAAATCAAATCAACAAATAGCTTGATCTAATCAAAGACAAAAATGAATGAAAAAACATACACAATGCACACTTACACCCCTAGGGTTACAATCTACTTGTTGCCTTCAAAAATGGGCCATGATATGCATGTCAAGTACTTTGGCAAAACAAAAACAAAACAAAAGATCATAGTCCCTCGATGACGCTATCTGAGTTGCCTAAACAAAATGATCAAGTCCCTCAAGAAAATTTCCAAAAATACTTGACACTATTGCTATCATGGTCTATACGATGACCCGCGCCTGTCCCGTTTAACATCCTAACACAAGGTTGTTCACCAAATACAATGGTGAAGCAACACTGTTAAAAGGGTTAAAAAACATAAGAAAGATCTTTGAGTAAAATAGGGTAGATAAGTATTAGTTACTTGATCAAAAGCTTGCAAAAACATCCTTGATATCTTCAAAATACACTTCATAACACAATTTCAAAACCCCACTTTCAAACATTGAAAACTTTCAAAAGACAAAAACACCTTTGTATACATTCAAACAAGAATCATTACAAAGGTTGCCACAACGATGGCCTCTTTTTCAAAATATCTTTCAAAATCACACACAAAGCACCATTTCAAACAATTGAAGAGCACCATTTCAAACAATTTAAAAGCAAAGCAAGTGATCTAAGCAAGTAACTAAGAGCCCATGGATAACCATGCATAGAAAGGGTGTTAATACCTTCCCTTTCTATAATCTACTCCCCGAACCCAAGAAAACATCTCAAAAGTCTTTCCTGTGCTTTTTGACCTTTCCTTAGGATAAAATAAAAAGTCGGTGGCGACTCTTGCTAAACCGAAACATTTGCGAACACAAAATGCAAAATCCCAAGTCAGTTCTCCCACTACATCACAACATATGAATAAACTTTCTTTTCGTTTCAAACATGTACATTCCATTTTTCTTCTTTTCGTTTCCACCCTTTTAACTTGCTTTCATTGATAACCTTCTTGGTTTTTGTTCTTGTTTATTTAAACATGCTTTAAGAACTAACCTGGCCATAAGGTAATGCTAGCATGACCTTGGGCCATTTTGCTGTTTAAAATCTCAAATGAAAGAAACAGGGGAAAGGAAGTGTGAAACGAAGCTTTAGGCTTCCACACTAACTTCCAGGTCCAAACGAAAGAGGCAGCTAGAGGCACGCCCACACTGGCTTCCAAGTCTCAATCGAAGGAGGCAACAAAGGACTTAAGGTGAAGAGGGAAATCCATGATGAACGAAAGAGGCAGTCAGAAGGATGGCCATGCTGATTCCAAACCCCAGTCGAAGGAGGAAGAAAGGCAGAATCGAAGGCTGCATCTCACGCCTCAGGTTTATCCCAAATTGAAGGGCATGACCTCACTGACTCCAGGCCCAAATCGAAGAGAGCCAGAGAAGCAGAATTGAAGGTTTCTGTTGCCCAAATCAAAAAGCCCATTTTTCCTTTCTTTATTTTATTTTGTCTTTACATTTTCATGCTATTCAATATGGTTGTAATAGTGTAGGATTTATTTTCTGCATTTTTATTACTTTTGTATAAATATTAGTAATTAGGATGTAAGGCAAGATAAAAAACCAAAAAGTAGACAACCTAAAAATCAAAGACTAAATGCATGTAAATAAAACACACTATTCATAAATGCACCTCTAAGGTAATCTCACTTGTTGCCTCGGAAAAATAGTCATGTCCCTCGAATATGGGTGTTTTAGTAAAGTGTAGTCGTTGAAATGTTTTAAGACTAAGCCATGGGATTGACTAGACTTGTACAAATCAAAATAAAATCGCCACCGCACTTTATTATTTCCAAAGGAATGGGAAAATAGAGAATAACCCAAAAAGAAGGGGAAAGATTCAAGGTAAGGGGGTTGGTTATGCAAAGGGAAGGTATTAGCACCCTAAACATCTACGGTACTCCGTAGGAACCTCTTTGTGAAATTTGTATATTTGGCTATGAAAAATGTTGTATAAAAATTGATGGTGGAGGTGAGAAAAGAAATATATTTATTTTATAATTTTTACACCCATCGCAGTTGCGAACCTTTAGTGCCTACGTACCACCTTTTCGTGCAATAGGGGATCAGGGTACACGTAGTTCCTCTTTTAAAGATTAAAACACAAACGTGTTGGTTAATTTTATGAGATAAAACATCATCGTCTATGTCCGTGTGGAAAACATACCTACTATCCACAATTATGAGAAAGGAGAATTTGCATCATCTCAAAATGGAGGATATGGCCTGGATCTTAAAATCAACAATGCCTCACTCAAAACCCAAGTGAAAAATATCTCCCTTCACTATATATTGTAGAAGTATATTTGTTTGCATCACTACAAGGATTGACAAGAGTTCAATCTTTGGAGAAATGTTTAAAGATAAAAGCCAAAGTGGAAAAATGGTTTGAAATGAGATTGTTTGACTTTTAGTCTTCTCACAAAAAATGTCAAGGTATTACTAAGTTGATTGGAGTTTATTTATGAAAATGTTTTGAAAATGGATGGACATAAGTCCAAGTTTATTATGAAAGTTGTTCAAGTTTAAAAACAAGAAGAGTTTTCAAAATGAGGAAGAAGATTTTTGAAATTAAAGAAGATGGGAGGAGAATAAGGGATTATCCTAAAGCATAAGGTAAAAGCTAGGGATAAGAACCATATAACCAACAAGAAGCCAATACTTAAAATTATGAGCCAAGATAGAATTCCCATTCCTTGGATTGAAAACTAACCAATCAAAAAAATACTAGACCTCTTGAGAGAACTAAACTTTAAGTATATTAAGTCTTCACAAAAATTGGGCAGAGTAACGGCTGTATACGGGTGTAGTCCAGATTACAAACAAAGGGTGTAATCACAAAAACCTACACATAAAAACAAACAAGCAACCCAATGTCTGGAGGTAAACCTCAAGAACTAAAGACAAAATAATCAGATAAGATCACAAGGTCTTTCAAAATAGGCCAAGGTTTCTAATCCTAAGTCCAAGAAAAAAGTCCCATGCTCCATAATGCCAAGGATAGTAACCAAATAGTCCAAGTACCATTAAAGATTTTTATGGTTTATGTTGATTATTAAGTATCTTAAAAAAAAGAAAAGCTCAAGTGAGCAAAGTAAAAATGACAAGAAAGTAAATTCTCAAATGAGCAAAGATGAAAATGGCATGAAACGTAAATGCTAAAAGTAAATGGTACATAAAGCATAAAAAAAATAAAAGCATAATGTAAAACAAGTAAATAATTAGTGGTTAGTTGGATGACCATCTTGAAGCTTGCATTTGGAACTCATTAGAGGATTGGTAGAACCAAAGCCTCCACACAACAATTTGCATTTGCTTTTTGTCAAGTATATCATCCATTTGGAATTCTCACAAGTGTCATTTAATGATCAACGATGTTTAAGTGATCCGCGTTGACCAAAGGTGTTGTAGATCCATTAGAGGATTGGTAGAACCAAAGCCTCCACACAATGAATCTCAAGGCTATTGGATCAAAGAGATCAAATTAACATACTTGGGCTTGCAAACATAAGTTTGGGCCACGAATGATCATTTATTCGAATCGGGACAAAATTTACCGCTATGTTAAGCAATCGTAAGTGGACTTATATAGAAGTCACACCTATTTTGAGGCAGGTCAATAGCAATTTATGCACCATTTGTTCTGAGACATGATATAGAGATCATGCTCCAACAACATTTAGTGCAATAAGAAGGGGATGAGATGTAGAGGGATGAGAGAGAATATACAAACCACTTTTGAATTCAATTTAATCAAACTATTATTAAAATCATTCATCCATTTTTGTGGAGTTAAACTCAACATCATGGATCCAATGATGTTAATAAAGTTCATGATCCAAAATTTAACCCAAGATCAGCCAAAAAATAGTCACAAAATAATATTACATTTTAATATATACAAAAGGGTTTAAAAATAATGTTTAAAAATAGAAAATAAAGAGAAAAATATCAACTATGTTCAAATTAATCAAGAAATAAAAAGTAAGACCATAGAAAAATAAGAAAAAGGCCCAAATAATTTTACAAATTTTTTTGGTAATTTTTTAAAGTCAGAAACTATTTTTAAAATTAAAAGAAATGGGTAAAATAAACCAAAAATCAAAAAAAATAGTAAGGTCAAAAACAAAAAATTAATAAGGTCACCAATATTTGTCACAATATCATTGGATCACTCCATAATTTTTTCAGAATTTAAAAATGTATAAAAGTATTTTTAAACATTTAAAACAATTCAAATAAAGTGTAACCAAAACACAAAATTAAATTGTGAAAAAATAAAAATCAGAAAGAGAATAATCAAAATATTTTTTTCATAATTTTTTTAGATTTTTTTGACTTAAAATGAATTTTCTATGATTTTTTGAAATTTAAAACAATTAAAATATAAAAATCAGAAGAAAAAAATAAAAGTAAAAATATGTGGACCATTGGATGAGAGTCAAAACGCATTAGTAATCAAATCCAAGGGATCTGGCGCACTATGCATATCATGGTCATTAGTGAATAAAGTACATAATCAAATATAAATCAGATTTTCAAAAATAACAAGTGGCGTGCCATCATTGGTTGGAAGATGACACGTAGGTCATTTTCAACCTCCAGCCAACGCGATTTGCAGGTTTCTTAAACTATAAAATCATAAGCTCAAACCTATGCCGTTTACTTCGCCTCTTCAATACGAAGACAACCACGCCCTCACGCCAAATTTATATAAACTGTAGCTCAAGCAATTTGGAAGGAAAGTTTTGAAAAAAGGATTTGAAATTTCATGCTCAAAACGTGTTTCTAGTAAAAGGTAAGTGTTGCGACTAGAACCAGGGCAATGAGAGAAACACAATGATATCAGAGTTTTGAAGAATTGATGAAGGAATCTACCTATTGAAGTTGAGTTGCAGAGCTCTGAAATTGGACTTCTATGGAGCAGTATAGGGCATGATTCTTGAATGTAATTATGTGGTTAGCTTTAGGGAAGATCAAGGAAGGTGAATTGATGAAAAAATTGGATTGAAAAAGGCTTGAGAATGGATTTTGAAGTTACTGAATTCTGAGTTGTGGAACAAGTTTGGCAGGGTGATTCTGGCTATCCAAGCTTGAGAAAATGAATGAGATTGCTCATGTATTTATAGGAGAAGCAAATGAGATCAAAAGGAAGGGTGAATGATGCAATTTGGGGGGAATTTGTGTGGGTCTGCATCATGAAGAAAATGTGACTTCTCTTTTGTCAAAACTCATCCAAAACGCGCGTTTTGATGCATTAATCCACTTGGGAAAGTTGGATAATCATATTTAGACCCAAAACGCATGATAATTTGAGGTTTAGAGGTTGTAGCATGAAATTTAAATTCTGACTTGCATTGAAACTTCAATTCTAAGTTACCACTTTTGAAACAATGACATTCTCAGCTCAAGGGGTCTTAAGGCATGATTCTTTATGCTTTAGAAAGACAGGGTTACAAGCTTTGCAATGGAAAAAGAATGGAATCAAATGGATGCTTGAGCTGAAAGTTGTGTTGAGTCAAAGTTGGAGAAAAAGTGTTGACTTTCCATACTTAGAAATATGGCCTTCCACTTGGAATTCGCTCTTGACCAAAAAAGATGGAATGAAGTATATCTCTTGAATGACATTTTGAAACTTGAACCATTCAAAATATCCAAAAATTGAGATAGTTATGAATTGTTGAAGTTGGCAACAAAATCATGAAATGACCTATAATCTTTTGCATCTTTAAGGCAACTTCCATCCATTTTCTCACTTTGCACATACAAGAAGGAATAATGTTTACACCTTCAAGATCATTATGGAAAAAGAATGGGCTCATGGTGATAAAAATTGACCAAGTTATGATCATTGGAAGTCACACATGGAAAATTGAGGATACATCTGGAGGACTTGTAATCTTTCTTCCTCATTGAGTCTCTTCCTCATGAAAACTCCTTGAAACTTTTGAAGTGATATGTTAATAACCCTTTTAAGAGAAATATTTATTTGGAATCACTAAAAAATACCAAGAGATGAGAAAGATATATTCCTTTGAAGTTCAAAACCCTAGCTCCTTAGATCAAGAGAATGCTTTGAGGAACTTTGACAATTTTGAACAAACTTCTTGTACCAACACATATGATTTGTAAATAGAAGATGTTGAGGATGATAATGATAACTCATAGCCACCAAAACCACTTCCATATCTTGAACATTGAGAGAAATATGCACTTGTGACCAAATGGAATAAAATCTTGTCCAACCATGACAACTTCTCAAATCAATCCTTTGTGCTTTTCAACCAAATTTGATAACCTTGAAATGTGATGAACCAAAACAATCTTGCCATGCAAATTCTTCCAAAACCAAGCCAATGGTGAGGTTTGAACTTCTCAAGCTTTATTGACTAGGGAATGAAAATAAACTCATGAATCCATGGGGTAACTTGTTAAATCCCATTGCCTTTACCTACATGGATAACAAGCAAGACAAACCAACATTGCATTTTATTTAGTTGAAAGAAGAAATCAAGAAAAAAAACAATATTCATGATCACAAGAGAACATAAGTCAAGGTGCTTGGTGATTCCTCAAAAAGGGCAAAGCTACATATAGGGAGAGGAACCAAGAATCCTAGTGTGATCTTATTGTGAATGAATCAACATGGTATGATGAAAGGATCTTAGGGGGAAAAATTTGGGTACAACACAAAGACCCTCAATAAAAGTTCGTAGTCCCTCGATGACCCTCAATGTTTCCTTCAGTAATCGATCTAGTCCCTAAATGACATTGCTAAAATGTCCCATAGGTTTCCTTCTATGACTATACAGACGTCCCACGCCCGTCCCTTCACATCCAATGATGGGGCTTATTACCAAATCAATGGTAAGATAACAACATCTAAAGGAAGAGGAAAAGAACATTAATACCTCTTGAGTAGGTAGGATGCTCCTAGTTGCTCGCTTGCTCACAACAAAAACATTTTATACACCAACACTTTCATTTGAAACATTTTCAAAAGACAAAGCTTTTTGTACGCATTCTTATATAAACGAGAGCCATTACAAAGACACTTTTCAAAATTACTTTCAAAAACAAATTCCACAAACACCTCTTTGAACTATTTTCAAAAATAACACTTTGTACACGTTCTTATAGAAACGAGAACCATTACAAAGACATTTTCAAAATACTTTCAAAAACCACACCACAAGCACATTTTCAAACGAAAGAAAGTGATCTAGAAATCAACTAAGAGCCCGTAGATAACTACGGATGAAAAGGGTGCTAATACTTTCCCTTTTCATAACCTACCCCCCGAATTCAAGAAAATAATCTCAAAGGTCTTTCCAGTTCTTTTCACCCTTTCCTTATTGGATAAAAGAAAAGTCGGTGGCGACTCTTGCTATCAGAAACAATTGTGATCAAATGAAAAACACCAAAGTTAGTTCTCCCACCGTATTACACCAACTTAGTGATATTGCGTGATCCACCATCAAATCAAAATACTACATCACCGAAGTACAATCCAAATTCCAAGTGCGTGTATCATTCCAATAGCCCAGGGCATGAAACAGATAAATGCTGGGATCTGAAGAATAAGATTCAAGATTTGATAGATAACAAAACTATTATGTTTGATCCTCATACAACTTCAAATGTGATAACTTCACCAATGCCGAATAATGGAAAAGGTGTCAATGCGGTTGATGACACTACTTTTGTTTCCTCCGTTGAGGATTTGACTACTCCATTGACTACTGTGAAGGGAAATTTGTTGAGAGCTGGGGTATTCCCTAGCTGTTTAAAAGATTGTGATTGTTGTGATAAACATTTAAATGGATGTAAGTGGCTGAAAGAAGATGTTCAACGCTTGATACATAATCACGAGATCCTTTTTGAAAAATTTCCTACCATCAAGAGTTTGACCAATGAAGCTGAAGACCTTGCCATAATAACAATCTCTAACAAGCCTCTTAGGATCTCCTCAAAGATTCCTATTAGTATTTCAAACAAACCAACCATTTCTCCTTTAATAATCACTGCCCATGGGCCGATTCCTTACTCCTCCGACAAAGCAGTTCCATAGAACTATGGTGCCGAAGTTTATTATCATGGGGTAAAACAAGATTCTTGGATCAACAAAGACAAAGTTGATGTTACTAATATTGCAGGTTCTAGTAAAGTAACAAGAACAAGGAGGATATTTCCCCCTGATATTTCACCACCCACTACCACAACAACTCCCGTCTGCATAACCAATGACAAGTCTAGTGCCAACACTAGAGGCAAAGAGAAAGAAGGTGAGCCTGCTGGGATAGAGGCACCTACCAAAAATATTGATGTTGAAGAACCCTCCACTCGAGAGATGAAGGAAATCCTGAAAATTATAAAGAAGAGTAATTTCAAAATAGTTGAACAACTAGGGTAAACCCCTTCCAAAATATCCATGCTGTCATTACTACTCTGTTTTGATGCTCATGCCCAAGCTTTAATCAAGTTCTTGAAGAAAGCTCATGTGCCCCAAGAGACTACATCTGACCAGTTCGAGAATTGTGTGGCGAGTTTAACGAATGGTAATGGATTAGGTTTCTCTGACGCTGACTTGACACCAGTTAGAAGGAATCATAAGAAGTCCCTTCATGTCTCTATTGAAAGCAAGGGAACTACCCTGGCTCATGCCCTGATTGATATTGGTTCCTCTCTAAATGTTTTACCCAATGGTGCTTTGGACCAACTAGATTGTGAAGGCCTGGTGTTGAAACCAAGTGCTATCGTTGTAAGGGCTTTCGATGGGTCTAGAAGGATGGTGCATGGAGAGGTGGACCTCCCCATTAAGGTGGGATCACAAATTTTCAAATTTACTTTTTATATAATGGACATACGTCCCGCCTACTCTTGTTTTCTTGGGAGCCCTTGGATCCATGGGGTAGGGGCAGTAACATCTACCCTTCATCAAAAATTAAATTATCTAGTCAAAGGGAAGGTCGTTAAAATTTACGGTGATGAAGAATTTATGGTGAGCCACCTTAATTCCTTCAAGTATCTGGAAATGGATGGTGAGTTCATAGAAACTCTGTGCCAGGCATTCCAAATTGTTCCTCCTATGGTTTTCGCCACCAAAATCTCCTCCAACATATCAAAAGCTAATGAAGTTTTACCAAGAATATTTTCACTTAAAAATGCTTGTGTCGTGGTCAAAGATGGAAGCCGTACTATCTGGGGACAACTTCCCGACATTCCGTTTAAAGCAGACAAATTTGGGCTGGGTTTCAACATCAAAGCTCAGAGAGAGGTCAGGCACTCTAGCGTGGGAAAGCCACCTTTTCGCATCATAAAACATGAACTAAATGATGGGGAAGACTCTGATGATGAATGCGCTTTTGAATAATGGATCTACCCTACTGCCGGATTAAAGCTCAACAACTGGCATGCAAAGGATTTCACTTCCATCTCCTTCATTGAGGAGTAATTACTATTTATTGTTTTCTGTCAATTCAAGAACTTTTATCTGTAATTTTAAATTCTAAACAATGACTTTTAAGCCATGTGCTTTGCTCGAGACACTATGGTCCATTCATTAAGGGTTTTGTTCATGTTCACTTATCATATGATCATTTAATATAAACTATTGGACCTTCTTCATTCAAATTTTGTGTTCATTGTCTTTCTTTTTCTTTATTGCATATTTTCAATAGCCATGTGTGATACGGTGGGAGAACTGACTTGAGGTTTTGCGTTTGTGTTCGCAAATGTTTCGATTTAGCAAGAGTCGCCACCGACTTTTTATTTTATCCTAAGGAAAGGTCAAAAAGCATAGGAAATACCTTTGAGATGTTTTCTTGGGTTCGGGGAGTAGATTATGAAAAGGGAACTGCAAGTACCCTTTTCATCCATGGTTATCCGTGGGCTCTTAGTTACTTGTTTAGATCACTTGCTTTTGATTTTCAATTGTTTGAAATGGTGCTTTGTGTTTGGTTTTGAAAGATGTTTTGAAAAGAAGCCATCATTGTGGCAACCTTTATAATGATTCTTGTTTGAATGTATACAAAGGTGTTTTTGTCTTTTGAAAAGATGTTTCGATGTTTTGAATGTTTGTTTTGGAAATGTTTTGAAATTGTGTTGTGAGGTGTGTTTGAAAATAGCAAGGATGTTTTTGCAAGTTTTGATCGAGTAACTAAGAGCTATCTACCCTATTTTACTCAAAGATCTTTCCTATATGTTTTTAACCCTTTTGACAGCGTTGCTTTACCATTGCATTTGGTAAACAACCTTGTATTAGCATGTTAAACGAGACAGGCGCGGGTCATCGTATAGACCATGATAGCAATTGTGTTAAGTATTTTTTAGCAAATTTTTGAGGGACTAGATCATTTTTTTATAGGCAACCAAGATAGCGTCATTGAGGGACTATGATCTTTTGTTTTTTGTTTTTGTTTTTCCAAAGTACTCAACATGCATAACATGGCCCATTTTTAAGGAAACAAGTGGATGTAACCCTAGGGGTGTATGTGTGCATTGTGTTTGATTTTCATGCATTTTTGTCTTTGTATTAGGTCAAGCTACTTGTTGATTTTGGATTTTTGCATACAAACCCTAATCTCTAATCATGGCATAATTGAAAGCGTAAATGCGTAAAAAATAAATCTACCACTATTACAACAAGATTATGAGGAGGGGGATACAATTTTTGAATGAGGATTATTTGACAAGAAATTAAAACCCTAGTTTTACTATTACATCCAAATTGAATCAAATGGCATAAATAATAAATGAATGATATTTAAATAAACAAATTAAATAAATATATAAAATAATATGAATATGCAAAAAGGTTTTTGTTTATTTTTATGTATGTAAAAATATTTAATGTAAAAAAGAAAAGGATAATAAAAAAGGATTATTATTTTTTTATTAAGGGTAAACCCTAATTTCTTTTAAGAACACAAATATATTAAATATACTATTTATATACAATAAAATAAAATAGTGTATATACAAAAATAAAATATATTTAGAAAAAGTGTTATTTAAGTATAAATAATAAAAATAAAAATATAATATTTTTATGTTTTTATTCTAAAGTATCTATTTAAATAAAATAAAAGTATGTATATATATTTTAATTGTATTAATTATGTAATAAAATAAAATAAAATATATGCAAAAAATAAAAATATATTAGAACAGTATTTTTTTAGTGTGAATAAAATAAAGAATAAAATAAAAGTATAATTTATATATTATTTTTAAGTTTTCAATAACTAAAACATATACTAATTAAATTGTTTTCATGTTAGAAAAAATATTAAAAAGATACAAAATAAATGTAAAAAATTTATTAAAATATTTTTGGGTATTTTTTATATTTAGAAATAATAAAATAAAATCAGAAATGAAAAAAAAAACAAAAATATAAAATATAAAGAAATTGGGCCAGGGGGTGCATTAAGCAAAAGGGGGTGTCAATAGTGAGCCAGGACCAAGCCCAACCCACCACACTTCATCTTCAACCTCTGCTCTTCAAAAACGCGTGCGCCTGTACCAGACATGAACATCCTGCATACGAGCTCTATTGCAAAAACACATAACATCAAAGTTGTAGGGTTTTCCAAGACGAATTCAACCATATAAAAAACTTGTCCTAACTATCAAAGACCATAGAGAATTTCTCTGGCCCTAAATCTTAACCTATTTTTTTCAGGATGTTCATGCACCAAATTCTCTTAGCATGCTTAACTAAAATGAAAGCTGAGCATATGTACATCTTCATGGCCATGAATACTACATTTCTTATTCACAAACCTAAGTCTAAATGTTCCTAAATAGAGAGATAGGAATTTGATAAAAACATGTTTCAGCTAACTTCGTGTATGGCAATGTGGAGCTTTTCAACAAGGCTTGAGATGTTTGGGAGCTTGCCTGAACTTCCCCTGACCTTCTCCAATGCCTAGCTTGCCTTGAAGGTGCTTGAACAAGGCTACAGAACTCAACCTGCATAAGCTGAAATTGAAAATGGAAAACCCTGTAAATGGAGTTACAATTAGTGTTTAAGGGTTGGGATAGTTTAGATGTGTTATGTGGAAGATGTTTGAACCAATTTGGGACAAAACACACGAGCAATTTGTGTTGTGGAACTCAAACTGCAGGGGATGCCCTGTTTTGCCAATGAGACGTGATTTTGTGCTATGGGAGGTTTGAAGGATCAAAGGGTCGTGTTTTTATTTCAAGGGGATGTGAGAAAGATGTTTCAAAAGCTTGCACAAGTTAGTTTTTGCTGATGTTCAAGTTCTTGTGTTTTGGACAAATTTCTTGGTTATGAAGCAAAGTATGAGAAGTGATGTGAAGCAGGCCTGTACAGGCTACTCATCAGCTTGTACACTTTTCCCTTGGCCCCTCAAGTTTGTGGATCTGATTTGCTGCACAAGATATGGCTCAATGCTCAAGGATTTAGTTTTGACATAAAGCATGCTTTAAGCAAAAATGGAAATATTGCTTTTTCTACTTAGGGATTAATCTAATATGCAATGTTTTAATGACCAAAACAATGCCTTAAACCAATGTTTTGCATTTAATTAATGAGTGTGAAATGGTTTTGAGGCTTGTAATCTAGTGCAAAGCAAGCTGATTTGAATTTGCAACTTGTATGGACATGAACATGCCATGGATGAAAAGTGAGTTTTTACCAACTTCAAGCCTTCGATTCTCCTTAACCACAAATGCGTTTGGAGAGTTCTTGGACATTTTGGAAAGCTTGCAACATTCTATACAATCCATATTTGAAATGAAATTTGAGATTCCAAGTGGAACTATGTGAAAAATGGCCATGAAGATAGGTCAAAATCGTGCCTAAACTAGGGCAAAATTTCACTAAGTTACAAGTTTCATGGTCCCTTGTTCCAAAAATCATAACTTGAGATCCAAGCTTATTTTGGGAAAACTTTGTGATTCAAAGTTGTAGATTTTGTGGAGGACTACAACTTTTATGTTAGAAGTTTTGTTTGAATCCAAATGCATCATGGTGAAAATGTTGGGCAAAGTTAGGAAAAATTAAGAAAATTTCATAACTTAGAAAAATTCTAAGTTATGAAATTTTTCAACTTTAAACCCTAATTTGCAAAACTGGATTTCTTGATGAAAAAGTTTCATGTTTTGACACATCTTGATGAAAAATGATCCTTGGCACTTGATTTTGACCAAAAAAATCAAAGTTTGACTTTTCAGTGTATAGTCAAATTTGATCAGTTGACTGAAAAATTCATTTGTCAATCCAATTCAATTGAGATCTTTTGAGCTTTGTGAATATGTCAAGATGATGCCATTGAGTCATTGAATCCATGATTGAGCTCAATTTGCCATTGGCTAGGTCAAAAGTCAGAAATTGCCCTTGTACAGTCAAAACCCTAAAAATGACCATTTTGCCCTTTTGATGATCTGATCAAATTTCTTAAGGAGTTGTGGTCCAAACTTGATAAATTGGTTAATATGAGTTCATAATGTTGATGTGGGTCAAAAATCATGAGGTTTGACTGTAAATTGGCCATAGTTGACTTTTTCCTAAATACAGTTGATTTCTAGGTCAACTGTCCAATTGACTCGGCAAAAATTTGATTCAAGGCTTGAAACTTGGTATGGACAAACTTATGAGTCCAAAATGAAGTATGAAAGTCATTTTGAGCATTAGAAGTCCAAAAACCCTTTTGCAAACTCAAACCCTAATTTAGGTCATCAGTGCAAGGAGATGTCTTGAGCAGAGCAAAACCCTAATCCTGTCTGGAGTTCAAGGAGCCTTGTGAGGGGAAATCTTGATAAAATGAGAGGGAAAATTTTTGGGTACAACAGCTGCCCCTGTTCAATCTTCTTGAACCCGAAGAGTTAGATTGGCGAGTTTTCCTTTCGTGACTCGAAGGTAAAAAAGGATTGGACACTAGAGTGCCCGTAAATTTGCACTCGTCAAAATGTAGCTGAGGGAATGGGCTTAAAGATGCCATTTGGAGATGGTTGAATCTTGCTGGAGATGGGATTAAAGATGCCATCCAAGATTTGTTTGTTGAAAATAAGGATAATGAATATCAGAATGGTATCCGTGTCTGGAACGTATCTGAGTTGTATCTGGAGATTGGATTCGTATGAGCAAAAGAATGGCGTCCGTGTCTGGAGCATATCCAAGATGTAACTGTATTTGATTCTTGAATGGATATCAGAATGACAGCCGTGTCTGGAGTGTATCTGTATTGTATCAGAAACCTGAAATCTGAATAAGCAATAGAAAGACATTCGTGTCTGGAGTATCTCTGGGCTGGGGAATAGGTTTGAATCAGTGACAGAATGGCAACCGTGTCTGGAGCGTATTTGGACTGTATCTGAGGTTGAGATTTGTATGAGTAGCAGAATAACTTCCGTGTCTGGAGTGTATCCGTACTGTAACTGGGATCTGAATAAGTGACATAATGACTTCCTTATCTTGGAGTGTATCTGAGCTTGAGGTTGATAGTTGAATCTGAATGAGAAATAGAATGGCTTCCATGCCTTGAGCGTATCTAGTCTGTATCTGATTGCTGAAGTCTGAATGGGTGACAGAATGGCATCCGCATCTGGAGCGTATCTGGACTGTATCTTGACTTGAAATTCTGAATGAGTAATAGAATGGCCGCCGTGCCTGGGGTGTATCTATACTGTATTTAAGATTTTTGAATATTTGTTAAAGATAGCTTTTAATCTTATCCTGAAAAAGGTAAAATGTTAGCTAAAACACACAAAGTTATATTGCATGATATGTATGATTCAATAAAATGTGTTCTATCAATGTTTATGATATATGAATGTAATGGATGCGCATGTAAGATGAGTAGCCGTCTTTCTGAGTGTGATATATCCTTGATAGCTGGAGATAATGAAATCTTTAACTGCTGTCGGGGAAAATAAACCCTTGACTGCTGCTGGAGATTCAAAACCCTTGATTGCTGAGACTGAGAAATCCTTTGGACTACTGCTGGGGATTGAAAATCCTTGGTGACTCGTGGGGATTAACAAGAGCTTTGACAACCTCTGCGAGGAATTGAGAATCCTTCATGACTTTCTAGGAGGATAAGGAAAACTCTGACGATCTCTACTGGGGAATTAAAACCTGGGAGGCTTCAACTGGAGAAATGGGGACAAGAATCTTCGTTCTGCTGGGAAATAACTCTGTGGGGAGAACATTTATTCCTTCGAAGAATTCTCAAGAGCTTGGGTTGTATGCCAATCTACTGAGGATTTATGGAGGGAATTGGATGGTGTTCCACCGGGGTTTAAGATTTGGAGTTTTGGACTCCGTTGGGGAAGAAAGTTTTATCTTCGCTGAGGGTTTGTAGTTCAAAGTTTTCTGGCCCTGCTGGGGATTGGGAGTTTGGAAACTTAGTTCTTATGGCGATATGTATTTAACTCCGCTGGGGATATGTATTCCAAGGGTTTAGCTCTGTTGAGGATATGAGTGACACGCTGTAGGGGATTTCTTCTGGAATAGCCTAAAGACGTTTTCCTATACTTTCAACCTATCAGTAATTATCCTTTCTCATTTCGTTTTATTTGTAAGAAGTGATTATATTCAAATGCATATGCTCATTTAACAAATCATTGGACGTTTTCAAA
The DNA here is from genome assembly GCA_948472305.1 of Vicia faba. Classification (NCBI taxonomy): domain Eukaryota; kingdom Viridiplantae; phylum Streptophyta; class Magnoliopsida; order Fabales; family Fabaceae; genus Vicia; species Vicia faba. The sequence continues at coordinate 1,470,729,992 of OX451741.1, forward strand.
CAAAACATAAGTGTAAAAAGAAAGAAAAGGCAAGCAAATTTCTGCACTTTGAAGTATCTTTGTATTAACTTTGTAAGTATTATGTACAAAGGAGACAAACATCCTAGTAAGAGAATGTTGTCATAAAAAAAGAGAAAACTTTATACAAGGAAAGATGGCTATGTGTAACAATTCCATGGGGTTCCCATTCTGCTATAGCCTTCACAACTCTGAGTATCTTATCCATTCGTTGCTTCGTCCGACAATGATTAGGTTGATCAGAAGCCCGGAGCTTGTCTATGAAGAGATTGGCCTTAAAGTGATCCGACAAGACATAGTCATACGCTTTAATTCCCTAACTTTTGCCTGGACCGCCCTTTCGGGTTTTCGATCCACCGGGAAACCCTTTTTTGCCCAAGTCGCCCTTTCGGGTTTTCAACTTTACGGGTGTACAGATTTTTTATTTATCCCTAATTTTTGCCTGAACCTCCCTTTTGGGTTTTCGATTCACCGGGATGCCCATGTTTGCCCAAGTCGCCCTTTCGGGTTTTCAACTTGTCGGGTCGTTTTATGCATAGTATCTTTTGACTATGTCTGCGTTTGCAGGGTGTGGCAGGTCATCACCGTCCATGGTGGTTATGATCATTGCCCCATCAGAAAAGATGTTTTTGATCACAAATGGTCCTTCGTAAGTAGGAGTCTATTTTCCCCTGGGATCACTTTGCGGCAAGATGATTCGCTTGATTACAAGGTCCCCGACTTAATATAATTGCCTCTTGACTTTCTTGTTGAAAGCCTTGATCATACGTTTTTGATACGCCTGACCATGACAAACAGCAGTAAGTCGTTTTTCGTCAATCAAGTTAAGTTGATCAAGTCGGGTCTGAATCCAATCGTCTTCACTCAAACCAGCATCTTTCATGATTCTCAAGGAGGGAATCTGAACCTCGATAGGTAAAACAGCTTCCATGCCGTATACCAAAGAAAAGGGTGTTGCCCCAGTTGAAGTGCGTGTCGTGGTATAGTACCCGTGCAGAGCAAACGGTAACATCTCATGCCAGTCCTTGTAGGTGACTGTCATCTTTTGAATGATCTTCTTGATATTCTTGTTCGCAGCTTTAACAACACCATTCATCTTAGGTCGATAGTGAGATGAATTGTGATGTTGAATCTTGAACTGCTCGCACAGAGCGGTGATCATAGTATTGTTCAAATTTGTACCGTTGTCCGTAATGATCCTGTCGGGGATACCATACCGGCATATGAGGTTCTTCTTGATGAAGCGGGCAACCACATTATTTGTAACGGAGGCGAAGGAAGCTGCTTCGACCCACTTGGTAAAGTAATCGATGGCCACCAGGATGAAACGGTGCCCATTGGATGCTGTAGGCTTGATCTCTCCAATCATGTCGATTCCCCACATCGCGAATGGCCAAGGAGCTGTTAAGACATTGAGAGGAACTGGGGGAATATGTACCTTGTCAGCATAGATTTGGCATTTGTGACAAGTACGAGAGTGTTGATGACAATCAGCTTCCTTGGTAGACCAGTATTAGTCTGCCCGCAGAATCTTCTTAGCCATCGTATGACCACTCGAGTGGGTGGCAAAGGTGCCATTATGTAGTTCAGCCATAATCTGCTTAGCTTCAACCTTGTCTACACAACGTAGTATGACACAATCAAGATTGCGCTTGTATAGGATACCATTGCTCAGAAAGAACTTGGCTGCGAACCTCCTTAAGAACTTTTTGTCATTGACTGAAGCTCCTTCAGGGTATTCTTGTGCTTTGAGATACCTTTTGACGTCATGAAACCAAGGTCGGTCCACCACTTATTCAGTATTAATCTCGTGATAATGTGCGGGTTCATCCATTCGTTCAATGGTGATTTGAGGTGCCTCATTATCCCAGTTAAGTTTAAACATGGATGACATTTTAGCTAGCGCATCTGCCAGCTGATTCTCTTCTCGCGAGAAGTGCTCGAAGGTAATCTGCTTGAAGTGTGGTAACAATGTCAAGACGTGTTCTTTGTAAGGGATGAGGTTAGGGTGCCTAGTATCCCACTCTCCTTTTATTTGACTGATAACCAAAGCCAAGTCCCCAAATACAATCAAAGATTTAATTCCCAAGTCAATAGCAGCCTTGAGACCAAAGATACAAGCTTCATACTCGGCCATGTTATTAGTGCAGCTGAAGCAGAGTCTAGCGATGAAAGGTGTATGGCAACCTTATGGAGAGATAAGTACCGCGCCGATACCGTTCCCAAGTGCGTTGGAGGTACCATCAAAGTACAGGGTCCATCAGGATCCTTGTTCAGGTCCGTCATACGGTCCATTAGCTTTAATGTTGTCCAATGTCATGATATCCTCATCAGGGAAGTCGAACCTCATAGATTGGTAATCTTCGACAGCTTGATGGGCTAGATGGTCAGCTAGTACACTCCCCTTTATAGCTTTTTGGGTTATGTACTGGATATCATACTCAGTCAGGATCATCTGCCATCTAGCGATCCTTCCGGATAAAGCAGGCTTCTCGAAGATGTACTTGACCGGATCCATTTTAGAAATCAACAAAGTGCTATGTGTCAACATATACTGCCTTAGCCGACGAGCAGCCCATAACAAAGCGCAACAAGTTTTCTTGAGCAGTGAGTAGCGAGTCTCACAGTCGGTAAACTTTTTGCTAAGGTAATAAATGGCATGCTATTTTCGGCCAGACTCATCATGTTGGCCCAGTACGCACCCTATTTAATTGTCTAAGACAGTCAGATACATGATTAAAGGCCTTCCTTCGACGGGTGGCATCAAGATAGGAGGTTCCAGCAAATACTCCTTGATCTTATCGAAAACAATTTGACAGTCATCATTCCATTCAACCACCTGATCTTTCTTCAACAGCTTGAAGATTGGTTCACAGGTAGATGTTAGGTGAGAGATGAACCTTGCAATGTAGTTTAGGCGTCCCAAGAAACCTCTGACCTCCTTCTCAGTGCGAGGGGCATGCATTTCTTGTATAGCTTTGACTTTGGTAGGATCAACCTCAATGCCTTTGTTACTGACGATGAATCCCAAAAGTTTACCGGACCTGACTCTGAAAGTGCACTTGCTAGGGTTCAGTATGAACTTATATTCCTTCAACCTGACAAATAGCTTTTGCAGATGGTCGAGGTGTTCTTCTTTTGTCTGTGAATGGGCTATCATGTCGTCTACGTAGACTTCAATCTCATGATGTATCATGTCACGAAACAAAGCTACCATGGCTCGCTGATAGGTTTCCCCTGCATTCTTCAGTCCGAATGGCATCACTTTATAGCAGAAGGTACCCCATTGTGTAACAAAAGTAGTCTTCTCCATGTCTTCGGGGGCCATCTTCATCTGGTTGTACCCTGAAAATACGCCCATGAAAGAGAATACCTTGTGTTGAGCTGTGTTATCAACCAAGATATCAATGTGTGGCAGTGGAAAATCATCTTTAGGGCTAGACATGTTCAAGTCTTTGTAGTCCACACACATTCTGACTTTGCTGTCCTTCTTAGGCACGGGCACAATGTTAGCAACCCATTGTGGATAGTAAGTAACAGCAAGAAAGCCAACATTGAATTGTTTCATCACTTCGGCTTTGATCTTTTCGGACATGTCAGGTCTCATTCGACGGACTTTCTGTTTGATTGGTGGACAGTCTTCTCTTGTAGGGAGACGGTGAACCACAATATCTGTATCCAGTCCCGGCATGTCTTCATAGGACTAGGCAAAGATCTCAACATATTCATTCAACTGCTGAACTAAGCGCTCTTTGACACTTGGCTTCAGGTTGGCACCCACTTTAACCTCTTTTCTTTCTTCCTCTGTTCCCAAATTGATAGTCTCTAACAACTCTTCATGGGGCAGAATAACCCTTTCTTCTTGTTGCAAAAGTCTAGCCAACTCTCCAGGAACTTCACAGTCTTCATCACCTTCGTATTCGGCATGATTGACCAGATCTTCAGAGTCACTGAAGGCCGTAGCAGAATTGTTACCCATGGAATCCGGAGTGGATGGGTACCTGCATTTTGTGAGTGTGGGTGTGTGTAAGGGATAGCCACCTTTAAACAAAATGAAATGTAAAAAAGAAATAAAAATGAACACAAAAGTTTATAGATGAAAACTTCCATGATTCATTAAATATGGCATATGAAAATGAAGAATCAAAGCCCTTACAAATGGACCTATATGTCCCGGGTAAGGCATAAGGAAAAAAGTGTACGAATTGTTTAAAAGTTATTACAGACCAAACAGGAAATGTTCAAAAGATAAATTACTGATTGATGAAAGTAATGGGAACAAATTCTTTCGCCTCCCAGTTGTTCAGTCCTCCTTCAACAGTTGGAAAGATCCAGTCTTCAAAATTGCTTCCTTCTTCATCATCTTCTAAAGCATGAACTCCATGATGAGTGATTTTCAGTGGCGGTCCTCTAGCCCGGGAGTGACGCACAACTTTATGGCTAGCAGCAGTGAAACCCAATCCGTACTTATCTGTCTTGTAAGGAAAATCTGGCAGTTGACCCCACAATGTACTTCCTCCTTCCTTGATTACAGCCTCCGCATCTTTAAGGGATGACATCCGGAACACAGGCTTGGTAATGATGGGTGTTGTACCCCAAAATTTGCCCTCGTATTTTTCCACAAGAAATCACAGCCTCGGGCTTTTCCTAACTTTTCAGATTGGCATAAGAATCAGTCAAACAGACTTTTTCTTATCAGTCTATCCAAATTAGGGTTTTCATAGACTCTGGAACAGTTCAAGCAGATTATTAGGGTTTGGTTGATTTTGGCTCAAGTTTTGATCAGGCGAACGCTTCTTTGGCATTTAATCAAGAACTAGGGTTTGTGCGCATATTTCTCAGAAAGAATTAATTCTACAGTGCTTTTCAAGTTATTCTGAGATATGGACTGAGGCATTTGATTTGAGTTTGCAGTGTTGGATTTAATCAAATAAAAAAAGGGACATGTGGACATGTGTTGTTTAGCTGTGCAATGCTCTGATTATTCAGAATTCCGGACGTTTATTGATTATTTATTATTCTGAGTTAAAATGGTTGGGATTTATTTCCAGTTATTATAATTTAAGAATTATAAATAATAAAATAAACATTTGAAAAGAAGAAAAGGAATTAACTGATTAAAAAGACTTTTTATTTATCTTTAATTATTTGTACAATTGTTATTTAAATACAGTAATTATTTACAAAGTATTTACAATAATAATGTTACAAGTGATTGAAAGGAAAATAAAATTACATCCTAAAAAATTCCTAAATCTTCATTCTTCTACTGATGCTCTTTTGCTCCATTTTATCTTTACCTGCAAAAACAAAGAAAAGAAAAAGTCAAATGCAGATAAAAAAATTAAAGAGCAGACAGATAAAATTTGGATTCATCATTAAAAGCAACTGGCCGGAATCAGTTTGCCCTCTCTGCAAATCACAAGATTTCTCTTGGTTAACAAAGAGGTATCGAAAAAATGCTTGCAAAAAGACATGAAATGCACAAAAGTTATAGTTGCACATATTCAAATTTTCAAACATACTGCATTGTCAACAAGCTGCATAGTTCATAAATTGCCAACAAAGTCCAAATTGAACTACAAAGTCACAATGTCAAACTAAGCCAAAAGCTGTCAAAAACTGTCCTAGGGTATAGAAAGATATCAAGATATCAAACAAGTACAAAAGGCTATCCAAAAGTTGTCAAAAAAGTACAAAGTATGCAGAGGAAAATATGTATTGCAAGCAAGGTTCAAATTCATCATTTTCAAGGCCAATTGCTTTTTCAGAAAAGAGTACATCTAAGCAATATTTTATGCTTTAATACTGGAGAGAGAGAGAGAGAGAAAAAGAGAAAAAAGAAGAAAGAGGCTTACAGGCTTTAGGCTTTAGAATATAAAACAAAACTGAGATAGAACAGTAGAAAAAGAAAGGCAGAGATATCAAAAAAAGATAATACCACAAACTGTAAGACAAAAACATGGTAAACTGCCTCCACAAGCAGGAGCCTGCCTCCAAAACAATTCCAAACCTCTAATCTCTAAAACAGCATAAGCTTGAAACCTGCATTAAAAGCTTCAAAAGCCATAACCTGTTTCATCAGTCTGAAACAAATCAAGCCTAAACCCTCATTCAAACCAGAGAAAGCCTAAACATCAGTCTGAAACACATCAAGCCTCAAACCAAAAAACAATTCAGAACATCAAACTGTCCAAGCTCATACCAGAAGCCTTAAACTTGCTCCAAGCAAGCCTGAAAGCCAAAAAGCCTCATGCCTGCATAGAAGCCTCTCTAAAAACCTGTCCAAGCCTAAACTATACAAACCAATACATCAACCAGTAAACAAAAGGCCTGAACCTGTCCAAACTTAAACATACATCAAGAACACCAAGCCTAAAGCCTGCCTCCATAAACAGCTCACCATAAACTGTCAAATAATAAACCCCTGCTAAACTGTGTCAAACCTTTCAACATCATCAATATCTCAACACCATAATACACAGAGGCAAGCATCAAATACACAAAAGCATTCGAACCAACCAAGGCTCTCAGAGCTAGGCTCATCACAGGGAAAGCATACAAAGCAACATTCAAGATCAATACCAATAAGCATATCAGAAGCAGACAAGCATTTCAAGGCAATCCAAACCCTCAGAATTGCTTCATCACTGGGCCAACAACAACAACATCAATATTTCTCAGATTCAGAGGTATACAGAAGCGAGGCAAAGAAACAGAAGAAGAGGAAAGAAGTGATTAAGCTAGGTTCTCAGACATCATCATCATAAAACGTAAGAAACGAAATACAGAGTACCAGGGAAAACTTCCAAAGCGCACATCATCACCAAGCCTCCGCCTTCAGCTGCCTGAAGCACCTCTGGTCCGCCTCCTCCATCTCCAAAAGCCTCCGTCTCCAACAAAGGTATAATTTCTTTCCTTTCCTTTCATACACCTCAACAGAAACAACAATAACAATATAAAATCAGAACACGAAATCAAAACATGCAAAGGGAACTAATGAAAACCTTAAGACATAGAAACGAGAAATCAGACCTTATAAACATTGCCTGCGTGACCATGGAGGGAAGAGGAATGGACGGTGGAGCACGTTGGCATTAGGCGGAGGAGCGTTCAGAAGCTTGACTCAGAAGCTTTCTTGAGAAGACGAAGAAGACGAAAGTGATGAGCGGCGCTGTAACTCACAAACCCTAATCTGATTCCAAATGAAACAACAAAGTTCAAACCCTTACAAAACGTGTAAAACGCCTTGGGCCTTGCCCCATTCCACATGCCTAAGCCCGTTTCAGAATTGGCACCCCCTCTTTTGTTCCAATCAGCATGTGTTATTTGGGCCATTGAATTTCCCTTAGCCCATTTTCTTTTGTTTTACACATAAACTAACATACTAATTTTTACCTCAATTTTGATCAAACTCTTTCATTTTCTTTTTTATAAATTTTGTAAAGTAGAATAATCCACTAACCCTTTTTTATTATCTTTCTAGTATAATACATATTAATAAGTACATAAGAAAATAGATTTCTTTTATTTATTTCTTTTTTTATTGAATATTTGTTTATATATAAATACTTAAAAATTAGAATTTCTTAAGATTAAAACTTTTTTTTATACATATTTAACAAAATACAAAAAGATAACAATACATAAATAAAATACTTAATTATACATTAAGTTAACATTTCGCACTTGTAAATAAATCATACACTTACACAAATACATTTACACATACACATTTGCTTATTCCTATACATTTGATACATATTATATTTGAGATCGCAATTCGATTTGGTTGTAAATTTATTTGGACACTACTCTCCTATTAAAGTCTCATCCCCATTTGTAAATTTGTACCCCCACTCCCGGATACTTATTTGTAATAGCGTAGACTTTAAATTCCCGCAATTTATCGCTTTCAAATATACCATGGTTAGACCTAGGGTTTGTATGTAAATAAAATCAAACGCTAGATAACCTAATACAAAACAAATGCATGGAAATCAATACACCATTCACACTTGCACCCCTAGGGTAATCCCGCTTGTTGCCTTCCACAATGGGCCATGCTTGCAGGTTGAGTATCTTTGGCAAAACAAAACAATTCAAATGATCATAGTCCCTCGATGACGCTTTCGAAAGTTGCCTATCAAAGTGATCATAGTCCCTTCAAGAAAAATTGCCAAAGACACTTGGCACCATTGCATTCATGGTCAATATGATGACCCGCGCCTGTCCCGTTAAACATCCTAACGCAAGATTGCCACCAAATGCAATGGTGGAACAAAATTGTTAAAAGGGTTAAAACATGAGAAAAAACCTTTGAGTAAAATTAGGGGCAGACAAACTCTTAGTTACTTAATCAAACTTGCAAAACACGCTTGCCTACTTTTCAAAATCCACACTCCACAAACACTTTCAAAACAAACTTTCAAAAACATTTGAAACATCTTTTCGAAAAGATACACACCTTTGTATATACTCAAACACGAGTCATTACAATGGTTGCCTAGACAAGGCATCTATTTCAAAACATTTTCAAAACACACACACACACACCGCAATTTCAAGCAATTGAAAATCAAAGGCAAGTGATCTAAACAAGTAACTAAGAGCCCATGGATAACCATGGATGAAAAGGGTGCTAATACCTTCCCTTTTCATAATCTACCCCCCGAACCCACGAAACATCTCAAAAAGGTTTTTCCTGTGCTTTTTAACCTTTCCTTTAGGATAAAATAAAAAGTCGGTGGCGACTCTTGCTAAACCAAACAAGTGTGAATACAAACGCGAAAAACTCAAGTCAGTTCTCCCACCGTATCACAGAACTGGCGACTCTGCTGGGGAATAACTTAAAAGTGGGGTTACCTTAGGGTTTATATCACCTTTACATACTTGCTTTGATTGCCTTGATTGCTTTACTTTTTGGGTCCTTGTTTGGGTTTGTTGTAAATCCTACACCCGGATTTGGGGCACCTTTTTAGGTAAATAGAAATAAAACTGTGAGGGAACTGTGTGCGGTATACCGACATGGTTGAAGAAGTAAGCTATGTTAGTGTGACATATTTGTGAGTACCGGTAACCCTTGAGTTCAATCAAGGAGAGTACGGGGCCGCTGAGTGATGTCGTGAAGCACTAACGAACTCTTAGAACCTTAATTGACCATCCTAGCCTTTTTAGGGGTAGTGAGATGACTGACTTTGGTGCAGTCCGAAGTTTGTAGATACTCGATACTACACTCATTAAGGGTTGTTTTCTTGGAATATTTTGGTCGCTAGTTAAGTGGCTAAATCAAAACAATGAACACAGAAAACAATCCAATGATATTGAGCTCCTTAGAACCCGATTTCTATTGTAGGACAGGATGAGCCAACTAACTTCAAGAGGGTACTTACCTACAAACCCCATGCAAGCCTAAACCTAAGGACTTGTTTGATTTGTGTGAATATGATTACCTGTATATATGCTTACTTGCTTTTGCATACATATACATAACATCATAACATCATACCATAGCATTTTCAATAACCATTTTAAGGATCTCGAGGGTTCTTTTGATGCAGGGTTATGTTGAACCAGACGTCTACCAAAGGGCAAGAGGTTTCTCCTCTAAACAAGTTCTCCAAACAAAGATCAAGTGCAACAACTTGAATCAGGGGCTATGACCCACTTGACATGGTGAGCTTGATTCTCGTGGAAAGACATCCACCGGGGCAAAGATCTCCAATCAAAGATCAAAGTTCAACCTCTAACATTCTCTTGTTTTACCCCAAGAGATCCTTGAAAGCATGCATCCGCATATCATGCATTGCATCATAACAGTTTTTCCTTTTTCAGGTTTCCTTACTCTCCTACTGTTTATTTCAGTAAGAGATGGCTCTAGAAAGGACTGTCAAGGATATCCAAGACCAAAATGCTCAGCTTCAAGAGATGTTCTTGAACCTGTCCCTGGGGCAAGAAGAAGTGAAAGCTCTCCTCACAAGGGGCATGGTCCAGGAGAATTCAAACAATGCCAGGAGTGATCAGCTGGGGGAACTGTAGTTTGATTTGGCAACATTAAGGATCCAAGTGATGGGGCAGCTTGTGGGCCAGATGGCTCTCATCCAGGATTTGTCTTAAAGACAAGAGGAACTCAGAGTTCTCGTCAACCAACTGGGGCAAACCTCTGAGGTTGAAGAGCAAGTCACCACTCAACCCCCATCCAGACAAGAAGACAAGGGGAAGGCTCCTTTGCTTGATTCAGGGTCATAACCCCATCAACAAACTCGGCAGCGTCAACGGGGTAATCGGTGTAATCAAAATACGTCGGGAAGACAGTTCATTGAGCCTGACATACCGTCATCTCTGATTCTGGAACATTTGTTGGAGGTCAATCTGACTGCTTTGAGGGATCCTATTCGGAAGCCCAATACCTCCGCTCCTAACTATCATCCCGATGCATTTTGTGTATACCACTCCTACAGCCCAGGACATGACACCGACGACTGTTGGGCCTTGAAGAACAAGATTCAAGATCTGATCGACATTGGAGTGCTGAGGTTCATGCCAGACGGCGAGATGAAAATCTTCCGTTAAGGGTTTCTCCACCTGAAGTGACAAAGCTCAAACTGAAAGACTTTTGCTTCATTTGAATTTTCAAAGTTGTAATTTCTTTTGTTTTCAAACAGTTAACTGTTAATGTCAAACTATGTTTCATTAATGCATTGCATATGTTTGTCTTGAATTCATCCATTCGTTTTCACTACTCTTATGTTTTTCTTTATGATATTTGACTCTTGATAAAAAGCTGCAAGCCTTTAGAGGGAGGATGACGAAACAATACCATAATCTCATGCAGTATGCTTTTGAACAGACCTTGTTGATGATGTACAGGCATTTCTTTCAATTCCCAAACACTGGAGTTATAAGGAAGATAATCCCTAGTCAACCCCTCCGAGCCAAAGAAGTAGGAGTTTTCTGTTCTAAACAAATCAAAACCTTTGATATAAACCTGGGGCAGGGTAGTCTATCAGTTAATTCCAAAAAAAAAAAGTGCGCATTGAAGTCGCAAACTCTCAGTTCGTAACACAACGAACGATGTCAAAAAAAGATACATTCCTTTGGAATCTCAAGACAGTGATGGTTCCCTACCACATAGGCAGTCAATCTCTCAAAAGAGAAAAGTCCACCAAGCCAAAACCTGTAAAGGAGGCTTAAGAAAGCTGGGGCATCCCGCTGACTGTAATCTCGAAAACAGGAACAGTCAGGCAAAAGTTAGGGATAACAAATCAAAATCAAAATAGAGAGGTCATTACAAATCCTCAACAACATGAAAAATGTTGCAAAAGAAAAAAGGAGATGATGACTGTCTCCCCAAATTCAACTGGTGAACCATCACCCAAAAGTTGTTCCAAACTCGAATAGAGTGCGACGCACAATTAACTGAGCTTAGGGTTGAAGAACATCACGAAGAGCGGGTGGGTACAAATATACTTTGAGCCTTTATCCTTTGTTTCTTAAATCGTGAACCAAGCCACGTTACAACCCTTCAAAAGTCCTAATTGAAGCATGGGTTAGTTCGAAAGCATACTGTTACAAAAGGTATCCTGACTCCTGTAAGGCTTTACTCTAAAATCTTGTGTTGACTTGTCTTATAAAAAGTTTTCTGCTAAAAAATGCATTTTTTAAAACTTCGAGACAAACATAAACTTTGCATTGCTTGAATATCACTGTTCGCATTTAGCTTTTGTTTGACAGCGAAGGAATTCATACAACGAATGTTCGGAAGAACGAAAACTCTCTCAGTGAGTAAAAATCACTTCAAAAAGGATGACACTTCCAACGACGAGTCTCCTATCAACAAGGGGCATGACATGTCACTATCCAGTTAACCTGGGGCAGTCCAGTCAAGGTTTCAACAGATCTTTCAAAGTTCAGTTAACCTGGGGCAGTCCAGTCAAGATTTCAACAAATCTCTTCAAAGTTCAGTGAACTTGGGGCAAGTCTCCTTCATCACCACTTGGGGCATTCGAATGTCAAAAATGTTCCACAATTCCTTCATCACCTGTTGGAAGATACGGTCCAGATATGCTCCAGACACGGTTGCCATTTTGTCACCTTTCTTAAGTTCTAGATCAACACCTGTAACAAGCCAGGAAAATATCTGTGGACGACTGATTGTGGATTAACACCTGTAACAAGCCAGGAAATCATCTACATGAAGAGATTGAAGATCAACACCTGTAACAAGCCAGGGAACCATCTTTCTTTCTCAGGTCAGAGATCAACACATGTAACAAGCCAGGAAAATATCTGTGGACGACTGATTATGGATTAACACCTGTAACAAGCCAGGAAATTATCTACATGAAGAGATTAAATATCAACACCTGAAACAAGCCAGGGAACTATCTTTCTCAGGTCAGAGATCAACACCTGAAACAAGCCAGGACAATATCTCCTTGACCAACCTTTCTTAAGTTCCGGATTAACACCTGTAACAAGCCAGGAAAATATCTGTGGACGACTGGTTGTGGATTAACACCTGTAACAAGCCAGGAAATTATCTACATGAAGAGATTGAAGATCAACACCTGTAACAAGCCAGGGAACCATCTTTCTTTCTCAGGTCAGAGATCAACACCTGAAACAAGCCAGGACAGTATCTTCTCGACCAACATTTCTTAAGTTCCAGATCAACACCTGTAACAAGCCAGGAAAATATCTGTGGACGACTGATTGTGGATTAACACCTATAACAAGCCAGGAAATTATCTACATGAAGAGATTGGAGATCAACACCTGAAACAAGCCAGGAAACTATCTTTCTTTCTCAGGTCAAAGATCAACACCTGAAACAAGCCAGGACAGTATCTCCTCGACCAACATTTCTTAAGTTCCAGATCAACACCTGTAACAAGCCAGGAAAATATCTGTGGACGATTGATTGTGGATTAACACCTGTAACAAGCCAGGAAATTATCTACATGAAGAGATTGAAGATCAACACTTGTAACAAGCCAGGGAACCATCTTTCTTTCTCAGGTTAGAGATCAACACCTGAAACAAGCCAGGACAGTATCTCTTTGACCAACCTGATCAATACCTGCAACGATCAAAAGATTCTCGACTTCCCCATCCAGAGAGTCTTCCAGAATCTAATTCCCCTCAGAGTCAAGTTTCAAGATCCCCAGCGGAGCTAAAACTTCCAACTATCAATCCCTAAGCAGAGCGAAGACTCTCATTCTCAGCACCTCACAGAATATTCGAATATTCTCCAGTGAAGATCTCCCCCAGACAGGAATTCCCGAGCAGATTGACATACAACCCAAGCTCCTGATCCCCCAACAGTGGTCCCAGGACTCCTCATCTGCAGCAATCAAAGATTCTTGCCCTCCCCGGCAGCAGTCAAGAATTCACTGTCCCCTGCAGCAATCAAGATTCTTTTATCCCCAGCGGAGTTCATCAAATTCCCCAACATAACTTATCAGTGGAATCCCCAGCGGAGTTCTCATCAAAACCTCAGCGAAGTATCTCTTCCCACAGAGTAATTCCCCGCAGAGTAATCTCTCCAACAAGTTCATTCCCCGACGGAGTCATCTTCTCCTACCGGTTTATTCTTGCAACCATCATCCCCAACGGGAGCGAAGAACTCTACTCTTCAACATCAGCCCAGGATTCAACAAGTTCCTGGCATTCGTCAAGGATTTATTTTCCTAGTCGAAAACACATTCATAGACATTTCACATTTTATACATCATGACGCATGCATATACGCATCATATCACACAATATCATTTATTTTTGAGAACATCATTACATCATGCATCTCATACATCATGACATTGCATACAACTAATGTTTTTCCTTTTCAGGAAAAGGTCAATCCAAAGATGATTACTATCAACTGTCACAATTCCAGATTCGATACCTGTATCCAGCCAGGGCATATCAGTAGACGACAAATTCCAGATTCGATTCCTATATCCAGCCAGGGCATATCTGTAGACGATAAATTCCAGATTCGATTCCTGTATCTAGCCAGGGCATATCTGTGAGCGTTCGACCGTAGATTCGACACATATATCTAGCCAGGGCATATCTGCATGAATAGTTTCCAGATTCGATACCTGTATCCAGCCAGGGCACGTTTGTAAGCAACCTTTTAAAGTTCCGGATTCGATTCCGTATCTAGCCAGGGCATATCTGTAGACGACCAATTCCAGATTCGATACTTGTATCCAGCCAGGGAATATCTATGAGTAACTGATTGTAGATTCGATACCTGTATCCAGCCAAGGCATGTCTGCATGAAGAGTTTAGAGATTCGATACCTGTATCCAGCCAGGGCACGTCTGTAAGCAACCTTTTGAAGTTCCGGATTCGATTCCTGTATCTAGCCAGGGCATATCTGTGAGCAATCGATTGTAGATTCAATACCTGTATCCAGCCAGGGCATGTCTGCATGAAGAGTTTGAAGATCAACCCCTGTAACAGGCCAGGAAATTATCTTTCTTTCTCAAGTACGCAAGTTCTCACTAAGGAATCTCTTACGCGATCGACACATAATTCCAAATGGCATCTATAAGCCCATTCTCGGCAAAGTTCCGTCACACCTCCCGATGGCATCTGTAAGCCCATCTCCACAACTATCCATTACACTTCCAAATGGCATCTATAAGCCCATTCCCGACAAGGTTCTGTCACATCCCTAGATGGCATCTTTAAGCCCATCACCAAATGGCATCTGTAAGCCCATTCCCTCTACCATCACATCACCGAGTGCAAATTTTTTGGCACTCTAGTGTCCAATCTCCTTTTACCTTTGAGTCGCTAAAGGCAAACTTGCCAATCTAACTCTTCAGGTTCAAGAAGATTGAACAGGGGCAACTGTTGTACCCCAAAATTTGCCCTCGTATTTTTCCACAAGAAATCACAGCCTCGGGCTTTTCCTGACTTTTCTGATTGGCATAAGAATCAGTCAAACAGACTTTTTCTTATCAGTCTATCCAAATTAGGGTTTTCATGGACTCTGGAACAGTTCAAGCAGATTATTAGGGTTTGGTTGATTTTGGCTCAAGTTTTGATCAGGCGAACGCTTCTTTGGCATTTAATCAAGAACTAGGGTTTGTGCGCATATTTCTCAGAAAGAATTAATTCTACAATGCTTTTCAAGTTATTCTGAGATATGGACTGAGGCATTTGATTTGAGTTTGCAGTGTTGGATTTAATCAAATAAAAAAAGGGACATGTGGACATGTGTTGTTTAGCTGTGCAATGCTCTGATTATTCAGAATTCCGGACGTTTATTGATTATTTATTATTCTGAGTTAAAATGGTTGGGATTTATTTCCAGTTATTATAATTTAAGAATTATAAATAATAAAATAAACATTTGAAAAGAAGAAAAGGAATTAACTGATTAAAAAGACTTTTTATTTATCTTTAATTATTTGTACAATTGTTATTTAAATACAATAATTATTTACAAAGTATTTACAATAATAATGTTACAAGTGATTGAAAGGAAAATAAAATTACATCCTAAAAAATTCCTAAATCTTCATTCTTCTACTGATGCTCTTTTGCTCCATTTTATCTTTACCTGCAAAAACAAAGAAAAGAAAAAGTCAAATGCAGATAAAAAAATTAAAGAGCAGACAGATAAAATTTGGATTCATCATTAAAAGCAACTGGCCGGAATCAGTTTTCCCTCTCTGCAAATCACAAGATTTCTCTTGGTTCACAAAGAGGTATGGAAAAAATGCTTGCAAAAAGACATGAAATGCACAAAAGTTATAATTGAACAAATTCAAATTTTCAAACATACTGCATTGTCAACAAGCTGCATAGTTCATAAATTGCCAACAAAGTCCAAACTGAACTACAAAGTCACAATGTCAAACTAAGCCAAAAGTTGTCAAAAACTGTCCAAGGGTATAGAAAGATATCAAGATATCAAACAAGTACAAAAGGATATCCAAAAGTTGTCAAAAAAGTACAAAGTATGCAGAGGAAAATATGCATTGCAAGAAAGTTTCAAATTCATCATTTTCAAGGCCAATTGCTTTTTCAGAAAAGAGTACATCTAAGCAATATTTTATGCTTTAATACTGGAGAGAGAGAAAAAGAGAAAAAAGAAGAAAGAGGCTTACAGGCTTTAGGCTTTAGAATATAAAACAAAACTGAGATAGAACAGTGGGAAAAGAAAGGCAGAGATATCACAAAAAGATAATACCACAAACTGTAAGACAAAAACATGGTAAACTTCCTCCACAAGCAGGAGCCCGCCTCCAAAACAATTCCAAACCTCTAATCTCCAAAACAACATAAGCTTGAAACCTGCATTAAAAGCTTTAAGAGCCATAACCTGTTTCATCAGTCTGAAACACATCAAGCCTAAACCCTCATTCAAACCAGAGAAAGCCTAAACATCAGTCTGAAACACATCAAGCCTCAAACCAAAAAACAATTCAGAACATCAAACTGTCCAAGCTCATACCAGAAGCCTTAAACTTGCTCCAAGCAAGCCTGAAAGCTAAAAAGCCTCATGCCTGCATAGAAGCCTCTCTAAAAACCTGTCCAAGCCTAAACTATACAAACCAATACATCAACCAGTAAACAAAAGGCCTGAACCTGTCCAAACTTAAACATACATCAAGAACATCAAGCCTAAAGCATGCCTCCATAAACAGCTCACCACAAACTGTCAAACAATAAACCCCTGCTAAATTGTGTCAAGCCTTTCAACATCATCAATATCTCAACACCATAATACACAGAGGCAAGCATCAAATACACAAAAACATTCGAACCAACCAAGGCCCTCAGAGCTAGGCTCATCACAGGGCAAGCATAAAAAGAAACATTCAAGATCAATACTAATAAGCATATCAGAAGCAGACAAGCATTTCAAGGCAATCCAAACCCTCAGAATTGCTTCATCACTGGGCCAACAACAACAACATCAATATTTCTCAGATTCAGAGGTATACATAAGCGAGGCAAAGAATCAGAAGAAGAGGAAAGAAGTAATTAAGCTAGGTTCTCAGACATCATCATCATAAAACCTAAGAAACGAAATACAGAGTACCAGGGAAAACTTCCAAAGTGCACATCATCACCAAGCCTCCGCCTTCATCCGCCTGAAGCACCTCCGGTCCGCCTCCTCCATCTCCAAAAGCCTCCGTCTCCAACAAAGGTATAATTTCTTTCCTTTCCTTTCATACACCTCAACAGAAACAACAATAACAATATAAAATCAGAACGCGAAATCAAAACATGCAAAGGGAACTAATGAAAACCTTAAGATATAGAAATGAGAAATCTGACCTTATAAACATTGCCTGCGTGACCATGGAGGGAAGAGGAATGGACGGTGGAGCCCGTTGGCATTAGGTGGAGGAGCGTTCAGAAGTTTGACTCAGAAGCTTGCTTGAGAAGACGAAGAAGACGAAAGTGATGAGCGGCGCTGTAACTCACAAACCCTAATCTGATTCCAAATGAAACAAAAAAGTACAAACCCTTACAAAACGTGTAAAACGCCCTGGGCCTTGCCCCATTCCACATGCCTAAGCCCGTTTCAGAATTGGCACCCCCTCTTTTGTTCCAATCAGCATGTGTTATTTGGGCCATTGAATTTCCCTTAGCCCATTTTCTTTTGTTTTACACATAAACTAACATACTAATTTTTACCTCAATTTTGATCAAACCCTTTTTTATTATCTTTCTAGTATAATACATATTAATAAATACATAAGAAAATATATTTCTTTTATTTATTTCTTTTTTTGATTGAATATTTGTTTATATATAAATACATAAAAATTAGAATTTCTTAAGATTAAAACTTTTGTTTTATACATATTTAACAAAATACAAAAAGATAACAATACATAAATAAAATACTTAATTATACATTAAGTTAACATTTCGCACTTGTAAATAAATCATACACTTACACAAATACATTTACACATACACATTTGCTTATTCCTATACATTTGATACATATTACATTTGAGATCGCAATTTGATTTGGTTGTAAATTTATTTGGACACTACTCAACTATTAAAGTCTCATCCCCATTTGTAAATTTGTACCCCCACTCCCGGATACTTATTTGTAATAGCGTAGACTTTAAATTCCCGCAATTTATCGCTTTCAAATATACCATGGTTAGACCTAGGGTTTGTATGTAAATAAAATCAAACGCTAGATAACCTAATACAAAATAAATGCATGGAAATCAATACACCATTCACACTTGCACCCCTAGGGTAATCCCGCTTGTTGCCTTCCAAAATAGGCCATGCTTGCACGTTGAGTATCTTTGGCAAAACAAAACAATTCAAATGATCATAGTCCCTCGATGACGCTTTCGAAAGTTGCCTATCAAAATGATCATAGTCCCTTCAAGCAAAATTGCCAAAGACACTTGGAACCATTGCATTCATGGTCCATACGATGACCCGCGCCTGTCCCGTTAAACATCCTAACGCAAGATTGCCCAACAAATGCAATGGTGGAACAAAATTGTTAAAAGGGTTAAAACATGAGAAAAAACCTTTGAGTAAAATTACGGGTAGACAAACTCTTAGTTACTTGATCAAACTTGCAAAACACGCTTGCCTACTTTTCAAAATCCACACTCCACAAACACTTTCAAAACAAACTTTCAAAAACATTTGAAACATCTTTTCGAAAAGATACACACCTTTGTATATACTCAAACACGAGTCATTACAATGGTTGCCTAGACAAGGCATCTATTACAAAACATTTTCAAAACATTTTCAAAACACACACACACACCGCAATTTCAAGCAATTGAAAATCAAAGGCAAGTGATCTAAACAAGTAACTAAGAGCCCATGGATAACCATGGATGAAAAGGGTGCTAATACCTTCCCTTTTCATAATCTACCCCCCGAACCCACGAAACATCTCAAAATGGTTTTTCCTGTGCTTTTTAACCTTTCCTTTAGGATAAAATAAAAAGTCGGCGGCGACTCTTGCTAAACCGAACAAGTGCAAATACAAACGCGAAAAACTCAAGTCAGTTCTCCCACCGTATCACAATGGGCACATCAGTCATTGTCTTTGCTACCGCGACTTCAGGGGAAACCTCTTCAAAGTGTTGGAAAGGTGTTTCTATGAATTCACCATCTAACTCCATGTAGAGGAAAGAGTTAAGGTGGCTTATCATATACTCCTCCTCACCATGAACTATTATGATCTTACCCTGGACCGGGTATTTGAGCATCTGGTGTAGATAAGAAGTGACTGCCCCAGCATTGTGGATCCATGGCCTTCCCAACAAGCATGAATGTGAAGAACGGATGTCCATCAAATAAAAAGTAGAGTTGAAAATTTTCGTTCCCACCTTAATTGGGATGTCCACTTCTCCATGAACCATCTGCTTAGAACCTTCGAAGGCTCTAATAATGATATTACTGGGCTTTAGGGTCAAACCTTCACAGTCTAATCTGTCTAATGCTTTCTTTGGTAGAACATTTAAAGACGAACCGATATCAAACAGAACATGAGCAAGTGTGGTCCCTTTGCACTCTACCGAGACATGCAGCGCATTATTATGCTTTCTTCCCTTAGACGTCAAATCGGCATCAGAGAAGCCAAGACCATTCTCTATTGTAAGGCTGGCTACACACTCTTGAAACTGATCCGCAAAAGTTTCTTGAGGCACGTGCGCCGTCTTCAGAAATTTGATCAAGGCATTGGCATGAGCCTCGGAGCAGAGCAATAAAGCCAGCATAGAGATTTTTGAAGGGGTTTTCCCCAGCTGCTCTACGAAATCATAGTCTCTCTTCTTAATTATCTTTAAAATCTCCTCTATCTCCTTTTGGGTGGTCTCGAGGATAACCAAAGTCTGAGCCCTCGTCCTGACGGGCGTTTCTTGGATCCCCTTACCTTTATCAGTAGTAACAGTAGAGGGTACAACTTCGGGAGTAACAATTTCTTCAATAACCGGACTTCACACATATATCTCGACAGGAAAAGAAGCACTTGAGGGTCCGAAGACTGCCCGTGGAGGAGCAATCTCCAGAGAGAAGATTCTTCTGCTACGAGTTATCTTACTTGTCCCTGCAATATTCCCTATGTCAGGAGTTTCTTCATCGGAGCTTTCTTCGACTGCTTCAATCTGTTTCACACTGTGATAGAAGATCTCTCCTCCATAATTCCATGGTATCGTCTTATTAGACTTATATGGGATATTCCCCGGAATGGTAATCTTCAGCGGTACAAACTCTGGATCAGGTGTAATCTTAACAGGCCTTTTGCAGGTCTTGGAAAGATTGTCAGAAATGGTAATTATAGCAACATCATTGATTGGAGTAACATGAGTAACAAGAATAATAGTAGCAACAAGAGTTTTCTGAAAGAGGATCTCTTGAGTATCCATCAGGCGTTGGATGCCTGACTTCAACAACGGACAATCGGATTGCAAGGTTAAACAAAAGTAACAATCTTTTTCACAGCCCGGGAAAATCCCGGCTTTCAACAGATTCATCTTGACCATTGGAAACGGAGTCATTAAGTCATCAACAGTAGTAACATGAAGATCTTCCACAATAGCATGGACATTATGACCATGTTTTGGCATAGGAGCGGATATTACATTAGGTTTTTCGGGAGCATCAAAATCTACCTCCTTGGCATCTATTAAATCTTGGATCTTGTTTTTAAGGGCCCAACAGTTGTTGGTGTCGTGCCCCACACTGTCCGAATGATATACACATTTTGCATTGGAATGATAATAGGGAGAAGAGGTATTTGGATTCTTTGGCGCCTCTTTCAAGCTTGTAAGGTTTAACTTTAACAAATGAGGGAGGACCTGAGCCGGTGTCTTATTGATCCAGGTGAATTGCCGTTGTGGCCTTTCCACCCTTTGCTGGTTAGCTCTGGGTTGACTGCTTCGAGGATGGTCGGCTGAGGAGTTCTGGATCATCACAGCCCCCACCGCTGGTCGGCGCTCCATTCTCCCTTTATTTCTCTGGGTGTGAACAGCAGAAACTTCCTTCTTGGCTGGGAAGGTCTTCTTGATAGCATTGGAAGCAGAGGCATCCTTTTGAATTTTACCACTCTTAATGCCAGCTTCGACCCTTTCACCGGTCAGAATTAATTCGGTGAACCCTGCAGATGAGCTCCCGATCAAGTGATTGAAGAATGAACCTGACAGGGTCCCCAAAAACATGTCAACCAGCTCTCTATCCGACAATGGTGGATGCACCCTTCCAGCCAAATCCCGCCACTTCTGGGCATACTCCTTAAATCTGTCATTAGAAGCCATACCCATACTCTGCAGTTGAGTACGAGTAGGCACTAAATCTGTGTTATATTGGTATTGTCGGTAGAAAGCAGCAGCTAAATCCTCCCTGTTATGAACATCAGATCTCTCAAGTTGATAGAACCAGTCCAATTGCGTACCCGTCAAACTATCTTGGAAAAAGTGGACCCATATATCCTTATCAGAAGAGTGAGGTTGGATCTTTCTGACGTAGGACCGCAGATGCATCTTCGGACAGGACAAATCGTCGTATTTGGCAAATGTAGGCACTTTGAACTTGGCAGTTCTTCGAAATCTAGCCCAGGTACCCTTTGTACCTCCATGGCTGCTAGCCGGTCTTCAAGATTCTTATACTTATCATCCGCCAGAGGGTACTGCTATTCGGAGTAATCTTCATCCTTGTCCTCTTCTTCCTCTTCAGCTTCAGACTCGGAAGGTACCGCAGCTCCTTTTCCTTTACCAATCCCTTCGTCAGACGTCGAGGGGAAATCGAGGACCCTTCTAGCCTGGTTCTCAAATCTTCTTCCCATAGTGGCCACACTAATTCTTTTCTTTTTCTTCTTTTCCTTTTCCTTCACTTTCTCTAACAGTGCTTTAAGGTTCTCTTGACCCTTTGCCAAGGTCATGAGGAGTTGCTGGAATTGTGAATTCTGTGCTTGCAGATCTTTAACCGTCTGCTCTATATCCATCTTGCTGAAATAAACAGCAGAAAGTTAAGGAAACCTGGTGTGAAGACATGTTAATGCATATGATGAATGATGTGTATTCATGTAATGCATTCAAGGATTCATAAATTCAAATTTGTTGTAAACAAAAAAGAACACACGTCATATTAATAAGAAGAAAATTGTTAGTACATAAATGCCCCATGGGCAAAATATTACAAAATTCTTAATGTAAAAAGACATTGCACATCCTCTTTGGTGCCATGTAAGTGTTGAGATTCTGCTCTTCATGGAGTCGACGGGTAAGTTCCAAGACCTTCTTCTCACTGGCGTAGAAGTTGGCTTCAAAAGTATTCGTTCTTCCTTGAGCTGTATCCAACTCTTTTGCAAATCTTCCAATGATGTTGGCATGTATGGATGCAGGAAGGTGTATGGAACCTCTCCTTCCACAACAAGCTCTTTGATCATAGGCAGAATGTGAGGGTAAGGCATCATAAGACTCTGAGCGCGGGTTCGTACCCACTTGAGGTAAGGCTCAAGGGGGATGGAATTCTTGTGTCCCAGTGTCTTACTATCCACTTTGTTGGGCATCCTCCAAGCTCGGATAAACCTTTGACGAAGTCCTTGAGAATCATTGTCGAAGTCAAAAACCAAGTCAGGAATCAGCATATCATGAGGGCCATCCCTTCGGGCATACCCAAATTGCCTCAGAGCTAAACAAGGTTTATAGGTAATGCCTCCCCTAATGTCAAGTAGTGAGACATTATGTAACTCTCCGCAACGATCAATGATGATAACATTTTCTCTAGATCGAGAACACCAATGAACATCAGAATGTGTGAGGGTCATCAACTGTTGTGACCACCTTAAACCCTGCTCATTCTTCAAAACTGACTGGCGAAGGTTAGAAATAAACCACCTTGCTAGAATAGGAGTACAGCATATGAGAACACCTCTTTTCCTCATTGTTCGTGTGTAAAATGAGTGTAGGATGTCCTCAAGCAATGTAGGCACATGATTCCGAGATATGAAAATCTGGACAACATTCACATCTATAAGATGATCAGGGTTTGGGAACAAAACCAACCCATAGATGAGAAGTGCTACAATCTCCTCAAAAGCTTACAGATCTAGAGAATTCCAGCAGTCTTGTGCCTTCTCAAACAGAAACTTTGCCAAGAAACCCTTGACACCACTTCTGGTTTCCCAATGACCTTTGATATCAGATGGTTGCAAGTGTAAGGCTTGAGCAACATCTTTAGGCTTTGGTTCTCTTTCTGTACCGATGTAGGGTAGTTGATGGAGAATAGAAATCCTCAGGAGTTGAGAAAATTCCTCCAAAGTAGGTACTAGTTGGTAATCAGGAAATGTAAAGCAATGGTGTAGGGGGTCAAAGAACTGGAAGAGAACTTTCACCATGTCTTCTTTAATGTTGGAGTTGACCAAGTTGAGAAGTCTACCATGTCTTTCACTAGAGATAATTCTCTGGAATCTTGGAAGTGAGCTCCTTGAGTTAAGGAGGGATCCTCATAAGGTTGACTTGAATTGTTTTCCTGCGAAGAGATTCCATGACCTACAAAACAAGAACAAAGATGAAGATCCAAACCCTTGAAATGGTTAGTGGATGAAAATGATGCTTTATGATGTTCATGATGTATGCACAAGTATATGTACAAGCAAGTCACACAAGATCCTAGTTTCAGGCTTGCATGGGGTTTCATAGGTAAGTACCCTCTTGAGGTTAGTTGACTCAACCTGTCCTATAAATAGTAACCGGGTTCTAAGGATCTCAATAACACTGGATTATTTTCTGTGTTCATTGTTTCAGTTTAGCCACTTAACTGGCGACTGAAATATTCCAAGAAAATAACCCTCAATGAGTGTAGTATCGAGTATCTACCAACTTCGGACATCACCAAAACCGGTCATCTCACTACCCCTAAAAAGGCCAAGATGGTCAAGTAAAGGTTATAAGAGTTCATTAGTGCTTCATGACATCACTCAGCAGCCCCGTATTCTCTTTGATTTACTCAAAGGCTACCGGTACCCACAAATATGTCGCACTAATATAGTTATTGCTTCAACCATGTCGGTACACCCCGCACAGTTTCCACAACGTATTGCTATTTACCTATGAATGTTTCCCAAATCCGGGTAGAGGATTTCAAGCCCAAACAATAGATCCAATTGTAAAGCAATCAAAGCAAACAAGATAAGCATGCAAAGGTGATCTAAACCCTAAGGTTACTCCACTTTTAAAGTTTTCCCCAGCAGAGTCGCCAGTTCTGTGATACGGTGGGAGAACTGACTTGAGGTTTTGCGTTTGTGTTTGCAAATGTTTCGGTTTAGCAAGAGTCGCCGCCGACTTTTTATTTTATCCTAAGGAAAGGTAAAAAAGCACAGGAAAGACCTTTGAGATGTTTTCTTGGGTTCGAGGAGTAGATTATGAAAAGGGAAGGTGCAAGCACCCTTTTCATCCATGGTTATCCATGGGCTCTTAGTTACTTGTTTAGATCACTTGCTTTTGCTTTTCAATTGTTTGAAATCGTGCTTTGTGTGTGGTTTTGAAAGATGTTTTGAAAAGAAGCCATCATTGTGGAAACATTTGTAATGATTCTTGTTTGAATGTATACAAAGGTGTTTTTGTCTTTTGAAAAGATGTTTCAATTTTTTGAAAGTTTGTTTTGGAAATGTTTTGAAATTGTGTTGTGAGGTGTGTTTGAAAATAGCAAGGATGTTTTTGCAAGTTTTGATCGAGTAACTAAAATCTATCTACCCTATTTTACTCAAAGATCTTTCTTATATGTTTTTAACCCTTTTGACAGTGTTGCTTTACCATTGCATTTGGTAAACAACCTTGTATTAGGATGTTAAACGGGATAGGCGTGAGTCATCGTATAGACCATGATAGCAATTGTGTTAAGTATTTTTTAGCAAATTTTTGAGGGACTAGATCATTTTTGTATAGGCAACCAAGATAGCGTCATCGAGGGACTATGATCTTTTGTTTTTTGTTTTTGTTTTGCCAAAGTACTCAACATGCATAACATGGCCCATTTTTAAGGCAACAAGTGGATGTAACCCTAGGGGTGTATGTGTGCATTCTGTTTGATTTTCATGCATTTTTGTCTTTGTATTAGGTCAAGCTACTTGTTGATTTTGGATTTTTGCATACAAACCCTAATCTCTAATCATGGCATAATTGAAAGCGTAAATGCGTAAAAAATAAATCTACCACTATTACAACAAGATTATAGGGAGGGGGATACAATTTTTGAATGGGGATTATTTGACAAGAAATTAAAACCCTAGTTTTACTATTACATCCAAATTGAATCAAATGGTATAAATAATAAATGAATAATATTTAAATAAACAAATTAAATAAATATATAAAATAATATGAATATGCAAAAAGGATTTTGTTTATTTTTATGTATGTAAAAATATTTAATGTAAAAAAGAAAAGGATAATAAAAAAGGATTATTATTTTTTTATTAAGGGTAAACCCTAATTTCTTTTAAAAATACAAATATATTAAATATACTATTTATATACAATAAAATAAAATAGTGTATATACAAAAATAAAATATATTTAGAAAAAGTGTTATTTAAGTATAAATAATAAAAATAAAAATATAATATTTTTATGTTTTTATTCTAAAGTATCTATTTAAATAAAATAAAAGTATGTATATATACTTTAATTGTATTAATTATGTAATAAAATAAAATATAAAATAAAAATATATTAGAACAATATTTTTTTAGTGTGAATAGAATAAAGAATAAAATAAAAGTATAATTTATATATTCTTTTTAAGTTTTCAAAAACTAAAACATATACTAATTAAATTGTTTTCATGTTAGAAAAAATAAAAATAAAATACAAAATAAATGTAAAAAATTTATTAAAATATTTTTGGGTATTTTTTATATTTAGAAATAATAAAATAAAATCAGAAATGAAAATAAAATACAAAAATATAAAATATAAAGAAATTGGGCCAGGGGTGCATTAAGCAAAAGGGGGTGTCAATAGTGAGCCAGAACCAAGCCCAGCCCACCACACTTCATCTTCAACCTCTGTTCTTCAAAAACGCGTGCGCTTGTACCAAACATGAACATCCTGCATACGAGCTCTATTGGAAAAACACATAACATCAAAGTTGTAGGGTTTTCTAAGACGAATTCAACCCTATAAAAAACTTGTCCTAACTCTCAAAGACCAGAGAGAATTTCTCTGGCCCTAAATCTTAACCTATTTTTTTCAGAATGTTCATGGACCAAATTCTCTTAGAATGCTTAATTAAAATGAAAGCTTAGCATATGTACAGCTTCATGGCCATGAATACTACATTTCTTATTCACAAACCTAAGTCTAAATGTTCCTAAATAGAGAGATAGGAAGTTGATAAAAACCTGTTTCAGCTGACTTCGTGTATGGCAATGTGGAGCTTTTCAGCAAGGCTTGAGATGTTTGGAAGCTTGCCTGAACTTCCCCTGACCTTCTCCAATGCCTAGCTTGCCTTGAAGGTTCTTGAACAAGCCTACATAACTCAACCTGCACAAGCTGAAATTGAAAATGGCAAACCCTGTAAATGGAGTTACAATTAGTGTTTAAGGGTTGGGATAGTTTAGATGGGTTATGTGGAAGATGTTTGAACCAATTTGGGACAAAATGCACGAGCAATTTGTGTTGTGGAACTCAAACTGCAGGGAATGCCCTGTTTTGACAATGAGATGTGATTTTGTGCTATGGGAGGTTTGAAGGCTCAAAGGGTCGTGTTTCTAGTTCAAGGGGATGTGAGAAAGATGTTTCAAAAGCTTGCACAAGTTAGTTTTTGCTGATGTTCAAGTTCTTGTGTTTTGGACAAATTGCTTGGTTATGAAGCAAAGTATGGGAAGTGATGTGAAGCAGGCATGTACAGGCTACTCGTCAGCTTGTACACTTTTCCCTTGGCCCCTCAAGTTTTTGGATCTGATTTGCTGCACAAGATATGGCTCAATGCTCAAGGATTTAGTTTTGACATAAAGCATGACTTAAGCAAAAATGGAAACATTGCTTTTCCTACTTAGGGATTAATCTAATGTGCAATGTTTTAATTACCAAAACAATTCCTTAAACCAATGGATTTGCATTTAATTAATGAGTGTGAAATGGTTTTGAGGCCTGTAATCTAGTGCAAATCAAGTTGATTTGAATTTGCAACTTGTATGGACATGAACATGCCATGGATGAAAAGTGAGTTTTTGCCAACTTCAAGCCTTCGGTTCTACCTAACCACAAATGAGTTTGGAGAGTTCTTGGACATTATGGAAAGCTTGCAACATGCTCTACATTCCATATGTGAAATGCAATTTGAGATTATAAGTGGAACTATATGAAAAATGGCCATGAAGATAGGTCAAAATCCTGCCTAAATTAGGGCAAAATTTCACTAATTTAAAAGTTTTATGGACCCTTGTTCCAAATATCATAACTTGAGATCCAAGCTTATTTTGGGAAAACTTTGTGAATAAAAGTTGTAGACTTTGTGGAGGACTACAACATTCATGTTGGAATTTTTGTTTGAATCCAATTGCATCATGGTGAAAATGTTGGGCAAAGTTAGGAAAAATTAAGAAAATTTCATAACTTAGAAAAATTCTAAGTTATGAAATTTTTCAACTTTAAACCCTAATTTGCAAAAATGGGTTTCTTGATGAACAAGTTTCATATTTTGACACATCTTGATGAAAAATGACCCTTGGCACTTGATTTTGACCAAAAAGTCAAAGTTTGACTTTTCAGTGTAAAGTCAAATTTGATCAGTTGACTGGAAAATTCATCTGTCAATCCAATGCAATTGAGATCTTTTAAGCTTTGTGAATATGTAAAGATGATGCCATTGAGTCCTTGAATCCATGCTTGAGCTCAATTTGCCATTGGCTAGGTCAAAAGTCAGAAATTGCCCTTGTACAGTCAAAACCCTAAAAATGACCATTTTGCCCTTTTGATGATCTAATCAAATTTCTTGAGGAGTTATGGTCCAAACTTGATCAAATGGTTCATATGAGTTTATAATGTTGATGTGGGTCAAAAATTATGAGGTTTGACTGTAAATTGGCCATAGTTGACTTTTTCCCCAATACATTTGATTTCTAGGTCAACTGTCCAATTGACTGGGCAAATATTTGATTCAAGGCTTGAAACCTGGTATGGAAAAACTTATGAGTCCAACATGAAGTATGAAAGTCATTTTGAGCATTAGAAGTCCAAAAATCCCTGTGCAAACTCAAACCCTAATTTAGGTCATCAGTGCAAGGAGATGTCTTGAGCAGAGCAAAACCCTAATCCTATCTGGAGTTCAAGGAGCCTTGTGAGGGGAAATCTTGATAAAATGAGAGGGCAAATTTTGGGGTACAACACCATGTATCTTACATACACACACACACACACACACACACACACACACACACACACACACACACACACACACACACACACACACACACACACACACACACACTTTCATATCCTCATCCACTCCGGATCTCATTGCCAATGAATCTATTATTGCCAGTTAGGACTTCGAACATCCAATCAACCAAGCCGAAGACGAAGGAGAGGAATATTTTGAAATACCGGGGGAACTAGCCATACTTCTAATGCAAGAGAAGAAAGCTATTAAAACTCATGAAAATCTAGTTGAAGTTATCAACCCAGGGACCGATACACACAGGAAAGAAGTCAAGATCGGCGCTAACCTATAAAATGGTATCAAGAGAAGACTGGTTCAGATGTTACATAACTATGTTGTAGTGTTTTCTTGGTCGTATGAAGATATTCCTGGGTTGGATACCGACCTTGTGGTTCATCGTCTTCCAACAAAGAAAGATTTTCCTCCTATTAAGAAAAAGGTTTGTCGCATGCGGCCTGGCATGTATGAAAAGATAAAAGCTGAAGTGATGAAACAATTCGATGCAGGTTTCTTAGCCGTGACATCTTATCCTCAATGGGTCGCGAACGTGTTTCTCGTGCCAAAAAAATATTGAAAGGTTCGTATGCATGTGGACTATTGGGATTTAAATATGGTAAGCCCCAAAGATGATTTCCCTCTACCTCATATCGACATTTTGGTTGACAATACCGCTCAACATAAAGCCTTCTCCTTTATGGATGGATTTTCTGGCTACAATCAAATCAAGATGGCTCCCAAAGACATGGAAAATTTCACCTTCGTTACAAAATGGGGCACCTTTTGTTACAAGATCATGCCGTTCGGATTAAAGAATGCAGGGGAAACATATCAAAGAGCTATGGTAGCTTTATTTCATGATATGGTCCATCATGAAATAGCGGTCTACATGGATGATATGATTGCAATGTCGAAACTAAAGAAGAGCATTTAGATCACCTACACAAGCTATTTGAGAGGCTGAAGAAGTACAAGTTGAGGTTGAACCCTAATAAGTGCACATTTGGAATAAGGTCTGGAAAGCTTCTAGGTTTTGTCTTCAGTGGTAAAGGCATCAAAGTTGATCCTGCAAAGGTAAAAGCCATTCAAGAAATTCCAGTTCCCCATTCTGAAAGGAGGTCGGAGGCTTCTTGGGTCGACTTAACTACATTTCCCGCTTCATATCTCACTTAAATGCTACTTGTGAGCCAACCTTCAAACTCTTGAAGAAAGATCAAGTAGTCAGATGGAACAACGATTGCCAAGCTGCCTTCTACAAAATCAAGGAATATTTGAAAGAACCTTCCATCCTTATGCCTCTAGTGGAAGGAAGAGCATTGATCATGTACTTGACTATGCTAGAGAATTCTATGGGGTGTGTGTTGGGCCAACATGATGAGTATGGCCGAAAAGAGCATGTAATATACTACCTGAGAAAAAAGTTTACCGACTGTGAAACCAAATATTCACTGCTCGAGAAAACTTGCTATGCTCTGGCATGGGCTTCTTGCTGCTAAGACATTATATGTTGGATCACACGACTTTATTGATTTCTAAGATGGACCCTATCAAGTACATCTTCGAGAAGCCCGCCCTCTCTGGACGAATAGCTAGATGGAAAATGATTCTAACTTAATACGATATTCAATATATGACACAAAAGGCCATCAAAGGAAGTGTATTGGCAGATCATTTGACCCATCAAGCTGTTGATGATTATAAGTCTATGAACTTTGACTTCCCGAATGAGAATATCATGTTAGTGACTCAATGTGCAAAACCTGGACCGTATGACAGAGCTGAACAAGGATCCCGATGGACTATGGTTTTCGATGGGGCTTCTAACGCTTTGGGTAATGGAATTGGTGTTGTGATGATTTCTCCTGAAGGTTTCCATACTCCTTTCACTGTTAGATCGTGCTTCGATTGTATGAACAACATGGCTAAGTACGAGGCGTGTATGTTGGGATTGAAGGCTGCCATTGACTTAAGGATCAAGTATTTGGATGTATTCGGATATTCTGCTCTAGTGATTATCCAAGTAAAGGGAGAGTGGGACACTAAGCATCCTAACCTTATTCCTTACAAGGAGCTTATATTAACTCTGATCCCATGCTTCGAAGAGATCACATTTGAACACTTCCCTAGAGAGGAAAATCAGTTAGCAGACGCTTTGGAAACAATGTCTTCTATGTTCAAAGTCAAATGGGACAATGAAGCTCCTATGATTACAATTGAAAATTTTTACGAACCTGCGCATGGCTATGAGCTTGACACTGACGAAGAGAAACCATGGTACCATGAGGTGAAGAGATATCTTGAAGCACAAGAGTATCCTGAAGGAGCTTCCATCAATGATAAGAAATTCTTGTAAATATTTTCAGCCAAATTATTTCTAAGCATCGAAATCCTGTACAAGTGCAACCATGATTCTACTCTACTGCGATGTGTGGACAAGAAGGAGGCATTGAAAATTATGGAAGACATGCATGATGGAATCTTTGGGACTCACTCTAGTGGGCACACTATGGCCAAGAAAATCCCGAGGGTTGGTTACTTTTGGTCCATAATTTAAACTAATTGTCATCATCACTCAAGGACTTGCCACAAGTGTCAAATCTATGCTGACAAGGTTCATGTACCTCTTATTCCTCTAAATGTCATGACTG
The DNA here is from genome assembly GCA_948472305.1 of Vicia faba. Lineage (NCBI taxonomy): Eukaryota > Viridiplantae > Streptophyta > Magnoliopsida > Fabales > Fabaceae > Vicia > Vicia faba. The sequence continues at coordinate 1,470,761,071 of OX451741.1, forward strand.
CTTCGTGGCCGTTTTCAATTTGGGGCATTGATATGATTGGATAGATCAAACCTACCGCTTCCAATGGACAACATTTCATCCTTTTTTCCATTGATTACTTTACCAAGTGGGTCGAAGCTGCCTCATATGCCTCAATTACCAAGAACGTTGTATCCATGTTTATCAAGCATAACTTCATCTGCCATTACGGTATCCCCGAGAGGATCATCACCGACAATGGGACCAACCCCAACAATGTTATGATTACAGAACTTTGTACTCAGTTCAAAATCAAGCATCACAATTCTTCTTCGTACAGTCCCAAGATGAATGGCGCAGTGGAAGATGCCAATAAAAATATCAAGAAGATTATGCAAAAGATGGTGGTAACATATAAATACTGGCATCAGATGTTACCGTTTGCTCTCCATGGCTACCGTACTTCAGCTCGAACATCAACTGGGGCAACCCCGTTCTCCTTGGTCTATGGCATGGAAGTTGTCCTCCCTGTCGAAGTTCGAATTCCCTCTCTAAGGATAATGAAGGAAGCATATTTAGGTGAAGACAAATGGATTCAAACTAGGTTGGATTAATTGAACTTGATTGACGAGAAGAGACTAGTTGTTGTTTGTCATGGTCAGATGTACCAAAAACGTATGATCAAGGCTTTCAACAAAAAGATCAAGCCTCGAGTATATCAGACTGGCGACTTGGTAATAAAGCGCATCATTCTTCCACAAGGCGACCCCAGGGGCAAATGGACTCCCACTTACGAAGGAACATTTTTTGTAAAGAAAGTTTTCTCTGGTGGTGCCATGATGCTGACTATTATGGATGGCGAAGACTTCCCACATCCTTTGAACACGGACATAGTTAAAAATACTACGCATAAAATGACCCGCTAGGTTGACATACCTAGGAAAAAATAAGGGCATCTCGGCGAACCAAAGAAGTTTGGGCAAAAGTTAGGAATATACGCAAAAGATTGTACACTCGGAGAGTCGAAAACACGAAAGGGCGATTTGGGAAAAAATGGGTATCCTGGTGGACTGAAAACCCGAAAGGGCGGTCCAGGAAAAAGTTAGGGATTAAAGCGTATGACTATGTTCCGTGGGGTCTTTTCAACCAGCTTTATTACTAATGTCTGAAGTTTAAATTGTCCCAGATCAATCCAATCAACTTTTTAAAACGGAAAGGGATAATGTTCGAGGACATAGGGGGAATAGTAGAGTTGGGACACAATGAGATCACTTCCAAGTGGCTGTTATTTTTTGTTTTGTATTCCTTTCATTCTTTTGAAAATTTCCTCTTATTAGGATATATGTCTCTTTGTACAAAAACGCATATTCATGGGAAAAACATTAATACAAATATACTTTGAAGTACAAACTTTTTGTTTTTTCTGTTTTGAGTGCAAAGGTGTCCAATGACTAAAATTAAATGAACATATGCATATAAACATGATTAAACTTTTAGCAAATGTATGCTTAAAAAAATGACAAGCATCTCCTTAAATGCATTTGAGATATCCCCACAAAGTTATTTCAATAACATTATCTCCACAAATTTGGATTCATAAAATCCCCAGCCAGAATTTCAATCTCTGAAAGATCCTCTCCCCAACTGAGTTGGTCATAAAAGGAAGCCTTTTGGATTTCTTCTTAAAGAGACACCTCCCAAGCAGGTTGTCAAATATCCTCTTAAACAAAGTTTATTTCCCCGACAAATGACAAATTCCCCAACTTGAGTTTGCCTCTTAGACTATTATAGATCAAGGGACGACAAACCCTAATCCCCAGTGAAGCCGCCAACAGAGTCATTGCTATCTCCAAAAGCTTCTCTAAAGACTGGAACCCGGCCAAATAAAAGTCAACCCCATTCCTTCAAAAAATAATTTACTAAACCCTAGACCCGACCAGTTAACCGTTCTAGTTTCTTAAACCTGGACCCGACAAGATACTAGTTAACAGTTCAAGTTGTTGAAACCCGGATCCGACCAGATAACAGTAAAACTCAATTTTAAGTTACTAAAGCCTGGACCCAACCAGATACTAGTTCAACTTCACTCCATTTATCTAAAGCCTGGAATCCGACCAGATAACAGTTTAACTTCATCCTTTCAAGCAACTTACTATGAAGCATGGACCCGACCAGATACTAGTTCAACTTCATCCCGTCCAAAAAAATTACTCTGAAACCTGGATCCGACCAGATAATAGTAAATCTCAATTTTAAGTTACTAAAGCATGGACCCAACCGGATAATAGTTTAACTTCTTCAGTTACTGCAAAGCCTGGACCCGACCAGACAAACAGTTCGAGTTGGTGAAACCTGGACCCGACCAGATAACAGTTAGCCTCAAGTTTAAGCTACGAAACCTGGAATCCAACCAGATAACAGTTTAACTTCTTCAATTTTTTGCGAAACCTGGAATTCAACCAGATAACAGTTAGTTTCCTAGTAGAGTTTTCCACTATCCCTAGTGAGTTGCTGTAAAGCCTAGAATCCGACAAGATAATAGTTAACTTCCTTATCCCCAGCAAGCTGGTGTGAAGCCTGGAATCCGACCATATAACAACTAAACTTTCTTCCTCTCTAATTAAGAGATAGCTCCCCAGTAGAGCAATGAACAACTAAAACTCCTGAACTCTATTCCCCAAGAAGAAATCAACACTCCCCACAGAGTTTTCTCAAGCAAAGTCAATATTCCCCATCAGAATTCTCTTCAAACAATAAAGCAGGAATCCCCAGCGGAAACACTCTAAACAAGGTTTGAAGATGCACATACTCTTCATCCTCAACAGCGATCCGGGATTTAACTTCCTAAAACTCCCCAACATTTGTCAAGGATTTATTTTCCCGGACAAAGATGCACTTCAATAACATTTCACACTCATACATCATAACATATGCATACGAAGCACATATAGCACAACCTCATTTTTTAGAACACCATTACAAAATGCATTCCATACATCATGACATTGCATACAACTAATTGCTTACCTTTTCAGGAAAGATCAATCACCAAATAATTATCATCAACAATTTTCAACAGGTCCAAGAATAGTTCCTGAAACAAGACATAGTAACTACCTACGCGGCCAGATGCAGCTTCACACTGGCTCATCCTGAAGCAATCTTACACAAATTCCTTCTCATATATTTCCAAATGATGTTTCACACGGACTCATCCCGAAGAAGTTCTAACAAGGCTCCTTCTCATATATTTCAAGATGAAGTTTCACACGGACTCATCCCGAAGCAGCCCTACCCAGGCTCCATCTCATATATTTCCAGATGAAGTTTCACACCGACTCATCCCGAAGCAGCCCTACCCAGGCTCCGTCTCATATATTTCCAGATGAAGTTTCACACAGACTCGTCCTGAAGCAGCCCTACCCAGGCTCCTTCTCATATATTTCCAGATGAAGTTTCACACGGACTCATCCCGAAGAAGCCCTACCCAGGCTCCTTTTCATGAATTTCCAGATGCAGTTTCACACGGACTCATCTCGTAGTAGCCCTACCCAGGCTCCTTCTCATATATTTCCATATGAATTTTTACACAGACTTATCTTGAAGCAGCCCTATCACGGATCTTTCTCATATATTTCCAGATGAAGTTTCACACGGACTCATCCTGAAGAAGCCCTACCAAGGCTCCTTCTCATATATTTCCAGATGAAGTTTCACACAGACTCATTTCGAAGCAATCTTACACGGGTTCCTTCTAATTTTTTTTCCAAATGCAGCTTCACACAGGATCATCCTAAAGCAATCTTACACGGGTTCCTTCTAATGTATTTCCAAATGCAGCTTCGCTCGGGCTCAACACGGGTCCATTCTAACATATCAATCAGATTTACTCGACCAAAGATTTATTCTGATACTTCTCTGACACCTGTTGTTTCTGTAAAAATCGACCAAAGATTTATTATGATGCTTCTTCTAATTTCTACAAACAGTCACTATGAATGGCATATGTAAGCCCATCTTCGACAAACTTTTCATTATTCTCCAAATGGCATCTTTAAGCCCATTCCTGATATAATCAAGTAACATATCAGGGAGTGCAAATTTCTTGGCACTAGTGTTCAATCATCTTCTACCTTCAAGCTATGAACGACGACGTGCCATTTTTGCTTTTCAGGTTTAAGAAAATTGAACAGTGGAAGCTGTTGTACCCCAAAATTTGCCCTCTCATTTTCTCAAGATTTCTCTCACAAGATGTCCAAGAAGGCACAAGGATGGATCAGCTCAGGATGCCTCCTCAAGCACTGATGATTAAAAATTAGGGTTTGAGTTTGCACAAGGACAATTGGACCTCTAATACTTCAAATGACTTTCATGGATCATTATGGACCTTCAAGAATGCTCATGTCAAGTTTCAAGTCTGTTATCATAAATTCTGCTCAATCAAATGACCAGATAACGTAAAATCAACTGTATTAGGCAAAAAGTCAATTGTACACTGAAAAGTCAAACTTTGACTTTTTGATTAAAATCAAGTTTCAAAAATCATATTCCATCCAGACATGTAAAAACATGAAGATTGTTCACCAAGAAATCAAAAGTCAAAATTATATTTGAAAAGTTTAAATTCTAAGACTTAGAAATTTTTCTAAGAGTTAGAAAGATAACTTTTTTTCCCTGACTTTGTGCCAAATTTTCACCATGATAAAAGATGATTCAAGGAAAACTTCCAACATGAAAGTTGTAGACCTCAATGAGATCTAAAACATTGTAGGGCAGGACTTTGTATATAAATTCTTGTATTTTGAGTTATAAATTCATGAAGTCATGTGATTTTTGTATAAACACTTAGAGAAATTTTCAGTAGTTTTAGTCTGGTTTTTGTCCCAACTTCTTGGCCAATTTTCATCAAGTTCCAGCTTGATTCAACAAAAGTGTAAAACATTAAAGTTGTATAGGAGGTTCCAATCTTTCCAAAAAGTCCAAGAACTCATTGAGATCATTCTTGAGCTGAGAGAATCGAAGAGATGAAGTTAGGGTTTCATTCTTGAATTACAAGGTAGAATTTGTGATGAACACTTGACTAGAATTCCAACCAAAGCTACAAGATCTATCTTTTCAAGCTATGTTCTCTCCAAATCTATGCATAATTAAGAAATTACACAAACCCTAAGTGTATTACACAAGCATTTGAAACTTTGTCCAAGTCTTGATACCATTTATGGTTAGAAATGCAAAAGCAACATTTCCATTTGCATAAAGCTTAACTTTTCAAACCACTCTCTTCTTTGAAAGCTTGAAATCCATTCTAAAGATCACAACAAATATCTCAACATCAGAAGCAATCCACAAGACCTGCAAAGCATTGCTAAGTTCCATAATTCACTCCTTTCTTCATCATGAAGCAACTTGTCTTTATGAATTTGAAAAATGCATAACATGTGATTTTCAAAAATCTGAGTTGTTTCAAGTCTCAAACCTTCTATGTAAATAGAGAGGCCATTTGCAAGATAAATAAGTCAGAAAAAATAGAGAGAAAAGCAAGAAGTTTTGTTGTAAACTAGCCATCAAAATCCCATACTCTAAAAAAAACACCATAATTGTCCAAAAAGCTTCCACTCTTGAGTTTAAAAGTCCAAATCTTTGGAACTCTCACACCTTGCAAGATCTATCCAAACAAACTATCCAAATACTCCACATACATCATATAGACAACAACTCAAACTTAAGCACAACTTCTGTAACATCTCTATTTCTCTAAGCTCAAGAACACTCAAGGAAGCAACTCAAGCTCAAAACACAAATTCCAGCTTCAAGGTAAGTCTCCTTGACTTTAAACTCTTCATTTCAAGCATTATTAATTGATTTATCATTGAAGATAAAATGTAATAACCATTCCCCTTGAAGCCAACCTTTGTTTGTCTTCCATTCTTGTCATTTATGTGTTGAGAACTAACCCATGCGTGCAGCAAAACAATGGTAAAATGAAAAAAATGGCAGTATGAGTCAACACATACTCACATGAGTCGACTCATTTTAGTGGCATGAAAGGTTATGAGTCGACACAAAACCTCATGAGTCGATACATACTGCTATAAGAGGAACAAAATAGAAAGGAAAAAGGCTCATGAGTCGAAATATGTAGGGAATATGTCGATGCATACCCTTATGCATCGACTCACACTAAGTTGATTTGGACTTACAAGAGCAGGGAAAGTTTATGTGTCGATGCAAAAGAGCATGTGTCGACACATAATGCTTAAAAATGAATTTTTCTTCTTTTTTACATTGTTTTTATAATTTCTATATACTTTCTTCATGGATATTCAATATAGTTGTAATATTTAAGCTTTTATTTCACCCCCATTCATAAATTGTACCCCCGTCCCCCTATTGATATAATAGCTTAGGATTTTAATTTACACAAATTTATCGTTTTCATATAATTGTTAGTAATTAGGGTATGTAAGGAAAGATGAAATCGATGCTTACAAAAACCCTAATCCAATACAAAACAATGCATGAAATCAAAACACTTGCGCACTACACCTCTAGGGTTAAATCCACTTGTTGCCTTCGGAAAATGGTCATGTTATGCATGTGAGATGCCTTAGTAAAAACAATCAAAAATACAAGATCATAGTCCCTCGATGACGCTACGAATGTGGCCTTACAAATGATGTTAGTCCCTTAAGAAAAATGCTAAGGTATCTCACAACAGTGCATGTTCCAAATATAGGGCTACTTACCAATCAATGGTAGATAGCAATGTCAAAGGAAGAGATAAATGAACAAAAGACTTTTGAGTAGGTAGAACGTTCCTAGTTGCTTGCTCACAATCCATCTTCAAAAACAAACATCTTTTCAAACACACCAAACACTTTCAAAATATGAAATATTTTCAAAAGTCCAACACTTTGTATGCATTCTTATAAAGACGAGAATCATTAAAAAGTTAGCCTAAATGAAGGAGCTTTTCAAAAATACTTTCAAAACCCACCATAAACACATTTCAAACAAATCAATTTCAAAAGTCATCTAGCAAGAAAATTAGAGCCCATAGATAACTACTGATGAAAAGGGTGCTAACAACTTCCCTTTTCATAATCTACCCCCCCAAACTCAAGAAAATATCTCAAAGGTCTTTCCTATTCTTTTCACCCTTTCCATATTGGATAAAAGAAAAATAGGTGGCGACTCTTGATATTCGCAACAATTGCCATAAAAATGCAAAACACCCAAGTCAGTTCTCCTACCGTATTACAGACATTATATTCTGTTAACATTTGTTTCATCCAAATCAATCGAGAAGAACTGCTTCCTACAACAATATACTCAGCCTCAGCAGTGGACAGAGACACACAATTTTTCGTCTTATTGAACCAAGATATGAGATTATTTCCCAGAAAGAAGCATCCTCCTAATGTACTTTTTCTATCATTAGGACTTCCTGCCCAATCAACATCACACTAAACAATTAAAGCATAACTAGATCCATGAGAGTATAGCATACCATAGTCACTTGTCCCATTCAGATATTTAATAATTCTCTTTACATGGTTAGCATGGCTAACTTTAGAATCATCTTGATATCTAGCACACATCCCTACGACAAAGGCAATGTCAGGTCTGCTAGCTGTGAGATATAGAAGACTTCCTATCATACTTCTGTAAAGACTTTGATCCACACTTACTCCTTTTTCATCTTTAGATAATTTCACATGTGTGGGAGTAGGAGTTCTTTTGTGACAGGAATTTTCCATCCCAAATTTCTTTACTATATTCTTAGCATACTTGCTTTAAGATAAAAATGTGGAATCTTCCATTTGTTTAACTTGCAGACCAAGAAAATTGGTTAACTCACCAACAAGGCTCATCTCAAATTCTGACTGCATTTTCTTGATAAAATGTTGAACCATCTCATTTGACATCCCACCAAACACAATATTATCAACATAAATTTGTGCAATCATGATATTCCCTTCTTCTTCCTTGACAAAAAGAGTTTTTTCTATGCCACCTTTCCTATATCCATTCTCACTAAGAAATTCTGTCAATCTCTCAAACCAAGTTCTTGGAGCCTGCTTTAATCCATACATAGATTTCTTTAGTGTGTACACATGTTTGGGAAAACATGGATCAACAAATCCCTTAGGTTGTTCCACATAAACTTCTTCATTCAGATATCTATTTAAGAATCCACTCTTTACATCCATTCAAAATAATTTAAATTTTAGTATGCATGCAATTCCCAAGAGTAGTCTGATTGATTCAAGTCTGGCCACAAGAGTAAAGGTTTCATCAAAGTCAACTCCTTCAATTTGAGTGTATCCTTGTGCAACTAACCTTGCCTTATTTCTAGTGACCAGACCTTTTTCATCAGATTTATTATTGTACACCCATTTAGTGCTAATCACATTTGTCCCTTCAGGTCTTGGAACTATATCCCAAACTTCATTTCTACTGAATTGTTCTAGCTCTTCCTGCATAACATTAATCCAGAACTCATCATTTAGGGCCTCTTTGACATTCTTAGGATCAATATTTGACACAACGCAAGAGTTTGATATCGCATCTCTTAATCTGGTAGTAACTCCTTTATTTAGATCTCCTATGATGAGCTTCTTAGGATGATCTCCTCGGGTTCTAATTGAAGGTCGTTTATTAAGATGACTAGGCTCGGGATCATCTTGAGGTTGATTAGAATCAATACTTCTGTCATTTGATTATGTTGGAATATCATACAAGGATGTTCCAACATCTTCAAAGACATCTTCTTCATCATTCCATCCTTTATCATCAATAATAACATTTATGGATTCCATCATAACCTTCGTTCTGAAGTTAAAGACTTTGTAAGCTCTGCTATTTGTAAAATAACCCAAGAATGTTCCTTCATCACTCTTGGGATCGATCTTCCTCCTTTGTTCATGATCAGCTAAGATGTAACATTTACTTCCAAAAACATGAAAGTATTTGACAGTTGGTTTTCTTCCCCTCCATATTTCATACAAGGTGGCTGAAGTACATTTCCTTAGAGTGACTCTGTTATGGATATAGCACGCAATATTCATATCTTCAGCCCAAAAGTGGTAGGGTAAATTCTTAGCATGAATCATAGCTCTGGAAGATTCTTGAAGGGTTCTGTTTTTATGTTCCAAAATCCCATTTTGTTGAGGAGTAATGGGAGAAGAGAATTCATGACTGATTCCTTCAGAAGAGAAAAACTCAGCAAATTTATAGTTTTCCATCATCACTTTTGATTCTAATGACAAGACTATCTTTATCCCTTTGAAGTTTTTGATAGAGATATTTAAACACTTCAAAAGTTTCTTATTTTTCTCTAGTAAAGCTTATCCATGTGTACCTAGAGAAGTCATCTACAACAACATAGGCACACTTCCTTCCACCAAGACTTTTAACCTGCATAGGTCCCATCAAGTCCATGTGAATAAGTTCCAAAACTTTTAATGTAGTAAGATGTTGGATCTTCTGATGTGACATCTTAGTTTTCTTTCCAATCTGGAAGTCACCATATATTCTTCCTTCTTCTATATTGAGCTTAGGAATCCATCTCACAACTTCTTCAGATATAATTCTTTTCATTCTTTTCAGATGCAAGTGTTCCAATTTTTGGTGCCATAGTTTAACTTCATTTTCTTTAGCCAAAACACATGTTGAGGAGAAGTTCAATTCTTGGGGAACCCATAAGTAACAATTATCTTTAGATCTAATTCCTTTCATAATAACTTCATTCTTTTCATTGCAAACAAGACATTCTTCCTTAGTGAAGTTAACTTTGAATCCTTGATCACACAATTGGCTTATACTTATCAAGTTAGTTGTTAACCCTTTAATAAGTAACAAATCATTAAGCTTGGGGACTCCTGAACATTCCAGCTTGCCAACTCCTTTGATTTCACCTTTGGCTCCATCACCAAAAGTCACATAACTGGTGGAATGAGATTTGATATTTGTCAACAGATTCTTGACACCTGTCATGTGTCTAAAACAACTACTGTCAAAGTACAAGTCATCTTTGGTTGATACTCTGAGAGAGGTATGAGCTATGAAACTAGGAACATTAGACTTGGGAACCCACTGTTTCTTCTATTTGCTGTTTTGGGGAATCTGATCAGTTTTGGGAAGAGGAGTAGTTTTAGGATATCCATACAACTTGAAACAGAAAGGCCTTATATGACCAAGCCTTCCACAGTGATGACATCTCAAGGGCTGGGAATTTCCTTTAATGTGATTAAACTTTTTCTTGCCATGATATTTTCCATGATGTCCTTTCTTCCCATGATGTTTAGACATTTGATTTGACATCCTTGGTTTAGACTCTAATGAAGGTTCTTCTGAATTTGGTTCCTTTTTCTCATTAAACCCTAGACCACTCTTGTCTCATGTCATTCTTCCTGCTTGAATAATTTCATCTAATGTGTCAGACCCATTATTCGGCATCTTGGGAGATTTGACTACTCTATCAAGATTTGAATTCAAGGATGTCACTCCACTATCCAGATTAGAAATCATTTTCAAATGCTCTTTTATTTCTGCCTTTAGCTGGGATACGAGTGCTTTCTGTTTCTCCCCTTCTAGGCACAATTCTACACTTTTGAGACATAATTATTTGTATGAAGAAACTAACTCATCAAAGGTTAGTTCCCCATCACTAGACTCTTCATCAGAGACATGTTTGCCAGTCAATGCTTTAACATACTTGGCATATTCTTCAAGATCACTCTCTGAGTCATCTTCAGACCAAGTAAAAGATAGATTCTTCTTCTGTTTCATAAGATATGTAGGACATTAAGCTCTAATGTGACCAAAGCCTTCACATTCATGACATTGTATTCCCTTTCCTTGAGTGGATTATTCTTCAGCCCTTTTTCTTCCAAACTCATTTGACTTATGGATTTCATATGAGATGTTCTTGACATTTAATCTTTGGTTCCTATCCATTCTTTTTATCACTTTGTTAAACTGTCTTCCAAGCATAGATAAGGCATTTGATATTCCGCCATCTGTATCAAGATCACAATCCTCCTCTTCATCTTCAGTATTTAATACAAAGGCTATGCATTTGTTCTTATTTTCAGATCTTTCATTAAAGCTTAATTCAAATGTCAGAAGGGATCCAACAGTTCATCCACTTTCATTTTGTCAATGTCTTGAGGTATTTTTCTCACCAATTTGTCTTTAGGTATTTTCTCTCCCAAAGTACTGGATGCATTAGCAATCTCAAGAATGTTCATATGGAATTCATTAATACTTTCATCATCCTTCATTCTCAAATTCTCAAATTTTATGGTGAACAACTGAAGTCTTGACATCTTAACTTTGGATGTGCCTTCATGAGTAGATTTAAGAATTCCCCATGCATATTTAGTTACTTCACATGTGTTCACTAATATGAAAATGTTCTTGTAAATTCCATTGAATATAACATTCAAGGCTTTATAATTTCCAAGAGCAATTTCATCTTCTTCTTTAGACCAATCTTCTTTTTGTTTTAACTCAGAAGTAGGTTCTCCATTTTCTCCCAATTTGACAAGGTGTTTCCATCCTTTTAGAACTGCTTTCCAAGCTCTACTGTCCAGAGACTTTAAGAAGGCCACCATATGTTGTTTCCAATAGTAATAATTACTTCCATCCAAAATGGGTGGTCTGTTCATAAATCCTCCTTCCTTGTCCATAGTACCAAAAAGCATCTTCCCTGGATCTCACCCAGATATAGAGCATGATGCCTACTCTGATACCAATTGAAATTCTGGTATCAGATATGTGATGTCGAAGGATATGTCACAACACAAATATATGACGACAAGGTAAATGCAACAATAATAAAAGGAGTAAAAACACAAATAATTATTAACCCAATTCAATGTACAACAACACCTACTTTGGGGGCTACCAAGCCAGGGACAAGTCCACTAAATAATATCAATTCATAGACCCTTAGTAAATAACCAGTTTACGATCTAATCAATTAATCACTACATGTGCTATACTTCTACCTAAGACACACCGAGGTATGAGGCCCTCCTAAAATCCCTTTAATCACACATGTGATCGGTGGAAATAGAACTGACTGTTTTGAAATGCTGGTTCGCGAAATGTCGCGGTAAGCAAGAGTCGCCACCGTCTTTTATTTTCTCCAACAAGGAAAGGACAAAAGCACAGCAAAATTCCTTTTCGAGATGTTTCTCGGTTCGGGAGGTAGATTATAGAAAGGGAAGGTGTTAGCACCCTTTCTATCCGTGGTTATCCACGGGCTCTTAGGTACTTGCTCACTATGTTTTCAAAAAATGTTTGCTTTTCTTGTGTTTGTGGGTTTTGAAAAAAGTTTCATTTTGAAAACTTCTAGGTAACTCGTGTATCAGTCCTCAAGAGTGTATGAAGTGTTTGTTTGAAAATTTTTTGAAAGTGTAGGTGCGAAAAGTTGTTTTTGTTTTTTGAAAGAGCAAGTACCCAGGAGAAATCTACCTACTCTAAGGAATTAAGCTGTGTAAGAGTCCTTTAGACAGTACTATCCCACTATTGAGAAGTAGGTAGCACCGTCGTTGGAGTTATTCGGGTCAATTCGATTATAGGGACATGTGTGGTCACCAAAGCAATAGTAGGACGCCTTAGCGGTAACCCTAATGTCCTAGATCCTTTTTATCCGAGGCAACTGGATCTTTAGACAGGAGGGCGACCTCTAAAACACCCTATACTTGATGACCACCTCGAGGCAACCAAGTGAGGCGTACCCTAGGAGTGGCATGTGCACGTGTGTCAAATTCAGTTAAGATTATCTTGTACATGTCATGGGTGAGCTATGAGTTGATTTAATTTTTCAGACAAGTCTTGCATGCATAATTAACAGTTAATAATTGTGCGGAAAGTAAATTGCGGAAAGGTAAATCTACACTATTACAAGGTGTCGGGTATTTACATCGCCAAAAACATAACCCTTGAAAATAAATTGCGAGAAAATAAAGAAAGCGATAAAAGCCTAATTATCTATTACATTCTCGGAGCAGATACATAAATATGATCAAAATAAATATGCGCGAAAAGAAATTGAATCGGGGACGTCCTTAGGGTTGTGACCCTTTTTGAGAAAAGAATGGAATTTTGGTCCTTTTTGCAATTAATTAAATATTAAACCTAATTTACTAATTAATTAAATAATTAAAAGAAAAAATATTTTTTTAGTTTTTTATGTTTTAATGAAGATAAAAATAAAAGAAAAGAAATTAAAATTGAGTAAAACCAAATTCTAAATTGATTTTATTTATTATAAAAGAGAAGTCACAGATAAACCTAATTAGATTAAATTAATTTGTTAGCATTTTATTTACAAAAAAATAATTAATAGTGAAATTAATAATAATAATAATAATAATAAAAGTATTAGTTTTCTGATTTTATTATGAAAAATAATTTATGAGTTAATTAAATAATAATAATAATAATTAATGAAAAGATTAAATGGAAATAAAAAAAAAGAAAATAATAGAGAAACCAGGGGGGTGCTGGGCCCTTAGGAGGTGTTGATTGGAAATCTGGCCCATTAATGTGCAGGTCTGCTTTGACTTTGAAGATTGCCTAGGCGCAGGGTTGACCAGGAACATGGTGTTCATCATCTTTTGGCCTTTGGATTTTATGATTGTGGCCACATGGCAGGCTGATGCGTGAGGTATATGATGGAACACCTTTGAAAGCCTGCATAGGATCTTGTTAAGAAAAATAAGAAACAATTATTTGGGTGGACCTGGGAATCGAACCCAGGTCCCAATGGTACACAGCCAGCACACCATCCACTGGGCCATCTTGCACGCTTTGTTAATATAATAAGGAACAAAAATAATATATAAAAACAATCATATATGTTGGAAACAATAAAAAAGCGCGCCCTTTTTGAATTGTCCAACCAGGAATGAACACGTCCTTCGTCTTCCTCACATTTCTTGTAAAACACAAACAAATAGCGGGGGTTTTTAACCCCCACAACCTGCAATCAGAAAAAATAGCGAATAGAGTTGTGCTCTATATAAATATTTCGCGAGGGTGAATTTTGATTCGTCTTGATGCAACGATTTCAACCATATGCGTTAGGGGTTCTAATTTTGCCTGAATAATAAAGCCCCAATTTGGAAGCTTGGAAACCCTAGATTTCGTTCATGGTATCTTTGGATTTAGGACGTTTTAATCCAATTAACCTATGCCAAAAGCTTCGTACAGTCCCTAGCAATACAAAACGATCATAAAAAGATGTTAAGTATGCATGAATCAATGATTACGATTATGAAAAAAATGTGCAAACCGTGGGTTCGTGTAGAGCGATTTCTTAGGCCTTAGCACTTGGTTTTGATTCCAATACGTTTCTGGGAGTTCTAGCAATTTATTAGAATCCACAAAATGCTTTGAATCACGTTGGAACCTGGAAAACAGTTTTCAAGTTTTCTTGATTTTTTTCAATATGCTTATGGCTTTTCTGCAGCAATTTTCACGTCCAATGCATTAGGGTTGGGTTCTGTACTTATAGAGGAGCTGAATTAGGTTACAATCTTGCACAAAAGATCCATGGAATGATGATTCAATATTTGATTGAAAATCAAATATTTTTCAATCTTTTTGATTGGAAAAACTTGCTAAATTGGGAGATTCTTGTCCCCTTGATGTGCACACGAGTTTGCCAGCTTGTCTTGAGCTTGTTTGCTTCACAAAAGATTGAAAAAAAACATATCTTTGAATTTCCTACATTTTAAATTAATTAAATGAATTAAAATCAATTAAAAATCCAATTAATTAATAAAAATAAAAAAATAAATTCAAATAGGCTTGATGGGTCGTGCATAAGCCTTGGGCAAAGTTTCAAGAAGAAATTTGAGGCCCATTAGCAGAAACAAGGTGTTTTGAGCAAAGTTGACTTTTGTAAATTCACAAAAATTCCCAACTTCTCCAATGCATATCTTGCTCAATTTTGATCATATGAACATGTCCTTGGACATTTTGGAAGGGTCTTGAAGTCCTCTAACCAATGCCTTTGGTCCCATGTCATTTGGATCTACCAATCTCAAGTTATGGTCTTTGACTTAGAGTGCCTTTTTGTTGACTTTTGAAATTGACCTATAATGTAGAAATTGATAACTTTTTGTGAGAGAATTTATTGGACTTGGAATGTGAAGATGGATTTTAGGAAATGTCATACCCTTAAAAATGAGCATTGGATGGGATTTTTATGATGAACCATGAAAAAGTTATGCCCTGGTCAAGATACAATTGACTTTTCTACTGTCCAAAAATAGTAACTTCTTGCATCTTGATGATTTTTGAGCTATGCTTATGGAATCATGATCAAGACTTGTCAAATGATGATTGTGAGCTCAAAATAAGATGTTGACCAAAGGTTCTGACTTTTGACTGCAAAATGACCATTTTGCCCCTGCAGTTGACTGTGGATCAAATGAGGCTTTTGACTGTGCAAATTGGCATTGTGAGTCTTGAAACTTGGCATGTAGGTGCTTGACAATGTGTATAGGCCTATGGGACTTGATTGAGCCATTAAAAACCTCAAATTCCTTGTAAGAAACAAAACCCTAATTTTGACTGGCTTATGAGGCATTTGGACTGTGCGACCCTTGAGAAATCTTGAACCATTCGAAGATGATTCTTGACAAACCTTGAAGAATATGGGAGGGCAAATTTTGGGGTACAACAGTTGCCCCTGCTCAATCTTCTTAGACCCGAGGATGTAGATTGGCTTGCATGCCTTTCGTGATCCGAAGGTGGAAGATGATTGAACACTAGAGTGCCCAGAAATTTACACTCGCATAGTGGAGTATCAGCAATGTGATGTCGGGAATGGGCTTATAGATGCCATTTGGAGATATGATGGATAGGAGGATGGGCTTATAGATGCCATCTGGAGATATGACAGAATCTTGTCGGGAATGGGCTTATAGATGCCATTTGGAGATGTAATGGATAGTTGTGGAGATGGGCTTAAAGATGCCATCCAGGGGTGTCGATCGCGTAAGAGATTCCATAGCGAGAACTTGCATACCTAAGAAAGATAATTTCCTGGCCTGTTACAGGTGTTGATCTTCAAACTCTTCATGCAGATACTTTCTTGGCTAGATACAGGTGTATATCTACAATCAATCGCTCACAGATGTGCCCTGGCTAGATACAGGTATCGAATCTGGAACTTCAAAAGGTTGATCGAGATAGCTTTCCTGGCTGGATATAGGCGTAGACCTTTAATCAGTCGCTCACAGACATGCCCTGGCTAGATACAGGTATCGAATCTGGAACTTTAAAAGGTTGATCGAGATAGCTTTCCTGGCTGGATACAGGCGTAGACCTCTAATCAGTCGCTCACAGACATGCCCTGGCTAGATACAAGTATCGAATCTGGAACTTCAAAAGGTTGGTCGAGATAGCTTTCCTGGCTGGATACAGGCGTAGACATATGACCTGAGAATGAAAGATAATTTCCTGGCCTGTTACAGGGGTTGATCTTCAAACTCTTCATGCAGATATGCCCTGGCTAGATACAGGTATCGAATCTACAATCAATCGCTCACAGATATTCCCTGTCTAGATATAGGTATCGAATCTGGAACTTCAAAAGGTTGGTCGAGATAGCTTTCCTGTATGGATACAGGCGTAGACCTCTGACCTGAGAATGAAAGATAATTTCCTGGCTTGTTACAGGGGTTGATCTTCAAACTCTTCATGCAGATATGCCCTGGCTAGATACAGGTATCGAATCTAGAATCAATCGCTCTCAGATATGCCTTGGCTAGATACAGGTATTGAATGTGGAACTTCAGAAGGTTGGTCGAGATAGCTTTCCTGGCTGGATACAGGCGTAGACCTCTGACCTGAGAATGAAAGATAATTTCCTGGCCTGTTACAGGGGTTGATCTTCAAACTCTTCATGCAGATATGCCCTGGCTAGATACAGGTATCGAATCTAGAATCAATCGCTCTCAGATATGCCTTGGCTAGATACAGGTATTGAATGTGGAACTTCAGAAGGTTGGTCGAGATAGCTTTCCTGGCTGGATACAGGCGTAGACCTCTGACCTGAGAATGAAAGATAATTTCCTGGCCTGTTACAGGGGTTGATCTTCAAACTCTTCATGCAGATATGCCCTGGCTAGATATAGGTATCGAATCTACAATCAATCGCTCACAGATATGCCCTGGCTAGATACAGGTATCGAATTTGGAACTTCAGAAAGTTGGTCGAGATAGCTTTCCTGGCTGGATACAGGCGTAGACCTCTGACCTGAGAATGAAAGATAATTTCCTGGCCTGTTACAGGGGTTGATCTTCAAACTCTTCATGAAGATATGCCCTGGCTAGATACAGGTATCGAATCTACAATCAATCGCTCACAGATATGCCTTGGCTAGATACAGGTATCGAATCTGGAACTAAAGGTTGATGGTAATCATCTTTGGATTGACCTTTTCCTGAAAAGGCAAAACATTAGTTGTATGCAATGTCATGATGTATGAAATGCATGATGTCATGACGTTTTTAGGAATAAATGAGATTGTATGATATGATGCGTATATGCATGTATCATGATGTATGCAAATGTGATGTTTATGAATGTATTTTCGTCTGGGAAAATAAATCCTTGACGAATGCCGGAAAGTTAAATCCTGGGGTGACGTTGAAGAGTAGGGTTCCTCGTTTCCGCTGGGGATGACGATTGCAAGAATAAACCGGTAGGAGAAGATGACTCCGTTGGGGCATAAACCTTGTGAAGAGATTACTCTGCGGGGAATTACTCTGTGGGAAGAGATACTTCGCTGAGATTTTAATGATAACTCCGCTGGGGATTCCTGTTGATAAGCTTTGTTAGAGAATTTTGATGAACTTCGCTGGGGATAGAAAGAACGTCGCTGAGGACGATCTTTCCGTTGGAATTTGTTGAAGATAACCCAGTTAGGCTCTAGTGGGGAATAACCTTTGAATATGGCTGGGAGAGATGTTTGTACTCTGCGGGGGATTGTTGAGATCTTCTGGGGATACCCAACTTCCTTAAGGCTGACTGTGGTACGGTGGGAGAACTGACTTGAGTTTTTGCGTTCGTTTTCGCAAATGTTTCGGTTGAGCAAGAGTCGCCACCGACTTTTTATTTTATCCTAAGGAAAGGTTTAAAAAGCACAGCAAAAACCTTTGAGATTTTTCTTGGGTTCGGGGAGTAGATTATAGAAAGGGAAGGTATTAGCACCCTTTCTATCCATGGTTATCCATGGGCTCTTAGGTACTTGCTTAGATCAACTTGCCTTGGTTTTCAATTGTTTGAAATGGTGCTTGGTGTGTGGTTTTGAAAATATTTTGAAAAGATGCCTTGTATAGGCTACCCTTGTAACAATTCTTTACTCGAATGTTTTACAAAAGGTGTTTTGTCTTTTAAAAAGATGTTTCAAGGTTTTTGAAAGTTGATTTTGAAAGTGTTTGTGAAGTGGGTTTTGAAATTAGGCAAGTGTTTTCTTTGTAAATTGGTAAGTACTTAAGAGTTATCTACCCTAAAGTTTTCTCAAAGATTTTTGTTATGTTTTAAACCTTTTGACAATTCTGTTCCACCATTGCATTTGGTGGACAATCTTGTCTTAGGAGGTGAAAGGGACGAGCGCGGGTCATCGTTTAGACCATAATTGCAATAGTGTTAAATGTCTTTGGGCAATTTTCTTTAAAAGGGACTTGATCATTCATTTAGGCAATATTGTGAGGGACTATGATCATTTGATTGTTTGTTTTACCCAAAGAAATTCAACATACAATATGGCCCAATTATTTGAAGGCAACAAAGTGGAATACCCTAAGGGGTGCAAGTGTGAAATGTGTTGTTCATTTTCATGCTTATTTATCTTGAGATTAGGTCCAACTATTTTGTTCGTTTTATTCGCATTCAAACCCTAATTCTAGCATGGTAGGTTTAGAAAGCGTTTAAAGTGCGAAATTTAAATTTCTACGCTATTACAACACAATAATATGGGGAGGGGGTACAATGTTCCAAATGGGGTATATTTAGACAAGAAATTGAATCTAAGCTATTACATCATTTGCTTTGAATATTTACAATACAAATAATTTGCACAATTAAATGGAAATTGAAATGAATATGTAAAGAGGCAAAAAGAATTTTTTATATGTATGAAAATGGTATTATTTATGTAAAATAAAAAGAAAACAAAAAGGTATTATTTATGAGGTATTTTCAAATTTAGGGTAAAAAACCCTAATTTCTAATCAAAGGGGTATTAATCAATTAATTCATATAATAATTATTATTTACATACAAAAATAAAATAAAATATAGTATATTTGTAAAAAAAAGGTATTTTTTAGTATTAAATATTAAAAATAGAATATGTATATTTTTTGGTATTTTTATCCTAAGTATATTAATATATACCTATATATATATATATTATTTACAAAATATGTTAAATATGCATTAATTAATAGTATTCAAAATTTAAATACAAAAAGTAATTTTCTATAAAATATTTTCAAGAGGTAAAAATAAGATAAAAATGTGTATAAAAATATATTTTGTATTATCTTAATATTTTTAAGAAAAAGTATATATATATATGTTTATTTATTTATGTACAAACAAAAGAAACAATCAAATAAATACTCAATAAATTCAAAAAATGATGAGAAAAATATTTTTATGTTTTTAATATGCTGAGAAAAAATAAATGAACCAATCAAAAAAAGGCAAAAGTCAAAAATATTAAAAATGAATGAAATGGGCTCAGGGGTGTAAAACCAAAAAGGGTGGTGTGAAAAGGAAAGTCAACATAGGCCCAGCCCATGAAGACCTTTCTTCAACCTCTGTACAACAACATTCAAAAAACGCGCGCCCTGTTCCTCATCTTCCAACTCTTGATTCCTGGCTTTTTAATGCAAACTCATAACATAAAAAATGTTCAGCATGAAGAGACGATTCTAACCATATGCATAACTTGATCTAACTCTCTAAGATGAGGGAGAATTTCTCCTCCCCCAAATCCTAACCTAGATTTTCTGCCATTTTCAAACCTCAAATTCTCACAGCTCAAGCAAAAGAAATGAAAAGTAAAAACATGTACATGTTCAGTGGCATGAGTAGAACATTGTTTATTCACAAACTTAAAGCTAATGATGCATAATAAGAGAGATACGAGTTCACCAAGATACCTGTTCAGCTGAAGTTCTATCTTGCAATGAGGGAGCTTTCAGTGCAAGGTGATGATTGGAAAAGCTTCCTTGAGGTCCAGGGATGCTATTCCAATGTTTACTTTGTCTTGAAAGCTTCTAAATCGTGCTAGAGCACTTCACCTGCAAAACAAGAAACTGAAAATGGTGGAAGTGGTTAGAGGGATTACAGGTCGTGCTTTTGCTTTTGGTTAGCTTGCATAGATGGTATGGAAGGTATGTGAACTGGTTTGGGCAAGAGAGCTTGAAAGAAATGAGAGATAGCACTCAAACTGCAGGGCCTGCCCTGTTTTTGCAGTTTGAGAGTGATTATGGCAAGGGGAGTGTTTGAGAGGTGCAAGGGTCATGCAAAAGCTTGGTTCTGATCTTTGGAATGTGTTTGATAACTTTGTCTAAGTGTCTCTAAGCTGATATGAAAGATGTGTTATGTTATGGCACTTTACTTCACACTTAAGCAAGCAAAACCAACTTGGTGTTTTAGGCAAGTAGGGGACCTCTAATGAGCTGCATAAACTCTCCTTGATCAGAGTGATTTGTCCATAATCCTGTGCCAATTTGATTTGGTTTGTACTTGAGGATTTGCATCATGACATAAAGTGGAACTTTTGCAAAAATGGAAAGAATGCTTTATCTAATTTGGGATTAATCCATCATACAATGCTTTAGCTCATGAAACAAGGTCTTAACACAATGAACATGCATTAAATTATTGAGTGTTGGATGGTTTTAGGACCTGTAATCAAGGGCATGCTGGTTTTGAGAAGTTTGCACAACTTATGAACATGAAAAATGGCCAATTCAAAAGTGAGTTTTTGCCAAATTGTGAAATTCGAATCTCCCAAGTCATGAGGTTGTTTGATGAGTTCTTGGACATTTTGGAAAGCTTGGAATGTGTACTACAATACATCTTTGAAATTCAAATTGAAATTCCAAGTGGAAGTGTATGTAAAATGGCCTTGAAGTGGGGTAAAAAACCTTGTCAAAATAGATCAAAAATTCACTAAGTTAAGAATGGTTTAGTGCCCTTATTCAAAAATTTGTAACTTGAGATACAAGCCTCAAATTGGAAAACTTTGTGAATCAAAGTTGTATATTATGCAACAAGCTACAACTTTCATGTTTTGACTTTTGTTTGAATCCAAATGGATCATGGTGAAAAAGTGGGGCAAAGTTGGGAAAAAATTAGGGTTTTTTTATAACATAGAAAAATTCTAAGTTATGAAAAATTCAAATTTCTAACCCCAATTTGCATTTTGTGATTTCTTGGTGAACAAGTTTCATGATTTGGCATGTTTTGATAAAAATGAATCTTGACTCTTGATTTTGAGCCAAAAGTCAAAGTTTGACTTTTCAGTATACAGTCAAAATTGATCAATTGACCGGGAAATTCAACTGTCAATGTTGTGTACTTTGGATCTTTTGAGCTTGTTGAGCATGTCAAGATAATTCCATGGGGTTCTTGAGTCCATATATGAGCTTAGTTTGCCATTGGCTAGGTCAAACAGTCAACAATTGCCTTTGTGCAGTCAAAACCCTAAAAATGACCATTTTGCCCTTTTAGTGATATGATCAAATTTCTTGTGGAATTGTAATCCAAACTTGATCAAATGGTTCATATGAGTTCATAATGTTGATGTGGGTCAATTTCCATGAGGTTTGACTGTCAATTTTCCACAGTTGACTTTTTCCCCAATACAGCTGATTTCTAGGTCAACTATCCAATTGACTGAGCAAAACTTGGAATCAAGACTTGAAACTTGGTATGGATAATCTTCGGAGTCCAATATGAAGCACGAAAGTCATCTTAGGCATTTTAGGTCAAATCATCCTTGTGCAAACACAAACCCTAATTTGGGTCAACAGTGCAAGGAGAGGTCTTGAGCAGATGAAACCCTAACTGGATCCTGATCTCCAAGGGCTTTGTGATGAGAAATCAATGAGAAATGGGAGGGCAAATTTTGGGGTACAACAGTTGCCCTTGTTCAATCTTCTTGAATCCGAAGAGTTAGATTGGCAAGTTTGCCTTTCGTGACTCGAGGGTAAAAGGAGATTGGACACTAGAGTGCCCGGAAATTTGCACTCGTCAAAGCAAAGGATGCGGGAATGGGCTTAGAGATGCCATTTGGAGATGGGCTTAACGATGCCATCTGGGAGAGTGACAGAAATCTTGTCGGGGATGGGCTTAGAGATGCCATCTGGAAGGGAATATCAGGAAGGTGTCCAAGCTTTGGACCATCTCTGAACTGGGGGTCTGAACAAGCAATAGATTGACATCCGTTGTTGGGAGGAATCTGTAAACTGTTTTTAGTGGTTTGGAGAAGAAACTGAACAAGCGATAGGTTAACATCCGTTTACTTGGAGAACCCGTGAACTGTTTTCAGAAATCTTGAAGTTGAATAAGCAATAGAGCAGCATCCGTTGTTGGGAAGCGTCCGTAAACTGTTTTCAAAAGTTGCATCTGAACAAGTTGATAGATTAACATCCGTTGTTGGGAAGAATCCATAAACTGTTTTCAGAAGTCTTGAAGAAGAATCTGAACAAGTGATAGGTTAACATCCGTTTACTTGGAGAACCCTTGAACTGTTTTCAGAAATCTTGAAGTTGAATAAGCAATAGAGCAGCATCCGTTGTTGGGAAGCGTCCGTAAACTGTTTTCAAAAGTTGCATCTGAACAAGTCGATAGATTAACATCCGTTGTTGGGAAGAATCCATAAACTGTTTTCAGAAGTTTTGAAGAAGAATCTGAACAAGTGATAGGTTAACATCCGTTTACTTGGAGAACCCGTGAACTGTTTTCAGAAATCATGAAGTTGAATAAGCAATAGAGCAGCATCCGTTGTTGGGAAGCGTCCGTAAACTGTTTTCAAAAGTCTGGGAAGATAATGATTTTAGTCTGTCGACTGATTTTACCTGAAAAGATAAAGAGTTAATTGTATGCAATGTCATGATGCATGATACAATATATGTTATATGATATGAATGTAAGTGGATGCGCATGTAAGTTGGAGAGCTGTTTTGCAAAGGATAGATGAATTCGAGATGTCTGAAGATAAAAGTCTCTTGACTGTTGCCGGGAAGAATAAATCCTTGGCTGCTGCTGGGGAAGAGAATTCCTGATGACCTTTACCGGGGAGTTCCAATCTAATAGGCTCATGCTGGGGACGTAAGACTGAGAATCTTTAGTCTGGCGGGAAGTAACTCTGGCAACTTCACTGGGGAACTTAAGATTTGCCCTCCCAAAACTCTGTGGGGAGAAGGTTCATTAGTCTGGCTCCGCTGGGGATTGATAATTTGAAGCTTTAGCTCGGCTGGGGACACTGAAACTTAAACTCTGAGGGGAATTGAATTCCGGAGGATTCTCTGGCTGGGGATTTGCAAAGATAAGTTACTGCTGGGGAATTTTGATGAACTCCGCTGTGGATAGGAAGAATTTTGGCGAGTGCGATCTTCTGTGATTGTTAGCTGAGGATAACCCAGTTATAAGTCCCTGGGAGGAATAACTTTGAATAAAACTCGGGAGAAACGTCCGTTCTCTGCGGGGGATAAGCTTCCAGAATCTACTGGGGGTTTCCTTTGAAAGGGTATCGGGTATCCAACTGTACTTTTGACTTATCGGTAATCCTCTTTCCCGACTCATAAGAAAATGATTATGTTTCAAATGCATATGCCTATTTTAACAAAACATTGGACGTTTCTCAAAATAAAACAAATAGTGCAAGAGAAAAGAAAAGGAAATGACACAAATTTCTGGGAAAAGTATTTGTATTGATTTTCTTTGAGTATATTTGTACAAAGGAGACAATCATCCTAGTAAGAGGACTTTGTCGTAAATATTGAAAGATTTTATACAAAATAAAGGATGGCTATGTGAAATAATTCCATGGGATTCCGTTCCGCTATAGCTTTCACAACTCTGAATATCTGTCCATTCAATGCTTCGCTTGCCGATGACTGGATTGATCAGAAGCCTGGAATTGGTTGATGAAGAGATTGTCTTTGAAGTGATCCGACGAGACATAGTCATACGCTTTAATTCCCTAACTTTTGCCTGAATCGCCCTTTCGGGTTTTCGGTCCACCGAGAAACCCCTTTTTGCCCAAGCCGCCCTTTCGGGTTTTCGACTTGCCGGGTGTACAGATTTTTTCGTTTTTATCCCTAATTTTTGCCTGAACCGCCCTTTCGGGTTTTCGGTTCACCGGGATGCCCATTTTTGCCCAAGCCGCCCTTTCGGGTTTTCGACTTGTCAGGTTATTTTATGCGTAGTATCTTTTGACTATGTCTGCGTTCGCAGGGTGCGGCAAATCGTCGCCGTCCATGGTGGTCAGAATCATTGCACCACCAGAAAATATGCTCTTGATCACAAATGGTCCTTCATATGTAGGAGTCCATTTACCCCTGGGATCACTTTGCGGCAAGATAATCCGCTTGATTACTAGATCTCCGACTTGATACACTTGACGTCTGACTTTCTTGTTGAAGGCCTTGATCATCCGTTTTTGATACGTCTGACCATGGCATATAGCAGCAAGTCGCTTTTCGTCGATCAGATTGAGTTGATCAAGTCGGGTCTGCATCCAATCATCTTCATTCAAACCTGCATCCTTCATAATCCTTAGAGAAGGGATCTGGACTTTAATTACCAAGACTGCCTCCATGCCATAGACCAGAGAAAATGGGGTTGCCCCAGTTGAAGTACGTGTCGTCGTACGGTATCCATGCAGAGCAAACGGTAACATCTCATGCCAGTCCTTGTAAGTGACTGTCATTTTCTGAATGATTTTCTTAATGTTTTTGTTCGCAGCTTCAACAGCACCGTTCATCTTTGGCCGATAGGGAGATGAATTGTGATGATAAATCTTGAACTGTTCGCACAATGCAGTGATCATTGTGTTATTCAGATTTGTACCGTTGTCTGTGATGATCCTGTCTGGAACACCATACCAACATATGAGATTTTGCTTGATAAAGCGGGCAACCACGTTTTTAGTCACAGAGGCGAAGGAAGCTGCTTCGACCCATTTAGTGAAGTAGTCAATGGCAACCAGGATGAAGCGATGTCCATTGGAAGCCGTGGGCTTGATCTCTCCAATCATATCAATGCCCCACATTGCAAAGGGCCACGGAGCAGTCAGGACGTTGAGAGGAACCGAAGGGATATGAACTTTGTCAGCATAGACTTGACACTTGTGGCAAGTACGGGAATGTTGATGGCAGTCAGCTTCCATGGTAGACCAGTAATAGCCTGCCCTTAGGATCTTCTTAGCCATTGTATGCCCGCTTAAGTGAGTGCCAAATGTGCCACTGTGTATATCAGTCATGATCAACTCTGCTTCAGCTTTATCCACACATCGGAGTAATACACAATCATGGCTTCGTTTGTAAAGGATGTCGTTGCTCAGGAAGAACTTAGCAGCGAATTTCCTTAAGAACTTCTTGTCATTTACGGAAGCTCCTTCAGGATAATCTCTAGTCTCGAGATACCTTTTGATTTCATGGAACCAAGGTTGTTCCACTACTTCTTCGGTATTAATCTCGTGGCAATGTGCCGGTTCATCCATTCGCTTGATGGTGATTTGGGGAGCCTCGTTATCCCAATTGAGTTTAAACATGGAGGACATTGTGGCTAGAGCATCGGCTAGCTGATTCTCTTCTCGCGGGAAATGCTCGAAGGTAATTTGCTCGAAATGAGGCAACAATGTCAGGGCATGTTCTTTGTATGGGATAAGATTAGGATGCTTGGTGTCCCAGTCTCCTTTGATTTGGCTGATGACCAAAGCCGAGTCCCCAAATACGATCAAAAATTTGATCCCCAAGTCTATAGCAGCCTTGAGACCAAAGATGCAAGCTTCATACTCAGCCATGTTTTTTGTGCAGCTGAAGCAAAGTCGGGCCGTGAAAGGAGTGTGACAACCTTCTGGAGAAATGAGTACTGCGCCAATACCGTTTCCAAGTGCATTTGAAGCACCATCAAAGTATAGGGTCCATCGGGATCCCTTTTCGGGTCCGTCATACAGTCCGTTACTTTCAACGTTGTCCAAATTCATGATGTCCTCGTCTGGGAAGTCAAATCTCATGGGTTGATAGTCGGAGATAGCCTGATGAGCCAGATGGTCAGCTAGTACACTCCCTTTTATAGCTTTTTGGGTGGTGTACTGGATGTCATACTCGGTTTAGATCATTTTCCATCTAGCTATTCTTCCAGATAAAGCGGGCTTCTCGAAGATATACTTGATAGGGTCCATTTTGGATATCAACAAGGTAGTATGAGTCAGCATATATTGTCTTAGTCGGCGAGCAGCCCATACCAAAGCGCATCAAGTTTTCTCGAGCAGTGAGTAGCGAGTCTCACAGTCGGTAAACTTTTTGCTAAGGTAATAAATAGCATGCTCTTTTCGACCAGACTCGTCATGCTGGCCCAAAACACACCCCATTGAGTTATCCAAGACGGTTAAGTACATGATCAATGGTCTTCCCTCGACGGGTGGCATCAGAATAGGAGGTTCTAGCAAATACTCCTTGATTCTATCAAAAGCAGCTTGACAATCGTCGTTCCATTCCACTACCTGATCTTTTTTCAAGAGTTTGAAAATTGGCTCACAGGTAGAAGTCAGATGTGAGATGAATCTGGCAATATAGTTTATGCGCCCCAAGAATCCTCTAACCTCCTTTTCAGTACGGGGAGCAGGCATCTCTTGTATTGCTTTTACTTTTTCCGGATCGACTTCAATGCCTTTGTTGCTTACAATAAATCTCAGGAGTTTACCAGACCTAACTCCAAAAGTGCATTTACTTGGATTCAGCCTGAGCTTGTATTCTTTTAACCTGGAAAACAGCTTCTCCAAATGCTCGAGGTGTTCTTCCTCTGTTTGTGACCTAGCTATCATATCGTCTACGTAAACTTCAATCTCATGATGTATCATATCATGAAATAAGGCTACCATGGCGCGTTGATAAGTTGCCCCTGCGTTCTTCAGCCCGAACGGCATCACCTTGTAACAGAAAGTGCCCCATTGTGTGACAAAAGTTGTTTTCTCCATATCCTCGGGAGCCATTTTGATTTGATTGTAGCCCGAGAATCCGTCCATGAAGGAAAACACTTTATGCTGAGCTGTATTGTCGATCAAGATGTCAATATGAGGTAGCGGGAAATCATCTTTAGGGCTGGCCCTATTCAAATCCCGGTAGTCCACACACATCCTGACCTTGCCATCTTTCTTTGGTACTGGCACAATGTTAGCGACCCATTGAGGATAGGACGTAACATCTAGGAAACCAGCATCGAATTGTTTCATTACTTCTGCTTTGATTTTTTCGGACATGTCGGGCCTCATTCGGCGAACTTTTTGCTTGATTGGTGGACAGTCTTCTCTTGTGGGGAGACGGTGAACCACGATGTGTGTGTCTAGACCCGGCATGTATTTATAGGACCAAGCAAAGATTTCAACATACTCATTCAACAACTGTACCAAGCGCTCCTTGACTTTTGGTTCCAGATTGGCACCCACTTGCACCTCCTTCCGATCCTCCTCGGTTCCCAAGTTAACAGCTTCCAATGGCTCTTCATGCGGTAAGATGGCCCTTTCCTCTTGTTGCAGAAGTCTGGCTAGTTCCCCGGGTACTTCACAACCTTCGTCATCTTCATACTCGGCTAGATTGACCAGATCTTCAGAGTTATTGAAAGATACAGCAGAATAGTCACCCATGGAATCCGGAGTGGATGGGTACCTGCATTGGTGAGTGTGGGTGTGTGTAAGGGATAGCCATCCTTAAACAAAAAATGCAAAAGGAAAGAAAATGAACATAAGCAGTTTATCAAATGAAAAACGTCCAATGAATCATTAAACATGGCATATGAATATGAAAAATAATCAAAACCCTTACAAGAAGACCTACATGCCCCGGGCAAGGCAGGAGGTGAAGAGATAGTGTACGGATTGTTTGAAAGTAAATATTACAGACCAAATAGGAAATGTTTAACAGGTAAATTATTGGTGAATAAAAGTGATGGGAACAAAGTCCTTAGCCTCCCAATTGCTCAATCCTCCTTTGACAGTTGGATAGATCCACTCTTCAATGTTGCTTTCTTTGTCTTCATCTTCCAAGGCGTTGATTCTGTAGGGAGAAATTTTGACTGGCGCCCTTTCAATCTTCGACCGGCGCATAGCTTTCTGGCCAGCGGCTGTGAACCCTAATCCAAACTTGTCAGTCTTATGTGGAAAGTCGGGTAACTGCCCCCATGCTGAATTCTTCCCTTCTTTTATTGCGGCCCTTGCATCCTCCAGAGATGCCATCCTGGCCATCTGTCTTGGTGTCTCAGCTGCCAACTTTGCTACTGCTATTTCGGGAAGGACTTCTTCGAAATGTTGAAACGGTGTCTCAATGAACTCTCCTTCGACCTCCACATACCGGAAAGAATTTAAATGACTAATCATGTACTCTTCTTCGCCATGGACAGTGATGATCTTTCCCTTGACGGGATACTTCAACATCTGATGTAAGGAGGAGGTGACTGCCCCAGCAGGGTGTATCCATGGCCTACCCAGCAAGCAAGAGTATGACGGACGGATGTCCATCACATAGAAAGTGGATTTAAACACCTCAGTGCCTATCTTGATGGGAATTTCAACCTCTCCATGGACCATTCTCTTCGAACCATCGAAAGCTCTGACAATAATATCACTCGGCTTCAATTCCAACCCCTCACAATCGAGTCGGTCCAAGGCCTTTTTAGGCAAAACATTCAGCGACGAACCGGTATCCACCAAAACATGTGCAAGAGTAGTTCCGCGACACTCGATTGAAATATGCAAAGCATCATTGTGGTTTCTGCCTTTAGGGGTTAGGTCGGCATCAGAAAAACCTAGTCCATTGTCCGCAGTCAGGCTAGCCTCGCAATTTTGAAATTGATCCGCAGAGGTTTCCTGGGGCACATGAGCCGCCTTCAGGAATTTTATCAGGGCTTTAGTGTGCGCTTCTGAGCAAAGTAGTAGTGCCAGCATGGAGATCTTGGAGGGGGTTTGCCCCAACTGTTCCACCAAATCGTAATCACTTCTCTTGATTATCCTCAAAATCTCGTCCATTTCCTTCTTGGAGGTTTCCGGAATTACCAAGGGTTGAGCCCTCGTCCTGATGGGCTCTTCTTGGATTCCCTTACCTTTGTCAGCAGCGGAGGGAGAGACAGTACTAGGAACAACAACGTCTTTAATCAGAGGAGCTCTAGCAGAAAGTTTTATTGGTGCAGGGACGACCTTGTTAGCTGATGAGGGTCCAAAGACTGCTCTTGGAGGGGCAATCTCTGGAGAAAATATTCTCCCGCTCCTGGTGATTTTTCTGGTACCCGCAATGTTACTAATGCTGGCCTCTTCATAATCCGAATTTTCTTCAATTACCTCGATTTGCTTGATACCATGGTAGTAGATGTCACCGCCATAGTTCCAAGGTATCGACTTCTTAGAAACATAGGGAATAGGCCCTGGCATTGTTATCTTCAAAGGAATAGATTTTGCAGCTGGCGTAATCTTAACAGGCTTTTTGACGGCCTTGGAAAGATTGGCGTGAATGGTTATGATTGAGATATCTTCAGTATGAACTGGAACTACAGAAACTTTTTCAAACAAAATTTGTCGACTATCCATAAGGCCTTGGATGCCTTTCTTCAGTAGCGGACAATCAAACGGCAGAGAGTAGCAACAATAGCAGTCTTCCTTACATCCCGGAAAGATCCCGGCCCTCAACAGATTCAATTTAATGGTTAACAGTGGAGTAGTCAGATCACTGACATCCGCAACATACAAATCTTCTTCAATGGCATTGACATTTCGGCCGTGTTTCGGCATGGGTGCAGATATCACATTAGGCTTCTCTGGAGCGTCAAACTCTACCTCCTTAGCCTCTATTAGGTCTTGGATTTTATGCTTGAGTGCCCAACAATCATTGGTGTCGTGTCCAACACTGTCTGAATGGTAGGCGCATTTAGCATTGGCATGATAATGCGGAGAGGACGTATTCACGTTCTTTGGCGCCTCCTTGATGGTGGCAAGATTCAACTTCAATAAATGGGGAAGCACTTGTGCTGGAGTCATATTAATACGGGTGAACTGCCGTTATGGCCGTTCCACTCGTTGCTGGTTTGGTCTGGACTGGTTATAGCGAGGTTGCTCACTCGGAGTGTTTTGAATCATTACGGCCCCCACAGTTGGCCGACGCTCCATCTTCCCTGCTCTTCTCTGAGAATATACCATAGCTGTCTCCTTCTTAAAAGGTTTCTTCTCAACGCTTGCAGCAACACCCTTCTAAATCTTTCCTGACTTGATGCCAGCTTCTATTCTTTCGCCTGTTAAGATCAAATCGGTAAACCCCGCGGAAGAGTTACCAATTAGATGGTTGAAAAATGGCCCAGATAGGGTCCCAAGAAACATATCAATGAGCTCACGATCGGTTAAAGGAGGCTGCACCCTGCCAGCCAAATCCCTCCATTTTTGTGCATATTCTTTGAATCCCTCACTTGTTCCTAGTGACATACCCTGAAGTTGGGTACGAGTTGGAGCAAGATCAGAATTATACTGGTATTGTTTGTAAAAAGCGGTGGCCAAATCTTCCCAATTTCTGACACTGGTCCCTTCTAGCTGATAAAACCACTCCAACTGAGCTCCCGACAGGCTGTCTTGAAAGAAATGAATCCAGAGGTTTTTATCTGCCGTATAGGGTTGAATCTTTCTTACGTAGGACCTGAGATGCATTTTGGGGCAGGACAGCCCATCATACCTCACAAACACTGGCACTTTTAATTTTCGGGGAATCACAATCCCAGCAACCAAACCCAAGTCTTCGAAATCCAAACCCGGTACTCTATGTAATTCCATGGCAGCCAATCTATCCTCTAAACCCTTGTATTTATCATCAGCTGGAGGGTATTGCTCGTCAGAATAATCTTCATCCTCTTCAACCTCTTCCTCCTCCGCATCAGACTCGGAAGGCACCACAACTCGATCTCTTTTACTAGTCCCTTCATCAGAAGTAGGAGGAAATTCAAGCACTCTCCGAGCTTCTCTGTCAAATCTTCTCCCCAAAGTAGCCACCCCAATCCTCTTTTTCTTCTTCTTCATTGGGTCCTTATTCTCCAAATGAGTCTTGATATCCTCTTGACTTTTAACCAAAGTCATCAGGAGTTGCTGGAACTGTGCATTCTGAGCTTGTAGGTCTTTGACTGTTTGCTCGAGATCCATCCTACTGAAATAAACAGCAGACAGATAAGGAAACCTGGAGTGAGACCTGCTTATGCACATGATGAATGGTATGCTGATGTATGCAATGCATTCAAGGATTTAGAACATTCAAAATTGTTTCAGACAAAGAAGAACGCACGTCATATTAATAAGAAGAAATTTGTTAGTACATAAATGCCCCATGGGCCAAATGTTACAAAATAAACTTCTTAAGGCAGAAAGACATTGCGCATCCTCTTCGGTGCGATGTAGGTGTTGAGGGCCTCTTGCTCGTGGAATCGGCGGGTAAGCTCTAGAACCTTCTTTTCACTGGCGTAGTAGCTAGCTTCAAAAGTATTCCACTCCTCCTTGAGCTGAATCCAACTTTTCTGCATTTCCTCCCACGATGTAGGCATGTCTGGATGTAGGATGGTGTAGGGAACCTCTCCTTCATTGACGGGCTCTTTAATCACTGGGAGTACATGAGGATAAGGCATCATTAGACTTTGGGCTCGGGCTCGTACCCACTTGAGATAGGGCTCAAGCGGGATGGAGTTCTTGTGTCCCAGAGTCTTGCTATCAACCTTGTTGAGTTTTCCCCAAGCTCTGATGAATCTTTGGCGAAGTCCTTGCGCATCGTTGTCGAAGTCAAAAACTAGGCTAGGAATCAACATATCATGAGGGCCATCCCTCCGTGCATATCCAAATTGCCTCAAAGCTAGGCAAGGGTTGTAGGTGATACCTCCCCTAATTCCAAGTAAAGGAACATTAGAAAATTCTTCGCAACGATCGACGATGATGACATTTTCTCTGGACCGAGAACACCAATGCACATCAGAATGAGTAAGAGTCATCAGCCGTTGGGACCACCTTGAGCCTTGGTCATTCTTCAAGACAGATTGTGGAAGGTGCGAAATAAACCACCTTGCAAGGATAGGAGTACAACACATGAGAACACCCCTCTTTCTCATTGTTCGTGTGTAAAATGAGTGAAGGATGTCTCCAAGCAATGTTGGTATTGGATTTCTGGACAAGAAGATTTTGACAGCGTTGACATCTACCAATTGGTCAGGATTTGGGAACAAGACCAACCCATAGATAAGGAGTGCCACAATCTCTTCAAAGGCTTGCAGGTCCAATGAGTTCCAGCATTCTTGTGCCTTCTCAAACAAGAACTTTGCTAAGAATCCTTTGACGCCGCTTCTGATTTCCCAATGCCCCTTGATGTCGGATGGCTGTAGATGTAATGCTCGAGCAACATCTTCCGGCTTTGGTTCCTTTTCCGTACCGTTGAATGGTAGTTGATTAAGGATATGGATTCTTAGGAGTTGAGAAAACTCCTCCAAAGTGGGTACCAACTGATAATCAGGGAAAGTGAAACAGTGGTGAAGAGGGTCAAAGAATTGGAATAGCACTTTCATCATGTCTTCTTCAATGTTGGTGTTGACTAGGCTGGGCAGTCTACCATGTCTTTCACTGAAGGATGAATTTTCCGGAATTCTTGAGGTGATCTCCTTGAGTTGAGGAGAGATTCTCACAAGGTTGACTTGAATGGTATTTCTGCGAGGAATTTCCATGTCCTACAAAACAAGAACAAAGATGAAGATCCAAAACCCTTGAAATGGTTAGTGAATGCATATGATGTTTCATGATGTTTATGATGTATGCACAAAACATATGTACAAGCAAATCACACCAAACCCTAGTTTCAGGCTTGCATGGGGTTTAATAGGTAAGTACCCTCTTGAGTGTAGTTGGCTTAAAAACCTGTCCTATAAATAGTAACCGGGTTCTAAGGAGCTCAATATCACTGGATTGTTTTTATTATTCATTGTTTTGGTTTAGCCACTTAACTAGCGACCAAAATATTCCAAGAACAAAACCCTCAATGAGTGTAGTATCGAGTATCTACCAACTTCGAACTGCACCAAAGCCGGTCATCTCACTACCCCTAATAAAAGGCCAAGATGGTCAAGTAAGGTTCTAGGTCATTAGTGCATAGTGACATCACTCAGCGGCCCCGTACTCTCCTTGATTGAACTCAAGGGTTACCGGTACTCACAAATATGTCGCACTAATATAGCTATTGCTTAGACCGTGTCGGTATACCCCGCACAGTTTCCATAATGTATTGCTATCTATGAATGTTTCCCAAAATCCGGGTGTAGGATTGCAAACCCAAACAAATAGAGCCAAAGTATAAAACAAACAATTCAAACAATTAGTCATGCAAGAGGGTGATCTAAGCCCTAAGGTTACTCCACTTTTAAAATGCATCCCCAACAGAGTCGCCAGTTCTGTGGTACGGTGGGAGAACTGACTTGAGGTTTTGCGTTCGTTTTCGCAAATGTTTCGGTTGAGCAAGAGTCGCCACCGAAATTTTATTTTATCCTAAGGAAAGGTTTAAAAAGCACAGCAAAAACCTTTGAGATTTTTCTTGGGTTCGGGGAGTAGATTATAGAAAGGGAAGGCATTAGCACCCTTTCTATCCATGGTTATCCATGGGCTCTTAGGTACTTGCTTAGATCAACTTGCCTTGGTTTTCAATTGTTTGAAATGGTGCTTGGTGTGTGGTTTTGAAAATATTTTGAAAAGATGCCTTGTATAGGCTACCCTTGTAACAATTCTTTACTCGAATGTTTTACAAAATGTGTTTTGTCTTTTAAAAAGATGTTTCAAGGTTTTTGAAAGTTGATTTTGAAAGTGTTTGTGAAGTGGGTTTTGAAATTAGGCAAGTGTTTTCTTTGTAAATTGGTAAGTACTTAAGAGTTATCTACCCTAAAGTTTTCTCAAAGATTTTTGTTATGTTTTAAACCTTTTGACAATTTTGTTCCACCATTGCATTTGGTGGACAATCTTGTCTTAGGAGGTGAAAGGGACGAGCGCGGGTCATCGTTTAGACCATAATTGCAATAGTGTTAAATGTCTTTGGGCAATTTTCTTTAAAAGGGACTTGATCATTCATTTAGGCAATATTGTGAGGGACTATGATCATTTGATTGTTTGTTTTACCCAAAGAAATTCAACATACAATATGGCCCAATTATTTGAAGGCAACAAAGTGGAATACCCTAAGGGGTGCAAGTGTGAAATGTGTTGTCCATTTTCATGCTTATTTATCTTGAGATTAGGTCCAACTATTTTGTTCGTTTTATTCGCATTCAAACCCTAATTCTAGCATGGTAGGTTTAGAAAGCGTTTAAAGTGCGAAATTTAAATTTCTACGCTATTACAACACAATAATATGGGGAGGGGGGTACAATGTTCCAAATGGGGTATATTTAGACAAGAAATTGAATCTAAGCTATTACATCATTTGCTTTGAATATTTACAATACAAATAATTTGCACAATTAAATGGAAATTGAAATGAATATGTAAAGAGGCAAAAAGAATTTTTTATATGTATGAAAATGGTATTATTTATGTAAAATAAAAA
This sequence comes from Vicia faba, assembly GCA_948472305.1. NCBI lineage: Eukaryota > Viridiplantae > Streptophyta > Magnoliopsida > Fabales > Fabaceae > Vicia > Vicia faba. The sequence continues at coordinate 1,470,795,895 of OX451741.1, forward strand.
GAAAACAAAAAGGTATTATTTATGAGGTATTTTCAAATTTAGGGTAAAAAACCCTAATTTCTAATCAAAGGGGTATTAATCAATTAATTCATATAATAATTATTATTTACATACAAAAATAAAATAAAATATAGTATATTTGTAAAAAAAGGTATTTTTTAGTATTAAATATTAAAAATAGAATATGTATATTTTTTGGTATTTTTATCCTAAGTATATTAATATATACCTATATATATATATTATTTACAAAATATGTTAAATATGCATTAATTAATAGTATTCAAAATTTAAATACAAAAAGTAATTTTCTATAAAATATTTTCAAGAGGTAAAAATAAGATAAAAATGTGTATAAAAATATATTTTGTATTATCTTAATATTTTTAACAAAAAGTATATATATATGTTTATTTATTTATGTACAAACAAAAGAAACAATCAAATAAATACTCAATAAATTCAAAAAATGATGAGAAAAATATTTTTATGTTTTTAATATGCTGAGAAAAAATAAATGAACCAATCAAAAAAAGGCAAAACTCAAAAATATTAAAAATGAATGAAATGGGCTCAGGGGTGTAAAACCAAAAAGGGTGGTGTGAAAAGGAAAGTCAACATAGGCCCAGCCCATGAAGACCTTTCTTCAACCTCTGTACAACAACATTCAAAAAACGCGCGCCCTGTTCCTCATCTTCCAACTCTTGATTCCTGGCTTTTCAATGCAAACTCATAACATAAAAAATGTTCAGCATGAAGAGACGATTCTAACCATATGCATAACTTGATCTAACTCTCTAAGATGAGGGAGAATTTCTCCTCCCCCAAATCCTAACCTAGATTTTCTGCCATTTTCAAACCTCAAATTCTCACAGCTCAAGCAAAAGAAATGAAAAGTAAAAACATGTACATGTTCAGTGGCATGAGTAGAACATTGTTTATTCACAAACTTAAAGCTAATGATGCATAATAAGAGAGATACGAGTTCACCAAGATACCTGTTCAGCTGAAGTTTTATCTTGCAATGAGGGAGCTTTCAGTGCAAGGTGATGATTGGAAAAGCTTCCTTGAGGTCCAGGGATGCTATTCCAATGTTTACTTTGTCTTGAAAGCTTCTGAATCGTGCTAGAGCACTTCACCTGCAAAACAAGAAACTGAAAATGGTGGAAGTGGTTAGAGGGATTACAGGTCGTGCTTTTGCTTTTGGTTAGCTTGCATAGATGGTATGAAAGGTATGTGAACTGGTTTGGGCAAGAGAGCTTGAAAGAAATGAGAGATAGCACTCAAACTGCAGGGCCTGCCCTTTTTTTTGCAGTTTGAGAGTGATTATGGCAAGGGGAGTGTTTGAGAGGTGCAAGGGTCGTGCAAAAGCTTGGTTCTGATCTTTGGAATGTGTTTGATAACTTTGTCTAAGTGTCTCTAAGCTGATATGAAAGATGTGTTATGTTATGGCACTTTACTTCACACTTAAGCAAGCAAAACCAACTTGGTGTTTTAGGCAAGTAGGGGACCTCTAATGAGCTGCATAAACTCTCCTTGATCAGAGTGATTTGTCCATAATCCTGTGCCAATTGGATTTGGTTTGTACTTGAGGATTTGCATCATGACATAAAGTGGAACTTTTGCAAAAATGGAAAGAATGCTTTATCTAATTTGGGATTAATCCATCATACAATGCTTTAGCTCATGAAACAAGGTCTTAACACAATGAACATGCATTAAATTATTGAGTGTTGGATGGTTTTAGGACCTGTAATCAAGGGCATGCTGGTTTTGAGAAGTTTGCACAACTTATGCACATGAAAAATGGCCAATTCAAAAGTGAGTTTTTGCCAAATTGTGAAATTCGAATCTCCCAAGTCATGAGGTTGTTTGATGAGTTCTTGGACATTTTGGAAAGCTTGGAATGTGTACTACAATCCATCTTTGAAATGCAAATTTAAATTCCAAGTGGAAGTGTATGTAAAATGGCCTTGAAGTGGGGTAAAAAACCTTGTCAAAATAGATCAAAAATTCACTAAGTTAAGAATGGTTTAGTGCCCTTATTCAAAAATTTGTAACTTGAGATACAAGCCTCAAATTGGAAAACTTTGTGAATCAAAGTTGTAGATTATGCAACAAGCTACAACTTTCATGTTTTGACTTTTGTTTGAATCCAAATGGATCTTGGTGAAAAAGTGGGGCAAAGTTGGGAAAAAATTAGGGTTTTTTTATAACATAGAAAAATTCTAAGTTATGAAAAATTCAAATTTCTAACCCTAATTTGCATTTTGTGATTTCTTGGTGAACAAGTTTCATGATTTGGCATGTTTTGATGAAAAATGAATCTTGACTCTTGATTTTGAGCCAAAAGTCAAAGTTTGACTTTTCAGTATACAGTCAAAATTGATCAATTGACCGGGAAATTCAACTGTCAATCTTGTGTACTTTGGATCTTTTGAGCTTGTTGAGCATGTCAAGATAATTCCATGGGGTTCTTGAGTCCATATATGAGCTTGGTTTGCCATTGGCTAGGTCAAACAGTCAACAATTGCCTTTGTGCAGTCAAAACCCTAAAAATGACCATTTTGCCCTTTTAGTGATATGATCAAATTTCTTGTGGAATTGTAATCCAAACTTGATCAAATGGTTCATATGAGTTCATAATGTTGATGTGGGTCAATTTCCATGAGGTTTGACTGTCAATTTGCCACAGTTGACTTTTTCCCCAATACAGTTGATTTCTAGGTCAACTGTCCAATTGACTGAGCAAAACTTGGAATCAAGACTTGAAACTTGGTATGGATAATCTTGGGAGTCCAATATAAAGCACGGAAGTCATCTTAGGCATTTTAGGTCAAATCATCCTTGTGCAAACACAAACCCTAATTTGGGTCAACAGTGCAAGGAGAGGTCTTGAGCAGATGAAACCCTAACTGGATCCTGATCTCCAAGGGCTTTGTGATGAGAAATCAATGAGAAATGGGAGGGAAAATTTTGGGGTACAACACTGACAGTAGGCTAACTCTGCTTGGGGAGAGTATCGCTGACTTGTTGGGGAATACTGTGCCTTTTTAGGGCCGATGGGAGACCAACTCTGCTTGAGGAGAGAGCATGGCTGACTCTTGTCTTACTCTGCGGGGAGTGAAGGTATCTTGGTCATGTTCTTCAGCTGAACTTACCTTGGTACCTCGGCGGACAGAGCAACTTGTACAGTTCAAACAATTCTTATTGCCCCAGTTTCTGCGGGAGAAGGTACCTGTGTAGGTGCTTGATGACTGCCGATTGACAAATCTTCTTCCGGTAGGCAAGTGACGAGATGCCGGGACATAGTCGTACGCTGTGATCCCTAACTTTTGCCTGGACCGCCCTTTCGGGTTTTCAGTCCACCGGGATACCCATTTTTGCCCAAGCCGCTTTTTCAGGTTTTCGACTTGCCAGGTGTACATATTTTTTTATTTTCATCCCTTATTTTTTCCCGAACCCTTTTGGTTCGCCGGGAAGCCCTTATTTTTGCCTAGGCCCGTCGACCTAGCGGGTCTTTGATTATGCGTAGTATTTTTCGACTATGCCCACGCTCTCAGAATGCAGGGAGTTGTCACTGTCAATAGCGTTGTGTCGCCATGCTACCAGAAGATGTTTGGTCATGCAAGATTCGTAGCTGGAATTCATGTCCAATGCCCCAAGTGACTCAGGCGGAGATTTGCCCCTGGCTATTTGGCATTTGAGAGATTCTCTGAATCTTGACTTAACTGCCCCAGATGATGGACAATGATCATGTCTTCCCCTTGGTTGGAAGTGTTTTTCCATTTGATGTGACCCTTTTGTTGAGAAGACTCTTGCTCACTGGATATTCATCGTGCAAATTTCCCTGATGTTCGAACAAATAATCATATGCAAACAATGTTATTTTAAGAATGCAAAACTTATGTCTGTCTTGAAGTTTTTTTTTTTGAAAATGCGGTTTTTAATAAAACAAGTGAATTTTTGTAAAATGTGATGTCAACTCAAGATTTTACAGCGATCCCTATAGGAGTCAGGATACCTTTTGTAACAGTATGCTTTCGAACTAACCCATGCTTCAGCTAGGACCTTTTCAGGGTTATAACGTGGTCTGGTTCACGGTTTAAGAAACAAAGGATAAAGGCTCAAAATTTATTTGTACCACCCGCTCTTCGTGATGTTCTTCGATCCTAAACTCAGCTAATCGTGCATTAGATCTTGTTTGAATCCTTGCTCTGATATTCTGGTGATGGTTCAGATATTGACAATTTATTTTGAACAGGCAGTCATTTTTATAAGAGTTTGCAGGACCTCTTTCTTTTTTATTTTATTATCCCTGTCTTTTTTCCTGAACTGTTTCTTTTGTGATTACAGTCAGCGGGATGCCCCAGTTTTTGTAAGTCTCCTTCATAGGTTTTGACTTGTTGGGCTTTTGTTTTTGAGAGATAATGACTGCCTGTCTTTATGACTATTCGGAACCATCACTGTCTTTTGCTTTGGAAGGACTCCTTTGATGCCATTCATTGTGCACCTGGATCAACTGAGAAAACTACCCTGCCCCAGGTTATGATTAAGGGTTTTAATTTTTGTGAAAAGAAAAACTCCAACTTCTTTGGCTCAAAGGGGTTGACGAGGGATTATCTTCCTTATAACTCCACTATTTAGGATTTGAAACAATGCATGTACCTCATCAGCGGGGTCTGTTCAAAAGCATACTGTAAAGATCGTGGTATCGTTTTCGTCATCCTCCCTCAAGAGGCTTAGAATTTTTTAATCGAGAATTGAACACCAAAAAAATGAAAGCAATTTGAATATAGTGAATACGAATGGATTGATTCAAGACAGACATATGCGATGCATAAATGAAATAAAAAAGTTTGACATGATAATGATTGTTTGAATCAAGCAAAGAAAAATACAACTTGAACATTCAAATGAACAAAAGTTTCTTAGTTTGAACTAGTCATCTCAGATGGAGAATTCCCAGCGGAATATTTTCATCTTGCCATCCGGCATAAACTCCAGCACCCCTCCGTCAATCAAGTCTTGGATCTTGTTCTTCAGAGTCCAACAGTTGTCGGTGTCATGTCCTGAACCGTCAGAGTGGTATGCACACCTTTCATAGGGATGATAGGTAGGAACAGAGGTGTTGGGATTTCGAGGAGGATCCTTCAAAGTAATCAGCCCTGCCTTCAACAATTGATGTAGCGCTTGAGTTGGTGACATGTTGATCTTGGTAAATTGCCTGCTGGGCTTGTTTGGCTTGCTCTGATCAACCTGTTATTCTTGGTGAGGTGATTGTTGGACCCTTGATGTAGTAGCACCTTGGAGAGGTCCATTCTTCACCATACTAAACTCCTGTCTTCTTGGAGGCTGATTACCGGTTTGATCCCCAGCCTTGACCGTTTGCTTCATGTCGTTGTCTTGACGAAGCTGGTTGACAATGGTTCTCAGCTCTTCTTTCTCCCGAGCTAAGCCTTGGATGAGGGCCATCTGTCCCAGCATCTGGGTTTTCATTTCATCTACCTCAGCTTGCAGATGTTTCAGCCGTTCATCCTTACTGTCTTCTGGACTGTTCCTGACCAAAGTCCCCATGAGGAGTGTTCTCGACTCTTCCTGCCCCTTGGATAGGTTTAGGAAGATTTCCCTGAACTGAGTCTCTTGAGTATGAAGATCCTGGTTGTCTTGTTGGAAAGCCATTGCTGAAATAAACAGCGAGAACATGAGAGACCTGTATCAGATGACCTGTCATGCAATGATATGTATGATATATGTATGCAATGTTTTCAAGGACCTCGTGGGGTAAACAAGAAAATTGTTAGAATTTGAATTTGGTAGCTTGATTGAAGGAACTTCATGTTGCTGAGAGTCCTTCTTCAAGAGTTAGGCTCACCATATCGAGTGGGTCATAGCCCCTGACTCAAGTTATCGTGTTTTGATCTCCAAACAACCTTGGCTAGAGGAAAATAAATCCCCTTTGCCCCTTGCTAGACATTCGGTTCATCACGACCTGCATCACAAACCCTTGAGATCCTTGAAATGGTTAAGGAAATGCTATGGTATGATGTTATGATGTGTATGCTATGCGTTTAAGCAAAAGTGTGAGGTGAAGTAAGTAAGCCCTGCAATAAATCCAAATTGTTGGATAAGGACTGTAAACAAAACCTGCAAGGAAATCATGCTGTCAGATAACAAGAATGTGCAAGTAGTTCAAAGTTTGAAGGCACACAAGTCACATAAAGAGCCTTAAGTTTAGGCTGGCATGGGGTTCATAGGTAAGTACCCTCTTGAAGTTAGTTGGCTCAAAACCTGTCCTATAAATAGTAACCGGGTTCTAAGGAGCTCAATATCATTGGATTGTTTTCTATGTTCATTGTTTTGATTTAGCCACTTAACTGGCGACCAAAATATTCCAAGAAAACAACCCTCAATGAGTGTAGTATCGAGTATCTACCAACTTCGGGCACCAAAGTCGGTCATCTCACTACCCCTAAAAAGGCCAGGATGGTCAAGTAAGGTTCTAAGGTCAGTTGATGCTTCGCGACACCACGCGGCGGCCCCGTACTCTCCTTGACTTGACTCAAGGGTTACCGGTACTCACCAAAGTTCCACATCAACGTAGCTACTGCTTCAACCATGTCGGTATACCCCGCACAGTTCCCTCACAGTTTGTTGCTACTTCTAAAAGGGTATCCCCAAATCCGGGTTAGGATCTATAGAACTCTGATACAAACCCACAAGATTTAAAGCATACAAAGCATACAATTGAAAACACAAGTGATCTAATCCTAAGGTACGCCTCACTTATTTAAGGTCCCCAACAGAGTCGCCAGTTCTGTGATCGGTGGAAATAGAACTGACTGTTTTGAAATGCTGGTTCGCGAAATGTCGTGGTAAGCAAGAGTCGCCACCGTCTTTTATTTTCTCCAACAAGGAAAGGACAAAAGCACAGCAAAATTCCTTTTCGAGATGTTTCTCGGTTCGGGAGGTAGATTATAGAAAGGGAAGGTGTTAGCACCCTTTCTATCCGTGGTTATCCACGGGCTCTTAGGTACTTGCTCACTATGTTTTCAAAAAATGTTTGCTTTTCTTGTGTTTGTGGGTTTTGAAAAAAGTTTTGTTTTCAAAACTTCTAGCTAACTCTTGTATCAGTCCTAAAGAGTGTATGAAGTGTTTGTTTGAAAACTTTTTGAATGTGTAGGTGCGAAAAGTTGTTTTTGTTTTTTGAAAGAGCAAGTACCCAGGAGAAATCTACCTACTCTAAGGAATTAAGCTGTGTAAGAGTCCTTCACACAGTACTATCCCACTATTGAGAAGTAGGTAGCACCGTCGTTGGAGTTATTCGGGTCAATTCGATTATAGGGACATGTGTGGTCACCAAAGCAATAGTAGGACGCCTTAGCGGTAACCCTAATGTCCTAGATCCTTTTTATCCGAGGCAACCGTTTCGAGGAAACTGGATCTTTAGACAGGAGGGCGACCTCTAAAACACCCTATACTTGATGACCACCTCGAGGCAACCAAGTGAGGCGTACCCTAGGAGTGGCATGTGCACGTGTGTCAAATTCAGTTAAGATTATCTTGTACATGTCATGGGTGAGCTATGAGTTGATTTAATTTTTCAGACAAGTCTTGCATGCATAATTAACAGTTAATAATTGTGCGGAAAGTAAATTGCGGAAAGGTAAATCTACACTATTACAAGGCGTCGGGTATTTACATCGCCAAAAACATAACCCTTGAAAATAAATTGCGAGAAAATAAAGAAAGCGATAAAAGCCTAATTATCTATTACATTCTCGGAGCAAATACATAAATATGATCAAAATAAATATGCGCAAAAAGAAATTGAATCGGGGACGTCCTTAGGGTTGGGTTATGTACTTATAGAGGAGCTGAATTAGGTTACAATCTTGCACAAAAGATCCATGGAATGATGATTCAATATTTGATTGAAAATCAAATATTTTTCAATCTTTTTTATTGGAAAAACTAGCTAAATTGGGAGATTCTTGTCCCCTTGATGTGCACACGAGTTTGCCAGCTTGTCTTGAGCTTGTTTGCTTCACAAAAGATTGAAAAAAACATATCTTTGAATTTCCTACATTTTAAATTAATTAAATGAATTAAAATCAATTAAAAATCCAATTAATTAATAAAAATAAGAAAATAAATTCAAATAGGCTTGATGGGTCGTGCATAAGCCTTGGGCAAAGTTTCAAGAAGAAATTTGAGGCCCATTAGCAAAAACAAGGTGTTTTGAGCAAAGTTGACTTTTGCAAATTCACAAAAATTTCCCAACTTCTCCAATGCATATATTGCTCAATTTTGATCATATGAACATGTTCTTGGACATTTTGGAAGGGTCTTGAAGTCCTCTAACCAATGCCTTTGGTCCCATGTCATTTGGATTTACCAATCTCAAGTTATGGTCTTTGACTTAGAGTGCCTTTTTGTTGACTTTTGAAATTGACCTATAATGTAGAAATTGATAACTTTTTGTGAGAGCATTTATTGGACTTGTAATGTGAAGATGGATTGTAGGAAATGTCACCCCCTTCAAAATGAGCATTGGATGGGATTTTTCTGATGAACCATGAAAAAGTTATGCCCTGGTCAAGATACCGTTGACTTTTCTGCTGTAAAAAAATAGTAACTTCTTGCATCTTGATGATTTTGAGCTATGCTTATGGAATCATGATCAAGACTTGATCAAATGATGATTGTGAGCTAAAAATAAGATGTTGACCAAAGGTTCTGACTTTTGACTGCAAAATGACCATTTTGCCCCTGCTGTTGACTTTGGATCAAATGAGGCTTTTGACTGTGCAAATTGGCACTGTGAGTCTTGAAACTTGGCATGTAGGTGCTTGACAATGTGTATAGGCCTATGGGACTTGATTGAGCCATTAAAAACCTCAAATTCCTTGTAAGAAACAAAACCCTAATATTGACTGGCTTAGGAGGCATTTGGACTGTGCAACCCTTGAGAAATCTTGAACCATTCGAAGATGATTCTTGACAAACCTTGAAGAATATGGGAGGGAAAATTTTGGGGTACAACAACACACAATGAAGAACAACTGAAATAATAAGTTCTTAAAGACTTCAATCATTTAAGGCTTAAGAGCTTATGAATGATCCAAAATTAACAACTCAAATAAAAACTCAAGTATTAAATCAATACTAGAGTGTATGAAAATTAAAAGACTTAGACTTCTAAAAATAGAAAAAAAGTATTATTCTTCAAAAGTTGTAGTTTAATGAATAAGGAAGCAAGTCCTTATAAAGGTGCAACAGTGGGCTTGGGCTGAAAAACAAATATTCCAATCTTTTGAATATTTGCATGAAAACAGGCCAAGATATAATCCATAAGGATAATTCAAATAGAAAAATATTCCTCCATATTTTTCGCAAGTTATGAGTCACAAAACTAAATTATGGTTTGCATGAAAACAGGAAACAAAAAACTCAAACTGATATGAGTTGCGGTCAGTTCAGGAGGCAGATGTCAAGACATCTGCTTTGACATCATTCAAAACAATTTGCTTCAAATGTCAAGACATTTAGAAAAAATTATCTAAGCATTGTTTCACCAAAATTGCTGCAAAAAAACACTTACATATATGTCTATAACAATCCAAATCCAAACATAAAGAAAAAAGATCAAAAAAGACATCAAGATTGATTTGTAAAGCAAGATTTATACAACACCATGATCAATAAATATACATATGTTCAAATTAAATATAAAAACATACCCAATAAATAGAGAAATACATAGATAAGAAATGGAGAAAAACTAAACATCTCACGGATTGTCAGCGTCGATTGATGAGAAATCTGACTCTGGATCATCTAGATGCAAGCTCCAATGTTGTTTTATAGCTTCTCAAGACCAAACGTGAAGGTTTGATGAATTGGGACCAAAAATACCCAAAACATAACCTAAAAAAATGTGTTTTTACCCCCCTTTTAACGTATTTCTGACCAGGGGACTCCGCTAAGCGGCACAGTTCCCGCTAAGCGCTCTCTACTGTCATGAGAAAAAAATTAGTTTTTTGTTTTGACCATAACTCGAGAACTGTAACTCTGGTTTATGCCATGTTCGAAGGGTTAGAAAGCTTGTTTAATTCTCTATATAACAATGCCTAAATATCAACCAAATCGATAATTTATTATTCTTTGATTTTGAGCCTTATTAGTTGAAGAATTTCTCAAAATCGCGCGTTTGAAGCCATGTCTTCGACACTTTATTGCTCATGCTCCAAATACGCATCAATACCTATAAAATGAATGGAAAAACATCAAACGGTACACTATGTACACAAAAACACAAATAAAATAAACTAAACATATTTACATAAAATTCGGGTTTATTCGATGATATTTACAATAAACAAGTCGATTAGTGCAACAAAAACTATATAAAAAAATAACTATAATTTGCACTTATCAAACTCTCCCAAAATTGAACTTGTTTATCCTCAAACAATGCCAAACAAATCAAAGAACCAAAAGTAATAAACCAAAAAATCATGAATCAACAAGTTTTGAAAACGGAAAACAAATGCAATGGTTCAAAAGAAAAACCGTACACACGAAGAAACCTACCTACCACTAAACTATGGCGATAACATAAACATGGAACGAATGCTAAATACAAAGAATGTGCCAAACATTCTAAAACAAAAATAGTTCACAAATGAATCACACCTAGCAAAAACAATCATCGATAGATGAAAAACACGCAAAGTAAGGTATTTTCTCTCATCCATAATCTTACAAACAAAAAACTAAATTATGCGTTCATCCGAAAATTCACATTGAACATACAAAGGCAAGAATCTCAAGGGCTTTTCAAGATTGTAATGTGGCTTCGTTAACAAACAAGGGATAAGTCCTAAAGCTAATCGGAACAAAAAAATTCCTAAACCTAAGGGTGTAATCAACTCATGAAGTCTCAAGCAAAATAATTTCAATCAAACTTCTTCTTCATTCCAAATTTTAAACCAACACACATCACTTATTAGCACAATTATTCGAACTCTTTTTGTTTTTCTTTTTCAATTTTTTTCCTTTTCACCTTTTTTCTTTTCTTTTCACAACCTCCTAGAAATCACAACATAAACACATAAACATTCCTCTCCCCAACTTAAATTCAACCATCGTCATAATGTGAATGCTCCCTACTTTCTAAGGCAAGGTAAAGATTCAACTAAAAATCATAGTTGGGTTTCAATAAAATAAAAGAATCAAAATTCATACAAAAATATGAACTAAACACTCATAGACAAGAATTTATAAAAAAACAACACGGATATCGACAAAAAAGGCTCAAAAGAGGATACTAATGATCACACACTCACAAGGTAAATTAACTATTTGGTCAAGGTAGTTGTGCTTAAAATGGAACAAAAAAATGCCTTGATCATGTTCAAGATTTCATAAAATCAACACAAACAAAAGATTAAGCATAATAAAATCCAGTTAAAGCAAGAGTTGTGGTCTCTAGCATATGTGAACAATGGAAAGCTACCTCACAAAAAAGGGTAGGAACCAAAATGATTCACAAATGAACAAGTATACAAAAGAAAAAATGACATAAAAATTGTAAACAGTTTAAGTATCATGAATATGATAAAGTATAAAAATCGATAAACACATACCTCAAACGTGTACAAAACTTTAACACAATCATTATCATGCATTCGCAAGTTGAAACACTCAAACTTGGAAAATCATCAAAAGCGACTTCAAGCTATCGAACCAAAATTTGAGTCCAAGCAACAACAAAATAATTAATTATACTAATATTATTTACTATTTAAAGCCTAGGTGGAAGTGGGAATAAGGAAAGCCAAGCGAAAAATTAAAAAAAAATTCACTAGCTCTGCACAACATAGCGCGCTAAGCGGCAAAGAGCGCACTACACCAGTTGCAGAAAAACAAGACAACAATTGGTGCAGCTGCTATGCACGCTCCACTTCACCTATCCCAACCTCGATGTACAAAATATTTAAAACAGATAAACTTCCTCAAGCTAAACACGACAAGTTTGCCGAAAACACAAATTGACATAACGAAACAAGCGGGTGAAAGTGAATTAACAAGTTGGAAAGTGAAAAATTGAGAATTTAAAACAGGTCTAGTTTAAACATATTACAACACAAGTCAACACAAACACAAACAAATACAAATAAAACATGCTTTTTTTACATCATAAGCTCGACGCCTTTATTGTGTGAGCTAGTAACCTCCTCTCGTCATGCCATGGTATTGTCACACCGCACAAACCTAAAGAAAGTTTCCTAACATCCACACAACAAACGTTACGAAAACGAGACAATTCACAACAATACGTGAAAACAAAGAAAAACAAAAATATGCATAAGTATGGAGAGTAAACAAAAAACATGTACCAGTAAAAACAGACAAGTTATTGTACACGTTCTATACAACATATACATTAATTACAAAAATCAAAAACAAAGAAACTTATTTTAATGCAAAAACAATAAACACCAATCCCCGACAACGACGCCATTTTGTTGCAGCAGTATAGTGACAAGCAAAAAGTAAAGTATCATTTTATCGGGTGATATAGGTTATATTGTGCCGTGCCCATAAATATTGGTGCTACTGATTTGTTGTTCGACAATTTCCCACGTTTATCAGTTTGATTTTAAATGGGTTTATTTGTAAGGAAATGGTAAAAACTATTGATAAGAAAATAAATACATTAAATAGAAAGGAGAAACCTATCAAGCATGAATTTACACTAAGATGAATTTACACTAACAAAGGAGAAACTTATTGATCAGTTGCACTCAACCTACTGTACTTATCAAAATCATCATAGACACCATGAGATGTACCTACAACGAAGGTTATGTCTAACGCCAAGTCGTGAGACCAACCGTATTACTCTATAGACAATGTCTTGCACGCTACGACAAAACAGAGGCATTAAGCTTTAGCATCCAAAGTGAATATTATCTCTAAATCTATCTATAGAATCTAGAAATAATATATATCCATCCCTAATGAGAATTTGTGAGGTATAAAGAAGACATCAAGATTAATTTGTAAAGCACGCTTTATACAACACCATGATCAACAAAAATACATATATTCAAAGTAAATATACAAACATACCCAACAAATAGAGAAATACATAGAGAATAAATGGATAAAAACCAAACATCTCACGGATTGTCGGCGCCGGTTGATGAGAAATCTGACTCCGGATCATCAAGATGCAAGTTCCAATGTTTTTTTCTAGCTTCTCAAGACCAGAAATGAAGGTTTCATGAATTGTGACCAAAAATACCGAAAACGTAACCTAAAAAAAATGTTTTTTTACCCCTTTTAACGTATTTCTGTCTAGGGGACCTCGCTAAGCAGCACAGATCCCGCTAAGAGCACTCTACTGTCATAAGAAAAAAATTAGCTTTTTGTTTTTGCCATAACTTGAGAACCGTAACTCCGATTTACGCCCGGTTTGAAGGGTTATAAAGCTTGTTCAATTATCTATCTAACAATGCCTAAATAAAATAAAAATTTATGATTTATTATTCTTTTATTTTGAGCCTTATTCGTTGATGAGTTGCTCAACATCGCGCGTTTGAAGTCGTGTCTTCGACACTTTATTGCTCATGCTCCAAATACCCATCAATACCTATAAAATGAATGGAAAACATCAAACAATTCACTATATACACAAAACACAAATAAACACAAACTAAATGTATTTACATAAAAGTCGGGTTTATTCAATGATATTTACCATAAATAGTCGATAAGTGCAACAAAAAGTATATACAAAAAAACTACAATTTGCACTTATCAAACTCTCCCCAAATTGAACTTGTTTATCCTCAAACAAGGCCAAACAACTCAAAGAACCAAAAGTAATAAACCAAATAATCATGAATCAACAAATTTTGAAAACAGAAAACAAACGCAATATTTCAAATGAAAAACGGTACACACGAAGAAGCGTACCTACCACTAAACTACGACGATAACATAAACATGAAATGAATACTAAATACAAAGAACATGAAAAACATTATAAAACAACACTAATTCACAAATGAATCACACCTATCAAAAACAATCATCGAGAGATGAAAAACACACAAAATAAGGTATTTCCACTCATCCATAATCTTGCAAACAAAAGACTAAATTATGCATTCATCCAAAAAATCACATTGAATATACAAAGGAAAGAATCTCAAGGGCTTTTCAAGATTGTAATATGGCTTGGTTAGAAATCAAGGGATAAGTTCTAAAGCTAATCGAAACAAAAAATTGCCTAAATCTAAGGAAGTGATCACCTCACAAAGTCTCAAGAAAAATAATTTCAATCAAACTTCTTCATCATTCCAAATGTAAGTGTTTTGTTGGAAGCATTTTTGGTAAAACAATGACTTGATAATGTTTTTCTAAATGTATTAACATTTGAAGAAAACTGTTTTGAATGATGTCAAAGCAGATGTCTTGACATCTGCCTCATGAACTGAACTCAACCCAATATCAGTTCATGTTTTTTGTTTCCTGATTTCCTGCGCGCCATAATTCAGGATTTGTGACTCATAGGCTGCAGAAAATATGAAGGAATATTTTTCTATTTGAATCATCTTTATGGATTATATCTTAGCCTACTTTCATGGAAATATTCAAAAGATTTGAATATTTTTTTTCAGCCCAAGCCCACTGCTATGCATATATAAGGACCTGCTTCCTTATTCAGAAAAGAAAAACTTTTGAAGAAGAATACTTTCTTTCTGTTTTAGAAGTCTAAGTATTTTAATTGTCAAACACTCTAGTATTGATTTAATACTTGTGTTGTTATTTAGATTGTTAATTGTGTATCATTCAAAAGCTTTTAAGCATTGAATGATTGAATTTTTTAAACTTATTATTTCTGTTGTTTCTTCACTGTAAGTGATTGATGGGATTTGAGGAGGGCCTCATACCTAGGTGAGTCTTAGGTAGAAGTATAGAAAGGGTAGTGCTTAAGTGATTAGATCGTAAACTAGTTGTTTATTGAGGGTCTATAAATTGATACTATTTAGTGGACTTGTCCCTGGCTTGGTAGCCCCCAGAGTAGGTGTTGTTATACACTGAACTGGGTTAACAATCCCTTGTGTTTTTACTGTTTTTATTATTGTTCCACTTTACTTTGTTCATCAGATATTTATGTCGTGACATCTCATTCGAAATCACATATCTGATACCATAATTTCAATTGGTATCAGAGCAGGCATCCTGCTCTTTATCTGGATGAGATCCACGGAAGATACTTTCTGGTACTATGGATAAGGAAAGAGGATTTGTGAATAGACCACCCATTCTGAATGGAAGTAATCACGACTATTAGAAACCATGTATGGTTGCCTTTTTAAAGTCATTGGACAATAAGGTTTGGAAAGATGTTTCAAAAGGATGGAAACACCCTGTCAAATTGGGAGAAAATGGAGAACCTACTTTTGAGTTAAAACCAAAAGAAGATTGGCCTAAAGAAGAAGATGAAATTGCTCTTAGAAATTCTAAAGCCTTGAATGATATATTCAATGGAATTGAGAAGAACATTTTCAGATTAGTGAACTCATGTGAAGTAGCTAAGGATGCATGGGGAATTCTTCAATCCACTCATGAAGGCACATCCAAAGTTAAGATGTCAAGACTTCAGTTGCTCACCACAAAATTTGAGAATTTGAGGATGAAGGATGATGAAATTATTAATGACTTCCATATGAACATTCTTGAAATTTCTAATGCATCCAGTGCTTTAGCATAGAAAATACATGAAGTCAAATTGGTTAGAAAGATGCTCAGGTCTCTTCCCAAGAGATTTGATATGAAAGTGACTGCTATAGAAGAAGCTCAAGACATTGACCAAATAAAAGTGGATGAACTTGTTGGATCCCTTCTGACATTTGAATTAAGCATCAATGAAAGATCTGAAAATAAGAACAAAAGCATAGCCTTTGTATCAAATACTAAAGATGAAGAGGAAGACTGTGACCTGGATACAGATGGAGGAATTTCAAATGCCTTAGCTACGCTTGGAAGACAGTTTAACAAAGTGATAAAAAGAATGGATAGGAACCAAAGATCAAATGTCAAGAACATCTGATCTGACATCCATAAGTCAAATGAGTTTAGAAGAAAAAGGGTTGAAGAAAAATCCACTCAAGGGTAAGGAGTACAGTGTCATGAATGTGAAGGCTTTGGTCACATTAGAGCTGAATGTCCTACATATCTTAAGAAACAAAATAAAAATATATCTATTACTTGGTCTGAAGAGGACTCAAAGAGTGATCTTGAAGAATCTGCCAAGTATGTTAAAGCTTTGACATGTAAATATGTATATGATGAAGAATCTAGTGATGGGGAACTAACCTTTGATGAGTTAGTTGCTTCACACAAAGAATTATGTCTCAGAAGTGCATAAGTGTGCCTTGAAGGGGAGAAACAGAAAGTCCCCATAACTTAGCTAAATGAAGAAGGGGAAGAGCATTTGAAAACTATTTCTAATCTTGAAAGTGAAGTGACCTCCTTGAATTAAAGCCTTGATAGAATGGTCAAATCTCTCAAAATGTTGAATAATGGATCTGACACATTAGATGAAATTCTTCAAGAAGGAAGACTGACAAGAGACAAGAGTGGTCTAGGGTTTTATGAGAGAAAGAAACAAATTCTAAAGAACCATCAGTAGATTCCACTCATGCCCAGTCTAAACATTGGATGTCGAATCAAATGTCTAAACATCATGGGAATAAAGGACATCATGGCAAACATCATGGCAAGAAATAGTTTAATCACACCAGATAGAATTTCCAGCCCTGGAGATGTCATCATTGTGGAAGGCTTGGTCATATAAGGCCCTTCTGTTTCAAGTTGTATGGGTATCCTAAGACTACTCCTCCTCCCAAGACTGATAAGATTCCACAAAATAGCAAAAAGAAGAAACAATAGATTCCCTAGTCTAATGTTGCTAGTTTCATATCCCACACCTCCCTCAGAGTATCAACCAAAGATGATTGGTACTTTTATAGTGGTTGTTCTAGACACAAGACAGGTGTCAAGAATCTGTTGGTAGATATCAAATCTCATTCCACCAGTTATGTGATTTTCGGTGATGGAGCTAAAGGAGAAATAAAAAATGTTGGCAACCTGGAATGTTCAGGAGTCCCTAAGCTTGAAGATGTGTTATTGTTAAAGGGTTAACAACTAACATGATAAGAATAAGCCAATCGTGTGATCAAGGATTCAAATTTAACTTCACCAAGGAAGAATGTCTTGTGCACAATGAAAAGAATGAAGTTATTATGAAAGCACTTAGATCTAAAGACAACTGTTATCTATGGGTTCCTCAAGAATTGAACTTCTCCTAAACATTTGTTTTAGCCAAAAAGAATGAAGTTAAATTATGGCATCAAAAATTGGGGCACTTGTATCTAAAAGGTATGAAAAGAATTATATCTGAAGAAGCAGTGAGAGGGATTTCTAAGCTCAAGATAGAATAAGGATGGGTATGTGGTGACTGCTAGATTGGAAAGCAAACTAAGATGTCACATCAGAAGATCCAACGTCATACTACATCAAAATTTTTGGAACTTCTTCACATGAACTTGATGGGACCTATGCAGGTTGAAAGTCTTGGTGGGAAGAAGTATGCCTATGTTGTTGTAGATAACTTCTCTAGCTACACATGGATAAGCTTTATTAGATAAAAATAAAAAACATTTGAAGTGTTTAAGGATCTCTGTCAAAAACTTCAAAGGGAAAAATATAGTCATGTCATTAGAATCAGGAGTGATCATAGAAAGGAATTTGAGAACAACAAATTTGCTGAATTTTGCTCTTATGAAGGAATCATCCATAAATTATATTCTCCCATTACTCCTCAACAAAATGGGATTGTGGAACGTAAGAACAGAACCTTTCAAGAATCTTTCAGAGCCATGATTCATGCTAAGAATTTCCGTACCTTTTTTTGGCCGAAGCTATGAATACTGCGTGTTATATCCATAATAGAGTCACTCTAAGGAAAGGAACTTCATCCACCTTGTATAAAATATGGAAGGGAAGAAAACCAACGGTTAAATACTTTCATGTTTTTGGAAGTAAATGTTACATCTTAGCTGATCGTGAACAAAGGAGCAAGATGGATCCCAAGAGTGATGAAGGAATATTCCCGGGTTACTCTATAAATAACAAAGCTTACCGAATTTTTAACTCCAGAACCAAAGTTATGATGGAATCAATAAATGTTATTATTGATGATAGAGGATGGAGTTTTAAAGAAGGTGTCTCAGAAGATGTTGGAACATCTTTGTCTGATATTCCAACAGAATCAAATGACAAAAGTATTGATTCTAATCCACCTCAAGAAGATCCTGAGCCTAGTCATCTTAATAAAGGACCTTCAATTAGAACACGAAGAGATCATCCTAAGGAGCTCATCATAGGAGATCTAAATAAAGGATTTACTACCAGATTAAGAGATGAGATATCAAACTCTTGCTTTGTGTCAAATATTGATCCTAAGAATGTCAAAGAGGCCCTAAATGATGATTTCTGGATTAATTATATGCAGGAAGAGCTAGAACAATTCAGTAGAAATGAAGTTTGGGATCTAGTTCCAAGACCTGAAGGGAAAAATGTGATTGGCACTAAATGGGTGTACAAGAATAAATCTGATGAAAAAGGGGTGGTCAATAGAAACAAGGAAATTTTAGTTGCACAAGGGTACACTCAAATTTAAGGAGTTGACTTTGATGAAACCTTTGCTCCTGTGGCCAGACTTGAATCAATCATACTACTCTTAGGAGTTGCATACATACTAAAATTTAAATTGTTTCAAATAGATGTAAAAAGTGCCTTCTTAAATGGCTATCTGAATAAAGAAGTTTATGTGGAACAACCAAAGGGATTTGTTGATCCAAGTTTTTCTAAACACGTTTACAAACTGAAGAAAGCTTTGTATGGATTAAAGCAAGATCCAAGAGCTTGGTATGATAGATTGACAGAATTTCTTGGTGAGAACGGATACAGGAAATGTGGCATAGACAAAACTTGTTTTGTCAAGAAGAAGGGAAGATCATGATTGCACAAATTTATGTTGATGATATTGTGTTTGTTGAGTTTTCAAATGAGATGGTTCAACATTTTGTCAAACAAATGCAATCAGAATTTGAGATGATCCTTGTTGGTGAATTAACCTATTTTCTTGGTCTGCAAGTTAAATAAATGGAAGATTCCATATTTTTATCTCAGAGCAAGTATTCTAAGAATATAGTAAAGAAGTTTGGGATGGAAAATTCCAGTCACAAAAGAACTCCTGCTCCCACACATATGAAGTTGTCTAAAGATGAAAAAGGATTAAGTGTAGATCAAAGTATTTACAGAAGTATAATAGGCAATCTTCTATATCTCACAACTAGAAGACCTGACATTTCCTTTGCTGTAGGAGTGT
This sequence comes from Vicia faba, assembly GCA_948472305.1. NCBI lineage: Eukaryota > Viridiplantae > Streptophyta > Magnoliopsida > Fabales > Fabaceae > Vicia > Vicia faba. The sequence continues at coordinate 1,470,815,372 of OX451741.1, forward strand.
GTGCAAGATATAAAGGTAATCCTAAAGTTATCCATGCCAACCATGTGAATAGAATTCTTAAATATGTGAGTGGGTTAAGTGACTATGGTATTCTATACTCTCATGGATCCAATTCTGCCTTAGTTGGTTATTGTGATGTTGATTGGGCAGGAAGTGTTGATGATAGAAAAAGTACATTAGGAGGATACTTATTTATGGGAAATAGTCTCATATATTGGTTCAGTAAGAAGCAAAATTGTGTGTCTATGTCCACTGCTGAGGCTGAGTATATTGCTGCAGGAAGCAGTTGTTCTCAATTAGTTTGGATGAAACAAATGTTAACAGAATACAATGTCAAACAAGATGTCATGATATTATTATGTGACAATTTAAGTGCCATAAACATATCAAAGAACCCCATTCAACACAGCAGGACCAAACATATTGATATCCGTCATCACTTTATAAGAGAGCTTGTTGAAGAAAATATTGTTTCCTTAGAACATGTAGCCACTGAATTGTAATTAGATGACATCTTCACCATGGCTTTGGATGTTAATCTGTTTGAGAACTTAAGAAGAAAATTAGGGATTTGCTTATATGAGGGGTTGTAGAAGTTAAGGGCGTGTGGGAATATCATTAAATTTATATTATATTATTTATGTTTTCAATAAATCAAATTTCGAAAACAATCATTACTATACTGTCTCAAAGTTTTTCCCTCATGCTATGAAATTCCATCTTTCTACTTTCACAAACTCTTCATTCTCCTCTACAGAAAAAGAACCCTTGTCATTCTTCATCTCTTTGCTCAAAAATCTTCAAATATGTCTCAACATCATATATCGTCTTCCTCAAAATCTGGCGACCTCCTTGAAAATATCTCCCTTGACAGAGTACTTGGTGTTACTACCCTAAAAACCATCCCACCTCTAGAGAAAAAGGTCAAGAAACCCAGATCATCACCTGCAAAGATATCCAAAAAAGATAAAGGTAACTCTTCTACTGCTACTGAAAATAGGACATAAGCAGAGGTTGTTAATGTTGATAGAAGCATCAGAAGGCTAGTAGACAGAGTATTAAATGAATGCTTTACTGTGCCTGGGATTTCTAATCCTCTTGCTCGCATGCCTCCTCCGGCTGAAAAAGGAAGTAACCTTAAAAGTGTTGTTGCTGAATCATCCACCTTCAAGAAAGATGCTGCTGAAAGCAAACTTGAGAAGCTTGCTACCTCTGCTTTAAAGGAAGTGGAAGAAGATAATGTTGAACAAGATGTTGAGGGGAACTCTCCTTCTAAGGAAGATGATGCTGCCTCCAAGGATGCAAATGATCAAAATGCTGAGAATGTATTAATGTAGATGAGCTATCTGACAATGAGCTCATTACTAATGTGGTGCCTGGTATTGCAAGAAGGCTCAAATCCAGGAAAGTGAAGGATGCAAGTGTCACACCCCCTTCCAAGATAATCAAGAAGAAAACCATGTATGGACCCCCAAAGCCCGAAAGTAAAGTGGTTCCTCCCTCTAGCAAAAGGAAAGCTAGAACTGAAAGCTCCACAGATGATGATGAGGATGCTATAAAAAGATCTAAGAGTAAGAAGAAATATGTACTAGTTAAAGAAACTAACTCTGAGTATGATGTCGAGCAAGATGTCCAGGACATCTCTCCTATCAAAAGGTCTATAAGCAAGAAACTGTCTGTTAGGGTACCTGATGCCCCTCTTGACAACATTTACTTTCATTCTGTTGGGAATGCTGAAAAATGGAAGTATATATTTCAAATAAGAATTGCCCTAGAAAGAGAATTGGGAGCTTGTGCTCTGGATTGCAAAGAAATCATGGAGCAAATATCTTATGTTGGACTGTTGAAAACAGCTACCTTGTTTTCCAAATGCTATGAGACTCTTGTTAAGAAATTGATTGTTAATATTCCTATTGACTGTGTTGGTCATAAAAGTAAGGAGTATAGAAAGGTTTATGTTAGGGGTAGGTGCGTAGAATTTTCCCCTGCTATCATAAATAAATTTCTGGATAGGACTGAAGATGACTTTTGTGAGCTAGAAGTAATAGATAATCAAGTGTGTAGAGCCATCAATTCTAATCAAGTGAGTGAATGGGCCTTGAAGATTAAACTTCCTGTTAGCAAGCTAAGTGTGAAATATGCTATTTTGCACAGAATTGGAGTTGTAAATTGGGTTCCTACAAATCATACTTCAACCATCACCATTAGCTTAGGAAAGTTTATTTCTACTGTTGGAAACATGAAACTATTTGATTATGGTACTTACATCTTTGATCGGACTATTAAGCATGCAGGAACTTGTTCCATTAAGATGCCAATTTCTTTTCCTTTCTTTATCTATGGAATTATCCTTAATCAGCATCCTGGGATTCTAAGTGGTAATGATGTAGTGTGCAAGGGGGAGTCTGCTTTGACCCTTCATTTTAATCTATTTTCAGGAAAACATGTCCCAAACATTATTTTGACATCTGCACCTGCTGAAAACAAGACCTCCACCAAGGATGGCATGATCACTGAAATACGAGAAGCATGCAAGGAATTAGATGATGTGATCAAAGTTAGCTCAGCAAGGAAGCTAACTTTTGAAAAGATGATCAAGGAGCTGCAGAAGGACAACATCCTTGATAATAGAGTGAGCTCTGAAGAAGAAGATTCTAGTGAGGAAGGAAGTTTTAGCTCTGCCAAGTCTACTGGTCTCGAAGACAGATAGACTATTTACTGTTTAATCATTTGACCCTTTTGTTTCTTTTTTGAACTTGCATATGCTTGAAATTTGAATTCTACGGTCTGTACATATATAATTGATATTCTCTTGAATGCGTCTGTTTATTTGGCATATTATGACTAGAAAGGGGGAGAGAAAGTGACTGACTGACCACTAAACACTGATTGATCACTGATTGAAGGGGAGCTTAATACTTGAGGGGAGCCTCATGTCTCAGAAGATGTTCTGACATTTTCCATTTCTAATAGTTAATTGCTAACTGAGTTTTTGTTTTGCTTGTTTTCTTATGCTGCTACTCTGATAATGTTCTGATAATGTGCTCTGATAATGTTTTAGCCAAAATTTGCCAAAGGGGGAGTTTGTAAGTGTTTGTTGGCAGCAATTTTGGTAAAATAGTGACTTGATAATGTTTTTCTAAATGTATTAACATTTGAAGCAAAATGTTTTGAATGTTGTCAAAGCATTTGTCTTGACATCTGCCTCTTGAACTGAACCCAGCCCAATATCAGTTCATGTTTTCTGTTTCATGATTTCCTGCGCGCAATAATTCAGTATTTGTGACTCATAGGCTGCAAAAAATATGGAGGAATATTTTTCTATTTGAATTATATTTATGGACTATATCTTGGCCTGCTTTCATGGAAATATTCAAAAGATTTGAATATTTGTTTTTCAGCCCAAGCCCGTTGTTGTGCATATATAAGGACATGCTTCCTTATTCAGAAATGAAAAAAACTTTTGAAGAAGAATACTTTCTTTCTGTTTTAGAAGTCTAAGTATTTTAATTGTCAAACACTCTAGTATTGATTTAATACTTGTGTTTATATTTGGATTGTTAATTGTGTATCGTTCATAAGCTTTTAAGCATTGAATGATTGATGTTTTTAAACTTATTATCTCTATTGTTTCTTCACTATAAGTGATTGAAGTGATTTGAGGAGGGCCTCATACCTAGGTGAGTCTTAGGTAGAAGTATACCATGGGTAGTGATTAATAAACTAGTTGTTTACTGAGGGTCTGTGAATTGGTACTATTTACTGGACTTGTCCCTGGCTTGGTAGCCCTCATCGTAGGTGTTGTTGTACACTAAACTGGGTTAACAATCCCTTGTGTTTTTTACTGCTTTTATTATTGTTTCACTTTACTTTGTTCCTTAGATATTTGTGTCGTGACATCTCATTCGACATCACGTATTTGATACCAGAATTTCACAAATTTTAACCCAACACACATCACTTATTAGCATAATTATTTGAACTCTTTTTGTTTTTCTTTTTCAAAGCTTTTTTTTTCAATTTTTTTCTTTCTTTTTGTTTCTTTTTTTTAAACTTTTTTTCTTTTCTTTTCACAACCTCATAGAATTTGGTTCACTCCGCTCCCAATCCACTTTATCTAGGAACAGAGACACCAACATCGTGAATAATTTGGCTCACTCCTCTCCCAATCCACTCTATCTAATATCCGAGCCAACAACACCAACATGAATATTTACATTCACCTTGCTTCCTATCCATGTCATCTAGGATTAGAGCCAACAACAATAATAACGGGACTAAAGTCCTCAACATGACCATGCAACACAAATCCACATCCATATCACAATCCACCAATGAAACTCACCATTTCAAGCCACCTATTGTCCTTTACATGCAATAGCACACTATATCACAGACAATAAATCTGCATAATCGCATTAACACATATAATGAGAAATTCACACACAAAGCTGCGACTTCATCAAATAATTACAAATTTTATTTGAAATTACTTTTATAGGAAAGAAAATGTTTTCAAATTCCTGTAGATTCAAACGGCGCGTCAAACGGAAACCCGAGTTAAAAGTTATGAATTTTTAAAGTTTCGCAAAAACAGTCAGCTTCAGATGTACCCGGGTACCCATATACCCGTAACCGGTTACACACTTTCAAAACGGCCAAAAACTCTATTTTTCAAGCGGTAACCAGTTACCCATATACTGGTAACTGATTCTCACTGTACCAGAGTCAAAAAACCAGAATTTTATGTTACGAAAATCACTTAATTTATACCCAAACATCTCTAACTTCCACGTACTTCATGGTTCATGTTCCAAATGATAATTCCTATCTATGTACATCATTATCAACGTTATAATTCAAAAAGTAAACATATTTAAGTATTCTAGCGGTGAAAATCAAAGTTCAAGCTATTGATTAACTTGACTCAAAAGTAAGACTCGCCACCGTGCTTTATTATTTCCAAGGGAAAAGGGAAAAGTACGAAATAAAACCCATAAATATGCAAAGTAAGTGCAATACTAAAAGTAAATAAAAATACAATGAAATTGAAAGAGATCGAAGGTTCGGAGGTTGGTTATACAAAGGGAAGATACTAGCACCCCATGTGTCTATAGTATCCTATAGGAACCTTTTGAAATATCAGTTTTTGGTTAAAATTGGCTTGCGTGCTAAATGAGTGTGGGGATGAGATTTTGAAAATGCGACGACCTATTGTTGAAGTTTTTGGCTTAAAAGAAGTGCGAGTTTTTTTAAAATTAGGGTTTAGAATAGATTTGTTTTAGATTAATAAAACTAAAAAAATGTACATAGGGATTTTCGCACAATCGTATTAAATATATTCGATGACATAAAGTCAATGAATTTTATTTTTCCTTTGGAATTAGACAAACAAAATATAAATACTAAATGATCGACAAAGGGAAATTAAATAAATAGCAATTAAATAACTAAATAATTAACAACAAAAAATTAAATAAAATAAAGAAAGACAAAATTATACTAATATATTTTTGGTATTTTTTAAAGAGGGCAAGAAATAAATAATTATAATCCTAATCTAATAGTTTTTTTTTGTATTTTTTATATGGATTTTTAAATGAAAATAAGGCAAAAGAATTAAAAATTAGAAATAAAAAATAAAGTGAGCAAAGAGAAGATAAATTCTCAAGTGAGCAAAGAAAAAATGCATAAAGTAAAGAAAATAAAATTCTATGGATGATAAATGTCATAAAAGTAAAGAGAAGAAAATATAAAGTGCGAAAATATAAATGATATTAAAGTAAAGTTAGTATAATATAAAGTTAATAATCTGATATGAGATAAGTGTAACTTCATATGGAGCATAGAATGTATGTACCCATACATGTTAGAGAAATGACACTTCAAAGTTTATTCTCTTATGCATGTAGTACAATTAACAAACATGGGGGATCAAGACAATGTCAAGGAAGATACATTATGACAAACTTATCATCAATCCCAAGTACCTTGAATGATCAAAAGACCATTTAGAGATAGATTGAAAATGATGAAAGTTCATCAAATATCTGACAAGTTTAGATGAACTAAAAAAACTCAAATACTTTCCAAATTGATCCAAATAAAAATAAAAATAAAATAGATAAAGAAGAATAAGATGAAGTCTATAATAAAAATAGTATAAATATCATAACTTTCTTAGTTTTTGATGAAATTAAACAAATGAGTAAGGAAAGTTTATTTACTCAATCTCACGACCAAGGATCCTTGCTCAAAATAAGTACATAAGCAACAAAAAATTACAGAAAAAAATGAAAATTAACAATAAATCATTTTTGTTTTTGGAGATTCAAGAACACTTTTCAACTCTTGATTTTGAATCAATGAAGTTTCCTTCCAAAATGGTGATAATTATGATACTAAATAAATAAATAAAGAATAAAAATACAATAGAATTAAATAAAGAACAAGTTTAATAGTCTACCTATTCAATAAAAAGAAGAAATTACTTGAAAGAAAATGAAGAGAAAAAAAGAAGAGAGTTTTGTCTTAGTTTAGTGAATGATTTATGATATTGTTCCTCTAAATGAAAGAAAGAAATGTCTTATTTATAGGGTGAATGAGGTGGGAGTGTTGATGTGGAAATTCATATGACTTTATGAGAATGGTTCTTGGCCATTGATAAGTCCAATTTGGAAATCAATGTGAAGTGTTAGAATAATTTTTGGCCATTGATAAGTACAAGTTGGCAATCCATTTGAAGTTTTTCTACTATATTATAGTGGTCCCAACTTTTCTTTATTGACATAAAAAAACAAAAGGAGAAAGTAATAATAATAATCATAATAATAATAATAATAATAATAATAATAATAATAATAATAATAATAATAATAACTAAAAGTGTTAGTAATAATAATAAATGCAAAAATAGAAAATAAAAAAGACGTTAAATTAACTATTTATGATTTTTTTCTTGAATTGAAATAAATGAAAATATAAGTGCAAATTAAATGATAAAAAATAAAATACATATAAGAAAGTAAAAGGACTTATATAATTTTTTCTATATTATTTTTTGAAATAAATGATACCAATATATAAATTTAAATTAATAAAAGAACATATTTTGATAATTTTTTAGTAAAGAGGTAAAATAGTAAATAAAAAATATAACATGATACTAAGTACATTTTTTTGTGGTTTTTTTAAATGGAAAAGAAACCATGAATAAAACACAATAAAAATCAAATTCCACTAAATTCATAAATGACTTCTAACGTTTCTATTTTTTGTGACTTTTCAAAGCATAATCAACTCTTAACTTTTAAAGAGAAATTGTAGATGATGTCAAAGAGAATCATATGCAAAAAGAACCGCTAAAAAATATCAAAATTTGAAGAAGTTATAAATTTTTGAAATCTAACTCAAGAATTGGCAAAAAATAGGTCAAACCACTCGTGAACACTTGTTATGCAATGATGCAAATTGAGGGTGGGATCTTAGGTCAAAAATTAGGGTATGAAAACTGCCCCTATTTAAGTTTCTTCTATTCGGAGATATGAAGATTGAAATCTTCGTTTTGACGAGATTGAAGATACTTAAATATAGAATACATAATTTTTGGTCGTAAGATACCACAATGATGTTTATGATATGATATGGATGCAATGCTCTGAATTTTACAGAGAATGACGCCACATGAGACAAACTACTGTTGGAGAAACTAAATACATGATAAAGTAATCCCACAGAGGAAGAGATTATAACTCCACTGAGAAACATAGCCACAGACTTCGATTGAGAGATTCTTATTGGGGAACAACTTCGAGAGAAGAAAAAATTATTGACTCTATCAGGGAAGACGCCTTGCATAGGTTGTGAAAAGATAAATGGATACTGAATCAAAATGATAGTAAATTTCCAACTCAGTGTCAAAGGTACAAAAATAAAAAAGGATACTGACTCACAAACGATGATGAACTACCAACTCAATAGTTGAAGGTAGAAGATCAATAAGATATCGACTCACATATGACGGTAAACTACCAACTCAATAGTTGAAGGTAGAAGATCGATAAGATATAGACTCACAGATGACGGTACACTACCAACTCAATAATTGAAGGTAGAAGATCGCTAAGATACCGACTCATAGATGATGGTAAACTACCAACTCAATAGTTGAAGGTCGAAGATCAAACAAGATACCGACTCATAGATGACAAAAAACTGCCAACTCAATAGATGAAGGTAGAAAAGTAAGATATTGACTCATAGATAATGATAAATTACCAACTCAATAGTTGAAGGTAGAAGATCGATAAGATACTGACTCATAGATGACGATAAACTACCAAATCAATAGATGAAGGTAGAAAAGTAAGAGATACTGAGTCATAGATAACGGTAAACTATCAACTTAATAGATGAAGATAGAAAAGTAAGAGATATCGACTCACAGATGACGGTAAACTACCAACTCAATAGACTAAGATATAAAAGATAATAAACTTTTCCACGACGAACAGGTTCCAGTTTCTTCTTTATCAAGTCTTCAACTTGAAAAGGATAATATACAAACTTCTCTGTGAGACTTTTTCGGAGAGATGCCATTTGCTGTCGATGAGAAAACTTCTTAAAAGAGATGCCATTTTCTGTTGATGAGCAAACTTCTCAAAAGAGATGCCATTTTCTGTTGAAATAATATATTGTTGGGGATACTGTAGCGATAAAAATGTAGCGGGGTAAATCGGAGATAGAGCTATTAATTAACTCGTCTCATAAAAGCAAGAGTCACCACCGCGCTTTATTATTTCCAAGGGAAAAGGGAAAAGAGCGAAATAAAACCCTAAAATATGCAATGTAAAATAATACTTAAAAGTAATGAAAATACAAGGCGTTTTGAAAAGAGATCTAAAGTTCGGGGGTTGGTTATACAATGGGAAGGTATTAGCACCCAATGCATTTATAGTATCCTATAGGAACCTTTTGAAATATCTGTTTATTAAAATTGTTGTTTGATTAAAAGTAGCTTGTTTGGCCAAAAATGGGTATGGACGAGATTTTGAAGATACGACGACCTAACGTCGAAGTTTTGACTTAAAAGGTGTGAGTTTGAAAATTGAATGTTTGGGAAAAATTATCTTAAGTTTTTAACAAAATAATAAACGAAAGATGAATGAGGGTATTCACACGATTAGATAAGACGTGTTTGATGACATGAAGTCAACAAAGTTAAAACATTTCCCTTGGATTTGAGACGGACGAAAGATATAAAGATTAACGATCGATGACAAATTTAATTAAAATGACAATTGAACAATTAAATAATGAAAATTAAATTATACTAGCATGCATTTTAACGATTAAATAAATAACCAAAAGTACATAAATATTAAATTACAAAATCATGGATTTTTAACATTTAAACAAATAGCAAAAATTAAATAATAAAAACTAACTTATGTATTTTTTGAATAATTAAATAAAAGATTAATAACAAAATTAAATAAAGATTAGATATGACAAATTTAAATAAATGATAAATCTTAATTAAACATGTTTTTTTGTATATTTACAAGGAACTAACTTAAAATTATATAAGTCAAATAGAATTGAAAGAAAAGGGTTAAAAGAGCAAAATAAACAAAAAAATGTGCCCAGCAGGAATCGAGCTTGGATATTTAAGGATAATGGGTAGTGTACTTTGCCAACTGAGCTATCTTACTAATCGTTATTGTTATGTTTTTATTAATAAATAAGGTGATGAATGATAATGAGATGGGGCCAAAAGGCCCATTGGATCGACCCGGTTGGGAAGAGGCAAGGAAGGGTTTTTTGAAACCCTAAAACAAAGAAATGCACCACGGCGATATAGCATTGGGAAGGGAAAGGTCAGATTTAACATTATTAACAAACTTTATTCTCTATGTTTATCAAAAAAACAAAAATTAAGACTCTCTCTTCCCTAATCACAAATTATCTCTAAATCCATTCCTCTATTTCTTCCAATTGCCTTGGTTGAATATTTCCTACCCCATTTTTATCTAGAAAAGCCTTGTTCTCAGTAGACATCGATGTATGTTGGATTTCTCTTCCTCTTTTAGGGAAACATTGGTTTCTATGCTTTTATGCCAACAACCATATCAGATTGCACCACCGTCTCTTTTAGAGTACTTTGAGGATATTCAAGAAATAGGTTTTCTTTGGCACCAACATTACAATCTTCAGCAATATCAGGAATGTCTTGCATGATAATCTGTTTATCACTTGAATCTTCTGTTATAATTTTTGTCTGAGAAAGACTGGTATCAACCTTCTTCTCTACATGCTCTACAACAGGATTTTCATTGTTAGACTTTTCACTACTAGGTTAAACTAACTCCTCTCTTGTAAGTTATCCACTCTTCAAATGTCCAATGGAATCATCTATCAGAACTTCCTAAAGTATTTAAGCTTCTCCTCTCCAAGATACTTATATTAAAAACCAAACTTATAAGCAGCCAAAAAAAGGAAGTACTTATAGCAATACTTCCAATTAAAAACTTTGATCGAGAATCAAGAGACTCAGGTGACTTCCTTGTAGAATCTGTGAAACTGCAAGTTAGCTTTTCTTTTCGTTCAATAGTATCTAGCCGCGATGCGTTAAACCCTAGGTATGAACTTCCAAAGATTGGTGGACTCCTCCTATATCAGTAATTTCTTCTCTTAATCTTTTATGTACGTTTTTTTGTAAGTGGTGGTTTGGTTTTGTGAATTTGTTAGATATGGTGATTGAAGCGGCGGGTAAAGGTTTTTCTAGAAGAAAGAAGGAGAGGGGCTGAGAAGCAGCAAATGGAGAAGATTAATACTTTGTTTGTGGATTTTAACAGGTTATACATTTTACGGTTTGTTAATAGGTTCTAGCGTTTTGTAACAGCAGATTCTAAGGTTTTGGAACAAGTTCTATTATTTTGTAACAAGTTATATTTCTTATAACAGGTTCTATTATTTTAACAGCAGGTTCTAAACTGGTAACAAGTTGTTATGTTAACTGGTTTTATGGTTTTGACAGGTTCTAAGGTTTTGACAGATTCTAGTGTTTTTAACAGGGTTCTATTGTTATGTAACATCAGGTTCTATGTTTTGACAGGTTAAGCTTTGACAGGTTAAGTGTTTTGGAGATGGGTCGTAATGAAGTAAGCTTGGCGATGAGTTTAGGGTGGGTTGAACACATAATGCATAGTCTCTAAAATTTTTATTTTCTGATATTTTTTTAAAACTGTTTTTCTTGGTGTTTATTATTACTAACATTATCTAAGTATTAACAAATTGCAGCAACTCTAAAAATACAGCAAGTCAAATAATCACATGGCATGGAAGTGAGGCAAAGAAGACTAAAATATATGAATGAGAAAGTTATGCATAAATAAATAAAGAGGAAGAAGAAATACCTATCGGAGTCTCTCCGATGGAGCTTCAAAACCGTAAGTTTTTCCTCTTTTCCTATTTTTTCTTCTTGCTGAATTTTTAGAACAAAACTAATATTTTTCTGTTTTCACTCTCTTGTTGGATAAAACTCTCTTTTCTGTTTTTCTCACTCTTGCTGAATTTCTAATTTCTCCTCTTTTGCTGAATTTTTTGACTTCTCTCCTCCTTTTTGTGTTGATAAAAGCCTCTATTTATAGTGAAATGTGTGGGGTTTTAGGGGGGAAAACAGTAGAAGTTTGAACAAATTCTAGGCCCTGTTTTGATGTTTTATGGGATAGATTTTTGAAGTATCCATTTTAGTGAATATTTGGAGCTTTGCAAACTGTTTTTGTAACAACAAAATGTGCAGATTTTTATCTTATGGGCTGCATTCTGGACTGTTTTGCAGGGCAGATTTGGACAGCAGCTTGGCATGGTCTTTGTTGACACATGGTTGAAGAAAATGGACAACACTACACTAAAAAAATGGACTGTTATGGATTAATATAGTGCTGGAAAAATGGGAAGCATTGGGACTGTTTTGTAGCAAGAATAATAGTTGATTTTTATGTACAAAACTTTTATTTTATTTTGTAACTTTGTAACAATAAGTCCAAATAAATTGTAACATGAATAAACATGTATTCTTCAATATATTCTCATTTCCCTTTGTAATTATAAATAACCTTGAATCTTCATATGATCATGAATCTTGATATGTCTTGATAAAAATTCAAGGCCTTCCATTTGAATTGGGAAAGAGTTGAACAATACTTGAATAAATTGTTGAATGATGAATAAATAATAATGCAAGTCTTAGACTTTAATCTTGAATTTTTGTAATAGAGATCCAAATAAATCACATGAATTAATTTTGTAATCAAATAGAATTCCTCATGTAATTAGTCTTGGGATGACTGATTAATTGGATCGAATTCCTTTTCCCACTAACTTCTTGAATAAATGCTTCATGTAAGTCCATAAAAATAATCACCAAAATAATCTTGAATAAATATTTCATGCGATAAATGATTATTCTTAGATGAGATCTCTTGATAGCTCCTCTTTAATTATCACTTAAATTCAAATAAATAAATATTCCAAATATTCAGAATAAATTCTTCTAGATTGGTTTTGAATTTAATTATCCCATTTTGACGAAATTCACCCCGCGTTATGAGAAAATTTGCAAATAACTTTTGGTCAAAGTGATTAAAAATGACGGGCATAACTTGGTTTTCTTGTATCTTAGAATAATGTGAAACACACATGAACCAAAGACAAAAGAACTTCGACCGTTCTTTCTGAAAATTTTTTCAGAGATGCTTGAGATCATCTGTTGGACAGAGTGTGGAAATAAACGCACAATTCTCTAAAATTCTTTTGATGAATCAGCTTTTGGGAATTAACAATCGACCGTATTTCTGCCTCGAGACTCGAAACCCTAATTGATGTACGACGTCCGATACTCTTCTTTCAGACCTATTTCTTGCACATGAAAACAAAACAACAAAACATACACTTCGTGCTTGATTAGTGGTTAGTCATTTGTAAGATAAAATGCTCACAACACTCGATAATCTCTACACAGTCAAAGCTCGAAGGCGAAAAGTTCGAAACCTACCATATTCTGTGACCTTGATGTATATATAAAATAGTGCAAATGAAACAGGGATCTTAGGTCAAAAATTGGGGTATGATAGATACACAAGTTGCTCAAATAAAGAGGCCGACACTTGCTGTCTTCCAAAGATATCAATAATGCACAAGCTTCTCATGAAGAGGCCGCCACTTTCTATCTTCCAAAGATATGAATAATACACAAGCTGCTTATGAAGAGTCTTCACTTTCTATCTTCAAAAGATATCAATAATACACATGCTGCTCATGAAGAGTCTGCCACTTGTTATCTTCCAAAGATATCAATAATACACAAGCTGCTCATGAAGAGTCTGCGACTTGCTATCTTCCAAAGATATCAATAATACAACAAGATGCTCATGAAGAGTCTACCACTTGATATCTTCCAAAGATATCAGTAATACCAAGTTTCTCATGAAGAGTCTGCAACTTGCTATATTCTAAAGATATCAATAATACACAAGTTGCTCATGAAGAGTCCGCCACTTGCTACTTTCCAAAGATATCAATAATACACAAGCTGCTCATGAAGAGTCTGCCACTTGCTGCTTTCCAAAGATATCAATAATACACAAGTTGCTCATGAAGAGTCCACCACTTGTTGTCATGTTGAGATTCCAAAAGAGTGTTGCAACAACACTACTGGGAAACAAAGTTCATCTTTAATGAGAAACCATGAATAGATTCTTCCTGAGGAGAACAATTATTTAAGTGTGCAAAATAAATGCACTCTCCATCTAGGTTTCACAGTCTAGAGAGATCCACGAGATAGCATCCACAAGAGACAAAGTTTAATCCATGAATAAACTGGAGAGAAAACACTCAAACAAAACTCCACCCAATGAGGAAACAACTCAATTGGGGATTTATCCTATCGAGAGATGAAAAAGGAAAGCTAAAGCAAGATTCTTCCACGAGAGTTAACTAAGTATGGAATTAGAAAGGAGGTGCACTTTCTGCTTAAGTTGACACTCTATTTGGAAAGAGCAAATACACTATTTGAATAGACATAAACAAGGTATACAGACCCAATAACATCAACAAATACGAATGTGCGTGCATGATGCAAGTGTGAATAAATAAATGAATGTCATGTATATGTTTGACAAAACAGATAGAAGAGATAAACTGGAGATGATAAGACATCACAGTAAAACTAGATACTCGGCTAACCTCAACAAGATGAGAACATTATTGGAGATATTATAAAAGCCATCGACGAAGCATATTTCTGCTATAAGGCTCTAATCTCTCTAGGGAGGAAGATATTTTTCGAGTGAAAACCCAAAGTCCAATCTTCTAACATCAATAATCCATTAAAAGGATAACAACACGAACTCCACTTCAGTTGGAGAAAAATCTTGCTTAGCTGGAGATACTGAGGGGAACTCTACCATCTGATAATATGTGCAAAGCATATCACATATCTTGACAAATCTTGATTGCCCCCTGGAACCAATTTTTGATGCCCCAATTTTATTGCTTATAAGTTGCGTGACGTACGACAATTCTTGTGAATAACTTCACTTCTAAAATGCCCTAAGTTATATGGTTGATGAGAAGAAATTGTCTCAAGAGGATTTTACAAAAGACCTGGCATCTAAATGCTCTAGTGTCTTCAAACTCTTAGAGAGATTCGTCGAATCTTGACGTGACTGTCCCATATTGACTATATTTGGCACAATAAAGTCCCTAACTTTTCCCCATAAGGATAAACAAGCAGTGAAAGCATCAACGGGGAAAGAAACCTGCCCATGCTTAAAGTCTCCAGGCGACATGCCCCTGGATATGATTATACTTGAAATCATTCTCCAATTAATCCATAGAGTTTCAGGCCTTAAAAGATTAAACTCACCATTGGTGCTTATATGTAAGCTTCCTTGACATTAAACAAATGTTTTATAAGCAAGAACAATTTATTTTGAGAATGAAAATTATAATAGGACAATTATGTAAGTCTTGAAGATTTTCTTTGAAACAATGTCACGAAGCTTGCGAATTAGGGCATCATTTATATTTGAATGAAAGATAACAAAAACATATGATACCAACACAAATATTTTAGAAAAATGTTGGTTAGTTTAGTGAATGATTTATGGTATTGTTCCTCCAAATGAAAAAAATAAAGACCTTATTTATAGGGTGAATGAGGTGGGAGTGTTGATGTGGCAATCCATGTGACTTTATGAGAATGGTTCTTGACCATTGATAAGTCCAAGTTGGATATCCATGTGAAGTGTGAGAATATTTTTTGGCCATTGATAAGTACAAGTTGAGAATCCATCTGAAGTGTTTGTACTATATTATAGTGGTCCCAACTTTTCTTTATTGATACAAAAAAACAAAAGGACAAAGTAATAATAATAATAATAATAATAACTAAAAGTGTTAGTAATAATAATAAATACAACAATAGAAAATAAAAGAGACATTAAATTAATTATTTATGATTTTTTTCTTGATTTAAAATAAATGAAAATATAAAAGCAAATTAAAAGATAAAAAATAAAATACATATTAGAAAGTAAAAGGACTTATATAAATTTTTATAGATTTTTTTTGAAATAAATAAGACCAATATATAAATTTAAATTAATAAAAGAACATACTTTTGATAATTTTTTAGTAAAGAGGTAAAAATAGTAAATAAAAATAATAATATGATGCTAAGTACATTTTTTGTGGTTTTTTTAAATGGAAAAGAAATCATGAATAAAACACAATAAAAATCAAATTCCACTAAATTCATAAACGACTTCTAACGTTTCTATTTTTCACGGTTTTTCAAAGCATAATCAGCTCTTGACTTGTAAAGAGAAATTGTAGATGATGTCAAGGAGAATCATATGTAAAAAGAACGGCTAAAAAATGTCAAAATTTGAAGAAGTTATAAATTTTTGAAATCTAACTCAAGAATTGACAAAAAATTGGTCAAACCACTTGTGAACACTTGTAATGCAATGACGCAAATGGAGGGTGGCTGAAGATGTGAAAAACACAAGAAGGGGGGTTGAATTGTTAAAACTTGAAATCAAATGCAGACAACACATTATTTTTATCCTGGTTCGTTTGATCTCAAACTACTCCAGTCCACCCGTCAAGGTGATTTCGCCTCTCTCCAACGAGGACTTAATTCACTATATTCAACTGAATATTACAACTGCTTTAACAACTGCTAAAGCCTTCTTGAGTCTAAACCACAGATCGGTTTCTCAAGGAAATTCTTTCTTACAGATAAATGAACAATATGTGTGTTGAATGTTTTCTGGAAAAACTATATATCACAAATGTGATAATACACAAATTAAGCTTATGTGAAACTAGAATGCTAGAATTATAGAGTAAGCAATTTGAGAACTTTAGCAAACTGTATGAGTGAGGATTAAGATGATTTGCTTTAGGCGTGTAGAGTATTGTAGAGCATTAGCCAATTTACTTCTCGCTGATTTATTTAAATACTTCTTGGAATAGATACGTTGATACCAATTATTCCATTTCAATGCTCATTACGTTCTTTCCATTTTGAGAAGATCTTTGTCTTGGAATAAAGCCGTTGGTAATTAATCTGCCTTGAATGCAGTACCGTTGACACTTCAGAATGTTCTGCTTGATTAAGATCAGAGTGTGTTGGCTTTAGCTTATTCTGGCTCTACTGATTGCTGATGACATAGTTAGGAACTTGATCAGAGTCAGAGTATGTTGAGCGCAGACTCTGTTCATCAGACTTCAGCGTAAGCACATGTATGATCTTCTGGTTGACATCTTCTGATGCTGATGTTGATATTCTGATGCTGATTCCATCAGAGTTTCCTGTAAATAAACAGCATAATTTTAAGTAGCATCTATGTCAATTATAAAACTCATAATTCATTTAATCTTGTATTTTGTTATCATCAAAACTCTAACTGAGGGTTGTAGAATCAAACTATGTTCTAACAATCTCCCCCTTTTTGATGATGACAAAAACTAGATTTTTTCAATTAAAATAAAATGGTGAAAGTATCAGAGTTTAAGGATAAAAAGAAACAGTATCAGAGATAATCCATTAACGAGAAAAAGGTATCAGAACTAAGAGAGTAAGGAATAAAAAGTATCAGAGTAATGATGAGAAAAACTCCCCCTGAGTTGATTATTCCTTTTGAATCCTTGAGAGCTTGAGCATCAGAACTTTATTGAACCTTTCTTTGAGCATCAGACTTTTTCTTTATCAGAGTTCTTCAGATTCTTGTACCTGTAAGCTTTTCAAAACATCAAATATTTATGAATGTTAGAATGTTTGAGACTTTTGTCTCAGTAAACCGTTATTGAAAAATATCATTCTTTCTCCCCCTTTTTGTTAGCTATCAAAAAACATATATA
The DNA here is from genome assembly GCA_948472305.1 of Vicia faba. Classification (NCBI taxonomy): domain Eukaryota; kingdom Viridiplantae; phylum Streptophyta; class Magnoliopsida; order Fabales; family Fabaceae; genus Vicia; species Vicia faba. The sequence goes on from OX451741.1 coordinate 1,470,832,805, forward strand.
ATCAGAGTTAAAAACAACATTAAAGCAAAACACGTTTGTATTAAAACAGAAGCAATGATAGTTTAGAGCAAGTAGAAATATTACAGACAAACATAAGAAAACAAGGAAAACATAAAAAAAAACTAAAAAGAACACGAGTTCTTGAGAGAAAAAAATGAAAGGGTTTTCTTGAGCAGTAAGAACACAAACACAGATATCAGTGAAATTGATTGAAAACGAAAGTGAGGGTAAATGTTGTGAATAGTGTGAATGGTGTTTAAATAGATTTTGAAAAAGTTTTTGAAAACATAAACGCTTAAGAGAGAGAAATAAATTATGATTAATAGCATTAATTGAATGCTGATTTTACGGGATTTCAGAAAGATACTTAAACGGTTACCAGTGACATGTGTCTCAATGCAACCAATCAGCGCTTTGCCTTTTCAGAAGCGTGAACGCGTGTTCAGCCTCAGGAAACAGCTGATGACTGGATGACACTTGTTTCCTTTGAGTGAACATCACTTCTATCCTTGAACTGAAGAGCTCAGAGCTTCATGGATAGATCTGATACAATCTGCATTTCTAAAGACTCTGAAAGAAGATTGATCAGAAGTTCACAGAGTAATAAACATGATTCTGAAGGTTAATATATAAAATTAAAACAGTTTTATTCTGGACAGAGCTTCATGCTGAGATGATTCAGAATGAAGTTGAACCTATCTTCAGAAAGTGGTTTTGTAAAGATATCAGCCCATTGATGGTCTGTATCAATAAATTTTAAGTTTAAAATGCCTTTCTGAATATAGTCCCTAATAAAGTGATGTTTTATTTCTATATGCTTAGCCCTAGAATGCAAAATTGGATTTCTACTTAAGCAAATGGCAGAGGTATTATCACAGAGTATAGAAATGTTACTCTCATAAATCTGGAAGTACTCAAGTTGACTTTTCATCCAGAGCATTTGTGTGCTGCATCCAGCTGCTGCTATGTATTCAGCTTCTGCTGTTGATAGAGCAATGGTGGATTGTCTTTTGCTGGACCACGAGATCAGATTTTCTCCCAGAAACTGGCAGATTCCAGAAGTGCTTTTACATTCAACTCTGTCTCCAGCAAAGTCAGCATCACAGTAACCTACTAAGCTGTAATCACCAGATTTTCTATAAAAGAAACCCAGATTAGTAGTACCTTTCAGATACTTGAAAATTCGCTTAACAACTGTTAAGTGAGATTCTCTAGGATCTGATTGGAATCTTGCACAAATGCATACACTAAATAAAATATCAGGCCTTTAGGCTGTCAGATAAAGAAGAGAACCAATCATACCTCTGTAGACTTTCTGTTCTACCTTTTTGCTTACCTCTTCTCTTTCCAGAATGCACGTGGGATGCATTGAAATCTTTGATGGCTTACATTCTGAGAGATCAAATTTCTTCAAAAGTTCTCTGACATATTTGCTCTTATGAATGTAAGTTCCTTCTGGGGTTTGATTGATCTGAATTCCCAGAAAGAATTTCAGTTCCCTCATCAGTCTCATCTCAAATTCTGCCTGCATACACTTAGCAAATTTTCTTCCCTGAGAGGGATTAGTAGATCCAAATATTATATCATCAACATAAATCTGGCAGACTAAAATGTCATTCTTAACTGTCTTACAGAATAAGGTTGTGTCCACCTTGCCCCTGGTGAATTCCTTTTCTAACAGGAAGTTACTTAGTCTTTCATACCAAGCTCTAGGAGCTTGTTTCAGACCATACAGTGACTTCTTTAGTTTGAAAACATATTTTAAATGTTTTGAACTTTCAAAACCAGGGGGTTGGTGCACATATACCTCTTCTTCTATATAGCCATTTAAGAATGCACTCTTGACATCCATCTGATACAGAGTGATGCCTTTATTAACAACAAAAGAAATTAAAAGTATGATAGATTCTAACCTGGCGACTGGAGCAAAGGTTTCTATATAGTCTATCCCCTCTTGTTGACTATAACCTTGTGCTACCAATCGTGCCTTGTTTATGATGACTTCACCTTGTTCATTCAGCTTGTTTATGAACACCCATTTTGTTCCAATGACGTTGAATCCTTTTTGTTTAGGGACCAGATCCCATACGTCATTCCTTGTGAATTGATTCAGCTCCTCTTGCATTGCTAGAATCCAGTCATTGTCCAGAAGTGCTTCATCAATAGAGGATGGTTCAATCAGAGAGACAAGTCACATGAGGGATTCTTCAGAGTTTCTGAAACTGGCTCTTGTTCTGATTGGATTTTCCTTTCTTCCTAAGATTGTTTCTTCTGGATGATCCATGCTGCTTCTGGATGGTCTTTTCTGAGGTTGATCAACAAAAGATGCTGGATTGCTTGTAGTGCCTCTTTCTGATGTTGAGGGAGTGTCTCTGTTAAGAGCTTCTGATGACTTGTCTTCAGTACCTGTGAATTCAACTTCCATACCTGCAAATACTTCATTCTACTTTGACTTTTCAGAGTCAAGCTTATCATCAAAACGAACACTGATTGATTCTTCCACAATCTGTGTTTATGTATTGTATACTCTTTACCCTCTTGAGCGTTCAGAGTATCCTAACATAATACACTTCTGTGCTTTAGAGTCAAACTTGTTCAAATAATTTTTAGTATTAAAAAATAAAGCAAGTACATCCAAATGGATGAAAATATGAAATGTTGGGCTTTCTGTTCTTCCACAATTCATATGGAGTCTTTTCCAGAATAGGTCTTACGGAGATTCTATTCTGAATGTAGCACGCTGTGTTTATTGCCTCTTCCCAGAAGATCTTAGCAACGTTAGTCTCGTTGATCATGGTTCTGTCCATTTCTTGCAATGTTCTATTCTTTCGTTCTACAACTCCATTTTGTTGGGGAGTTCTAGGACAAGAGAAATCATGCAGAATGCCTTTGTCATTAAAAAATGATTCAAAATCTTTATTTTCAAACTCTCCACCATGATCACTTCTAACTTTAACGATTCTAAGATCCTTTTCATTCTAAACTTGGTTATAGAAGGTAACAAACACAGAGTGTGACTCGTCCTTGTGTCTTAAGAACTTTACCCATGTCCATCTTCTATAGTCATCTACGATTACTAACCCATACTTCTTGCCACTGACTGAAGCAGTTTTAACTGGTCCAAATAAGTCAATGTGCAGAAGTTCTAATGTCTTAGAGGTGGAAACAACGTTTTTTTATTTAAAAGCAGGTTTTGCAAACTGGCCTTTCTGACATGCTTCACACAGAGCATCTGAATTGAACTTCAGATTAGGAAGTCCTTTGACCAGATTGAGTTTGTTAATATGAGATATTCTTCTGATACTAACATACCCCAATATTCTGTGCCAGATCCATTGCTCGTTGTTAACAGACAGAAGGCACTTTACATTCTGAGTTTTCAGTTCAGAAAGTTTGATTTTGTAAATGTTGTTTCTCCTCTTTCCATTAAACGGGATAGTCCCATCTTTCTGACTAACAGCTTTACATGAATTTTGATTAAAGATTATATTATAACCGTTATCACTTAATTGACTTATGGATAACAGGTTATGCATTAATCCATTTACCTATAAAACATTACTGATAGAGGGAAGATTTCCATTACCTACTGTTCCAGAGCCAATGATCTTTCCCTTCTGATTGCCTCCAAAGCCTACATGGCCACCAGGCTTTGGAACATATGCCTTCTTCCCGTCATGTGTCGTGAGCAGCCAGAGTCCAGGTACCATGACTGGTGTTTCTGCTTTGCTGCTAAAGATGTCTGCAACATGTATTATTTTATCCTTAGGTACCCATATTTTCTTGGGTCCTGATTTGTTAGTTTTACCAAAACTCTGGTTGAATTTTGGTTTGACAGAATAATTGCTACTAGTGTATTTGATGTCATGTGTGTGCCCATATACAAAGTGTGACTTAAGAGGAGTTCGTTTAATAACTAAATCCATGGCATTCTTTGGTGTAGGTACCTTACCTTGGTATCCTATTCCCTTTCTGCCATTTCTGCTAACTCCATAGATCATTGAAGCAATTTTGCTTCTATCTATGCTTTTAGCAAGAAACTTCTGAAAGCTGTGATCATACTCCTTGATGATCTCATCATCACTACTGGGAGTTTCAGGAATTGTTTCCTTCTGAGAGTTTTGTAAAAGATTTTCTAATTTTGAAACTTTATTTTTCAACTCAGAATTTTCCAATTTGAGACTCTCAGTTTTATCAGAGTCAGAAGCAAGATCCCTTTTCAGGTTTCTGAATTTGACTCTGATCTGTTGATATCGTTCTAGAATCTCATTAAGTCTTTCAGCTAGTTCAGCCTTAGTAAAATTAATAGCAAAGTCAGGAAATACCTGTTCTGTGTCTGATTCAGAGTCTGATTCAGAAGCTTCACTGTCTTCTGATATGTTTGCCATGAGAGCTATGTTTGCTCTCTCATCATCTGATTCTGAGTCAGCTTCAGATGTGTCAGAGTCATCCCATGTGGCCATGAGACTTTTCTTCTTTTTCTTGCCAAACTTTCTTCTGGGCTTTTCCTTCTGAAGCTTTGGGCAGTCACTCTTGTAGTGTCCTTGCTCATTGCATTCATAGCAGATGATGTCCTTGTTGTTTGGCTTTCTGCTTCCTGAAGAGCCTTCAGATCTTCTGTATCCACAGGTGGGTTCTGACCATCTGTATCTGGAGGAGGATTCGTTCTGGTTCTCAGATCTTCTGGGAGTCCTGAACTTTCTTTACCTCTGCTTCCACAGTTGGTTCACCCTTCTGGAGAGGAGAGACAGTTTGTCTTCTTCTGATGAGGACCCATCAGAGGTTTCTTCAACAGCCTTCAAAACCTCGGAGTCAGATTTTCTATTAGATTTTAAAGCTAAAGGCTTACCTTGCTTTTGAGGTTCATCAGCTTCTAGCTCTATCTCGTGACTTCTGAGGGAGCTGACAAGTTCCTCCAGAGATATTTTGTTGAGATCCTTAGCTAGCTTCAACGCTGTGACCATTGGCATCCACTGTTTTGGCAAGATTCTGATGATCTTCTTCACATGATCAGCAGTAGAGTACCCTTTGTCCAGAACTTTGAGACCAGCAACCAGAATCTGAAATCATGAGAACATTATTTCAATAGATTCACTTTCTTCCATCTTGAATGCCTCATACTTCTGAATGAGCGCAATAACTATAGTTTCTTTCACTTGAAGGTTTCCTTCATGCGTTATTCTGAGAGAATCAAACATGTTCTTGGCAGTGTCTCTGTTTTATATTTTTTCATATTCAGAGTAAGAGATAGCACTGAGAAGAATAGTTCTGGCCTTGTGATGATTCTTGAAATCACGCTTTTGTTGGTCAGACATTGCTTTCCTATCAATCTTCTGACCACTTGCATTCACTGGGTGCGTGTATCCATCTGTCACCATATCCCACAGATCAGCATCGTGGGCTAGAAAGAAGCTTTCAATTCTGTCTTTCCAGTAATCAAAGTTCTCTCCATCAAAGACTGGAGGCTTTCCACTGAATCTGTCTCTTTCCTCATTGTGATCATTGCTGATGTTTTGATGTTGTCCTGCCATAGTGTTTTTCAACGCTGGATCTTGTATTGACACGGTTAAGTGTTATGAACTCAGAACCAGACGCTCTGATGCCAATTGAAGATGTGAAAAACACAAGAAGGGGGTTGAATTGTTAAAACTTGAAATCAAATGCAGACAACACGTTATTTTAATCCTGGTTCGTTTGATCTCAAACTACTCCAGTCCACCCATCAAGGTGATTTTGCATCTCTCCAACGAGGACTTAATTCACTATATTCAACTGAATATTACAACTGCTTTAACAACTGCTAAAGCCTTCTTGAGTCTAAACCACAGACCGATTTCTCAAGGAAATTCTTTCTTACAGATAAATGAACAATATGTGTGTTGAATGTTTTCTGGAAAAACTATATATCACAACTGTGATAATACACAAATTAAGCTTATGTGAAACTAGAATGCTAGAATTATAGAGTAAGCAATTTGAGACCTTTAGCAAACTGTATGAGTGAGGATGAAGATGATTTGCTTTAGGCGTGTAGAGTATTGTAGAGCATTAGAAAATTTACATCTCACTGATTTGTTTAAATACTTCTTGGAATAGATACGTTGATGCCAATTATTCCATTTCAATGCTCATTATTTTCTTTCCATTTTGAGAAGATCTTTGTCTTGGAATAAAGTCGTTGGTAATTAATCTGCCTTGAATGCAGTACCGTTGACACTTCAGAATGTTCTGCTTGATTAAGATCAGAGTGTGTTGGCTTTAGCTTATTCTGGCTCTACTGATTGCTGATGACATAGTTAGGAACTTGATCAAAGTCAGAGTATGTTCAGCGCAGATTCTGTTCATCAGACTTCAGCGTAAGCACATGTATGATCTTCTGGTTAACATCTTCTGATGCTGATGTTGATATTCTGATGTTGATTCCATCAGAGTTTCCTGTAAATAAACAGCATAATTTTAAGTAGCATCTATGTCAATTATAAAACTCATAATTCACTTAATCTTGTATTTTGTTATCATCAAAACTCTAACTGAGGGTTGTAGAATCAAACTATGTTCTAACAGTGGCATCTTAGGTCAAAAATTGGGGTATGACATGTATGTAATTACTCAATTATATCATACCAATCCAACCACTGACGCGTCAAACACATCTCAACAATTTCAACACTGACACATCAGTTATATTACCATAACAAAGCACCAATTTCATGAACAGACACACACAAAACAACCACAACAATCAGTATCCCCACATAGCTATTATTATACTATCGCTTAGAAAGTTTGAACCCCACCTTTTCCTTAATTCAATGGTTCTTCAAGCTTCAATAATGGCTTCTCTCTTTCCCTAGCCTCTTTTTCCAAAAATACTCTTTCTCTGTTCTCTCACTTCTACGTTCGATAAACCAAAAACACTTTTATTTTCCTTTGTTGTTTTGACTTATCTAATCCTTGGACCCCTAATATCATTATTCCCATTATGCTCTTCCTTTCTCTTACTACTAAAATAATTATTTAATTATATATACTATAATATTAATTCTAATATTATGATTTAAATAATACTAATAAAATAAACCTATTTATTCACCCTTATGTTTCAACACTTTTAGACATACACCCCCCTTAATACCTCAACTTCTATAATTTCTAAGGTAACTATCTCTCATCAAAGGCATAACTACACAACAAGATATTCACCAAGGCATGCGAATGCACTACATCACATAATTAATTATTAAAACCAATTTAATTAAAATTAGGGTGTTAGAACTCTCCCCCACTTAGAATATATTCATTTTCGAAAATTATCCGATGCGAACCAATCTGGATACAACTCTCATATCCCACTCTCCAGCTCCCACATCATGTTTGGCAATATTTCGAATACCACTAACCAACATTCCCCATAGTCAACCACAATAATCCAACAAGGTTCCTTGCTACCGAGTTGTAAACACACATATTTTATTATACTCCTTGTCAAATCACCCTAGGATACATGATTCATCACCTCATTACACTGCAACACCATCATAAGAACATCAACATAACTGCAATATCGACAATATTGATACACAACACTAGTACCAAAATTCTACATCCCACCAATCGAGCATACAATTTAATATATCTATTGAAATGGCTGTAACACCAATAATACATAAACCTTTTCACATAACAATTCCATTCTAGAATGTCCACTGGTCTGCATGATTCCCCCGGGCTTCCGATGTTTAACCATTGACTCCGATCAAGTCACACCGCATAAAAAACTTGTGCCCAATGACGATTCAGCTAAGTCACTATGATTATTTCCCTTAACATCATTGTCCTCATTTTTATTTCCATCTACTATTAAATCTAAAAGTTTACATCTAACTTTTGAATCTCTTTAATATCCACCAGGAAGTCATTGTTCACTTTATATATCCTCAACCTTCCACTCTACATCGTTAGCTCGCATATCAACTCAAGTCTTCGAACTTTTCATCAAGTCTCAACTCTTTCATAGTCACTTTTGTATTAGGTTCACACAAAATGGTGAACAACTAACCTCTCGTTAAAACGGAAATTCACTTTACTCACTATCAAGCTAGCAAGACAAGTCTATTTAATCTAACACGGCCTCGTTTACTATCAACAAGAGATTGAGGGTGATCAGTTCCTCAATTTGTCAATAGATAATCGACAATCATAATGGAGCATGAACCATCGTTACCAAACTATAATAGCGTTCCTTTAGAAATTACGCTCAAGGTCACCTAAGGCACCAAGGCCGAATAATATCGTTTGAGGTTTACAAATCCTTCCATAATTTTCCTTCTCATTCAATCTCATCAATGAGACATCATCGCCCAAACACATTACAAAGTCTACTTTACACGTACACCGCACAACACAATTGCTAAGTATCATTATTACATGAAAGGCTACTACACAAAGTATAATCCAAATTTTCTCGCTCCAAATGAAGTATTTATTCTTCCAAGTAGAGGACTTTAACAATAATAATAAATCCTTAGTCCTTCCTTTAATATCATAGCCTCAATGATCATATGATTTCACATTTTAATCTCATTCCCTCAACTCATTCATTAACAACACATCATACTTGACCTCATCTAAAAAAAACTACGTTAATAACTGGTTGTGTCCAAAAAGATTTTAGTCTCTATAACTGACTTCACAGCCTCCTAATGTAGAACTACATGTACTTGGAATAGATCCACAATTACCACCACCCGAAATAGAATACTCAAGAAAACTCACCTCCTCAAACTATAATTTACACCTTAACAACTTTACATAAAGTTTCCTCCCTTTCGACACTACAATACAAATCACAATGTTTGACATGTCCATATTCTGACTTGAAATAAATCAGAATGGCCTAAATAAATACTATAACAAACTGTGTTAGAACATAGTTTAGTTCTACATCTAAGTATTATTTTTGATGATAACAGTTACATGATTATTATGAAGAACAATTATGCTCTCTAATCGATTTATTAAATATATAGAGAAGTTCTGATGAAAAAGCATAGAAGATGATGACTGAATTGCGCTATGAAGCTCTGAAAGGAATATGCGTACAAACTCAAAAGCAAATCCATGTAACACGCATGAAGAAAAGAAGTTATGATGATATAACTTCTAAGGAACCAAGATGCAAGCTATACTCTGATAAGTGAAGTTCTAAAAGAACAAAGAAGATTCAAACATATCTATCATATTCAAAAATTCTGATTACAAGCATTCAAGCTCAAGATACTCTGAAGGACTGTAGATCCAACATTACATTTATGACAAAATATTACTGGATCAAAAGTAACGGATGGAACTAGAGATGATCTATATTTTTGGAAAGAATATTAACACCTCAAATAACCAACCTTCCAAAAATAAGTTTCTATGTCTCCAACAGATCAAAAACTTATTCTATATAAAGGAGATGATGAAGATGGATCAAATACAATACTCATGTGCATATCAACAAGAGCAATCAAAACTCTCTCATATTTTTATCTCTTGAATTATATTTGTGCAACAATTTTTTGTAAACATCATAGTTGTGATATAGATTATTAGAAGCATTTGTAAACACATTATATTTGTTTAAAAGTTATAATTCCTTGAGAAACCAACTTTGATGAAGAGAAATTCGATTACTTGAAAGACAGAATCGAGAGTTTCTTTCTAGCTCATGACACTGATCTCTGGGACATGGTAACTAATGTCTACATTCATTCAGTCGATGCAAAGGTCAGAAGATCGATTAAAAGAAGATGACAAATGAACAAAAGAAAGAATTCAGAAAACATCACAAAGCTAGAACGATATTTTTGATTGCCATCAAATATTCTAAGTATGAGAAGATCACTAACAGAGATACTACTCAGAACATGTACGAATCTCTAAAAATGAGACATGAAGGCAACACACAAGTCAAAGAGACCAAAGGTCTTACACTTATTCAGAAGTACGAAGCCTTCAAAATGGAAGAAGATGAAAATATTGAGGCAATGTTATCAAGGTTTCAAATTCCGGTTGCTGGTTTGAAAGTTATGGACAAAGGGTACTCCACAGCAGACCATGTAAAGAAAATTGTCAGAAGCTTACTTAAGAAGTGGAGACCTATGGCCACGACCATAAAGTTATCCAAAGATATGAACATTATATCTCTAGAAGAACTAATTGGCTCCCTAAGAAGTCACGAGATAGAACTAGAAGAAGATGAGCCCTAGAAGAAAAGTAAGTCCCTTTCCATTAAATCTAATAAAAAATACGAAACTAAAGTCATTCAGACAAAAGAAGAAAGCTCTGGCGGTTCCTCATCAGAAGAAGACAAATTATCTTTTCTCTCCATAAGAGTCCATCAACTATGGAAGCAAAGACAGAGGAAATTTAGAAACCCTAGAAGATCAGGTAATCACTCTGAATCATCCTCAGGATACAAAAAGTCTAGCAACAAAGGCGTCGTCAGTTACGAATGAAAAGAGCCGGGTCACTACTAAAGTGACTATCCCAAACTTCGGAAAGAAAAGCCGAAAAATAAGTTCTTCAATGAAAAGAAGAAAAGTCTTATGGCAACATGGATGACTCAGAATCTTCTGAAGCAAAATCTGAATCAAAAGATTAACGTGCCACATAGCACTAATGGCCAACTTATTAGAAGACACAGATACATCAGAATCTGAATCAGATTTAGAAGAAGTATTTTCAAAATTCTAAAGATCTCAATTAGAAAATAGTTTGTCTTAAATTCTTGAAAGATATCAGCAACTTCGAATCAAATACAAGAACCTGAAACACGATCTAGTATCTGAAACTAAATAAACTAGGAAACTAAAAAAAACTTTAAGCTAAAAGAAATCAATTCTAAACTTAAAAATAAAAAATCCTTCATTAAAAATGAATTACAAGAGCTCAGAAATAATTTGTTTCAGAAGCTTCAACTAGTTTTGATAACATCATAAAACAATATGATCACAACTTTCAAAATTTTCTAGGTAGAATAATATATATAAGCAAGATGGCGTCAATGATCTATGGAGTTAGCAGAAATGGATGAAAAGGTGTAGGATATGTGAAACCAAAAGGGGAAGAACCATATCAACCAAAATAAGTTGATGACATGGTCATAAAACACACACCCCTAAACTCACATTTCACATATGGACACACACATGATATAAATTATACTAATGAATCATATTTTGTGAAATCTTATGATAAACCAAAATTCAATCAAAAATTTGGAAACTCTAACCAACAAGGACCCAAAAAGATATGGGTACCTAAGGATAAAATCATGTATGTTATAGATGTCTTTAACAAAAAAGTTGAAACACCTTTGTTGATATCTGGACTTTGGTAGCTCTCGACACATGACGGGAAGAAAGCATATGTTCTAAAGTCTGGAACTTAAATCTGGAGGATACATAGGTTTTGGAAGCAATCAGAAAGGAAAAATCATTGGCTTTGGACATATTGGTAACTGTACACTTACCTATATAACTAATGTTCTCTTAGTAGATGGATTAATGCATAATTTGTTGTCTATAAGTCAATTAAGTGACAACGGTTATGATATAACATTTTATCAAAAGTCCTGCAAGGTAGTTAGTCAAAAATATGGAAAAATTCTTTTTAATGGTAAGAGAAAGAACAATATTTATAAGATTAAACTTTATGAACTAAAGAGTCAGAATGTAAAATTCCTTATGTCTGTTAAGGATGACCAATGGGTCTGGCACAAAACATTGGAGCATGTTAGTATGTAAAGAATATATCAGATTAACAAACTCAATTTGGTCAGAGGACTTCCTAATTTGAAGTTCATCTCAAATGCTCTGTGTGAAGCATGTCAAAAAGGCAAGTTTGCAAAACCCTCTTTAAAATCTAAAAATGTTGTTTCTACCTCTAGACCATTAGAACTTTTGCATATATATCTGTTTGGACCAGTGAAAACTGCATCCATCAGCGGCAAGAAGTATGGATTCATGATCATAGATAACTATGGCAGATGGACATGGGTAAAGTTCATAAGACACAAGGACGAGTCACACTCTGTGTTCTCTACTTTCTGTAACCAAGTTTAGAATGAAAAAGAGTTTAGAATTGCAAAAGCCAGAAGTCATCATGATGGTGAGTTCGAAAATAAAAGTTTTGAATTTTTTTAATGAAAATGGCATTTCTCATGATTCCTCTTGTCCTATAACTCCTCAACAAAATGGATTTGTAGAACGAAAGAATAGAACTTTATAAGAAATGGCAAGAACCATGATCAACGAGACTAACATTGTTAAACACTTCTAGGAAGAGGCAGTTAATACATCGTGCTACATTCAGAATAGAATTTCCATAAGACCTATTCTGGAAAAGACTCCATATGAACTGTGGAAGAACATAAAGCCCAAAATTTCTTACTTCCATCCATTTCGATGTATCTGTAATATGTTTAACACCAAAGAACATCTCAACAAGTTTGATTCTAAGGCACAAAAGTGTTTCATGTTAGGATACTTTGAACACTCAAAAGGTTATAGAGAATATAACACAGAAACACGAATTGTGGAAGAATCCATTAGTGTCAGATTTGATGATAAGATTGGCTCTCAAAAGTCAAAGAAGGTTGAACATTTTGCAGATATAGAAGTTCAAATTACATGTACTAAAGACATATCTTCTAAAGACAAAAGCTCAGAAACTCAGTCCAATGTAGAAAAAGACATAAACACCAACACTATAGAAACTTCAGAAGAACCCATCCAGAAAAGACAATTCAGAAGAAGATTAGCATATCTTGAAGATATGATTTTGGGAAAGAAGGATGATCAAGTCAGAACAAGATCTATGTTCAGAAATACTTAAGTGTTCATGGGATTGGTATCTCTAATTGAACCAACCTCCATAGATGAAGCACATCAAAACATTGACTGGATACTTGCAATATAGGAAAAACTAAATCAATTTACCAGAAAAGATGTATGTGATGTAGTTCCAAAATCAAAAGGCTTCAATATCATTGGAAATAAATGGGTCTTTAGAAACAAGCTAAGTGAACAAGGAGAAGTCATCAGAAACAAAGCACGTCTGGTTGCACAAGGTTATTGAAATTTTGGCAACAGATACTTAATGTCACAGTGAATGTTATGACACCGTATCTGACACATTGTACACACACCAAACAGTAATTTAAAAGACAGTAAAGAACACAATCAATTGTTAACCCAGTTCAGTATAAAACAACACCTACTCTGGGGCTACCAAGCCAGGGAGGAAATTCACTATAAGAGGTATTAATTTAGGAATAAACCAACCAGTTTATCTCCTTCACTTAAGACCTACCCAATGCAACTTCAATCTAAGTCCTACTTAAACCTGAGTTCCTACTCACTCCCCCTCAATCATAGCAGTGATGCTAATCTACTGATTAATAAGATTATGAAGACATTCTTCAATACACACCCTTGATTTTTCTTCAAAGCTTTAATCAAGAGACACAACACTCGTGCTTCAAAGCTTTGAGTGATAAACAACCCTTACAACCAAATCCTACTCCAAGTCACTTATCAAAATGATAATTGCTTGGCTCACAGTAGTTACAACTATACAATGTCATATTGATATTATGTCAAAAGCGCTACTCACCATTAGGCTTCGTGATAAATATATAAGCAGACTATTCTTCATTTAGGGCTTCCATAAAAATAGCTAGGGTTAACCAAAGTTAACCTAAAGACTTGGTCTTGGGCTTTCATCATAACAGATTAGGGTTAAGCAAGGTTAACCTAATGTCCATGTGAGCATATGATCTGGACAATATACTTCAACTCAGAGTAGCACACCAGATTCCTGAAAATTCTCAAGAATAATAAATCTACACAACAACTTGATTAGTATAGGATGTCTTAACATTGGTTATGACATCATGCATCTTGCTCACTGATTTTGGTAGAATTCAGTACATATGATTATAGCTTAATCATCATTATATTTACTCATACTGAGTAGTTCCTGTAGAACATTCCTTCTGCAGAATTTACCTTTATCCCATAATGTTATGACATCAGTCATGACATTCGCAAATCTGGTTTTACCAAAAAATAATGCCAACAAACAAACACTTACAAACTCCCCCTTTGGCAAATTTTTGGCTAAAACCCCTAAACAATCAGAGTTAGAAAGCAGTAGAATTTTTAATAACAACTACCAATATCTAATTCTACCAAAATTACCACAATTTCTTCTCCCCCTTTTTAGCCATAAAGAGGCCAAAGGTACTAGTACTTTAAGTTATACAGTCATCCAAAAGGAAATTCAAAAAAACACAGAAATAGAGAGAAGGTGTCAAATAACAGCAACAAGTTCCAGCATCAATCTTTTCAACTCAGCAAACATAGACCTTCAGGTACTGTCATCCCCTAAGGAAGCACTATCTTCAGAAGCATTTTCTGGTGAGCTTCTTGCAGAACCATCATGATGTTCTTCATCAGCATCCTCTTCCCTCATTTTTTCTTCATTCTCCTCCTGTTCCAGACTAGCAATTAACTCTTCAAGAGTCCTTTTTCTTGCATCAAGCTCTCTGCAGGTTTCTTTTAGAACAACTATAACATCAACTTTCTTGGAATGAGCTTTAACATGTGATGTCTCAGCAGATGTCATAACAATGTCAGGGACATGTGTTCCCTGAAACAGTTTATAGTGAAAACCAAGTGCAGGGGCTCTTTTGCACACAGAGTCTTTTTCAACCAGGATATCAGGATACTGATCAATGATTATACCACACAAGAGAGAGGGAAAAGCAATAGGGCCTTTAATAGCATAGCTCTCAGCATGTTTCATTGTTTGATCAAAGATGTAGTTTCCATAATCAAGGTTTGTTCTGGTTCCAGCAGCATAGATAAATCTTCCTAAACCAGTGGAGATGATGGATTTGTGGTTGGTAGGAACCCAGTTAGCTGCACCAATTTTGTGCAGTATGGAAAACTTCATACTCAGCTTGCTTGCAGTTAGCTTCCCTTTCAAGCGCCAGTGCTTGACTTGCTTGGCAGTGATGATTTGACAAACTTGGTTGTCAGTAACTTCAAGCTCAGGTTGAGCATCATCAGGCCTTCCTAGGTATTTGTTTATCATAGTAGGGGAGAATTTTACCTTCCTTCCTCTCACATAAACACTCTTAAAATCAGCTGACTTTCCATCAGCACAACCACTAGACAAATTTACTATGAATTCTTTGACAAGAATCTCATAGCAGTTGGAAAACTTGACCACTGTTTTCATCAGGCCAGCAGCCTTGATGAGATCCATGATTTCCTTACACTCAAAAGCACTTCTGTTCAGCTCCCTCTCTAAGGAAATCCTTTTCAGAAACACATACTTCCACCTGCTTGCATTTTCTGGATGGTGAAAGGATATGTTGTCAATGGAAACTTTAGGAACCTTAGGAAGTTTGTTAGAAGAGGGTTTCATCCTGAGAGGAATGTTTGGAACATTGCTCTCAACATCAAAAACAAAGTCTGATTCCTCATCAGATTCAGAGGGTTCATGAGCCTTTCTTTTCTTGACTATAGGTTGTCTCAAGGGTTTTGAGAGACTACCAACAGATACCCTAGCTTTTACCTTACCTTTCCCTTTCGAAGATCCAGATTTTTGATCCTTCTCAACTTCTTCTCTAGCCTTGTTCTCAGGCCTAGCTTTCTTATGAACAACTTCAGTAGCCTTCTCTTTGTAGGGGCTTTGGGCAGCATTCTGCTTCTCTTTTCTACTCATCATCCTTCTAGCTATGCTAGGGTTAATATTGGCAATTAAATCATTGTCAGAAAATTCTTCATCAACATCAATGACATGAGGTTCAACAGCCTTGTCACTAGGGGTCTGGTGATCATCAGGTTTTTTTGGAGATTTCTCAATGTTGTCATCAGGTGTCTCAACATTCTGAGTGACATTGGGATCACTTTCTAAATTAGGGCTAGCAGTTTCTTGGTTCAATGGTACAGATATACCAGGAACAGAGTGTTTCTCATTAAGAATCCTAGTGACAAGTCTAGCAATAGCTTGATGCACATAAGCAGAACCTTCCCTATTAGCTATCTCTGGAGGAACATAGGATGATGGTTAAGAAGATTTACCAGAGGGAGAAGCTTGTGATCTTATTGCATGTCTGGTTCGCAGCTTCTTGACCTTAGAAGGATAAGCTGCCATTTCACGAAGAGGAGTTACCTCAAGAATATCAGCATCCATGCAGTTTACGATTGCCCTAGGTTCGGTGTCAGTGGGTGAGGAAGACGCAGTTGCCTTTGATGAAGATGATGACGTAGATTGTTGAGACATCTTGAGAGATTGAGAAGATAAGTGACAGCATGTGTGAAATCTTCTTTTGAGGGAATGGAGAGTGATGCAGCAAAATGAGAAGAGGGAGATATAAGTATGTCTATTCCTCTTCTTAAACTTTTGGAAAGAAAGAGGGAAACAAATGATTAGCCCAATCAGAATATACTTGATTAAAATGTCTCTTTCAACCCTTGTATTAAGCAAAATTAATTGCTACATCTCTTCATATTGGCAAATACCCAGCTTGCCCCTTAAATTCTCAAACTGACTAGCATCAAGTGCCTTGGTAAAAATGTCAGCTAGTTATAGTTTAGTGGTAACATGTTCCAGCTTAATCACCTTCTCCTCCACAAGATCTTTGATGAAGTGATGTCTAATGTCAATATTCTTAGTCCTGCTGTGCTGTATCGGATTCTTGGATATGTTAATAGTACTCAAATTGTCACAGTACAATGTCATGACATCTTGTGTGACATTATACTCTGTCAGCATCTATTTCATCCAGATCATTTGAGAACAGCTGCTACCAGCTGCTATGTATTCAGCTTCAGCAGGAGATAGAGACACACAGTTTTGTTTCTTGCTGAACCAAGAGACAAGATTATTTCCCAAAAAGAAGCATCCTCCAGAGGTGCTCTTTCTATCATCAGCACTACCAGCCCAATCAGCATCACAATAACCAGACAGAATTGGTTCACATCCATGAGAGTACAGCATGCCATAATTTTAAGTTCCACTCACATACTTCAGAATTCTTTTCACCTGGTTGATGTGACTTACTTTGGGTTCAGCCTGGTATCTTGCACATACTCCAACTATAAAGGCAATGTCAGGTCTGCTGGCTGTTAAGTATAGTAGACTTCTTATCATGCTTCTGTACAAGCTTTGATCCACATTTTCCCCACTTGTGTCTTTGGACAACTTTAAATGAGTAGGGGCAGGAGTCCTTTTATGACTGGCATTTTCCATCCCAAACTTCTTGACAATATTCTTTGCATACTTGCTTTGAGACAGAAAAATTGAGTCTTCCATCTGTGTGACTTGTAGTCCAAGAAAGTAGGTCAATTCTCCCATGAGGCTCATTTCAAATTCAACTTGCATCTGGTTAGCAAAATGTTTAACCATTTTATTTGACATTCCTCCAAACACTATGTCATCAACATAAATTTGAGCTACCATTATCTTTCCTCCTTCATTCTTGACAAAAAGAGTTTTATCCAATCCTCCTTTCCTGTATCCTTTGTCAGTGAGGAACTTTGTCAACCTGTCATACCAAGCTCTAGGAGCTTGTTTCAGACCATATAAAGCTTTCCTCAATTTGTAGACATGATCAGGACAGTTTGGATCCACAAATCCTTTAGGTTGTTCCACATATACTTCCTCATTTAAGTACCCATTTAGGAAGGCACTCTTCACATCCATCTGAAACAACTTGAACTTAAGGAGACAAGCAACTCCCAATAGAAGTCTGATTGATTCCAGTCTGGCTATAGGAGCAAAAGTCTCATCAAAATCAACCCCTTCAACTTGAGTGTATCCTTGAGCAATAAGCATTACCTTATTCCTGGTGACAACTCCTTCAACATCTGACTTGTTCTTGTAGATCCACTTTGTGCCAATGATGTTTGTTCCTTCTGGTCTAGGAACTAATTCCCATACTTCATGTTGCTTGAACTGGTTCAATTTATCTTGCATTGCTCCAATCCAGTATTCATCAGTCAAAGCCTCTTTAACATTTTCTGGTTCAATCTTAGACACAAAGCAAGAGTTTGTGATGATTTCTCTAGATCTTGTAGTGACTCCACTGTTAGGATCTCCTATGACGAGTTCCTTAGGATGATATTTCTGAATTCTGATGGAAGGATCTTTGTTAGCTTCCTTTGATTCAGACTCTGATGGAGTAGGATTAGGCACATCATCCTTTTTAGACACTTGTGTTGAAGTCTCAGAATGTCTCAACATCATATGGGACATTTGTTTCCTCATGGTGATCATCAACTATGACATTTATAGACTCCATCATAACTTTGGTCCTGGAATTGAATACCCTATATGCTCTATTGTTGGTAGAGTATCCTAGGAATATTTCTTCATCACTTTTAGGGTCCATCTTTCTCCTTTGTTCACGATCTGTCAGAATATAGCATTTGCTCCCAAAGACATGGAAGTACTTCACTGTAGGCTTTCTTCCTTTCCATAGTTCATAAATGGTGGATGATGTTCCCTTTCTCAAGGTGACCCTGTTATGAACATAACAGGTTGTATTCATAGCTTCAACCCAAAAATGAATATGAAGCTTTTTTGCATGTATCATTGCTCTGGAAGATTCCTGTATAGTCCTGTTTTTCCTTTCCACAACTCCATTTTGTTGAGGAGTTATAGGTGAAGAGAACTCATGATTGATTCCTTCTGAGGAACAGAACTCATCAAACTTACTATTTTCAAATTCCTTACCATGATCACTTCTGATTCTGACAATGCATCCTTCTTTTTCTCTTTGAATTCTTTTGCACAATTCCTTAAATACATCAAATACATCAGACTTTTCCCTAATGAAGTTTATCCAGGTGAATCTGGAAAAATCATCCACAATAACATAGGCATATCTCTTTCCACCAAGACTTTCCACCTGCATGGGACCCATCAGATCCATATGTAGAAGTTCTAGCACCTTAGAGGTGGTCAAATGTATTGTCTTTGGATGTGACATTCTAGTTTGATTTCCAGCCTGACATTCACCATAGACTCTCCCTTCATCAATCTGAAGCCTTGGAATCCCTCAGACAACCTCCATGGATATGATCTTTTTCATCCCTCTAAGATGTAAATGACCAAGTTTTTGGTGCCACAGTCTCACTTCCTTTTCTTCTTTGGCTATAGAGCATACAGAAGAGTAGTTAGTGTTCTCAGACACCCATAAGTAACAGTTGTCTTTTGATCTAACTCTTCTCATTACAACTTCTTGTTTTTCATTAGTTACAAGACATTCAAACTTGGTGAAGTTGACCTTGAATGCTAGATCACATAATTGACTGATACTTATGAGATTAGAAGTCAAACCATTTACCAGCAATACTTCATTTAGGTTTGGAACTCCAGGGCAGTCCAAGTTTCCAACTTCTTTGATTTCTCCTCTAGAACCATCTCCAAAAGTGACATAACTAGTAGTATGAGGTTTGACATCATTCAGCATATTCTTGATTCCAGTCATGTGTTTAGAGCATCCACTGTCAAAGTACCTGTCTTCCTTGGCAGAAACTCTAAGGGAGGTGTGAGCAATCAGGGCTGCAGACCTTTTCTTCCACTGTTGAGTATATGGTGCTTTGTTAGTCTTAGGTTTGACATATGGGGTCTGATTAGGATATCCATATAATCTGAAGCAGAATGGCTTTTGTGACCAAACCTTCCACAATAATGACATCTCCATCTTGAAGATGTGAAAAACACAAGAAGGGGGGTTGAATTGTTAAAACTTGAAATCAAATGCAGACAACACGTTATTTTTATCCTGGTTCGTTTGATCTCAAACTACTCCAGTCCACCCGTCAAAGTGATTTCGCCTCTCTCCAACGAGGTGTTAATCCACTATATTCAACTGAATATTACAACTGCTTTAATAACTGCTAAAGCCTTCTTGAGTCTAAACCACAGACCGGTTTCTCAAGGAAATTCTTTCTTACATATAAATGAACAATATGTTTGTTGAATGTTTTCTGGAAAAACTATATATCACAACTGTGATAATACACAAATGAAGCTTATATGAAACTAGATTGCTAGAACTATAGAGTAAGCAATTTTAGAGCTTTAGCAAACTGTATGAGTGAGGATGATGATGATTTGCTTTAGGTGTATAGAGTATTGTAGAGCATTAGCCATTTCACTTCTCACTGATTTGTTTAAATACTTCTTGGAAAAGATACGTTGATGCGAATTATTTCATTTCAATGCTCATTACGTTCTTTCCATATTAAGAAGATCTTTGTCTTGGAATAAAGCCGTTGGTAATAAATCTGCCTTGAATGCAGTACCGTTGACACTTCAGAATGTTCTACTTGATTAAGATCAGAGTGTTCTTAGCTTTGGCTTATTCTGGCGCTTCTGAATGTTGATGACATAGTTAAGATATTGATCAGAGTCAGAGTGTGTTGAGCGCAGATTCTGTTCATCAGACTTCAGCGTAAGAACATGTATTGATCTTCTGGTTGACATCTTCTGATGCTGATGTTGATATTCTGATGCTGATTCCATCATAGTTTCCTGTAAATAAACAGCATAATTTCAAGTAGCATCTATGTCAATTATAAAACTCATAATTCATTTAATCTTTTATTTTGTTATCATCAAAACTCTAACTGAGGGTTGTAGAATCAAACTATGTTCTAACAATCTCCCCCTTTTTGATGATGACAAAAACTAGATTTTTTCAATTAAAATAAAATGATGAAAGTATCAGAGTTTAAGGATAAAAAGGAAACAGTATCAGAGATAATCCATTAACGAGAAAAAGGTATCAGAACTAAGAGAGTAAGGAATAAAAAGTATCAGAGTAATGATGAGAAAAACTCCCCCTGAGTTGATTATTCCTTTTGATTCCTTGAGACCTTGAGCATCAGAACTTTATTGAACCTTTCTTTGAGCATCAGACTTTTGCTTTATCAGAGTTCTTCAGATTCTTGTACCTGTAAGCTTTTCAGAACAACAAATATTTATGAATGTTAGAATGTTTGAGACTTTTGTCTCAGTAAACCGTTATTGAAAAATATCATTCTTTTCTCCCCCTTTTTGTCAGCGATCAAAAAGCATATATAATCAGAGTTAAAAAACATTAGATCAAAACAAGTTTTATTGAAACAAAAGCAATGAGAGTTTAGAACAAGTAGAAATATTACAGATAAACATAAGCAAACAAGGAAAACATAAGAAAAATCTAAGAAGAAGGAGGAAGTTGTGTGAACAGGGCTTCCAACATGCTCTTGATTTGTTCGCTGGTTTCATTCTGCTTGGCTACCATGCTTGCTATAGATTCAGTCTTGATATCCTGCTTGTCCATCCGTTCATTCATCAGCATATCTGATCTCTTCAAATCCTCCAGAGCTTGCCTGTCAACAGAGAAAGGTTGAGGATCTTCAGATACAGGCTGCTTCTCAGAGCATTCTGTAGCTTCTTCAGCTTGACCCAAGTCTTCAGCTTGAATAACCTGTTCTTTTGCAGCTTGAACTGTAGATGCTGTACGCTTTTCAGACCAAGGCTCACTGTCCAGATGTAGAACTTCTTCCTTCAGCACTTTGCTCAGAACTGGACCTTCCATTTCCTTCAGCAGATTGCTGAAGTTCTGCTGAACCTGTCCATAGCTCTGGTCTTGTAGCTTGAAGGTTTCAGCGCATACCCATCTTCTGAATTGAGTTCAGAGATGATCTGATACAGCAGGATCAACAACTTCCAGAGTTGCTTGTTTTAAAGAAGATATCCATTTCTGTATATCTGATTCAAAGTTCATCATGCTGCTTCCAACATCTGGTTGTTTAGGTTTAGGGATGGCAGTTTTCTGGTTTATTGCAGCAAGGCGTTCAAGGACTGTTAAGTTAATGACAGTCTTGCTGTGGTTTTCTGTATTTTTCTTGGGTGAGGGAGTAGGAGAATCAGAAATAACGATTGGACTATGTGGAGTATGTGGTGGAGTTGTTTCTGATGATGAGGGAAGTTGAGCCATATTGACAGTTGTACCACAAGGCAATTGAATGGCCAAGGGTTGTGGTTCAGGGGACTCAGAGGTTTGAGCCTCAGAGGTTTGAGTCTCAGGCTGTGGAGTTTGTGCATGTGGAGGAGATGGTGGATTACTTTCTGGTTGGGGAGAGGAAGGTTGAGGAATTTCTGGTTCTGGTATTGGAGTGGGTGGAGTTTCTGGAATGGGTGAAAGTGGAATGTTAGGTTGAGGAGAAGTGGGAATTTCTGAGTTTGGATTTGGATTTTCTTTATGGGGAGCGGAAGAATGTTGTTCTATATCAGACAGAACTTGTGCAAGTTCTGGTTCTGGAATGGTTGTAGTGTTTGGATTTTATGGTTTGGAGCGGGATCTTATGAGAGTTAATGACTCAGAAGGGTCAAAGTCTTCAAAATCTTCAAAGGTTTGGGGTGTTGGGATATCAGATGGAATTGGAGTTGGAGTAGGAATGGATGAGGAAACAACACTTGAACTTAAAACAGATACAGAAATAGGATTACCTCTTTTCTTTGGTGTTTGTTGTGATGATCCTTCTGGAATAGCTAGTCTCTTCTTAGTCTTCTTCAGAGCTACCTCAGGTGCCTTCTACTGAAGATCTTGAATGTTTAGATTGGGTGATGTACCATCAGCTTTGCATGCATCCAAGTATCTCAGAACTATTTGTGGCTTGGAGTCAATCTCTGAGAACAGGGGGAAGTCGTCCAGAGGAACTCTTCTGCTGGAGATTTCAGCAAAAGGAGTGATGCTGGGCTCCTTCTTAATGTTCTCTATCAGCTTCATCTTCTTGAGATTCTTGGCATTCAGCTGCTTGCCAACAGATGGTTCCAAGGTGCTGATCTCTTGTGCTTCTGTCAAGTGTTCAATCAGCCTATTCTCAGTCAGAATATCTGATATCAATCTACCCAGGGGTATCCAATCCCTTTTAGTGCGTTCATCTTCTCTGGTCTCCTTGACGCTTGTCCTCAGATGGTTGAACAGAAGATGTGCTAGATTAATGTTTACCTTCTGATTAATAAAATAGATAAGAAATTGTTGATCTATGTTTATGTAGTCAGGAGATCTTATGGGCTTTCTGTGATTGAAACAACCCAAAATAATCTTTGCCCAAATTCTGTGCTTATCTCTCAGATCCCTTATCTTGCTGGAGGGAAGCCCCAGCGTGAAAATTTCCCTTGCTACAACAGCAACATCTGAGCACCTTTCTGCCATGTCTATACAGCGAATACCACCACCATTGTATCCAATCAGCTTTGCAATTAGGTCTTCAGTAATCACAATTTTCTTCCCCATGATGTAGGAAGTGACTTGGTGATTTGAGGAAGACGCATGAATCCAGAATTCCTTAACCAAGTTAGGGAAAGTTGGACCCACCAACCTGTCAAAGTATCTCTCCCATCCTTGAGCTTGAATCTCTTCTGACAGGTCAAAACTATTTTCCTTCAAACTGTTGAAATCCACTATAATCTCTGACAGAACTTCCAAGTTCTTGATTGAAGTGAGTAGCGTTCTGAGAGGAACCTCATATTGCTCAGCTGATGCATCTTTCTGGGAACCTGAAGAGATATTGCCGGAAGATGCCATTGTTCACACGAGTTCTTGAGAGAGAAAAAAATGAAAGTGTTTTCTTGAGCAGTAAGAACACAAACACAGATATCATAGAAATTGATTGAAAACGAAAGTAAGGGTAAACGTTGTGAATAGTGTGAATGGTGTTTAAATAGATTTTGAAAAAGTTTTTGAAAACATAAACGGTTAAGAGAGAGAAATAAATCATGATTAATAGCATTAATTGATTGTTGATTTTAGGGGATTTCAGAAAGATACTTAAACGGTTACCAGTGACATGTGTCTCAATGCAACCAATCAGCGCTTTGCCTTTTCAGAAGCGTGAACGCGTGTTCAGCCTCAGGAAACAGCTGATGACTGGATGACACTTGTTTCCTTTGAGTGAACATCACTTCTATCCTTGAACTGAAGAGCTCAGAGCTTCATGGATAGATCTGATACAATCTGCATTTCTAAAGACTCTGAAAGAAGATTGATCAGAAGTTCACAGAGTAATAAACATGATTCTGAAGGTTAATATATAAAATTAAAACAGTTTTATTCTGGACAGAGCTTCATGCTGAGATGATTCAGAATGAAGTTGAACCTATCTTCAGAAAGTGGTTTTGTAAATATATAAGCCCATTGATGGTCTGTATCAATAAATTTTAAGTTTAAAATGCCTTTCTGAATATAGTCCCTAATAAAGTGGTGTTTTATTTCTACATGCTTAGCCCTAGAATGCAAATTTGGATTTCTACTTAAGCAAATGGTAGAGGTATTATCACAAAGTATAGGAATGTTACTCTCATAAATCTGGAAGTCCTCAAGTTGACTTTTCATCCAGAGCATTTGTGTGTTGCATCCAACTGCTGCTATGTATTCAGCTTCTGCTATTGATAGAGCAATGGTGGATTGTCTTTTGCTAGACCACGAGATCAGATTTTCTCCGAGAAACTGGCAGCTTCCAGAAGTACTTTTATGTTCAACTCTGTCTCCAGCAAAGTCAGCATCACAGTAGCCTACTAAGCTGTAATCACCAGATTTTCTATAAAACAAACCCAGATTAGTAGTACCTTTCAGATACTTGAAAATTCGATTAACAGCTGTTAAGTGAGATTCTCTAGGATCTGATTGGAATCTTGCACAAATGCATACACTGAATAAAATATCAGGCCTTGAGGCTGTAAGATAAAGAAGAGAACCAATCATACCTTTGTAGACTTTCTGTTCTACCTTTTTTCTTACCTCTTCTCTTTCCAGAATGCACGTGGGATGCATTGGAATTTTTGATGGCTTACATTCTCTGACATATTTGCTCTGATGAATGTAAGTTCCTTCTGGGGTTTGATTGATCTGAATTCCCAGAAAGAATTTCAGTTCTCCCATTAGGCTCATCTCAAATTCTGCCTGCATACACTTAGCAAATTTTCTTCCAAGAGAAGGATTAGTAGATCCAAATATTAAACCATCAACATAAATCTGGCAGACTAAGATGTCATTCTTAACTGTCTTACAGAATAAGGTTGTGTCCACCTTCCCTCTGGTGAATTCCTTTTCTAACAGGAAGTTACTCAGTCTTTCATACCAAGCTCTGGGAGCTTGTTTCAGACCATACAGTGACTTCTTTAGTTTGAAAACATATTCTGGATTTTTTGAACTTTCAAAACCAGGGTGTTGGTGCACATATACCTCTTCTTCTATATAGACATTTAAGAATGCACTCTTGACATCCATCTGATACATAGTGATGCCTTTATTAACACAAAAGAGATTAAAAGTCTGATAGATTCTAACCTGGCAACTGGAGAAAAGGTTTCTGTATAGTCTATCCCCTCTTGCTGATTATAACCTTGTGCTACCAATTGTGCCTTGTTTCTGATGACTTTACCTGGTTCATTCAGCTTGTTTCTGAACACCCATTTTGTTCCAATGACGTTGAATCCTTTTGGTTTAGGAACCAGATCCCATACATCATTCCTTGTGAATTGATTCAGCTCCTCTTGCATTGCTAGAATCCAGTAATTGTCCAGAAGTGCTTCATCAATAGAGGATGGTTCAATCAGAGAGACAAGTCCCATGAGGGATTCTTCAGAGTTTCTGAAACTGGCTCTTGTTCTGATTGGATCTTCCTTTCTTCCTAAGATTGTTTCTTCTGGATGATCCATGCTGCTTCTGGATGGTCTTTTCTGAGGTTGATCAACAGAAGATGCTGGATTGCTTGCAGTTCCTCTTTCTGATGTTGAGGAAGTGTCTCTGTTAAGAGCTTCTGATGACTTGTCTTCAGAACTTGTGAATTCAACTTCCATACCTGCAAATACTTCATTCTGCTTTGAATTTTCAGAGTCAAGCTTATCATTAAAATGAACACTGATTGATTCTTCCACAATCTGTGTTTCTGTATTGTATACTCTGTACCCTCTTGAGCGTTCAGAGTATCCTAACATAATACACTTTTGTGCTTTAGAGTCAAACTTGTTCAAATAATTTTTAGTATTCAACATAAAGCAAGTACATCCAAATGGATGAAAATATGAAATGTTGGGCTTTCTGTTCTTCCACAATTCATATGGAGTCTTTTCCAGAATAGGTCTTATGGAGATTTTATTCTGAATGTAGCACGCTGTGTTTATTGCCTCTACCCAGAAGATCTTAGCAACGTTAGTCTCGTTGATCATGGTTCTGGCCATTTCTTGCAATGTTCTATTCTTTCGTTCTACAACTCCATTTTTCTGGGGAGTTCTAGGATAAGAGAAATCATGCAGAATGCCTTTGTCATTAAAAAATGATTCAAAATCTTTGTTTTCAAACTCTCCACCATGATCACTTCTGACTTTGACGATTCTAAGATCCTTTTCATTCTGAACTTGGTTACAGAAGGTAACAAACACAGTGTGACTCGTCCTTGTGTCTTAAGAACTTTACCCATGTCCATCTGCTATAGTCATCTAGGATTACTAACCCATACTTCTTGCCACTGACTGAGGCAGTTTTAACTGGTCCAAATAAGTCAATGTGCAGAAGTTCTAATGGCTTAGAGGTGGAAACAACGTTTTTAGATTTAAAAGCAGGTTTTGCAAACTTGCCTTTCTGACATGCTTCACACAGAGCATCTAAATTGAACTTCAGGTTAGGAAGTCCTCTGACCAGATTGAGTTTGTTAATCTGAGATATTCTTCTCATACTAACATGACCCAATCTTCTGTTCCAGATCCATTGCTCGTTGTTAACAGATAGAAGACACTTTACATTCTGACTTTTCAGTTCAGAAAGTTTGATTTTGTAAATGTTGTTTCTCCTCTTTCCATTAAACAGGATAGTCCCATCTTTCTGACTAACTGCTTTACATGAATTTTGATTAAAGATTATATCATAACCGTTATCACTTAATTGACTTATGGATAACAGATTATGCATTAATCCATCTACTAATAAAACTTTACTGATAGAGGGAAGATTTCCGTTACCTACTGTTCTAGAGCCAATGATCTTTCCCCTCTGATTGCCTCCAAAGCCTACATGGCCTCCAAGCTTAAGTTCCAGGCTTTGGAACAGATGCCTTCTTCCCGTCATGTGTCGCGAGCAGCCAGAGTCCAGGTACCATGACTGGTGTTTCTGCTTTGCTGCTAAAGATGTCTGCAACATGTATTATTTTATCCTTAGGTACCCATATTTTCTTGGGTCCTGATTTGTTAGTTTTACCAAAACTCTGGTTGAATTTTGGTTTGACAGAATAATTACTACTGGTATATTTAATGTCGTGTGTGTGCCCATATACAAAGTGTGACTTAAGAGGAGTTTGTTTAATCACTAAATCCATGGCATTCTTAGGTGTAGGTACCTTACCTTGGTATCCTATTCCCTTTCTGCCATTTCTGCTAACTCCATAGATCATTGAAGCCATTTTGCTTCTATCTATGCTTTTAGAAAGAAACTTCTGAAAGCTGTGATCATACTCCTTGATGATCTCATCAGCACTACTGGGAGTTTCAAGAATTGTTTCCTTTTGAGAGTTTTGTAAAAGATTTTCTAATTTTGAAACTTTATTTATCAACTCAGAGTTTTCCAATTTGAGACTCTCAGTTTTATCAGAGTCAGAAGCAAGATCCCTTTTCAGGTTTCTGAATTTGACTCTGATCTGCTGATATCAGCCTTAGTAAAATTAATAGCAAAGTCAGGAAATACCTCTTCTATTTCTGATTCAGAGTCTGATTCAGAAGCTTCACTGTCTTCTGATATGTTTGCCATGAGAGCTATGTTTGCTCTCTCATCATCTGATTCTGAGTCAGCTTCAGATGTGTCAGAGTCATCCCATGTGGCCATGAGACTTTTCTTCTTTTCCTTTCCAAACTTTCTTCTGGGCTTTTCCTTCTGAAGCTTTGGGCAGTCACTCTTGTAGTGTCCTTGCTCGTTGCATTCATAGCAGATGATGTCCATGTTGTTTGGCTTTCTGCTTCCTGAAGAGCCTTCAGATCTTCTGTATCAAGAGGTAGGTTCTGACCTTCTGTATCCGGAGGAGTATTCGTTCTGGTTCTCAGATCTTCTGGGAGTCCTGAACTTTCTTTGCCTCTGCTTCCACAGTTGGTTCACCCTTCTGGAGAGGAGAGACAATTCATCTTCTTCTAATGAGGACCCATCAGAGGTTTCTTCAACAGCCTACAAAACCTTGGAGTCAGATTTTCTGTTAGATTTTAAAGCTAAAGGCTTACCTTGCTTTTGAGGTTCATCAGCTTCTAGCTCTATCTCGTGACTTCTGAGGGAGCTGACAAGTTCCTCCAGAGAGATTTTGTTGAGATCCTTAGCTAGCTTCAGCGCTGTGACCATTGGCCTCCACTGTTTTGGCATGCTTCTGATGATCTTTTTCACATGATCAGCAGTAGAATACCCTTTGTCCAGAACTTTGAGACCAGCAACCAGAATCTGAAATCTTGAGAACATTGTTTCAATAGATTCACTTTCTTCCATCTTGAATGCCTCATACTTCTGAATGAGCGCAAGAGCTTTAGTTTCTTTAACTTGAAGGTTGCCTTCATGCGTCATTCTGAGAGAATCAAACATGTTCTTAGCAGTGTCTTTGTTTGATATTTTTTCATATTCAGAGTAAGAGATAGCATTGAGAAGAATAGTTTTGGCCTTGTGATGATTCTTGAAATCACGCTTTTGTTGGTTAGACATTGCTTTCCTGTCAATCTTCTGACCACTTGCATTCACTGGGTGCGTGTATCCATCTGTCACCATATCCCACAGATCAGCATCATGGGCTAGAAAGAAGCTTTCAAATCTGTCTTTCTAGTAATCAAAGTTCTCTCCATCAAAGACTGGAGGCTTTCCACTGAATCTGTCTCTCTCCACTGAATCTAGTAATTAATGTGTGTTGAATGTTTTCTGGAAAAACTATATATCACAACTGTGATAATACACAAATGAAGCTTATATGAAACTAGATTGCTAGAACTATAGAGTAAGCAATTTGAGAGCTTTAGAAAACTGTATGAGTGAGGATCAAGATGATTTGCTTTAGGCGTGTAGAGTATTGTAGAGCATTATTCATTTCACTTCTCACTGATTTGTTTAAATACTTCTTGGAAAAGATACGTTGATGCCAATTATTTCATTTCAATACTCATTACGTTCTTTCCATATTGAGAAGATCTTTGTCTTTGAATAAAGCCGTTGGTAATGAATCTGCCTTGAATGCAGTACCGTTGACACTTCAGAATGTTCTGCTTGATTAAGATCAGAGTGTTCTTGGCTTTGGCTTATTCTGGCGCTTCTGAATGCTGATGACATAGTTAAGATCTTGATCAGAGTCAGAGTGTGTTGAGCGCAGATTCTGTTCATCAGACTTCAGCGTAAGCACATGTATTGATCTTCTGGTTGACATCTTCTGATGCTGATGTTGATATTATGATGCTGATTCCATCAGAGTTTCCTGTAAATAAACAGCATAATTTCAAGTAGCATCTATGTCAATTATAAAACTCATAATTCATTTAATCTTGTATTTTGTTATCATCAAAACTCTAACTGAGGGTTGTAGAATCAAACTATGTTATAACACATCTTTGATACTTTTTCTTCCTATTTCTCTGTTCTTGATGTTGAGTCCTATGTTGTGACATCTTCTTTGACATTTGTTTATCAGGCCTAGTCTTCTTCTTGTTAACAACAGATTTCTTTACAGCCATAAATCCTAGACCAGACATGTTTCCTGCATTTTGTCCAGCCTGAAGGATTTCTTCCAACTTGTCAGTTCCATTTGTTAACATCTTGACAGACTTAGTCATCTGATCAAGTTTGGAGTTCAACATTATAACTTCACCTTCGAGATGGCTTATAGTAGCAGTGTCTTCCTTCTTCTCAGCCTCCAACTTTACTATGAGCTTTCTCTGTTTCTCATTTTGCCGACAGACTTCAGCACTTCTGATACATAGCTTCTTGTAGGAGTCAACGAGTTCTTCAAATGTCACTTCCTCATCAGTAGAATCATTATCAGAGTTACAAATACCAGATAGTGCAGTAACTAGTTTAGCAGATTCTTCTTCAGAGTTACTTTCTGAGTCACCATTAGACCAAGTAACAGAAATTCCTTTCTTTTGTTTCTTAAGAAAGGTAGGACATTCAGCTCAAATTTTCCCATATCCTTCACATCCATGGCATTGGATTCCTCTGCTTTGATTTCCCTTTTCTTCAGACTTAGTTCTTTTGTTGGAGTCATAGGATCTGCTAATGTCAGAGGAAATGTTCTTGACATTTGATCTTGACTTTGGGTCCATTCTCTTGATGAGTTTGTTGAACTTCCTTCCAAGCATAGCTATAGCTTCTGAAATATTCTCTTCATCACTTTACTTGCTTTCATCTTCAGTATTGGATACAAGGGCTATGCTCTTGTTTTTCTTATCAACATTGTCACTGATCCCCATCTCAAATGTCTGAAGTTACCCAATGAGTTCATCAACCTTCAAGTTGCAGATATCCTGAGCTTCCTCTATAGCAGTCACTTTCATTGCAAACCTTTTAGGCAAGGATCTGAGAATCTTTCTCACCAGCTTTTCTTCTGACATCATTTCCCCCAATGCTCCTGAGGTGTTGGCAATTTCCAAGAT
Organism: Vicia faba; assembly: GCA_948472305.1. Lineage (NCBI taxonomy): Eukaryota > Viridiplantae > Streptophyta > Magnoliopsida > Fabales > Fabaceae > Vicia > Vicia faba. The sequence goes on from OX451741.1 coordinate 1,470,863,525, forward strand.
GTTCATGTGAAACTCATGAATGGTCTCATCTTCCGTCATCCTTAGATTCTCAAATTTGGTAGTGAGCATCTGAAGTCTTGACATTTTTACTTTAGATGTACCCTCATGGGTGGTTTTGAGAGTGTCCCAAACATCCTTGGCCAGTTCACATTGATGTACTAGTCTGAATATGTTTCTATCAATTCCATTGAACAAGGAATTTAATGCTTTAGAGTTACCCAGGGCTAACTCATCTTCTTCTTTGCTCCATTCTTCCTCAGGTTTCAGACTAGTCGTCCCATCTTTCCCAGTTATGGTGGGATGGTTCCATCCTTTGTCAGCAGCTCTCCAAGCCTTTTTGTCCAATGACTTCAAGAAGGCAATCATACGAGGTTTCCAGTAGTCATAATTTGATCCATCCAGAATAGGTAGTCTGTTCCCAAATCCTCCTTCCTTGTCCATAGCGCCAGAAAATAATATCCCTAGATCTCACCCACAAAGACAGGCAGAGTGCCTGCTCTGATGCCAATTGAAATTCTGGCAAAAGATACTTAATGTCACAGTGAATGTTATGACACCGTATCTGACAAATTGTACACACACCAAATAGTAATTTAAAATACAGTAAAGAACACAATCAATTGTTAACCCAGTTCAGTGTAAAACAACACCTACTCTGGGGGCTACCAAGCCAGGGAGGAAATTCACTATAAGAGGTATTAATTTAGGAATAAACCAACCGGTTTATCTCCTTCACTTAAGACCTACCCAATGCAACTTCAATCTAAGTCCTAATTAAACCTGAGTTCCTACTCACTCCCCCTCAATCACAGCAGTGATACTAATCTACTGATTAATAAGATTATGAAGACATTCTTCAATACACACCCTTGATTTTGCTTCAAAGCTTTAATCAAGAGACACAACACTCGTGCTTCAAAGCTTTGAGTGATAAACAACCCTTACAACCAAATCCTACTCCAAGTCACTTATCAAGATGATAATTGCTTGGCTCACAGTAGTTATAACTATACAATGCCTTATTGATCTTCTGTCAAAAGCGCTACTCACCATTAGGCTTCGTGAGAAATATATAAGTAGATTATTCTTCATTTAGGGCTTTCATAAAAATAGCTAGGGTTAACCAAAGTTAACTTAAAGACTTGGTCTTGGGCTTTCATCATAACAGATTAGGGTTAAGCAAGGTTAGCCTAATGTCCACGTGAGCATCTGATCTGGACAATATACTTCAACTCAGAGTAGCACACCAGATTCCTGAAAATTCTCAGGAATAATAAATCTGCACAACAACTTGATCAGTACAGGATGTCTTAACATTGGTTATGACATCATGTATCTTGCTCACTGATTTTGGTAGAATTCAGTACATATGATCATAGCTTAATCATCATGATATTTACTCATACTGAGTAGTTCCTGTAGAACATTCCTTCTGCAGAATTTACCTTTATCCCAGAATGTTATGACATCAGTCATGACATTCGCAAATCTGGTTTTACCTAAAAATAACGCCAACAAACAAACACTTACAGTTATAGTCAACAATAAGGGATAATTGCAGCTGGATGCAGTACTCAGATACTTTGGATGAAAAGTCATCTTGAAGATTATCATACATACGAGAGTAACATTCCTATCCTCTGTGATAATTCTTCTGCTATTTCTCTTTCTAAAAAACCTATTTTACATTTTATGGGTAAACATATAGAAATTTAATACCATTTCATTAGGGACTATACTCGGAAGGGGATTTTTTTCTTAAAATTAATAGACACAGACCATCAATGGGCTGACATTTTTATAAACCCCTTGCTGAAGATAGATTTAATTTTATTCTGAAACATCTCAGTATGGAATTATGTCTAGAATGAAAATGTATTTTTTGTATACTTAACCCTCATAATATTCTGATTTATTTTGTGAACATCTGAGGAATAGTTCTTCAGAAGTGAGAAGGAAAATTGACTTAGAAACTATCTAGAAGATCTGAATGTATAACCAAAATGTTTCATTTAATGATAGAATCTTGTAGTTAACCAAATAAACATCTGTCAACCCTAAAACGTAACGTCACTCTCTGAAGTTTAACACGTGTTCAAATTCTAAAGGACCAAAACGCTTGAGTTGATGCATTGAGGTGAGAGTCACATCGTTAGCAGTTTCAAATATCTTCATGATATCCCCTTTATCAGAAATCATTTATTTCTTTTAATCATTATGTTTAATTTTTAATTGCTATTAATTTCATGTTTCTTTTCTTTCTGTTGGCTATTTATACACCTCTCTCACAATCCCTTTTTGACATAATTTTCACTCACTATTTGTTTTCTATGAAATTAATTTTCCCCTCTTTTCTTATAAAACCCTAAGATATAGGAACAATGGCTTCCTCTTCTCAGCAACAGCAAAATCTTGCTTCTTCAACAATTGTTCCTAAATCAAGTTCATTCCCAAGTGTAGAAAACTATGCTGAACCCGAAAGGACTCTCCTCACTCCGATAGATAATCTTGATGTTCTCTATGAACTTATGGTCGATTTCAAAAGTATGCAAGAAAATGGGTATGATCTTGTTCCTAATGTTGAGTTTCAAGGATGGAATAGATTCTTTGATAGGTTAATCGGTCCAGTATTTCCAAAACTTTTCAAAGAATTTTTTGTTCATGCAAAAGTATCAAATCTGCAAGTTAACTAATCTGTAACAGGGAAGAAAATCATCATCACTGATAATCTCATTGCAACGCTCATTGGGCATGATGGAACTTGATTAAAATGCAGTGACATGGTAGAAATAGAATCTGATCTGAATAAAAGTCTCACAAGAGATTTTTACTTCTGGAAAACCCTCCAACAAGATTAATGATTTGAAAGACTACCTCAGAATATGGGCTAGAATCATTATGGAATGCATCAACCATAGAAAACCAACAAGTTCTCCTGATTACATCAATATTGATAAAAAATATTTATTGTACTTCATTGCAACCAAGGTCAGAATCAGCTCCTCTCACCTTTTGTTTAATCATCTAAAGACCATTGTCAAGGAAACAATAGAAGAAGAAAAATCCAAAAGAGATTGGATATCTTTGGGAAGGCTGATCTCAGATATTCTGAAAGAAAACAAGCTGATAAAACATCTGAGTGAAGCACTTCAAGTTAGTGAGATAGAAACCTGCGTTGGAAAAACCCTAAAACCCAAAAACCCAAAAAGATAAAGATGATTGATACCACCAAGAAGGACCCAACAAGCATAGTGAAAGAAGTTATCTCTACAAGAAGAATTCATCTGGATGACTTTCCTCTCTTCTCTCAGATGGATTCATCTCCTGAGATAGTTTTGGGAAATCTGGAGGCCTGCAAAAGTGATGGAACAACTCCACAGGTAAATATTCAACATCTTCGGCAACAACCTCTAGAAGTTGCTATCAGAAAGTCAAAGAAAAGGAAAGTGATTGCGTGACTCTAGGAATCAATCGGTGTATTAACTACAAGCACACAATTTAATCGCGTAATTTTAAAAGATATCAAACCCATAGGGACTGGTAATCAAAATACTGCTATCTAAAGCTTCTGTGTAAAGCTAAGGCTAATAAATCTTAGTTTTTGGGGTAGACAAAAATTAATGTTAGACTTAATTTAAATTTTTAATAACGGGACGCTAGTATGTAATACGTCTGACTTCGGAAATTCAGTAAATCATTGACATGGCTTTGAGTATTCAAAACACTATTCAGTTGAAACTATTAGTTTAAAAATCTTTATCTCACACTCTTGTGATTGTTGATTCGCACTATATTATTAAAATTAAATAACCACTCTCGTTGTTTCATTCAACATTTAAAAATACTTTTTGAAAATAAATAGATTCTAATTAATCGTAAAACGCTCTTGTTGTATTTAAGACCAATGCTTGATGACCACTATTTAGTAAAGAAACTCACACTCTCGTGATTATTGATTTTAGTCTTTTGTTTGTTTCTTACTCTCGTAAGAAAACAGTATTATATTGAAATTTGGAAATCAAACCAGAAAAGTATTTTTATAAAATATTTATGCCAATTTATTACCGAACTCCTTTGGTTTGTGACCTTACATACCGGTATCAGGGAAATTAGCCCTACATATTATCCGTTACGAACACAGAATAATAACAAAATATAATAATTCCGACAAGAATGATAAATAAAGAACAATAATTAAACTAAAAGAAACCTGAAATTAAATAATGAGAACATAATTATGCAATTCTTTAAATACTTGTAACAATCCTCCACAATATTCCAAAAGGATTTGCTTGCGGAAAACTAACTTGAATGCAGAATAAAATATTAAACTAAACAAAGTTCAGGAGGCTATGAAGAAAATATAATGTTGCAATAGTTTCCAAGTGTAGAAAACTATTGTTGTTTAGGTGAAGGTTTTATCTGAATAAGTTCTAAACAAATATCTAAATGTTAAACTGAATAATGGCGTGGAAGGAAAAAAACGTAATTGCAAAATAATGTAACAAAAGTAAAAATAGAAGAGACGAGAGAGTTCCTAAATATGCGAGAGAGAGAGAGAGAGAAGAGAATCGTTTTGTATAATTGTTCTTATTTTTATATCTTTGCCTCGTAACAAAAAATGCTTTGAGAAAATATAGGGACGTGACTTCATGCTTCCAAAAACTTCACTTGTGGAGAAAGATCAGGAGGGAATCATTCGTTGGCATGTAATATTATGGAGAAATCTTAGCGCGTCAAATAAAACATAATATAGTTGTGCCTGTGTCGAGTGGCATGCAATGTGTTGTGTTTGGCACACTTATTTTTACTATGTGCCGATCGGAATGGTTTGTGTGCCGAGGGGCTCACAAATTGGACTTGTGTCGGGTGGAATGGAAGGTGTGCCAAGGGGCATAACTTTCTGATATGAAATCTTCTGTTTTCTGCTGTTTTCTGATTTTGAGTTCGTTTTTTTCCATTTCTTTTCCTCTTCTCATGTAGTTGGAATAATTACCAGAAACACTTTCAAAAAGCCAACCTAATGCAACATAATTGACATTAAATAGTAACTTCATTTATGCCAATTGGGTCGAATAGGCTATGTATTTTTGCATTATAAAACTCCCCTATACTTGAATCTTTTCTTGTCCTCAAGAAAATAGTCAGTATGGTAATCTTTTAAGTTCAGGTTAAATGCAATTACATGACACAAATCGATTCATACGTGGTTGCGCGATGTTTCCGCTAGAACAGTGTAACCTCGATATCAACAACAAAGATACATCAATAATACTAGACAACCCCTCCTTATGTAAACCAGTTCCAGTCATGCTATTATAGCTCAACCTAATCGTTTTTTCTTTGTTTCACCCATTTTATTCGAGCGCAATCACATTAAGCCCTTTATCTTATTTCACGCACATAGTAGAGTAGCCGGTTAGTGATGGCCATATTAAGCACGGGGTTCTGGTACATAAATTTGGTAACCCGTTAATTAATCTGATTACAAGATGTGGTGGATCGAACCGTACTCCTCCCTACCAAGTTCAGCACCATAAACCTCTGAACTAACTTACATCGGGTATTTATAACATAATATGTAGGTTTCACATTGTTGGATTAAGTAACTGGGTGAGGGTCACCTAACTTAATTAGCGCATTTCCTATTTTCAATTCATCATTACAAGATGTTTGGGAAAATGATTTAAGACCATTCATTTATATTCATCGGCCCTCTACGCAGTTTTTTAAGATGGTGCTGACTGCTTATATAAAGTACTCGGGGATACTTAAAAGTTTGAGGTTTCTGTATAATAGGTATTTAAACCGGTCTCGCATAAGAGGGGGTTTTAGAGTGTTGAGACGGTATAAATTTTGTTTAAATCTCACTAAAAAAGTCTAACATATCTTTAAGAGTGAGCAACCTATATACTCTTTGAATGTGTTAAGTAAAATTTTTGTTATGGATCAAGAAAGTGAGAGAGTCAAATAATGAATAAAAAATTTGCATTAAAGAAATTGATATTACATAAATTGTTTTATTGAAGGGAAATTTGCGGTAGTGAAAATCTACTTAGAAAACAGTAATTAAAAATGAAAACTAAAGCGGTAAAGCTTCCTCCTCCAAACTTAAACTGAGCATTGTCCCCAATGCAACGATGTAAGGTGAGAAAGGAAGGAAGGAAATGAGATGAATGATTACTCTTTGCCTTGGCCACACACTGCGTGACATGCCCATGCTCGTGCTCGTCCACGTGCATCATCTCTGCCTTGGAAAGGATCTACATCATATCGCTGTAGTCCAACATGAGTAACAAAATCATGCAATCCGTCAACTCGATAGGTTATTTCTTGCATCTCTTCGGTAACCTTCAACATACTACTGTCATGCCAGTAGGCATAGTCATGTTGATCTCTCTGAAGTTGTCAGACTTCTTGCATCATATCATTTTGATATGCTTCCATCCTATGATCGTGTTTAGCTTCAGCCTCGTTATGGCGCAACATTTCAGCATAAATGTCGCCAGAGTAGCTGGCTGCCTCTAATTTATTCTTCTTCGGAGCTGGTGCTCGGATGATGAACCTACAAGACTTTCAGTAGGAGTTTGTGCAGCAGGTTGGTTGGTGTCAGGATAGGGAGCATCTTGCTCAAGTACTTGCTCCATTTCATCTGGTTCAGCATTGCTTGGGCCAGCTTGATCATTTTGAACATTCGCACCAGGAGTAGGAGCATTGAGATTATAACACCACTTATCCATATCTGTAACATTGGTAAGCTGGGGATTTTGAAAAATAATACTTGGAACTACTTTGTTTTGCACCCTAAGATTGTATCTCCTATCCTCTCTAGCTTTAATAAGGTGTCCAGCATGGAAGTTGTCAATATCAATAAATAAAGCTGGTAGTGAAGGAAGATTCACCATTTTGTCTCCCAAGTTTAGAGCAAGTGCTATAGAGCTAACTAAACCTCCAATACATAAAGGGGTAGTACCTCGTGCATAGAGAGAATAAATGTGTGCCAAGAGGAACTCATTAGCATTAATCTTCTAACCATGCATGAAGGTGCAGTGCAGGAAGAGAAATTCTTTGGAATTAACTTTGTTGTTGTTTGCTCTTCTGAAAATGGTGTCGGAAAGGATGCGATGAAAGTAGCGGATGGAAGGATTATAGATAGATGAAGCAAACAGACCCTCCCAACTTGAAGGTTGCTCACCAGTTAAAACTTTCCATAGATCAAATGTCGTCGATGCCCAATCGACTTTTGGAGGGATTCAGTAGTGCACTTCTCCTCCACGAGGAAAACATAACAAATCACTCAGAGCTTCTTGATTCATAGGGTATTTGTCGTTAAATATTCGAAAGTTAGCAGTTCCCGTGAGGTACACGTTATCATCTGTCGGGGTGTTATACGAGAAAGAGCTCCAAATTCCAACGTAAAAGATTCATAAGTTGCGTGGTTCAGGGTGCAGACATAAGATAGATCAGAATTATGAAGCAGCCATTACATGCTCTCTAACAATCCCAACTCACATAGACAGTTAACATAAATATACCTTGTGGCGATAATCGAACATTGATAAAACTTCAGGTACTGAGTTTTTTGATGTACCCCATCGTCGCCGTTTCTGAATAAGATTCCGGAAAGGTCGGCCTTTCCACTTGTGTTTTGAACTCTTTGAGACATAATTATATCCAAGGGAATTAGAATGGTTCGGTTTCGGGAAGATGACAGAAAGTTGTGGGTTTTGATAATTCTTCCTCAAGTGCTTAAATGACAAAGTGACGAATGCGGGAATTGGAAATTTAATGGTGTTTAATGGTGATTGTGGAAATAGAGGATGTGGAACAGTAAGGGTGAGGAATATGGAGAAAATGGTTTAAATGGGGTTTAACGTTTGGAAGAAGATGAAAAGAAAGGAATGAATGTGGTATCTGTTTGAAACAGATACGCGGAGCTGTATTTAAGTATGTCCCGAGAGGAACAGAATACATGTCGAGCGACACACTTTGCAAATTTCTTGCGGTCGTCACAGAATGTTTGATGAATGACACAACGTAAAGAATTATAATTCTAGAAAAGCAAAAAATTAAACCTTACAGATTCATACATTCAAGCATACGAAGATATTCTATATCAGTATGAAGTAGATTAATAGTATAACAATAAAGCATATTATAAATGTAAATATCATATATCATATATCATCCCAAACATTTTAATATATTCCATAACTTTTGAATTCTTCAAAACAATAGTCTAAGAAACATAAACTAGAAACATAAACCAGAAACATAAAGTAACCATAAAGTAAAACAGAAAAATAATAAAATCTAGAAATTTGCAAAATGTCAAGCTATGTCAGCCACTATTATTAGTATTGATAGTTGATGAGTAGATATTTTAGAAAATATGGTCCACTTGATCGGTTACTAAGTCCATAAAGCCATGAAACTCGACGTGCAGTTTGGTGAGTTCTTTCCTTAAGCAATTTAACTCAGTTTGCACAGCAAGTAAGGAGATATCACGATCAGTTGAGGGAGATGCCTAAGAAACTGGAGCGAAGGAAGCACACGAAGGGGAAGGTTTCTCAATGGGTGGAAAATGGTGATATAAAGGTGGCGTTTCGGGGTCGGTTTTGGTATCAAAAAGGAAAGCATCATTATGGTCGTACATTTGAGGTGTTTTCAGAGAAATGGGAGGTGAAGTTAGTTGTGGTTCCAGATCAAAAATCTAATTCTTTCAGTTATGAATACATGTTCTTGGATTAGGTAGGGTGAAAAGTTGTATAACCTGATTATTTATTAGAAGCACAAATTCACTAGGGCCTAGATTTGTGATTAAGTCGATGTTAAACAAAACCGTATATCCATGGGTCAAAATTTACCTAGAGGGTGAAGTACTAAAAGTGGTTGTCGCATTCTGAAAGCATTTGCTATCATGGTTACTAGACCTCCCACCTAGATAGGTACATCATCAATTTGAGCAATACGGTCAAAATTGGCTATCATATAGGTAGCGTTATTAATAGGGCGGTTTCTAGAGGCACAATACATAATGAAGAGCTCATCTTTAGACACAGAAGTAAGGTTTTATGGTTTTCCGAAAAGGGTGTGGGCTAGGAACTTATGGAAGTAGCGGATAGCAGGGTTATGAATACTTTCAGAAAACATATTGTCAAGCCCAGGGTTGTTATCTTCGGTTATACTATCCTAGATGTATCCTTGTTCACGGTCTATAAGAAGGTCCTCTTGGGTACATGTAAAAACATGCGGGCCACTAGGAAATCCTAATAGGTTAGCAAGTTTACAGTTATTATAACGGTATTCTATACCGAACATTCTAAAAGTGGTTAGGCCTCTAGAGAATCCCAAACCATGGTCAGGAAAAAATATTAGTGAGCTTAGGAATTCTAAGGTCAGCTTTCTATAAGAACTAAATCTTCTTCTCAAAGGAGAAGCATCCCGACCTACTTGGTTTAGCAAATACATAACACTGTCTCTAATGCCTAAAGTGGTCATGACAGGGCCATCAAAATAGAAAGTTAGTTCCATTTCCCTTGCGGCCAGTGCCTTGAAGCGCCTCCTCTGGGCTATTCCTCTGAAAACTATGTCCATGGTGTCAACTTCTTGCATCTTAAGTTAGTATTGTTAGCTAAAAATTAAGTTAGTCTGTAAGTAAGTTGAAAATTAGAATTAAGTTAGTAGTGGATAACGTTAGAGATCAATACTCCAAAACTATAATGAAAAGAAAAAGAAATAAAAGTAAGAAAGTGCAACCAAAACAAAAACAATAAATCAAAATAAAAGACTAGAAAGTGGGTTGTCTCCCACCAAGCGCTTTGTTTTATGTAATAAGTTCGACATAATTTTAATAGATTATTAGATCCGTGAGTAAGCGGGTAGCTTTGCAAGATGGAAACTAGCGGAATAGTCCTTGTTTTCTATGCAATGATGGCGCTTTAGGCGCTGCCCGTTTACGATAAACGGTTCACTAGATTTTCCCTTAATTTCAATAGCTCCACTTGGAAAAACCTTAGTTATTTCAAATGGACCTGACCACCTAGAACAAAGTTTTCCTGGGAATAATTTAAGTCTAGATCTAAACAGGAGCACTATGTCGCCCTCATTGAACTTTTTTCCAGAAATGCGCTTGTCGTGCGAATTCTTTATTCTTTCTTTATAGGTCCTGGAATTTTCATACGCATATGCTACAACTGGTTTTAAATAGAGTCACCACCCTTAATTTTTATCCTAAGGAAAGGGATATAAAGGATAACCCTAAAATAGTCAGAGATTCTGGATTGTTGACTCGGTTCTAGACGAGGGGAAGGTGTTAGAAACCCCTCATTTACTTTGTTCACAAGGATATTTGGTTTAGAATCGCAACTTTTAAGAAATAGGGTTAATGTTTTATTAGGGGAAAATGGTTTGAATTTTAATCAGGGGGACTCACCACGATTTTAATTGTATACCTACAAATCCTCTTAGGAGGAATCAGAGTCCCATTTTGTAAGTCGCGGTTGGTTTGGGTTTTTATAAGATAATGCAGAATTGCTTTCGATTTTATCCTTGAACCTTGTCTGGGTTAGAAATTGAGTGAGTGTAGACGTAGTTTGCAATTAATTTCGATAACAATTCCCCTTAATCATTTTTCTAAAATGTTCTTGAATTTGATTATGTTAGTAAAAAACTGTTTGAATTGTTGGTTAGCTATTTTGATGTTCGATTTGATTAAAGAATAGGGTAAGATACAGAGCGGGGGAGTCTGATAAAGTCTCCTCATCACGTGACCATAAATTGGCCACGTGTCGCTCGCGGATGGAGTAGTTAGTGAGTTTGGTGAGTTTTAATTATTAAATTAATTAAATTATGAAAAGTGTTTGAATTTATACAAGGATGTTTTTTATTACTGTTACTTTTTGATGAATATTTTGAATATTGAAACTAGGGATGTAAAAGGAAATTAGAAAGGTATAAGGAAATATGGCTCAAAATCCCAAATCACACAAAAACCTTAATTTAATTTAAAAGACAAATAAAAAACTAAAAAAATATTTAAATAATGTTACTAGCGGCATGGTTGCTGCTTTTGCCCATCAGAATAAATTAGAAATCATAACTTTTGACTCGGTTACATCATGTTAAAAGATATCCACCAATCCATATGCGACAATTGTCGTTTAAAAAATATTAAAATGAAAAATAGCGTAACAAGTTAGCAACAGATCCAGTACAATCTTCCATTTCTCCTATATCTTTTCTCTATTCCATTCTATTCTCTCACAAATTTATTCTCTCTTTTCTTCCATATAAACCACTCAAATAACAATTGGGTAACAATTAAAACAATAACAACCATATAAGCAAAGAAGAAACAAAATCAAAACAAGAACTTACCAGATCTGAATTTAAATCCACAGGGTGTTGCGACTGAAAGTGTTTCCGGCGGTTTATTGCAGGTCCAGTGGTGGAACGACGAGTGCCTGTTGGGTACGCAGGCGGCAACAGTGCAAATGTCCGACAATGTTTGTTGATTTCCAGCTGGAACTGAGCTTTGGTAGAGTGAGTTTTGATTTTGTGGCGACTTTCTCTTTTCCTCTTGTTTTTGCAATAACAAAAAAAAACTTTGTACTAATATTGATATTGTGTTCTTAGTTTTGATGGGAAAAATTTGTGAAGTGATTATGCAGGTTGTGCCACGAGTTTTTATTTTGTTTCTCTTTTCGAATTTCAATTTACTTCGCTACTTTTCTTTTAATTTGAAGTGCTATTATGATTAAGAATTTTTCAGAAACGACATAAAAATGGTCTTGTGAAGATATTAGCTTTAAGTTTTGAACAAGTTTTTGTGGAGTAAATTAGAAGAAGATTATATTATGATGTGTGAATATTTTTATGATGGTAGGTATGTATGATGAAGAAAATGTTTTATGATGTTATTGCAAATTAGACTTGAGCGTCAAAAGTGGAAAGTAGTGTGTAGTAATTATGGTTTTTGGTGGAAAAGTTGTTTATGGTATACGGTGTAAAATAACGTGACAAGGGTTTTAGTGAGTGTAATATGAACAATAGGTTTTTCTTGTAGGGAGTGAATGTGTATCGTGTGGAAAAGTTTGTGGATGGAAAAATGACCTCCTAAAAATTGTTAGTAAGAAAATATAATTAAGTAAAATAACCATCAAATTATATCATCATATGATTAGATAGCAAACGAATTAAAATTTAAAAAATTAAAAATAAAAGATAGTGACATCATAGGTTAATCATTGGCCAAATACTTTTGAGAAAGAAGTTTTGAAAATAAATTACAAAAGTGAGTTTGTGAATGTGTGAATTATGTGTGAATTGTGTGTGAATTGTGGATGATCTAGAAGTGTGAAAAATATGTCCTATTTATAGATAAAAAACCATCCAAGTTAGAAATTAAAAAAAATTGACCAATCAAAAATTAAGTATGACACAAATTGACATTAAATGGCCAATAAGAAACAATATTTAAAAAAGGAAATATTTTTTCATATTTAGTTTAATTTTTAAAAATACCATAATAAAAATATGAAAATAATATTTAAATAATAAAAAAATGGTTTTTTTTATGATGGAAATAAAATTAGTGATAATAAACCAAACATATTTAAAAAAATTAACCAAGTGAGATTCGAACAAGTGACCTTGTATCTGCAGATTCGCTTCTTTACCAATTGTGCTATGCCATTTCATTCACGGTGAAAAAGGAAATTTAAAACATATGAAAAGTGAGCATGTATTTTCTATTTAAAAATACAAATAATTTGAAATAAATTATTATATTTTTAAATAGTCTTAAAAACAAATAAAACCCAAAATGTTAGTAATACCCCAAAAATTTATGAAACAAAGTTACAAATATGAGGCGAGCAAATTTGGGGTATGACAGCTGCCCCTATTTAATTGCTCTTCGATTGAAGCATGCGAGAATATGTAGGTCTCGCACGTTCGAATCAAAGGGTTATTAAATAATGGAATACCCCAAAATTTGTTTAAAAGATTATAAGGATACGATGTACAACGTTCCCATGAGTGTGAAGAATAGGCATAAATGTTGATGTATCATCTTACCAGCGTTTGAGCCATAGTTGATTTGACTTAGATATGATGACGCGGATATCCCGTCAATATCTAAAAGACATTGTAGAATTTTTCAGATTTACCGTAACCTAGGATGTAAATGATATAAGCTTAAAAAGTTGACTTACACACTTGGAGATGAATATAGTAAGTTTTGGTTTGATTAGATTTTGTTTATTCATCGAATCCTAGGGGATGGATAAAAGAAAGTATGATAACACATTGTTGCATGGATACTGGTGTAATGGGTTAGGAAAGTTTACTAAAATATCTATCGCAACCTAGGGGATAGATATTTGAAAAGAGCTTGATACCTACATTGCTGCATGGAGGATGAGGCAATGAGTTATATCAAGGAAGAAACTTGATAACAACATTGTTGCATGAAGACTGATGCAATGAATTAAACTGTAGATTTCACACATTGTTGCATGGAGTATGACACAATGGGTTACGTAAATTTATTTCTTATATCTATCACAACCTAGAGGATAGATATTTGAGAAGAGCTTGATAACTACATCACCGCATGGAAACGGAGGTAATGAGTTATATCGAGGAAGAAACTTGATAACGACATTGCTTCCTGAAGACTGATGTAATAGGTTATATCGCAGAAAAAGTTTGATAAAAACATTGTTGCATGGAGACTGATGCAATGGAACAAGTTTGATAATGACAACCGCTGCATGAAGACTGACGCAATGGAACAAGTTTGATAATGACATTGCTACATGGAGACTGATGCAATGGAAAAGTTTGATAATAACATTGTTGCATGGAGACTGATGCAATAGGTTAAATTGTAGATTTTGCACATTGTTGCATGGAGCCTGATACAATGAGTTAAATTATGGATTTCACACATTGCTCCATGGAGTCTGACATAATGATCTAGATCGCATAGGAGGAAACACATTGATGCATGAAGACTGATGCAATGAGTTAAATTACAGAGGAGGAAACACATTGGTGCATGGAGACTTATGCTATGAGTTAAATTGTAGATTTCACATATTACTGCATGGAGCCTAACACAATGAACTAGATTATAGAGGAGGAAACACATCGCTTCATGGAGACTGACATAGTGAGTTAAATTGCAGATTTCGCACATTGCTGCATGGAGCCTGACACAATGAGCTATATCTCAAAGAAGGAAACATATTGTTGCATGAAGCCTGATGAAATGAGTTATATTGCAAAGAAGGGAACATATTGTTGCGTGGATCCTGATGCAATGAGCTATATTACGGATTTTGCACATTACTACATGGAGCCTGACACAATGAGCTATATTGCAAAGAAGGGAACTCATTTATGCATGGAGCATGACGAAATGAGTTATATTGTAGATTTCTCACATTGCTGCATCGAGCCTGACACAATAAGTTATATAATTAAGAAGGAAACACATTGTTACATGAAGCCTGATGCAATGAGTTATATCACGAATAAGGGAAAGCATTACTGTGTAGAGCCTGACGCAATGAGCTATATTACGGATTTCGCACATTGCTGCATGGAGCCTGACACAATGAGCTAGATCACAGAGGAGGAAACTATGTATTTATCACAACCTATGGGATAAATAAAACACAGTTTGATAATACATTGCTGCATGGAGATTGATGCAGTGGATTATGCAGATTTATTCGCATATCTATCGCAACCTAGGGGATAGATAATTGAAAAAGCTTGATAACTACATCGCTGCATGGAGACTTAGGCGATGAGTTATATTGCAGATAAGGGATCTGTTTATTTATCACAACCTACGGGATAAGTAAAACACAATTTGATAATACATTGTTGCATGGAGACTGATGCAATGGATTATGCAAATTTATTTTCATATCTATCACAACCTAGGGAATAGATAATTGAAAAAAGCTTAATAATTACATCACTGCATTGAGACTGAGGTGCTAAGTTATATTGCAGATTTCGTACATTGCTGCATGAAGCCTGACGCAATCAGTTATATTACAGATTTTTCACATTACTGCATGGGAACTGACGCAATGGGTTATATTACAGAAAAAGTTGTTTTTAATGATCAAATATTAGATAACTAAATCAGATATGAGATCAGATATTTACTGGTTGTTTTTTTCAACCAATGTAATAACCTGATGGAGGGCCCAAAGATATTGCTTTTTCATAGAGTATGTTTTGAAAAATGACATGTGTGATGTACGTGCATGATGCCCTAGATTGATATCGAACCTAGGGTGTATATGCGTTGGGTGTGTGTGTGTATGCCCCGAATATTTTGAAAATGTTTTTAATAATTCTCCTTTGTTAAACCATCGGTTTCTTGTAATCACCAAATTCCCAATGTTGTTTGTTGCCAATTGTTGTATCTCCAAGTTGATTTGAATTTGGTGAAAAGTGTCGGCAAGATCTTGATGTCTGTATCGTAGGTGCAGGCGTAGATATGGACGTAGACGAGGACGTTGGCATGGATGTTGACATAGTCATGGATTTTCTTTCGATATTTTTCTAACTAGAATAAAGTTTGATGCTTTATCAAATGTTCTTTAGTGTTTTCGTATGTTAGATGCACCAAGTGTTATGAATGACCTTGGGATTTTGATATGATTATGTGTATATCATGCTTGACATGAGGCTTTTTAACAGGAAATCTACTGACGAGATTTCTAAAGAATCTACTACCTAAATTCAATTGAGAACTACCTTCTGCCGAGGTCTTCGAGAAAATCATCTACCGAGATAAACCAGGGGAATTTACTACAGAGATTCGATCATGAATTACCTTATGCCGATGTCTTTTGGATATTCAACTGCCAAGATTAACCAGGGGAATCTACTATCGAGATTCGATCAGGGGAATCTACTTCCAAGATTCAATTGTGAGCTACCTTCTGTCGAGGTCTTTTGGATAATCAACTGCCACGATTAACCAGGGGAATCTACTATTGAGATTCAATTGTGAGCTACCTTCAACTGAGGTCTTATGGATAATCAGATGTCGTGATCAACTAGGGGAATCTACTGATGAGATTCTATTGAGAGATTACCTTCTTCTAAGGTATTCTAGATAATCAACTGCCGAGATTAACTAGGAGAATCTACTGCCGAGATTCGATGGAGAATTTGTAGCTCGATTAAGAATAATGATTGTCTTCACATAAAACAAGGTTTTATGCTATGCGTGTGAATTTGATTGATGCATGAAATGTAATGATTGATTAATGTATGTAATGAGTGACTTGGATATGTGTAAATGGACGTTGGACTTTGAAATGCGAATGCGTAATTGGGCTTTTTGAGATATGCTTGACCCATGCTGTCAAATTTAGTCAGATGGATGAGATGAAAAGTATAGCTTGATTCTGGATCGAGGAGCCCTAATGCATGACTTGTGTAGCCTTATGCTTAATTTTTATGAATCGAATGCTTTTTGAATGGTGCCCTTATGATGGGTTGTGGATGAATAAAGCGCAGAGGTTTGCCTATGCAACAAGGTTGCTTGTCACATGATGGTTGAATGTTATGCTATAATGATTTCCCGAGACTCGATTTTAACTTGAAGATTTCTTGATGTAGGAGAAAGACCCATTGCGGTTATGAAAGTACACGGAGAGCTTGCCCCTATGTGGACTGTCTTTCCCTAATTTGTTGGTAGGGTCTTTGAGGAGATTCTCGGTGATATGAACTTGGAAATAATTTGATCATAACATGAATGACCCCACTATTTTGTATTATTCCCCTGTTTAAAAGACTCTTAAAAATGCTTGGTATTGAGGAACCATTTTGAATCAACTCCCTTCTGATCGGGCCTCGGAGTGGTTTGCCTCAACATTCAAATTTTGAAAGATGTTCCCCTCAATCTCCAGGATCTGGAGGAAGTACCCTCAAAAAGAATTTTAGACCTCACCATTAACTTGACATAGATTGACCCAAGTATTCGAAGCTTTAAAAGTTTGTACTTGAAGTTGCTTGAAAGGGAATTTGGACCCTACATGCAGTAGGATGAACTTGGTACGTACTGCCCCAACATTTGAATTTTGGTAGGTTGCCCCTGATTACCAAGGCCTTGAGAGGTATGTTAAAACGAGGAAACCGAGTCATATCCCATTGTGATATGACTTGATTAAGGAATGCTCCTTCGAAAGGTATGCCCCTAAATGAATAGTTCTTTGAAACTTGATCCAAGTTGATTAAATCTCAGAATAACCATGCTTTATCATAGTATCTTCATATGATATACCCCTACGATCATTAGTATTTTCCCATGTTTAATGGGGTCCTCTTAGATGATTTTCCCCTAGTTAGAAGCTTCTTGGAAATGCTGCCTTTGATCAGACCTTCTTTTGAAATCTCCTTGATGTTAAGTATTGATTCATAGATAAAATTGTAGATTTTGATAAAGAAATTCTAATGTGATTCACATGAAACTTCTTGAAATCAAAGTTTGAATATTGAAAAGAAATGGATGATTAGGAAAAGATATTCGAAGAAGAAAAGTGATTAATAATTTTAACAAACATAGGAGTCGGTTTAACACAAATCTTGCTGAGTATGCTTTCGTAGTGAACCTAGCTTCAATTAGGACTTTTGAAGGTTATAATATGGCCATGGTTCATGGTTTAAGAAACAAAAGATATAAGGCTAAAAATTTATTTATCCCACCCCATTCTCCTTGATGTTCTCCAGTCCTAATTTCAATTAATGCAACAAATGTGTTTAATCTCCAAGAGAAATTTCATAGATGCGCGGATGATGAGAAGCGTTGATAAAGATCCAAGCGCCGATGAAAAGCATTGATAGGATCCAAGAATTGATAAGATCCAAGCGTTGCTGAGAAGCCTTGATGATTCTTGAGGTGGAAGTCACAAGATTGTTCTCCAATTTTTTATTTTCAATCCCTCATTTTTCATGGACCAATTCTTTTGAATTTTCCGGTCCATCGGAATGCCCAAATTTTTGCCTAAGTCAAGTTTTTTTATTTCCTTTGAATTAACAGGCTTTTTTCCCTTTTTTTTTAATTTGTTTTTTTTTATTTTTGAGTTTCAAAATTTGTGGCTGCTACGCTGATTGTTGTAAGCTCCATCTTCATTGTTTTCCTTGATTTTGAATGATGTATTGAGGAAGAAGATGTTGTGAATTTTGTCTTTATTGATTGTTTCCTCAATCTTTGTTGATGTGCACGAGGAAGATGATGTGATCGAACCCTTTATTAGACCATTTCCTCAATGATGTATCGAGGAAGGAAATATGCTTGAACCTTTGCTTAGACCATTTCCTTAATAATGTATCGAGGGAGGAGATATGCTTGAACCTTTTGTGTAGATAGACTGATTCTCTTGAGATTATAATGCATCTATGAATTAATTGAAATCTACCCTACCCCTGGTTAAATATTAAGGGTTTTTGAAAATAGAAAGAACTCCAACTTCTGGATCGAGGGGGTTAACTACAGATTAACTCCTTATTTCTCTATTGTTTAGGGAGTGAAACAATGTCTTACATCGTCAGCTAAGCCTTACTATTAAAAATCATACGTCAACAAAATTCGAGTATTTTGTAATTTCATCATTCTCCATCAAATTTTGTTAAAGTTATGCAATGGAAGATAAAAAAGAATAATAGAAAGTCATTGATTATTTATGGAATGAATCGATTTCAAAAACATGCATGCTTATTTTATTATAATTACTTTACTAAAAGGTACAAAGTTCATAACAAATAACACTTAGCGAGAAAGAAATTACAATTCAAAATGATAAAGGCCTAATGATCTAGAGATTAACCCTTTGGTTTATCCATTGACTTTAGGGGATTCTTCTTAGTCTTTGGATTTGTCAAGGCAAGGGCGACCATTCGCCAATGGGATACCTTCGGAAAAAGTCAACAACATATTGTCGATCAAATCTTGAACATTGTGTCTGAAAGCCCAACATTTTTCTATATTATGTCCCGGAGAATCAACATGATACTCGCACCTGGAATTTGCATCATACTTAGGCGGGAGTTCCCCACTCAGAGGATTCAGTGACTTCTGCTCTACCATAGATGCCTTGAGTAAATGTTGTAGTAGCTGACTATGCAATGTAGGAAGTGGATCAAATCTCCTTGGTGATAGATTTTGTCTTTTCCTTTGTTCGGCATATCTCTTCTATTGATAGGGTTGTTGTAGTTGCTATTGAGATAGGGGAACTTCCCACAGAGGTGACATTTGTGATGCTGAATAGACATGTGGCTAGGATAATGAAGGGTTACTTTTGCTCCTCAGTATCAATTGCATGATCAAATTTATTTGAGTCTTCAACTGGTGGACCTCCTCCTTTAACATTTATTCGCCTCTTTTGAGTTCCTCCATGGCTTCTTGAGACATGCTTTAAATTCGTTTGTGAGTATCGAGAATATTGCTAACTGATCACAATTGGATAAGGGTGGAAGTGTAAATGATATGAACTTTGTGAAAATGGATGAAAAACGTAAATGTATGAAAATGCTTGGGTATGAAAAAAAAATTAGGTACGCAAAAAGTTTCATGGATATGCAATGCGATGTAGATGTAGTATGAGGGTCGATGTAGGGGTGCCCTATGCAAGTTTAATGATAGACATGATGATATCTTACACTGACTCAGAGATTGAGACAAGAAGAAAACTCCTTGAGGATTATAGCCAATGAAAGATGACGAGGAGTCCCTATAGGATAGGGATTATGACATCGATTGAAGCCCTACGGGCTAAAGATAGTAATGGATGAAGGGGTAACCCTTGCGGGTTTGCAGATTGTAATGGAATTTGTGAAAGGTACCCATAGAAGGTGGACTCCTTGTTTTAGCCTACGCATATTCTACCCTCTCCATAAGATGGTTTCCTTAAGGGAATCATGAATAACACTAGAGGGAAAGGCACAAGGACGTCCCTTAAGTGGAGCCTCTTTACAGACCAAAACTTTTGTTTCTAGGTCATGAAAGGTCTCATCATGAGTTTTTGGTTTAAAGGTCGTACAAAGAGTCGTAGGTGTCATTCCAAAGTCCTACTTCCCAAGAGGATATCTCTCGAGAGGTATTCCTTTTGCAGAATTTCACCGACTCAAGGTGAAGTCGTCGCATTAACTCATAGGGTTGATGTAACCCTTTGGCTAATATACGAACCTTCTTTCTAAGGGTTTTTTGAAAATATTTTTTGCAAAATTTTAAATCCCACCACAGATGAGTAAATACAATGAATAATAATAAAAAATAAGCAAGAAATAAATAAATAAATAAGAAAGAATAAAAACCAAAAAAATAAAAAACCCTAAACCTAAAATAAAGGCTTCTAAACCTAAGGTTGAGTCCCTAGCAGAGTCGCCAGCTGTTGCAACTGATTTTAAATATAGATTTTCCGCCCTTAATTTTTATCCTAAGGAATGGGATATAAAGGATAACCATAAAATAGTCAGAGATTTTAGATTGTTGACTCGGTTCTAGACGAGGGGAAGGTGTTAGGCATCCCCATCTACCTTGTTCACAAGGATATTAGGTTTAGAAGCTCAATTTTTAAGAAATAGGGTTTTAATGTTTTATTAGGGGTAAATTGTTTGAATTTTAATCAGGGGGACTCGCCACGATTTTAATTGTATGCCTACATATCCTCTTAGGAGGAATCAAAGTCCCATTTTATAGTTTGCGGTTGGTTTGTTTTTTTATAGGATAGGATAAAATTGCTTTCGATTTTATCCTTGAACCTTGTCTGGGTTGGAAATTGAGTGAGTGTAGACGTAGTTCGCAATTAATTTTGATAATAACTCCCCTTAATCCTTTTTCGAAAATGTTCATGAATTTGATTATGTTAGTTAAAAAAATGTTTGAATTGTTGGTTAGTTGTTTTGAAGTTGGATTTGATTAAAGAATAGGGTAAGATGCAGAGCAGGGGGATTCTGAGATAGTCTCCTCATCACGTGACCAGTAATTAGCAACGTGTCGCTCGCGGATGGAGTAATTAGTGAGTTACGTCCGTTTTAATTATTGAATTAATTAAATTGTGAAAAGTGTTTGAATTTATACAAGAAAGTTTTTTATTACTGTTACTTTTTGATGGATATTTTGAATATTGAACCTAGGGATATAAAAGGTAATTAGATAGGTACAGGAAAATATGGCTCAAAATCCCAAATCACACAAAAACCTTAATTTAATTTAAAAGACAAATAAAAAACTAAAAAAAAAGTTAAAAAAAAAGTTACTAGCATCATGGTCGCTGCTTTTGCCCATCAGAATAAATTATAAATCATAACTTCTGACTTGGTTACGTCACGTTAAAAGATATCTACCAATCCAAATGCGACAAGTTTCATTTAAAAAAAAATTAAAATGCAAAATAGAATAACAAGTTAGAAACAGATCTAATACGATCTTCCTTTTCTCCTATACCTTTTCCATTTTCCATTTTATTCTCTATCAAATCCATTCTCTCTTTTCCTCCATAAAAACCACTCAAATAACAATTAAGTAACGATTAAAACAATAACAACTATATAAGCAAAGAAGAAACAAAATCAAAACAAGAGCTTACCAGACCTGAATCTAAATCCACGGGGTGTTGTGACTGAAAGTGTTTCCGGCGAGTTATTATAGGTCCAACGGTGGAATGACTAGTGGTTGTTGGGTATGAAGGCGACAACAGTGGAGATGTCCGACATGGTTTGTTGTTTTCCAACCGGAACCGAGCTATGGTAGCGTGAGTTTTGATTTCGCGGCGACTTTCTCTTTTCTTCTTGTTTATGCAATTACAAAAACACATTGCATTAATATTCATATTGTCTTGTTAGTTTTGATGGGAAAATTTTGTGAAGTGATTATGCAGGTTGTGCCATGAGTTTTGATTTTGTTTCACTCTTTAGAATTTCGAATTTCGATTTACTTCACTACTTTTATTTGAATTTGAAGTGCTATTATGATTAAGAATTTTTCAGTAACGACATAAAAATGGTTTTTTGAAGATATTAGCTTTAAGTTTTGAACAAGTTTTTGTGGAGTAAATTAGAAGAAGATTATATTATGATGTGTGAATAATTTTATGGTGGTAGGTATGTATGATGATGAAAATGTTTTATGATGTTACTGCAAATTACACGTGAATGTCAAAAGTGGAAAATAGTGTGTAACAATTGTGGTTTTTGGTGGAAAAGATGTTTATGGTATACGGTGTAATATAAAGTGACAAGGGTTTTTAGTGAGTGTAATATTTACAGTAGGTATTTCTTTTAGGGAGTGAATGTGTATCGTGTGGAAAAGTTTATGGATGGGAAACTCGCCTCCGAAAAATTATTAGTAAGAAAATATAATTAAGAAAAATAACCATCAAATAATATCATCATTTGATTAGATAGAAACCGAATTAAAATTTAAAAAATTAAAAATAAAAGATAGTGACTTCATAGGTTAATCATTGGCCAAATAGTTTTGAAAAATAAGTTTTGAAAAGATATTACAAAAGTGAGTTTGTGAATGTGTGTGTAAAACATTGCAAGATCATGGATGATTGTTGGTGTATTATGTGTGAATTGTGTGTGAATTGTTGATGATCTAGAAGTGTGAAAAACATGTCCTATTTATAGATAAAAAAACCATCCAAATTTAAAATAAAAACAAAATTGACCAATCAAAAATTAACTGGGACACAAATTGACATCAAATGGCCAATAAGAAACACCTATTAAAAAAGGGAAATATTTTTCCATATTTATTAAAATTTTTAAAAATACCATAATAATAATACTAAAATAATATTTAAATAATAAACAAATTCCTTTTTTATGATGGAAAGAAAATTAGTGATAATAAACCAAACATATCATAAAAATGAACCAAGTGAGATTCAAACCCGCGACCTTGTATCTACACGCTCGCTTCTTTACCAATTGTGCTATGCCATTTCATTCGAGATGAAAAAGGCAAATTAAAACATATGAAAGGTGAGCATGTATTTTCTATTTAAAATACAAATAATTTGAAATAAATTATTATATTTTTAAATAGTCTTAAAAACAAATAAAACTCAAAATGTTAGTAATACCCAAAAATTTATGAACCCAAGTTACAAAAATGAAGTAGGCAAATTGTGGTATGACAACATCTAGCCTAAGTTCTTCTAGTTCATGGATATCCAAGATTCGCTTTTTGCCTGCGGCAGTGTAACTTAAGTTAAGGGTTTTGATTTCCCAATAACCTTTATGCTCTAGTTCTACCGGAAAATGACACGATTTTCCATAAACAAGTTTGAAAGGTGTGGTTCCTGTGGGTGCTTTATAGGTTATTCTATATGCCCATAGCGCTTCGTGTAATCTGGATAACCAATCTTTCCTAGAAGAGGCAACTATTTTTCCTAAGATTTTCTTAATCTCTCTTTTGAAGACTTCTACTTGTCCACTTGTTTGGGGATGAGATGGTGTTCCTACACGGTGGCGGACTCCATATTTCACTAATAGTTTTTCAAAGATTTTCGAAATGAAATGAGAGCCACCATCACTGATAACAAGTCTTGGCACACCGAATCTAGGAGAAATTATATTTTTAAAGAGCCCGATTACTACTTGTGCGTCATTTGTCGAAGAAGCTACAACCTCAATCTATTTCGAAACATAGTCTATAACAACAATTATGTATTTATTTCCAAAAGAGGACGGGAAAGGTCCCTGAAATCAATTCCTCACACATCAATAACTTCTACTTCTAAAATGCCCTTTTGAGGCATTTTATCGCATCTGGAGATGTTACCAGTGCGTTAGCATTGGTCGTAGTTTATAACTGTAATGTGAACAGCTTTCCATAAGTTAGACCAATAGAGATCAGCTTGTAAAATCTTAGTGCAAGTCTTTGAAGTTCTCGCATGTCCACCATAGGGAGCAGCATGACATTGGGTAATTATGTCTTCTATTTCCTCTTCGGGGACACATTGACCGAAAATACCATCGACACGTCTTTTGAATAGCAGAGGCTCATCCCAATAATATTGTTTAAGATCGTGGAAAAACTTCTTCTTTTGTTGATAGGTTAGATCTGGTGGAAGCACTCTAACAACCAAATAGTTACCAAAATCGGCGTACCATGGCAGTGTGTTCTTACTATTAATGGTTACGGGGCGTTCAACGGGGTTGTTTTCTAACTGGGCTATGACTTGTTCGTAAGGGAAATTATCGTTGATAGGTACTTGTTCAGGCTTAATGCCTCCATTCTTGATAAGTGATCAGCTACTACATTTTCAGTGTTTTTGTTGTCTTTGATTACTAAATCGAACTCTTGTAGGAGTAAGATCCATCTGAGTAATATTGTTTTGGCATCCTTTTTGCTTAATAGGTATCTAATCACAACATGATCAGTATAGATAATTATCTTTGCTCCTACTAGGTAAGAACATAATTTATCTAGAGCGAAGATGATAGCCAAAAGTTCCTTTTTGGTAGCGGCGTAGTTGATCTGTGCACGATCTAAGGTTCTACTGGCGTAATAGATCACATGAAGTTTTTATCTTTTTATTTTCCTAAGATTGCGCCTACAACATAGTCACTAGCATCACACATGACTTTGAAAGGTAATCCCCAATCAGGCGGTTGCATAATAGGTGCGGTAATAAGAGTTATTTTTAATTGTTTGAATGCTTTTAAGCATTTGTCTTCGAAATTGAATTCAAGCATTTCATTAACAGGCTAGTTAGTGGTTTGGTAATTTTAGAGAAATCTTTATTGAATGATCAGTAAAAACCGGTGTGTCCTAATAAACTTCATATTTCTCTTATGGTTTTCAGAGGTTAAAGGTTTTCTATAAATTCTATTTTTGCTTTGTCAACCTCGATTCCTTTGTCGGATACTATGTGTCCAAGTACGATTCCTTGTCAAACCATGAAGTGGAATTTTTCCCAATTTAATACGAGATTCACTTTTACGCATCGTTCAAGTACGATTTCTAAGTTCGATAGGCATCCTTCAAAGCTTTATCCACATACAGAGAAATCATCCATAAACACTTCCATGATGTCGTCTATAAAATCAGCGAAAATTGACATCATGCATCTTTGGATTGTCGCAAAGAGCATTGCATTGTCCAAACGATATTCGTCTATAGGCAAATGTACCACAAGGATAGGTGAGTGTATTTTTTCTTGATCTTCAGCGTGTATAGGGATTTGGGAAAATCCTGAATAACCATCCAGATAGCAAAAATGGAAATGCTTAGTTAATCTTTCGAGCATTTGATCAATGAAGGTAAAGGAAAATGATCTTTTCTATTGGCTTTGCTTAACTTTCTATAGTCAATGCATATTCTCCATCCGGTTTGGGTACGTTGTGATACGGATTCACCTTTTATGCTGCTAAAAACTGTAAAACCTTATTTCTTTGGTACAACATGTGTTGGGCTAACCCATTTACTATCGGATATTGGATATATGACTCCTGCTTCTAATAACGTTTATACTTCTTTCTTAACTACATCACTCAGAACTGGGTTTAATCTTCTTTGATGTTCTCTTGAGGTCTTACAGTCTTCATCGAGCATAATGCGATGCATGCAAATTGAGGGGCTTATTCCTCTTAGATCAGAGATGTTATAGCCTAAAGCATACGGGTATTTCCTTAAGACATGTAGTAATTTTTCCATTTCTATTTGTCCTAAATCTGCGTTGACTATGATGGGTTGTTCGAGTTCTGTGTCTAGGACTTCATATCTTAGATCTTTTGGTAATGTTTTAAGTTCAACATCTGGTTTCTTTTAGCAAGGTATATGGCCAGGAGTTAGCGCGAGACCTTCACTTAGATTGTCATCCTTGTATTCATCGCACCAATTATCATCTTCAAGGATTTGAGGTATTTGAATTTTTAGAGCTTCTGAATATTTGGTCTGTTGTTTCTCCATTTCTTTAACGCATTCATCAATGACGTCCAAGGAACAACATGAATTATCTATAGCTGGTGCTTTGGAGAATTGTGAGAGGATGAATTCGACTTTTTCTTCGCCAACCTCAAATGTGAGCTTACCATTTTTTTACAATAGGGGTGTTGGAGTCTTCCGTGATATCCATAATAATGAAATTAGTGGGGATATAGAATTCTCCAATACGTACAAGAACTTTTTCTAGCATTCCTAAAGGAAACTTCACTGAGCGATCAACTAGTTGTACGAACATTCTTGTTGTTCGTAATTCTCCCATATTTAGTCTTTTGCAAATCGACAAGGGCATTAGACTTATATTGGCTCATAAGTCGTATAGATCTTTGTATATGACGAACTTTCCTATTACACATGGTATGGAAAAGCTACCAGGGTCTTTGAGCTTAAGGGGCATGTTATTTTGGATTATAGCGCTACACTCTACAATAAGCATAATGGTTTCACTGTCTTCAAGCTTTTTCTTATTGGATAAGATTTCTTTAAGGAACTTAGCATATGAGGGCATTTGCGTGATGGCTTCTATTAAAGGTATAATGATGTTTAACTATTTTAGAAGTTCAACGAATTTCTTAAATTGCCTTATATTTTTAGATTTAGCTAACCCTTGAGGGTATGGTATCAGTGGTTTGTACGATGGCAGAGGTATGTATGGTTTTCCTTTCTCTTCTACCTATATGCTTTCATCTTCCTTCTCATCTCCTTTTGGTTCGTCTTCCTTCTCAGTTGGTATACCATTGCTCTGGTACATGGTTGGACTTTTGATTCTTGGGTCAGTGGGTCCTTCTACTTCCGTTCCACTTCGATGAGTTATTCCATTAGCATGACCATTCATATTTTGTTGTGGTTGGCCAGGAAAAGTGCCATTTGGAGCAGTTGTAGTATGTTGTTGTTAAGCCACTTGAGAGATTTGCGTTTCAAGCATTTCGTTATAAGTGGCAAGGGCTTCAACTTTGTTTGATAGATGCTTTATTTGTTCGCTAGTGTGTATGTTTTGATTTAGAAAATATTTGTTTTGTTGAGATCTAGTGGATATGAAGTTTTATATCATGATCTCTATATTAGATTTTCTAGGAACATTTGGAGTAATTTGGGCGTCTTTCTAGTATCCTGGGGGTGTAGTATGAGCCTGTCCAGGTGGATATAATGCATTGTTATTCTTGTATGAAAAGTTATGATGATTTTTCCAGGTAGGATTACAGGTATTCCTGTATGGGTTTCCTTGAGCATAATTCACTTGATCAACTGGTACTCTTGTTAAAAGTGGACATTCAGGCGCAACATGTGTGTGAAGTCCGCATAAATCACATGTTGGAGCTACTACAGCCACAGTGGTTGTGGGAGTTGTGGTCAAATTTTCTATCTTTTGGGTAAGAGCTTCTATCTTATCGTTAACTTGGTCTAAACTGCTAACTTCGTACATATCGCCTCACTTGGTCTAAACTGCTAACTTCGTACATATCGCCTCACTGGTAATGGTTTTGAGCCATACTTTTGATAAGTTGATAATCGTCATGATAAGGTTTGTCCATCAGTGCTCCGCCAGATACAAGGTCAATCGTTAGTCTTTTGTTGTACAAGAGACCATTGTAAAATGTTTGGAAGATCAGCCACTCTTCTATACCATGATGTGGAGAGACTCGCAACATGTCTTTGTATATTTCCCATGCTTCAAAGAGAGATTTTATTTCCTTTTTTTTTAAAACCATTGATATGTGCTCTTAGCAAATCCGTTTTACTCGGCGGAAAATATCATGCTAGGAAAACTTTCTTTAATTCGTTCCATGTGGTAAAAGAGTTGGATGGTAGAGACTGGAGCCATGCTCTAGCTCTATCTTGCAATGAAAAAGGAAAAAAGATGAAGTCTTATAGCTTCGGAACTAACACCGTTTTCCTTCACTGTGTCTGCGTACTATACAAACACGGATAAATATAAATTTGGATCGTCGGTAGGATATCCTGAAAATTGATTTTGTTGGATAACTTGTAATAAAAAAGGTTTCAACTCGAATTCATTCTGAGTGATAGAGGTTCCTCTTACGATGGGGCAACATATTCCTTCAAAGGATGATTGGGGTCCTCCGACCATTCTTGGTTCAGAAAGAGATAAATTGGGAAGATTGAATTGGGGAAGATTATACTTAATTTGGTATTCTCTCATTCGGCGTCTTATATTAACAAAATGCTCAACTTCGTTGATTGGCATACACTCAACGAATATAAGGAAATAAAATTGGTGCCTTAGTCTATACTACATAACAAGAGATCACAATATCGACTAAATCAGTCCCCTGCAACAACACCAAAAAATTGATCGCGTGACTCTAGGAGTCAATCAGGTGTATTAACTGCAAGCATATAGTTTAATCACATAGTTTTAAAATATATCGAACCCACAAAGACTGGTAATCGAAATAATTGTAAGTATGAAGTGCGCCTAAGAGGGGGGTGAATTAGGTACTTTAAAAGTTTTACCGTTTTAGTGATGATGGATATTATTTTTTTGGTTTATGGTGAGTTTATGAAAGAGTAAAGTGCAGAAAAATAAAGAGACACAAGCGATATATCCTGGTTTCCCTCACAGTCCGAGAGTACTCCAGTCACCTTTCAACATGAAAGAGATTTCCTTATTGTGGCAAACTTAAACAAGAACTACCAAAAACCAAGAACAATCCTCTTGGACCAAGAACAATCCTCTTGGATTTTCACTATGTCAACAATGTGAACAGTCCTCTCAAAGTGACTTTACTTGTATCCAACAATCCTGGAAAAACAAGATTTACAAAACCACTTGAACTTATTTCCAACATTCCTGAAAAATAAGCAAGTATACAGAAATATTTGATTCAAGTGAGTTTGAGTAGCAATGATCACTTTGAGTGATTTAATCAATGAATTAATCTTCTCTTCCAATGACAATAGTATACAATGACTCAAGATATATAATGCTCAAAGTTTTCTGGTTGATAATATGTGAAAGTGTGCAGAAAAGTTGTGTATGAAAGTCTATAAAAGCTTGAGTTTGATTTTTGAAAATTCAGAAAATATAATTGGAAGAGGTACTTAAAATGATTTTCAAAATGAGTATTTCTATGTTCATAGAACCCTTTTGAAACAGCATAAAAATTATGCAAATGAATCATGAATAATTTCCAGGATTGAGTGAAAGGTTTCTATGAATTGGTGTTATGAACAGGCATGAGTGAAGCTGCTGTTTTTCAAAATTGTTCAGCATGCAATCGATTTCACCCTTGTGTAAATCGATTGCACGAGGTTTTAACAGCTAGAAATTCAAATATTTTGAGTGTGTAGTCGATTGCACAAGTGTGTAAATTGATTGCACTTGAAGTCAGTGGCAAAAATTTATTGAGAGAAATCGATTGCACAAACATGCAAATTGATTGCACTTAGAAATAGTAGCAAATGTTTTGAAAAATTGAAGCATGCAATTGATTGCACCAATATGCAAATCGATTGCACTCAAGTGAAAATTGAATTTTTGCTTAGAAAAACTTGAGTAAAGATTTGGACAATATAAAATATTTCTTTTGACCATTGAGCATCTATGTCTTAAGTTCAAAGTAATTATTATCATTATACCTTTAAATTTTCTAAGTGCTTGAACCAAAGACTTCATCCATATATGCGTTTAGCATGATCACTCATCTTTGCCTTCTTGTCAACATGGTTTGTTTTCAGCAAAACATAAGTGCATTTGAGAAGCTTGAATTTACAATAATTTTGTCTAAAGCTACTGTGTAAAGCTAAGACTAATAAATCTTAGTTTTTGGGGTAGACAAAAAATAATGTTAGACTTAATTGAAATATTTAATAACGGGATACTGGTATGTAATACGTTTGATTTCAAGAATTCAGTAAATCGTTGGCATGACTTTGAGTATTCAAAACACTGTTCAGTAGAAACTATTTGTTTAAAAATCTTTATCTCACATTCTCGTGATTGTTGATTTGGACTATATTATTAAAATTAAATGATGACTCTCGTTGGTTCATTCAACATTTAAAAATATTTTTTGAAAACAAATAGATTCTAATTAATCGTAAATTTCTTTCGCTGTATTTAAAACCAATGTTTAATGACAACTATTCGGTTAAAAACTCACACTCTCATGATTATTGATTTTAGCCTTTTGTTTGTTTCTTACTCTCGTAACCAAATAATTTTATATTGAAATTTGGAAATCAAACCATAAAATTATTTTTATAAAATGTTTATGCCAATTTATTACCGAACTCCTTTAGTTTTTGACCTTACATACCTATATTAAGGAAATTAGTCAGACATATTATCCGTTACGAACACATAATAATAACAAACATATAATAATTCAGACATGTATGATAAATAAAGAATAATAATTAAACTAAAAGAAACCTGGAATTAAATAATGAGAACAAGATTATGCAATTCTTTAAATACTTGTAGCCATCCTCCATAATATTCCGGCAAGATTTTTTTGCGGAAAACTAACTTGAATGCAGAATAAAATATTAAACTAAACAAAGTTCAGGAGGCTATGAAGAAAATCTAATGTTGTAATAGTTTCTTAGTGTAGAAAACTATTGTTGTTTAGGTGAAGGTTTTATCTTCCTAAGTTCTAAATAAAGCTCTGAATGTTAAACTAAATAATAGTGTGGAAGGAAAAAAAACATAATTACAAAATATTGTAACAAAAGTAAAAATAGCAGAGACGAGAGAATTCCAAAATATGCGAGCGAGAGAGAAGAGAATTGTTTTGTATAACTATTCTTCTTTTATATCTCTGCCTCGTAACAAAAACTGTTTTGAGAAAATATAGGGACGTGACTTCATGCTTCCAAAAACATCGCTTGTGGAGAAAGACCAAGAGGGAATCATTCGTTGGCGTGGAATATTGTGGTGAAATCTTTGTGCGTCAAATAAAACATTATACAGTTGTGCTTGTGCCAAGTGGCATGCAATCTGTGCCGTGGGGCACACATATTTTTACTCTGTGCCAATCAGAATGGTTTGTGTGTCGAGGCACACATAAATTGGACTTGTGCGGGGCGAAATGGTTTATGATATGAAATCTTCTGATATAAAATCTTCTGTTTTCTGCTGTTTTTCTGATATTGAGCTCATTTCTTTTCCATTTCTTCTCATCTTCTTATGTAGGCCTTGGGTGGAATAATTACCTGAAACACACCTGAAAAGCCAACATAATGCAACATAATTGAGATAAAACGGTAACTTAATTTATGCAAACCGGGTCGAATAAGCTATGTACTTTTGCATTATCAGAAAGTGGTCGGTGAAGGAAATTATAACAAAACTCCTAAAGTTGCTAAAAATAAAGGTACATATTCTTTTGTTTTTGTTGTCAAATCAGTACTTTTATCAACATCTGAACCTTTTTCTTCTCCAAAACCTACTGAGCATCACTCACCTTAAACACTTGATGACTTTGACCTAGAAATGGACACCACTACAATCACTAATCAACCTCTGTTTAATCCGTCTTCTACCTATATTGCTCAAACTCAAGTTCTCTCTTATATTGATCAATATAATCCACTCTTTAATGCTCCCCAACCAAAAAATCCAAATATTGTTTCTGAATAATTGTCTGAAACCATACAAATACTAGACATAACATGTCCTCTCAATTATCCTCAACAACCACATATCTTAACCAATCCATCACAGAACCTTGTCATTTCAGATATTCCCTCTCCATATAAATCAACACCACCAAACTCTCATATTATCATTCCCGACTCTCCAGAACCTCAGACTCTCATAGATCTAATAGAAGATCATTTGCGAACTGTAATTGATCAGCAAGCATGGAGAAACCTAATAAATTTCTCTAAAAAAGTAGCAGTTCAAAAACTCAAAACCAAAACCAACCAAACTAGATGTTTGTAGTTTGTTGCTGAATTTTGAGACATGTCATACCCCAAATTTGCTCCATCGAACTCAATGATCCTATTATTATTATATATCTAACTTGTTATCATATTATCTAATTTTCTTGTTTTAATTTTTGTTTTAAATAAAGGATGGGGGTGTATTAATAGTATAAGGGGTGTATTTCTAAATCAGAGGCCCACTAAGGTTAAGGTATATTCAAAATAGAGAGGGGGGTGTATGTTTTTTTAGAACTTGTTGCTTCATTTTTTTTCATAGAAGCCCATATCAGTTTTTGTGTTGGTCCATTAAAGATTACTTTTTGGTTAAATGGGAGAGGGGGTTGACTGTTAAGATAAGGTCTTGGTTCACTGGCCCATTACATTCAGGCACATTTTAAGAAAGACGTGCATTGTACAATACATGGGTGTGGTGTTTTGGGCCACCAAAATATGACGGCCTATTAAGGGTTTATGTGTTCTAGTAGGGGAAGGGGTTATGTTTATGAATTTTGTACATAGGGGTGTATTTATTGTTTGGGATGGCCCAATAAATAAGACAATGTTGGCCTATTGCAAATTTTTATCACAAAGTCCATTTGCATTTTTTTTGTATTTACAATTATTATTATTTTTTAAACATTACAATTTATTATTTATATTATTATTATTCTATTTTTAAGAAAAATATGAAAAAAAAAACAAGTTTTTGGACACGGTTGACTAAGTCAACCAAGGGTTTTGAAACCCTAATCCCAATATCAACACAAGCGGCACCATTTTCTCATCATCAAACAATCATTGTAGAGATTCAATCTGTTAACACAAACAGATATTGTGAGAATCAAAAGCAAATCAAATCTTTTAAAATTGTTCAAAGTTCTTACAGAAACAGAAATATTACAAAATCAAATCCCTAATATCAAATCCGATTGAATTACAACAAAATCAAATCTTCCAATCTAAATCTTCCTAATTCCTAAGTCAATTACAAATTGTAACGATAATTACCCCAATATTTCCTAATCTATCACTAATCCTAACCTATAAATAACCCTAAGTTCTAAGAAGAAAAGGGGAAGAAAAAGAAGGAGAAGAAGCATAATCCGTGAATCAACCTTTTTGCTTGAGATATGGGTTTCAATTTCTAAAACCCTAGATCTGAGTTGCATCATCGTCACCTTCAAGCAATCGCCATCGTCACACCATCATGTCACGCACTTGTCAAACAGAAAACAAGGAGAAGGAGATTAGAATGTAGAATCAGAAAACCAGAAAAAAATTAATACGACCAGAATCGTTATGGAAAGGTAAGCCTAATAGTTAGTTTAGTTTAAAATTGTGGTTGTTGATTGATTGTTTCTTTTGGATTTCGATTTGAATAAGAGTTTCTTGGTTTTGTTCTAGGGTTACATTAAAATACATTAGGGTTGATTGATTTAGTTAGGGTTAGCCTATGGTTCATCCAGAACCCTAGAGGTAAGTTAGATCTCCTTAGGGTTCGTAGGGTTAAGATGAAGTTGTTAGGGTTCATATGAACCCAGATGAAGTGATAAGGGTCTCTGGTTTTTGGATGAAGGTATTTATCCAGATCTTGGTTAGGGATGAAGGAAGACACTGGTTCTGGGTTGCTAGACGGCAGCGTAGATGAAAGAGATGAAGATCTTGGTTGAACTTCAACCGGAGATCTGGGTTGCTGTGGTGATTGGTGGTGACTTAAGGAGGTTAAAGGGTGGAGCCACCGACAGATGCAATTTCTGGCTAACGGGGAGATTTCTGATCTCCTAGAGAGAAGCGAGAGTCATTTTGTTTGGTCAGAAGAAGTAGAGAGAGACAGGAGCATAAAAAATGAAGGAAATAAAGGGAAGATGAATAAATAACTCCTCTGTGTCCATATGTGTTGTGTTTTATGTACACCTTAGTCAATGTTTAAATCCAAGCCCTCTGTTTTCAATTCTTCTGATCAACGCTCCAAGATTGACTCTTGAGGGCCATTTGATCAGAATCAAACACTCCAGACTGCAATGCGCACCATAACACCATGTGCATCTCCATGCGTTGGCTAATAGGCTTAAACAGTTATCTGGGCCTAAACCCATGCTATCTTCACCCTACAATTTTGCTACCACGTTTAAAAATACAACCTCTTACGCTTTGGGCCTAAATCCAATATCTGGATTTAGGGCTCGGTTATTTACACCTCCAGCCTTTTACTAACCAAGTATTTTCACACCCCTTTGCGTTTTTAATTAAAAATAATTAGTTTTGTAATTTTATTTATTTATTTATTTCCATTATTTGGCATTATTAATATTTTCTTTTAATATATTTATTTTAACAATAAACTCTAGAGTAATTTATTTTATTAATTCAAATTCTTTTTAAATACTAATTCATTCAAATATTTTAATTGCATTAAAATTATTTTTCTTATGCATTAAAAATATTTATTTTTCTCATATTGTATAATATATTTTAAAATATCTAATCAATCAAATTACTAACCATTTTCTACTACTTTAATTCAAACTTATATATTTTCAAAAAGGATCATGGAGATATTTCTTGCTAACTACGAACTTCATCTAACAACTCCGTAATTTACAAACTCAAACTTGGTTCAAGGAGAATTCGAGATATTTCCATAATCCATAAAAATACCAACCAACAACTACGAACTACGAGTTGGGATTATGATTCCTCATAGGAGGATATGCAGGCATACGACTTAAAAATAGTGGCGAGTTCCCCTAATTAAAATAAAAACCCTATTTCCTAAACCATAAATCTAAACCCTAGTATCCTTGTTAACAAGGTAGATGAGGGGTGCCTAACACCTTCCCTTCGTCTAAAGACGACTCAAAAACTTAGAATCTATGACCAAATTAGGGTTATCTGTTATATTCCATTCCCTTGGATAAAAATTAATGGTGGTGACTCTCATTTTAAAATAGGTTACAACAAGATAGAAATGCAAGAATTGGTCGACTCTCTGAAGCAAGTTTGCATCAACAATGTCAATCCAACTGCTTCTGACTTCCTCTAGACTCAGTTCAGAAAATTGTTCACTTCTAAATCCATCAAACTAAAGGAACATATGTGATCATCTAAATCTCTTCAAGGATCAAGTACTAAGACTTTGGGTGAGAAAACCTCTTCAAAATCTAGACAACACTCCATGGGAATCTTCATAAAAACCATAAACTCGAGAACCATTTCCTGAACCTCAACCTCTGGTCATATTTAAAGACAAAAGAAAATTTGTTGAAGAAACTTATATGAAAGTAACTGCTTAAGAAATTGTCACTCTTAAAGAAATGGCTCCAACTTCTCTCGTGCTAAAAACTCTGGATAAGTTAAAGAAAGTGAATGAATCTGTCAGGGGAAGGTTGGATAAACAAGATGAAACCAACAAAGAGATCAAGGGAATTGTGGGCAAGCAAAAAGAATCCAACAATCATATTAAAGGTATTCTGGAATCATTGTTCACACATCTTCCACCTGCACAACCTTAGATCTAGTCTTTTGTTTCTGTTGTTCCTATTCTTTTTGCTTAACTTATGTTTGTTTTGTTTCTCATTGTATTTCCTTTTTTTTTAAATGCATAACTTTTTGATTACGTGTTTTTAGTCATTTTTTATTTATGAAAAAAAGGGGGGAGAAAGTGAAATATTTCGATATAAACAGTTATGGCCTAAGTCTCAAACATTTCAAATAAATACTGTAATAAATTGTGTTAGAAAATAGTTTGGTTCTACATCCAAGTATTAGTTTTGATGATAACAATTACATGATTATTATGAAGAATAATTATGCTCTCTAATCGATTGATTAAATATACAGAGAAGTTCTGATGAAAAATTATAGAAGATTCGTACAAAATCAGAAGCAAATCCAAGTAACACGCCTGATGAAAAGAAGTTATGATGTTATAACTTCTGAGGCACCAAGATGCAAGCTATACTCTGATAAGTGAAGTCATGAAAGAACAAAGAAGCTAAAAAACATATCTATCATATTCAAAAGTTTTGATTACAAGCAATTAAGCTCAAGATACTCTGAAGGACTGTAGATCCAACATTACATTTATGAAAAAATATTATAGGATCAAAATTAATGGTTAGAACTAGACATGATCTGTATTTTTGAAAGGAATATTAACATCTCAAATAATCAACCTTCCAAAAATAATTTTTTATGTCTCCAACGGATCAAAACCTTCTTCTATATAAAGGAGATGATGAAGATGGATCAAATACAATACTCACACGGATAACAACAGGAGCAATCAAAACTCTCATATTTTTATCTCTTGAATTATCTTTGTGCTATATTTTTGTTTAAACATCACAATTGTGATATAGCTTATTAGAAGCATTTGTAAACACAATATATTTGTTTAAAAATTGTAATTCCTTGAGAAACCCAGTTGTGGTTTGATCTCAAGAAGTCGTTGACAGTTGTCTTCATGTTTTGTAAATCACTTTTGATTAGTGGATTAAGACCTCGATTGAGAGAATGAAATCACCTTCGCGGGTGGACTGGAGTAGTTTGAGTTCAAACGAAACAGGATAAGAAACATTTGTTTTTGCTTTAATTTTTGAAAAACCCAATTCAAACCCCCTTTCTTGTGTTTTTCTATCCTTCAAACTGATCAAAGTATTCATAACGCTTATACCAATTCGAAAAGCTTTCCTCTAACAATCCTTATCTTTCACGTGAATCTAAAGGTAACACAACCTCAATTCTATTGTACTTCAGACATACTTTCCTACCAGTTGATCCATCAAATCATTAATCATTTGAAGTGGATGTTTAATTTCAATCATTACCTTAATCAACTGTCTATAGTCAACACATGACCTCATACTATCATTATTCTTCTTTACTAACAACACCGAAGATCCTAAGTGATACAATTGGTCTTATAAACCTATTATCCACACATATCCTAATAGCTTATTCAGTTCTCCCAACTTCGAAGTTGACATCATGTATGAAACCATAGGAACATGTCAGATACCAATAACGAGATCAATAACAAACTCCACCTCTCATCTAACATCACCATGTAACAAATTAATTAATTACAGGTAATGGAACCATTTTTAAAACAAAGTTAATTCCATTAGCTTTCTAAAGCTTTGACAGAACTCAAATCGGACGTCCGAAACTCAAATTATGAATTTTCTAAGTTTTCAGAAAATTCAGTTCAACATAGTGGTAGTAGGTTCCCTCCAAGATGGTAACCGGTTACATCCCTATAACCCAAAAATATTATTCTATTGTCTGATGGTGTACCCTGGTACCTATATATTGGTAACCGGTTACATGCAGTGCAGGAGCACTTTTCTACTTCTTATCAACACGAAGATCACTTTTCTTGTCAACCCAAAACATCATTTCTCTTATAACTCAAAAGGCACATTAATTTACCAAAACTCCCGTTTTCAAAACATCAAAATTTCAATTCTTTTACAAGACTACTAATATCTTTGAGTTCCGACTCTGACTCACGACTCACAAATACCCAACAACATCAACAATATTCAACAACCACTTACATGATTCCAACAACAAAATTCGCAACAATTCATCACTCCAACATTACTCCAAACAGCGACAACACAAACAATGGTAACTCAACACTGACAGCTTCAATATCAATATGCAATGTTGAAAACATTGCAACCATCTAAGTTTCATATTCTAAGAGTTATCTTATTTTCTTAACAAATATCTTCTGGCATAAGAATATGCATCGACTCCTTTAAATAATTTGTAATCACTTGGTTTAACTCCAAACAGTTCACTCCAAGGATAACATTAAGTTAATCCAACATCTCTCTCTAACGACAAGTCGCAATTATCCCTGGGAAAACATCAGGACCTACCCATAATTGGAACATCATTAGCCATAACATCGCCCTCCACTTCTAGAGATGCGAACAACACGAATACCTTATCATTCCCTCTCCAGGACACTTTTACTGACCTCTAACCTTAAATCTCGAATCTATACTTCCTTCGAAATCAAAAAATAATGCAACCTAACTAAAATTTGCACACATGCGGTTCACGTCATACTGAACCAATTGTTCCCACCTGAACCATCTTAGAGGAGCACCAACTTCTCCCTCACTTGTTTCAATCTCACTCCTGCAAAGAAGTGATTAGTAAAGCAAGAAATCATCGACAGTGTTTCAAACACATGTCGCGTGCTAAGGAACAACACATCGGCAGTATTCAACTATAATAGTAGTCTAACTCGACAACTTGGCCGGATGGACTGCCCTGCTCAGATACCAATTCTAACACCCTAAATTCCCCAAAGATTAATAATATAAAAATTAGATTAATCTTTTTTCAAAATACATTTAGGATGCTACACTTTCTCAAAACCATCATAAATTTCTCAAAATAATAAAAGGGATACATAATACCTTTCAGATAAACAACAATACCATAATGCTAAAAATCAACTTTATTAAGCCACAGAAAATAATACAGGTTCATTATCCAAAATAACTTCAACCCAACAGAATCATAAATCAGTTATCCAAAAGTTTAAAATAATCTACAAGAATTACCAAAACAATGCAAAACATATTAAGCGTTTATCCCCCAACCCGGTGTTACATATCAAAGCACAACGCTGACTCTAAAATAAGACTGAAGATCAACCTCTTCGAACTCTGCAGCAACAAACTACTCCTAAATTTATACATGTTACCCACGTATAGGCAACATTCAAACAGAAAGGGTGAGTGCTGAAGCGGTAAAGCTGTAAGAAAAAAGTAAAGTATTATTTTATCGGATGATATAGCTTATATGGTATCGTGTCCACGTAGATTAGTGCTACATAATTGTCGTTCGATAATTTCTTGCGTTTATGAGTTTTTGGTTTAATGGGTTGAAAGGAAAGGTAAAAGGTATCAACAGAAAATAAACGTATAAAAAGGAAAGACAACCCAAATCGTCCTAGATAAGAATCCAAGAAGTATATGTCTATAACAACCCAAATCCCTAACACAGTAAAAATCCAGGACAATAATCGACAAATATTTGTAAAGCACGTTTTATGCAATGTCGTGGGCGACTAATATACATGAGTTCAAAGTAAATATACATACAAAACCCAACAAAAGACAAAATACAAAAAGAGGAGAAAAATAAACCATAAATCTTCTGGTTTGTCAGCATCGTTCGATGAGAAATCCACCTCTAATCATCCATAAGAAAATCCCTAGTGTTGTTTTCTAAGCTAATCTATCAAAAATGAGGTTGATGGAATTTTGGAACAAAAACAACCCAAAAACCATCCTCTAAAAATGAACTAAATTTGTTTTTATAAAACTCAACTCAGCAGACCGCGCTAAGCAGGTTGATCCCGCTAAGCGGTCTGCCACCTAAAATACACGTGAAACTGGCTTCATCCTGCTAAGCGGGCTGATCCCACTAAGTGGCCTCATCAGCACAGCCTATGCGAAATTTGTCAAAACACTCGTAGCATGCTACAATTCCAACTTAGTGCGCCTTCTTGGATATAACTTCCAAAAAATGGACTTTTATTTTGAAAGCGCGCATTCAGAGTCGTGCCTTCGACATCTTATTCCTCGATGCTCCAAATGTGCAGCAAATACCTATAAAATAAGTAAAATCTATCAAATGATACCCAAATGAATCGAAAACCCAATTATATACAAACTAAACATATTTACAAACAAAGTCGGGATTATTCATACAATATCAACAAAAAGCATCGATAAGTCCAACAAAACATATATATAAAAATAACTACAATTTTCACTTATCAAACTCTCCCCAACTTAAACTGGTTTACCCTCAAACAAGGCCAAACAACTCAAAGAACCAAAAGTACTCAACCAACGAATCATGAATCTACAAGTTTTGAAAACGGAAAACAAATATATGGTTCAAACAAAAAGACACGCGCAAGGAAAATATTTACCACAATTCTACAATGATAACATGTAAACAAAACGAATCATAAGTACAAAAATCATTCCAAACATTCTAAAACAAAACAAGCTTAATTATAAATCACACCTAGTAAAATTTTATCTGTAGATGAAGAACGCACAAAAGTGAGGGACTAAAAACACTCATCCACAATCTTGCAAACAAAAGACTAAATTATGCATTCATCCAAAAACTCATATTAAAAGTGTAACTCTTATTGAAAGTAAACTCCGGTTATTTTCTTTGTTTTCTTCTTTTTCTCTTCAACCAGCAAGGTCTTCAACTCTTCTTGTCCTTTGGCGAGAGTTAAGAACATCTGTTGAAATTGAGCATTATGTGCTTGGAGGTTCTTCACCGTCTGCTCGAGATCCATCTTACTGAAATAAATAGTAGAAAGATGAGGAGACTTGTTGCAAGAAACCTGCTTATGTTATGATGAATGGTAGATGCATATGCAATGATTTCAAGGAACTTAGAGATTTAAAATTGCTTTAAAACAAAAAAGGAACACACGTCATATTAATAAATCAAAGCTTGAATAAATCGTGCCTCTTTTGGGCTTACAAAGAAATACAAAAACTCTAAGATAAAAAAGTTGTACGCATCCTCTTTGGTGTGATGTAGGCATTCAGGCTCCGTTCCTCATAAAGTTGCTTAGTGAGTTCCAAAACCTTCTTTTCGATAGCATAGAATTGGGCTTCGAAAGTGTCTCGCTCCCCTTTGAGTTGCATCCAATCTCTTTGTAAGTCTTCAAGAGAGGTGGGCATGTCAGGATGCAGGATAGGGTACAGGACATCTCCTTCCGCAATAGGCTCTATGATTACTGGGAGAATGGAGAGGTAAGGCATCATAAGATTTTGAGCACGAGCTCGTACCCATTTGAGGTAAGGATCAAGAGGGATGGAGTTCTTATGCCCTAATGTCTTACTATCTACCTTGTTCAACATCCTCCAAGCTTGGATAAATCTCTGGCGATGACCTTGATCGTCGTTCTTGTAGTCAAATACCAAACCTTGAATGAGCAACTCATGTGAGCCATCCCTTTGGGCGTAAC
The DNA here is from genome assembly GCA_948472305.1 of Vicia faba. Taxonomy (NCBI): domain Eukaryota; kingdom Viridiplantae; phylum Streptophyta; class Magnoliopsida; order Fabales; family Fabaceae; genus Vicia; species Vicia faba. The sequence continues at coordinate 1,470,904,453 of OX451741.1, forward strand.
AAAACTGTCTTAAAGTTAAGCAGGGGTTGTAGGTAATACCTCCTCTAATGCCAAGTAAAGGGACATTAGGGAATTCTCCATAACGGTCGACAATAGTAACATTCTCTAAGGATCGGGAACACCAATGAATGTTTGAATGTTTGAGCATCATCAACCTTTGTGACCACCTTGAACCTTGCTCGTTCTTCAATACAGATTGGGGAAGATGCAAAATAAACCATCTTGACAAGAGAGGAGTACAACACATAAAGATACCTCTTTTCCTCATAGTGCGAGTGTGAAAAGAATGTAGGATGTCTCCTAGCAAAGTAGGCACCGGGTTGCGGGACATGAAGATTTTGACGGCGTTCACATCTATGAGTTGGTCAGGATTTGGAAACAAAACCATGCCATAGATGTTGAGAGCTACAAATTCCTCAAAAGCTTGCAAATCCAAAGAGTTCTAACAGTTTTGGGCTTTCTCAAACAAGAACTTTGCTAGGAAACCTTTGACACCACTCCTCGTTTCCCAATTAGTTGTGATATCAGATGGTTGCAAGTGTAGAGCTTGAGAAATCTCTTCTGGATTTGGATCTCTTTCTGTACCGTTGAAAGGTAGTTGATTGAGAATGGGAATCCTCAAGAGTTGGGAGAATTCTTCCAAAGTTGGCACAAGTTGATAATTGGGAAATGTGAAGCAATGGTGTAAAGGATCAAATAACTGAAAGAGCACCTTCATCATGTCTTCATCAGTGTTGGAGGTGACCAAGTTTAGGAGACGACCATGTCTTTCGGTGAATTGAGAATTTTCAGGAATCCTTGAAGCTAGCTCTTTAAGTTATGGAGGGATCCTTACAAGATTGACTTGAATGGTTTTCCTGTGAATAGAATCCATGTCCTACAAAACAGAACAAAGATAAATCCCAAGATCATTGAAATGGTTAGTGAGTATGAGTATGATGTTATGATATTCATAATGTTATGTACAAGTAAATATATAAAAAGAAAGCAAACAAATCCTTAGGTTTTGGCTTGCATGGAGTCTTATAGGTAAGTACCCTCTTGAAGTTTAGTTGGCTTAAAACCTGTCCTAGCAATATTAATCGGGTTCTATGGAGTTAAATATCACTGGTTTGTTTCTTCGATCATTATTTCAGCACAAGCCTTTTTAATGGCGACCGAAATATCCCAAAAAACCAAACCTCAATGAGTGTAGTATCGAGTATCTACCAACTTCAGACTGTACCAAAGTCGGTTATCTCACTACGTCCTAATGGCCAAGTTGGTCAAGTAAAGGTTCTAAAAGTTCATTAGTGCTTCATGACATCACTCAGTGGCCTTGTATTCTCCATGATTAACTCAAGGGCTACTGGTACCCACAAATATGTCGCACTAACGTAGGTATTGCTTAGACCATGTCGGTATACCCCGCATAGTTTCTACAATGTATTGCCACTTACCTATAAGGTATCCCAAATCCGGATAGAGGATTCAAACCCAAACAAAGAACCATAATATAAAGCATACAGTTCAAACAAAGAAAGAAAATAAATGTGACCTAGCACTAAGGTAAGACTTGTATAAATTTTCCCAGCAGATTCGCCAGTTCTGTGATACGGTGGGAGAACTGACTCGGGTGTTTTGTGTTTGATCACAAATGTTGCGGTTAGCAAGAGTCACCACCGAATTTTCTTTTATCCAAAAGGAAAGGTGAAAAAGCACAGGAAAGACCTTTGAGAGTATTTCTTGATTTCGTGGGGTAGATTATGAAAAAGGAAGGTATTAGCACCCTTTTCATCCATGGTTTTCCATGGGCTCTTAGTTACTTGCTAGATCACTTGCTTTTGTTTGAAATTGTGCTTTGTGTGGTTTTTTGTAAGTATTTTGTAAAGAGGCCATTGTTTAGGTAAACTTTGTAAGGATTCTCGTTCGTAAGAATGTATACAAAGTGTTTGATCTTTTGAAAATGTTTTCAAGTTTGTAAGATGTTTTGAAAGTGTAGGTGTTTGTTTTGAAAATAGCAAGGATGTTTTTTTTTTGAAATTGAGCAAGTAATTAGGAGCATTCTACCTACTCAAAATTATTTCATGTTCATTTCCTCTTTCCTTTCACATTGTTATCTTACCATTGATTTGGTAAGTAACCCTATCTTTGGATGTAAACGGGACGGGCGTGGGTCATCATATAACCATGATTAGAAATGTTGCATGGTGTGATCGGTGGATCTGGAACTGACTGTTTAACGCTGGTTCACGAAATATCGCGGAAGCAAGAGTCGCCACCGTCTTTTATTTTCTCCAAATGGAAAGGACAAAAGCACAGAAAAATTCCTTATAGAGATTGCTCTCGGTTCGGGAGGTAGATTTATAGAAAGGGAAGGTGTTAGCGCCCTTTCTATCCATGGTTATCCATGGGCTCTTAGATACTTGCTCATTGTGTTTTCAAAATTGTTTGTTTGCTTTTCAATTGTGGGTTTAAAAAAGTTTCTTTGAAAATTTCAGTTCAACTCTTGTATCAGTCCTCAAGAGTGTTTGAAAAGTTGCTTTCGAAATCTTTTTGAAAGTGTTGGTGTGAAAAGAAGTTTTTGATTTGTTTTAAAATTAGAGCAAGTATCTACGAGTTCTCTACCTACCCTAAGGAATTCGTCTGTGTAGATGTCCTTAAAGTAGTGCCATCCCACCATTGAAAGGTAGGTAGCACCACCGTTGGAGGTGTTCGGATCAATTCGAGTTTTAGGGACAGTGTAGTCACCGAGCAAAGGTAAGACACCTTAGGAGCTACCCTTATGCCATTGATCCTTTATTCCGAGGCAACTATTCCGAGGCAACTTGTTTTGAGGCAACCAGATCAATGGGACATAAGGACTCACTAAGACATCCTATAGTCGACGACCACGTTTCGAGGGACAAGGCAATAGTGTGGCCACCGGAGCAATAGGAAGATACCTTAGAAGCTACCCTCATGCCATGTTCATGGACATGAGGACTCACTAAAACATCTTCTACTCGACGACCACTTTTCGAGGGGCAAGGCAACAGTGTGGCGTACCCTAGGGGTGGTGTGTGATTCGTGTGTCGTTTTCAGATATTTTTGTCTTGTCATGCATTGGTGATCTACGCGTTGCTTTTATTTTGGCATTCATTCTTTCATGCAAATTATTTAACAGTTAAAAGATGCGGAATTAAAAGTCCTACGCTATTACAAAGGCGCAGGTCTACATCGCCAAATAAATCCAAGACCCGATTTGAAATAAAAATAAAATAATGCGGAAAGATAAATGTCTAATTAATCTATTACATGGCTTTGGGATAATTACATGAAATTTATAAAAAGGAAATAAAATAAGCGCGAGAAATAGAATTATGATCGAATGCGAGGGCGTTGGACCCTTTTAAGGAAATTAAATTACAATTAATAAATTAATTAATTTAAATAAGGAAGAAAGAAATTATTTTTGAGTTTTTGTATTTATGGAATTAAAAAAAATTAAATGAAATTAAAACCCTAATTCTAACTATTTTTAATTTGTTAAGAAAAATGTTTAGATTTAACCTAGTTTTAACCTAATTATTTAATAGCAAATTTATTTACAAAATAAATAATTAATTATTAATAATGGTAAAAGAAAAGAAAAAAAGATAAAAGCATTTAAAACCCTAATACTACATTTTTTAGTTTATTACAAAAATATTAAAATTTAAAACCTAGAATTAGAACTAAATTAATTATTACATTTATTTACAAAAAAAACATTTAAATAAAATATATTTATATTTTTTTGTCTTTCTGAATTTTTATTATTTTTTTATGTTAAAGAAAAAAAAATTAATTTAGAGAATGAAACTAAAACTAAATAAAACAAATAAAATAGAAAAAATAAAGAGAATGAAAAAAGCAAACCAATGGGGGGTGTTGACCCCAATTTGGGAGGTTGTGTTGTGAGCAATTAGGCCCAAGAAGCTTGGCCCTTTCTGACTTCTCAGTGATCATGTGCGTATGCGTTGACTGAGGCATTCCATAGACCTTGGATCCTTGCCACTGGATGGATATTGTGGGACGTGTGGCAAGCCAAGATATGAGGCTGCATGGTAGACTTTAGGAAGCGCGCTACATAGAACCATGTTAGAAAGAAAAATATAGAATAAAGTGGGGGACCTGGGGATCGAACCCAGGTCCCAGTGTTTACCAAGCCTTTTGTCCACCAACTGAGCTATTTGAGCGCTTTGTAATTATAATGGAAAGGGATTAATATAAAAAAACAAACGCACTAATGCTATTAACAAGAAAACACGCGCTGAAATTTGAATAGCCCTATTACATTGAGACAAATCATCTTCTTCTCCACTTCTTTGTGTTGACCTGGAAAAAAAAAGAGAAAGGATAGCGGGGGTTTTAAACCCCCACTAAATGAAGAACATGATAATAGCGATTAGCGTATGGTGGCTCATAAATTGAGCGCGACTAGTGTAATCAATTCGTATGAAGGTCGTGAGTTCAGTGGTCCAGGTCTTGTTGGCCAATTTTTCTAGAATAAGGAAGCCCCAAATTTAAACCTCTGAAAACCTAGAAGACGTTAATGGTAGATTCTCGTACAGGGCATAAAAATTCAATTAAATGATGTCAAAAGCTTTAGAATGATTAGATTAGTGTAAATCAATAGAAAAAATGCAATGAGGATGCGTATAAATTGAAACACGAATTTGACAAATGTTAAGAACAGGACGGCATCGTGTTACCAATTCTTTGCGTTAGAAGCGTGGAAAAGGATTCAGTTAGGTTCAGTGATGCCTCAGAAAGCTTTTGGAATTGGTTAGAAGCTTTGAATCACGCTCTATGTATGAAATCAGTTTGAAAAAAATTGACAAAATATGCAAAGTGTGTATGAGTTTTTAGGCGCAGCTTCAAGGTTGTGAGCATTAGGGTTATCATCTCCTTATGTATGCCAATGGATTAGGGTAGAAATTTGAGCCAAGAGATCCATGTTTTGATGAATCCAATATTTGATCTTTAATGAAATATTTTCAAATCTTTTCCATGTGCTTTTGATACCAATCATGGCCAAACCTTTCCAAATTGGGTGCGCACGAATCTTGAGTAACCAATGAGGGCATATGCTTCATAAAAAGATTCAAACACATTTGTTTAGTATTTTTTTTCATATTTTATTTAATTAAATGAATTAATGGTGATTAAAAATTCAAATAAATAATAAAAATGATGAAATAAATCCCCTTTTGGGTCAAATGGTCGTGCATAGCCTTTGGATAATGATTCTTGGAAGAAAATGTGGCCCATTAGCAATTTTGAAGCATTTGAAGTAAAGTTGACTTTTCAAAATTCCCAAAAATTTCCAAACTTCCACAAGGCATATCTTGCTCAATTTTTAAGCTTTGATCATGTTCTTGGACATTTTGGAAATGTATTGAAGTCCTCTAACCAATGCCTTTGATCCCATGTCATTTTGATTTACCAATCTCAAGTTATGGTCTTTGACTTAAAGTCCCTTTTTGTTGACTTTTGAAAATGACCTATAATGTTGAAATTGATAACTTTTTGTGAGAGCATTTCTTGGACTTGAAGTGTGAAGAGGAGTTGTAGCAAATGTCTTTCTCTTCAAAATGAGCTTTGTATGGAATTTTTTCTGATGAACCATGTGGAAGTTATGCCTTGGTCAAGTTACAGTTGACTTTTTCAACTGTCCAAATATGGAAACTTTTGCATCTTGAGACTTTTTGAGCCATGCCTTGAAAATAATGATCAAGAATTGATCAAATGAGGTTTGTGGCTTCAAAATAAGATGTTGACCAAAAATTTGAACTTTTGACTGTCAAATGACCATTTTACCCCTACAGTTGACTGCTGGGCAATTTGGGCATTTGATTGTGCAATTTTGTGCTGTAGGTCTTGAAACTTGACATGAGGATACTTGACAATGTTTATAGGCATGTGGGACTTGATTGGACCCTTGGAAACTTCAACTTCTTTGCCAGAACCAAAACACTAGTTTTTGACTGTTAGGAGGCCATTGAACTGTGCAACCCTTGGGGAGATTTTGAACCTTTGACTTAGCAAATCTTGAAGAATATGGGAGGGCAAATTTTGGGGTACAACAGTTGCCCCTGTTCAATCTTCTTAAACCTGAGGATGCAGATTGGCTGACGTGCCTTTCGTAATCCGAAGGTGGAAGATGATTGAACACTAGAGTGCCCAGAAATTTGCGCTCACATGTTGGCAGTATGATGAGGGGAATGGGCTTATAGATGCCATTTGGAGATTGATGGATAGGACGATGGACTTATAAATGCCATGTTAAGAGATGATGGATAGGTGGATGGGCTTATAGATGCCATCTGGGTGTCGATCGCGTAAGAGATTCCTTAGCGAGAACTTGCGTACCTGAAAAGAAAATGATTACCTGGCCTGTTACAGGAGCTGGTCTTCAAACTCTTGGTATAGATGCACCCTGGTTGGTTACAGGAGTCGGGTTTGGAGCCTCAAACGGTGATGAGTGAATCAGGGATGGTTACTACCTCAACGGGATGGTGAGAGAACCTTGGACGATTACTACCTCAACAGGAACGCTGAGAGAACCTTGGACGATTACTACCTCCACAGTAACGGGGAGAGAACCATAGGCGACTTCAACCTCAACAGTAACGCTGAGAGAATCATAGGAGATTTCAACCTCAACAGTAACGCTGAGAGAATCATAGACGACTTCAACCTCAACAGTAACGCTGAGAGAATCATAGGCGACTTCAACCTCAACAGTAACACTGAGAGAATCATAGGCGACTTCAACCTCGACAGTAACGCTGAGAGAATCTTGGATGTCTTCTACTGGGATAAGAATCAGGGAGATCTTAGGGTCGATCTGAATGAACCGGAGAAGGCCTTTGACTGGATAAGAATCAGGAAAATCTTAGGGTCGATTTAACTGAACCGGACAAGGTCTTGAAATCTTCAACTGGATAAGAATCAGGGAGATCTTAGGGTCGATCTGACTGAACAAGAGAAGGCCTTTGACTGGATAAGAATCAGGAAAATCTTAGGGTCGACTTAACTGAACCGGACAAGGTCTTGGAATATCTTAAACTGGATAAGAAACAAGGAGATCTTAGGGTCGATCTGACTGAACCAGAGAAGGCCTTTGACTGGATAAGAATCAGGAAAATCTTAGGGTCGATTTAACTGAAACGGACAAGGTCTTGGAATATCTTCAACTGGATAAGAAACAGGGAGATCTTAGGGTCGATCTGACTGAACCAGAGAAGGCCTTTGACTGGATAAGAATCAGGAAAATCTTAGGGTCGATTTAACTGAACCGGACAAGGTCTTGGAATATCTTCAACTGGATAAGAAACAGGGAGATCTTAGGGTCGATCTGACTGAACCAGAGAAGTCCTTTGACTGGATAAGAATCAGGAAAATCTTAGGGTCGATTTAACTGAACCAGACTAAAGTCTTTGAAATATAGCTGAGAACTTAACTGGATCTTTCCTGAAAGGTAAAGGTCAGTCATATGCAAGGCATGCTATGAATCAAGCGATGATGTTCTCAACATAAATGAGATTTGTAAGATATGATGCGTATATGCATGCTATAATGTATGAAAGTGCGATGTTTATGAACGTATGTTTTCGTCTTAGGAAAATAAATCCTTGACGGGTGCCGGGAAGTCACTCCTGGGCTGATGTTGAAGAATAGATCTTTGCTTCCGCTGGGGATGATAGTTGCGAGAATACCGGTAGGAGAAGATAGCTCCGTTGGGGAATAAACTTGGCGAACGGATCACCCTGCGGGGAATAACTACTCTAGCGACCTTGCTGGGGAACAATACTCTGTGGGGAGAGAGGTATTTTGCTGAGATGTTGATGACAACTCCGCTGGTAATACCGTTTTTGTTGGGAGTGTTAATAGACTTCGCTGGGGACGATCTTTCCGTGGCTTTTGGCTGAGGATAACCCAGTTATATCCTGGTAGGGAAATAAACTTTGGATAAAGCCGGGGACGCGTTCGTGCTCTGCGGGGGAGCAGTTTCCAGAATCTACTGGGGATAAGCTTACTGTTTGGGGAGATGGACCCCAACTTTCCTGGGGAAACTGGACTATACTGGACTCTCCTGGGGAAATTTTGAGATGTACTGGGAAAGTGGCTCCGCTGAATATTTGGTAGACCGCCGGGGAACAATCTTAGATCAAGACTGCCGGGGATGCTTGTTAGGAATGTCTGTATATTGTGCTGGGGAATGTTGAGATCTGCGGGAGGATACACAACTTCTTTAAGGTTGACTGTATAACTTTGCTTGGGGAGAGTGCACGGACTTGCTGGCTCACTCTCTGGGGAATTAAGGTATATTGGTTATGTTCTTCAGCCGAACTCACCTTGGTACCTTGGTTGATGGAACAATTAGATCGCTTAGACAACTCATTATTGCCCCTGTTTCTAATGTTACCTGTAATTGATCCTTCGTTTCGTATGCAAATATTTATGAGTTAGCAAATTATTGTCAATGCATATATCACAAATTGAACCTTGGACGTTCTTCGCAAAACAAAACAGAAAAAGGAAAAACAAACAATTAGCAATTTTAACTGAAAAGTGATTTTTGTATTGATTTTTGAATTTGCCTGTAAAATAGGCATTTATGTACAAGAGGCTGACGTCCTAGTAAGAGAACGTCGCCGAACAAAAGAGTTTATACAAATTTGTACAAAGGAAAATAAAACAGTTGTGTGAAATGAATGATCCCACTGGGTTCCAACTCAGTTATCGCCCTTATATCTTCGAGCGTCTCATCACTTGATGACCTAGTCGAGGATGAAGTTGATTGATCAATGCCGTCTGAACTTGATGTAGATACCGGATTCTGGATGCAAAGTGATCCAATGAGACATAGTATTATGCTTTATCCCTAACTTTTGCCTGGACCGCCCTTTCGGGTTTTCAGTCTACCGGGATACCCATTTTTGCCCAAGCCGCCTTTTCAGGTTTTCGACTTGCCGGGTGTACAGATTTTTTCATTTCATCCCTTCATTTTGCCCGAACCCTTTTGGTTCGCCGGGAAGCCATAATTTTTTCCTAGATATGTCAACCTAGAGGGTCTTTTTCATGCATAGTATCTTTTTACTATGTCTGCATTGGCGGGGTGAGGAAGGTCGTCACCATCCATGGTGGTCAGAATCATGGCTCCTCTTGAGAACACATGTTTAACCACAAATGGCCCTTCGTACGTAGGGGTCCATTTGCCCCTTGGATCACTCTGAGGAAGGATAATACACTTGATTACCAGATCCCCAACTTGATATTCTTGTGGTCTGACCTTCTTGTTAAATGCCCTGATCATCCGTTTTTGGTACGTTTGACCATGACAAATAGCAGCAAGTCTCTTTTCGTCAATAAGGTTTAGCTGATCAAGTCGTGTCTGGATCTAATCATCTTCGTTCAGATCTACATCCTTCATTATCCGGAGAGAGGGTATCTGCACTTCGATCGGTAAGACTGCCTCCATACCGTAGACCAAGGAGAAAGGAGTTGCCCCGGTTGACGTCCTGGCTGAGGTACGGTACCCATGTAGAGAGAACGGTAACATCTCGTGCCAATCTTTATAAGTCACTGTCATCTTCTGCACAATTTTCTTAATGTTCTTATTTGATGCTTCTACAGCCCCATTCATCTTCGGTCTGTAAGGAGAAGAGTTGTGGTGCTGTATCTTAAATTGTTCGCAGAGCTCAGTGATCATCTTGTTATTAAGATTGGTACCGTTGTCTGTAATGATCCTTTCAGGGACGCCGTATCAACAGATCAGGTTGTGCCGAATGAACCGTGCCACGACAGTCTTGGTTACCGTAGCGTAGGAAGCTGCTTCAACCCACTTTGTGAAGTAATCAATCGCTACCAGGATGAAGCGATGCCCATTGGATGTCGTAGGCTTAATCTCACCGATCATATCTATTCCCCACATTGCAAATGGCCAAGGCGCAGTCAGAACATTTAGAGGAACTGGAGGAACATGCACCTTGTCTGCATATATCTGACATTTATGGCATGTCCGAGAGTGTTGGTAACAGTCAGCTTCCATGGTGGACCCGAAATACCCTGCCCGAAGGATCTTCTTTGCCATAGTGTATCCACTGGAATGTGTTCCGAAGGTCCCTTCATGTAACTCTTCCATGATCCTTTCCACTTCAGTTTTATCTACACAACGCAGTAAGGTCGAATCATGGTTTCGTTTATACAGGATGCCGTTGCTAAGGAAGAACTTCGTTGCGAACCTTCTCAGAAACTTCTTATCGTTGACAGATGCACCTTCAGGGTATTCCTGAGCTTCCAAATATCTCTTCACTTCATGGTACCAAGGCTTCTCAGTCACCAATTCAGTCTCGAGATCACAACAGTATGCCGGTTCGTCCAGTTTCCAGATGATGATCCGGGGAGCCTCATTGTCCCATTTGACCTTGAAAATAGAAGACATCGTAGCTAACGCGTCCGCTAACTGATTCTCCTCTCTCAGAAAGTGTTCAAAGGTTATCTCTGTGAAGTGGGGGATCAATGTCAACACACATTCTCTGTAAGGAATAAGATTCGGATGTTTCGTATCCCACTCCCCTTTGATATGATTGATCACGAGAGCGGAATCTCCGAAGACACTCAGATACTTGATCCTTAGGTCAATCGCAGCTTGAAGACCCATGATGCATGCCTCATACTCCGCCATGTTGTTGGTGCAGTTGAAACATAGTCGGGCAGTGAGTGGAGTATGAGTTCCTTGAGGGGATATGATCACAGCGCCGATGCCGTTACCAAAAGCATTGGAGGCTCCGTCAAAGTGCATAGCCCATCGGGATCCTTCCTCAGGTCCTTCATCCGGTCCAGGTACTTCACAACCAGTCACAATCATGATGCTCTCGTCCGGAAACTCGAAGTTCATTGACTGATAGTCGTCTACTGCCTGATGTGCCAAGTGGTCTGCCAATACACTTCCCTTGATGGCTTTCTGAGTCGTGTACTGGATGTCGTATTCCGTTAAGATCATTTGCCATCTTGCTATTCTCCCAGACAGAGCAGGCTTTTCAAATATGTATTTTATAGGATCCATCTTTGAAATCAACAAGGTAGTGTGAGTCAGCATATACTGTCTCAGCCGGCGAGCAGCCCATACCAAAGCGCAGCAAGTTTTCTCAAGCAGTGAGTATCGGGTCTCACAGTCGGTAAACTTTTTGCTAAGGTAATAAATGGCATGTTCTTTTCGGCCAGACTCGTCATGCTGCCCCAGCACACACCCCATTGAGTTGTCAAGTACTGTCAGGTATAGTATCAGAGGTCTCCCTTCAACCGGTGGCATAAGGATGGGTGGTTCTTGGAGATACTCCTTGATTCTGTCAAAAGCGGCCTGACATTCATCATTCCAACGTACTACCTGATCTTTCTTCAGCAGCTTGAAGATTGGTTCACAAGTAGCAGTTAGGTGTGAGATGAACCGGGCGATGTAATTCAGGCGTCCTAGAAAGCCTCTGACCTCTTTCTCTATCTTAAGAACTGGCATCTCTTGAATGGCTTTGACCTTGGCAGAGTCCACTTGAATACCCTTATCACTTACAACGAAGCCTAGTAACTTTCCAGATCTAACCCCGAAGGTGCACTTGTTCGGGTTCAACCTTATCTTGTACAACTTCAGACAGTCAAACAATTTTTGCAGATGATCAAGGTGCTCTTCCTCAGTTTGGGACCTTGCAATCATGTCGTCAACATACACTTCTATCTCATGATGGATCATGTCATGAAATAAAGCAACCATGGCACGTTGGTAGGTTGCCCCAGCATTTTTCAGTCCAAAAGGCATGACCTTGTAGCAGAAGGTGCCCCACTGAGTAACAAAGGTAGTCTTTTCCATGTCTTCTGGAGCCATCTTGATCTGATTGTAACCTGAAAAACCACCCATGAACGAGAACACCTTGTGCTGAGCAGTATTGTCAACAAGGACATCAATGTGAGGTAGAGGGAAGTCATCTTTGGGGCTGGCCCTATTCAGATCCCTGTAGTCGACACACATTCTGACCTTACCATCCTTCTTTGGTACTGGCACCACATTAGCAACCCACTGAGGGTAAGAAGTCACTGCAAGGAACCCGACATCAAACTGTTTCATAACCTCGGCTTTGATCTTCTCAGAAATCTCTGGACGCATACGGCGGACCTTTTGCTTGACCGGAGGGCAGTCTTCCTTAGTAGGAAAATGATGGACCACAATGTCGGTATCCAACCCGGGCATGTCTTCGTAGGACCAGGCAAAGATCTCCACATAATCATGTAGCATCTGAGTCAACCTTTGCTTCACGCTGAGCTCTAGGTTGGCACCAATCTTTACCTCCTTTTTGTTTGTATCAGTACCCAGATTTATCGTCTCCCCTGGCTCTTCGTGTGGTTGAATTGCCCTCTCTTCCTGGAGTAACAATCTTGCAAGCTCGCCAGGCACTTCGCAATCATCTTCACCTTCGTCTTTGGCTAAGTTGATCGGATTTTCGAAGTCATAACTGGCAGTAGCAGAGTCGTTACCAGTGAGATCCAGAGTGGATTGAAACCTGTATGAGTGAGTGTGTGTAAATACAACTGTTTTGCAATATATAAAGAAAGGAAAGAAAGAAAAGGAGCATAAGATTTGAAATGCGAGAAAACGTCCAAGGTCTTTATTCATGATATATGAAATGACAATTAATATACCCTCACAAATGAAGCCACGGTGCCCCGGGTAAGACACCGGGCCATAGAGTTTTAATTGTTTATTACAAATAACAAAACAAAGGAGTTTATTACTGCATAACAAAAGTAACAGGAGTATGATCTTTAGCAATCCAATTGGTCAATCCACCATCAGTCGTCGGGTAAATCCAGCTATCGAACTCAACTTCTTCCACCTCATCTTCATCCCCAATGGCATTCACTCCTGGATTGGTAATGAGCACAGGAGGTCTTCTGGTCTTTGCCTTGCGTACAGCCTTCTGACCCTCTGCAGTAAAACCCAGTCCAAACTTGTCAGTTTTAGGTGTAAAATCAGGGAGCCTGCCCCAGTTAGCACATTCACCTTTATTGATTACAGCCCGGGCGTCCTTTAGGGAAGCCATCTTCAAAGGAACATCCCCTTCAATCACTGTTTCTGCCGCTGCCAATGTTGGAGGTACCTCCTCAAAATGCTGAAAGGGGGTTTCAATAAACTTCCCGTCCATCTCAATATACCTGAAGGAATTCAAATGGCTCACCATATACTCCTCCTCCCCCTGCACAGTGACAATCTTCCCTCTGACGGGGTACTTGAGCTTCTGGTGTAGGGTAGAGGTCACTGCCCCAGCTTTGTGGATCCAAGGTCGACCCATTAGACAAGAATACGATGGACGGATATCCATCACATAGAAAGTAGAGTCGAATACTTGAGAGCCCACACGAATAGGAATGTCTACCTCTCCATGGACCATCCTCTTAGAACCGTCAAAGGCTCTGACGATAATGTTGCTAGGTTTCAGCTCTAGGCCCTCACAATCCAACCGGTCTAAGGCCTTTTTGGGTAGCACATTCAGGGAAGAACCAGTGTCTACCAACACGTGCGCAAGAGTAGTGCCCCTGCATTCGATAGAGACATGCAGGGCGTCATTGTGGTCCTTTCCCTTAGCAGTAAGGTCGGCATTCGAGAAACCCAAACCATTGTCGGCTGTCAAATTGGCTACACAATCAGTAAACTGGACTGCAGATGTCTCCTGTGGCACATGGGCCGTCTTGAGAAATGAAATCAGGGCCTTAGCATGGGCCTCTAAGCACAATACTAAGGAGAGCATAGAGATTTTGGAGGGGGTATGCCCCAGCTGCTCAACAACATTAAAGTCACTCTTCTTGATTATCTTCAAAATTTCCTCCATCTCTTGATGGGAGGCCTCAGCATTCACAGATTTTGGTGCCTCCATCCGGGCAGGCTCATCTTCAATCCCTTTGCCCCGAGTATTAGATGACTCGGCAGCAGGGGAAACAACTTGATCAGAACTGGGAACAGGTATACTTGCAGGTGTTATAATGAGAGGTCTCTGAATAGTAGGTGGCGCAATGTCAGGCGAGAAGAGCCTGCCACTGCGGGTAACTTTTGCTGGGCCAATAATATTGCTGATGCTGGTGCCAGTGTTGAACTCTTGCTTTATTCCATGTACATACACATCTTCCCCATAGTGCCATGGGACAGCCTTATCAGATTCATAGGGGAGAGGCCCCGGAACAGTAATCACAATGGGTGCGACAGTCATGATTTTAACCGGCTTCCTCGGGAGAGCCTTGATTGGATTATTAAAGATTGTAACAACAGAAACTTCTTCCACCGGAACAAACTAAACAGCAGTCTTCTTGAACAAAATTTCTTTGCTGTCCATCAGGCTTTGGATGCCCAACTTCAGCAAAGGACAACCTGAAAGGGAAACAGCACAGAAAAGGCAACCTTCACTACAACCCGGAAATAAACCGGCCAGCAGTAGGTTCCTCTTAACGGTCGTCAGAGGAGTAGCTACATCATTCACGGAAACGGCATATACATCTTCATCAACGACATTCACTCCATGCTGGGGCATAGGAGCAGTCACCACATTTGGCTTCTCAGGCGCTTCAAATTGTATCTCTTTTGCATCAATAAGGTCTTGCACCTTATTCCTTAAGGCCCAGCAGTCATCAGTGGAATGCCCCGGGCTATCAGAGTGATAAGCACAGCGAGCATTTGGATTGTATTTGGGAGAGGCAGTATTCACAATCTTCGGGGCCTCCCTGACAGTTACCAAATTGGTGGATAGCAACTGCGGCAAGATTTGTGATAGAGTCATACTTAGACGGGTAAACTCCCTTCTGGGTCTTTCAGCCCTTTGTGGATTGGTTTGCCGAGGAGCGGCAGTAGGCTTTGCAATCATTACCGCGTTGACAAATTGGCGGCGCTCTGGTTTCTCTTGTCTTTTAGACCCATATACAGCACTGGCCTCCTTCTTAAAGGGCTTCTTCTCAGAACTTGCAGATGCACCCTTCTGAATTTTTCCAGACTTCATTCCAGCCTCTATTCTCTCTCCAGTCAGAATAAGATCAGTGAACCCTGCAGACGAGTTACCGATAAGATGATTGAAAAATGGCCCAGATAGGGTCCCCGAGAACATGTCTACCAACTCCCGGTCAGTTAACGGAGGCTGCACCCTGCCAGCCAGATCCCTCCACTTATGTGCGTACTCTTTAAAACCTTCGCTTGATCCTAGCGACATACCCTGGAGTTGGGTACGTGTAGGAGCAAGGTCGAAATTATATTGATACTGCTTGTAAAAAGCAGTAGCCAACTCCTCCAAGTTACGAACTTTGGTCCCATCCAGCTGATAGAACCATTCGAGATGAGTCCCTGAAAGACTCTCCTGGAAGAAGTGGATCCACAAGTTCTTGTCCACTGAGTACGGTTGAATCTTCCGCACATAAGATCTGAGGTGTAACTTGGGACAAGACGCCCCGTCATATTTGGTGAAAGATGGTGCCTTAAACTTGTGAGGAATAATCACACCAGTAGATAAGCCCAAGTCTCCAAAATCCAGCCCAGGCACTTGTTGGATCTCCATTGAATTCAGTCTGTCTTCCAACTGCTTATACCGGTCTTCAGCAGGAGGATACTGTTCCTCATTAAAGTCAGTCTCGTTGTCAGAGACTACCGGACTAGGACCTTTTCCCCCTTGGGGACTGCTCTTGCCTATAGAAGAACCAGCCTCTTCATTCTGCAGAGTGTTGCCAAACCTTCGGCCCGAGTTGAAAAGAACAGTTCTCTTCTTCTTCTTCTTCTTCTTCTCCTTCTTCAGGAGTAAAGTCTTCAGCTCTTCTTTGCCTTGAGCCAAACCCATGATCAGCTCCTGAAATTGCGCATTCTGCGCCTGAAGGGCCTTGATAGACATCTCAATTGATGATGAGTTAGGGTTCATGATGCTGAAATAAACAGCGAAGAACAGTAAGCAACCTGAAAAGAAGAAAACCTGATATGCACGTGATGAATGATATGTGTTTATGCAATGCATTCAAGAGTTCGAAAGTTCAAATTTGTTGTAGACAAGAAAGGAACACACGTTATCATTAAGGAAATAATTGTTCAGTACATCAAAGCCTCATGGGCACATATTACAAAGCAAATCAATTCCAAAAGACACTACGCATCCTCTTTGGAGCTATGTAGGTGTTGAGATTCCTCTCCTCGTGCAATAGGCGGGTGAGCTCCAAGACCTTCTTTTCACTAGCATGTAAACTGGTCTCAAGAGAATTTCGTTCTTCCTTAAGCTGGATCCAGCTCTTCTGCATCTCTTCCCAGGATGTGGGCATGTCAGGATGTTGAACAGTGTAGGACACTTCTCCTTCCAAGACTGGCTCTTTGATCACAGGGAGCACATGAGGATAAGGCATTATTAACTTCTGGGAGCGGGCTCGGACCCACTTGAGATAAGGTTCCAATGGGATGGAATTCTTGTGCCCCAGTGTCTTGCTGTCTATCTTACTGGGCATCCTCCAAGCTCTGATAAATCTCTGGTGGAGTCTTTGTGCATCGTTGTCGAAGTCAAAAACTATGTCAGGAATTAACATGTCATGAGGGAAATCCCTCCGAGCATAACCAAACTGTCTCCAAGCCAGGCATGGGTTGTAAGTAATACCTCTTCTGATTCCAAGTAAAGGAACATTAGGGTACTCCCCGCAACGATCAATGATAGTGACATCCTCTCTGGACCGAGAGCACCAATGTATATCTGCATGTGTAAGAGTCATCAACCGTTGTGACCATCTCAAACCCCGCTCGTTCTTCAAAACTGATTGTGGAAGGTGCGAAATAAACCACCTTCCCAGGAGAGGAGTGCAGCACATAAGGACACCTCTTTTTCTCATGGTTCGAGTGTAACATGAGTGAAGGATGTCCCCCAGCAACGTAGGTATAGGATTCCTGGACATGAAGATCTGGACAGCACTGATATCTATAAGCTGATCTGGGTTAGGGAACAACACCAAACCATAGACAAGGAGGGCCACAACTTCTTCAAAAGCTTGTAAGTCAAGGGAGTTCCAACATTCCTGGGCCTTTTCAAATAGAAACCTGGCTAAGAACCCTTTGATGCCACTTCTAACCTCCCAATGTCCTTTGAGGTCAGATGATTGTAGGTGTAAGGCTTTAGCAATCTCTTCAAGCTTGGGTTCCTTTTCTGTACCGTTTTAGGGTAGTTGATCAAGGATAGGGATCTTCAGAAGCCGGGAGAACTCCTCCAATGTAGGTACCAGCTGATAATCCAGGAAAGTGAAACAGTGATGTAGAGGGTCAAAGAACTGGAACAGGACCTTTATCATATCCTCCTCAATGTTGGTATTGACCAAGCTGATGAGTCTTCCATGTCTTTCACTGAATGAAGAGCTCTCGGGAATCCTGGATATAAGCTCCTTAAGTTGAGGAGGGATCCTTACAAGGCTAATTTGAATTGTCTTTCTGCGAACAGTTTCCATGTCCTACAAAACAAGAACAAAGATGAAGATTCGAACCCCTGAAATGGTTAGTCAATGCATATGATGTTGGATGATGTCATGATGCTATGATTAAACACACCACATATATTTACAAAGGCAAACATGTAAGGCATACAAGTCACACAAGATAAGCCCTTAGAGTTTAGGCCAGCATGGGGTCTGGGTATTACCCTCTTGAAGTTGGTGGGCTCAACCTGTCCTATCAGAAGTAACCGGGTTCTAAAGGTCCCAATATCACTGGGTTGCTTTCATTGTTCATCGTTTCGATTTAGCCACTGAACTGGCAACCGAAATATTCCAGGAAAGCAACCCTTAATTGAGTGTAGTATCGAGTATCAACCAACCTCGGACTGCACCAAAGTCAATTATCTCACTACCCTAAAGAGGCCAAGATAGTTCAATTAAGGTTCCTAAGGTCAGTTGATGCTTCACGACACCACGCGGAGGCCCCGTACTCTCCTTGACTGAACTCAAGGGTTACCGGTACACACCAAAGTGCCACATCAACGTAGCAGACTGTTTCAACCATGTCGGTATACCCCGCACAGTTCCCTCACAGCCTTGTTGCTACTTTCTAAGAAGGTATCCCCCCAGATCCAGGTTAGGATCTATAGAACTCCCAAGACAGTCCCACAATTTAAAGCAAACAAGTCAAAGCAATTGAAAACACAGTGATCTTAGTCCTATGGTACACCTCACTTTAAAAAAGATCCCCAGCAGAGTTGCCAGTTCTGTGATCGGTGGATCTGGAACTGACTGTTTAACGCTGATTCGCGAAATGTCGCGGAAGCAAGAGTCGCCACCGTCTTTTATTTTCTCCAAATGGAAAGGACAAAAGCACAGAAAAATTCCTTATAGAGATTGCTCTCGGTTCGGGAGGTAGATTTATAGAAAGGGAAGGTGTTAGCACCCTTTCTATCCATGGTTATCCATGGGCTCTTAGATACTTGCTCATTGTGTTTTCAAAATTGTTTGTTTGCTTTTCAACTGTGGGTTTAAAAAAGTTTCTTTGAAAATTTCAGTTCGACTCTTGTATCAGTCCTCAAGAGTGTTTGAAAAGTTGCTTTCGAAAGCTTTTTGAAAGTGTTGGTGTGAAAAGAAGTTTTTGATTTGTTTTGAAATTAGAGCAAGTATCTACGAGTTCTCTACCTACCCTAAGGAATTCGTCTGTGTAGATGTCCTTAAAGTAGTGCCATCCCACCATTGAAAGGTAGGTAGCACCACCGTTGGAGGTGTTCGGGTCAATTCGAGTTTTAGGGACAGTGTAGTCACCGAGCAAAGGTAAGACACCTTAGGAGCTACCCTTATGCCATTGATCCTTTATTCCGAGGCAACTATTCTGAGGCAACTTGTTTTGAGGCAACCAGATCAATGGGACATAAGGACTCACTAAGACATCCTATAGTCGACGACCACGTTTCGAGGGACAAGGCAACAGTGTGGCCTCCAGAGCAATAGGAAGATACCTTAGAAGCTACCCTCATGTCATGTTCATGGACATGAGGACTCACTAAAACATCTTCTACTCGACGACCACTTTTCGAGGGGCAAGGCAACAGTGTGGTGTACCCTAGGGGTGGTGTGTGATTCGTGTGTCGTTTTCAGATATTTTTGTCTTGTCATGCATTGGTGATCTACGCGTTGATTTTATTTTGGCATTCATTCTTTCATGCAAATTATTTAACAGTTAAAAGATGCGGAATTAAAAGTCCTACGCTATTACAAAGGCGCGGGTCTACATCGCCAAATAAATCCAAGACCCGATTTGAAATAAAAATAAAATAATGCGGAAAGATAAATGTCTAATTAATCTATTACATGGCTTTGGGATAATTACATGAAATTTATAAAAAGGAAATAAAATAAGCGCGAGAAATAGAATTATGATCGAATGCGAGGGCGTTGGACCCTTTTAAGGAAATTAAATTACAATTAATAAATTAATTAATTTAAATAAGGAAGAAAGAAATTATTTTTGAGTTTTTGTATTTATGGAATTAAAAAAAATTAAATGAAATTAAAACCCTAATTCTAACTATTTTTAATTTGTTAAGAAAAATGTTTAGATTTAACCTAGTTTTAACCTAATTATTTAATAGCAAATTTATTTACAAAATAAATAATTAATTATTAATAATGGTAAAAGAAAAGAAAAAAAGATAAAAGCATTTAAAACCCTAATTCTACATTTTTTAGTTTATTACAAAAATATTAAAATTTAAAACCTATAATTAGAACTAAATTAATTATTACATTTATTTATAAAAAAAAACATTTAAATAAAATATATTTATATTATTTTGTCTTTCTGAATTTTTATTATTTTTTTATGTTAAAGAAAAAAAAATTAATTTAGAGAATGAAACTAAAACTAAATAAAACAAATAAAATAGAAAAAATAAAGAGAATGAAAAAAGCAAACCAATGGGGGGTGTTGACCCCAATTTGGGAGGTTGTGTTGTGAGCAATTAGGCCCAAGAAGCTTGGCCCTTTCTGACTTCTCAGTGATCATGTGCGTATGCGTTGACTGAGGCATTCCATAGACCTTGGATCCTTGCCACTGGATGGATATTGTGGGACGTGTGGCAAGCCAAGATATGAGGCTGCATGGTAGACTTTAGGAAGCGCGCTACATAGAACCATGTTAGAAAGAAAAATATAGAATAAAGTGGGGGACCTGGGGATCGAACCCAGGTCCCAGTGTTTACCAAGCCTTTTGTCCACCAACTGAGCTATTTGAGCGCTTTGTAATTATAATGGAAAGGGATTAATATAAAAAAACAAACGCACTAATGCTATTAACAAGAAAACACGCGCTGAAATTTGAATAGCCCTATTACATTGAGACAAATCATCTTCTTCTCCACTTCTTTGTGTTGACCTGGAAAAAAAAAGAGAAAGGATAGCGGGGGTTTTAAACCCCCACTAAATGAATAACATGATAATAGCGATTAGTGTATGGTGGCTCATAAATTGAGCACGACTAGTGTAATCAATTCGTATGAAGGTCGTTAGTTCAGTGGTCCAGGTCTTGTTGGCCAATTTTTCCAGAATAAGGAAGCCCCAAATTTAAACCTCTGAAAACCTAGAAGACGTTAATGGTAGATTCTCGTACAGGGCATAAAAATTCAATTAAATGATGTCAAAAGCTTTAGAATGATTAGATTAGTGTAAATCAATAGAAAAAATGCAATGAGGATGCGTATAAATTGAAACACGAATTTGACAAATGTTAAGAACAGGACGGCATCGTGTTACCAATTCTTTGCGTTAGAAGCGTGGAAAAGGATTCAGTTAGGTTCAGTGATGCCTCAGAAAGCTTTTGGAATTGGTTAGAAGCTTTGAATCACGCTCTATGTATGAAATCAGTTTGAAAAAAATTGACAAAATATGCAAAGTGTGTATGAGTTTTTAGGCGCAGCTTCAAGGTTGTGAGCATTAGGGTTATCATCTCCTTATGTATGCCAATGGATTAGGGTAGAAATTTGAGCCAAGAGATCCATGTTTTGATGAATCCAATATTTGATCTTTAATGAAATATTTTCAAATCTTTTCCATGTGCTTTTGATACCAATCATGGCCAAACCTTTCCAAATTGGGTGTGCACGAATCTTGAGTAACCAATGAGGGCATATGCTGCATAAAAAGATTCAAACACATTTGTTTAGTATTTTTTTTCATATTTTATTTAATTAAATGAATTAATGGTGATTAAAAATTCAAATAAATAATAAAAATGATGAAATAAATCCCCTTTTGTGTCAAATGGTCGTGCATAGCCTTTGGATAATGATTCTTGGAAGAAAATGTGGCCCATTAGCAATTTTGAAGCATTTGAAGTAAAGTTGACTTTTCAAAATTCCTAAAAATATCCAATCTTCCACAAGGCATATCTTGCTCAATTTTTAAGCTTTGATCATGTTCTTGGACATTTTGGAAAGGTCTTGAAGTCCTCTAACCAATGCCTTTTATCCCATGTCATTTTTATTTACCAATCTCAAGTTATGGTCTTTGACTTAAAGTCCCTTTTTGTTGACTTTTGAAAATGACCTATAATGTTGAAATTGATAACTTTTTGTGAGAGCATTTCTTGGACTTGAAGTGTGAAGAGGAGTTGTAGGAAATGTCTTTCGCTTCAAAATGAGCTTTGGATGGAATTTTTTCTGATGAACCATGTGGAAGTTATGCCTTGGTCAAGTTACAGTTGACTTTTTCAACTGTCCAAATATGGAAACTTTTGCATCTTGAGACTTTTTGAGCCATGCCTTGAAAATCATGATCAAGAATTGATCAAATGAGGTTTGTGGCTTCAAAATAAGATGTTGACCAAAAATTTGAACTTTTGACTGTCAAATGACCATTTTACCCCTACAGTTGACTGATGGGCAATTAGGGCATTTGACTGTGCAATTTTGTGCTGTAGGTCTTGAAACTTGACATGAGGATACTTGACAATGTTTATAGGCATGTGGGACTTGATTGGACCCTTGGAAACTTCAACTTCTTTTCCAGAACCAAAACCCTAGTTTTTGACTGTTAGGAGGCCATTGAACTGTGCAACCCTTGGGGAGATTTTGAACCTTTGACTTAGCAAATCTTGAAGAATATGGGAGGGAAAATTTTGGGGTACAACACATGGTATCTTAGCATTCTATTTTAGGGACTAAGATCATCTGAAAGGCAACATTTATAGCATCATCGAGGGACTATGATCTTGTATTTTGCTTGTTTTTGCTAAGATACCTCACATGCGTAACATGGCCATTTGTAAGGCAACCAAGTGGATTTACCCTAGGGGTGCTTGTGTGCAAGTGTATTGCTTTTCATGCTTGGTTTTGTCTTTGATTAGGGTTTTCTAATTGATTGGTTTTAGTCTTTCCATACAAACCCTAATTACTAGCATTTGTATATAAAGCGATAAATTGCGGAATTTAAAATTACTACGCTATTACAATACTTGTGGGAGTGGGGTGTACAAATTACAAATGGGTATTGCAAGAAAATAAAGCCTAATTAGCTATTACAACCATATTGAATTTGGATAAATAATGTGCAAAAATGAATAAATATACAAGAATGTAAAATGGAAAGAAAATGGACTTTTATTTGGATTTTTTAGGGAAAAGGGGTTTTGTTTTAACCTAATTAACTAAAAGAAAAATAAATAAGTAAATTAGTAAAAAATAAAACCTAAATTTACTAGGAAAAGAATTTAAATAAAACCCAATCTATTAATTGATTAAAAAAAGAAATTAAGTTTATAAGAAGAATATTTTTTGGTATTTTTATATTAAAAATAATTTAGAGTATTATAAAATATTTTTGGTCTCTTTTTTTTTGGTTTTAAAATAATATATTTTAAGAAAATAACTAAAACTCTAGTTTTTAATTAAATTTACAAACCAATTAGTAAAATAAATAAAGTATGATTAAATAAAATAATTTTTTTGTGTAAAAAATAAATAAACTATATCAAAATATAATCTAATGTTTTTATATTTTTTCTGATTTTTTTTGTATTAGATAAAATATTGAAGAAAATAAATAAATAAAAAATGAAAAAAAGAAAACAAAATGGGCCAGGGTGTGAATAGCCAGCAAGGGGGTCAGAAGTGAAAAAACATAAGGCCCAAGGGGATGAGGCCCAGTGCTGCCAAAAAAGTTAGAATATGTGAAAAATATGAAAAAAATCCAAAAGGGTACCACAGGGGCTCGAACCCAGGTCCCTATAGTCACAGGCGCGCGCTTCTACCACTGTGGTGGCTATACATCAGTTTATTAATATAAAACCATAAATATATATGGTAAACACGTCCCTGAGGCCAACTTTATCTTCAACCTCACGCCCAACCTGAACCTCTATATCTTATTCAATTCTCAACAAAAATGAAAAATGTAAACAGAAAACTTTTGGCAAATTTCCTCAAGATTTTAGAAATGCAAAGCAATAAAATTATAGATCAAAGACAAACATGAATTTTAATGTCCCTAATCTAAACCCTAAAAATTTCAGAAACTCCAATCATAAAATTCTCTAAGCTTAGGCAACATAAATGAAAACTATGGACATGGTTAGCTTTAGGGCAATGATATCTACATTTTTCATTCACAAATAAACCATTAATGATGCTTGTTTGAAGAGTTCAAAAGTCAGAAAACTCACCTTGCAAGAGGGTATCGTGTTTGGAGTTTGAGTAGCCTTTAGTGAGTTCCAATGATTGGATTAGCTTCCTCAAGTTCCCAGGAAGCTAATGTGATGCTTAGCTTGAGCTGAAAGTGCCTGAGGAGTTCTAGAGAAGTCAAGGTGCAAGGTGTTGTTTTTGAAAATGGTGGATGATGATGGAGGTGTTATAGTGGTGTGGCAGGTGTTGGAATTGTTTGTGTATGTTATTTAGAAGCTTTTGAAAGTAAAAGGCCAAGAAACTCACGAGCAAATTTGGAGATTGGATTCAAAACTCAAAAATGGCAAGTTTTGAGATATTTTTGGTGATTGTGTTCTTGGTGTTTTCAGGGCTCAAGCATGCTTGAGATTTGTGTCATATAACTTGTGTATGTATAAGAAAAAGATCGTGAGATCTTTGGAGAGTCAGAAGTACAAGTTACAAGCTAATTGCTATGTTACTTGATTTTCAAGAAAAGTTGGAAAACAAGTTTCAAGAGGAAGTACAAGCATGGGCTGAGTGATTATAAGTGTCTAGATAAACTCCTATTGAGTCATGGGACTTGTATCATCATAAGAGAACAAGTGCAAGTCTTAAGAATAAGTTTTATGCAAAAAGCTACTTTATCAAAATGGCATTGTGCACTTTCTTCCCAAAATGGATATAAAGCATGGCCTTACATTGAATGCTTGAATTGAGACCTCTAACAGATGTGAGAGAAATTAATTATGGAGTTCCTAACAAGTTTGAGTCTTGAAAAGTAGAGGTTATGCAAGATAAGTTTGAATTTTGAATCTTGTTCATCACAAAATAACTTGTAATTCAAGTGTGAAAACCCTAACTTCATCTCTTCGATTCTCCCTACTCAAAAATGATCTCAATGAGTTCTTTAACATTTTAGAAAGCTTGTAATGTGCTCTACAACCCATATTTGAATCACTTTTGAAAATTCCCCTTGGAAATATATGAAAAAGTTCCATGAAGTTAGGTCAAAATCCTGACCAAATTAGGGCAAAATTTCAGTAATTGTTTTGTTTCATGACCATGTGTTCTTAAAATTATAACTTGAGATCCAAGAACTTTTGGAAGGATTTGTGTAAAGCAATTTTGTATATTTCATGGATATCTAAAACTTTAATTTTTAAAGTTTATTTTGAATCATCTTGCATCATGGTGAAAATTTTGCTCAAAGTTGTGAAAAAATAAGAAATTTCCAACACTTAGAAAAATTTCTAAGTTTAGAAATTTTAACTTTTTAAAATGAAATCTTGAATTTTTGATTTCTTGATGAATAAGTTTCATATTTTGACATGCTTTGATGAATTTTGATCTTTGACATTTGATTTTGACAAAAAAGTCAAAGTTTGACTTTTTAGTATACAGTTGACTTTTAATCAATTGACTGAAAATTCATCTATCAATCCATTGGACTTGAGCAATGTTTTTAGCCCTGTTATTAGGTAAAATTGATGCAATTGGACTCTTGAGATCATTCCTTAAACCAATTGATCATTTGCTAGGTCAAAAATCAGATATTGTCCTTTCCCAATTAAAGCCCTAATTTTGACCATTTTACCCTTTTGAAGATTTTATCAAATTTCTTGAGGAATTATAGTCCAAACTTGATCAAATGATACATATGAGTTTAAAATGTTGTTGTGGATCAAAAATTATGAAGTTTGACTGTAAATTGACAAGAGTTGACTTTTTCCCCAATATAGTTGATTTTTAGGTCAACTACTCAATTGACTGAGCAAAAGTGTGATCCAAAGCTTGAAACTTGACATGAGTAATCTTGAGGGTCCATAATGGTCCATGAAGTCATATGGGGCATTGGAAGTTCAAATATCCTTGTGCAATCTCAAACCCTAAATTTGGTCATTAGTGTTTAAGGAGGTGTCTTGAGCTGATCAACCCTAGTGCAGTCTTGAGCCAAAGGAGATCTTGTGAGCAAATTATTGATAAATGAGAGGGAAAATTTTTGGGTACAACAGCTGCCCATGTTCAATCTTCTTAAGCCTGAAGAGTTAGATTGGCGAGTTTTTCCATTCGTGACTCGAAGGTGGAAGATGATTGGACATTAGAGTGCCCAGACATTTTCACTATGTGATGTGATGGTTGATGGTATAGGGAATGGGCTTAAAGATTCCATTCAAAAATGATTATTGAGATCTGAATCTTAATGAGTATCAGGATGGCATCCGTATCTAGAACGTATCTGATCTGTATCTGAAAGTTGAATCTGAATGAGTATCAGGATGGCATCCGTATCTGGAGCGTATCTGAAAGTTGAATCTAAATGAGTATCAGGATGGCATCCGTATCTGGAGTGTATCTGAACTGTATCTGAAAGTTGAATCTGAATGAGTATCAGGATGGCATCCGTATCTCGAGAGTATCTGAAAGTTGAATTTGAATGAGTATCGGCATGACATCCGTATCTGGAGCATATATGAATTGTATCTGAAAGTTCAATCTAAATGAGTATCAGGATGGCATCCGTATCTGGAGCGTATCTGAACTGTATCTGAAAGTTGAAACTGAATGAGTATCAGGATGGAATTCGTTTCTGGAGCATATCTGAATTGTATCTGAGAGCTAAATCTGAATGAGTATCAGGATGGCATCCGTGTCAGAAGCGTATCTGAACTGTATCTGAAAGTTGAATCTGAATGAGTATCAGGATGGCATCCATATCTGGAGCGTATTTGAACTGTATCTGAAATCCTTTGAACATTGTTAATGGTAGTTGTTGATTAACGTTATCCTGAAAAAGGTAAAATGTAAGCTAATATGCAATGTCATGTTGTATAAAATGCATGGTATAATGAGATTGTGATACATGGATTCGTGTTATCGATGTTTATGATATATGGATGCGATGTATGCATATGTGAGATAATTTGATGCACTGCTTGTTGTATTGGGGAAAATGAATCCCCTACTGCTGCTGAGGATACGGAGTGCAAGTGTTCATGTTTTGAAGTGCTGCTGAATTTCCACTTAGAGAAATAAACTTTGTTATAAGGGAAATGTCGTGTACTTCTTGTGAAATCCTGTTGCGGAATCCTGAGAAATTTGGGGACTTCTATTGGGGAGTTATAACTGGAAGTTTCGTTCCGCTGGGGATTAAAATGCATACTACGGGGGATTTTATGGAAATAGCTTAGAGAGATTTCCCTATTTCTTAAAGCCATTAGTTATTGTCTTTCTATTTTGTTCATTTGTAAACGGTAATTACGTTCAAATTCATATGTTCAAAAATAAATCATTGGACGTTTTCGTAAACAAAACACAAGAGTAAAGAAAAAACAGATAGTTTTTCACTTTTTGAGGGATATCTTTATATTGACTTTGAGTAAGTATTTTTGTACAATGAGACAAACATTCTATTAAGAGAATGCCGTCGTAAAAAAATGAAAATTTGATACAAAGAAAAGATAGCTATGTGAAATAATCCCATGGGGTTCCCATTCTACTATAGCCTTCCTGTCTCCAAGCATCTTATCTATTTGTTACTTTGTCCGAAGCTGATTGAATTGATCAGAACCGTCGAGTTTGCAGGTTTTCCGTAAGGTAATCCAACGAGACATAGTCATACACTTTAGTTCCCTAACTTTTTCTTGGACCGCCCTTTCGGGTTTTCAGTCCACCGAGATACCCTTTTTTTCCCAAGCCGCCCTTTCGGGTTTTCATTTTGCCGGGTGTACAAATTTTTTTGTTTTATCCCTAATTTTTTCCCGGACCTTTTTGATTCGCCGGGATACCCTTTTTTTGCCTAGGTGTGTTAACCTAGCGAGTGTCTTATCCATAGTATCTTTTGACTATGTCCGTGTTTACAGGGTGCGGCAGGTCGTTTCCATTTATCGTGGTCAAGATCATTGCTCCACCAGAGAATATGCTTTTGATTACAAACGGTCCTTCATATGTAGGAGTCCATTTTTCCCTGGGATCACCTTGTGGCAGTATGATACATTTGATCACCAAATCTCCGACTTAATACACTTGGTGTCTGACCTTTTTGTTGAAAGCCTTGATCATCTATTTTTGATACATTTGACCATGACAGACAGCAGTAAGTCTTTTCTCATCAATCAAGTTCAGTTGATCAAGTCGAGTTTGGATCCAGTCATCTTCATTTAACCCTGCATCCTTCATAATTCTTATAGAGGGGATCTGGATCTCAATAGGCAAGACAACCTCCATGTCGTATACCAGAGAGTAGGGTGTTGCCCCGGTTGATGTGCGTGCCGTGGACGATAACCGTGGAGAGCGAATGGTAACATCTCATGCCAGTCTTTGTATGTGACTGTCATTTTCTGTATGATCTTTTTGATGTTCTTATTTGTGGCTTCGACAACACCATTCATCTTTGGTCGGTAAGGGGAAGAATTGTGATGTTGAATCTTGAATTGCTCGCACAGGGAGGTGATCATAGTATTGTTTAGATTTGTACCAATGTCTATGATGGCCATCTCTGAGATACCATACCGATAGATGAGATTCTATTTAATGAACCAGGCTACAACATTCTTGGTAACAGAAGCGAAAGAGGCCGCCTTAACCCATTTTGTAAAATAGTCAATGGCCACTAATATGAAGCAGTGTCCATTAGAGGTTGTTGGCTTGATTTCCCCAATCATATTGATGCCCCACATAGCAAAGGGCCAAGGATGCGTCAAGACATTCAGAGGAACCGGAGGTACGTGCACCTTGTCAGCATAGATCGGGCACTTGTGGCAGGTTCGAGAATGTTGATAGCAATCTGCTTCCATGGTAGACCAGTAATAACCTTCCCGTAGGATTTTCTTTGCCATCGTATGCCCACTAGAATATGTGCCAAAAGTGCCCTCATGTAGATCAACCATGATCTTTTCTGCCTCAACCTTGTCTATGCAACGGAGCAAAATAGATTCATGGTTGCATTTGTAGAGAATGTCGTTACTAAGGAAGAACTTAGCAGAGAATATCCTTAAGAACTTCTTATCATTGACTGAAGCTCCTTCTGGATATTCTTGAGCCTCAAGATACCTCTTGACTTCGTGAAACCAAGGTCGGTCCACTACTTCTTCAGTATTAATCTCGTGATAGTGAGCTGGTTCATCTATTCAATCAATGGTGATCTAGGGATCCTCGTCATCCCATTTAAGTTTAAACATGGATGACATTGTGGCTAGTGCGTCTGCTAGCTGATTTTCTTCTCGTGGGAAATGCTCGAAGGTAATCTTCTCAAAATGTGGGATGTGGGATCAATATCAACACATGTTCCTTGTAGGGGATAAGGTTAGGGTGTTTAGTGTCCCATTCCCCTTTGATCTAGCTGATGACCAAAGCTGAATCTTCGAATACATTTAAGGATTTGATCCACAAATCTATGGCAGCTTTGAGACCAAAAATGCACGCTTCGTATTCTGCAATGTTATTTGTACAATTGAAGCAGAGTCTTGCCGTAAAGGGAGTATGACATCCTTTAGGAGATATGAGTACAACACCTATACCATTGCCGAGTGCGTTGGACGCCCCATCAAAAACCAAGGTACATCGGGATCCTTATTCAGGTCCATCATATGGTCTGAATTCTTCACAGTTGTTTACCATCATGATGTCTTCATCTGGGAATTCGAACTTCATGGACTGGTAGTCATCCACAGCTTGATGAGCAAGGTGATCAGCTAGTACACTGCCCTTTATTGCTTTCTGGGTAGTATACTGTATGTCATACTCTATTAGGATCATCTGCCATCTTGCTATTCTCCCAGAGAGGGCAGGTTTCTCGAAGATGTATTTTATTGGATCCATTTTAGATATCAATAAGGTAGTATGGGTCAGCAAAGTCTCTTTTCTTGATTCAACCATGGCTATTATAGAATCAAGAACTAAGAACATTTACACTTTCAACCATTCAAAATTACATAAAAGTGACAATTTCAATCCAACTTATGAATATATTACATCAAAGTCCATAAACCAAAATTCAATTACATCCAAAAAAAGCAGCCATATCACATGTGTCACATTTAAAAGAAAACTATAAAAATGTTACAAGTTAAGGAATGTCCTAATTCTATAAGCTCCTGTCAAACCCAAGACTCTCTTTCTTCTTCTGTGTTCTCGTAATTTATAGAGTGCTGATAGATCCAGAAGAATATAATTCCTCCACTTCTGTGTTGGGACGCAGGCACGAGAAATCTTTCACTTACAGCAAGTTTATACATGACATATGTTGTCTTAATCAAAGGCGTCGAAGGCATCGAAGCCACGAGAATTCTTTCACTCACAGCAACTTCATGAATGATATCGACCCGTTAGATGATACTAATTCTTGGAATTCTCGGGGAAGGAAGTTTCGGTAGGGTTTCTAAATATTGTGTCCTCACAGATAACACCATTGTAGCTGTTAAAAAAATCTCGATTAAGAACGCTTCCAATGATGTTCCTGGTTCAATCATCAAAGAGGTCTCGTTTCTAAAATAATTGAATCATCCAAACATTGTTAGGTTATTGAATGTAACAAGCAATAAGGATACAAGATCGGTGAGCCTTGTTTTAGAGTGTCTTGATTGTGATCTTAACAAGTACATTAAACAGAATCAGTGCTACGCTTCATCCATTAATGATCCCTTTATAAGAAAGAGTTTTTTGTATCAGATTTTATCTGCAGTGGAGTACTGTCATTCTCATAAGATTATTCACCAAGACTTAAAACCGCGTAATCTTCTAATCGATCAGAAAAAAAAGATAATCAAACTGTCTGATTATGGTTTGGCTAGAGAGTTAGCAGATCCTGAAATGTTCTATACTATGAAGATAGCAACTCGATGGTATAGGGCACTTGAAGCTTTGTTTCTTAACGGTCAATATTCAAATCCAATTGATATTTGGGATGTGGGTTGTATATTTAGTGAGATGGTACTTGGACAACCAATACACAATGTTTTTGATTGCACTGGTGAGCTAGAGCTGATTTTTAGAATGTTTGGTACACCAACAGAGAAACAATGGCCCTGCATCAGTCAACCAGATAAGCCTTACAATCATAAACATAAAACCATAACAACAATAAGCCATAACAGAATTGCATCGAATCTTATAACTATTTAACAGATCCCAAAACCTATAACCAATTAACAAAACCTCCAGAACAGGCCATCCCAAATAGCCTAACAGAACTATCAAAGCAACCCTCTAACAGAATCCTACCACCTGAACAAAATTCCCTAACTACTCTAATTATTAACAGAACTTTAAATCAACCTATAACCAATTCTAACAAACTTCTAACAGATATCGATAAACAGAAAACCATAACTCCCTAACCTCCTAACAAAAACTTCTCTACAGAATTCAACAAAGAAAAAAAAATAGAAAGCAGAAAAACCCACTGGCAGATAACAGAAGGAGAAGAATAACAGAAAAAGGGACACAGAAAAATCAGTTATAGAAAAACTCACCAAAAAATCATCTCATAAATCTCTTTATGCACTCTCTTCCATCCTCAATCTGGACTTCATTCTTCATTTCCTTCAACTTCTCTGAATCCATCAACCAAGCATCACTTTTCATTTTTTCAGTTTCAGAATTATCTCCCTTCTCTTCTTCGATTCACCATCCTCAGATCCTTCACAAGATTCTCTGCAACCTCATCTTCATCACCACCTCTTAATACCTCCTTCCACTATAGCACTTCTTTCTCACGCACAAATAATCATCAATCTCTCTTCTCTGAATCTCCGCTCATCTCCATTCTTCAATATCAACAAGCATCATCATCGCTTGCTTTGTCGTTTTCGATGAACGCTTCTGCAAGTGTTCGCCGCTAAGTTTACTTCTCAGAGGCTCACTTATCACGCATCGCACAAACACAAAAACACAGAAACAGAGTAGAAGAGGGAGAAGCGTTGCAAGAAGGAAAATAAGATAAGAAGAAGGAATTGATACCTGTAATCAACGTTGAAATCTCCCATATGGCCTTCGATACTCGCGCCTTCAAGAGCTTTGCAGGTAAGTGCGCTCGACTTCTCCAATTCTTCACCGTTTCTTTCCATCCTTTCTAATGTTATAACATAGTGTAAGAATCATCAAGCCTTGGCCTAGTACATCATTCTATAATTATAGGACTGCTTATTGTATATTATTTTTTTAGGATTAAGTTCGGACGTAGAATTAGGGATTTGAGTTTATTTTTGTTGAAAACAAAGTCTGAATCCGTGAGAAGAGAGACCTGAGGTGATTGAAATATATTGTGAGGGTCGGACATTAGAAGTGGTAGTGATGATTGAAGCAATTCGCAGCGGCTACGTGTTATAGAAGACAAAGAGTGGATCAGAGCGGGGGTTAATGTTAAAGCAATGACCGGACGGAGAACCACGACGGAAACGATGGCGAAATAGCATTGAGTTGAAACAATTGTGCACAACTGTGAAAAGTTTGAAGAGGAAGAATCGTGATTTCACGAAGAAGATGAAGAGACACATTTTTGTGAACCCTAACCTCTTAACTGAACGTACCGTTTCATCCAAACCTTTTTTTACTTTTCTTTTAATTTTTTATTTTCTTGTTTAATAATACAATGATGCTGAGCAATAAAACAAAAATAGATAAAAATCTAGAGTAGTATTATAGATTAAAACCGAGAAGAATTGCATCACCTCCTAGGCCTGTTTCAATTTTGTTTGGAATCTGAGATAATGAATAACAAAAACATCTTTTGCACTCTTTACTGAATGGGCTTTCACCGCCTGCTTCTTCACCCCTGTATCCAGAACACCCCCTTGACTCTTTCTATTTTATTAGTTTTAGCTTTTGATTTTTTAGTTTAATTTTCTTTTTGTAATAAAAATAGTAACAGAATATATAATAAAACAAAAAATATATAATTTAGATTTTTTTTTATGATAAAAAACTACAAATAAATTTTTTTTTGACTTTTATTTGATTTTAGGAAGTTAATTCATAATCTTTCGATTACTTTAAAATTGCGATTCACATTTGTTTGTTGAGCTGAGTCTTATGTAGGTTCATTATTTGATATACGGATGTGTTTTGGGTTCTGATTGTGATTTATTTTCACATCGACGAAGTTGCGAAACTTATTCAAAATATTCAAACTCTGACTGTTTGTTTGTTGATGCCAACTCGCGTGAAGTTTCTCGAATTTATTTACTTCGGGTGCACTTTTTACGGACATCACTGTTCGTTTGGTATTATACTGCTTCCAAGTTATATTTTCGCATTTATCGCTTTTCTAGATATCATGAGAAGTAGGAAATAAAGAGTGTGTGCTCGAAGTAGCTGTTTAAAGACCTGTCGTAGGCATTCCGCACTTTATTCCTATTATGTGTTGTGCTTGTGTTTGCTTCCTTCTTTGTTGATCGATGAGTCACTCAATTTATAAATTGAGATCACGACTTCGCTCTCAGTGCATGCTCCTTATAGGATTTTATCGCTTTCCTTTATTTTTTGTTGATCGATGAGTCACAAAATTTAGAAATTGAGATCACGACTTCGCTCTCAGTGCATGTTCCCTATAGGATAGTTTGTTTGACTTTCTTTGGCATGCTAACTTAGGTAGGATCCCTCATTGTATGATAACATTAGATTAGAGATAGGTTAGTCTCCCTTAGATGTTTTTTCCCTGTTTTTGCATAATTGCACTTAAAACTAATACTTATTTTTTCTTGGAAAATGTATAAAGAATGCTAAGCAATCCATTTCTTTTCAAAAATACCAACCAATCCATTTCTTTTCGCAATTCGGCTTTTCTCTTTTGAGAGCATGTTAGCTCCTTTCCACTATAGGTCGTAAGTGTCCAAAGATCGAGCAGCGGTGGAATGATCGAATGCAACATTGTTCATTTAAAAATACAAACAAACAAAAATATATGAGCCAAACTACGGTAGCTCTGATTCCTCAAAAAGGATACGTAGGCATTGGGGTAAGTCTCAAGCGAGTAAAACTTTATTTTCCGTACATTCTTTATCTTTTCATTGCATGCATTCTGTGATCGGTGGATCTGGAACTGACTGTTTAACACTAGTTCGCGAAATGTCGCGGAAGCAAGAGTCGCCACCGTCTTTTATTTTCTCCAAATGGAAAGGACAAAAGCACAGAAAAATTCCTTAAAGAGATTGCTCTCGGTTCGGGAGGTAGATTATAGAAAGGGAAGGTGTTAGCACCCTTTCTATCCATGGTTATCCATGGGCTCTTAGATACTTGCTCATTGTGTTTTCAAAAATGGTTTGTTTGCTTTTCAACTGTGGGTTTAAAAAAGTTTCTTTGAAAATTCCAGTTCGACTCTTGTATCGGTCCTCAAGAGTGTTTGAAAAATTGCTTTCGAAAGCTTTTGAAAATGTGTTGGTGTGAAAAGTATTTTTGATTTGTTTTGAAATTTAGAGCAAGTATCTTGAGTCGTCTACCTACCCTAAGGAATTCGTCTGTGTAGATGTCCTTTAAAGTAGTGCCATCCCACCATTGAGAGGTAGGTAGCACCACCGTTGGAGGTGTTCGGGTCAATTCGAGGTTCGGGACATGGTGATCACCAGAGCAATGGGAAGACACCTTAGAAGCTACCCTCATGCCAGGTTCCCGGATCATGAGGACTTACTAAGACGTCCTCTACTTGACGATCACCTTTCGAGGCAAGGCAACAGTGAGGCGTACCCTAGGGGTGGTGTGTGATTTGTGTGTTATGTTCATTTGCATTTATCTTGTTCATGTCAAAGTGATCTATGCGTCTGTTTTTATTTCGTCATTCATTCTTGCATGCCATTTATTTAACAGTTAAAAAGTGCAGAAATTAAAGTTCCTAAACTATTACAAAGGCGCGGGTCCACATCGCCAAAATTTCCAGGACCCGATTTGACAGAAAAAATAAAGAATTAAAGTAAAAGATTAAAATGTCCGAGTTTACAAGGCTTTGGGAGAGGTACATAAGTAATGAAAAGAAAAATAAATAAATACGCGAATATGAATTAAAATTAGAAACGAGGGCGTTGGACCCTTTTTGCGAAATTAAATTAAATGATTAAATTAATTAAATTAAAAGAAAGGGAATTATTTTTGGTATTTTTGAGATTTTGTTATTTATGAGAATTTAATGAAATTAAAACCTAATTATTTACATGCAATTTTAATTTATAAAAATAATAAGGAATATTTAATTATTTAGAGAAAAGAAAAGAAAAGGGATAAAAAATTAATACAAACCCTAATTCTACAAATTTTAGATTTTTATTGAAAAAATATTAAGATTAATCCTAGGTTTAAAAACTAATTAATTGATACAAAAACTTTATTTACAAAATATTAAAATATTAAATAAAAATACTTATTTTTATCTTTTTTCTGATTTTTTGTTGTTTTTATGCTTTTTATGAAAAATAATTAAATTAATTAACTAATCAAAAATAATAATTGAATTAAAATAAAAAATGGAAAAAAATATAAAAGAATTGCAAACCTTGGGGGGTTCTGTCCCCAGTAGGAGGTGAAATAGTGATTAGGCCCACTTGTTTAAGGCCTCAATTGACTTTCCTTGCCAGCGCGTAGCCTCTTTGACTCATGTCCATGATGCGCTTCCAACCATGGCCCTTAGATTAATCTTGCTATACGCGTGGCCAACTGGATGGTGAGTTGCATGGTAGACGCTTGCCTAGAGACTGCACAGAAGCACAATTAAGAAAAAAATATAAGGAAAGGGAGGGGACCTGGGATCGAACCCAGGTCCTGGAGGTTACCACTACAATGCCTTGCCACTGAACCAACCAACGCGCTTTGATTATATGATAACTAACAAATAATATACAATAAAACAAAAGTTAGTGGGGCGCTTTTCGCGCGAAATTTTAACTAGCCACTTACGCCTTGCCACTTCACCGTCTTCTTCATCGTTTGTTTTTTTCTGAAATAAAAAGAGAATCAGCAACGGTTTTGCACCGTTCCAAAATGTTCCATTTGAGAAAATAACGAATAGGCCATATGGCCATATAAATTAGGCGCGAGGGTGGCTTTACAATCGTCCAATCATGCTGAGTTCGTTCATGGTGTTGGCATGTTCCAATTTTACCTTAACTGGGAAACCCCAATTCAAAGCTTCACAAACCCTAAAATACAACAATGGTGGAATCTCGTATAGTGCACAAAAACACAATTAACTTATATGGTTAGCTTCAGAATCCTCCCATTAGTCAGAATCTATGAAAGAAATGCCATGAAAATGCATAAGTATTAAAACACGATTATGAAAAAAAAGTGGAAAAGTTTGAATCCTATTCACCAATCTTCAAGGTTTCAGGCTATGCTATTGATTCAATCTCCTTCCTTGAAGCTTCAGCAAGCCAATGAAATAGGTATTTGGACTTGAATCGCCCACCAACTTAGTTTTCAGTATTGGCGTTTTTCTTGAAAATTTCAAGTTTGCTTATGGCTCTTCTGCGCAGCCTGGACCTCTCTAGGATTAGGTTTGCATTCTATACTTATGTGTGAATGATTAGGTCAAAGAATTTGGTCAAAAAGATCCATGAATTGATGAATCAATATTTGATTTTTATGGCATTAGTTTTCAATCTTTTCATGCATATTTGCCACCAAATCATGTCCAATTAACTTCAATTCTTTCCTAATCTGATTTGCACGAAATCTTGGAGATATTTTATGCACAAAAAGATTCAAAACATTAGGTTTAGTATTTTTTACCTATTTAATTTAATTAAATGAATTATTAATGATTAAAAATCCAAATAAATAAAATAAAATGATAAAAAAACTTCCCTTTGGGCCAAATGGTCGTGCACATGCCTTGGATAATGAATTGTGGAAGAAAAAGAGGCCCATTAGCAATTTTAGGTCATTTGAAGCAATGTTGACTTTTCAAAATATCCAAAAGTTTCCCAACTTCCACAAAGCATAACTTGCTCAATTGTTAAGCTTTGCTCATGTTCTTGGACATTTTGGAAAGGTCTTTGAGTCCTGTAACCAATTCCTTTGGTCCCATGTCAGTTTGATTTACCAATCGCAAGTTATGGCCTTTGACTTAAAGTCCCTTTTTGTTGACTTTTGAAAATGACCTATAATGTTGAAATTGATAACTTTTTGTGAGAGCATTTCTTGGACTTGAAGTATGAAGAGGAGTTGTAGGAAATGTCTTTATCTTCAAAATGAGCTTTAGATGGAATTTTTATGATAATCCATGTGGAAGTTATGCCCTGGTCAATTTACAGTTGACTTTTTCAACTGTCCAAATAAGGAAACTTTTGCATCTTGATGATTTTTGAGCCAAGCTTTGAGAATCACGATCAAGCATTGATCAAATGATGTTTGTGGCTTCAAAATGAGATGTTGATCAAAAATTTGGACTTTTGACTGTCAAATGACCATTTTGCCCCTACAGTTGACTGTAGTGCAATTAGGGTTTTTGACTGTGCAATTTTGAGCTGTAAGTCTTGAAACTTGGTATGAGGATGCTTGACCATATTTGTAGGCATGTGAGACTTGATTGGACCCTTGGAAACTTCATTTACTTGGCCAGAACCAAAACCCTAATTTTGACTGTTTAGGAGGCCCTTGAACTGTGTAACCCTTGGGGAATTTTGAAGCATGACTTGGCAATTTCTTGAAGAATATGGGAGGGCAAATTTTGGGGTACAACATTTGCCCCTGTTCAATCTTCTTAGACCTGAGGATGCAGATTGGCTGACGTGCCTTTCGTAATCCGAGGGTGGAAGATGATTGAACACTAGAGTGCCCAGAAATTTGCGCTCACATAGTAGCAGTGTGATGATGGGGAATGGGCTTATAGATGCCATTTGGAGATTGATGAATAGGATGATGGGCTTATAGATGCCATGCTAAGAGATGATGGAAGGTGGATGGGCTTATAGATGCCATCTGGATGTTGATCGCGTAAGAGCTTCCTTAGCGAGAACTTGCATACCTGCAAAAAAGAAAAATGAGTACCTGACATGTTGCAGGAGCTGGTCTTCAGATGCTTTGTGTATATGTGTCCTGACTGGTTACAGGAGCTGAATTTGGAGCTTCAAACGGTGATGAATGAACCAGGGATGGTTACTACCTCAACAGGAACGGTGAGAGAACCTTGGATGACTTTAACCTCAACAACAATCGTTGAGAAAATCTTGGACGACTTCAACCTCAACAGTAATCATTGAGAGAATCTTGGATATCTTCTACTAAGTCTTTATCAGGAAAATCTGTTTGGGGTCGATTTAGCTGGACTAGAGAAGGCCTTGGACAGGAAAAGAAACAGAAAATCTTAGGGTCGATTAACTGAACCCGTCTAGGTCTTGAATGTCTTCAACTGGGTAAGAAACAGGGAGGTTTTTGGAGTCGATCTGACTGAACCAGAGAAGGCCTTGGACTGGATAAGAAATAGAGAAATCTTTGGAGTCGATTTAACTGAACCGATCTAGGTCTTGAATGTCTTCAACTGGATAAGAAACAGGGAGATCTTTGGAGTCGATCTGACTGAACCAGAGAAGGCCTTTGACTGGATAAGAAACAGAGAAATCTT
Organism: Vicia faba; assembly: GCA_948472305.1. NCBI lineage: Eukaryota > Viridiplantae > Streptophyta > Magnoliopsida > Fabales > Fabaceae > Vicia > Vicia faba. Next base: position 1,470,942,658 of record OX451741.1, read on the forward strand.
TGGAGTCGATTTAACTGAACCGATCTAGATCTTGAATGTCTTCAACTGGATAAGAAACAGGGAGATCTTTGGAGTCGATCTGACTGAACCAGAGAAGGCCTTTGACTGGATAAGAAATAGAGAAATCTTTGGAGTCGATTTAACTGAACCAGACAAGGTCTTGGAGTCTTCAACTGAGTCTTCAAAAAGAAAAACCTTTAGGAGTCGGTTTAACTAGACCAGAGAAGGCCTTTGACTGGATAATAACTAGGAAAATCTTTGGAGTCGACTTAACTGAACCAGACAAGGTCTTGGAGTCTTCAATTGAGTCTTCAAAAAGAAAAACCTTTAGGAGTCGGTTTAACTAGACCAGAGAAGGCCTTTGACTGGATAATAACCAGGAAAATCTTTGGAGTCGATTTAACTGAACCAGACAAGGTCTTGGAGTCTTCAACTGAGTCTTCAAAAGAAAAACCTTTAGGAGTCGGTTTAACTAGACCAGAGAAGGCCTTTGACTGGCTAATAACCAGGAAAATCTTTGGAGTCGACTTAACTGAACCAGACAAGGTCTTGGAGTCTTCAACTGAGTCTTCAAAAAGAAAAACCTTTAGGAGTCGGTTTAACTAGACCAGAGAAGGCCTTTGACTGGCTAATAACCAGGAAAATCTTTGGAGTCGATTTAACTGAACCAGACAAGGTCTTGAAATAGCTGAGAACTTAACTGAATCTTTTCCTGAAAGGTATAGGTCAGTCATATGCAATGCATGATATGGATCAAGCAATGATGTTCTCGACATAAATGAGATTTGTAAGATATGATGCGTACATGCATGCTATAATGATGTATGCGATGTTTACGAATGTATGTTTTTTCGTCTAGGAAAGTAAATCCTTGACGGGTGCCGGGAAGTCACTCCTAGGCTGATGTTGGAGAATAGATTTTTGCTTCCGCTGGGGATGATAGTTGCAAGAATACCGGTAGGAGAAGATAACTCCGTTGGGGAATAAACCTGGCGAATGAATAACTCTGCGGGGAGAAAAGTACTCTAGCGATCTTGCTGGGAAGCAATACTCTGTGGGGAGAGAGATACTTTGTTGAGTAGTTGGGGATACCCTTGTTGTGCTGGAAGTGTTACCAGAGTTTGCTGGGGATAAGAAGGCTCCGTCGAGGACTCTCTTTCCATTGCTTTTGGCTGAGGATAACCCAGTTATATCTTGGTAAGGAAATAACTCTTTGAATAAAGCCGGGGGACGCGTTCGTGCTCTGCGGGGGTAAGCTTCCAGAATCTACTGGGGTAAGCTTACTACTTGGGAGATTGATTCCAACTTTTTTGGGGAAGCTGGATTGGATTCTCCAGGGGAAGTTTTGAATTGTATTGGAAGGGACTCCACTGAATATTTGATATGCCGCCGGGGAACAATCTTAGCTCAAGACTGTCGGGGATGCTTGTTAAGAATGCGTATATACTGCCGGAGACTGTTGAGATCTGCTGGAGGATACTCAACTTCCTTAAGGTTGACTGTAACTTTGCTTGGGGAGAGTGTACTGACTTGCTGGATCACTCTCTGGGGGATTAAGATATCTGGTTATGTTCTTCAGTCGAACCTACCTTAGTACCTTGGTGGACAGAACAATTAGATTGCCTAGACAACTCTTTATTGCCCCTGTTTCTGAGGTGGGAGAAGAAGACCTGTGAGGTGCTGATAGTTGTTGATAGACAAACCTCCTTTTAGTAGGCAAGTGACAGGATGACAGGACATAGTCGTACGCTTTGATCCCTAACTTTTGCCTGGACCGCCCTTTCGGGTTTTCAGTCCACCGGGATACCCATTTTTGCCCAAGCCTCCTTTTCAGGTTTTCGACTTGCCGGGTGTACAGATTTTTTCATTTCATCCCTTCATTTTGCCCGAACCCTTTTGGTTCGCCGGGAAGCCCTTATTTTTGCCTAGGTGTGTCAACCTAGCGGGTCTTTGATTGTGCGTAGTATTTTTTTCGACTATGTCCACGCTCTCAGGATGTAGGGAGTTGCCCCTGTTAGGAGTGTATTGTCATGCTACCAGAAGGTGTTTGATCAGGCCAGATTCGTTGTTGGAATGCCCCAAATGACTCAGGCGGAGATTTGCCCTAGGCTATTTTGGGCCTTTGAGAGATTCTCCAAATCTTAATTGGATTTCCCCAGATAATAGACCATGATTATATCATGCCCCTTGATTGGAAGTGCTTCTGTTCATTAGGCATTCCTCGTGCGAATTTCCCTGCTGTTCAAACAAATAGTCATATACGAACAAAGTTATGTTAAAAATGCAAAGCCTATGTCTGTCTTGAAGATTTTGAAAATGCATGCTTTTTCATAAAACAAGTGATTGTTTGTACACGTGATGTGAACTCCGTATTTTTAACGTGAGCCTTAAGGAGTCAGGATACCTTTGTAACAGTATGCTTTCGAACTAACCCATGCTTCAGCTAGGACTTTTGAGGCTTATAACGTGGCCTGGTTCATGGTTTAGGAAACAAAGGATAAAGGCTCAAATTATTTGTACCCACCCGCTCTTCGTGATGTTCTCCAAACCTAAACTCAGTTGATCATACGTTAGACCTTGTTTGAGTCTTTGCTCTGATTTTCAGGTGATGATTCGGATGTTGATAACTTATTTTGAATAGGCAATCATTCCTTTTTTTGTTGAGGGTTTGTAAGACCTCTTTCTTGTCTGATTTTTGTTATCCCTTTCTTTTTTGCCTGAACTGTTTCCTTTTTGGAATTACAGTCAGCGGGATGCCCCAGTTTTGTAAGTCTCCTTCATGGGTTTTGACTTTTTGGGCTTTTCATTTATGAATTTGATAATGACTGCCTGTCTTTATCGATTATTCGGAACCATCACTGTCTTTCTTCGTTTTGTAAAGATCTCTTCGGTGCCATTCGTCATGCACTTGGATCAACTGAGAGACTACCCTGCCCCAGGTTATGACAAAGGGTTTTAATTTTCGAAAATAAAAACTCCTACTTCTTTGGCTCAGAGGGGTTGACGAGGGATTATCTTCCTTATAACTCCAGTGTTTAGGGATTGAAACAATGCTTGTACCTCATCAGCGGGGTTTGTTCAAAAGCATACTGTAGAGATCGTGGTATCGTTTTCGTCATCCTCCCTTAAGAGGCTTTGGAATTTTAGATCAAGAGTTGACATCAGAAAAAATATGAAAATAAGTTGCGTATAGTGAATATGAATATATTGCTTCAAAAAAGACATATGCGATGCATTAATGAAATAACAATGTTTAACATGAGTAAATGTTTGAACAAAAGAGAATTGCAACTTGAACATTCGAATGAACAAAAATTTCTCAATCCTAGCCACGTTTTGGCAAGGGAGCAGTGATCACGTGGGGAGTCTTGGGTACTTTAAACTGAATCTCTCCAGCGTCGATCATGTCTTGAATCTTGTTTTTGAGAGGCCAGAAGTTGTCCGTAGTATGCCCTGGGCTATCAGAATGATATGCACACCTATCGTTGGGATGATAGTTAGGAGCAGAAGTGTTCGGATTCCGGAGAGGAGCCCTTAAGGTGATCAGTCCTGCCTTCAACATTTGTTGTAGTGCTTGATCCAGCGACATGTTGATCTTGGTGAACTGCCTTTTAGGCTTGTCTGGTTGACGCTGGTGAGGTTGATGCTGAATTTGTGACACTGGAGCCCTTTGAGGAGCTCTCCCCTTATCTCCTTGCCTCAAAGGTGGTTGAACGACGACTGGTTTTTTACCCTTAGACATTTGCCCCAGTTTGTTACCCCGAAGTAGTTGGTTGACGAGAACTCCGAGCTCATCTTGTCTTTGAGCTAACCCTTGAATGGCAGTCACCTGCCCCAGCATCTGGACCTTCAATACATTCACCTCAGCTTGTAGGTGTTTCAGCCTTTCACCCTCAGCACTATTCCTGACAAAGGTCTCCATGAGAAGTGTCCTTAGCTCCTCCTGCCCCTTGGATAGATTCAGGAGGATTTCCCCGAACCGGGTCTCTTGAGCAAGAAGGTCCTGGTTGTCTTGTTGGGAAGCCATTGCTGAAATAAACAGCGCAGATGGTAAGTGACCTGCAACAAGGGTACCTGTAATGCAATGATATGTATGATATATATGCAATGTTTTCAAGGATCTCGCGGGGTAAATAAAAATTGTTAGAACTAGGTAGCTTGATTGAGGGAACTTCATGTTTGCTGAGAGTCCTTCTTCAAGGGTCAAAGGCTCACCATATCCAGTGGGTCATAGCCCCTGACTTTAGTCATCATGTCTAGTTTTGGTTTCCAAACAACCTTGGTTAAGGGAATCTTCTCCAGGAGTCAAAGCTCACCATATCAAGTGGGTCATAGCCCCTGACAACCTTGGCTAGAGGGAAATAAATCCTCTTTGCCCCTTGCTGGGATAGTTGATTCACCATGACCTGCATCACAAGCCCTTGAGATCCTTGAAATGGGTTAGGATGTATGCAATGGTATGATGTCATGATGCATGGGGTAATATGGATACACCCTGTTATGAGCCCTTATTAAGGACTATAAACAAAACCTGCAAGCAAACTCAGTAAACCCTGTTACGAGTCCTAATTAAGGACTATAAACAAAACCTGCAAAACACTCAGTAAACCCTGTTATGAGTCCCAGTTAAGGACTATAAACAAAACCTGCAAGAAACTCAAGTGTCAGATAACAAGCATGCAAGTAGTTAAGTTGGAAGGCACACAAGTCACACAAGAGAAACCCTTAGAGTTTAGGCCAGCATGGGGTCTAGGTATTACCCTCTTGAAGTTGGTGGGTTCAACCTGTCCTATCAGAAGTAACCGGGTTCTAAGGGTCCCAATATCACGGGATTGCTTTCATTGTTCATCGTTTCGATTTAGCCACTGAACTGGCGACCGAAATATTCCAGGAGAGCAACCCTCAATTGAGTGTAGTATCGAGTATCAACCAACCTCGGACTGCACCAAAGTCAGTTATCTCACTACCCTAAAGAGGCCAAGATAGTTCAATTAAGGTTCCTAAGGTCTGTTGATGCTTCACGACACCACACGGAGGCCCCGTACTCTCCTTGACTGAACTCAAGGGTTACCGGTACACACCAAAGTGCCACATCAACGTAGCAGACTATTTCAACCATGTCGGTATACCCCACACAGTTCCCTCACAACCTTGTTGCTACTTTCTAAGAAGGTATCCCCCAGATCCGGGTTAGGATCTATAGAACTCCCAAGCAACCCACAATAATAAAGCAAGCAAGGAAGGCAATTGAAAACACAGTGATCTTAGTCCTAAGGTACACCTCACTTTAAGTTTCCTCCCCAGCAGAGTCGCTAGTTCTGTGATCGGTGGATCTGGAACTGACTGTTTAACGCTGGTTCGCGAAATGTCGCGGAAGCAAGAGTCGCCACCATCTTTTATTTTCTCCAAATGGAAAGGACAAAAGCACAAAAAAATTCCTTAAAGAGATTGCTCTCGGTTCGGGAGGTAGATTATAGAAAGGGAAGGTGTTAGCACCCTTTCTATCCATGGTTATCCATGGGCTCTTAGATACTTGCTCATTGTGTTTTCAAAAATGGTTTGTTTGCTTTTCAACTGTGGGTTTAAAAAAGTTTCTTTGAAAATTCCAGTTCGACTCTTGTATCGGTCCTCAAGAGTGTTTGAAAAATTGCTTTCGAAAGCTTTTGAAAATGTGTTGGTGTGAAAAGTATTTTTGATTTGTTTTGAAATTTAGAGCAAGTATCTTGAGTCGTCTACCTACCCTAAGGAATTCGTCTGTGTAGATGTCCTTTAAAGTAGTGCCATCCCACCATTGAGAGGTAGGTAGCACCACCGTTGGAGGTGTTCGGGTCAATTCGAGGTTCGGGACATGGTGATCACCAGAGCAATGGGAAGACACCTTAGAAGCTACCCTCATGCCAGGTTCCCGGATCATGAGGACTTACTAAGACGTCCTCTACTTGACGATCACCTTTCGAGGCAAGGCAACAGTGAGGCGTACCCTAGGGGTGGTGTGTGATTTGTGTGTTATGTTCATTTGCATTTATCTTGTTCATGTCAAAGTGATCTATGCGTCTGTTTTTATTTCGTCATTCATTCTTGCATGCCATTTATTTAACAGTTAAAAAGTGCGGAAATTAAAGTTCCTAAACTATTACAAAGGCGCGGGTCCACATCGCCAAAATTTCCAGGACTCGATTTGACAGAAAAATAAAGAATTAAAGTAAAAGATTAAAATGTCCGAGTTTACAAGGCTTTGGGAGAGGTACATAAGTAATGAAAAGAAAAAGAAATAAATACGCGAATATGAATTAAAATTAGAAACGAGGGCGTTGGACCCTTTTTGCGAAATTAAATTAAATGATTAAATTAATTAAATTAAAAGAAAGGGAATTATTTTTGGTATTTTTGAGATTTTGTTATTTATGAGAATTTAATGAAATTAAAACCTAATTATTTACATGCAATTTTAATTTATAAAAATAATAAGGAATATTTAATTATTTAGAGAAAAGAAAAGAAAAGGGATAAAAAATTAATACAAACCCTAATTCTACAAATTTTAGATTTTTATTGAAAAAATATTAAGATTAATCCTAGGTTTAAAAACTAATTAATTGATACAAAAACTTTATTTACAAAATATTAAAATATTAAATAAAAATACTTATTTTTATCTTTTTCTGATTTTTTGTTGTTTTTATGCTTTTTATGAAAAATAATTAAATTAATTAACTAATCAAAAATAATAATTGAATTAAAATAAAAAATGGAAAAAAATATAAAAGACTTGCAAACCTTGGGGGGTTCTGTCCCCAATAGGAGGTGAAATAGTGATTAGGCCCACTTGTTTAAGGCCTCAATTGACTTTCCTTGCCAGTGCGTAGCCTCTTTGACTCATGTCCATGATGCGCTTCCAACCATGGCCCTTAGATTAATCTTGCTATACGCGTGGCCAACTGGATGGTGAGTTGCATGGTAGACGCTTGCCTAGAGACTGCACAGAAGCACAATTAAGAAAAAAAATATAAGGAAAGGGAGGGGACCTGGGATCGAACCCAGGTCCTGGAGGTTACCACTACAATGCCTTGCCACTGAACCAACCAACGCGCTTTGATTATATGATAACTAACAAATAATATACAATAAAACAAAAGTTAGTGGGGCGCTTTTCGTGCGAAATTTGAACTAGCCACTTACGCCTTGCCACTTCACCGTCTTCTTCATCGTTTGTTTTTTTTCTGAAATAAAAAGAGAATCAGCAACGGTTTTGCACCGTTCCAAAATGTGCCATTTGAGAAAATAACGAATAGGCCATATGGCCACATAAATTAGGCGCGAGGGTGGCTTTACAATCGTCCAATCATGCTGAGTTCGTTCATGGTGTTGGCATGTTCCAATTTTACCTTAACTGGGAAACCCCAATTCAAAGCTTCACAAACCCTAAAATACAACAATGGTGGAATCTCGTATAGTGCACAAAAACACAATTAACTTATATGGTTAGCTTCAGAATCCTCCCATTAGTCAGAATCTATGAAAGAAATGCCATGAAAATGCATAAGTATTAAAACACGATTATGAAAAAAAAGTGGAAAAGTTTGAATCCTATTCACCAATCTTCAAGGTTTCAGGCTATGCTATTGATTCAATCTCCTTCCTTGAAGCTTCAGCAAGCCAATGAAATATGTATTTTGACTTGAATCGCCCTCCAACTTAGTTTTCAGTATTGGCGTTTTTCTTGAAAATTTCAAGTTTGCTTATGGCTCTTCTGCGCAGCCTGGACCTCTCTAGGATTAGGTTTGCATTCTATACTTATGTGTGAATGATTAGGTCAACGAATTTGGTCAAAAAGATCCATGAATTGATGAATCAATATTTGATTTTTATGGCATTAGTTTTCAATCTTTTCATGCATATTTGCCACCAAATCATGTCCAATTACCTTCAATTCTTTCCTAATCTGATTTGCACGAAATCTTGGAGATATTTTATGCACAAAAAGATTCAAAACATTAGGTTTAGTATTTTTTACCTATTTAATTTAATTAAATGAATTATTAATGATTAAAAATCCAAATAAATAAAATAAAATGATAAAAAACTTCCCTTTGTGCCAAATGGTCGTGCACATGCCTTGGATAATGAATTGTGGAAGAAAAAGAGGCCCATTAGCAATTTTAGGTCATTTGAAGCAATGTTGACTTTTCAAAATATCCAAAAGTTTCCCAACTTCCACAAGGCATAACTTGCTCAATTTTTAAGCTTTGCTCATGTTCTTGGACATTTTGGAAAGGTCTTTGAGTCCTCTAACCAATGCCTTTGGTCCCATGTCATTTTGATTTGCCAATCGCAAGTTATGGCCTTTGACTTAAAGTCCCTTTTTGTTGACTTTTGAAAATGACCTATAATGTTGAAATTGATAACTTTTTGTGAGAGCATTTCTTGGACTTGAAGTATGAAGAGGAGTTGTAGGAAATGTCTTTATCTTCAAAATGAGCTTTAGATGGAATTTTTCTGATAATCCATGTGGAAGTTATGCCCTGGTCAATTTACAGTTGACTTTTTCAACTGTCCAAATAAGGAAACTTTTGCATCTTGATGATTTTTGAGCCAAGCTTTGAGAATCACGATCAAGCATTGATCAAATGATGTTTGTGGCTTCAAAATGAGATGTTGATCAAAAATTTGGACTTTTGACTGTCAAATGACCATTTTGCCCCTACAGTTGACTGTAGTGCAATTAGGGTTTTTGACTGTGCAATTTTGAGCTGTAAGTCTTGAAACTTGGTATGAGGATGCTTGACCATATTTGTAGGCATGTGAGACTTGATTGGACCCTTGGAAACTTCATTTACTTGGCCAGAACCAAAACCCTAATTTTGACTGTTTAGGAGGCCCTTGAACTGTGTAACCCTTGGGGAATTTTGAAGCATGACTTGGCAATTTCTTGAAGAATATGGGAGGGCAAATTTTGGGGTACAACACATTCCTTCTTAGTTTATAACTATTAAGCATTATATTAAACACACCTTTTGATTAGAATAATGAGAGTGGATCCCGTAGAGTACTATGGACGTGTGAGGTGCTAATACCTTCCCCTCACGTAATCGACTCCCTTACCCAATCTATCGGTCGCAAGACCTTGATTTTCCCCCTTAGGTTTTATTTGATGATTTTCCTATCCCTTTCATATGGGATAAATAAATACTCGGTGGCGACTTCATTGATTTTACCGCTATAGAAAAACGGCGACTTCACTGGGGAGCAACATGTCAACCAATTGCTGGTCCATCCCGTGAGTCAATCCTAGCTCTCGTTTTTCTTTTCTTAGGGTGTTTATCATTATGTTTTTATGGATTATTCATTTGTATATGTTTGAGCATATGTTTGCATTGCATCTCTATTTTTATTTGTCATATTTTTGTTGTGCTGGTTTCTCTGTTTCTTGATGGGTGAGATGTTACTATGAGGTAAAAGGTCCAATACCCAGGCCAAGTGGAAACAATAGGAACACTAGGAATAGAGTGGAACATGAACGGTTAGTTCCCTTAGGTTTCACTATGACGCCATGTCGTCCATGCTCAGATGAGGTACAAATGAGGGGCTATCGTTTTCACGTAGGAGATATGGTGATAGTTTTTCAAGAGTACCCTCAATTCTGAGTTACCATTAACCTTACCATGACCTAGTATTTACCCGTGAGTGGGGAGGGAATAATATTTACAGTTACAAATGGTGATTATACATGTTCCGTTGGTAACTCTGATTATACTGATGACTTTGATCCTTGGTATTCTGAATTGGTCCAGACCTTTGATCTTATTACATATGATAGTGGTTCTGTTATCATTTCATCAACTACCCAGCATGCAGAAACTTCGATCTTATGATTATTGCACTTGCATCATGGAATATTTATTTTATAAAAGAAACGCAAACAAAAAAGAAGCAAAAATATATAACTGCCTAACCTGAATTTGCATTTCATTTCCATGATTATTTTGAGGTCTGTCATCAGCATCGACGATGGATAACAACATGAAGAAAAATTCAGAGCCTCTTAGAAACACTGCTGCTTATCAGTTCCCATGCCTTGGTGGTCGATTACGAGAGGTGGGAGCTCTTGTGAAAGGACCAAATGAAAAAAAATTTAGAGGACAATATGGAAACCTATTGCCATTGGTGAATGATGATTTTGAAGAATGGGCCGTGATAACACTTCTTCAGTTCTATGATCCACTGCTATGTTGTTTTATTTTCCGAGACTATCAATTGGCACCAACTCTCGAAGAGTATGTGCATATTATGGATGTCAAAGTGACCAACGGTATTCCTTTTGTTCGAGCACCAAAGATTCCAGACTATATGGCGATCTTCAGAGCTCTTTATTTGACTCATGGTGAAATCAAAAGTAATTGGATTAACAAAAGTGACAAAAGCGATCTCCCTCCGAATTACTTGATATCAAAGGCTAAAGGTTTTGCAAAGAACATGAATTGGACCGCATTTAATGCACTGCTGGCATCAATGATTTATGGTTTGGTCCTCTTTCCAGTATCTGAGAAGTTAATGCATCTATCTGCATTGTATGTCTTCATGAATGGTAACCCCATACCAACTCTACTCGCTGACACTTATTACACCATCCATTTCCGACATGGAAATAAAGGGGAAGTCATGTGTTGCGCGATCGCGCTTTATAAGTGGTTAATGATGCATATGCCTACAAAAGGGCCTTTTGTACATGTTGCCGATTCATCTTTATGGTCTCAGCGTATCCTGGGACTTACTTCGTATGATATTGTTTGGAAAAGTGTGATAGGTTTGAAAGAGATCATTATAGGGTGTGGAGAATTCACTAATATCCCACTTATGGGGACAAGAGGGTGCATTAATTATAACCCTATCCTGGCGCGCCGTCAATTAGGATTCGCGATGTTTGATAAATCCAATGAGCGGGAGGTGATGGATACCGTCTATTTTGGTAAAGGAGAAGATGAAGTGTTGCTTGAAAAGGTGAAGATAGCATGGGGACATATTCGCCGTAAAGGGAAACTTTCTTTCAGCCAGAATGGAAGTGTAGCCTATGATACTTATATGAGTTGGATTCAGAATCGTGTAAGAGAAGTGCGGTTACCTTATAAAATGGGGAAGTTGTTATATCCTCAACATGATTTCGACCCATTAGTGGATGTTCAGGTGGACAATTCTTTATTCCATATTGATTTGTCTCCCGTACAGCCAGTCCTAGAAGGATTAGAGTTCCTGCCTGTAACGTGTTTTAAGAATGTCAAGGCCGAAAACCTCAAACTCTAAGCTAGGCAGGAAGAAATGAATGTGGATATGTCATTTGCCTTGCAAGACAAGAAGAAGCTCATGAAAGAGGTTAAGCTGAAGAACCAGTTGCTAGAAAAACATGGTTTGCTTGAGCAGTCGAAAAGACCTAGGGTAGAGGGTTCTAATACTACCAGCCGACAGGTTGAAGAGCTACAGGCTAAGCATCAAGAGATAGAAAACCTTTGATTGGCTAAAAAGGAATTGGAAGCTAAGCATTATGAGGAGGTTAAGATGTTGAAGAAATAGTTGAGAGAGAAGGATGTTCGCTTGACTCAAGTTACGAAAGAGTTGACAACAATCAAAGCCCAGGTAGCAAATAAAGACAAGGTTCCAGCAGAAGAGGCCAAAGTGGGAAACATAGATTCTGAGGATTGGGAACTCAAATATCATTGTTTGTTGGCGCTAGTGAAGAAGAGGGGCTTTGTGACTGGAGACCCTTTTTCTGGAAATGATTAGCTGGATAGTTGAACATAAGGAGATTTCTTTTTACTGCACTTATCTTTTATTCTTGTTTTGATCGACAAGTTCACCGCCAGTCTTGTTGGACGGGGCCTCTTTAATAATTGACTCTATTTGTACTAAATCACCACCATATGGATGTTTGTTCGATTATATGATATGAGCAGTTTCTACTATGATATCTTTCCTTTGTTTTGTCTTGTTGTTTATCCTATTGCTTATCGATGCTTGATAAAAAACCAAAGAATTCTCTTGGAAATGACAAAACACCTCATGCATAACCATTGATCCATGCATACCTTATCATGACAGGTGGGTCACGACAGGTTTTCTTATCTTTGATTCAGGTTTCTTTACAGAGATTGCTACCACAAATTTTCATCAATATAATACTCGAAGCACTTTCAAGAGGCAGATGGAAAATCTCGAACAAGAGAATTGTGAACTGCGCAAAGAGGTCACCGCTTTGAGAACCGGAATGGAGAACTTGACTGCTTTGGTAGAGTCATTGGTGGCTGCTCAGAATCAGCCAACACCACCTCCACCTCCTCAGGCTACGCAACCACAACAAGCAACAGTTGTCTCTGAAATTACGACAACTCCCATCTCAGTTGCTCCAAATACTACTGCTGCTTAGCATCGCATGCCTCCTGGATATCCATGGGGAATTCCCGAAGGTTATACACCAGAAAGGTACAACCCTACTCCTCAAATTGCTCAATCTGCTCAACAAGTTATGGCTTCTGCCCCTCCCGTGGTAAACATTTCTCCTGTTGTCAGCAATGAGATTCGTCATGTCGTGCCTCTAGTAATGAATGTTGTCCCTGTTGTTAATGATGTGGCTCACCATTCTACTCTGCCTCCAAGTGAAGGAATTGGATTCTATGACAGAATGGATGACTTCCAAGATCAGTTTAATGAGATGCGAAAGGAAACGAAAGCCCTCCGGGGAAAAGAACTGTTCGGACAGAACGTCAGCGATCTATGCCTAGTTCCAAATGTAAAAGTACCTGCAAAGTTCAAAGTGCCAGAGTTTGAGAAATATAAGGGCAATACTTGCCCCCGTGCTCATCTGATAATGTACGTGAGAAGGATGTCCACCCACACTGAAGATTAACGTCTGCTGATCCATTTCTTTCAAGATAACCTGGCTGGTGCTGCACTAAAGTGGTACATGAGCTTGGATAGTGCTAATGTTCATACCTTCAACGACCTAGGAGAGGAGTTTGTTAAGCAGTACAAGTACAATGTGGACATCGCGCCTGACCGCAATCAACTCAGGGCTATGGTCCAGAAAGATAAAGAGTTGTTTAAGGAATACGCCCAAAGGTGGCGTGAAGTGGCCGCCCAGGTAATACCCCCAATGGAAGAGAAGGAAATGACGAAGATCTTTTTAAAGACTCTGGGTTCCTTCTACTACGAAAGAATGGTGGCGAGTGCACCGAGTGACTTCACCGAAATGGTGGGTATGGGTGTTCGCTTAGAAGAAGTCGTAAGAAAATGTCATTTGACGAGAGATGAAAGTTCTAGTGGTGCAAAGAAATCGTCATATGGATTTTCTAGAAAGAAGGAAGGAGATGTGAATGTCGTTGTTCAAGAGAGATGAGCTAAACCGCCTAGAAGGCATCAAGCACATCCACAACAGGTTTCTTCGGTCACTCTGGTTGTTAACGTGGCTCTGACTGTTGTTGCGTACCAAAGAACACCTCAACAAGGCAATCAAGGGCAGAGTCAGAAAAGAGAACCCTTTGTCCCCATCCCTATGAGTTACACAGAGCTATTTCCAGCACTGATTCAGAAAAATTTAGTGCAGACCAGGATTCCACCCGCTATACCGTCTCCTTTACCATGGTATTATAAGGTAGATCAGACACGTGCCTTCCACCAAGGAGCCCCTGGGCATAATATCGAGAATTTCTATCCTTTGAAGTTCGAGGTTCAAAAGATGGTTAGATATGGCCTTCTGTCCTTTAAAGACGTTGGTCCCAATGAGAAAGACAACTCGTTGCCTAAACATGGAGGTGGAGGAACGGTGAATATGATTTCTAATGATCCAGGAGAGTCCAGGATTTATGATGTGAATTTGATAAAAGGCGATTTGGTGAAGATGCACGCTGACCTTTGTAGGCTTGGCTACTGTATGCATGACCATAATATGTGTAATATCTGCAGCCAGAATATTCGTGGATGTGATAATGTGAAAGTTGACCTCCAAAAGGAGATTGATGAAGGCCTTGCTTGTGTTATCAGGACCAAGGCTAAATGTGAATAAGTAGTGAACATGGTGCATGGATGTCCCGGCGAGTTCCGAATTTATGACGTGAATGATATAGAGGGCAATCTGGTACAGTTACATGCCAACTTTTGCCATATGCCACGGCAAGAGTTACATCAATATGGTGGTTATCGGATCTGTTGTAGAGACCCCCGTGGTTGTTCCTTAGTGAAGAGGGGTATTCAATTACTTCTAGATGAAGGAACTATTAGCGTCACAAGAAATATATATGGTTATGATGGAGTCAACATGGTTGAGGACCATTCTGGTGAGATCGTGTCGGATGATGAATACATTTCTGCTGACGAATTATTTTTTGATGATGAGTCCAAGCATGTGGTTAGAGATGATGCTTCCGTTGGTGATTTCGTAAAGTCTGGATGTACAAGAGAGGTAGGGGTGAACGTTATTGTACCTCATTTTGACATTCCTTCTCCGGTGGAGATTACATATTGCAGCAAGCCTATAGTAACCCTTGTTGTTATATGTTTACCTGGTCGTGTCCCGTACGAATCAGACAGAGTAGTACCCTATAAATACAATGCGATCATCCTAGAAGACGGGATCGAAGTCCCGTTACTACCTTTGACACATGTGGACAATATTGTTGAGGCCAGTCGAGTGACGCGTAGTGGCCGGGTATTTGCTCCTACTTTTCGGGGAAGTGTTGATCATGGCAAGAAAGTCGTCGAAACTAAAGTTGAACCTGAAAAGGAGGCCGGGGAATCTAGTGGCACTAATTTAGAGAAAGAAGTTGATGATGTGCTGAAGATCATTAAGATGAGTGACTACAAGATCGTGGATCAGTTGTTACAGACCCCGTCCAAGATTTCTATATTGGCCTTATTGATGAATTCTGCTGTCCATCGGGAATCCTTGATGAGAGTGCTAGATCAAGCATTTGTTGAAAGAGATATGCCCATAGACCAGTTTAACTGTATTGTCGGGAATATCACTTCTTGTAATAATTTGAGCTTTTGTGATGAAGAATTGCCCGAGCAAGGAAGAAACCACAACATGGCTCTACACATCTCTATGAATTGCAAAAATGACTCTTTATCCAATGTATTGATCGACAACGATTCTGCTTTAAACGTGATTCCAAGAAGCACTCTCTCAAAGCTTAAGTTCCAAGGAGCCCCCACGCGCCCTAGTGGTATCATAGTGAAATCCTTTGAAGGCTCCAGGAAGTCGGTCATTGGAGAGGTGGACTTGCCTTTGCATATAGGTCCACACATGTTCCAAATTACTTTCCAAGTGATAGACATCGTTCCTGCTTACAGATGTCTATTGGGAAGACCATGGATCCACGAGGCAGGAGCTGTTACATCGACTCTTCATCAGAAGTTAAAGTTTGTTCGAGAAGGGAAGGTGGTTATCATAAGCGGCGAGCAAGCATTTTTAATATCTCATTTGTCTTCCTTCAGTGTTGTAGAGGCCGACGAGACGGATGTTGGAACACATTTCCAGGTTTGTCGATCGATAATATAAGGAAAAATGAGGACTCTATCGCTTCATTCAGAGATGCTCAACAGGTAGTATAGAATGGCCCTAGCAAGGCGTGTGGGCGAATTATTAATCAACCAGTGAATAAGAATAAAGTTGGTATGGGCTTCTCAGTGAAGAATAATAAGGGTGAGATTTTGAAGCCAAAGCCTGCTTTCAGCAAATACCAAGACATATTCCACAGTGCAGGGTATTTGTATCCCACTACTTCAGAGATCAATGCCATCCTTGAGGATGAACTAGGGCAAGAGACGCCGAATTTTGTAACGCACGGAGTGAGGGTCCATAATTGGATCACTATTGATGTGCCTTCTTGCATCCACATCTCGAAGTAATTTGTTTTTTGTTATCTTTCCAAAAATCCTTTCACTCTGCCCAAGGTGAAAGTGATACTGTAAGGGCATGTCTTTTGTTTTAAACTTTTACATCATAAATAAAAGATGTTTTTGTTTTCCAAATTATGTTTTGTTTATTGCATTTTCTTGGAAAATGGTAATCAGATAAAACATTTCGAAACAAATAATAATCATTAGTAAAATCTGCATACTCACTTATACATCGGTCAATTTCTAAAATCAATCATAATCACATGTGCAGATTAACTAAGAAAATCATTGAATACAATGACCTTGCACCCTCTCCCAACTTCGAATATCCTGTGTATTTGACCGAGGAAGAAGAATAATATGAAATCCCCGAAGAGGTTTCACGGTTGCTTGAGCGTGAGGAGAATACTATTCAGTCGTATAAAGAGCCGTTGGAGGTGATTAACTTGGGATCAGAGGAAGACACAATAGAAGTCAAGATTGGAGAATTGCTTCATCCCGACGTGAAGAGGAAATTGATTGAGTTACTGAAATAATATTCTGATATTTTTTCTTGGTCTTACTAGGATATGCCTGGGATAGACACTGACATCATGGATAACCACCTGCCGTTGAAGCCAGAATGTCCTCCCATCAAGCAGAAGTTAAGGAGAACTAACCCTGATATGGAAATGAAGATAAAAGAGGAAGTCTTGAAGCAGATCGATGTTGGTTTTCTCGTGACATCAGTGTATCCTCAATGGATTTCCAATATTGTTATGGTACCAAAGAAAGACGGAAAAGTCCGCATGTGCGTTGATTATAGAGATCTGAATAAAGAAAGTCCAAAAGATGACTTTCCACTACCACACATTGATATGTTGGTAGATAGAAGAGCAAAATTCAAAGTGTTCTCGTTCATGGATGGATTTTCTTGGTACAATCAAATTAAGATGGCTCCTGAGGACATGGATAAAACAACGTTTATCACACCCTAGGGAACATTCTGTTACAGAGTGATGCCCTTCGGGTTGAAGAACACTGGTGTAACGTACCAGAGGGCTATGACAACCCTACTCCATGATCTGATGCATAAGGAAATCGAAGTATATGTTGATGATATGATTGCTAAATCTCATACCGAGGAAGGAAACATGGAAGATTTGTTGAAGTTATTTCAGCGGTTGAGGAAGCATCGCCTACGTTTGAATCCAAATAAATGCACCTTTGGTGTTCGATCAGGAAACTTGCTAGGTTTCATCGTCAATCAAAAAGGAATTGAAGTTGATCCTGATAAAGTCAGGGAAATTCAAGAAATGCCTGCCCCAAGGACTGAAAAACAATTCAGAGGTTTCCTCGGACATCTGAATTATATCTCCAGGTTCATCTCCCATATGACTGCAACATGTGAACCCATCTTCAAGCTTCTGAAGAAGGATCAGGGGTGTGTATGGACCGATGATTTCCGGAAGACATTTGAAAACATTAAAGAGTATCTACTTGAGCCTCCTATCTTGCTCCCTCCCGATGAGGGAATACCGTTGATTATGTATCTAACAGTGTTGGATCATTCTATAGGTTGCATTTTGGGACAGCGAGATGAAACAGGAAGAAAAGAGTGTGCCATTTACTATTTGAGTAAAAAGTCCACTGATTGTGAGTCGTGATACACTCTACTTGAAAAGACATGTTGTGCTTTGGCTTGGGCGGCAAAGCGGCTGCGTCAGTATATGCTGAATCATACTACTTGGTTGATATCCAAAATGGATCCAATTAAGTATATCTTCGAAAAGCCTGCTCTTACTGGAATAATCGCTCGCTGGTAGATATTGTTGTCTGAATACGATATTGAATATCGCACTCAGAAGGCTATCAAAGGTAGTGTGTTGGCGGAGTACCTTGCTCACCAACCGGTTTAAGACTACCAGTCTGTCAAATATGAATTTCCCGATGAAGATGTAATGTTTTTGAAAGTAAAAGATTGTGATGAACCTTTGCCTGAGGAAGGCCTTGATCCAGGGTCCCGATGGGGTATGGTGTTTGATGGAGCTGTGAATGCTTATGGAAAAGCAATTGGTGTTGTGATTATCACTCCTCATGGGTCTCATATCCCTTTCACTACAAGGTTGACCTTTGATTGTACCAATAATATGGCGGAGTATGAAGCATGTATCATGGGCCTTGAAGCAGCTATGGATCTCAGAATCGAAATTCTTGATGTCTATGGAGATTCAGCTTTAGTAATAAACCAGATTAAAGGAGAATGGGATACTCGTCACCCTGGATTGATCCCTTACAAAGATTATGCCAGAAGGCTATTACCCTTCTTTAACAAAGTTGAATTCTATCATATTCCTAGGGAGGAAAATCAAATGGCGGACGCTTTGGCAACTCTATCATCTATGTATCAGGTGAATGCATGGAACGATATGCCTTGTATCATAGTGCAGCGTCTAGATAGATCAGCCCATGCATTTGCAATAGAGGAAACGTCAGATGAAAAGCCTTGGTATCTCGATATCAAGCATTTTCTTCGAACTCAAGAATACCCGTTGGGCACATCAAATAAAGATAGGAAGACCTTGAGAAGATTGGCAGGTAGTTTTTTCCTTAATGAGGATGTGTTATACAAAATAAATCATGATGTGGTCTTGCTCAGATGCATGGATAGACACGAAGCATACATGTTGATGCATGAGATCCATGAAGGTTCGTTTGGTACCCATGCCAATGGACATTCAATGGCAAAAAAGATGCTAAGGGAAGGTTACTATTGATTGACAATGGAATCTGATTGTTTCAAATTTGCGAGGAAGTGTCACAAGTGTCAGATTTATGCAGACAAGGTCCATGTGCCTCCGACGCTTCTCAATGTTATTTCATACCCGTGGCCCTTCTCTATGTGGGGTATTGATATGATAGGAATGATTGAACCTAAGGCGTCGAATGGACATCATTTTATCTTGGTAGCGATTGACTATTTCACCAAGTGGGTGGAAGCAGCTTCATATGCCAATGTTACTAAGCAAGTGGTAGTACGCTTTATCAAGCATAATCTAATTTGTCGATATGGTGTGCCAAGCAGGATCATCACTGACAACGGATCAAATTTAAATAATAAGATGATGATGGAACTTTGTGAAGAATTCAAAATTATCCATCATAATTCATCTCCCTATAGGCCAAAGATGAATGGAGCCGTCCAAGCTGCCAATAAGAATATTAAGAAAATCATCCAGAAGATGGTTGTTACTTATAAAGATTGGCATGAGATGCTCCCATTTGCTTTACATGAGTATCGTACATATGTTCGCACTTCAACAGGGGCAACCCCTTTCTCGCTTATGTATGGTATGGAAGCAGTGCTCCCCGTCGAGGTTGAGATTCCCTCTTTACGCGTAATGATGGAAACCAAGTTGTCAGAGGCTGAATGGATCCAGAATAGGTTCGACCAGTTGAATCTGATTGAAGAAAAGAGAATGACAGCTTTGTGTCACGGTCAACTGTATCAGAAGAGGATTAAGAAAGCTTTTGATAAGTAATTCAATCCTCGTGAATTCAGAGAAGGCGACCTCGTGCTCAGGAAGATCATGTCTTTTAACGCTGATTCTAGGGGCAAGTGGACTCCCAATTATGAAGGCCCATACATTGTCAAGAAATCCTTCTCTGGCGGTGCATTGATTCTTGAAACTATGGATGACGAGGAGTTCCCACGTCCTTTGAATACTGATGTAGTCAAGAAATACTTCGCCTAAAAGAAATAAAAGAACAACTCGGTAAGTTGAAAACCCGAAAGGGTGACTTAAGCAAAAAGGAGCGTCTCGGTAGACTAAAAACCCGAAAGGGCGGTCTAGGCAAAAATTAGAGACATAAACAAAATAGATTCTTCTCGGTAGGTTGAAAACCCGCAAGGGCAACCTAGGAAAAAGTTAGGGATTTCTTGGCAAGTAATTGCGTCAGGCAAGACTTGATCATGGAAGCAACAATCTTCTCAGATTCTCATCATACTTCAACTGAAGTCTTTGCTCAGGAGTTCGAAATTGTTAGGGAGAACAATGGTCATTGTATTAAAATGTAACTTTTCCATATATTTACCATTTTCCAAACTTTCTAATCATCTATGGAGTCTCTCCATTCGTAGACTACCATTCTATTGATAAAGTTTGAGCCTTTATCCAATTCTTTGCAGTTCTTACTTTTATTCTATTCGCAAGAATTTCATTTATTATTGATAGAAATTTTCAAAACCAAAGACTTAATAATAAAAAAAACATTTTGAAAAGAATTTACAAATTGCCTTTTACTTCAGATATTATGATCCGAGTGGTACATGAGTAGTGATTCCAAGGATGGGAGAACTCCTAAGTTTGAAAAGTCCCCTGGCTGCCCTTACTGATATGTGTGTATTACATTTAGGATACTGTTTCTCGGAATAGATGAATCTCATATAAGTTAATACATGGTGTGGCACTTGGGCCTGTGTTCCCATCTTTCCCCTGTTAAGTTTTGGTTCAGATTGTCTTCAAGCAACTAGTTGATGGTGGATTTGTAATCCCATTCTCTCCAGTCAGGTCCTGATTCAGATTTCTCCGGCTGAGTGCAAATTCCTTCCGTGGTCAGAAGGCGATCAAGCAAAGGTTGCAAAGTTACAAAGCATGTGCTTAGTTGTTGAACTCTTTCTCCCTTCGTGTTGAGAAGTAATCTTTAGCAGAATATTACGCCCTCCAGTTATTATATTGTTGTTGTACTGTGCCTCTAAACAACCATACAGGGGCAATATACATTCTAAGAAGTTTTGAGATAAGCGTCTACTCCTTGGGTTTTCTCTCGCTATGTGCTGAGTTTGATTTAAAATCCCCACTAGCTGACCCATTGCTGGTGCTGTCAACTTCTTAATTCTCCAGATGTGTCGAACATGATACTTCCCTATGAAGTTGTTATCCCATGAAATTTCATGATTTCCCTCCCAGAGAATTTTACACAACTATTATGCCTAATATTGAAGACTGTATCTAGGCTCTCTTTGGTGGGTGTGGCTTCCTTTTACCCAGTGAAGCTAGCATAACATCCCCAGTTGAAGTATCACCGATGTAGTTTTGCATCTTCCTTGGTAAAGTCTGTATTGACATCCCCAGTTGAAGTCTCGATGACATGGCTTTCATCTTCCCCTAGTGATGTTAGTTTTGGAATCTCCAGTGAAGTCTAGACGAAGAAACTTCCTCTTCCCTTATTGAAGTCCGTATTGGTATTCCCTAGTGAGACATGGAAGAGTTTATGATATTCCCGCAACTTTATTTGTTGCTAGTCAGGTGGTTCTTTGATTGTTTTCAAGCCATGTTTCCTCCCAATGAAGTTAAGTCATGAAATAAGACTTTGTTTCCTCTGTTGATGCTTACTCTCTCGTGGAATCTAATCTTCATCCTGCATGTGGCTTGGCCGAGTGTTGTCTTCTCCCGAGATTAGATTTGTCGGGTTACCCCCAGTGCACTATGGTTGTTTTGTCAACATGCGCACCATAACATCCATACATTAATACACATCATGCATAGATGAATTTAGAACTCATCGCTCATTTGCATTCATTAATGTTTTGTCAGCATGTTATCCTTTTTGCAAAGTATTGTTACTCTCTCTAATAGAGTTGTCGATGTTAAACAGAAAGTGTATATATCCTTTCAATTTCCCTACCGAGTTATCCCTCGTAAAAGAATTTTTTCTTCAGCCTTCCTACTCAGTTCATTATTTGGATGGAGTGTGATCCCCTTTTGAGTTTATTTCTCATCGGGTGCTAATTGGTTGATTATTTTATTCCAGTTTATTTCTGGTTTGAGTTTGTAGTCCCCGACAATATTATTATTCTGATTTCTGCAGGCTTCGAGCCTTGATCTGAGAATGTGCAATTATTTTGCACGCAAAGACTTTCTTCTCCTCAACAGGAATGTATTAGTATTTCCCCAGGAAATCAAGATTTATTTCTCTCCAGTCTTATCACAATTCCTCCTTAAAACAGCAAGTGGCAGTTCTCTGTATTTGAGCAACCTGTCCTTCCCAGCAAGTCTGTTAACGTGAAAAGATTTGTTACTTCCAATGAATGGTAGTCTTGTTGTTATGGGAGATAGTTCGTTGATGTAGTTTGTCTTCTAATGAATGGTAGCCTCGACATTATGGGAGGTAGTTCGTTGCTGAAATTTTTTACTCCAATGAATGGTAGTCTCGTCATTATGGGAGATAGTTCATTGTTGAGTTCGACTGTACTTCAATGATAAAGACAGTTCGTTGAAAGATTCCTACAGCTGTATTTTTACCATTTCCAGGTTAAATATCTTAGTTAAAGAAGAAACTGACACCAGTTCGTGGCTTATAGTCAGGATCGAGGGGAAGTTTATCTGATTCTCCATCAAATGGTATCTCTTCGAGGAAGTTTCCCAAGAGAAGTTTATTTTGAAATCTTTTACAAGTGGTAGTCTCTTTATTTAAGATAGCTTATATTTTTACCCTTTCCAGGTGAAATATCTTGGTTAAAGAAGAAACTGAGACCAGTTCGTGGCTTATAGTCAGGATCGAGGGGAAGTTTATCTGATTCTCCATCAAATGGTATCTCTTCGAGGAAGTTTCGCAAGAGAAGTTTGTTGTAAAATATTTACAAGTGGTAGTCTATTTATTTGAGATAGCTTGTATTTTTACCCTTTCCAGGTGAAATATGTTGGTTAAAGAAGAAACTGAGACCAGTTTGTGGCTTATAGTCAGGATCGAGGGGAAGTTTATCTGATTCTCCATCAAATGGTATCTCTTCGAGGAAGTTTCACAAGAGAAGTTTGTTGTGAAATCTTTACAAGTGGTAGTCTCTTTATTTGAGATAGCTTATATTTTTACCCTTTCCAAGTGAAATTTCTTGGTTAAAGAAGAAACTGAGACCAGTTCGTGGCGTATAGTCAGGATCGAGGGGAAGTTTGTCTGATTCTCCATCAAATGGTATCTCTTCGGGGAAGTTTCGCAAGAGAAGTTTGTTGTGAAATCTTTACAAGTGGTAGTCTCTTTATTTGAGATAGCTTGTATTTTTACTCGTTCTAGGAAGGACGCCGGGATTTTGGGAAATTCATTATTACTCTTTGAGACGTCACCTTCAGTAAAAGCGGTTGCATTCTCTTTTATCCAACTTCAGTAAACGTTGGTGTATCTTCTGTTTCTTTACCTTAAATAAAAGTCAGTACTGTCCTATGTTTTTTTTTACCTTCATTCTTGAGTGGGTAGTTCATTAACATTTTTAGTTAAGATTGATCTTTTCTGGTTAGCGATTGCCGATCCCCTGTGTTGATGTTACTCTCTTTTTGCTATCTCCTCTATGAGTGGATAGTTATCACCTATCGGTTAATCGTTGTCATCCATTACTTTCCCCTCAGTTTTGAAGTTTATGTTATTTTGTCTCCTCTCGGGATCTTACTCCCCAGTGAAGTTCTGTTTTCTTTTCCCCAGCGGAGCCGATTTATCTCCAATAGATTCAAATTTCTATCCCGGGAGTCGTGTTGTTCTCCAGAGATTTAGCGTCCTGATTAAATTCTTTTGGCGACTTGTAGATTCTACTTTTGCTTCTCCAGTATGTGTCTGGCCCATCTGCATAAGAGAATAAATTCAAAGACAAATGAATTTATTCAAAGTCTCTTTTCTTGATTCAACCATGGCTATTACAGAATCATGAACTAAGAACATTTACACTTTCAACCATTCAAAATTACATAAAAGTGACAATTTCAATCCAACTTATAAATATATTGCATCAAAGTCCATAATCCAAAATTCAATTACATCAATAAAAAAAAACCCAGCCATATCACCTGTGTCACATTTAAAAGAAAACTATAAAAATGTTGCAAGTTAAGGAATGTCATAATTATATAAGCTCCTATCAAACCCAAGACTCTCTTTCTTCTTTTGTGTTCTCATAATTTACAAAATGCTGATAGATCCAGAAGAATACAATTCCTCCACTTCTGTGTTGGGACGCAGGCACGAGAAATCTTTCACTTATAGAAACTTCATACATGATATCTGTTTTCTTAATCGAAGGCGTCGAAGGCATCGAAGACATGAGAATTCTTTCACTCACAACAACTTCATGAATGATATCGACCCGTTAGATGATACTAATATGGAGTTTCTTGGAATTCTCGGTGAAGGAAGTTTCAGTAGGGTTTCTAAATACGGTTTCCTCACAGATAACACCATTGTAGTTGTTAAACAAATTTTGATTAAGAACGCTTCCAATGTTGTTCCTGGTTCAATCATCAGAGAGGTCTCATTTCTAAAAGAATTGAATCATCCAAACATTGTTAGGTTATTGAATGTAACGAGCAATAAGGATACAATATCGGCGAGCCTTGTTTTTGAGTGTCTTGATTACGATCTTAACAAGTACATTAAACAGAATCAGTGCTACGGTTCATCCATTAATGATCCCTTTATAAGAAAGAGTTTTTTGTATCAGATTTTATCTGCAGTGGAGTAATGTCATTCTCATAAGATTATTCACCGAGACTTAAAACCACGTAATCTTCTAATCGATCAGAAGAAAAAAAGATAATCAAACTGGCTGATTTTGGTTTGGCTAGAGAATTAGCAGATCCTGAAATGATCTATACTATGAAGATAGCAACTCGGTGGTATAGGGCACCTGAAGTTTTGTTTCTTAATGGTCAATATTCAACTCCAATTAATATTTAGGTTGTGGGCTGTATATTTGGTGAGATGGTACTTGGACAACCAATACACGATGTTTTTGATTACACTGGTGAGCTAGAGCTGATTTTCAGAATGTTTGGTACACCAACATAGAAATAATGGCCCTGCATCAGTCAACCAGATCAGCCTTACAATCATAAACAGAAAACCATAACAACAATAAGCCATAACAGAAATGCATCGAATCTCATAACTATTTAACAGATCCCAAAACCTGTAACCAATTAACAAAACCTCCAGAATAGCCCATCCCAAATAGCCTAACAGAACTGTCAAAGCAACCCTCTAACAGAATCCTACCACCTGAACAGAATTCCCTAACTACTCTAATTATTAACAGAACATTAAATCAACCTATAACCAATTATAACAAAATTCTAACAGATATTGATAAACAGAAAACCCTAACTCCCTAACCTCCTAACAAAAACTTCTCTACAGAATTCAACAAATAAAAAAAACAGAAAGCAGAAAAACCCACTGGAAGATAACAGAAGGAGAAGAATAACAGAAAAAGGGACACAGAAAAATCAGTTATAGAAAAACTCACCAAAAAATTATCTCAGAAATCTCTTTATGCTCTCTCTTCCATCCTCAACCTGGACTTCATTCTTCATTTCCTTCAACTTCTCTGCATCCATCAACCAAGCATCACTCTTCATTTTTTCAGTTTCAGAATTATCTCCCTTCTCTTCTTCGATTCACCATCCTCACATCCTCCACAAGATTCTCTGCAACCTCATCTTCATCACCACCTCTTGATACCTCCTTCCACTATAGCTCTTCTTTCTCACGCACAAATCATCATCAATCTCTCTTCTCTGAATCTCCACTCATCTCCATTCTTCAATATCAACAATGCATCATCATCGCTTGCTTTGTCGTTGTCGATGAAAGCTTCCGCAAGTGTTCGCCGCTAAGTTTATTTCTCAGTGGCTTACTTAGCATGCATCGCACAAACATAAAAACATAGAAACCGAGTAGAAGAGGGAGAAGCATTACAAGAAGTAAAAGAAGATAAGAAGAAGTAATTGATACCTGTAATCAACGTCGAAATCTCCCATCTGGCCTTCGATACTCGCGCCTTCAAGAGCTTT
Source organism: Vicia faba (assembly GCA_948472305.1). NCBI lineage: Eukaryota > Viridiplantae > Streptophyta > Magnoliopsida > Fabales > Fabaceae > Vicia > Vicia faba. The sequence continues at coordinate 1,470,968,355 of OX451741.1, forward strand.
GCAGGTAAGTGCGCTCGACTTCTCTGATTCTTCACCGTTTCTTTCCATCCTTTCTAATGTTATAACATAGTGTAAGAATCATCAAGCCTTGGCCTAGTACATCATTCTATAATTATAGGACTACTGATTGTATATTATTGGTTTAGAACTAAGTTCGGACGTAGAATTAAGGATTTGAGTTGATTTTTGTTGAAAAAAAGTCTGAATCCGTGAGAAGAGAGACCTGAGGTGATTGAAATATATTGTGGGGGTCATACGTTAGAAGTGGTGGTGTCGATTGAAGCAATTCGCGGCGGCTACGTGTTATAGAAGACAAAGAGTGGATTGGAGCAGGGGTTAATGTTGAAGCGATGACCAGACGGAGAACCACGACGGAAACAATGGCGAAAGAGCATTGAGTTAAAAAAATTGTGCGCGGCTGTGAGAAGATTGAAGAGGAAGAATCATGATTTCACAAAGAATATGAAGAGACACAGTTTTGTGAACCGTACCGTTTCATCCAAACCTTTTTTTTCCTTTTCTTTTAATTTTTTTTTGACTTGTTTAATAATACAATGATGCTGAAGAATAAAACAAAAATAGATAAAAATCTAGAGTAGTATTATAGATTACAACCGGGCCAAATTGCATCACCTCCTAGGCTCGTTTTAATTTGTTTGGAATCTGAGATAATGAATAACAAAAACAGCTTTTGGACTCTTTACTGAATGGGCTTTCACCGCCTGCTTCTACACCCCCTATATCCAGAACACCCCCTTGACTCTTTCTATTTCGTTAGGTTTAGATTTTGTTTTTTTAGTTTAATTTTCTTTTTGTAATAAAAATAGTAACATAATATATAATAAAACAAAAAAAAATAGAATTTAGATTTTTTTTATGATAAAAAACTACAAATCAAAATTTTTTAGGCTTTTATTTGATTTTAGGAAGTCAATTCATAATCTTTCGATTACTTGAAAATTGTGATTCACCTTTGTTTGTTGAGCTGAGTCTTATGCAGGTTCATTGTTTGTTATGCGGATGCGTTTTGGGTTCCGATTGTGATTTATTTTCACATCGACGAAGTTGCGACACTTATTCAAAATATTTAAACTAAGACTGTTTGTTTGTTGATTCCAGCTCGCGCGAAGTATCTCGGATTTCTTTATTTCGGTTGCACTTTTTGCGGACATCATTGTTCGTTTGGTATTATATTGCTTCCAAGTTATATTTCCGCATTTATCGCTTTTCTATATATCATGAGAAGTAGGAAATAAAGAGTGTGCGCTCGAAGTCGCTATTTAAAGACCTGTAGCAGGCATTCCGCACTTTATTTATATTATGTGTTGTGCTTGTGTTTGATTCCTTCTTTGTTGATCGATGAGTAACTCAATTTAGAAATTGAGATCACGACTTCACTCTCAGTGCATGCTCCCTATAGGATTTTATCGCTTTCCTTTATTTTTTGTTGATCGATGAGTCACTCAATTTAGACATTGAGATCACGACTTCGCTCTCAGTGCATGTTCCCTATAGGATAGTTTGTTCGACTTTATTTGGCATGATAACTTAGGTAGGATCCCTCATTGTATGATAACATTAGATTAGAGATAGGTTAGTCTCCCTTAGATGTTTTTTCCCTGTTTTTGCATAATTGCACTTAAAACTAAAACTTATTTTTTCTTGGAAAATGTATAAAGAATGCTAAGCATACAAAAATACTTTTCATAATAAAAAATACCAACCAATCCATTTCTTTTCGCCATTTGGCTTTTCTCTTCTGAGAGCATGTTAGCTCCTTTCCACTACTGGTCGTAAGTCTCCAAAGGTCGAGCAGTGGTGGAATGATCGAATGCAACATTGTTCATTTAAAAAATACAAACAAACAAAATATATGAGCCGAACTACGGTAGCTTTGATTCCTTAAAAAGGATACGTAGGGATTGGGGTAGGGACCAAGCGAGTACAACTTTATTTTCCCTACATTCTTTCTCATTTCTTTGCATGCATTCCTTCTTAGTTTATAACTCTTCAGCATTAGATTGAACACACCCTTTGATTAGAATAACGAGAGTGGATCCTGTAGAGTACTATGGATGTGTGGGGTGCTAATACCTTCCCCTCGCGTAATCGACTCCCTTACCCAATCTCTTGGTCGCAAGACCTTGATTTTCCCCCTTAGAATTTCTTTGATGATTTTCCTTTCCCTTTCATATGGGATAAATAAATACTCGGTGGCGACTTCATTGATTTTACCACTACAGATGTCCACTTCCCCATGCACCATCCTGTTTGAGCCGTCGAAGGCCCTCACTACTATGTTGCTTGGTTTCAAGGTCAATCCTTCATACTCAAGCCTATCAAGTGATTTTTTAGGCAACACGTTCAGAGACGAAACGGTATCAACCAAGACATGAGCCAAAGTTGTTCCCCTGAATTCGACTGAGACATGCAATGCCTTGTTATGCTTCCTGCCCCTTGGCGTTAAATCAGCATCTGAAAAACCTAAACCATTATCTGCAGTCAAGATGGCTACGCAATCTTGGAATTGATCAACATATGTTTCTTGGGTCACATGGGCAGTTTTAAGGAATTTTATCAAGGCCTTTGCATGAGCCTCGGAACATAACAATAAAGCCAGCATGGAAATTTTTGGTGGAGTTTTCCCCAGTTGTTCAACTATATTGTAGTCGCTTCTTTTTATAATCTTTAGAATTTACTCCATCTCTTTTCAGGAGGTCTCAAGGATAGCTACTGATTGTGCCTTCGTCCGGACAGGCTCAACCAGAATACCTTTGCCTCGAGCCTCGGTTGACTCGGCAGTAGGAATGTCAGTAGGGGTGATAACAAAGACTGCAACAGTTTTGTCAATAGGAGTATTAGCAGAGATGATTGTAGAACTTGGAATAGCCTTTGGAGGAGAAACAACAACAGGAATGATTACAGGTCCGAAAATAACTTTTGGAGGAGAAATTTCTAGGGAGAATACCCTTCCACTTCGGGTTATCTTACTAGTCCCTGCGATGTTACTGATATCAGAGTCAACTTTCTCAGAATTTGAGTTTTTAGCAGTTGTCCAATCTTGCTTGATACCGTGATAGTAGACATCACCTCCATAATTCCATGGGACAGTTTTGTTTGACGAATATGGGATTGGTCCAGGCATTGTAATTATCAACGGAGCTACTTTAGGAACTGATGTAATTGTAACGGGTCTTTTGGTGGATACCCTGGAAGAATTGGCGGAAATGGTCACTATGGAAACATCATTATAAGAAATAGTTGGAATAGAAGTCTTCTCGAACAAAATCTCCTTGTCATCTATTAGGCATTGAACGCCTGCTTTTAACAAATGACAACTGGTTGGTGTGGAGTGGGGTCACAAGTTCACCAACCAAAGTAACAAACATATCTTCTTCAACGACGTTGACATCACGGCCATGCTTGGGCATAGGGGCGGTGATAACATTGGGAATTTCTGGCGCATTGAATTTAATCTCTTTGGCTTCAAGAAGGTCTTGTACCTTGTTTTTCAGAGCCCAACAATTGTTAGTGTCATGGCCGAGACTCTTATAATGGTATGCACATCGGGAATTAGGATGATAATGAGGAGAGGTTGTGTTAGGATTCTTTGGAGCATCTTTCAAAGTCACTAGATTGGATCTTAACAAATGTGGCAATACTTGAGATGGTGTCATATTAATTCGGGTGAATTGTCGGACTGGTCTTTCTGTTCTCGGTTGGTTGCTTCTTTGCTGAGCAGGCGCATGTTTAGGAATCATGACAGCTCCCACCATTGGACGACGTTCATCCCTATCTTGATTTCTCTAAGGATATACAACAACAACTTCTTTTTTTCCAATAAATGGTTTCCTTACAGCAGCAGAGGATGCGTCTTTTTGTATCTTCCCATTCTTTATCCCGTCTTCCACCCTTTCTCCGACCAATATCAATTCGGTAAAACCGGCCGAGGAACTCCCAATTAAGTGATTAAAGAAAGGACCGGGCAGGGTACCCAAAAACATGTCTACTAACACGCTTTCAGATAGGGGAGTTTGGACTCTTCCTGCTAAGTCCCTCCATTTTTTAGCATAGTCTTTGAAGCCTTCACTTGAAACCATGGCCATACTCTGGAGTTGAGTATGGGTAGGAGCAAGGTCTGCGTTGTATTGGTATTGTTTGTAAAAGGCAGTGGCAAGATCTTCCCAATTAAGAATGTTGGCTCTTTCTAGCTGATAAAACCAATCAAGTTGAGTTCCGGACAGGCTGTCTTGAAAGAAGTGTACCCATAAATCCATGTCAGCAGTGTGAGGTTGTATTTTCCTCACATAGGACCGGAAATGCATTTTGGAACACGAAACTCCGTTGTATTTGGCGAACAAATGTGCCTTTAATTTTGGAGAAATGACAATCCCAGATACTAAACCCAACTCCTCAAAGTCCAGTCCAGGTACTTTTTGAATTTCCATTGCACTTAATCGTTCTTCGAGATGCTTATACTTGTCGTCGGTCAGAGGATATTGTTCTTCAGAATAATCTTCTTCTTCCTCTTCCTCTTTTGAATCTGGTTGGGCCACTGTTTCCATGCCTTTCCCATCTTGATTGTCTTTCTCACCAGATGACGTTGCAATGTCTAGGGTCCTTCTTGCTTGTCCTTGGAATCTTCTTCTCATATTTAGAACTCCGGTTATTTTCTTTATTTTCTTCTTTTTCTGTTCAACCAGCAAGGTCTTCAACTCTTCTTGTCCTTTGGCTAGAGTTAAGAACATTTGTTGAAACTGAGCATTCTACGCTTGGAGGTCCTTCACAATCTACTCGAGAACCATCTTACTGAAATAAACAGTAGAAATATGAGGAGTCTTATTGCAAGAAACCTGCTTATGTTATGATGAATGGTAGATGCATATGCAATGATTTCAAGGAACATAGAGATTTAAAATTGCTTTTAAACAAAAAAGGAACACATGTCATATTAATAAATCAAAGCTTGAGTAAATCGTGTCTCTTTTGGGCTTACAAAGAAATACAAAATCTCTAAGATAAAAAAGTTTTACGCATCCTCTTTGGTGCAATGTAGGCATTCAGGCTCCGCTCCTCATGAAGTTTCTTAGTGTGTTCCAAAACCTTCTTCTTGCTAGCGTGGAATTGGGCCTCGTAAGTGTCTCTCTCCCCTTTGAGCTGTATCCAATCTCTTTGTAAGTCTTCTAGAGAGGTGGGCATGTTAGGATGCAGGATAGTGTACGGGATATCTCCTTCCACAACAGGCTCTATGATTACTGGGAGAATGGATAGGTAAGGCATCATAAGATTTTGAGCACGAGCTCGTACCCATTTTAGGTAAGGCTCAAGAGGGATGGAGTTCTTATGCCCCAATGTCTTGCTATCTACCTTGTTCAACATCCTCCAAGCTCGGATAAATCTCTGACGATGACCTTGATCGTCGTTCTCGTAGTCAAATACCAAACCTTGAATGAGCATCTCATGTGGGCCATCCCTTCAGGCGTAACCAAACTGTCTTAAGGCTAAGCAGGGGTTGTAGTGGATACCTCCTCTAATTCCAATTAAAGGGACATTAGGGAATTCTCCACAACGATTGATAATAGTAACATTCTCTAAGGATCGGGAACACCAATGAATGTCTGAATGTTTGAGCGTCATCAACCTTTGTGACCACCTTGAACCTTGCTCGGTCTTCAATACAGGTTGGGGAAGATGCAAAATAAACCATCTTTCCAAGAGAGGAGTACAACACATAAGGATACCTGTTTTCCTCATAGTGCGAGTGTGAAAATAATGTAGGATATCTATTAGCAAAGTAGGCACCGGGTTGCGGAACATGAAGATTTTGACGGCGTTCACATCTATGAGTTGGTCAGAATTTACAAACAAAGTCATCCCATAGATGAGGAGAGCTACAAATTCCTCAAAATCTTGCAAATCCAAAGAGTTCCAACAATTTTGGGCTTTCTCAAAGAAGAACTTTGCTAGGAAACCTTTGACACCACTCCTCGTTTCCCAATTAGTTGTGATTTCAGATGGTCGCAAGTGTAGAGCTATAGCAATCTCTTCTGGCTTTGGATCTCTTTCCGTACCGTTGAAAGGTAGTTGATTGATAATGGGAATCTTCAAGAGTTGGGAGAATTCTTCTAAAGTTGGCACAAGTTGATAATCGGGAAATGTGAAGCAATGGTGTAAAGGATCAAAGAACTAAAAGAGCACCTTCATCATGTCTTCATCAGTGTTGGAGGTGACCAAGTTTAGGAGACGACCATGTCTTTCGGTGAATCGAGAATTTTCAAGAATCCTTTAAGCTAGCTCTTTAAGTTGTGGAGGGATCCTTACAAGATTGACTTGAATGGTTTTCCAGCGAATAGAATCCATGATCTACAAAACAGAACAAAGATAAATCCCAAGATTCTTGAAATGGTTAGTGAGTATGAGTATGATGTTATGAAATTCATGATGTTATGTACAAGTAAATATATACAAACAAAGAAAACAAATCCTTAGGTTTAGGCTTGCATGGAGTCTTATAGGTAAGTACCCTCTTGAAGTTTAGTTGGCTTAAAACCTGTCCTAGCAATAATAATCAGGTTCTAAGGAGCTAAATATCACTGGTTTGTTTCATCGGTCATTGTTTCAGCACAAGCCTCTTTAATGGCGACCGAAATATCCCAAAAAACCAAACCTTAATGAGTGTAGTATCGAGTATCTACCAACTTCGGACTGTACCAAAGTCGGTCATATAACTACGTCCTAATGGCCAAGTTGGTCAAGTAAAGGTTCTAAAAGTTCATTAGTGCTTCATGACATCACTCTGCAGCCCTGCATTCTCCTTGATTAACTCAAGGGCTACCAGTACCCACAAATATGTCGCACTAACGTAGGTATTTCTTAGACCATGTCCGTATACCCCGCATAGTTTCCATAACGTATTGCTACTTACCTATAAGGTATCCCAAATTCGGGTAGAGGATTCAAACCCAAACAAAGAACCATAATGTAAAGCATACAAGTTAAACAAATAAATCAAATAAATGTGACCTAGCCCTAAGGTAACCCCACTTTTATAAATTTTCCCAGCAGAGTCGCCAATTTTGTGATATGGTGGGAGAACTGGCTTGGGTGTTTTGCGTTTGATCGCAAAGGTTGCGGTTAGCAATAGTCGCCACAAAATTTTCTTTTATCCAAAAGGAAAGGTGAAAAAGCACAGGAAAGACCTTTGAGATTATTTCTTGAGTTTGGGGGGTAGATTATGAAAAGGGAAGGTATTAGCACCATTTTCATCCATGGTTTTCCATGGGCTCTTAGTTACTTACTAGATCACTTACTTTTGTTTGAAATTGTGCTTTTTGTGGTTTTTTGAAAGTATTTTGTAAATAGGCCATTGTTTAGGCAAACTTTGTAATGATTCTCGTTCGTAAGAATGTATACAAAGTGTTTGATCTTTTGAAAATATTTTCAAGTTTGTAAGATGTTTTGAAAGTGTAGGTGTTCGTTTTGAAAATAGCAAGGATTTTTTGTTTTGAAATGGAGAAAGTAATTAGGAGCATTCTACCTACTCAAAATTCTTTCATGTTCATTTCCTCTTTCCTTTGACATTTTTATCTTACCATTGATTTGGTAAGTAACCCTATCTTTGGATGTAAACGGGACGGGCGTTGGTCATCGTATAACCATGATTAACAATGTTGCGAGATATCTTAGAATTCTATTTTAGGGACTAAGATCATTTGAAAGGCAACATAGATAGCGTCATCGAGGGACTATGATCTTGTATTTTGCTTGTTTTTGCTAAGATACCTCACATGCGTAACATGGCCATTTGTAAGGAAACCAAGTGGATTTATCCTAGGGGTGCTTGTGTGCAAGTGTATTATTTTTCATGCTTGGTTTTGAATTTGATTAGGGTTTTCTAATTGATTGGTTTTAGTTTTTCCATACAAACCCTAATTACTAGCATTTGTATATAAATCGATAAATTACGGAATTTAAAATCACTACGCTATTACAATACTTGTGGGAAGGGGTGTACAAATTACAAATGGGGATTGCAAGAAAATAAAGCCTAATTGTCTATTACAACCATATTGAATTTGGATAAATAATGTGAAAAATAAATAAATATACAAGAATGAAAAATGGAAAGAAAATGGACTTTTATTTGGATTTTTTAGGGAAAAGGGGTTTTGTTTTAACCTAATTAACTAAAAGAAAAATAATTAAGTAAATTAGTAAAAAGTAAAACCTAAATTTTCTAGGAAAAGAATTTAAATAAAATCCTAATCTATTAATTGATTAAAAAAAGAAATTAAGTTTATAAGAAGAATATTTTTTGGTATTAAAATAATATATTTTAAGAAAGTAACTAAAACCCTAGTTTTTAATTAAATTTACAAACCAATTATTAAAATAAATAAAGTATGATTAAATAAAATAATTTTTTTGTGTAAAAAATAAATAAACTATATCAAAATATAAATATAATGTTTTTATATTTTTTCTGATTTTTTTTAGTATTAGATAAAATTTTCAGGAAAACAAATAAATAAATAATGAAAAAAAGAAAACAAAATGGGCCAGGGTGTGAATAGCCAGCAAGGGGGGTCAGAAGTGAAAAAACATAAGGCCCAAGGGGATGAGGCCCAGCGCTGCCAAAAAGTCAGAATATGTGAAAAATATGGAAAAAAAATCCAAAAGGGTACCACTGGGGCTCGAACCCAGGTCTCTATAGTCACAGGCGCGTGCTTCTACCACTGGGGTGGCTATACATCCGTTTATTAATATCAAACCATAAATATATATGGTAAACACTTTCCTGGGGCCAACTTCATCTTCAGCCTCACGCCCAGCCTGAACCTCTGTATCTTATTCAATTCTCAACAAAAATGAAAATTGTAAACAGGAAACTTGTGGCAAATTTCCTCACGATTTTAGAAATGCAAAGCAATAAAATTATAGATCAAAGACAAACATGAATTTTAATGGCCCTAATTTGAATCCTAAAAATTTCAGAAACTTCAATCATAAAATTCTCTAAGCTTAAGCAACATAAATGAAAACTATGGACATGGTTAGCTTTAGGGCAATGATATCTACATTTTTCATTCACAAATAAACCATTAATGATACTTGTTTGAAGAGTTCAAAAGTCAGAAAACTCACATTGTAAGAGGGTATCGTGTTTGGAGTTTGAGTAGCTTTTAGTGAGTTCCAATGATTGGATTAGCTTCCTCAAGTTCCCAGGAAGCTAATGTGATGCTTAGCTTGAGCTAAAAGTGCCTGAGGAGTTCTGGAGAAGTCAAGGTGCAAGGTGCTATTTTTGAAAATGGTGGATGATGATGGAGGTGTTACAGTGGTGTTTCAGATGTTGGAATTGTTTGTGTATGTTATTTAGAAGCTTTTGAAAGTAAAAGGCCAAGAAACGCACGAGCAAATTTGGAGATTGGATTCAAAACTCAGAAATGGCAAGTTTGAGGTATTTTTGGTGATTCTGTGTTCTTGGTGTTTTCAGGTCTCAAGCATGCATGGGATTTGTGGCAAATAACTTGTGTATGTATAAGCAAAAGGTCTTGAGTGCTTTGGAGAGTCAGGAGTACAAGTTACAAGCTAATTGCTATGTTACTTGATTTTCAAGAAAAGTGGGAAAACAAGTTTCAAGAGGAAGTACAAGCATGGGCTGAGTGATTGTAAGTGTATAGATAAACTCCTCTTGAGTCATGAGCCTTGTATCATCAGAAGAAAACAAGTGCAAGGCTCAAGAACAAGTTTTATGCAAAAAGCTACTTTATTAAAATGGCATTGTGCACTTTCTTCCCAAAATGGATATAAAGGATGGCCTTGTATTGAATGCTTGAATTGAGACCTCTAATAGCTGTGTAAGCAATTAATTATGGAGTTCCTAACAAGTTTGATGCCTGCAAATTAGAGGTTATGCAGTATAAGTTTGAATTTTAAATCTTGTTCATCACAAAATGACATGTAATTCAAGTCTGAAAACCCTAACTTCACCTCTTCGATTCTCCCTACTAAAAAATGATATCAAGGATTTCTTGGACATTTTGGAAATCTTGTAATGTTATCTACAAGCCCTCTTTGAATCACTTTTGAAAATTCCCCACGGAACTATATGAAAAAGTGCCATGAAGTTAGGTCAAAATCCTGACCAAATTAGGGCAAAATTTCACTAAGTGTTTTGTTTCATGACCATGTGTTCTTAAAATTATAACTTGATATCCAAGAACTTTTTGAAGGAGTTGTGTAAAGAAATGTTGTATATTTCATGGAGATCTACAACTTTCATGTTGAAATTTTATTTTGAATCATCTTGCATCATGGTGAAAATTTTGCTCAAAGTTGTGAAAGAATAAGAAATTTCCAACACTTAGAAAAATTTCGAAGTTTAGAAATTTTAACTTTTCAAAATGAAATCTTGAATTTTTTATTTATTGATGAATAAGTTTCATATTTTGACAGGCTTTGATGAATTGTGATCTTTGACATTTGATTTTGACCAAAAAGTCAAAGTTTCAATTTTTAGTATGCAGTTGACTTTTGATCAGTTGACTGAAAATTCATCTGTCAATCCATTGGTCTTGAGCAATGTTTTGAGCCCTGTCATTAGGTAAAAATGATGCAATTGGACTCTTTAGGTCATGCCTTAAACCAATTGATCATTTTCTAGGTCAAAAATCAGAAATTGTCCTTTCCCAGTCAAAACCCTAATTTTGACCATTTTACCCTTTTGAAGATTTGATCAAATTTCTTAAGGAATTGTATTCCAAACTTGATAAAGTGATACATATGAGTTTAAAATGTTATTGTGGATCAAAAATTATGAAGTTTGACTGTAAATTGACCACAGTTGACTTTTTCCCCAATATAGTTGATTTTTAGGTCAATTGCTCAATTGATTGAGGAAAAGTGTAATCCAAAGCTTGAAACTTGACATGAGTAATATTGAGGGTCCATAATGGTCCATGAAAGTAATATGGGGAATTAGAAGTCCAAATATCCTTGTGCAATCTCAAACCCTAAATTTGGTCATTAGTGCTTAAGGAGGTGTCTTGAGCTAATCAACCCTAGTGCAGTCTTGAGCCAAAGGAGATCTTGTGAGAAAATTCTTGATAAATGACAGGGAAAATTTTGGGTTACAATATTTGGCCTCCAGCATATGTGAATAATGGAAAGCTTCATCACAATTGGGGTAAAATGGAACTAAAGTGATTCAATCAAAAGCAAGTAATGCAAAAAGAATGAATGGTATGGTAATTATACAAATGATAAGTTTCCTAAACATGTTATGTTATAGAAAGCAATAAACAAGTACCTGGCATATACCAACCTCAAAAACTATCATTACCATACATCCCCAAGTTGAATCAATCAAAATCGTAAAATCACGTCGAAATTCTTCAAGTTACCAGACCAAAATTGGAGTCCAAACAACAATAAAAGAATTAGAAAAATAATACTATTTACTATTTAAAACCTAGTTGGAAGTGGGAAAAAGGAAAGAAAGTGAAAATAAAATAAATCACTAGCTCAACAGAGAAGAGCAAGCTAAGCGGGACAGAGCACGCTTAGCGGGCTACACCAGAAACATGCGCTAAGCAGGGCAGAGCATGCTTAGCGGTAGCAGAAAAATGTAGAATAACAGAGATAGTTGTTGCAGTTTCATACCACTCTACCACACCTACACAACCTCAAACTTACAATATTTACAACATACAAACTTCCTCAAGCTAAACACAATAACCTTGCGGAAAGCAAAACTTAACACATTAACACAAACTACTATAAACATACTAAATAACCCTGTGAAATTTGAACTAAACAAGTTGAAAAGTGAAGATTTGAGAATTTTTAGAACTTGGCCGATTTCAACTTGTTTAAACAAAATTCACCACACTATGAAAACAATGAAAAACAATAAAAACATGCTTGTTTTGCATCGTATGCTCGATGCATGTTATTTACAAAATAGCATGTTGCTTCAGATGATCCAAATGCTTCACTCCCGCCTTTGCTCTCATCTCTTCGAGCACTAACCAGAACTACACATCTAAACACACCTTTGGCAAGCATGAAGAGAAACAAATATATACACTATATTCACAAGTATACAAAAACATGTAAAATTCACAAATTTGGTAAACAAATACAAGTATCAATATAAACAAGTTTCTATTTACACAGTATACATAATATGGACATTATGTGCAAAACTCACAAACAAAGAAACTATCGCAATACGAAACAATAAAAACACTAATCCCCGATAACGACGCCTTTTTGCTGATGCAATAAAGCGACGAGCAAAAAGTAAAGTATTATTTTACCGGGTGATATAGGTGAAGAATGGAAAAATACAAGAAGGGGGGTTTGAATTGAGTTTTCAAAAATAAAGCAGTTGACACGTTGGTTATCCTGGTTCATTTCAACTCAAACTACTCCAGTCCACCTTGTTGCACCCCAAAATTTACCATTTTGATTTAGGCTTAGTTTCATCATAAACATTATATTGGATTGCATTCATACATTGTGTAAGGATCAAAGTATTTTGGGTATCAAGTCTACCTCAAGCTTTGAAATATTGATTGTATTGGCAAGTTGCTCAAGGAGGGCCTTATTATCTAAACCTCCGGATCTTTCAAGCCCAAAGGTATCACATATCTCAAGATATCTTATCCATCTCATTGGATCATTATAAGATTGAGTATTGTGTTGTTTATAAGGAAAATCACATCCTTTGGATTCAAAGTCAAAATTAGGGTTTTGCCCAGGTTGGAGATATCGGGGTCTAGTTGAGTCAAGTATTGAAGCATCATTCTTTTATCATCATTAGAACCAATTTTGTTCAAAAATCCTCTCTTGATGCCCAGAGGAATTAGGGGTTTGAAGCTTCACCAGTTATCTCCTAGTGTAGAGTGCAAAACTAGGGTTTGAGTTTTAATTATGAGATCTTTGGATTTTTGGGCAATTATTGATCTCATACTTCTCTACATAGTCATAAGCATATATCATTGGAAGTTTGATCATGAACTTTGGCTTGAAAGGGTTCAATTGATAAAAAGGGGTAAATTAGTCATTTTGTCAGAAGACAATCAAAATCAATTGTTGACCAAGTGGACTTTTAGTGAAACATCAATTCAATATCCCTATTCCCATATTTCATGGTCAATATTGGCAAAAATATCAAGAAGAAGTGTGAATTGGAGATAACTTTTCAAGGAAGTTATTTGAAGTTTTGAAATTTTTCTAAGTATCCATAGGGCTGAATTTTGACTGGCTACAACTTTCTCAATTTTTATTGAAAATGTGCAAACTTTATATGTCTAGAAATAGGATGAAAATTAATCCAACTTCGAAGGAGTGGCCACAAGTCCAAAAAATGAAAGGAAAAAAAGTTATGAAGTTTGGAAGATTTTGACACTTAGTGAAATTTTGGATAAAAATGCAAACATTTGACTTCTTCATGTTCATTTTTGAATGACCATTTGGACTCAAATCCAAAATTTGCCAATATGAAAGTTGTAGACTGAAATTTTCTCTTCATTTTTAATTAAAGAATCATGTCAAATGGTTAAGTGTAGAGAAATATGTGATGATTTGGATTTTGAGCTGAAAACTAAATTTTTGCCCAGCAAAAGGCAAGGCATGCGCGCTAGGCAGTCATTTCATCAAACATGTTATGGGCGCGCATTCATCAACACTTTTCTATGAGAAATATTCACTATTTTGAAAAATATCCAACATCAAAGTTCAAGCCCTAAATGTGAGGAACAACTTTACTTCATAAAGTTTCTCCAAATTCTTCCTACATTTTGAGATATAATTGCAAGAAGTAGGCACCATGCGTGCTGAATTTTCTGCCCAGCAACCCATCACGTGTGCGTAGCCAGCCCAGCCAGGCCTAGCATTTTATCAAACAGTTTGTAAGCACGTGTTCATGGCCAAATATCTCATTGATTCAAGCCTCATTTTGAAATATTTTGAACATGAAAGTTGGAGTATGAAGTTCCTCTATATTTTTAATCCAAAGTTTGTCACATTTCATGCATTGTGGAGAGAGATATAAGGAGGTAAAGAGGTGTGCATGAAATGGTGAGTTTGCATGAAAATACATGAATTTTTGTGCCAATACAAACTCCATTTTCCATTCCACTCTCCAACTCTTGTTCACTTATCCAAAGGCACGTGATTTTCATTCTCACTCACTCAAAAACGCAGCACATCACACCCTCTCTCATTGTTTCCATTTCTGTCACCCTCTCTTTCCACATTCTATATAAATCATTGCACTCAACATTCAAAAGGGGGTTGGTGGGAATATTACAAGTCAGTAGCAAGCTATTCTCTCCTTCTCTCACACGAAATCCTCTCTCTCTCTCTCTCTCTTGGAATTTCAAACTTCCACCATTGTTAAGCAAACTTCTACAACTTTCAAACATCTTAGCATCTCTCTCCCTCTACTCATTATCTCTTCACATTCAAGCAAGCTTCTCTCAAGTTTTCTTTCTCTTTATTTGAGCTCAAGCTTCATCCAAATTCATTGCAAGGTAGATAATCCATTTTCTCTCTCTACTGCAACTTGCATTTTCTTTTTAAATCCATGAACCTTTTGAAAAATCAAATTACATATTCATAATCCTTGCAATTTTCTGGTCAATTTTCATTATTGGATCATTTAATTTGGTGGAGAAGTGAAGGAGAAAAGTGAATCACAAAACTGTTTGATGTAATGTGTAAATCAAAAAAAGTGTTCATGTAGCATTCTTCACGTGCAATTTTCTCACTTATCAAGGCATCATTTCATAAACTTTTTGATCCTAACATGTTCTACTAATTTCAATCATGAACTTTGGTGTTGGAACTTTTGGATTTCATCAAGAAATGAGTGAGTTATGGTGATCTGAAAATGAGGTTTCAAAACTGGAAAAAAATGTGAACAGCATGGCTTTGGTAGGGATGATGAGGTGTCTTGTTTTAATTGAACATGGTTCCAGTTCCTTTTACAGCGCATTTTTGCGAAAACATGTGTAATACTCTTTGAATATTAATTCTTCTTTTGTTTTCTAAAATTTTATTTTAATATTTTCTTCACTTCAAAAATTATGAAAAAATTATTTTAAACTTCTTTTTCAATATATTTTCATTTTTTTATTTTTATTTCATTTTTTTAATCATTTTTATTGATTAAATAAAATCATGTAAATAATTAAGGTTTTAATATTTCTTTTAAATCTTGAATTTTATTTTCCTATTTCTATTAAGTAAAAAAAATCCATAAAACATATTTTTGGACTCCACTCTGAGTTTATTACTTGAAATTATTTTTTTCCAATTTTGCAAAAAATTTGGTTGCATTTTAAAAATGATTTGGATATAATATCTTTTATTTGCATTAATTTTGTTAGTTTGTGTAAATAATTTTCTATTTTTTTTCCTTTTGAGATAAAATTCAAGAAAAATATGCCCTTGAATCCTTCTAATTTTCTTGACATTTAGGTTATTTTACATCAAATTTATTTGGCATTTTGATCTAATTGATTAATTTGTGAACTTAATTTCCTCTTTTAGGGTTTTTTCTTGATCATGCACATTAATTGATAAAAGTTCTAACTTCCTATACCTATAAAATCAGAGATGAAGTTGTTTGGAGTGCTTGAACATGTGGAGGCCATAAAAATCATTTTCTATAATTTTACAATGTGATTTCATATTTTTCAAAAATTATTTCCCAAAACCATCTAGTTTAACGCTTATACTTGATAGTTTTCCAAGTTTTCATTTCTAAACCAAACATCCACCTCAATCCAGGGACTCCAAATTTTATTTCTGACTTTTATTATACTTTAGGAAAAGAGGGTTTTAATTTCATAATTTTTCACGTCATTTTCATTTTTTAAAACTATTCTTGACTTAGGTGTGCATCTAGGGTGTTACCTTTGACTAATGTTTGTAAATTGAAAACTTTTGTACATGATTCTTGTTTGATTCTTGAAATAGCATGTGGTACAGACTTGAGGCATATTATGAGACAAATTCTTCAATCTCATTTGGTCTTGGGTGTTGATAGGTTGATAAACCAAATCCACTAAAATGGACGAATGATATTGATGATATTTGAAACTCTAGTCTCTTCCCTCTTCATCTTATCCCCCTTTCTTATTGTATTACATGTTATGGGATAATGATCTCTATATCACTTATCCAAACATGAGTTACATATATTTATATTGACCGGCCTCAAAATAGGTGTGACTCCTACATAAGTCCACTTACGATTGCTTAACATAGCGCTAAATTTTGTCCCGATCTGAGAAAATGATCATTCGTGGCCCAAACCTATGTTTGCAAGCCCAAGTATGTTAATTTGATCTCTTTGATCCACTAACATTGATATTCATTATTAAGAGGCTTTGGTTCTAGCAATCCTCCAATGGATCTTCATCAATTTTGGTCAACGCGGATCACTTAAACATCGTTGATCATTAAATATTGCCTTGAGAATTCTAAAATGGATGATATACTTGACAAAAAGCAAATGCAACTTGTTTTTGAGAGGCTTTGGTTCTACCAATCCTCTAATGAGTTCCAAATGCAAATTTCAAGATGGTTATCCAACTAACCATTAACATCTAACAATTGACTTTATTTTTATGCTTTTATTTTATACTTTTACTTTATTTACCATTTACTTTAACATTTACATTTCATGCTATTTTCATATTTTCTCACTTGAGCATTTACTTTTATGTCATTTTTTTTATTTTGCTCATTTGAGCTTTTCTTTTCCTTTTGAAGATACTTAATAATCAATATAAACCATAAAAAAAACTTTAATGATACTTGGACTATTTGGTTACTACCCTTGGCATTGTGGAGTATTGGACTTCTTGGACTTAGGAATAGAAACCTTGGCCTATATTGGAGACTTTGTAACCTTAACTGATATTTTGTCTGGAGTCCTTGAGGTTTACCTCAAGACATTGGGTTGTTTGTTTATTTTGTGTGTAGGTTATTGTGATTACATACTTTGTTTGTAATTTGGAATTCACCCGTATACAGCCGTTACTCTGCCCAATTTTTGTGAAGACTTAATACACTTGAAGTTTAGTTCTCTCAAGAGCTTGGTTGAAGTCCTCTGGGTTACTTTTTCTAGCTCATTTGCTACGGATAGTTATCCTTTTGGTATTGTAGTATTTCCCTTTTACTGTTTCCACTCTTTATTGCTTTCTATTGTATGATGGGACCTCTGTTGCTGATATATGTCAGGAGTCCCTCTGGTTTATTTAAAGACCTGTTTAAAGCAATTTTGTCGGTGTGCTAATTGTGATTGTTTAAAACCCTACCTTCGGAGTAGGTATTATGCTCGCGTGTTTATATTTGTGCCCGCATTGTATTACAGGTGAAAAGTCCTCAAAAGGAGGAGAGCATAAAGGGTTCGTAATCGATCTCCTCACATTCCAGTCCATGTCGTTCCTATGCTCAATTTCTACAAGTAGATGCTCTGAACATGTTCCCAAGATCTGGATGAATTTAAGCCCTTTAAAGGCAAGTGAAAAGGGTTTCCGCAATCGGATCCCCACGCTTTCTTTAGCTTATGTTGACCAACACTGATTCTTAGTGTACGCATGCACTATGTTTTTCCCCCAGATCTTTCTTGCCCTGGTAATTGATACCACGGTTAAGGACCCTTTTGCATTCCTATAATTCTAGAGCTTGTTGACTCGAGTGACAGGCTAGTTTCCCTTAGTTTTTTTTTTCCTTTCTTTGCATATGGCATCTTAAAACTAAAACTTCTTCTTGGAAAATCATAAAACATCTTTAATAAACTTAAATCCTTCTTCAAGGTAAAAAATACAAACCAATCTTAATTGTTTGTGCGCCTTTTGGCTTTGTTTTAAACTTTATCAATGGATGTTTTCCCATCCTTGCCATGATATTTTTTTATCCTTTCGCCGATGTTTCTCCATCGCACATGTTTGTTATCCTACTTTTATTCTCAATATCATTGTTAGGTGTGATGTTTTATCATCCGAATTGTTGATGTTTTTCCATCCTTACCATGATGTTTTGCCATCCTTACCAAGATGTTTTGCTATCCTTACCATGATGTTTTTCCATCCTTAACATGATGTTTTGCCATCCTTACCATGAAGTTTTTCCATCCTTACCTTGATGTTTTTCCATCCTTACCATGATGTTTTGCAATCCTTACAACTTATGTTTTGCCATCCTTGCCATGACTTTTTTTGTTATCTGTTATCTGATGTTTCTCCAGCACATATTCTTTTAGCCGATGTTTTGCCATTGCATATTCTTTAGCCAATGTTTCTCCATTGCACATGTTTATATCCTACCTTGATTCTCAATATCATTGTTAGGTGTGTTGTTTTGTCATTTGGTTTATTGATGTTTCGTCATCTTTTCCATGTTATCTTCGTATCTCTTAGCCGATGTTTCTCCATCACACATTCTTTTAGCCGGTGTTTCTCCATCGCACATGTTTGTTATCCTACTTTGATTTTCAATATCATTGTTAGGTGTAACGTTTCATCATCTTGTCTGATATTTTGCTATCATGCTAGCGTTTTATCGCCTTATTTGAGTTTGTGTTGCCATGGGATGTCTTTTCATCTCTTCTTGTTATTTTATCATCATTGTTGACATTCTTATTGTTATATCTGATGGTTTTCCATCTTGATTGTTTCTTTTATCTTCTTAACTAAAAAACACAAACCAACCAAAATATATGAGCCGAACTATGGCTGCTCTGATTCCTTGAAAGGGATACGTAGGCATTAGGGTAGGGCCCGAACGAGCACAACTTTTATTTTCCCTACATCATTTTCTCTTTTCTTTTGCATGCATTCCCTCTTTTCATTTTCTCTTAGCTATTAAGCTTTAGATATAGATTTACACACCCTTAGATTAGAACAAACAAGAGTGGATACCATAGAGTACTACGGGCGTGTGGGTGCTAATACCTTCCCCTCGCGTAACTGACTCCCTTACCCAATCTCTCGGTTGCAATACCGTGATTTCACCCTCTTCAGGTTTTCTCGATGTTTACCTTTCCCCTCTTGTGGGATAAAAGATATTCGGTGGCGACTTCATTAATTTTATATTAGATGACGGTCCGACCGGTTGTTTCAGTTGGAGACTTCACTGGGGAAAGTTAACTAAATGCTGGTCCATCTTGAAGTCGACCCCAGCTCATGTTTTCTTTTCTTTGGGTGTTTATTTTTTATGCTTTCATTTTATTCATTTATACATGTTTATCTGAGCATATGTTTGCATTGCATTTTATTGCTTTCCATATTGGTTATGTGTTGTGCTGGATTCTGGTTTTTCTTGGTGGGTGGGTTGTTCCATGAGGTAAAAGGCCCCATACCCAGGCTATGAGTGAATTCCATAGGAACTAGGAATAGAGTGGCCATGGCGGCTATGAGGCATGTGTCTTGTAGACTCGGCCATGAGACCCATGACTTTAGAGGAAGTTCAGATAGGTGTTACGTATGATGATAGAAACATATGAGATCTTGTACTCTTATTTGGCCTTTGATCTTACCATGACCTAGTCTTTATCCGTGAGTAGGGCGGGAATTATTATCACAGGTACAGATGGTGACTATTTGTTCTGTTGGAGATTATTTGCTCTGGTTATGTTGGTGACTTAAGTTTTGTTAGTGTCCATGTTCTGATAGTTACTGTGTGTTTTTTATGGTGACTTTGATACTGTCAGTGACTACTTGATCTCCTGGTTTTGTTCCAGACTTCTCACCTTGGAATGGCCGTTTATTTCGGCAGTTCAGCAGTTATATTTTATGACAGGGAGATTTTGGTCACATACATTTGCTGATCCACTTGGTACTTGGTTCTTTTGTATTCCAAGGTATTATCAGACCATTGATCCGGTGATATTCATTATTCAGTGTAGATACAGTGCAACCATTTTCTATGATTGTGGAACCTTGATCTCGTGTTCTTGCACATATAATCTGTTAATATCATTTTGACACACATGTTCTTTCCATTTCCAAGGAACCATGCTTGTAAGCTTTGTGTTGCACTTCTCTAACTTTTACTGGGTTAAAATCAAAATTAAAAGCATTCGGGTTCCTTGTAAATGTTCCAACATGGTATTTCATTCACTCATTCACATCATGCATATTCATGCATTCAAAACAAGTACTCAAAGTTGGGAATTCATATTCGGATTTGGTGCTCTCTTCAGAGTTATAGACTTGAATCCTTGTTGTCACATATTCAAAGATCATTTACGGAACAACTTCGTGGGGTTTTGGCAGGGATGAAGATTCAAATAAGGTTAGTTATGTTATACATGTAAGCCTTGGCCCGTAATCAGGAACTTTTCGAAAAGGAAGATAATCAGTTGAAGGCTCAGTAGAGTCGGGTCATGGAAGTCTTGATGATAGTGTCGATAATCCTACACTGACTGTTTCTACATGAGTTATTCTTTCTCCTCATCTTTTGGGATCTCTTTCAAACCATGGAGTGTTGTATGGGTCTCATCTATTATCTTGAGTACCTGGAATGTTTTTTTAGCATATGGTTCCCATTCCCTAGTGGACTTCAAGAGGATATCTTTTATCAGCAAGGACAGAATAGGTCTGGAGAGCGGTTTTGATCTCATGTTCAAGCTTTATTCTCATTTGTTTCCGCACTTGTTTGAGCT
The DNA here is from genome assembly GCA_948472305.1 of Vicia faba. NCBI lineage: Eukaryota > Viridiplantae > Streptophyta > Magnoliopsida > Fabales > Fabaceae > Vicia > Vicia faba. The sequence goes on from OX451741.1 coordinate 1,470,989,041, forward strand.
TAAGTGGGTTAGGATCTGTGCTTCAGTATCATCTACAATTCTCTTCCTAATCATGTTATCAACTCCATATGTGGTTACCATGCCGAGGTACCCAATTATTCAATCAGGGGCATTCTCCACAATTTTGGGCTGCCTGATCTTCTCGTCAACAGTCAGTGTTTATTCCCCAAGTGAATCCATGGGGTAAAGCTTTTAATAAAATATATAAGAAGACTGAGAAGTATGTTGATACCATCTCAACGCCTTACATCATGACACTTCCTAGTCTATTGGAAGTTCAGTTGATTAAGCTTCATGCTTTGGAGACTTTTCAGTTGATTAATCTCTCTCCTGATGCAAATTCTAAGTGTGTGTCTCTCATTCTGGGGAATTTGGCTGTGATGTTAAAGATTGCAAGAGAATATGGATTGCGCCTTTCTCATGTGGTAGAAGATACTCGGTGATTCAGGATATGCAACTTCGCTTGGTACATCATTCACCTTCTCTTTTAAGAGAATCTTTTGTAAGTATATTGTGGGGCACTCAGATATTCAGTCGAAGACGGTTTTTCATCCAAAGATAAATTCCAAGATTGGAGAAATTCAGAGATTGTGGTGTCCAGATCAGTGGGGAATCTCTTATCTAAATGAGCCTCAAGGATGCTGAATATCATTCGAAACAATCAGTCCATACGGAGTCAAGTCTCCTCAACATGGAAATTTCAAATTTCATTTGCATTTTCATTTGCAATCTTAATTGTTTTGTTCAGTAATTTCTTATATGCAAAACTTTTTCATCTTTTGAATGATTAATTATAACACATTTAATATGTTTGTCTTGAACTAATCCATTCGTTATCACTCTTATTTGTTTTACTATGTTTTTGATATTGAACTCTTGTTAATAAAGCAATGACTTTGGAGGGAGGATGACGAAAATTTACCTGGAAACTCAAATGGTATACTTTCGAGTAAAAACCTTGCTGACGATGTACAGGCCTTGTTTCAATCCCCAAACACTGGAGATATAAGGGAGATAGACCCTCGTTAACCCCTCCGAGCCTTCGAAATAAGAGTTTATTTTCTATTCAGAAAGAAAACCCTTATTTTTAAACCCGGGGTAGGGTAGATGTTCAGAAGGAGTGTCCCATTTAGGGATCACCATATTTTATCCCTTGCATTATGAGGTTGGGAAAATATCAAAACAACAATGGTTATTTCCTCACAAAAACTTGAGGTCGAGATTGAATCGATACAACAATGGTTATCCCTCACCGACCAAGGAATGAGGCAGTCACTTTCCTCCCAAAGTTCAAAGACTTAGGGTCACACGACTTGTTCAAAATGGAAAATATGAATAATAAAGAAACAAAAGAGCCCCGCTAAGTTGAAACTTGAAAACAATTCGCTTAGGCAAAAGTTAGGGCATCCTGCTGGACTCTCAAATTGAAATTCAAAAGAATTTATTCAGGAAAAAGTTAGGGAAAGAAAAAAAAATAATTTGAAAATCAGTAAAGGCAAAAAAGGATTATCCAATAAAAATCCTCATCAAAAGAAAAGTCGTGTGATCGAACACCCAAAAACCAAAGGTTAAGTGACTATCGTGTCCAAAAAATTGTTGTTGTTCCTCAACCATCATAAACTCTTTTGAGAGATGAATGCTTGTGTCGAATTAACTGAATGTGGGACTCGAGAACATCATGGAGAATTGGCGGGCACCAAAAATTTTGAGCCTTAAATCCTTTTTTCTAAAAGAATTTTGAACTAGGCCATGTTACAACCCTTAATAGTCCTAATTTAAGCATGGGTTAATTCGAAAGCAAAATTGTTACGAGAATACAATAACCTGACTCCTAGGAGACTTGTTAAAAACTTTTGAGTTGGTATCACTCCCTTTTTTATTTTCTTTGTACAAAAAAAATCGATGTTTCGGCATCTTTTCAATAAAAGTTTTCTAGCTTCAAGACAAGTATATGATTTGCATAAGATTTATCATTCATAGGATAAAACATTCTTTGCATATGAAAAGGTGCTTAAACATCATCTGAGCTTGCATAATGAGCTTCAAATGAAGAGTTTGAATATCCTAAGGGACAAATTGCTTCAGGGATCTGTTTAAAAGAATAATCTTAATCTGGGGGCATGCTTTCTAGTTACTCCCTTGAATTGAAGAAGACTAGTTTAAGAGGTTGATTAAGAACTATTTGTCTGATGATTGTGTGGAAGTTTTGTCTTCCCCCAAGCCTCTATTGAGCAATGGCTTATCGTTTCCAGTTGGTCCCAAAGGACATTTTTCTTCAAGCATCTGCTTGCGTGTGAAGTAGTTAGAATTGAGAAGTATGATTGTGTACTAGCTTGTATTAAGACGTAAGTCAATTATCTTGAGGAGGTGTCAGCTTCCCAACTCCGTGAACTTCTCATTCCTCTGTGAGCATGAGGTGAAGAAATGGTTTGTCAAGATTCTGCTAATCTGGGGAAATCAAGTCAGGATCCAATGACTCTCAAAGTTCTATTAATCTGGGGCAGTTATATCGAGATTCGACAAATCTCTCAAAGTGTCGAGTGATCAAAGTCTGTTGCCCAAGATTTATTGAAGCCACTTCTAATGTTGATTAGTCGGAAACCATGTTTCATAGTTTGTAACACTGGGGCAGTTCATCTGGATGATGCAGATCTCAGGAAGTCTTCTCGAGGAGAATCTTTTCAAAGGTTAGTCAACATGAAACAGTTACGTCGAGATTCGAAGAATCTCTCCATGGACATGTTGTGTCAGAGAATTACTCAGAGCTCAAATAAGCCGAGGCAGATTATCTCAAGTCAAAAGGACCCTATTCGGCAAAGTTGTCACATTATCTGGGGCACATTCAGTGATTTGTATCGCATGATTTTTCATGTGATTTTCTTATCTGCGTAATTCTCCATTACCAGAGCAACATCTTTTAAGACAATTAAAGTGTACCTAACTTGGGTCGTTTCCTCCTAGCAACACTGAAGTTTCTACTTCTCCCAAGAGAATATTTATTCCTCGAAGCAGAGCATTTTTACCCTGAATGAAGATTTGGTTGAATATCTTCTTATCCCCGGTGAAGTCACTTCATGAAGACCAAATCTATTTAAGATTAATCGTGGGTTTCAACAGAGATTTGAAGTTTCTATTGCTCCCCAGTGAATCTCCCAAAGCGAAGAAAATTTTAAGGATTGAATAATTTGAATTTTGGATTAAGAAGCGTATTATCCTCCAAGTGCTGGAAGTTTTGTCTCCCCAGTATCACCTAGCAAAGAGAATATATATTCCCTGAAGTGAAGTTTTCTCACCCCCAACCGAAGTCGAGAGTTCCTTCGGAAATTTATCCTGCTCCCCGGCGAAGTCACTTCATGAAGATTTCTTATTCAAGAATTTTCTATTTCCCTCCATAGTAGAAGCATGGTTTGAAGTTCGTTATGATAAGAATCTTTTATCATCCCCAGTAAAGACTATTCAAGTCTGTTATGTTTCTTAGCAAAGTCATGGGAGCATCATTTCACTTCCTCAGAGGAGGATGTTTATGAGGATTTCTTGTCCAAGATTTCCCATTCCCCAATGGTGCTGCCTTATTAGAGATCTCGTTCTCAGGAATTTTCATTCCCCTAGCTGATTTATGTTGAGGTTTATTTCATCTCTCCGGTAAAGACCTTTGTATGAGACCTCTTATCCAAAATTTATCCTTTCTCTAGCGGAGCTGCCTTCGGAAATTTCTTATTCAAAAATCCTCATCTCCCATGTGAAGTTGCCTTATCAAGAAATCTCATGCTCAGGAATTCTCATTTCTCCAATGGAGTTATTTCATCGAAAGCCCTTATTCACAGATTCTCTCTTTTTCCAGTAGGTCTCAATCCTGGATATTGATAAGTGTTACTTCTCCAAAAGAGTATGCTATTATGGTTGCTAGCCCCATGATAGAGCATCATAACAAGATTTTATTCTGATTGAAGCACATCCTTATTCCCCAGCGGAGCCGAAGATTCTCGTATTTCCAGTAGTAGCATATTTTATTGAGTTTCTCATACGAAGACTATTTCATTCCTGACAAGAGTTCTTTTTGTAAGGCCGTTTACCCCAGCATGGATCTTCATATCCTTGGCAATATAAGGGCTCTTTATCCCTAGTAATAAAGTATGGTTGAAATATTTCCTCAGGCGAGTTCTAAACCTGAAGCTTAGGGTTCAAAGATGCCCTCATTTTCCCCAGGTAAAGATTGGTACTCCCCAGCGGTAGCATCCCCGGGTTGGTCTGGTTAGATTTCTTTTGTCTAAGAACTTCTAAGATTCCCCAGTCAAAGTCACTTTCATTAAAGACTTACATCAGAAGGTCCCAGCTCCCAACAATGTTCTCTTTATCCATGGAAGGAGATATTGGATCTTTTCCCCAGAAGGTCAAGAAATGGAACATAGGTCAAGATTTCTTCTGCACTGCAATCTATTTTTGTAGTTTTCTCCCAAGGAAGTTATCCCCAATGAGAAATTGACAAGTTATCAAACAAAAGTCAGTTTTGATCTGATCTTCTCTAGCAGAATTTGGAATTTATTTTTGTAAGTCTTATCAGGGTTCGGCCTGTGGTTATTGGTCTTTTCGTTTCACCAATATGGGGAAGTTAAGTATAGGATCAATCTATTAAAGTTACACTACTCTAGGGCAAAATATCAATGATGGTACAAACCCCATAAAGTCCTCTCAAGGAATTGTCATTCACTCTGTAAGTTGCAGCTTGTTAGCACCAATGTGAGACTCTTACCTCTAACTGTTGAAGGTTAGAATAAGGAATTCCCCGCAAAGTTGCTTCTTCTCAGCATTGTCATATGAGGGATTCTCAAGGCGGATAAGGTTTTTGGATACCTTTATTCTCCAACCAATTCTGGATGAGCATTATCTCATTTCTTAATAAAGACTATTCCTAGCCGAGTTTACCTTCCTATTTGAATTATCATTGAAGTTTGCATTCGAAAGTTCTCATTTTCCCACCTGGTTTGGACTTGGGGCATCTAATATCACAAAAATCCTTTATCATCCTCAGTAGGGTTGATGTTGGATGAGATTTCCATATCCTCTGTAAAGTCAATACTGCGTGAATATCTGCATGATCCATCCAATGGTTGCATTCCAAAAGTTTAAAAATCTCCAACAAAACGTTCTTCAATAGAGTTTTATTTCCCCGGTGAAGTCTCGTTTCCTCAACAGACCTTTGTTCCCCTGCAAATGTTTTTACCCCTCCTGTCTGGTTTGTTATATCAGTGGCATCCTCAACACAGCTGTGCGCTTTCTTTTCCAAAGATTACAGTCTTTCCCTGATCTTCTCCAAAAATGTCCAATATTCATTTGCCATCCCTCTCCAAAAGCTACAGTGTTGATCTGATCTTCTCTAGGAGTTTGCAATTTATTTTTGCAACTCCTCTCTGTGTTTGTATCCCGTTCCTACCAGTTACTCATTTGTTACTCCCCGCAGAGTCTCGTCTCCTAAAGGGTTTCTCTCCAACGTTTCCTCGTATCTTCTCCTCTTCAGTAGATTTTGCAATTTATTTTTGCAAAGTCTTGTCAGATTCTGACTTCTTGGTTGGTGGCTTCTCGTTCGACCATTCTCCAGTGAAACGCTTAAACATGCATCATTACATTGCATCTACCAAAATGCGTAGCATTTCCATTATATGGAGCATTACGCTATATAAAAAAATAATTCAAACATGCATCAGAACATAACCCATTACTGTTCCTATTTCCCCCAGTGAATTTTATAATTCCTCAGGTTATATCCCTAGCGAGGTCTTCACCCTCATTATCTAAGTTTCACCCCATACAAATATCCTCTTGATGTTAATCATTTGATTGGTTGAGTGTCCACTCTTGATTGTAGTTCAGTTTTTCCCAGACACAGTCTTCTCGGGTCTGCACTATCTTAGTCGGTTCATTTCAATGTCTATTGATGTACCTTTTGAATACCGGTTTCGCCCTGGTATTCACTTTCAGCAGGTTTTTAGTTTTACGCCCTAATCACCTCGCTTTGGGTCGAGCTTTGAGTTTCGTCCCCTCACCCATGCATGAAATCTAGTTTTGTCCTGGTACTCGTCTAGTTTAGTTTCACCTAACTAGTTATTGAGTTGAGTTTCTCCTCGTTTTTGTTTTCATACCTTGGACCCTTTGATGGTGTTCGTTTACCTAGTGTAGTGTTCGTGTTGCATCCCTGGTTGAAATCAGTCTCTTTTGATCCTTGGATTCTTCTATCAGTTTTCTTCACTGTTTATACATTGATCTGAGACCAGTAGGTGCTTTGAGAAACATGTGCTCTCATCACTTTGCTTTGGGTTGAGTATCGATCTCGTCGCCTGTGCATGAATTCCAATTTCATCCTGGTACTCATCTAGTTCAGTTTCTCCTAACTTGTTAATGAGTCGAGTTTCGTCTCGTTTTTTTTGTTTTCATACCTTGGACCCTTTGACGGTGTTCGTTTATCGAGTGCAATGTTCATGTTGTGTCCCTGGTTGAAATCAATCTATTTTGATCCTTGGATTCTTCTATCAGTTTTCGTCATTATTTATCCATTGATATGAGACCAACATGTGCTCTGAGAAACATGCACTCTCATCACTCTTGCTATGGGTCGTGTTTCGCCTCGTTACCTGTGCATGAAATCCAGTTTTGTCCTGGTACTCATCTAGTTTAGTTTCGCCTAACTATTTTTTGGGTTGAGTTTCATCTCTTTTTGTTCTTGACTCTTGGGATTCTTTCAGTTCCTTCAAACTGTCTATCTTAGGTTGAGATTTACAGGTACTCCTAGAATCACGCACTCTAGCCACTTTGCCCCGCGTACTTTTTTCTTTTCCAGAGTCTAGTCTCTCCTATTATCTATAGTTTGAGTCTTATCTCATCCCTTTTTGAAGCCCAGTTTTTCCCTGGCACATTTATTCTGAATTTTAGTTTCGTCTACTCTTCTAAGTTTTAGCTTTGTTTCAACTTTATTAAATTCTACGTCATAATTTCATTCTGACGCGTATCTTGGGAGGTCCAATGTTCCTTAAACCCGCTGTTTGAAAAATCAAATCTTGTTTGGTATCTTATTAGTTTCGCGTCTGCTGGCATTCTTTGTATTTGGGGGGTTCTTTTGTTTCTTCAAGAGTGTAAATTTTTGGGTTCTTTCATATTCAATCATCTTCAACTCTGAACACTCGAAAGTTATCTCTTTTCTCGCTTATCATGTTAAAGATGTTTGAATAGGGGCAGCTGTTACACCCCAAAATTTACCCTCTTGATTTAGGCTTATGTTTCATCATAAACATCCTATTGCATTGCATTCATACATTGTGTAAGGATCAAAGTATTTTTGGTATCAAGTATCCCTCAAGCTTTGGAAGATTGATTGTATTAAAAAGTTGCTCAAGGAGGGCCTTATTATCTAAACCTATGGATCTTTCAAGCCCAAAGGTATCACATATCTCAAGATATCTTATCCACCTCATTGGATCATTAGAAGATTGAGTATTGTGCTGTTTATAAGGAAAATCACATCCTTTGGATTCATCAGTCAAAATTAGGGGTTTGCCCAGGTTGGAGTTATCGGGGTCTAGATGATCCAAGTATTGAAGCATCATTCTTTTATAATCATTAGAATCAATTTTTTTCAAAAAGCCTCTCTTGATGCCCATATGAATTAGGGGTTTGAAGCTTGACTAGTTATCTCCTAGTGTAGAGTGCAAAACTAGCGTTTGAGTTTTAATCAGGAGATCTTTGTATTTTTGGGAAATTCTTGATCCCATACTTCTCTACATAGTCATGATCATCTATCATTGGAAGTTTGATCATCAACTTTGGCTTGAAAGGGTTCAATTGATAAAAAGGGGTAAATTGGTCATTTTGTCAGAAGACAGTCAAAATCAACTGTTGACCAAGTGGGATTTTTGTCAACCATCAATTCAATATCCCTATTCTCATATTTCATGGTCACTATTGGCAAAAATATCAAGAGGAAGTGTGAATTGGAGATAACTTGTCAAGGAAGTTATTTGAATTCTTGAAATTTTTCTAAGTATCCATAGGGCTGAATTTTGACTAGCTACAATTTTTTCAATTTTTATTGAAAATGAGTAAACTTTATATTCCTAGAAAGAGGATAAAAAATTAACCAACCTTTTAGGAGTGGCTACAAGTCCATAAAATGAAAGGATAAAAATTTATGAAGCTTGGAAGATTTTGACACTTAGTGAAATTTTGGTTAAAAATGCAAACATTTGACTTCTTCATGTCCATTTTTGAATGACCATTTTGACTCAAATAAAAAAGTTGGCAAAATGAAAGTTGTAGATTGAAGTTTTCTCTTCATTTTTCATTCAAGAATCATCTCAAATGGTTAAGTGTAGAGAAAGATATGATGATTAGGATTTTGAGCTTAAAACTAAATTTTTGCCTAGCACAAGGCAAGGCACGCACACTAGGCAGTCATTTATCAAACATTTTGTGGGCGCGCATTCATCATCACTTTTCTATGTGAAATATTCACTATTTTGAAAAATGTCCAACATCAAATTTCAAGCCCTAAATGTGAGGAACAACTTTTCTTCAGAAAGTTTCTCCAAATTCTTCCTACATTTTGAGATATAATTGTGAGAAGTAGGCACCATGCATGTTGAATTTTCTGCCCATCAAGCCATCACGCGCGTGCAGCCAGGCCTGGCATTTTATCAAACAGTTTGTAAGTACGTGTTCATGGCCAAATATCTCATTGATTCAAGCCTCATTTTGAACATGAAAGTTGGAGTATGAAGTGTCCTCTACATTTTTTTATTTAAAGTTTATCACATTCCATGCATTGTGGAGAGAGATATAAGGAGGTAAAGAGGTATGCATAAAATGGTGAGTTTGCATGAAAATGCGTGAATTTTTTGTGCCAATACAAACTCCATTTTACATCTCACACTCCAACTCTTGTTCACTTATCCAAAGGCACGTGATTTGCACTCTCACTCACTCAAAATTGCAGCACATCACTCCCTCTCTCATTCTTTCCATTTCTCTCACTCTCTCTTTCCACATTCTATATAAAGCATTGCACTCAACATTAAATAGGGGGTCGGTGGGAAGATTTCAAGTCAGTAGCAAGCTATTCTCTCCTTCTCTCAAACGAAATCCTCTCTCTCTCTCTCTTAGAATTTCAAACTTCCACCATTGTTAAGCAAGCTTCTACAACTTTCAAACATCTTCGCATCTCTCTCTACTTATTATCTCGTCACATTCAAGCAAGCTTCTCTCAAGTTTTCTTGCTCTTTATTTGAGCTCAAGCTTCATGCAAATTCATTGCAAGGTAGATAATCCATTTTCTCTCTCTACTTCAACTTGCATTTTCTTTTTAAATCCATGAACCTTTTGAAAAATACAATTACATATTCATAATCCTTTCATTTTTATGGCAATTTTCATTATTGGATCGTTTAATTTGGTGGAGAATTGAAGGAGAAAAGTGAATTACAAAATTGTTTGATGTAATGTGTAAATCAAAAAAAGTGTTTATGTAGCATTCTTCACGCGCGACTTTCTCACTCATCAAGGCATCATTTCATAAACTTTTTGATCCTAACATGTTCTACTAATTTCAATCTTGAACTTTGATGTTGGAATTTTTGGATTTCATCAAGAAATGAATGAGTTATGGTGATCTGAAAATGAGGTTTCAAAACTGGAAAAAAAAATACGTGAGCGGCATGGCTTTGGTAGGGATGATGAGGTGTCTTGTTTTAATTGAATATGGTTCCAGTTCCTTTTACAGCGCATTTTGGCGAAAACATGTGTAATAGCCTTTGAATATTAATTCTTCTTTTGTTTTCTCAAATTTTATTTTAATATTTCCTTCACTTCAAAAATTATGAATAAATTATTTTAGACTTCTTTTTCAATATATTTTCATATTTTTATTTTTATTTCATTTTTTTATCATTTTTCTTGATTAAATAAAATCATGTAAATAATTAGGGTTTTAATATTTCTTTTAAATCTTGAATTTTATTTTCCTGATTCTATTTAGTAAAAAAACCCCTAAAAAATATTTTTGGACTCCTCTCTGAGTTTATTACTTGAAATTATATTTTTTTTCCAATTTTATAAAAAATTTGGTTACATTTTAAAAATCATTTGGACATAATATCTTTCATTTGCATTAATTTTGTTAGTTTGTGTAATAAATTTTTCTATTTCTTTTTTTCCTTTTGAGATAAAATTCAAGAAAAATATGCTCTCTGATCCTTTTAATTTTCATGACATTCAGGTTATTTTACATCAAATTTATTTGGCCTTTGGATCTAATTGATTAATTTGTGAACTTAATTTCCTCTTTTAGGGTTTTTGCTCGATCATGCATATTAATTGATTAAATGTTCTAACTTCCTATACCTATAAAATCAGAGATGAAGTTGTTTGGAGTGCTTGAACATGTGGAGGCCATAAAAATCAATTTTATGGAATTTTAAAATGTTATTTCATATTTTTTACAAATTATTTCCCAAAACCATCTAGTTTAAGGCTTATACTTGCTAGTTTTCCAAGTTTGCATTTCTAAAGCCAACTTCCACCTCAATCCAGGGACTCCAAATTTTACTTATGACTTTAGGACGTTAGGGTTTTAATTTCATAATTTTTCAATTCATTTTCATATTTTAAAACTATTCTTGACTTAGGTGTGCATCTAGGTTTTTACCTTTGACTAATGTTTGATTCTTGAAATAGCATGTGGTACTGACTTGAGGCATATTGTGAGAGAAATTATTCAATCTCATTTGGTCTTGGGTGTTGATAGGTTGATAAACCAAATCCACTAAAATGGACGAATGATATTGATGATATTTGAAACTCTAGTCCCTTCCCTCTTCATCTTATCCCCCTTTCTTATTATATTATATGTTATGGAATAATGATATCTATATCATTTATCCAAACATGAGTTACATATATTTCTATTGACCGACCTTAAAATAGGTGTGACTTCTACATAAGTCCACTTACGATTGCTTAACATAGCGCTACATTTTATCCCGATTTGAGAAAATGAACATTCGTGGCCCAAACCTATGTTTGCAAGCCCAAGTATGTTAATTTTATCTCTTTGATCCAATAACCTTGATATTCATTGTTATGAGGCTTTGGTTCTAACAATCCTCCAATGGATCTTCATCAATTTTGGTCAACGCGGATCACTTAAACATCGTTGATCATTAAATGTTGCCTTGAGAATTCTAAAATGGATGATATAATTGACAAAAAGCAAATGCAACTTATTGTTGAGAGGATTTAGTTCTACCAATCATCTAATGAGTTCCAAACTCAAATTTCAAGATGGTCATCCAACTAACCATTAACTTCTAACAATTGACTTTATTTTTATGTTTTTATTTTATGCTTTTACCTTATGTACCATTTACTTTAGCATTTACATTTCATGCTATTTTCATCTTTGCTCACTTGAGAATTTACTTTTATGTCATTTTTTTATTTTTATCACTTGAGATTTTCTTTTATTTTTGATGATACTTAATAATCAACATAAACCATAAAAAAAACTTTAATGGTACTTGGACTATTTGGTTACTATCGTTGGCATTGTGGAGTATTGGACTTCTTGGACTTAGGAATAGACCTTGGCCTATGTTGGATACCTTGTAACCTTAATTGATATTTTTTTCTGGAGTTCTTGAGGTTTACCTCAAGACATTGGGTTGTTTGTTGGTTTTGTGGTGTAAGTTACTGTGATTACATACTTTGTTTGTATTCTGGAATTCACCCGTATACAGCCGTTACTCTACCCAATTTTTGTGAAGACTTAATACACTTGAATTTTAGTTATCTCAAGAGCTTGGTTGAAGTCCTCTGGGTTTCTTTATCTTGCTCATTAGCTACGGATAGTTATCCTTTTAGTATGGTAGTATTTCCCTTTTACTGTTTTCGATCTTTTTTACTTTCTATTGTATGATGGGTCCTCCGTTGCTGATATATGTCAGGAGTCCCTTTGTTTTATTTAAAGACATGTTTAAGGAAATTTTATCGGTGTGCTAATTGTGATTTTTTAAAACCCTACCTTCGGAGTAGGTATTATGCATGCGTGTTTATATTTGTCCCCGCATTGTATTAGAGGTGAAAAGTCCTCAAAAGGAGGCGAGCAGAAAGAGTTCGTAATCAATCCCCGCACATTCTAGTCCATGTCGTTCCTTTTCTCACTTTCTACAAGTAGATGCTCTAAACATGTGCCCAAGATCTGAATGAATTTAAGTCCTTTAAAGGCAAGTTAAAATGGTTCCCGCAATCGGATCCCCACGCTTTCTTTAGCTCGTTTGGACCAACACTGATGCTTAGTGTACGCATGCACTATGTTTTTTCCTCCAGGTCTTTCTTGCCCTGGTAATTGATACCACGGTTAAGGACCCTTTTGCATTCCTATAATTCTAGAGCTCGTTGACTCGGGTGATACGCTCCCCTTGGTTGTGGCTTGACCCCTGGTCTGATGCTTGGTTGCTTGTCTATCGCGGGACCTCCCTTTCTATTACTAGGACTGCGCCTTGTAGGTGTTTGATATTCGAGTGGTACTCGAGTTGTTGTTTGTCCAGATGTTTCGCCATCTACTTGCTTGTTTTTGTCGCAGGATCTGTGACATTTTTACCATGTTCCTTTAGGATTACTCGTGTAGGGTTAGTCCTCAAGCTAGACCTTAGGATAGGTATCCATGCATGCTAACATAGATAAAAATTCCCTCTTTCATCCTTCACGTTAGGATCAACCATTGTATGATAAAATTAGGGGTAGTGATAAGCTATTTTCCCTTAGTTGTTTTTTTCCTTTCTTTGCATATGGCATCTTAAAACTAAAACTTCTTCTTGGAAAATCATAAAACATCTTTAATAAACTTAAATCCTTCTTCAAGGTAAAAAATGTAAAGCAATCTTAATTGTTTGTGCACCTTTTGGATTTGTTTTAAACTTTGTCAATGGATGTTTTGCCATCCTTGCCATGATATTTTGGTATCTTTTCGCCGATGTTTCTCCATCGCACATGTTTGTTATCCTAATTTGATTCTCAATATCATTGTTAGGTGTGATGTTTTATCATCCGAATTGTTGATGTTTTTCCATCCTTACCATGATGTTTTGCCATCCTTACCATGATATTTTGCCATCCTCACCATGATGTTTTTTCATCCTTACCATGATATTTTTCAATCCTTACCATGATGTTTTTCCATCCTTACCATGATGTTTTTCCATCCTTACAATGATGTTTTGCAATCCTTACCATGATGTTTTTCCATCCTTACCATGATGTTTTTCCATACTTACCATGACGTTTTGTCATACTTACCATGATGTTTTTCCATCCTTACCATGATGTTTTTCCATACTTACCATGACGTTTTGTCATACTTACCATGATGTTTTTCCATCCTTACCATGATGTTTTGCCATCCTTACCATGATGTTTTTCCATCCTTACAACTGATCTTTTTCCATCATTGCCATGACTTTTTTTGTTATCTTTTAGCCGATGTTTCGCCATCGCATATTCTTTTAGTCGATTTTTCACCATCGTATATTCTTTAGCTGATGTTTCGCCATCACACATGTTTGTATCCTACCTTGATTCTCAATGTCATTGTTAGTTGTGTTATTTTATCATCTAGTTTATTGATGTTTGGCCATCTTTGCCATGTTATCTTCCTATCTCTTAGTCGGTGTTTCACCATCGCACATTCTTTTAGCCGGTGTTTCGCCATCGAACATGTTTGTTATCCTACTTTGATTTTTAATATCATTGTTAGGTGTAATGTTTCATCATCTTGTATGATATTTTGCTATCATGCTGGCATTTTATTGCCTTATTTGAGTTTGTGTTGCCATGCGATGTCTTGTCATTTCTTCTTGCTATTTTATCATCATTGTTGACATTCTTTTTGTTCTATCTGATGTTTTTCCATCTTGATTGTTTCTTTTATCTTCTTAACTAAAAAAAACAAACCAACCAAAATATATGAGCCGAACTACGACTGATCTGATTTCTTAAAAAGGATTTGTAAGCATTGGGGTAGGGCCTGAATGAGCACAACTTTTATTTTCCCTACATTATTTTCTTTTTTCTTTTGCATGAATTCCCTGTTTGCATTTTCTCTTTGATTTTAAGCTTTAGACATAGATTTATACACCCTTAGATTAGAACAAACAAGTGTGGATACCGTAGAGTACTACGAGCGTGTGGGGTGCTAATACCTTCCCCTCGTGTAACAGACTCCCTTACCCGATCTCTCGGTTGCAATACCATGATTTCACCCTCTTCAGGTTTTCTCGATGTTTACCTTTCCCCTCTTGTGGTATAAAATACGTTCGGTGGAGATTTAACTGATTTTATTATCAGATGACTGTTCAGCCAGTTGTTTCACACCTGCCAAGGTGATTTCGCATCTCTCAAATGAGGTATTAATCAACTGATCAAATCTTGATTACACAGATACAATGACTATTGTCAATGTCTTGTTGAGTTTAAACCACAACTTAGTTTTCTCAAGGTATTACACAATAAAATAATTAACAATGTGTACAAAGATGTTTTCTAGACAAAACGATATCACTACATTGATGTATACACAATTTGAATAACACAAGATAGAAAGATAATAAGATTTCTCTTTTTCAGTGTGAAGTAGTGTTGTGTGTGATTTCTCCTTGAAATCTTCTTTATATAGGTGATGCATGAGTGACATGAGAGGATGGTTTTGGAAGGTTGATAAAGTGTAGTTAATGTTCTTTCCAAAATTAGAGATCCTGTCTTTATTCAGCAGTTACTTTTGTTTTTCAATGAATAAATTGTAACACTTCAGAACATGATTTCTTGGGATCATATCAGAAGATGAATGTTACCGTTAAGACTTCCTTAGTTCTTTCCAGAACTTTACTGAATATCTGAGTTTTTGTTCGCAGCATTGATGCATTGAGAAGTTGTAACATTAGAACTTCTTCATTTAAGCATGTCACACGGATCTGTTTATAAGTATGATGTGTCACAATGGAGCTTCAAAAACTAAAATTTCTCATCTTATATTCTTCTTACATCAAAATTTCCCTGCATATAAAAAAACATTATTAGAGAGCATATTTGTTCTTTATGTATCATGTGTGTTATCATTAAAACTCTTACATGGATGCAGAACCAAACTATGTTCTAACAATCTCCCCCTTTTTAATAATGACAAAAACTTGTATATTTTTATAGAATACTTAAGAACATAAAGAATTAAAGTCTCCCCCCGAGTTTGATACTCAGATTAAAAAAATACTTCCCTTAAGATGTTATGATAAGTGCTTTGAGATGGAAGATTTTGATGCGTCCACAACAAAAGTTACAATCAGAGGTTGTTTTTCAATAGATTTTTCATGTTTTCTTTCAGAGGATAAAATAGAAGTTATGATATTAAAAATGTTTGAGACTGAGTCTCAATATTGTTATATTCAAAATATCTTACGTTCTCCTCTTTTTTTATCAAGAATCAAAAAGAAATAAAAACACATAAGTAAAAACTATGCATTTTGTATTCAAAGTAGATTAATAGAAACAGAAGGAGGTAGATAACTAGAATATTTAAATAAGAAACAAATATTAGAAACAAAACAATTTTTTAGAGCTATGGTTGAGGAGGTGGACGTCGTGCGAACAAGGCTTCCAAAAAACTCTAGTTCTGATTGTTTGATTCCTCTTGTTTCCAAAGCATCCCCTTAATTTCCTTGCTGGTTTGATCCTGCTTGTCTAATATTTCTTTAAACACAACATTTTCTTTCTTCAACTCCACCAGAGTTTTCAGCACAAGAGAAGATGAGGTTGTTTCAGCATAAAAGATCATATTCTCAAAACTTACTGTAGTTGATTCTGGCGTAGGAGATTCTTTGATTGCCTTGTCTTTGTCTTGAAACTTGACCAGATGAAGAGGTTCAGGAGACGGTTCATTAAACTCTGATGTATGAGGGGCTTCCCAAGGGGTGTTCTCCAGTAGAAGGAGGGGTTTCTTTACCCAGTGTCGTAGAACTTGATCCTTGAAAATTTTTAGGTGATCACAGAAGTTCTTTTGAGCAATTTCATAGCTAAGCTAATTTAGCTTCAAAGTTTCAGAGTTAAACCATTTTTTGAGCTGATTCCAGTGAGAATCAGAAGCAGCTAGATTGAGATTCTCCATGAAAGCTAGCTTTAGGGAGTTAACCCATTCCTTTATTACTTTTTCAAAAATCAACAAATATTTACCAACATCTGCTTTGGATATTTTTGGTGTTGGTTTGGGAACGAAAATTTTCTAAGAGCTTGTGACAAGATTGTCCCAATATTCTAAATCAATGATTGTTCTGAGGGGATCTTCTAGGTAGTTATTTGGAGAGGGAGAATCAGAAAGAATTATAGGTGATTTGGGTGGTGTAGAAAGATAGGGAGATGGAGGATCTGGTATGGAGAAGGTTTGTGATGTAGTTATGGCGATTATTGATGGTTGAGAGATAGAGAGAGGCCAAGTGATGACAGGGATGGATGTTGTGGTATCAGAGTCAATATTTGGATTTTCGGTTTGGGGAGCTTCAAATAGTGGATCAAATTGATCAATATTAGAGAGAACTTGTGCAAGTTCTGGCTGAGTCTGATCAAAATGGGTAGAAGGTGGATTAATCAGGTGATTGTTTATAGGTATTGAAGTGCCAACATCTAGGTCAAAATCATCAAGGTTTTGAGGAGATAGATCTTCTGTTGGCCTTGGAGATGATGGGGTTTCAGATGTTGATAAAATACTGATTCAATAACAGAAACAAAAGACGAGTTGCCTTTCTTTTTGGAAACTTTTGGGGTCTTCTGAGAAGTTCCTTCTCCATCTGCTTTTATTTTTCTTGATTTTCTGGGAGCAACTTCAAGAGGTTGTTTCCTTAGATAAATAATGTTCACATATGGAATTGTACCATCACTCTTGCAGGCTTCCAAATACCTGAGAACAATTTCTGGAGATGAGTCTACTTGAGTGAAGAGGAAAATTCGTTAGATCTTTGATTTTGTTGGATGGTTGGCCAGTGAAAATAATTTCTTTTGAGACAGTTGTTAGGCCAGAGCCTTTCTCTGCCATTTCACTGCATCTTATGTTATTGCCGTCATGATCTATGAGTTTCCCAATAAGGTCTTCAATGATGATGATCTTTTTTCCTATAATGTAGGACGTTAGCTGATGATTTGAAGATGTGGCATGGATCTAGAATTCTTTTACTAGTTTTGGAAAAACTGGACCTATGAGACGATCAAAATATTTTCCACATCCTTAGAACTCAACATCAGGGGTTAAGTCATACCCATTTTCTTTCATGCTAACGAAATCGATAATAATCTCACAAAGAACTTCCAGAGAATTAATGGGTGTGAGAAGCGTTCTTGATGGTTTGATGTACCTTTATTCATTTGAGGAGGAAGATCCAGGAATGATTTAAGAAAGTTGAGGAATTTGTTGAGAGGAAGCTATTTGTTCACAGACTCTTTTGGGGTTTTTGAAAAATGAACAGACGAAGAGAGAAAAGTGAGTGAGAGTGAATATATGATAGTGTTTATGAAAGAGTGAAGTACAAATAGTTAATGAAAAAAATAGCAGTTTTAAATTAAAAGAAAAGGATTAAAAAAATGATTACGTGCATTTAATGATTCCTGAAAAGAGGTATAGTGTGAAGATATCAAACAGTTACCGATTTGACTCGATCCTCAATGCACCAACTCAATTGTTTCAGTCCCTTTATAATTTGAACACGTGTTTAGCCTTAGAGGCTTATTGTACCCAAATTTTCCCCCCTAAGATCCCTCTATCATCTCATGTCAACTCAATCACAACAAGATCATACTAGGGTTTAGTTTCTTCTTCTTACCTTTGGGTTTGCTCATGGGAAATAACCAAGCACCTTGAATTATATATTATGATCATCTATGTTTTGTATTAATTAATTTTTAATTAATACAATGAATGTTTGCTCTAATTTATGATGTTATAGGTGAAAGCACAACACATTCCATCAAGTGGATCTATAGGTTCATGAGTCTATTTCCATGCCTACTTCAGCAAAGCTTCATTGATATTCAAGCTTCATCATTTAAGGTTCTTTGAAGTGATATCATGACAAGATCTACCATGTTTATCATGCCTCAATTTGTCAAAGAAATTCAAAGGATGCAAGATTTGATTGAAGAAGTTTGACCTAATTGGACAAGTTCTTGTTTTCTTGTTCACAAGTGCACATTTCCCTCCATTCTTAATATTAGGAGTTGGTTTTTGATGCTATGGTTTCTCATTATCTTCCTCAACAACTTCTATTTACATTACAAAATTATTTGTGCAAGAAAGTTTTCCAAATTGAAAAAGGTTTCCAAAGCATTTTGTTGCTCTATTAGCTAGGGTTTTGAACTTCTAAGGGCTATATCTTGCTCATCTTTGGGTATTTTTGAGTGATTCAAATGACATGCTTCTCTTTAAAGGGTTATCAACAAATCACTTCAAAATTTTAAAGAAAATTTCATGTGGAAGATACCTAATGATTGAGAAAGATTACAAGTCCTCTAGATAGGCCATCAAATTCCCTTGTGTGACTTCAAAAGATCATAACTTGGTCAATTGTTATCTCCTAGAACCCATTCTTTTTCCATAATGATCTTTAGTATGTGAACTTAAACTATTATTTATGTGAAAAGTTTGAAAATGAATAGAAGATGCCCTAAGGATGCAAAAGATTATAGGTCATCTCATGAATTTTCACCAATTTTGCAAGACCATAACTCTTTCAATACTTGGTATTTTAGAGTGATTCAAGTTCCACAATTCACTTTGGGAATTCTATTTCAAGATAGCATCATTGATCAAAGCAAGATTTTGAAGGAAGGCCTTGTTTGGAATCAAAACATTATAGTTCATTTTAAAAAAAAAAATTTAATTTTTTCTAAGTATAAAAGTCAACATCTTTTTCTCAACTTTGACTCATCATAACTTTCAGCTCAAGTATCCACTTGATTACATTTTTTTCACATTGTGAAGTTTGTGATCTCATCTTTCCAACAGATCAAGAATCAAGTCACAAAGCTTCCTGAATTGTGCACACCATGATTTCAAAGTTGGTACCTTGAAGCTGATGTTTCTCAAACAGTCAGAAATCAAATTCCATAATTTGACTTCTAATCACCAAATTTGTGTGTGTTTTCTACTTAAATATGATTAGCATAAACATGTGGATGATTTAGAGTGTCAAAACATATCATTTGGATGAGTTTTGATGCACATGTGATCACACTTATTTCATGAAAACAGGTGTGCATAATTTCCCTCCAAATTGCATCATTCACCTCTCCTCTTGATTCCATTCACTTATCCTATAAATAAGGGCTTTATCCCACTCATTTTTGCAAGCTTAGATAGCCAGAATCACCTTGCAAAACTCACTCTTGAATCCACTTTTTTGCAACTTCGAATTTGGTTTTACGACTTTCCTCAATCCATTTTCTTTGTCAAATATTCATCCTTGAACTTCAGTGAAGCTAACAGAAGAAGAACCAAGCTCTAAGACTTCCTAAATCGTGCTAGCCAAGTCAAGTTTCAGAGCTCTGAATTTGAACTTCCATAGGTAGATTCCTTCATTAATTCTATAAAACTTTGATATTGTATTGAAGCTCTCATCATTCTGATCCTAGTCGCAACACTTGTTTTCAACTGGAAATGAGTTTTGGCTATGAATTTTCAAATCACCTTTCAAATCTTTCTTTCCAAAATGATTGAGCTACACCTTACATAAATTTTTGTGAGGGTACCATTAAAATCGTCTTGAAGAGACGAAGCGAATGGTACCGGTCTCGAGCTCTAATTTTTCCATTTCAGAGACCTGCAATTCACGTGGCTGGAGGTTGAAGATGACCAATGTGTCATCTCTCAACCAATGATATCGTGCCATTTTTTTTTTCAAATTCTGATTTTAATAAATGATTAAATATTTTATTCACTAAGGACCATGATAAGCACAACGCGTCTGATCCATTGGATTAGCTTACTAACACGTTTTGACTCTCATCCAATGGTCTACATCTTTTTTCTTTTTATTTTATTTTCAGATTTTTATATATATATTTTTTTTAACTTTAAATATTCATAAAAAAATCATTTTAACTTCAAAAAATCTGAATAAATTCTTAAAAATACTTTTGATTTTTCTCCTTTTGATTATTATTTTTTTCACAATTTTATTTTGTGTTTTGATATTTTTTTATATTTTTTCACTTTATTTTAGTTGTTTTAAATGTTTAAAAATGGTTTTCCTAATTTTTATATTCTAAAGAAAAAAATATGGAAGGATCCAATGACCTCTTGACAAATATTGGTGACCTCACTTTATTTTTATTTTTGACTTTACTATTTTTTACAATTTTTGGTTTATTTTGCCTATTTCTTTTAATTTTAAAAATAGTTTCTGATTTTAAAAAATTATCAAAAAATTTATCAAAATATTTGAGCTCATTTCTGATTTTTTTATGGTCTCATTGAATTTTTCATGGATGTTTTGAATATAGTTGATATTTTCCCCTTTTATTTTCATTTAAAACCATTTTAAAAATATTTTTCTCTTTATTTTTAAATACAATTTATTTTTGTATATATTTTGGCTGATCTTGAACTATGAGATTTTGATCATGAGATTCATTAACATCAATGGATCTTGTGTGTTGAGTTTAACTCCTCCAAAATGGATGATTGATTTTAATGATAGCTTGATTAAATTTTTGATTCAAATGTGGTTTGATTCTTATCCCTTCCCTCTTCATCTTATCCACTTCTTACTTGTACTACATGTTGTGGTAAAATGATTTACATATCATTTCTCTAAACATATGGTACATAGATTTCTATTGACCGGCCTCAAAATAGGTGTGACTTATATATAAGTCCACTTACGATTGCTTAACATAGCATTGAATTTTGTCCCGATTTGAGAAATGACCATTCGTGGCCCAAACATATGTTTGCAAGCCCAAGTATGTTAACTTGAAACCTTTGATCCAATAATCTTGAGATTCATTATTAGGATGCTTTGGTCTTATCAATCCTCTAATGAATCTTTATAAGCTTTGGTCAAAGTGAATCACTTAAACATCATTTATTGTTGCCTTGAGATTTTAAAAATGAATGATATACTTGACAAAAAGCAAATGAAACTTGTTATTGAGAGGCTTTGATTTTATCAATCCTCTAGTGAGTTTCAAATGCAAGTTTCAAGATGGTCATTCAACTAACTACTAATTCATTAACATTTGACATTTATTTTATGCCCTCTTGTTTTATTCCTTTACTTTATGCACCGTTTTATTTTAGCATTTACATTTCATGATATTTTCATCTTTGCTCACTTGAGCATTTAATTTTATGTCATTTTTTATTTTTGCTCACTTGAGCCTCTCATTTCTTTTTGAAGATACCTAATAATCAACTTGAACCATAAAAAATTTAATGTTACTTAGACTATTTGGTTACTATCCTTGGCATTATGGAGTGATAGACTTATTGGACTTAGGATTAAAGACCTTGACCTATTGTGATACTTGGTGACTTCTATTGTTATTTTGTCTGGAGTTCTTAGGGTTTATCCCAAGACATTGGGTTGTTTGTTTTCTTTGTGTGCAGGTTATTCTGATTATATGCTTTGATTAGGAATTTACCTGTATATAGCCGTTACTCTGGCCAATTTTTGTGAATACTTAATGCATTTAAAGTTTTATTCTCAAGAGGTTATATTGTCCTTTCTTATTTGGTTTCAATCCAAAGAATGGGAATTCTATATTGAATCATTATGTAAAATATTGGCTTCTTGTTGGTTAGATGGTTCTTTTCCCTAGCTTTTACCTTATGCTTTAGGATAGTCCCTTCATATCCTCCCATTTTCTTTAATTTCAAAATATCTTCTCCCTCTTGAAAACTCTTCTTGTTTTTAAACTTGAACCGCTTTCGCAATAAACTTGAACTTAGGTCCATGCATTTACAAAAATATTTTCTTAATCAAACTTTAACCAATTTAACAATACTTTGACATTTTTGTGAGAAAGACTAAAAGTCAATCAATCTCATTCAAACCATTTTTCCATTTTGGCTTTTTACTTTAAAATTTTCTCAAAAGATTAGACTCTTGTCAATCCTTGTAGTGATGTGAGCTACTATACTTCTACGATATGTAGTGAAGTAAGATATTTTCCACTTGGGTGTTGAGTGAGGCTTTGTTGATTTTAAAATCCAAGCTATATCCTCCACTTTGAGATGACGCAAATTCTCCTTTTCTCATAATCATGGATAGTAAGTATGTTCTTCCACTCGGATAAGACGATGATGGCTCGTCTCTTAAAATTAACCAACACACTTGTGTTTTAAAATTTTTAAAGGTGAACTACGAGTACTCTGATCCCCTATCGCACGGAAGGTGGTACATAGGCACTAAAGCTTTGCAACTGCGGGGGGTGAAAAATTGTAAAAAAATATATTTCTTTTCTCATCCCCGCAATCTATTTTTTATACAAATTTTATAGCCAAAATACACAAATTTCCAAAGAGGTTGTGTTGGAGTAGCATAGATTCTTAGGGTGCTAATACCTTCCCTTTGCATAACCATCCCCCTTACCTAGATTCTCTCCCCCTCTTTTTGGGTTACTCACTCTTTTCCTATTTCTTTGGAAACAATAAAGCAAGGGGGGAGATTTTTATTTTGATCTGTGCAAGTCAAGTCAATCCATTGGCTTAGTATCAACATTTCTACCGCTACAAGGGTGACCTTACATTTAGAGTTGACAGATGTTGATATTGTGAATTGCTTGCATCTATCTTAGAAATGAAACATTTTTGGAGAATGTTCAGATCTTCTGGATAGATCCTGATACAACTTTCTTTCTCACTTCTGAAGAACTATTAATCAGATGTTCACATAAAGAAAATTAAAGCATAAAGTTCTGAGGGTTTAAATATACAGAAACAACATTATCATTCTGGGCATAATTCCATACTGAGATGATTCATAATGAAATTAAATCTATCTTCAAAAAGGGGTTTAGTGAAGACATCAAACCATTGATGGTCTATGTCTATAAATTTTAAAGAAAGAATTCCTTTCTAAATATAGTCCCTAGAATGTAAAATAGGATTTTTTGAAAGACAAATAGTAGAAGTATTATCACAGAGGATAGGAATGTTACTCTCATATATGTTAAAGTCTTCAAGCTAACTTTTCATCCAGAGCATATGTATGTTGCATCCAGCTACTGGTATATATTCAACTTCAGCAGTTGACAGTGCAATGGTGGATTGTCTTTTGCTGGACCACGAGATTAGATTCTCTCCCAGAAATTGGCAACTTCCAGAAGTACTTTTTCTTTATATTGTGTCTCTAGCAAAGTCAGCGTCACAGTACCCTAATAATTTATATTCTCTGGATTTTCTATAGCAAAGACCAAGATTAGTAGTACCTTTCAGATACTTGAAAATTCACTTAACTGCTGTTAAGTGAGATTCTCTAGGATGTGATTGGAATCAAGCACAAATATAGACGCTATATAGAATATCAGGTCTTGAGGTTATTAAATATGAGAGAGAACTAATCATACCTCTATAGAGATTCTGTTCTACTTTCTTATTTACCTCTTCCCTTTCCAGAATGCATGTGGGATGCATATGATTTTTGGATGACTTACATTCTGACAGGTCAAATTTCTTCAGAAGTTATTTTACATACTTCCTTTTATGAATGTTGGTTCCTTCTGGAGTTTAATTGATTTGGATACCCATAAATAACTTGACTTCACCCATTAAGCTCATTTCAAACTCTGCCTGCATAGACTTAGCAAATTCTTTTCCCAAAGAGGCTTTAGTAGATCCAAAAATTATATCATCTACGTAAATTTGACAAACCAAAATTTCATTTTTAAACAGTTTATAGAATAAGTTTGTGTCCACCTTCCTCTGGTAAAATCATTTTCTAACAGAAAATTACTTAGTCTTTCATACCAAGCACTGGGAGCTTATTTCAGACCATATAATGATTTCTTAAGTTTATAAACATATTCTGATGTTTTGTATTTTCAAAACCAGGGGGTTGGTGCACATAAACTTCTTCTTCAATGTAACCATTTTAAAAGGCACTTTTGACATCCATATGATAAAGAGTGGTGCTATTAATTACAACAAAAGAAATTAAAAGTTTGATAGAATCTAACCTGGCGACTGGAGCAAAGGTTTCTGTATAGTGTATCCCTTCTTGCTGACTATAACCTTGTGCCACCAATCATGCTTTGTTTTTCACGAGTTCTCCTTGTTGATTTAGCTTATTTTTGAAGCCTATTTGGTTCCAATGATGTTAAATCCTTTTGGTTTAGGAACTATATCCCACACATTGTTTCTGGTAAATTGATTTAGTTCTTCCTGCATTGTAAGGATCCAGTCATTGTCTATAAGAGCTTCATCAATAGAAGTTGGCTCAATTAGAGATACTAATCCCATGAGTGATTCTACAGAATTTCTGAATGTAGATCTTGTTCTAATTGGGTCATCTTTCTTTCCCAGAATCGTGTTTTCCAGATGTGCTAAGCTGCTTCTGGATTGTCTTTTATGGATGGGGTCTTCAGATGTTGTTGTAATATTTATGACATCCTCTTCTATTTTTGGATATTATTCTTTATTAAGAAATTTTGACGCTCTATCTTCAGTACCTGTAAGTTGAACTTCTACATCTGCAAAACTTTTACCTTGCTTTGACTTTTTAAAGCCAAGCTTATCATTAAATCTGATACTAATAGATTCTTCCACAATTTTTGTTTCTGTGTTATATACTCTATAACCTTTTGAGCGTTTAGAATATCCTAACATGAAACACTTTTGTGCTTTAGAATCAAACTTTTTTAGATGTTCTTTAGTGTTTAGCATAAAACAAGTACATCCAAACGGATGGAAATAATAGATGTTTGGATTTCTGTTCTTCCATAATTCATATGGGGTCTTATTCAGAATAGGTCTTATTGCGGCATGATAGGGCTTTCTGACTTTAATAATTCTAAAATATTTTTCATTTTGAACATGGTTACAGAAGGTAGAGAACACAGAGCGTGACTTGTCCTTGTGTCTTAAGAACTTTATCCATGTTCATCTGCTATACTCATCTACGATCACTAATCCATACTTCTTGCCACTGGTGGATGCAGTTTTAACTGGTCCAAACATATCTATATACATAATTTCTAATGGTCTAGAGATTGAAACAACATTTTTTGATTTGAAATAAGGTTTTGCAGACTTGCCTTTTTGACATGCTTCACATAGAGCATTTGAGTTGAACTTTAGGTTAGGAAGTCCTCTGACCAGATTGAGTTTGTTAATATGAGATATTCTTCTCATACTAACATGCCACAATCTTCAGTGTCATACCCATTGCTTATCATTAACAAACATTAGGCATTTTACATTCAGACTTTTTAGTTCAGAAAGTTTTATTTTGTAAATGTTATTCTTTCTCTTTCCATTAAAAAGGATAGACCCATCTTTCTGACTAACTACTTTACATGACTTTTGATTAAAGATTATATCATAACCGTTATCACTTAATTGACTTATGGATAACAGGTTATACATTAATCAATCTACTAACATAACATTAGTTATAGAAAGAAGTGTATTGTTATCAATAGTTCTAGAGACAATAATCTTTCCTTTCTGATTTCCTCTGAAACCTACAAAGCCTCCAAATTTAAGCTCCATACTTTAGAATATACGCTTTCTTCACCTCATATGTCGAGAGTGTTAGAACATGATTTGGTTCTACATCCCAGTAAGAGTTTTGATGATAACAAACACATGATATAAAGAACAAATATGCTCGTTAATAAAAGTATCTTTACATGCAGGAAGTTCTGATGTGAAAAAGATGTTCTCATGTAACTGGAAGTTCTGCCAGAACATCACTAGAAGTTCTGGTTATGCGAGCATAGAAGTTGAGAGTACCATGATAGATTCAGACGCATCAAATCTGTATGACACACTTATATGAAGAAGTTCTATTACAACTTATGAATGTACCAGCACTGTGAAACAGGATCTCTGATACTCTGATTTGCAAAGTTCTGATACAAGTAGTAAAGGACTCTCAATGGTAACACTCATCCTCTGATGTGAGAAGCTCTGAAGCGTTACAATTCTATCAATGCAATATCATAAGTAATGGCTACAAACATACAAGGATCTTCTGGTTTGGAAAGTTCATTAAATCGTGTTATGGACATACCAAAAGTATCTTCTTATGTCACTATTTCATGTCCTATATAAAGTAGACAAAAAGAAGATTTCAGTGGTGAACTACTACGCACAAAAAGAATAATTCACGTGAAAGTACAGTAATGCAGCAATCATCTTTCATCATCATCGTTCATATTTAAACTGTGTAAAACAACACAATATTGTGATACTGTTTTGTAAGAAAACATATTGTACACTGTTTTATTCATATTTTATTTAGTGAATTTCCTTGAGAAAACCGGGTTGTGGTTATACTCAAGAAGACTTTGGTAGTAGTCAAAGTAGATTTGTAATCAAGATTGATTAGTGAATTTAGATCTTGTTGAAGAGAGACTAAATCACCTTGGCGGGTAGACTGGAGTAGTTTAAGTTCCAACAAACTAGGATAAAAATCATCGTGTGCTTTCCATTGATTTTTGAGATCCCAATTCAACCCCCTCCCCCCTTCTTGTGTTTTTCACTTCTTCAGAGAGCATCCAGGGTCCAGGTACCAAGATTGGTGTTTCAACATTGTTGTTATAGACATCTGCAACACATACAATTTTATCCTTAGGTACACATATCTTTTTGGGTCTTTGTTTATTAGAGTTACCAAAATTCTGATTGAATTTTTGTTTAACAGAAAAAGCATTACTATTATACTTTATGTCATGTATATGTTCATATGTAAAGTGTGAATAGAGAGGTGTATGTTTTATGACTATATCATTAACTTTCTTTGGTTAAGTTTCTTTTCCCTTTAGTTTCACATATCCTATACCTTTTCTGAACTTTCTGCTAACTCCATAGATCATTGAAGCCATCTTGCCCCTAACTATGTTTTTAGCTAAAAAAATTTAAATTTATGATCATATTCTTTTATGATTCTATCAGAACTATTAGAAACTTCTGAAATCGTTTCTTTCTGAGCTTTTTGTAATTTATTTTTAATAACATAATTTTCATTTTCGAGTTTAGAAATGGTTTCTTTTAGCTTAGATTTTTATGTTTTTAGTTTCATAGTTTCTTAAGAGTCAGATAGTAGATCCTTTTTCAGGTTCTTGTTTTTGACTGGAAAGTGCTGATATCTTTCAAGAATTTCTGACAGACTTTCTTCTAATTGAGATCTAGAAAAGTAAGAGAATACCTCTTTTGCCTCTGAGTCTGACTTTGACTCAGATGATCCAGTGTCATCTGATACATTGGCCATTAAGGCTATAGTGGCTCGTTAATCTTCTGATTCTTTTTCAGCTTCAGAAGATTCTGAGTCATCCCATGTTTCCATAAGACTTTTCTTCTTTTCTTTGGAGAACTTCTTTTTAGGTTTTTTGTTTTTGAAGGTTTAGACAACCGCTTTTGTAATGACCTTGTTCGTTAAATTCGTAGCATATAATATATTTGTTACTAGATTTTCTATATCCAGAAGATGACTCAGAGTGATTCCCTATTCTTATGGGAGTTCTAAACTTCCCCTGGTTGTGCTTCTATAGCTGATTGACTCTTCCGGAGAGAAAAGATAGTTCGTCTTCTTCTGACGAGGACCCACCAGAGTTTTCTTCTTTTTCCTGAAGAATTTTAGGTTCATATTTTTTATTAGATTTAATAGAAAAAGACTTACCTTTCTTCTGGGGCTCATCTTCTTCTAGTTCTATCTCATTACTTCTCAAGAAGCTGATCATTTTTTCAAGAAATATTTTATTCAGATCTTTGGCTAGTTCTAAGGATTTGACCATGGGTATCGATTCTTGGGTAAGCTTTTTATGATTTTATTTACATGATATGATGTTGAGTACCCTTTGTCCATAACTTTTAACCCAGCAACCAGAATTTGAAACCTTGAGAACATTGTTTCAACTGTTTCATCTTCTTTCATTTTAAAAGCCTCATACTTCTGAATGAGAGTAAGAGCTTTAGATTCTTTGACTTGCGTGTTGCCTTCAAGTGTCATTCTCAAGGAGTCAAACATTTTTTTAGTTGATTCTATATTTATGATCTTCTCATACTCGGTGTACGACATAGCACTTAAGAGAATTGTTATTGCTTTATGATGATTTTTGAATTCTTTCTTTTATTGATTAGTCATTCTTTTTCTGTCAATCTTTTGACCGCTTTCGTCAACTGGATGAATGCATCCATTAGTCACCATATCCTAGAGATCAACGTCATGAGCTAAAAAGAAACTTTTGATTTTGTCTTTCTAGCAATCGAAGTTCTCACTATCAAAAATTGGAGGTTTGTCATTGATTCTGTCTTTCTCGTCATGATTATCATTGTTAATGATTTAACTTGGTCCCCTCATAGTGTTTTTCTTGCTAGGATCTTTTTTTGACACAATTAAGTGTTTTTACCCATAACCAGACGCTCTGATACCAATTGAATAATGGAAAAACACAATAAGGGGGGTTTGAATTGGGTTTTCAAAAATAAAGCAGTATACACGTTGGTTATCCTGGTTCATTTGAACTCAAACTACTCCAGTCCACCCGCCAAGGTGATTTAGCCTCTCTCAAATGAGGTCTTAATCCACTAATCAAATCTTGATTACACAAATACAATGACTACTGTCCATGTCTTCTTGAGTTTAAACCACAACTCGGTTTTCTTAAGGTATTACATAATAAAATAATTAATAGTGTGTACAAAGATTTTTTCTAGACAAAACTATATCACTACAGTGATGTATACATAATTTAAATAGCACAAGATAGAAAGGTAATAAGATTTCTCTTTTTCAATGCACAGTAGTGTTGTGTGCGATTTCTCCTTCAAGTATTCTCTATATAGGTGATGCATGAGAGACATGAGAGGATGCTTTTGGAAGGTTGATAAAGTGTAGTTAATTTTCTTTCCAAAAGTAGAGATCCTTTCTTGATTCAACCGTTACTTTTGTTTTGTACTGAATAAATTGTAACGCTACAAAACATGCTTTCTTGGGATCATATTAGAAGATGAATGTTACCGTTGAGAATTCTTTAGTTCTTTCAAGAACTTTACGTATCATAATATCAGAGTTTTTGTTTGCAGTGTTGGTGCATTTAGAAGTTGTAACATTAGAACTTCTTCATTTAAGCGTGTCACACGGATTTTCTTCTAAGTATGATGTGTCACAACAGAGCTTCAAAAACTAAACTTTCTCATCTTCTATGCTTCTTACATCAAAATTCCCTGCATATAAAAAAACATTATTAGAGAGCATATTTGTTCTTTATATATATCATGTGTTTGTTATCGTCAAAACTCTTACAGGGATGTAAAAGCAAACTATGTTCTAACAATAGTTTATATCATATCGTGTCCACAGAGATTAGTGTTACTGAATTACCGTTCCATAATTTCTCGCGTTTATGAGTTTGGGGTTTAATGGGTTGAAAGGAAAGGTAAATAGGTACCATTAGAAAAGAAACGTATAAAAAGGTAAGACAAACTTATCTCACTTGAATGTACTCTACTAGTCACAAACTTAAACCTATCAACCTATTATACTCAACCTACAATGTTGGTCAATGTCTCAAAGCATCAACTGCAACACCCATTATATCATCTCGGCGGCGATCTCTCAACCAAACTCAATAATATAGAAGTGAATTGTATCGCTCGGGTTAACGATCTCTCAGAGCAACACAAACAACACAGAGGCATTAAGCTATGATACCCAACGTGAATGTCAACTCAAAATCTATCTCTAGAATTCAAAAACTAACAGATAAACATCCTAGATAAGAATTTGAGCAGTATATGTCTATAACAACCTAAATCCCTAACACAGTAAAAATCCATGACAAATATACATGATTTCAAAGTTAAAATACATATAAAACCAAAAAAAAAAAGATAAATACATAGAGAGGAGAAGAGATAAACCACAAATCTTTTGGTTTGTCAACGCTGATCGATGAAAAATCCACATCCAATCGTCCATAATAAAATCCCTAGTGTTGTTTTCTAAGCCAATCTATCAAAAATTAGGTTGAAGGAATTTGGGAACAAAAAGACCCAAAAACCATCCTCTAAAAATGAACTAAATATGTTTTTATAAAACTTAACTCAGTAGATCGTGCTAAGCAGGCTGACCCCGCTAAACGGGCTGCCACTTAAAATACACGTGAAACCGCCTTCATCCCTCTAAGTGGGCTGGTCCTGCTAAGCCGCAACCATGTTAAGCGCCTAATCCCTCTAAGCGGTCTCATCAGCACAACCTCAGCCAAATCTGTCAAAACACTCGTAGCATGCAACAATTCCCATTTAGCATGTCTTCCTGGACAGAATTTCCAAAAATGGACTTTTATTCTGAAAACGAGCATCTGGAGTCGTTCCTTCGACACTGTTGTACCCCAAAATTTGCCCTCTCTTTTCTCAAGACAATTCCTTACAAAGGATCTCTAATGCTCAAGGATCTCAAGAATTGATCAGACAAAATCACCTCCGAAACACTGAGACCATAATCTATTGGTTTGAAACATAATTTCAAGGACTCAAACACCATATGTTGACCTAATTTCACGACTCAAGTCATTTCTCAAGATCAAAAGATCGATAGTTGAATTTTTTATTAACTGATGAAAAGTCAACTGATACATAAAAAGTCAAACTTTGAGTTTTTGGTCAACATTATATTCCAAGGATCAAAATTCATCAAGACATTCAAAAAATATCAAACTTGATCATCAAAAATCAAGAAAGTCAAGAAAGTACACAAAAAGTCAAAGTTTTCAATACTTTGAAATTTTTCTAAGTGTTGTTATACTTGATAATTTCATTACTTCATGATATTCTTTCACCAAGTGCAAGATGATTCAAAGAAAACTTTTAACGTGAAAGTTGTAGTTCTTGATGAATTCTACAACTTTGTATTATAGGTTTGATGTCCAAAAAATGCTTAGATTTGAAGATATGAGTCCATTGAGTCATGACATTTGTATCTAACACTTAGAGAAATTTACAACAGGTTTTGGTCAGTTTTTATCTCAACTTCTTGGCCAATTTTCATAAAGTTTCAATTTGATTTATTAAAAGTGGAAAACATGAAAGTTGTAGATGATGTTCCAAGCTTTCGAAAACATCCAAGGGCATAAATTTATCATACTTGAGCTAGGAGATTCAAAGGCCTGAAGTTTTGCATACATTCTTGAATCACAAGTCATTTTGTGATGAACATGAGATCAAATCTTCATGCCATGTTGCATAATCCCATGTTGCAGGCATCTAAATCTTTAAATATATCCATAATCAGAATATTACACATACTTTTGAGCCATTACCCAAGTGTTTGAGCCATTATCCAAAAGATCTTTCCATTTATGGCACAAAGGCACCATTGTCATTCTTGAAAAGCATGCTTTAATCACAATGTTAACTCCTTGAGCCTCTCAATGGTTTCTTATGCACATACATAATATTAAAGAAAAAAGCAACAATCTATAACTTGCAAAGCACTCCCAAAATCGGGCCATGCCCACATTGGAACTATGAAAAAGTCATGCACTCTCACTTACAATCCAACCTAGCCATAGTTCCATAATTTGTAAACCTGGTCAGCCATTGTCTCAAAAATTCTTGCCTATAATATAGAGACACCAGTTGCAAGAGAAATAGGTCAGAAAAAGGAGAAAAAACAAGCACTCAAAATCCCTTTCCTCTCAAAAAACCAGAACTGATCACAAAGCCTCCATCTTTGAGCTTTGAAGTCCAAATCTTTGAATCTCTCACACCACACAAACAATCCAAATACTTCACATACATCATATAGAAGTTGTTCAAACACAATAACAAATTCTGTAACATCATTATCACCATCTTCCAAACTCAAAAACATTACGCTGTAACTTGACTTGGTTGGAGTAGTTCAGCAATTCTCAACACAAAGGAAGTATTGGCACAACATCAATAAGGTCCGAAGAAGCTCAATCCATCACCACTTTGCACCCAGAAACATCCATACGTGTTCTAAAGCTTTCACTTCAAGAGGTAAGTTTTCTTAAACTGTAGTATCTTTATCCATACATCATTTACTTTTGCGTTCAAAAAGATATAACAAGACATATCAAAGGGAAAACCTAGCAAAAGGCCAGGCCAGGGGTTAATACGGGTGCCTGTGTCACACGACACGGCCCGTGTCAGCTCAGCTTGGTTGAAAAACTTTAAAAAAAAGCAGGGCACGTCCTGACATGGGTGCTCGTGTCACACGTCACGGCCCGTGTCAGTCAGAAACGAGCAAAACATGCAGGGCAGAGGCAGACACGGGTGCTCGTGTCATACGACACAGCCCGTATCAATTTGGATGGAATAGGAAAAAAATGGGCAAGATTTTTTAACAGGTCCTGACACGGGTGCATGTGTCCACTGACACGGCCCGTGTCAGCTCAGGCACTAAAAACCCTAATTTTGAGATTTGTTTTGCTTTAGTTTTGGATCATTATGGATACCTTTGATATTTTTGCATTGCTAGGAGATGATCTAACACCATTAAACCTTTTTCTATGTGAAACATCAAAAATATCCTTCCAAATAATTAATTTCCTTTTTTAAGTTAACTTAGACCTAGGTTTTTTTCTTCAATGAAATTAACTACAAAACCTTTTTCTATCAAAAAAACCCTAAAAAATAATCTTTTTTCTTCATCTTTACATTTTCATACATATTGTGCTACAATTTATGTAATTGTCAAAGCCTTGTAATAATGATTAGGGAATATTTTTACCTGTCATCCCCATTTGTAAATTTTATCCCTCGTCCCCCAGAGTATTGTAATATTGTAGGACATTTGATTTTTACAATTTATCGCTTTCCATATTATTACTAGTAACTAGGGTTTGTATGGCAAGACTAAAAATCAACACTAGACAAACCTACTCAAGACAAAAATGCATGAAAACAAAAACACTTTGCATAATTACACCTCTAGGGTAACCAACACTTGTTGCCTCAGATGAAATAGTCATGTCCCTCGAATGTGGGATACTTGAGCAAAGACCCTCAATTACAAGATCGTAGTCCCTCGATGACCCTTCAACGTTGCCTTCGGTAAATGATCTTAGACCCTTATAACAAATTTCTAAGGTATCCTACAATGTTGCCTTTTATAACTGTACCATGACCCACGCCTATCACTTACATCCAATAATAGGGCTTCTTACCAATCAATGGTAATATAGCAATATCTAAAGGAGGAGGAAAAGAACTAAGACTTTTTTGAGTAGGTATAATGCTCGTAGTTGCTTGCTCACAAACTAAAACCATTTCCACACTCACACTTTCAAAACATCTTTCCAAAAACAAACATCTTTTTTAACTATTTTCAAAATCAACACTTTGTATACATTATTATAGAGACGAGAATCATTACAAAGTTTGTCAAAACAAAGGCGTTTTCAAAATATTTTCAAACTTACACCAAACACAAACACATTTACAAAGCATTTCAAAGTGATCTAGCAACTAAGAGCTCGTAGATAACTACAGATGAAAAGGGTGCTAACACCTTCCCTTTTCATAACCTACCCCCCGAACTCAAGAAAATTCTCAAAAGGTCTTTCCTGTTCTTTTCACCCTTTCCTTTATTGGATAAAAAAGAAGTCGGTGGCGACTCTTGCTACCCGTAACAATTGCAATAAAATGCAAAACACCCAAGTCAGCTCTCCTACCATATCACAGAACTGGCGACTATGTTGGGGATGTTGTTTAAAAGTGGGATTACCTTAAATATTAGTTCACCTTTATTGTTTTCTTTGCATGATTTGTATGCTTTGCATTTTGGGTTATGTTTGGGTTTTGTATAGATCCTCTACCCGGATCTGGGGGCATATTAGGTAAGTAGCAATAGATCGTGGAGACTGTATGACATAGACCGATATAGTTAAAGTGGTGGCTACGTTAGTGTGACACATTTGTTGGTACCAGTATCCCTTGTGGCGAATCAAGGAGAATATAGGGCCACTGTGGTGTCATGAGGCACTAACTGACCGTAGAACCTTTAGTTGAGCAACTTGGCCACTAGAAAGTAGTGAGATAACCGACTTTGGTGAAAAGCTGAAGATTGGTTGATACTTGATACTACACTCATTGAGGTCCGACTTTCAGGATATTTTGGCTGTAAGAAAAGATTTATTATGCTAAAATAATGCCCAATGAAGAAAGATCAATGATATTGAGATCCCTTAGAACCCGGTTGCTTACTTATTTTAGGACAAGTTGAACCAACAAAACTTCAAGAGGGTACTTATCTATGAAACCCATGCAAGCCTAAACCTAAGGTCTTTGTGTCATTGTTTGTGATTAATTATTCATCACATCATAAACATCATAACATCATAATCATTCTAACCATTTCAAGGATTTAGGAATTTATATTTGTTCTGTTTTGTAGGACATGGCTTCCACTCGTAGAAATACCATCCGAATCAGCTTCATGAAAGTTCCTCCTCAACTCCAAGAGTTAGCATCAAGGGTTCCCAAAGATTCTCCCTTCACCAAAAAATATGGTCGACTTCTCAACTTTTCTACCTCAAGCTTCCAAGAAAAATTATGTGTGTGATCTTTTAATTCTTTGATCATATGCATCATTGCTTTACCTTTCTCGATTACCAATTAGTGCCTACATTGGAAGAATTCTCTCAACTACTAGGGGTTCCTGTGCTTGATCAAATACCATTCACTGGTTTAAAGGAAACTCCAAAGCCTGAATTTATTGCCAAAGCCGTGCATTTGAAGAGATCTGACATTGTATCAAATTGGGAGACAAGGAGTGGAGTTAAGACAAGGAGTGGAGTTAAGGGTTTTCTAGCCAAGTTTCTGTTGGAGAGGGCTCAATTGTTTTGGGAAGATATGGATTTTCAAGCTTTTAAAGATTTATTGGCCCTTCTAATATATGGTTAGGTTATATTCCCCAATCCAGATCAACTCATAGATATGAATGCCGTCGAGGTCTTTCTTTCTCGTAATTTCGTGCCTACTTTGCTTGGAGACATCCTACATTATTTTCACACTCGCACCATGAGGAAGAGATAGACTCTTTTGTGTTGCATTCCTTTGTTGCCTAGGTGGTTTATTTTACACCTACCTCAATCAACATTGAAGAATGAACATGGCTTGACGTGGTCTCAAAGGGTGATGTCACTTTCGCATTCGGATATATATTGGTGTCCCCAATCCCTAGAGGATGTTACCATCATTGATAGTTGTGGAGAATTCCCTAATGTTCCACTCTTAGGCATTATGGGGGGAACTATATATAACCCTTCTTTAGCATTACAATAGTTTGGGCATGCACGAAGAGATGGTCCCCATGATGCGCTCATCAAGGGTTTGGTATTCGACTATGAGGGTGATGTCCAAGATTATCGTTAAAGGTTTGGGAGAGCTTAGGGCATGGTAAACAAGGTTGATAGAAAGATTTTGGGGAATAAAATTTCCATCCCCGTTGAGCCTTACCTCAAATGGGTACGAACTCGTGCTCAAAGTCTCGTGATACCAAACCCAACCATCCTACCCGTGATTATGGAGCCAGTTGCTGAGGGAGACAACCCTTATACCATTCTCCATCCTGACATGCCTACCTACTTCAAGGAATTTCAAATACCATGGATTCAACTCAAAGGGGAATGAGACACCTTTGAAGCTCGATTTTATGCCAACAAGAAGAAGGTGTTGGAACTCACAAGGCAACTTCACGAGGAGCGAAGCTTGAATGCCTACATTGCACCAAAGAGAATGTGCCCATGGGAAGCCTGAACCTTCTTTGTTTTAGGAGTTCATTTTGAAACTTTTTGGTTTCTTCCATTGTAAGCCCAAGAGGCATTTGTAATTCCTGAACTTATTAATGCAATTAATGTTTGTCTAGCAAATTTAAATTCTTTAAAATCCTTGAAAACATTGTGTTTGCATAACATGCATCATATCATAATCAGGTTTCCGACACAGGCTTCCTTATCTTTCTACTGTTTATTCCAGTATAAGATGGATCTCGAGAAAACCATCAAGGACTTGCAGACTCAACACTCTTAATTCCAAGAGACTCTGCTCAACTTAGCGAAGTGGCAGAAAGAAATGATGAAACTTCTTGTCACGAAGAAGAAGACCAAAAATAAAGTTGTAATCAACATGGGAAAGAGGTTTAAAGGCCCCACCCGACAAGTTCAAATTGAAGAAGACTCCTCCGAAGAGGATGAGAATCAAGATGAAGATGCTAGGAGCATCCGTGCTAGGGGTGGAAACAATCAAATCTCTGAAGACGAGGATTATTCTAAGGGGCAATATCAGTCGGCCGATGACAAATATAAGCAACTAGAAGACAAACTAAAAGTTGTATAGATCCAAGTTGTGCCTAGCTTAGACTTTTGAGACTTAGGTTTGGTTCCTGGGATAGTCATCCCCCACAAATTCAAGATCCATGTTTTTGCCAATTTGATGGGGTCTCCTGTCCGAAGCTTCATATAAGATCTTACGTCCGCAAAATTCAGCCGCATACCGCTGATAAGAAACTGTGGGTGCACTTTTTCCAAGAAAGTCTATCTGGGACACAATTGGAGTGGTTTTACCAATTGGAAGGAACTAACATCCATACTTGGGAGGATTAGGCCACTGCCTTTTACCACTAATATCAATATAAAGCTGATCATGTGCCAACTAGGATGCAATTATAAGGAATCACCATGGGTTCCAATGAGGGCTTCAAAGAATACGCTCAAAAATTGAGAAACCTGGCTCGCAGGGTGCCGCCACCCTTAACAGATAGATAGTTGGTAGACATGTTTATGGGAACATTGACTGAACCATTTTTCAACTTACTAATTGTAAGTTCATCATCCAGATTTACTGAGTTAATCTTGATCGGTAAGAGGGTGGAAAGAAGAATTAAAAGCAGAAATATACCCATGGCCTCCACCTCTAATGCTATGAAAAAACCATTTATTGGTAAAAAAGAGACTAATGTTGTGTATGGGTCAAGAAGCCGTGCTAAGACTAACCGCCATCACTCAGTGGGGGCAGTATTGATTTCCAATCCAACTCTAACTCAACAACTGCGTCAATCAAATAACCAACAAAGACCATATGGCCTAAGGAGGAAATTCACCAAAATCAACATGCCGCTATCGCAAGCTCTCCAACATCTACTGAAAGCGGATTTGGTAACCTTGCGAGAACCTCATCCAAAACCCAATACTAATTCTCCAAAATACAATCTGAATATGAAGTGTTCTTACACCTCTAATAGTCCTAGCCATGATACAAACAAGTGTTGGGCATTGAAGAATAAAATCCAAGATCTGATTGATAATAATACAATTGAATTCGATCCTCCACGAACTCCAAATGTGATCACCACACCCATGCCTAATCATGGTAAGGGTGTCAATTCTATTGAAGATGCTTTTTTTGTTTCCTCCATCAAAGATTTGACCACTCCTTTGAAGACTGTTAAAAAGAATTGGTTGAAAGTCGGTGTATTTCCAGGCTGTTTTCAAGACTTCCACCATTGTGCTACACAAGTTAACGGTTGCACATGGCTGAAGAAAGGTGTCCAACACCTGATGGATAGTCATGAGATTCTATTTGAAAGAACTCCATTTGTGGAAAGTTTGGCCCAAAGTGTATCTCAAGAATTTGAAGATGTGTCCATCATTACTATCTCAAACAAACCTATTAGGATCACCTCCAAAGGTCCTATTATGATTCCCATTGAACCAAGAATAGCTCTACTAATTACCACCACACCAGGACCAGTCCCCTACTCTTCTGATAAGGTTGTGCCCCGAAATTATGGGGCGGAAGTGTATTACCATGGTATCAAACAAGATTCATGAATTGATGAAGATGTAACTACTGACATTACAAACATTGTTGGATCAAGTAAAGTTACTAGGACCGGGAAGATCTTCTCTCCAGATATTTCACCTCCAACAACCACAACTACACCCGCTTGCATTACTGCTGTTAAACCTGTTGTTGACACTAGAGTAAAGGAAAAAATTACTGAGCCTGCCAAGGGTGTCAATGCTATTGAAGATTCTTTTTTTGTTTCCTACATCAAAGATTTGACCACTCCTTTGAAGACTGTTAAAATGAATTTGTTGAAATTCAGTGTATTTCCAGGCTGTTTTAAAGACAGCCGCCATTGTGCTACACAAGTTAATGGTTGCACATGGCTGAAGAAATGTGTCCAACACCTGATGGATAGTCATGAGATTCTATTTGAAAGAACTCCATCTGTGAAAAGTTTGGCCCAAAGTGTATCTCAAGAATTTGAAGATGTGTCCATCATTACTATCTCAAACAAACCTATTAGGATCACCTCCAAAGGTCCTATTATGATTCCCATTGAACCAAGAATAGCTCCACTAATTACAACCACACGGTACCAGTCCCCTACTCTTCTGATAAGGTTGTGCCCCGAAATTATGGGGCGAAAGTGTATTACCATGGTATCAAACAAGATTCATGAATTGATGAAGATGAAACTGATGACATTACAAACATTGCTGGATCAAGTAAAGTTACTAGGACAGGGAAGATCTTCTCTCCAGATATTTCACCTCTAACAACTAGAACTACACCCGCTCACATTACTGTTGTTAAACCTGTTGCTGACACTAGAGTAAAGGAAAAAATGACTGAGCCTGCCAGAACGGAGGCGCCCAAAAATGATACTACCATTGAGGATCCATCTACAAAAGATATTGAGGAGATTTTAAAAATTATCAGAAAAAGTGATTACAAGATAGTGGAACAGTTGGGGCAAACACCCTCGAAGATTTCCATGTTGTCTTTGTTTCTATGCTCTGAGGCGCATGCCCAAGCGCTATTAAAATTTCTGAAAAATGCACATGTCCCATAAGAAACTATGACCGACCAATTTGAAAATTGTGTAGCAAGCCTGACTGCTGACAATAGTTTGGGATTTTCGGATGCAGATTTGACCCCAGCCGGGAAAAATCCCAACAAAGCTCTACATGTTTCCATCGAGTGTAAAGGAACCACTTTAGCACATGTGTTAGTGGATATTGGGTCCTCCATGAATGTCTTACCAAAAGGTGCTATGGATAGGTTGGATTGTGAAGGTTTGGTGCTGAAATCCATTGACATTTTGGAGAGACCTTTTGACGGATCAAAGAGAATGGTCCATGGAGAGGTTGATCTCCCTATAAAAGTTGGGTCTCAAGTCTTCAACTCAACATTCTATGTGATGGATATATGTCCTGCTTATTCTTTCCTGCTTGGGCGCCCATGGATACATGGGGCAGGAGCGGTGACTTCCACACTACATCAAAAGCTTAAGTATCTGGTCAAGGGGAAATTGTCACTGTATGCGGAGAGGAAGAGTTTATGATCAGTCATCTGAATTCATTCAAGTATGTTGAAATGGATGGTGAGTTTATTGAAACTCCTTGTCAAGCCTTTGAAGTGGTCTCTCCCATGGTTATTGTTGCCAAAGCCATTACTGACACTCCAAAACGGATACACCGAGGATGGCCTCTCTCAAAGATGCTTATGTTGTTGTTAAAGATGGAGGTTGCACCATTTGGGGACAGCTCCCTGATATGCCTTTCAAGTCAGACAAATTTGGGTTGGGCTTCACTTCCAAGGCTCAAAAGGAGGTTTGACGTGCTCCTGCAGGAAAACCACCCCTCCGCATTAGTAACCATGAGATGAATGCTCTTGAAGACTCTGATGCTGATTGTAACTTTGACGATTGGATCTACCCGACTGCTGTTGGAGGACTGAGCAACTGGAAGACCAAGGACTTCATCCCAATCTCCTTCAGCCAGGAGTAACTACCATTTCTTGTTTTTATTACTTTGAGAATTTCTTCTGTAACTTCCATTAAAATAATGACTTTAAGCCATATGCCTTGCTCGGGGCACAATGGTCCATTTGTTACGGGTTTGTCATCTTCATATGTCATATGCTAATTTTAATGAAAAACATTAGACTATTGCATTCAAATTTTGCGCTTTTTTTCCTTTCTTTACTTTATTGCATTTTCAATAGCCATGTGACCTTACATGTACACACACACATTTGCAGATCCACATCCACTCCACATCTCATTGACAACGACTCTGCTATTGCCGTCTATGACTTTGAAAATTCAATCTATCAAGCCGAAGACGAAGGTGAAAATGATTATGAAATAGCTGGGGAACTTGCCACACTCATGATACAAGAGGAAAAGGCCATTCAATCGAAGGAAGAACCAGTTGAAGTGATAAACTTGGGTACTGAGGAAAATAAGAAAGAAGTCAAGATTGGCTCTAACCTGGAAGACAGTGCCAAGGGAAGGTTGATTTAGATGTTGCACGACTATGTTGAGGTGTTCGCTTATTTATACAAAGATATGTCAGGGCTTGATGCTGATATCATAGTTCATTGTCTACCAATGAAGGAAGGTCGTCCTCCAGTCAGGCAAAAGGTTCGACGCATGTGGCCAGATATGTCTGAGAAAATAAAGGTTGAGGTAATGAAACAGTTCGATGCAGGTTTACAGGCAGTGACGTCATGTGGTCCCAGTTCCAAAGAAAGACGGTAAAGTCCGTATGTGCGTAGACTACAGATATCTAAATATGGAAAACCCCAAAGATGATTTCCCACTACCACATATTGATGTCTTGGTCGATAATGCTGCTCAACATAAAGTATTCTCCTTCATGGATGGCTTCTCCGAGTACAACCAAATCAAAATGGCGCCTGAAGACATGGAGAAAACCACTTTTGTTACACAGTGGGGCACCTTCTGTTATAAGGTCATACCTTTTGGTTTGAAGAATGCAGGCGCAACTTATCAACGGGTTATGGTGGCTTTGTTTCATGACATGATTCATCATGAGATAGAAGTCTATGTTAATGACATGATAGCAAGATCACAAACTGAGGAAGAACACCTTGATCATTTGCACAAGCTATTTGAATGGTTGAAGAAATACAAGCGGAGGCTTAATCCCAATAAATGCACCTTCGGGGTGAGGTCTAGAAAACTCCTAGGATTTGTCGTCAGTAGGAAAGGTATTGAAGTCGATCTTGCAAAAGTCAAAGCCATACAAGAGATTCCAGCTCACTGTACTGAGAAGGAGGTCAGGGGTTTTTTAGGTCAACTCAACTATATTGCCCGATTCATCTCTCATTTAACGGCTACTTGTGAGCCAATCTTCAAACTGTTGAAGAAAGATCAAGTAGTTAGATGGAATAACGATTGCCAAACAGCTTTTGACAAGATCAAGGAGTACTTGAAAGAACCTCCAATCCTAATGCCCATAGTTGAAGGAAGACCTCTGATCATGTATTTGATTGTATTAGAAATTCAATGGGGAGTGTGTTAGGCCAACATGACGAGTCTGGTCGAAAAGAGCATGCAATATACTACCTTAGCAAAAAGCTTACCAACTGTGAAACAAGATATTCACTGCTCGAGAAAACTTGTTACGCTTTGGCATGGGTTACTCTTCGACTAAGACAGTATATGTTGACTTGTACTACTCTCTTGATCTCTAAGATGGATCCCATCAAGTACATCTTCGAGAAGCTAAATCTCTTCAGACGAATAGCCAGATGGCAAATGATCTTAACTGAATATAACATCCAGTACACTATGCAAAAGCAATCAAAGGAAGTGTACTATCGGATCATTTGGCCCATCAAGCTATGGATGACTACCAGTCCATGAACTTAGAATTCCCGGACGAGAATATCATGCTGATTGCGGATTATGAAAAGCCCAGACCGTATGAAAGACCTGAACAAGGATCCCGATGGACTATGGTTTTTGATGGAGCTTCCAATGCATTGGGTAATAAATTTTGTGTTGTGATCATTTCTCCCAAAGGTTACCGTACACCTTTCACTGCCAGAATTTGCTTCGATTGTACCAATAACATGGCTGAGTATGAAGCATGCATCTTGGGTCTAAAGGCTGCTATTGACCTAAGAATAAAATTCTTAAGCATATATAGAGATTCAGCCCTATTGATAAGTCAACTTAAAGGAGAGTGGGATACCAAACATCCATATTCGATTCCTTATAAAGAGCTTGTGCTAACCTTGATCCCATACTTCGAGGAGGTCACCTATGAACATATCCCGAGGGAAGAAAATCAGTTAGCAGATGCTTTAGCAACTATGTCGTCTATGTTCAAGGTTAATTTGGACAACAAAGCTCCCAGAATTACCATCGAAAGATTTGACGAACCTGTACACTGTTATGAGATCGACACTAATGAGGAGAAGCCTTGCTATCATGAAGTGAGGAGGTACCTTGAAGCACAAGAGTATCCTGAGGGAGCCTCAATCAATGACAAGAAATTCTTGTGGAGGTTCTCAACTAAGTTCTTCCTAAGTAATGGGATTGTGTACAAGCGTAACCATGACTCTACTCTACTTCATTGTATGGGCAAGAAGGAAGCAGAAAAGATCATGGAGGA
Organism: Vicia faba; assembly: GCA_948472305.1. Lineage (NCBI taxonomy): Eukaryota > Viridiplantae > Streptophyta > Magnoliopsida > Fabales > Fabaceae > Vicia > Vicia faba. Next base: position 1,471,031,743 of record OX451741.1, read on the forward strand.
TATGCATGAGGGTATCTTCGGAACTCATTCCAGTGGACATACTATGGCCAAGAAGATTCTGAGGGCTGGTTACTATTGGTCGACTATGGAAATTGATTGTTACCACCACTCGAGGACTTGCCATAAATGTCAGATTTATGCTGATAAGGTTCACGTGCCTCAAATCCTTTAAATGTCATGACTGCTCTGTGGCCATTCGCAATGTGGGTTATTGACATGATCGTAGAAATCAAGCCCACTGCCTGTGATACGGTGGGAGAACTGACTTGAGGTTTTGCGTTTGTATTCACACTTGTTCTGTTTAGCAAAAGTCGCCATCGACTTTTTATTTTATCCTAAAGGAAAGGTTAAAAAGCACAGGAAAAACCTTTTGATCCATGGTTATCCATGGGCTCTTAGTTACTTGGTTTTAGATCACTTGCCTTTGATTTTCAATTTCTTGAAATTGTGGTGTGTGTGTGTTTGAAAATGTTTTGAAAAAGATGCCTTTGTCTCGGCAACCGTTGTAACAATTCTTTACTCGAATGTTTTACAAAGGTGTGTGTCTTTTCGAAAAGATATTTCAATGTTTTTGAAAGTTGTTTTGAAATTGTGTAGTGGAGTGGGTTTTGAAAAGTAGGCAAGCGTGTTTTGCAAGTTGATCAAGTAACTAAGAGTTGTCTACCCCTAAATTTACTCAAAGGTTTTTCTCATGTTTTAACCCTTTTAACAGTATTATTCCACCATTGTATTTGGTGGACAATCTTGTGTTAGGATGTTAACGGGACAGGCGCGGGTCATCGTATGGACCATGAATGCAATGGTGCCAAGTGTCTTTGGCAATTTTCCTTGAAGGGACTATGATCATTTTGATTAGGCAACTTTCGAAAGCGTCATCGAGGGACTATGATCATTTGATTTGTTTTGTTTTGCCAAAGAACTTAACATGCAAGCATGGCCCATTTTGGAAGGCAACAAGCGGGATTACCCTAGGGGTGCAAGTGTGATTGAGTATTGATTGTCATGCATTTATCTTTGTATTAGGTTATCTAGCGTTTGATTTTATTTACATACAAACCCTAGATCTATCATGGCATAATTCGAAAGCGATAAATTGCGGGAATTTAAAGTCCTAAACTATTACAAATAAGTATCCGGGAGTGGGGGTACAAATATTTAAAAATGGGGATGAGACTTTAATAGGAGAGTAGTGTCCAAATATTTACAACCAAATCGAATCAATCGCAATGTAAAATGGAGCAATGTATAAGAATGAAAGCAATGTATCAAAAGTATTTGTGTAAGTGCATGTGATTTATTTACAAGTGGGAAGATGTTTAACTTAATGTTTTATTAAGTAAGTATTTACTTATTAAGTATTATGTGTTTTTGTTAATTATGTACAAACAAAATATTTTAATAAAAGAAAAGAAAATGTTTTAAGTTTTAAGAAAATTAATGTTTTTAAGTTTTATATACAAAGGTTCCCTTTTTTTAATTGAAAAAAGTTCTAAAGAAAAAAAATTGTTTAAACCTAATAATAAAAGAAATCTAATATTTATATATTAAGTATGATAAACAATATTAGTAAGATTTTTACAAGAAAAAGAGATTAATGTATTATTTTATTTATAAACAAAAATGGCATATATTAGTTTAAATTATAAAAATAAATGATAAAAAAAATGTTAGTTTGTGTTAAAAAACAACAAAAAAAGGAGGAATGGGCTTTAGAGTGGTCTGGGCCCAAGCAAACAAATAAGCAGAGGGAGCAACAGGGGGGTGCACTCCATATTTTGGGCTTAAGGCGTGTAATGGGGCAGGCCCAGATGCGGGTTTCACAAATATTTGCAAGGGGTCTCAATGTTTGTTCATTTTAGGATTTTAGGGTTACTGAGCGGCGTCGTTCCTTCATCGCTTCTTTTGTCTTCTTCATCTCTCCCGAGCAAGGCCTCTGGATGAAATCTCCGTCCCCGTTGCCAAGCGCCATCCTCTCTCCTTTCCCCACGGTCATGTCTGGGAGATGTTTGCAAAGGTAATGAACTCATAGTTTATGTTTTAGGGTTTCCAGTTCGTGCATGTTTTTTTACTCTTTGATAAATTTCTAATCTCTGAACATTATTATTGTTATGTGAGGTGTGAAGGAAAAAGATAGAAAATTCATACCTTCGTTGTCTTTTGAAAATGGAGGAGAGAGCTGGAGGCGCCTAGGGTGGACAGGGCGGAGAGACGTGATGCGCTGTATGCTTTCTTGGAAATCCGGTATCTTGATTTAGCTTTTATGGTTTTGTGATGAATGTTCTGAAAACTTTAGCCTCTGATTCTCTCTTCTGCTTATTTGCTTGCTTGCTTTCAATGATGATTATCTGAGATGCCTGGCCTATTGCTTCTGAACACTTCTTTTCCTCTTCTTTTTGCCTCTGAATCTGGGAAATGTTGATATTGATTTTTAGTTGCTTGCCTCTGTATGTTTTCAATGATGAACTCTTTTGGTTCTGAGAACCTTGGTTGGATATGGATGATGGCTTTATGCTGGTTGGTTTGACTCTGGTATAGGCTTTGTGCTATTTCTGGCTTTTGTGTTGGTACAGGTTTTAGGCTTCAGGCTTGTATGGCTTGAGGTACTGGTTTGGTTGTTTGTTGATACAGTTGAAGCTTGAGGCTTGAAAGGCTTGGCTCATATGGTTCTGGTTTTTGATTTAGGCTTGTATGACTTTGTTTTATAACTTACAGGATGTTCTTTGTAATGTTGAAAGGCATGAGGCTTTTATCTTTTTTGTGTGTATTCGTTTCCTTTTTGAATTTGGTCTTGGTTTGAATACCAATGCTTGAGCAGGTTTGCAAGGCTTGAGGTTTTCCTTCTTTGTGATATCCTCTGCTGTATATATTCTGCCTCCTCCCTCTATGTGTTCTAATACATCCTGTTTATATCCCCTTTTTTAGCCTCTAGCCTGCTGTACTGTAAGCTCCCTTCCTCTCTCCTTCTCTCTCCAGATTAAAAAAAAGCATTTTTATTGCTTAATTTTATCTTTTCTGAAAAAGTAACTGGCCTAGGAAAATGATGACTTGGAATGTCGCTTGCATTGTGGTTTTTCTTCTGCATACTTTCCATATTTCTTGCATACTTTGTGTACTTTGTTGACAGCTTTGAATAGCCTTTGGACAGTTTGGATAGTTTGACATATTTGGCTTAGTTTGTGGAGTTCAGTTTGCAATATGTGACTTGGTTAGGCATTATGCTTCTTTGACAACTTGTTTGCCAATGTACATCAGTTTGCCTTTTGGACTTGGTTAGGCATTTTGGACTTGTTTGGTTATGCTGTTCAGTTTGGACTTTGGTTTGAATTTTGAAATGCTTTGCTTGACAATTTATGCAGTATGGTAGTTTTTGTGCATTTAACATTTTATTTGCAAGCATACTATTCATATTCGTCTTTGTGAACCAAGAGAAATCTTGTGATTTGCAGAGAGGGCAAACAAACTGATTCCGGCCAATTACTTTTAATGATGATCCTTAAAATAAATGTCTGCTTCTTTTTTTCTTAATTCATCTGCATTTGACTTTTTCCTTTTCTTTTTGCAGGTAAAATCAATTGAGCAATGGGGAGCGTCAGTAGAAGATGAAGATTTAGAAAACTTAGGATAATTTTAGGATGTAATTTTATTTCATTTTAATTATTTGTAATAATATTATTTGTAAATACTGTAAATGTATTCAAATAACATTTGTACTTAATAATTAAAAGTCAATAAAAGTTTAATCCTTTTTAATTATTCTTCAAATGTTTATTGAATTATTTATAATTCTTAAATTATTCAAAATGGAAATAAATCCCAATTATTCTAACTTAGAATAAATAAACAATTAATATACACTGGGGTCTTTGCATCCATTAATAATAAACCCGGCATTTCAAATAGCCATAAGCATTGCACAGTCAAATCAAACAAACGTCCATATTCTTTTGCCTTTACTGATTAAACCAAACACTGTAAGTCCTCAATTTAAATGCCTCAATCCAAATCTCGGAGTAAACTGAAATGAACTGTAGAATTAATTCTTTCTGAGAGTGCGCGCACAAAAACCCTAATTCTTGATTAAATGTCAAAGAAGCGTCCGCCTGATCAAAACCTGAGCCAATTCAACCAAACCCTAGCAATCTGCCTGAACTGCTTCAAAAGTTAATGGAAACCCTAATTGGGATAGACTGATAAGAAAAAGTCTGTTTGACTGATTCTTAAACCAATCTGAAAAGTCAGGGCAAACCCGAAGCTGTGATTTCTTGTGGAAAAATAGGAGGGCAAATTTTGGGGTACAACACTCCCTATAATAGACATCATCTCATCCTTGTTTCCATCGACTAATTCACCCAATGGGTCGAAGCGACTTCATTTGCCTCAGTTACCAAGAATGTTGTAGCGCGTTTCATCAAACACAACCTCATGTGTTGGTATGGCATCCCTGAAAGGATCATCACTGACAATGGTACCAACCTCAACAATGCCATGATTACTGAACTCTACACACAGTTCAAAATCAAGCATCTTAACTCTTCTCCATACACACCTAAGATGAATGATGCAGTAGAGGCCGCTAACAAAAATACAAAGAAGATTATACAAAAGATGGTGGTGACCTATAAAGACTGGAATGAGATGCTTTTGTTTGCTCTTCATGGATACCCTACCTCGGATCGACCATCAATTGGGGAAACCCCATTCTCTTTAGTCTACGGCATGGAAGCCGTCCTGCCTGTCGAAGTTCATATTCCTTCTTTAAGGATTATGAAAGAAGTAGGCTTAGACGAAGACGAATGGATTCATACTAGATTGGATCAGTTGAACTTGATTAATGAAAAGATATTGGCTGCTGTTTGTCATGGTAAAATGTATCAAAAGCGTATGATCAAGGCCTTCAACAAGAAGATCAAGCCTCTAGTGTCAAACTGGCGACTTGGTAATAAAACGCATCATTTTATCTCGAGGAAACCCCATGGGAAAAAGTAATCCCACCTACGAAGGGTCGTTTGTTGTCAAGAAAGTATTCTATGGCAGCGCTATGATGTTAACCACTATGGACGGTGAATATTTCTCGCACCCTGTGAATGCGGATAAAGTCAAAAAATACTATTGTTGTACCCCAAAATTTTCCCTCCCTTTCTCACAAGAAATCACAACTCCAGGGTTTTCTCTGATTTTTGAGATTGGCTCAGGAATTGATCAAGCAGACATTTCTTTGGCAACAAATCCGGAATTAGGGTTTTCGCTCGCATTTCTCAAAAGAAATTGAATCCTCAGAAATTCAATTAGCTACTACATGTTTTCACGCTTGTTCAAGATTGTTGTTTGTCCTCAAGATTTGTTCATCTGGGATAAGAGATAGGAGTTGAAACTGTCTAATCCAAATTAACCAGGTAATGTGCGAAACGTTTGTTTGTTAATGGAATGCTTGCTTGCCTGTTGGAATACACAACGCGTATGTTGGTTGGAAACCTGTCGCAAGTTATGAGATTGCAGAGTTTTTAGGGGTTACTTGGATTTTAAGTTATCTGTATTGGAAATACTGGAATGCAATTTTAGTTATTTTTAATCAGGAATCTTTAATAAAAAAGTGAAGAGGCAAAAGGAAAAATTGAAAGATATTTGACAGTAGAAATTTTTCTTTTGGATAAAGACTCTTTTATTCATTTTCAAATGTTGTTATAAAATTTATTTGAATATTGTAAGTTTACAACTTATAGTATTTGAAATAATAATTGTTTACAATAAATGAAAAAAGTATATCTAATTCTAAGCTTAAATCTCCTAAGCTTCAGTGCTCCCATGCTCAAGGTCTCAAAGTCCTCTGCTCCCTCTATCGTCCAAGTTACTTTCACCTGAAAAAGAAGAAAGAAAAGAAATTAGTACAGTTAATTGAAAAGGATTTTCAAATAGAAAAAGAAAGAAAATCATCATTAAGGTTTGCTGGTCAAAATCAGAATGCTATTTGTTCATCATGTTTTACTTTTCTCTTTGCAAATCACAAGAAGATCGCTCTTATTGGTTCACAAAGAGAAAAGTAAAAGATCAAAAAATGCAAGCATACAATTGGTTCAAATGCAAAAACATAGGCATTGCAAAGGCAAACCAAGGCGCCAAAATTCAAATATGATGGGCACCCATTGTACTGCAAACTAAACCAAACTGTAGTAATCAAACTAAATGCAACAAGGTGCCAAGCATGTCAAACTGAGTTGCAAAACAAGTCAAGAAGCATAGCAACTAAAGCAACCAAGTACAATGCAGAAAATTTGCAATCAGAAAAGTACACAATGCAGTAGGTAATACAATGCAGAGGAAAACCAAATTATAAGCCAAAGAGGCTTGTCATAGCTGTCATCATTTTCTAGCCAGCAAACTTTTAAGAAAATATAATATAATAAGCAAAAGTGCTTATTTGAGAGAGAGAGAGAGAGAGAAAGAGAGGACCTTTAGTGAAAGTTTGCAGTTTAGGAAAAAAGCAGGCTGTTTCAAGTTATCAAAGACAAAAAAGAGAAAAAGGATATAAAAACTATCTCACTGCATAAACAGAAGCAGAGGAGAAAATACTTAGCAAAAACCTGCACAGCTTGCAAACTGGTAAACCCACAGGCCTGCTATCATACCAATAAAACTGCAAGCTACACAAGCTCAACACAAACAACCAAGCTTGCCCAAAAATCTGTCAAACCAAACTGTGAAACCACAACCAAGCTTGCCCAAAAACCTGTCAAACCAAACTGTGAAACCACAGCCAAGCTTGCCCAAACCTGTAAAACCAAACTGTTAAACCAAACTGCAATTCCACAAACTACAGCAAAAATGTTAAACCAGCTTGCTCAAACTCTAAACCTGTCAAAATACACACCATAAACCTGCAGTTTCAAAACTACAAAACCAAATCATCAAGCCTGCACAACTTGAAAACTTACAAACCTGCAGTTTCAAAACTGCAAAACAAAAATCATCAAGCCTGCAGTTCAAACTACAAACTCAAAAACACCTCAACCAAACAAATTCCAAAACAGTACAAACTAACCACAAGCTGGCCAAAACTGCAGAAAACCAACAAACTTGTGAAGACTGTCAAACCACAAGCCTAAATAAACTCAGCAAGCCAACCAAGCTTCAACAAGAAGCAATCCCCAAAAAATACAGTTTCAGAATTCTTTCATCACCAACCTTTCAAAAGCCAAAAAGAGAGAAAGAAAGAGTTTTGGAAGCAAAAAGCACAAGTTCTCAGAATCACTCATCATTAACATACAAAAAAGAGGAAGAGGTTCAGAGTTTCAGAAAATACATCATCAACAAAAGTCAAAACAAAACAGTTTTCAGAATCACTCAACATCAAACAATCAAAACCAAGAAAGAAGACAGAGATACCAGAAAAGCGTCCATCACGTTCTTCCTCCGCTCCGGCCACCAGAAGCGCCACCGGCTCACCCTCCAATCTCTCTCCCTCCATTTTCCTCTCCATCTTCCCCAAGGTAAGTTTTTCTCAACCCCTTTACTGCATCTCAAGCATAAAATCCATGGATTAAAACATTCAAGCAAGAATCAAACAAATGAACAAAACTGTAAAAAACGCGAAAGAAAAAGATAACAATTTGTACCGTTCAAACAAAAAACCGTGGGCCACTGTGAGAAGGAACAGAGTGAGAGATGGCGCCGCTCCGGCGACCTAAGGCATGGAGGTAAGATCAGCGCTCATGGCCCGAGAAAGATGAAGAAACGGAGAAGAAGAACAATAGGGGCGCCGTTGCTGCAAAGCCAAACAACAAACCCTAATGAACGAACCCCTAAGCCAAAAACATTGTACAATTTCACATTGAGCCTGACTCGCCCCAAATAAATGCCCTTAAGCCCAGCATTTTTCTTGCCTGCACCCCCCTCTTTCTTTCTGACTTGTTCTTCTTCTTTTGTTTTATTTGGGCCAACCACAAACAAACTAAGCCCATTCCCTTTTTAAAACAAATGTTTTTTTAATTAATAACCCATTTTAATTAATTTGTTTTATTTCTTTAATTTATTTCATTTTTGTTAATAATAATATTAGTAAGATTTATTAAAAATTAATTTTAATTGTCATTCTTTTATTAATTGATTTTTGTTACATAATAAAAATACAAAAAATACTAGAATCTTTGTTTAATTAATCTTTTCTTTTAAACTTTTCTTTACATAATTCCTAAAAAACATAAAAAATAATAATATAATATTTAATCCTTTTTGTTAGAATAGATTTTTATTTATTTATTTTATTTGTATATAAATACATGCATCTCATAACTTACTGATTCTCCTTATTTTATAATTTGTTATAATTTTATGTTGAATTGCGACAGTTCGATTTGGTTGTAACACATAATATTTGGGCTTTATTATCCTTGTGAGATTCATCCCCATTTGTAAATAATTGTACCCCCATCCCCGGATGCTCTTTTGTAATAACTTAGACTTTAAATTCCCATAATTTATTGCTTTCAATATACTGTATAGTAATTAGGCGTGTATGGCAAGATTCAAAATTAATCGCTATATGACCTAATCCAAGAATAAATGCATGAAAATCAATACACAATTCACACTTTCACCTCTAGGGTAACCTAGCTTGTTGCTTCGGAAAATGCAATCATGTCCCTCTAATATGAGACACTCTAGCAAATTCCCCTTCGATAAACAAAGACCGTAGTCCCTCGATGACCCTCGATGTTGCCTTCGATAAAACGATCTCATCCCCTTACAAAATTGTTAGAGTGTCTCACATAATTGTTATCATGGTCTATACGATGACCCGCGCCTGTCCCATTTAACATCCTAACACAAGGTTGTTCACCAAATACAATGGTGAAATAACATTGTCAAAAGTGTTAAAAACATAAGAAAGATCTTTTGAGTAAAATAGGGTAGACAACTCTTAGTTACTTGATCAAAAGCTTGCAAAACATCCTTGCCATTTTCAAACATACCTCACAACACAATTTCAAAACAAACTTTCAAAACATTGAAATATATTTTCAAAAAGACACAACCCTTTGTATACATTCAAACAAGAATCATTACAAAGGTTGCCACAATGATGGCCTCTTTTCAAAACATCTTTCAAAACCACACACAAAGCACCATTTCAAACAATTGAAAAGAAAAGCAAGTGATCTAAACAAGTAACTAAGAGCCCATGGATAACCATGGATGAAAAGGGTGCTTGCACCTTCCCTTTTCATAATCTACTCCCCGAACCCAAGAAAACATCTCAAAGGTCTTTCCTGTGCTTTTTGACCTTTCCTTAGGATAAAATAAAAAGCCGGTGGCGACTCTTGCTAAACCGAAACATTTGCAAACACAAAACGCGAAACCTCAAGTCAGTTCTCCCACCGTATCACAACTACGCATAAAGAGTGACCCTCTAGGTTGACATTCCTAGGAAAAAATAAGGGCATTCCAGCGAATCAAAAGGGTTTGGGAAAAAGTTAGGGATATAAACAAAAGATTATACACCCGGCAAGTCGAAAAACTGAAAGGGCGACTTGGGAAAAAAAGGGTATCCTGGTGGATTGAAAACACGAAAGGGCGGTCCAGGAAAAAGTTGTGTATTAAGGGGTACGACTATGCCCCGTTGGATCACTATAACTAGATTTATTACCAAGGTCAAAAGTTCAAAATGGTACAAGATCAGTCCAATCAACTTCTTCTGACAGCAAGGGATGATGTTCGAAGACATAGGGGAAATAGCGTAGTTGGAACCCAATGAGATCACTTCCATATGGCTATACATTTTTTGTTCTCACTTTGTATTCTTTTATATTTTTAGATGACTTCCTCTTACTAGGATTCCCGTATCTCTATATAAAAATGTCTGTTTATAGGCAAATTATCAATATAAATATACTTTGAAGTGCAAACTACTTGTTTTCTCTTTTGATTGCAAAGAACATCCAATGACTAAAATGAACATATGCATATGAACATGATTAACTGTTAATAAATATACGCATAAGAACAGTAATAAACAATTACTTAAGGTTCTAGGAGTTGGGGTATCCCCATAGAGTCACTTCAATAAGATTATCACCATATAGTAAATTCATACATTCTCCATAATTTCCAATCAGCATATCTCACGGAAATTATCTTCCCCAGTCGGGTTTGGACAACCAAAACTGGAGAAGAAACCTCGTAAAGTTCTTTCCCAGATGAATTCATTTCCCCAATAAGGACGCCGAAATACTTTCCTCAACAGGGTTTATTTCCATAAAAAACTACAAATTCCCCAACATGAGTCTATCCTTCAGGATACTACATATCACTTACAAAACTCCTCTCCCCCAGTAGAGTTGATACTACCCCTAGAAAGTTACTGAAAAACCTATAATCCGACCAGATAACATTTTACTTCATCCTCCCAAACAATCAGAAGTTTAATCATCTCTTTTATTCTCAGTCAGGGTATATAAAAATTAAATTCCCCAGTAGAGTAATGGTTAACTAAAGTTCATGAATTCTACTCCTCAAGCAGAAATCAACATCCCCTACAAAGTTTCCTCGAAACAGCAAACATGATTTCCCAGCCGAAGCACTCTAAATAAAGTTGAAGATACACATACTCTTCGTCTCCAGCACTAATTCGGGATTTAGCTTCCCAAAACTCCCCAACAGTAGTCAGGGATTTATTTTCCCATACAAAGATACATTTCAACAACATTCATAGCATATGCGTACGAAAAACATATAGCATAATCTCATTTATTTTGAGAACATCATTAAGAAATACATTTCATACATCATGGTATTGCATACAACTAACTCTTTACCTTTTCAGGAAAGATCAGTCAATAGATGAATATCATCAACAACTTCCAAGCAGTTCCAGATTAATTCCTGAAATAAGACAGGGCAACCATCTGTGAGTAATAGATTGGAGATTAACTCCCGAAACATGACAGGGAAACCATCTTTATTTCTCTTTGGTAGGATAAAGATCAATTCTCGAAACAGGACGGGGTGATTATCTTTAGCACCAATGGTATGAACTCCCGGAACAAGACGGGCTTACTAGCAAACTGATCATAGATCAATTCCCGAAACAGGACAGGGCAACTATCTACATGAACAAATTGAATATTAACTCCCAAAATAGGACGGGGAAACCATATTTCTTCCTCTTTCGTCGGATAAAGATCAATTCCTAAAATAGGACGGGGCGACTATTTTTATCACCAATGGTATGAACTCCCGAAACAAGACGGGTTTACCAGCAAGTTGATTGTAGATCAATTCCCGAAACAGGATGGGGCGACTATCTACGTGAACAGATTGAAGATTAACTCCCGAAACAGGACAGGGAAACTATCTTTCTTTATCTTTGGTCAGATTGAAGATCAATTCCCGAAACAGGATGGGGCGACTATCTACATGACAAGTAGTTATTCAAACAACTTTCCCAGAGGTTTATTCTGAAAAGCACTCTTCAGATACAGTCGAGCGTAGACTCGTTCTGATACTTCTATCAACAATTACCTCCGGATGGCATCTATAAGTCCATCTCTAACAACTCTCCATCATCTCTCCAAATTTTATTTTTAAGCCCATTCCCGATATAATCAAAAAACAGTTCTACTTCATGCACAAACGAGTGCAAATTTTTGGGAACTTGAAGTGTTCAATCATCTTCCACCTTCAAGTCACGAATGGAAGACAAGCAAATCTAACTCTTCAGGTTTAAGAAGATTGAACAGGGGCAGTTGTTGTACCCCAAAATTTGCCCTCTCTTTTCTCAAGACAATTCCTCACAAAGGATCTCTAATGCTCAAGGATTCTCAAGAATTAATCATACAAAATCACTTCTGAAACACCGAGACCACAATATATTGGTTTGAAACATAATTTCAAGGACTCAAACACCACGTGTTGACCTAATTTCATGACTCAAGTCATTTCTCAAGATCGAAAGATTGATAGTTGAATTTTTGATCAATTGATGAAAAGTCAACTGATACACAAAAAGTCAAACTTTGACTTTTTGGTCAACATTATATTCCAAAGATCAAAATTCATCAAGTCATTCAAAAAAATATCAAACTTTATCATCAAAAATCAAGAAAGTCAAGAAAGTCCATAAAAAGTCAAAGTTTTCAATACTTAGAAATTTTTCCAAGTGTTGTTATACTTGATAATTTCATTACTTCATGACATTCTTTCACCAAGATGCAAGATGATTCAAAGAAAACTTAAAACATGAAAGTTGTAGATCTTGATGAATTCTACAAAAATTTTTAAAGGGTTGATGTCCAAAAAATGCTTAGATTTGAAGATATGAGTTCATGAAGTCATGACATTTGTATCAAACATTTAGAGATATTTTCAACAGGTTTTAGTCAGTTTTTATCTCAACTTCTTGGCGAATTTTCATCAAGTTCCAATTTGATTTAGCAAAAGTGGAAAACATGAAAGTTGTAGATGATGTTACAAGCTTTAGAAAACATCCAAGAGCATAAACTTATCATACTTGAGCTAGGAGATTCAAAGGCATGAAGTTGTGCATCCATTCTTGAAACACAAGTCATTTTGTGATGAACATGAGATCAAATCTTCATGCCATGTTGCATAATCCCATGTTGCACGCCTCTAAATCTTTAAATCTATCCATAATCAGAAGATTACACATGCTTTTGAGCCATTACTCAAGTGATTGAGCCATTGTCCAAAAGATATTTCCATTTATGGCACAAAGGCACCATTGTCATTCTTGAAAAGCATGCTTTAATAATAATGTCAACTCCTTGAGCCTCTCATGGTTTCTTCTGCACATACATAATGTCAAAGCAAGAACCAACCATCTACAACCTGTAAAGTAGTCCTAAAATCAGGCCATGCCCACATTGGAACTATGAAAAAGTCATGCACTCTAACTTACAATCCAACCAAGCCATAACTCCATAATTTGTAAGGAAAAGAGGTCAGAAAAAAGGAGAAAAAACAAGCACTAAAAATCTCCTTCCTCTCAAAAAAACAGAACTGATCAGAAAGCCTCCATCTTTGAGCTTTGAAGTCCAAATCTTTGAATCTCTCACACCAAACAAACCATCCAAATACTTCACATACATCATATAGAAGTTTTTCAAACACAAGAAAAACTTTTGTAACATCACTATCACCATCTTCTAAACTCAAAAACATTAACTTGCAACTTGAATTGGTTGGAGTGGTTCAGCAATTTTCAGCATAAAGAAAGTATTGGCACAACTTCAAAAAGGTCCAAAGAAGCTCAATCCATCACCACTTTACACCCGGAAACATCCATACATATTCTAAAGCTTTCACTTCAAGAGGTATGTTTTCTCAAACTGTAGTATCTTTATCCATACATCATTTTCTTTTGTGTTCAAAAATATATAACAGGACAGATCAAAGAGAAAATATAGCAAAAGGCCAGGCCATAGGTTGACACGGGCGCCTGTGTGACACGACACGGCCCGTGTCATTCAGAAATAAGAAAAACATACAGGGCAGGGGCAGACACGGGCTCCCGTGTCACACAACACGGTCGGTGTCAACTTGGCTGGAATAGAAGAAAAAAATGAGCAAGAGTTTTGGACAGGTCCTGACACGGGTGTTTGTGTCCACTGACACGGCCCGTGTCAGCTCAGGCACTAAAAACATTAATTTTGAGATTTATTTTGCTTCAATTTTGGATCGTTATGGATACCTTGGAAATTTTTGCATTGTTAGGAGATGACCTAACACCATAAAACCTTTTTCTAAGTGAAACATCAAAAATATCTTTCCAAACAATTAATTTCTGTTTTTAAGTTAACTTAGACCTAGGTTTTTTTCTTTAATGAAATTAACTACAAAAGCTTTTTCTATCAAAAAACCCTAGAAAACAATCTCTTTTGCTTATCTTTACATTTTCGTACATTTTGTGCTACAATTTATGTAATTGTCAAAGCCTTGTAATAGTGATTATGGTTTATTTTTACTTGTCATCCCCATTTGTAAATTTGTATCCCTCATCCCCAAAAGTATTGTAATAGCATAGGACATTTAATTTCCGCAATTTATCGCTTTCCATATTATTACTAGTAACTACGATTTGTATGGCAAGACTAAAAATCAACACTAGACAACCAAACTCAAGACAAAAATGCATGAAAACAAAAACACTTTGCACACTTGCACCTCTAGGGTAACCCACACTTCTTGCCTTGGATAAAACAGTCGTGTCCTTCGAACATGGGATACTTTAGCAAAGACCCTCGATTACAAGATTGTAATCCCTCGATGACCCTTCGACGTTGCCTTAGGTAAACAATATTAGACCCTTATAACAAATTGCTAAAGTATCCTACAATGTTGCCTTCTATGATTGTACGATGACCCACACATGTCCCTCAGATCCAATGATAGGGCCTCTTACCAATCAATGGTAAGATAGAAATATCTATGGGAGGAGGAAAAGAAATAAGACTTTTTTGAGTAGGTAGAACACTCATCGTTGCTTGCTCACAAACTAAAACCTTTTCCACACTCACACTTTCAAAACATCTTTCCAAAAACAAACATCTCTTTGAACTATTTTAAAAACCAACACTTTGTACACATTCTTATAGAGACGAGAATCATTACAAAGTTTACCGAAACAAAGGCGTTTTCAAAATATTCACAAACTTACACCAAACACAAACACATTTACAAAGAATTTCAAAGTGAGCTAGCAACTAAAAGCCCGTAGATAAATACGGATGAAAAGGGTGCTAACACCTTCCCTTTTCATAACCTACCCCCCGAACTCAAGAAAATTATCAAAAAGTCTTTTCTGTTCTTTTCACCCTTTCCTTTATTGGATAAAAAAAAGTTGGTGGAGACTCTTGATATCTGCACCAATTGTGATAAAATACAAAACACCTAAGTCAGTTCTCCCACCGTATCATAGACACCTTATTCCTCGGTGCTCTAAATGTGCAACAAATACCTACAAAATAAGTAAAATCTATTAAACGATACACAAATGAATCGAAAACTCAATTATATACAAACTAAACATATTTACGAAAAAGTCGGGATTACTCACATGATATCAACAAATAGCACTGATAAGTGCAACAAAATATATATACAAAAATAACTAAAATTTGCACTTATGAACTCTCTCCAAATTGAATTTGTTTATCCGCAAACAACGTCAAACAACTCAAAGAACCAAAATTAATTAACCAAATAATCATGAATCAACATGTTTTGAAAATGGAAAACAAATGTATGGTTCAAACAAAAACGCACACGTAAGATAAATACTTATCACAATCCTACAACAAAAACATGTAAATGATACGAATCCTAAGTACAAAACTCATACTAAACATTCTAAAACAAAACAAGCTTAATCATGAATCACACCTAGTAAAAATTCATTGGTAGTTGAAGAACTCACAAAATTGAGGGAGAAAAAACACTCATTCACAATCTTGCAAATAAAATACAAAATTATGCATTTATCCAAAAACTCATATTGAAAGTACAAGGAAAAGAATCACAAGGGCTTTTCAAGGTTGTAATGTGGCTTGGTAAACAAACAAGGGATAATTCATAAAGCTAATCGAAACAAAAACTTTCATAAACCTAAGGGAATGATCAGCTCACAAAAGTTGAAACAAAAAATTTCCATCAACTTTCTTCATAATCCCAAATTTGTCACACCAATCACAATACTTATTAACACAACATTATTCCATACTATTTTTGTTTTTCTTTTTCATAACTTTTCTCTTTTTTTCTTTATTTTGCTTCTTTTTTTTCACTTTTTTCTTTTTCTTTTCTTTTTATCTTTCTTTCTCAACCTCATAGTAATACATACAAGAGCAAGCAAACAATTCCCTCCACAACTTGAATTCAACCAACATTAAAGTGAATACTCCCTACTTTCTAAGGCAAGGTAAAAATTAAACTAAAAATCATATTTAAGGGTTCAAGAAAACAAAGAATCAACATCCATTCAAAAAGGAAAACTAAATGTTAGAACATAGTTTGATTCTATAACCCGTAATTAGAGTTTTGATGATAACAAATACAAAGAACAAATATGCACTCTAAATTTGTGTTATTTTATTTGCAGAAGTTCTGACCAAAGCGGCATCAGAAGTTAAGCTATAGAAGCTTTCATGCTGAGGTAATCAGAATCTGCATTGAAGAATAATGATCAGAACCTGCGCTGAAGTGAAGAATACTCTGATTTTGAACAGAAGGTTCATATACAATCAGATCCTCACAACTCTAAGTCATCAATGTTCTGAAGCATTTGCAGCATACAAGATTGTAAGTTTCTGAAGCATTACTATTCAATCAAGACAGCATCACATGCAACGACTTCATTCAGACAAGAATCTTCTCAATATGGAAACATTTTAAATGTCCATTATCACGCTTTATGTTGGACAAGATTCCTATGCCTATATAAACAAGCTAAGAGGACAAATCATTTACGATTTTGAACAGGACTTCAATACATCTCTAAATGCTGCAAGCTTACATACTCTTTTCTATGCTCAAAATTGTGTAAAATATCACAATTGTGATAACTATTTTTGTAAGGAAAAACAACCATACACATAATACTTTTATCTTGATTAAGCTAGTTTTCCTTGAGATTAACCGGGTTGTGGTTGTACTCAAGAGGACTTTGGAAGTTGTCAAAGTAGTGATTGTAATCAGTTTTTGATTAGTGGATTAAGTCCTTGTTAGAGAGAGGCGAAATCACCTTGACGGGTGGACTGGAGTAATTTGAGATCAAATGAACCAGGATAAAAATATTGTGTCTCTGTGCATTTTTTATTTCAAGTTTTCAATTCAACCCCCCCTTCTTGTGTTTTTCACTTCTTCAATTGGCATCAGAGCGCCTGGTTCTGAGTTCATACACTTAACCGTGTCACTACAAGATCCAAGCTTTAGAAAAACACTATGGTGGGACCAAGCCAAAACATTAGCAATGATTATCATGAGGACAAGGACAGAATCAGTGGAAAACCTCTAGTCTTTGATGGAGAAAATTTTGACTACTGGAAAGACATAATTGAGAGCTTCTTTCTGGCCCATGATGCTGATCTATGGGACATGGTAATTGATGGATACACACATCCAATGGATGAAAGTGGTCAGAAGATAGACAGAAAAAGGATGTCTGACCAGCAACAACGTGACTTCAAAAACCATCACAAAGCTAGAACAATACTTCTCAATGCTATCTCATACTCAGAATATGAGAAAATCTCAAACAGAGAGACAGCCAAAAACATGTTTGACTCTCTGAGAATGACGCATGAAGGCAACATACAAGTCAAAGAAACCAAGGCCCTTGCGGTCATTGAGAAGTATGAAACATTCAAGATGGAAGACAGTGAATCTATAGAAGCAATGTTCTCAAGATTCCAGATCCTTGTTGCTGGGCTGAAGGTTCTTGACAAGGGATATTCTATTGTTGATCACGTAAATAAGATCATCAGAAGTCTACCCAGGAAATGGATGCCAATGGTCACAGCACTTAAGCTAGCTAAAGATATCAACAAGATATCTCTGGAGGAACTTGTCAGCTCCCTCAGAAGTCACGAGATAGAGCTAGAAGAAGATGAGCCTCAAAAGCAAGGTAAGCCACTAGCATTAAAATCTAACAAAAAAATCTGATTCTAAGGTTTTGTAGGCTATGGAAGAAACCTCTGATGGATCCTCATCAGAAGAAGATGAATTGTCTCTCCTCTCCAGAAGAGTAAATCAATTGTGGAAGCAAAGACAAAGGAAATTCAGAAACCCTAGAAGATCAGAGAATCAAAATGAATCCTTCTCCAGATACAGAAAGTTTGAGTCTTCCTCTAGACACAGAAGATCTGAAGGTTCTTCAGGACACAGAAAGTCAAATAACAAGGACATCATCTGCTATAAGTGAAATGAGCAAGGGCACTACAAAAGTGATTGTCTAAGGATTCAGAAGGAGAAGCCCAAAAAGAAGTTCTTCAAGGACAAGAAGAAAAGCCTCATGGCAACATGGGACAATTCAGACACTTTTGATGCTGAATCAGAGTCAGATGACAAAAGAGCAAACATAGCTCTCATGGCAAACGTGTCAGAAGACAGTGAAGCTTCTGGTTCAGACACATAATCATACACTGAAGAGGTATTCCTTGACTTCACTATTAATTTTACTAAGGTTGAACTTGCAGAAAGTCTAAATGAAATTCTGGAAAGGTATCAACAAATAAGAGTCAAATTCAAGAACCTAAAAAGGGATCTTGTCTCTAACTCTGAAAATACTGAGAGTCTCAGATTAGAGAATTCTGAATTAAGAGAAAAGGTTTCAAAATTAGAAAACGATTTACAAAACTCTCAGAAAGAAATAATCTCAGAGACTCCCAGTAATGCTGATAAGATCATCAAAGAGTATGATCACAGCTTTCAGAAGTTTCTGGCTAAAAACATAGATAGAAGCAAGATGGCTTCAATGATCTATGGAGTTAGCAGGAATGGCAGAAAAGGGATAGGATATCAAGGTAAGATATCTACACCTAAGAAAGTCATGGACCTTGTCATAAAACTCACACCACTAAATTCACACTTCACATATGGGTACACATATGACCTAAAATACACTAGTAATGATTACTCTTTCAAACCAGAATTTTGGTAAAACTAACAAACTAGGACCCAAGAAGATATGGGTACTTAAGGACAAAATTATATATGTAGCAGATATCTTTAGTAGCAAGGCTAAAACACCAGTCATGGTACCTGGACTCTAGATGCTCTCGACACATGAAGGGAAGAAAGCATATGTTCCAAAGCCTAGAACTTAAATCTGGAGGCTACATGGGCTTTGGAGGCAACCAAAGAGGAAAGATCATTGGCTCTGGAATAATAGGTAATGGAAATATTCCTTCTATAAATAATGTGCTCTTAGTTGATGGATTAATGCATAACCTGTTATCCATAAGGCAATTAAGTGATAACGGTTATGATATAATCTTTAATCAAAAATCATGCAAAGCTGTTAGTCAGAAAGATGGAACTATCCTTTTTAATGGAAAGAGGAAAAACAACATTTATAAGATAAAACTTTCTGAACTAAAAAATCAGAATGTAAAATGTCTTCTCTCTGTTAACAACGAGCAATGGGTCCGACACAGAAGATTGGGGCATGTTAGTATGAGAAGAATATCTCAGATTAACAAACTCAGTCTGGTCAGAGGACTTCCCAATCTGAAGTTCATCTCAGATGCTCTGTGTGAAGGATGTCAGAAAGGCAAATTTGCAAAACCTGCATTTAAATCTAAAAATGTTGTTTCCACCTCTAAGCCATTAGAACTTCTGCACATAGACTTATTTGGACCAGTAAAAACTGTGTATGTTAGTGGCAAGAAGTATGGGTTAGTGATCGTAGATGACTATAGCAGATGGACATGGGTAAAGTTCTTAAGACACAAGGACGAGTCACACTCTGTGCTCGTTTCATTCTTTAACCAAGTTCAGGATGAAAAGGATCTTAGAATTGTCAAAGTCAGAAGTGATCATGGTGGAGAATTTGAAAATAAAAATTTTGAATCATTTTTTAATGAAAAAGGCATCTTGCATGACTTCTCTTGTCCTAGAACTCCCCAACAAAATGGAGTTGTAGAACGAAAGAACAGAACACTGCAAGAAATGGTAAGAACCATGATCAATGAGACTAACATTGCTAAGATCTTCTGGGCAGAAGCAATTAACATAGCGTGTTACATTCAGAATAGAATCTCTATAAGACCTATTCTGGAAAAGACTCCATATGAACTATGGAAGAACATAAAGCCCAACATTTCTTATTTCTATCCTTTTGGATGCACTTGTTTCATTCTGAATACTAAAGATTATCTGAACAAGTTTGACTCTAAAGAACAAAAGTGTATTATGTTAGGATACTCTGAACGCTCAAGAGGGTACAAAGTATACAATACAGAAACACATATTGTTGAAGATTCAGTCAGTGTTAGATTTGATGATAAGCTTGACCCTCAAAAGTCAAAGTAGAAGGAATTCTTTGCAGATATAGAAGTTGAATTCACAGGTACTGAAAATAACTCATCAGAAGTTCTCAACAAAGACGCTCCAACAACTTCAGAAATAAATGTTACAAGCGATCCAGTACCTTCTGTTGATCCACTCCAGAAAAGGTTATCCAGAAGCAGCATAGCTCACCCAGAAGATAAGATCCTGGGAAAGAAGGATGATCCAATCAGAACAAGATCAACATTCAGAAAATCTGAAGAATCCCTCATGGGACTAGTCTCTCTAATTGAACCAACAACAATTGATGAATCTCTTCTGGACAATGACTGGATTCTGGCAATGCAGGAGGAATTAAATCAGTTCACCAGAAATGACGTATGGGATCTGGTTCCCAAACCAAAAGGATCCAACGTCATTGGAACAAAGTGGGTGTTCAGAAACAAACTGAACGAGAAAGGAGAAGTCATCTGAAACAAGGCACGACTGGTGGCACAAGGTTATAGTCAGCAAAAGGGGATAGACTATACATAAACCTTTGCTCCAATCGCCAGGTTGGAATCTACCTGACTCTTAATCTCATTTGCTGTAAACAATGGCATCACTCTGTATCAAATGGATGTCAAAAGTGCATTCCTAAATGGCTACATAGATGAAGAGGTATATGTGCATCAACCCCTCTGGGTTTGAGAATTCCAAACACCTAGAATATGTTTTCAAACTAAAGAAGTCACTCTATGGTCTGAAACAAGCTCCCAGAGGTTGGTATGAAAGACTGAGTAACTTCCTATTAGAAAATGAATTCACAGAGGGAAAGTGGACACAACCTTGTTCTGTAAGACATTTAAGAATGACATTTTAGTGTGTCAGACTTATGTAGATGATATCATCTTTGGATCTACTAAACCTTCTCTGGGAAGAGAGTTTGCTAAGTGCATGCAGGCAGAGTTTGAGATGAGCTTAATGAGGGAACTCAAATTCTTTTTGGGTATTCAGATAAACCAAACTTCAGAAGGAACTTACATTCATCAGAACAAATATGTCAGAGAACTTCTGAAGAAATTTGATCTCTCAGAATGTAAGCCCTCAAAGACTCCAATGCACCCCACGTGAATTCTGGAAAAGGAAGAGGTAAGTAAAAAGGTAGAACAGAAAATCTACAGAGGTATGATTGGCTCTCTCCTTTATCTGAGGCTTCAAGACCTGATATTTTATTCAGTGTTTGCTTATGTGCTAGATTCCAATCAGATCCTAGATAATCTCACTTAATAGCAGTTAAGCAAATTTTCAAGTATCTGAAAGGTACTACTAATCTGGGTTTGTTTTATAGAAAATCCAATGAATACATCTTAGTAGGATACTGTGGTGCTGACTTTGCTGGAGACAGAGTAGAGCATAAAAGAACTTCTGGAAGCTTCCAGTTTCTGGGAGACAATCTGATCTCATGGACCAGCAAGAGACAATCCACAATAGCATTGTCAACAACAGAAGCTGAATACATAGCAGCTGCTGGATGTAGCACTCAAATGCTCTGGATGAAAAGTCAACTTGAAGACTTCAACATATTTGAGAGTAACATTCCTATCTTCTGTGATAACACTTCTTCCATATGTCTCAGCAGAAATCCCATTTTGCATTCTAGGGCTAAGCATATAGAAATAAAACATCACTTTATTAGGGACTATATTCAGAAAGGAATTCTTACCTTAAAATTTATTAACACAAACCATCAATGGGACGATGTATTTACAAAACCCCTTTTTGAAGATAGATTCAATTTCATTCTGAAACATCTCAGCATGAAGTTATGCCCAGAATAAAATGTTTCATTTGCATATCTTAACCCTCAGAACTTTATTGTTTTCTGTGAACATCTGATCAGATTGTCTTCAAAAGTTAGAAGTACAGTTGCCTCAGAATCTATCTATAAAGATCTGAGTGTTTCATTTCAAGGATAGAGGTGTGAAGTTCACATCATCAAACATTTGTCATCCTCTCAAAAGCTACCTTCTGAGGCTGAACACGTGTTCAAATTCTGAAGGGTCTGAGGCTCTGATTGGATGCATTGAGACACTTGTCAGTGGTAACCGTTCAATATCTTTCTAAATCCCCTAATTTCAGGTTTCGTTAATGCATATAATCATTACTTATTTTCGTGCTTACTGTTTACGTTTTCTAAAAACCTATATAAACTCAATTAACTATTTCATTCATTCACATAATACTCTCTTCTATATTCTCTCTTGTTCCAAGTTTCATTTTCAAAAACCCTTTCCATTTTCTTCAAAGAACCCGTGTGAACAATGGAATCATCATCAAGTCTCAAGAATCTCAGTGCTCCTGAATCTTCATTAACGGAACAATATGAAGAACCCATTAGAACGCTTCTCACTTCTGTTAACAACCTGGAAGTTCTCTCTGAATTGATCATTGATTTTGAAAGTTTACAAGAAAATGGGTTTAATCTCTCTGAAGACGTAATTGCACAGGGATGGAACATATATTTTGACTGCCTGTTGGGTCCAACATTTCCCATTCTCGTCAAAGAGTTATGGATTCATGCTACCTCATCCAACCACCAGGTTACATCATATGTTATGGGAAAGAAGATAGTGATAACAGAATATTTAATTGGGAAACTCATTGGATACAATGGTGGTGGAGTCAGATGTGTATATATGGCTGATAGGTGTTCTGACCTAAAATTTATTTCCAGGGAAATCTTCACTTCTGGACAGCCATCCAGCAAGATCAGAGACCTGAAGGATCATCACAGAATTTGGGCTAGAATAATTATGGTATGTATCAATCACAGGAAGCCTACAAGCTCTCCTGATTACATCAATATTGATCAGCAATTCCTGATTTACTTCATTGAAAAGAAGACCAAGATAAACCTTTCACACTTGCTCTTCAACCATCTCAGAACAAGTGTGAAAGACACAAGAGAAGACGAAAGAACTAAGAGGGATTGGATTCCCCTAGGAAGACTGATTTCAGATATTCTAACAGAAAACAGGCTGACAGAACATCTGACAGAGGCTCAAGAAAAAAGCACTCTGGAAGCAACGGTTGGGAAACCTTTGAATGCCAAGAATCTGAAGAAAATGAAGATTATTGATAACATTAAGAAGGAACCAACTATTGCTTCTCATGAGGCCATCACTTCTAGGAGAATCCCTCTGAAGGATTTTCCATTATTTTCTGAGATAGATGCCTACCCAGAAATCATAGTCAGATACCTTGAAGCTTACAAGGCTGATGGGACTATTCCAGAAATCAACATTCAAGATCTGCATAAGCCAGCTCCAGAGGTTGTGTTAAAGAAATCCAAAAAGAGGAAAGCAGTAGGAGAAGGATCCTCTCAGAAGACACCTAAAGCTGCGAAAAAGAAAGGTAACCCATCTTCTGTTTCTGTTGTAGAATCAATAGTTGTTCCAACATCTGAAACCATTCCCCCTCAACCATCAAAAAATCCTTCACCCCAAAAATTTGTGTATTTTGACATAGAATATGACCCATCTGTAACTCTTGGAAACTTTTTGAATGAACCTCACTCCCCCAATCAAAATACAAATCCAGAACATCATCAACCAGAACTTGCCAAACTTCTATCTGACAATGAACTGTTTGATCAAGACTTTTCCTCACCAATACCAGAAAATCCAAACACTCAACAACAACCAAAAATCCACAATCACACTCTCCTCAACCAGAACATCTGAACCTCAACTCACCTCAACCAGAGAATGGAAACTCTCTCTCTCTCCTCCTTCTGAAAATCCATCTTTTGAAATTCCTGAACCAGAAACTCAACACGCTACCGCAAACTAATCTGAAGACTCCCCTTCAGATTCTGATACCACTATCCCAATCCCTAGAGTAACAGAACCCCTTACAGTTCTCTTACCTCTCACTATTCATGATATTCCAGAAATCCCTTCAGCATATGAATCTACACCACCAAATAACCCTAACACACCAATTCTAATTTCTTACTCTTCCACTCCATCACCCATCAACCATCCAACTGACAACCTCAGACTTGTCATTGATCCACTAGTGCTAGACCAACTAGCTTCCACCTCAAACAAAATTGCCATTCCCAAACCTAAACCAACCATAACCAAATCAGATATTGGTAAGAATATGTTGATTTTTGAAACAGAAATGCAGGAATGGATCAATTCTTTAAAGCAAGCAAGCCAAGAGATTTCTAATCCGGCTACTTCTGATTCTCTGTGGGAAAGATTCAGAAAATGGCTCAACTTTGAAACTCAGAAGATGAAAGAATTAGGCTATGAAAGGGCTCAACAGAACTTCAATGATCAGCTGAAAGCCTTCCAAGATCAAGTTCTGAGCCAATGTTACAAGGAAGAAACTCTTCCGCTGGATAATGCTCCCTGGAAAGAGAACCATCCTTCAAAAGTCACTGAACCAGATTCTGATAGTCTCTCTCTGACTTATGCTCCATAAAACATGATTGCGGAAGAAGAAGGCGTTCAATCAAAAGAGGCTACAGAATGTTCTGAACAACATGCAATCCCTGAAGATACACCAGCTTCGTCTTTAGTCATGCAAACTCTAGAAGAGTTGAAGAAGGAGAATGCCTTAATCCATGCCAGACTGGATAAGCAAGAGGATACAAACAAAGAGATCAAGGGTATTCTAGATAAACAAGAAGATACTACAAAAGAAATCAAATACATTTTGGGAAAGCAGGAAGAATCAAACACTCAGATCAAGAGCTTGTTGGAAGTGTTGTTCACACGCCTTCCCCCTACTTCTTAGATTTTCGTTAAAAATGTTTATCTGTAATTTTTTTTCTTTACCTTGTTATTTCTGAAACTTGTCATTGCATTCTCTTTTCAATATAATTCATCTTTTTTATTCTGATTATATTGCTTTTTGATACCTGACAAAAAGGGGGATAAAGTAAGATATTTTCAATAATGGTATACCGGGACAAAGTCTCAAACATTTGAATATTTTAACCTATACTTTCTGAAAAGCTGGAACAAGAACACATTTTGATAAGAAGAGAAGGAGATGCATCAAAAGCTCTGACGAGAAGGAACTTCAAGGAAGTAATCAACTCAGGGGGAGTCTCTCTTAAGCTTTTTGTTCTTTAATTTTCATTAAAAATCCTAGTTTTTGTCATCATCAAAAAGGGGGAGATTGTTAGTACATAGTTTGATTCTACAACCCTTAATTAGAGTTTTAATGATAACATATACAAAGAACAAATATGCACTCTAAATTTGTGTTATTTTATATGCAGAAGTTCTGACCAAAGTAGCATCAGAAGTTAAGTTATAGAAGCTTTCACGCTGAGGTAATTAGAATCTGCGCTGAAGAATGATGATCAAAACCTGCGCTGAAGTGAAGAATACTCTGATTCTAAACAGAAGGTTCATATACAATCAGATCCTCACAACTCTAAGTCATCAATGTTCTAAAGCATTTGCAGCATACAAGATTGTAAGATTCTGAAGCGTTACTATTCAATCAAGACAGCATCACATGCAACGGCTTCATTCAGACAAGAATCTTCTCAATATGGAAACAGTTTAAATGTCCATTCTCACGCTTTATGTTGGACAGGATTCCTATGCCTATATAAACAAGCTAAGAGGACAAATCATTTACGATTTTGAATAGGACTGTAATACATCTCTAAACGCTGCAAGCTTACATACTCTTTTCTACGCTCAAAATTGTGTAAAATATCACAGTTGTGATAACTGTTTTTGTAAGGAAAAACAACCATACACCAAATTCTTTTATCTTGATTAAGATAGTTTTCCTTGAGATTAACTGGGTTGTGGTTGTACTAAAGAGTACTTTGGAAGTCGTCAAAGTAGTGATTGTAATAAGTTTTTGATTAGTGGATTAAGTCCTCGTTGGAGAGAGGCGAAATCACCTTGATGGGTGGACTGGAGTAATTTGAGATTAAACGAACCAGGATAAAAATATCGTGTCTCTGCGCATTTGATTTCAAGTTTTCAATTCAACCCCCCCCCCCCCCCCCCCCCCCCCCCCCCCCCCCTTGTGTTTTTCACTTCTTCACTAAACACTCATAGACAAGCATTAAGTTCAAAAACAACATGGACATTGACAAAAAGGCTCAAAAGGGTTTAACAAAAGTTCACACACTCACAAGGTGAATTGACTATTTGGCTAGGTAGTTATGCTCAAAATCAAACAAGGTGTCTTGATCATTTTCATGCTTTCACACAATCAATACAAACAAAAGATTAAATATAATAAAATCTTGTTAAAACAAGAACTGTGGCATCCAACATATGTGAACAATGGAAAGCTTCCTCACAATTTGGGTAAAAATGGAACTAAAGTGATTCAATCAAAAGCAAGTAATGCAAAAAGAATGAATGGTATGGTAATTGATCTTACCGGATGATCAGAACCTGCAAGGTGGCCGGCTGACGATCTTCTGTCAGGCTGGAAGGTTGAGGAGGAAAAAGGGGGGTTGTACCTTCAAGCCACTCCGACGATCAATTAAGTGCAGGAGCAGAGATATACAAGCAAAGTATTATGATTTTAGTGGTGAATAGTTAATATTTAATCCCTGACCCTCACATGTGTGAGCGTATATATAATTCCCATGGCGCATGGCAATTGGTTTCTATTTTTGGGCCTAGTTATACGGACCCGTGAAAATAGGTAACTTCTAGGACTTTGTCAAACCTAGCAGGTGTGCCCGTAACTAGTCGTTGGTTCCGAGGATAAGGTAGGTTACGGGAAACGGTATAGTCGGTTCCTGGTTAACTAGGCGACTTGGTATTGGTAAAAGAGGGCAAATAATTGATGGGGCTCGACGAGCCGTGCTAGAGGGAGAGACTAGACTGGGCCCACTCTGACTGTCGAGCCAGTTCAGAATAGTAGCCCCCCAAGTCATTGCTTCTGGGCACATGAGTGACGATTTTAACGTTTGTCTTTGAAACAGGGTGTTTCTTATGGGGGACATGAGCATCACCCGTTGATACTTTCTCGCGGGGAGATGAGCGGTTACTCAGTTTGGGCTTTGGACTTAAAGAAGTGGCGTGTTTTGGGTAGTGCCCTAACGAAGAAGCGCAATAATGGCCTAGGGGCTAGGGTGAAATGATGACGACCCTAGGGTTCCCAAGGCGTATGTCTCACACGCGCGAACGGTCTCAGCTACAAATATGAGAGGAGTATGGCGTTTTGTGTTTTTCATTCTTCTCTTGCACTGCTCGTTATTGCTCGCCTGTCGCCCATCATTGTTTTTGAAGGTTTTACTGCTCTCTGCCACTCTTCTAGCTTTCTTCCTTCTTCAACCGGTAAGCTTTCGATTCTTTGCTGTCATTGGATCTTTATATATCAAATATTTGTGACTTTAGCCTTAGAACTACATGCGCTTAGGGCGTCGATGTTCTCTATATGTTCGTCGGGATTTGTCATCCCATCGTACGTCCCCAATGGGGGTGGTTTCTCCAGTTCGACAAGGAGTGGTTCCTTTGTAATTTCTCTTGACAACGGTCCATGGGGCTCGTCTTCTCCTCTCTATACAGGAGACGGAGAAGGGGAGTGATAATTTTTTCCATGTCGGGTGTCGTGTTCTTGACGGGTGGAAGAACTCCTTCGTTGTTGCCTTAGCTTGGGTGGTGGTGATTGACGTTGGTCGACTTGGCGGTCTCCTTTCTTTCTCTTGGATGATAGAAAGTATTGATATTTCATGGGAGGTGTGTCATCGTGTTTATTGAAGAAAGAAATTTTATGCTTCTCCTTCGTCGGTGGAAGTCCATACCTTGGTGGACATATGTTGGGGGAATTTCGTCATTGAGTTCTCCGAGGAGGAGATTTCGACCGCTTTTGTTCCCAGGCCCCCATCTTTCTGTTTTGTTGCAAGATAAGGGTGTTGGTTTAGTTGATGGCAGCGAGCAATGTTGCGATGGTCAGGTCGACACTGTGAGAGATATGAACTGGTTGTAGGATCTCTGGTAGTTCCTCAGTGGGGATCTTGGGACGTTGTCCGTCCAAGATATGATGATCGTCGCACTGGGCATCGATGAAATCTAGGGACACAATTTGATTGTTGTAGAGGTAAAAATTATCCCCGAGGTGAGGATGTTCTTGAACTCCGTAAGTCTTGTGTACCGGGGAAAGTAGATCCTTTCCAGATGGATGATGATCATCACGGTCAGCCGTGATTATTTAATAGAGAGGATCTTTGGTTTCCAGATTACGAGGAATAGAAAACATGGAAGATAGTTTCCCACAAACGGTGCCATTGATCTTACCTGTTGATCAGAACCTGCAAGGTGGCTGGATGACAATCTTATGTCGGGATAGAAGGTCGAGGAGAAAAAAGGAGGGTTGTACCTGCAAGGCACTCCGACAATCAAGTAAGTATGGGAGCAAAGAGATACAAGCGAAGTGTTAGGATTTTAGTGGTGAATAATGAATATTCGATCCCTGACCCTCACATGTGTGAGGGTTTATATAATGCCCTTGACGTGTGGCCATTGATTCCTATTTTTGGGCCAAGATATACGGACCCGGAGAAATAGGTAACTGCCAGGACTAGGTTATACTGAGCAGGTGTGCCTGTAACTAGCCGTTGGTTCCGAGGAGAAGGTAGGTTACGGGCAGCGGTCTGGTCGGTTCCTAGTTGTCTGGGCGACTTGGTGTCGGGCAGACTGTGTGTTTCTCATTGATCATAGTGGGTCAACGCCAGTTCAGGAGGCCACCATCAATCATTTGCTCTATTAAACCGGCGCTGACCCACTGTGGCGAAATCCTCCCAACATGCGATCCCTCTCTTCAAGCTCCCCCGCGAAGAGGTTGTATTTAAATGGACGCCTGAATGTGAGCAAGCCCTTACTCACTTAAAGCAGGCTCTATCGCAGCCGCTTGTCCTCTCCCGACCAGACAACGACAAAATCCTCTATCTTTATCTGGTCATTTCCTCCGAGGCATTAAACGCATCGCTGATCAGGGAAACTCCAGAAGGACAGAGACATATTAATTTTCTCGAGCAAAGCCTTACAAGGCCCTGAGATGAGATATCATCAAATTAAGAAGGTGGCCCTAGCCCTTATTAATGTAGCGAGGAGACTCAGGCACTAATTTTTGGCCCATACGATAGTCGCCCAAACGGATCTACTGATAAAATAGCTTCTCGGAAGACCTCACATGGCGGGCAGAATGTTGAAGTGGTCCCTAGAACTCTCTGAATTCGACGTCCATTATGAGATCAATAAATCCCTTAAAGCTCAAGTATTTTCCGACTTCATGGTTGTAATTACCTCATCCGGATCCCCGAACGTAGCACGCAGGTGGAAAATCTTCGTCGATGGCGCCTCCAGTTCGACCGGAAGCGGCACTGGTATTATATTGGAAAATGAAGAAGAAACCTTAGTCAAGATCTCCCTCGAACTATATTTCCCATCCTCGAATAACCAAGCCGAGTGCGAGGCATTCCTTGTGGGCTTGTGCCTGGCAGAAGACCTGGGAGCCGAGGAAGTTAAGATCTTCATCAACTCTCAACTGATGGCATCCCAGGTTCGGGGAGAATAACATGTTAAAAATGACCAGCTCGCTGAATATTGGTCCCTAGTCCATGAAAGAAAGAAGTGATTCAAATCGGTGGACGTGCAACATGTTCCCCACGAACATAATGATCGCACGGATGTCTTATCCAAATAAGCAAGCATGAAGAAGGAAGGAGGAAACGAATCGGTGATACGGGAAATCCTTCCTCGACCGAGCACCCAAAAAACCCCCTTCAACCTTAAGAGTACTCGCCATAAGGGACAGTGACTGCTGGATGACCCCCGTACACGACTACTTCACGGAAGGAAAGTTCCCCCCCCCCCGACTCGAAAGAAGCTGCCATCGTCATACGAAGAGCCTTCTCGTACATTTTGATTGAAGGAAAACTATACAGAAGAGGATTTTCCACCTCCTTCCTCAAATGCGTCGACCGATGCAGCAAGGATCGTATCTTGCTTGAAATCCACGAGGGGATTAGTGGCCAGCATCTAAGCGGAAGATCCCTCTCCAGAAAAGCTTTACGAGCGGGATATTATTGGCCGACCATGTAGCACAATGCAAAAGAACATGTAAAAAGATACGAGAAATGCCAACGACACGCAAACATGCATCTAGATCCACCTAATGAGCTCAAGTCCCTCTCCTCTCCTTGACCCTTCGCCTGGTTGGGATTATACCTCCTCGGCCCATTTGTGATAGGGACCAATCAAAACAAATATTTGATCATAACGGCCGAATACTTCACCAAATGGATAGTCACCGATAATGGCCCAAAATGTCCTTCGCTTCTACAAAAGAAACATCATCGCTCGATTCGGCATTCCAGAAGCGATAGTTACCGATAATGGGACTTAGCTCACAGATCACACCTTTCAGGAATTTCTCGCCAATTTAGGCATCATCCAGCACTTCGCCTCTATCGAGCACCCCCAAAGGAACGGCCAGGCCAAATCTACGAGCAGGGTAATTCTCAGGAGGCTTAAGCGAAGATTAGACGAAACCAAGAAGATGTAGATCAAGGAGTTGCACAGCATACTCCAGGGATATCAAATAATGCACATTCATTGACCAGAGAAACTCCTTTCTGAATAACTTAAAGAACGGAAGTCATCATTCCCATGGAGATCGAGGAACCCTCCAGACGAACCGAAGTTCCCCAAGATGAGGAGATGAACGGCGTCGCCCTTCGGGAGGAATTAAATCTTATGGAAGAAATCAGAACGGGAGAGGACCTACGATAGGCCTCGCTCAAACAAAAGGTAGCCATGCGCTAGGACACCAAAGTCATATTATGAGAGTTCGAGCTCAGCATCCTTGTCTTGAAAATAAATCGCAAAGAATCTCGTGAAGGCAAGGTCGCAGCGAATTAGGAAGGTTTATATCACATATACGCGAAAATAGGGACCAAGGCATATTAATTAGAAAATTTACAAGGGGAACAACTCGTCCGATCATAGAACTCTCAGAAGCTAAAACAGTATTACAGTTAAAACACTGAACAGTCGACGAGTCTCATTGACAAGACAAACTCATCCAGGCCCGAACATGCGTGCATGCCTAGGTAAAAGTATAGCACCCAAATTATATTGAAGGGACAAGACTCTGCTCTCTAAACGAGCATGTCCTCAGCCTGACATGGATAACTGAATTGAGCTCCATTTTCCCCGTACCACAACTATAGAACACCCGGCTCGTGATGGGAAGTTCATGCCGCTGAGCTCAGGCCCTCAAAGCATAAGCTGAGTTCTGGCCCACGTCCGACATTCACCCTGGCCATTTGTCTGGTTAACCACACCAGCGAACACACAAACTAAACTAAAAGTTCCCCACTACAAGCCCTTTGTAAAACAGAATATGTCTCGAGCAGACAAGCATCACAACAAACATGAAAACACAAATATTTCAAGTTTAAACAAACGACTGTTAAGATCACAATTGTATGAATTTTTATAAAAACAGACCCATGGCCCCGCATCCAAAAAAAAATCATGGTTGCAAGAACCACATCTATTCAAAAATTACATAAACGGTCATATGCCCAAAAATGAGATTACAAAATAACGGCGCGCAGGCCAGAACATACTAGCTTCACTCTTCTATTCTCTCCTCGAAGATGGGCGACAACTGAGGAAGACCCCTGACAGGCTGGGTGACAAGCTATTTAAGTTAATTCGGGACCAGGATCTTACTTACGGCCACATAGTAACTAACCCCCATGCTGGAGGTATTAAGCTTGACCCCAGGGTTCAGCACGTGCAGCTACTTCACCATGTTCTCGAAACTACCCTTGCAGGCAACTTGGGTGTCATCCACCACCAGTTGAAAACGAGCGGCAAGCTCAGCCCGAGTCCCGAAATCCTTTGTATCCTCTGGATTGTCTTTGGCGGGCGTAACCTCGGCAGTCAGGGTCGCTACCTTTTCCTCCAAAGCCTTCTTTTTTAGAAACAAAATTATGCGCTCCTTAGAGAGCCTCCCCGAATCCTCCTCGGCCAACTTTAGAGCCTTTTCCTCATCATTATGCCCCTTCTCGGTCGCGGTCAACTTAACTTGTAGTTTCTTCAGCTCAGCCTCTTGCGAAGAACTCACGTCACTGTAAGCAACGACCATCTCCAATATCCTCATTAGACTGCCAGCATCTTGCTCCAACATCTCCCTCTTTTCTGGGCATTCCAAACCCTCGAGGTGAAGAGACTCAGCCCGAGGAAGATGGAGAGTTACACCTTGAAGAAAGCCTTCTTCAGCCAACAAGGGGGTAGGTCGTACGTCCCTTTCCCCTTCTCTCCGATCAGATCTACACTTTCATCGACACGCGACCTCTTTGCCTTTGAGGATATCGGAACAGGAGAGAGAGACAGAGAGAGAGAGAGAGAGAGAGAGAGAGAGAGAGAGAGAGAGAGAGAGAGAGAGAGAGAGAGAGAGAGAGAGAGAGAGAGAAATTATGTCATGGCCTGAAGATGAGTTTCCTGACCCTGATGTAGGAGCAGACCCCGAACCAGTTTGATCATCCTTCATAGCTTTCTTCACTCTAGCAGCAAGAGTCCTGGCTATAAGCTCCTGAGCAGGATTCATGCTATTTACAGGACAAATAAAACAAAAAATCAAAGTTAGAAAACGAGGGACCAAAAAGTGTTGACCATATATAACTACTCAAAACATAAAACTAAGTACCAAGGTATTTGACAAGATCCTCGCTCTTGAGGAGTTCCTTTACGACTACCAGACCGGACTCGTAGATGGCCTCCCCATTCTTATCCATCACCGGCTTGCCTCCCCGACCCACTCATTGGACGCGAGGGATCCATGCTACAAAAGCCGTCAAGACGATAAAACTCTCTTGATCCTTGATGCCGAGCTCCCCCTTCTTCCAGACATAGGAACCTGATTTATTGTCAAAGTGCTTCCTCGTCCACTGGAAGGGGAACTTGTAAACCAGCTCGATCACTTGATCACCCTGCTCATTTAAATGGGGGGCCCGTCCTAGTCAGATACCAGCATGGTCCTGAAGACATTCAACATCTCCCTGCTCGAGAGAGGTTGCACCAAAATATATTTGCCCTTAAAATGTCGGACAGACTCCAGGTAGGCTTTGAACACCTTCCCGTTGTCTTGCTTCAAGGAAATACATCCCCACTTACCATCAATCTTTCTCCTTTGGAGATGGAAGCAGTAGAAAAACATCTTCAGGTAGTCGAAGACGATCTCGAACGCCCGCATAAAAGCGACCCCATTCAGATACAACTGGGAAGGAGCCAATCGGAGATAACAGAAAACGGCCACTTGGAAGTCTAAAAAAGGGAGTCGGAGGCCCATCTCCCAGAAGACAATGTCATAAATAGGAAATGCGCTTCTTATCATATTTAGAGTAGATCCAGCTATCTTTCCCAAGGATCCAAAGCGACCAGTCCCCTCGACCTCCGTCGTCGTGCATATATACCTCAGAAAAAACCTCATTTGGGTGCTCAAAGAAATAAGAGCCTCAATCCCAAGTATCTTGGATGACCCAAGACTGCAGGTCGTCATCTTCATCGGGAGGAAACAAGCCAACTTGGTCGACAGGGACCATCTCCGTATCTTCTCCCCCTAATTGCTGATCTGACCTGCACGGTTCGCCCCCGGAGATATCCTGGACGCTCGATGAACTATATGAATCGTCTGTGGAGAATGGAGAAGATCCATTTTTCTCATCTGAAATATCATCTCTGGAGTTCTCGGCCATAGTACTTGAAAATCAGAGGATAGAGGTAACTTCGACATCATTGTAAGAACCACCCTTCCACCACTAATCAAGTAAAACGGCGTTGATAAACAAGGATTGTGTCCCCGACCATAACCCTCACCAAGGAATATGAGCAAACGAACACTTCATTAAACAAGTACATGCCACGTTCCGCAAAGAAACGACCTAAAGCCTTTGAAAATCGCCCACGGTGTGTCGCGAATATCAAAGGAAAACCTACGGCGGCTTCGGCGCCTCTAAAAACACGGAACCACCATTCTCCACCAACACTCGTTTAAAAAATCTCAAATGACAATTCTATGATCCTAACCGCATGTAGTTCTAAGTCTAAAGTCACAAATATTTAAACTATAAAGATCCAACGACAGCAAAGAATCGAAAGCTTACCGGTTGAAGAAGGAAGAAAGCTGAGAAGAGTGGCGACGAGCAGTAAAACCTTCAAAAACAACGGCGGTCGACAGGAAAGCAATAACGAGCGGTGAAACAGAAGAATGGAAAACAAAGAACACCCCAATCCTCTCATATTTATAGATGAGACCATCCATGCATGGGAGACACACGCCTAGGGAACCCTAGGGTTGTCATCATTACACCTTCTCCCCTAGGCCATCATTGCGCCGCTTCGTCGACATGCTACCCAAAACACGCCACCTCTTCAAGTTCAAAGACCAAAACAACTAACCGCTTACCTCCCCGCGAGAAAGGAGCAATGGGCGACGCTCATGTCCCCGTAAGAAACATCCAGTTTCACAGATGGACGTTAAAATCATCACTCCCATGCCCAGAAGCAACAAATTAGGGGGCTACTATTGTGGATTGGACCGACAGTCAGAGTGGGCCCAGTCTACTCTCTCCCTTTAGCATGGCTCATTGGGCACCATCAATCATTTGCCCTCCTAAACCGGAGTTGACCCACTGTAATCAACGAGCAACTTTCAGGGTTCCTGACACCAAGTCACCCAAACAACCAGGATTTGACTAGACCGCTGCCTGTAACGTACCTTCCCCTTGGAACCAAGGGCTAGTTACGGATACACCTGCTCGGTATGACCAAGTCCTGGCAGTTACCTATTTTCACGGGTTCGGATATCTAGGCCCTAAAATAGGAACCAATGGCCACACGCCAGGGGCATTATATATAGCCTCACACATGTGAGGGTCAGGTATCGAATATTCACTATTCACCACTAAAATCCTAACACTTTGCGTATCTTTTCACTCCCGTACTTACTTGATCGTCATAGTGCCTTGCAGATACAACCCCCATTTTCCTCCTCAACCTTCCATCCCGACAGAACATCGTCAATCGGCCACCTTGCAGGTTCTGACCAACCGGTAAGATATTTACTATTTAAAACCTAGGTGGAAGTGGGAAAATGGTTAGAAGGTGAAAATAAAAGAAATCACTAGCTGAACACAGCAGAGCGCGCTAAGCAGGACAAAGCACGCTTAGTGGGCTACACCATAAACATACGCTAAGCAGGACAGACCGCGCTTAGCGGTAGCAGAAAAATGTAGAAAAGTAGAAACAACTTATGCATTTTCATGCTTTTCCACTATACCTACACAACCTGAAGCATACAATATTTACAACATACAAACTTTCTCAAGCTAAACACAACAAGCTAGCGGAAAACAAAAACATAACACATTAACCCGAACTACTATAAAAATACTAAATAACCCGGTGAAATTTGAATTAAAAAAGTTGAAAAGTAAAGATTTGAGAATTTTTAGAACTTGATCGATTTCGACTTGTTTAAAAAAAATTCACAACACTACAAAAACAATGAAAAACAATAAACACATGCTTGTTTTACATCGTAAGCTCAGGGTCTGTTATTTACAAACTAGCACGTTGCTTTAGATGAGCCAAATGCTTCACTCTCGCCTTTGCTTTTATCTCTTCGAGCACTAACCAGGACTACACATATAAACACACCTTTGGCAAGCATGAAGAGAAACAAGTATATACACTATATTTACAAGTATATAAAACATGTAAAATTCACAAATTTGGTAAACATATACACGTATCAATATAAACAAGTTTCTATTTACACATTATACACAATATGGACATTATGTGCAAAGCTCACAAACAAAGAAACAATCTCTATGTGAAATAATAAAAACACCAATCCCTGGCAACGACGCCATTTTGCTGATGCGGTAAATCGGCAAGCAAAAAGTAAAGTATTATTTTACCAGGTGATATAAGTTATATCGTATCGTGTCCACAGAGATTAGTGCTACTGAATTGCCATTCGATAATTTCTCGTGTTTATGAGTTTATGGTTTAATGGGTTGAAAGGAAAGGTAAAAGGTATCAACAGAAAATAAACGTATAAAAAGGAAAGACAAACTTAACCGGCTCAAATGTACTCTACTCGTCACAAACTTAAACCTATCGACAAGTTATACTCAACCTACAATACTGGTCAATGTCACCAAGCATCAACCGCAACACCTATTATATCATCTCGGAGGCGATCTCACAACCAACCTCAAAAACACAGAAGTCAACTGTATCGCTCGAGTTGACGATCTCTCGGAGAAACACAGACAACACAGAGGCATTAAGCTTTGATAATCAACGTGAATGTCAGGTATAAATCTATCTCTAAAAACTAGAAACTAACAGATAATCATCCTAGATAAGAATTCAAGCACTATATGTCTATAACAACCCAAATCCCTAACACAAAGTTAAAATTCAGGACAATAATCGGAAAATATTTGTAAAGCAAGTTTTACACAAGACCATGGGCGACAAATATACATGAGTTCAAAGTAAAAATACATACAAACCCCAACAAAAGAGAAATAAATAAAGAGGAGAAGATATAAACCACAAATCTTTTGGTTTGTCAATGTCGGCTGATGAAAAATCCTCCCCCATTCAACGATAAGAAAAGCCGTAGTGTTGTTTTCTAAGCTAATCTACCAAAAATGAGGTTGATGGAATTTAGGAACAAAAACACCCCAAAAGCAGCCTACCACTTAAAATACAAGTGGCATTTCCTTAATCCCGCTAAGTGGGATGATCCCACAAAGTGGCACCCCCGCTAAGCGGCCAAATCCCGCTAAGCGGCATTATTCGCACAGCCTCTGCTAAATCTGTCAAAACACTCGTAGCACGCTACAATTCTCACTTAGCGCGCCTGCCTAGACAGAACTTCCCAAAAATTTACTTTTATTCCAAAAATTTACTTTTATTCCGAAAATGCACATCCGGAGCCATGCCTTCGACACCTTATTCTTTGGTGCTCCAAATGTGCAACAAATACCTACAAAATAAGTAAAATTTATCAAACAATACACAAATGAATCGAAAACTCAATTATATACAAACTAAACATATTTACAAACAAAGTCGGGATTATTCACACGATATCAAAAAAAATCATCGATAAGTGCAACAAAACATATATACAAAAATAACTAAAATCTCCATTTATCAAACTCTCCCTAACTTGAACTTGTTTATCCTCAAATAAGGCCAAATAACTCAAAGAACAAAAAGTTATTAACCAAAGAATCATGAATCAACAAGTTTTGAAAATGGAAAATAAATGTATGGTTCAAACAAAAATGCACACGTAAGATAAATACTTACCACAATCCTACAACGACAACATGTAAATGAAATGAATCATAAGTAAAAAAATCATACTAAATATTCTAAATAAAAAAAAAATTTAATCATGAATCACACCTAGTACAAACTCATCGGCAGATGAAGAACACACAAAAGTGTGGGACAAAAAACACTCATCCATAATATTGCAAATAAAAGACTAAATTATGTATTCATCCAAAAACTCGTATTGAAAGTACAAAGGAAAGAATCACGAGGGCTTTTCAAGGTTGTAATTTATCTTGGTAACAAATAAGGGGTAATTCCTAAAGCTAATCAAAATAAAAACTTTCCTAAACCTAGGGTAATGATTAGCTCACAAAACTTCAATCACAAAATTCCAATCAACTTTCTTCATAATCCCAAATTGGTCAACCAATCGCAATACTTATTAACACAACATTAATTCATACTCTTTTTGTTTTTCTTTTTCACAACTTTTCTATTTTTTTTCTTTCTTTTTCTTTTCTTTTTCTCTTTATTTCTCAACCTCATAGTAATAGACGCAAGAGAAAGCAAACAATTCTCTCCCCAACTTTAAACCAACCAAAATTAAAGTGAATACTCCCCACTTTCTGAGGCAGGTTTAAAATTCAACTAAAACTCATAGTTGAGGGTTCAAGAAAACAAAGAATCATTATCCATTAAAAAGGAAAGCTAAACACTCATAGACAAGCATTAAGTTAAAAAAAAACATGGACATTGACAAAAAGGCTCAAAAGAGTTTAGCAAAACTTCACACACTCACAAGTTGAATTATCTATTTAGATAGGTAGTTGTGCTCAAAATCAAACAAAATGCCTTGATCATTTTCATGATTTCACACAATCAATACAAACAAAATATTAAATATAATAAAATCTTGTTAAAACAAGAATTGTGGCATCCAACATATGTGAACAATGGAAAGCTTCCTAACAATTTGGGTAAAAAGGGAACTAAAGTAATTCAATCAAAAGAAAGTAATGCAAAAAGAATGAATGTTATGGTAATTGTAGAAATGATAAGTATCCTAAACATGTTATGTTATAGAAAGCGATAAATGAGTACCTGGCGTATGTAGCGGTAGAAATGTTAAGACTAAGCCATTGTATTAACTTGACTCGCACAGATTAAATAAAAATTGTCATCGTGCTTTATTGTTTCAAGAGGAATGGGAAAAGAGAGAATAACCCAAAAAGAGATGGAGAGAATCTAAGTTTGGGGGTTGGTAATGTAAAGGGAAGGTATTAGAACCCTAAATATATATGGTACTCCACAAGAACCTCTTTGTAAATTTGTATATTTTGGCTATAACTGTTGTATTAAAAATAGATGGTGGAGATGGGAAAAGAAGTATTTTTTACAATTTTTTCACCCGCCATGGTTGCGAATCTTTAGTGCCTACGTACCACCTTTGGTGCAATTGAGGATCAGGGTACTCGTAGTTCACCTTTAAAAATTTTAAAACACAAGTGTGTTGGTTAATTTTAAGAGGCGAGACATCATCGTCATATCCGAGTGGAAAACATACTTAATATCCACGTTATGAGAAAGGAGAATTTGTGTCATCTCAAAATGGAGGATATGACTTGGATTTTGAAATCAACAAAGCCTCGCTCAACAGCCAAGTGGAAAATATCTCACCTTATTATATATCATAGAAGTATAGTAGCTCGCATCACTACAAAGATCGATAGAAGTCTAATCTTTTGAGAAAATTTTAAAGTAAAAAGCCAAAGTGGCCAAATGGTTTAAATGAGATTGATTGACTTTTAGTATTCTCCCAAAAATGTAAAAGTATCATTAAATTGATTAAGGTTTGATTAAGAAAAGATTTTGAAAATGCATGGACCTAAGTCTAAGTTTATTATGAAAGCGATTCAAGTTTAAAAACAAGAAGAGTTTTCAAAATGAGGGAGAAGATTTTTGAAATTAAAGAAGACGGGAGGAGATGAAGGGACTATCCTAAAGTATAAGGTAAGAGTTAGGGAAAATAACCGTCTAACCAACAAGAAGCCAACATTTGACACAAAGAGTCAATGTAGAATTCCTTTCCTTTGGATTGAAACCAAACAAGAAAAGACAATAAACCTCTTGAGAAAAACCAAACATTAAATGCATTAAGTCTTCTAAAAAATTGGGCAGAGCAACAACTATATACAGATGAATTTCAAATCACAGACAAAGAACATAATCAGAATAACTTGCACACAAAGAAAAAATGACTTTTAAATTGTTTTTAAAATGATAATAAAAGGTAAAATACCAAACTATATTCAAAGTATCAAAGAAAATTTTAAAAAGACCATAGAAAAATCAGAAATGACCTCAAATATTTCTATAAAAATTTTGGTATTTTTTTAAAACAAAAAAGTATTTTTAAACTAATTAAAATCACTCAAATAAGTAAAAAAAGATCAAAAATAGTAGAAGTCAAAATAAAATTCTAGAAAAATTTTAGAAGGTCGGAAATAAGGAGAATGGTTTTTATAAAAAATTTAGAATTTAGAAATATCAAAAAGTATTTTTTAAAACAATTAAAATAAGGCAAACAAAACAAAAATTATGAAAAATATCATACTTCAAAATAAAAATATAAAAAAATATGCACAAAATCAGAAATAATTCAAAGTATTTTTATATATTTTTTCATAATTTTTGGATAAAAAACTAAAAGAGTTGTGAATTTTTAAAGATAAAAGAAATTAAAAAAATAATTTTGTAAAATAAAAACAAATCAGAAAACCCACGCGCATTGGATCTCTCTCACTTATACACACTGGCAGATCCAATGGATCTGAGGTGAGGGAGAATCATGGATCCAAGCCGAAGCGCGCGTATACAACACAAGAAAGTCCAACCAATCAAAATAAAAAAATTGGCTCAGTGTCATTGGTTGAAGAACGACACGTAGGTCATCTTCAACCACCATCCTCCTGCAGGTAGGGCAAATCCAAGATCCTTGAATCCGTAAATTTATGCATTCATAGTGGTACCATTAGATGCATTTACCTGAGACGATCACAAACATATGCTTGCGAAAAATTTATATAAAACACAGTGTAGTCTATTTCCAAAAAACCAAAGATGTTTGAAAATGTTAAAATCGAAAATCATAAGCATTAAATGCATTGTTTCATCAAAATTGAGTTAAGAGCAAGCATCAGTGAACATCATAGACCATTCCAGTAATCTGAGTTAGAAGATTTGGTGCCTTAAACTACCTAAACAAATTCAGATGAAGTTCCTCTGTAAATGGACTTGGCTAGCATAATTCAGGGCACCTCAAGGCTTGATCCTTCTTCTGTTAGCTTTAGTGAAGTTCAAGGATGAATGATCAATGAAGAAATTAGATTGAAAAGTGGAGAAAAGAGGAATTCGAAATCTCATAAAAGTGAGTTATGGAAGGAGTTTGACAGGGTGATTTTTGTTGTTCAAGCTTGAGAAAGTGAGAGGAGTGAGGTCCTCTATTTATAGGGAAGTGAATAGTGTAAAGGATTCAGAGGAAATTTGAAGTTTGGAGGGAAATTGGATCATGCTCGAAAATGAAAAAAGTGTGACCCCATGTGCATCAAAACTTAACCAATTCCTATGTTTTAATCCTTAATCCAACTTTGGGAACTTTGTTAAACATATTTAAATCAAAAACGTGTGCTAAATTGGTGATTAGAAGCCATATTATGATTTTTAAATTCTGACTTTGGAGAAAACATCAGTTCTAATGTACCATCTTTGAATCCATGGTGTTCATGTCTCAAGGGGAATTAGGGCATGATTCTTGAATCAATTGAAAGATAAGGTCACAAACTTTACAATGTGCAAATAGTGAGATCAATTGGATGCTTGAGCTAAAAGTTGTGATGAGTCAAAGTTGAGAAAAAGATGCTGACTTTTTGTAATTAGAAAAATTCTTAGTTTTTCTTCAAAAATGACCTATAATGTTTTGAGTCCAAACAAGGCATTCCTCAAAAATTGAGCTATGATCATTGATTCTATATTGAAGTAGACATGCCAAAGAGCATTGTGAAACTTGAATCACTCAAAAATACCGAGTATTGAAAAAGTTATGGTCTTGTAAAATTGGTGAAAATTCATGAAGTGACCTATAATCTTTTGAGTTCTTAAGGCATTTTCCACTCATTTTCAAGCTTTGCACATAAAAGAAGAGTTGAAGTTCACATATTTAAGATAATTGTGGAAAAATAATGGGCTTAAGGAGATAAAAATTGACCAAGGTATGGTCTTTTGAAGTCACACAAGGGAATCTGATGGCCCGTCTAGAGGACTTGTAATCTTTCTTCATCATTAGGCATCTTCCACAAAAAAGTTTCTTGAAACTCTTTAAATAATTAGTTGATAACCCATGATTTTTAAATTCTGACTTTGGAGAAAACATCAGTTCTAATGTACCATCTTTGAATCCATGGTGTTCACGTCTCAAGGGGTCTTAGGGCATGATTCTTGAAGCAATTGAAAGATAAGGTCACAAACTTTACAATGTGAAAAGAGTGAGATCAATTGGATTCTTGAGCTAAAAGTTGTGA
The DNA here is from genome assembly GCA_948472305.1 of Vicia faba. Taxonomy (NCBI): domain Eukaryota; kingdom Viridiplantae; phylum Streptophyta; class Magnoliopsida; order Fabales; family Fabaceae; genus Vicia; species Vicia faba. Next base: position 1,471,073,699 of record OX451741.1, read on the forward strand.
TGAGCCAAAGTTGAGAAAAAGATGTTGACTTTTTGTACTTAGAAAAATTCTAAGTTTTTCTTCAAAAATGACCTATAATGTTTTGAGTCCAAACAAGGCATTCCTCAAAAATTGACCTATGATCATTGATTCTAGATTGAAGTAGACATGCCAAAGAGCATTGTGAAACTTGAATCACTCAAAAATACCAAGTATTGAAAAAGTTATGGTCTTGTAAAATTGATGAAAATTCATGAAGTGACCTATAATATTTTGAGTTCTTAAGGCATTTTCCACTCATTTTCAAGCTTTTCACATAAAAGAAGAGTTGAAGTTCACATATTTAAGATAATTGTGGAAAAATAATGGGCTTAAGGAGATAAAAATTGACCAAGGTATGGTCTTTTGAAGTCACACAAGGGAATATGATGGCCCGTCTAGAGGACTTGTAATCTTTCTTCATCATTAGGCATCTTCCACAAAAACGTTTCTTGAAACTCTTTAAATGATTAGTTGATAACCCATGATTTTTAAATTCTGACTTTGGAGAAAACATCAGTTCTAATGTACCATCTTTGAATCCATGGTGTTCACGTCTCAAGGGGTCTTAGGGCATGATTCTTGAAGCAATTGAAAGATAAGGTCACAAACTTTACAATGTGAAAAGAGTGAGATCAATTGGATTCTTGAGCTAAAAGTTGTGATGAGCCAAAGTTGAGAAAAAGATGTTGACTTTTTGTACTTAGAAAAATTCTAAGTTTTTCTTCAAAAATGACCTATAATGTTTTGAGTCCAAACAAGGCATTCCTCCAAAATTGACCTATGATCATTGATTCTAGATTGAAGTAGACATGCCAAAGAGCATTGTGAAACTTGAATCACTCAAAAATACCAAGTATTGAAAAAGTTATGGTCTTGTAAAATTGATGAAAATTCATGAAGTGACCTATAATATTTTGAGTTCTTAAGGCATTTTCCACTCATTTTCAAGCTTTTCACATAAAAGAAGAGTTGAAGTTCACATATTTAAGATAATTGTGGAAAAATAATGGGCTTAAGGAGATAAAAATTGACCAAGGTATGGTCTTTTGAAGTCACACAAGGGAATATGATGGCCCGTCTAGAGGACTTGTAATCTTTCTTCATCATTAGGCATCTTCCACAAAAACGTTTCTTGAAACTCTTTAAATGATTAGTTGATAACCCATGATTTTTAAATTCTGACTTTGGAGAAAACATCAGTTCTAATGTACCATCTTTGAATCCATGGTGTTCACGTCTCAAGGGGTCTTAGGGCATGATTCTTGAAGAAATTGAAAGATAAGGTCACAAACTTTACAATGTGAAAAGAGTGAGATCAATTGGATTCTTGAGCTAAAAGTTGTGATGAGTCAAAGTTGAGAAAAAGATGTTGACTTTTTGTACTTAGAAAAATTCTAAGTTTTTCTTCAAAAATGACCTATAATGTTTTTAGTCCAAACAAGGACTTCCTCCAAAATTGAGCTTTGATCATTGATGCTAGCTTAAAGTAGACTTCCAAAAGAGAATTGTGAAACTTGAAAGTATTGAAAATTTTATAGTCTTGTAAAATTGGTGAAAATTCATGAAGTGACTTATAATCTTTTGAGTTCTTAAGGAATTTTCCACTCATTTTCAAGCTTTGCACATAAAACAAGAGTGGAAGTTCACATCTTTAATATAATTGTTTAAAAATATTGGGCTCAAGGAGATAAAAATTGACCAAGTTATGGTCTTTTGAAGTCACGCAAGGGAATTTGATGGCCCGTCTAGAGGACTTGTGATCTTTCTTCATCATTAGGCATCTTCCACATAAAATTTTCTTGAAACTCTTGAAATGATTAGTTGGTAACCCTTTAAAGAGAAGAATGTCTTTGGAATCACTCAAAAATCTAAAAATATGAGCAAGATATTGCCCTTAGAAATTCAAAACCTAGCTCCTAGAGCACCAAAATGACTTGGAAACCCCTATCAATTTTGACAAACTTTCTTTCACGATTACTCTTTCCATGTGAATAGAAGTTGTTGGGGTGACAATAAGAACCCATATAAACAAAAACCACTTCCAAATGTTAAAAATTGAGAGAGTTATGCCTTGTGATACGGAAATCAAGAACTTGTCCAATTAGGTCAAACTTCTTCAATCAACTCTTGCATCTTTTGACTTTCTTTGAAAAATTGAGCATGTTGAATCATAGTAGACGTTGTCATGATATTACTTTAAAGCATCTTCAATATTGAAGTTTGAATCTCAATGAAGCTTTGTTGGATAAGGCATGAAAATAAACTCATGAACCTATGAATCAACTTGGTCAAATATGTTGTGCCCTTACCTATAATATCATCAATAGAGCAAACATTCATTATATTTATTAGTTAAAAGTTAATCAATACAAAACATAGATGGTTAAAATATACAAATCAACATGCTTGGTGATTCCTCATAAGCAAACCTAGAGAGAGGGAGAAGAACCAAACCCTAGTGTGATCATGTTGTGATTGAGTTGATATGAGATTATAGAGGAATCTTAGGGGGGAAATTGGGGTACAACAGTTGCCCTTATTTAAGTTTCTTCTATCCAGAGATACGAAGGTTAAAAAATCTGCGTGTCGACGCGATTGAAGATACTTAAATATAAAACAAACCCTACTTTTGGCCCTAAGAGACCATGCAATGCTTATGATTGTGCATGCAAATAAACAGATCCCAAATGTGACACGGGACACCGCTAGGGAAACAGAAAATAATAGTTCAAAAGAAAATTTGACTAGGAAAATAAATCACTGGTGAACAGAATACTTGACTCTATTCGGGTAAAGCACAAAGAGGAGGCAAAGTAACATCAACTTAAACATTGAGGAGATAAAATAAAGGATAATAGTGATTGACGGATAATCGCAAACTATCCACTCACTGAGAAGATAGCAAAAAAGGTAATGTCGACCCACATGGGGAAATAAGTGGTAGGATAATACCAGCAAACATCAATATAAGGGTAAGTCACAAATGACGAGCATCAGTAATTATAACTGGAAACAACTGAAATCCTCAGAGAAAAGTGAGTCTCAACGACGAACTATCTCCAATAATTATGAGACTACCATCCATTGGAGTAACAAAATCTCAACAACGAACTATCTCCCATAATGACGAGACTAACATCCATTGGAGTAACAAAATATCAACAAAAAACCATCTCCCATAATGATGAGACTACCATCCATTGGAGTAACAAATCTCAACAATGAAGTATCTCCCATAATGACGAGACTATCATCCATTTGAGTAACAAATCTCAACAACAAAATATCTCCCATAATGACGAGACTAAAAACCATTGGAGTAAAAAATCTCAATAATGAACCATCTCCCATAATGACGAGACTACCATCCAATGGAGTAATAAATATCAACAATGAACTATCTCCCATAATGACGAGACTACCATCCATTGGAGTAACAAATCTCAACAACAAACTATCTCCCGTAATGACGAGACTACCATCCATTGGAGTAACAAATCTCAACAACGAACTATCTCCCATAATGACGAGACTACCATCCATTAGAGTAACAAAAATATCAACAACGAACTATCTCCCATAATAATGAGACTACCATCCATCCGAGTAACAAAAATCTTAACAAAAAACTATCTCTCATAATGACGAGACTACCATCCATTGGAGTAACAAATCTCAACAAAGAACTATCTCAAATAATGACGAGACTACCATCAGTAACAAATATCAACAATGAACTATCTCCCATAATGATGAGACTACCATCCATTGGAGTAACAAAAATCTCAGCAACAAACTATCTCCCATAATGACGAGACTACCATCCATCGAAGTAACAAAAATCTCAACAACGAAACATCTCCCATAATGACGAGAATACCATCCATTGGAGTAACAAAAATATCAACAACGAACTATCTCCCACAATGAATAGACTACCATCCATCCGAGTAACAAAAATCTCAACAAAAAACTATCCCCCATAATGACGAGACTACCATCCTTTGGAGTAAATAATCTCAACAAAGAACTATCTCCCATAATGACGAGACTACCATCCATTGGAGTAACAAATCTCAATAATGAACTATCTCCCATAATGACGAGACTACCATCCATTGGAGTGACAAAAATCTCAGCAGTGAACTATCTCCCATAATGACGAGACTACCATCCATCGGAGTAACAAAAATATCAACAACGAACTATCTCCCATAATGACAAGACTACCATCCATTGGAGTAACAAATATCAGCAACAAACTATCTCCCATAATGACGAGACTACCGACCATTGGAGTAATAAATCTCAACAACGGATTGTCTCCCGTAATGATGAGACTGCCATCCATTAGAGTAACAAATCTCAATAACAAACTATCTCCCATAATGACGAGACTACCATCCATTGGAGTAAAAAATCTCAATGAAGAATTATCTCCCATAATGACGAGACTACCATCCATTGGAGTAATAAAAATCTTAACAACAAACTATCTCCCATAATGACGAGACTATCATCCATCGGAGTAACAAAAATCTCAACAACAAACTATCTCTCATAATCCTGAGACTACCATCCATTGGAGTAAAAAATCTCAACAATGAACTATCTCCCATAATGAAGAGACTACCATCCATTGGAGTAACAAGTCTTAACAACGAACTATCTCCCGTAATGACGAGACTACCATCCATTGGAGTAACAAAAATCTCAACGATGAACTATCTCCCATAATGACGAGACTACCATCCTTTGGAGTAACAAATCATGAATCTTCTCTGGTGACTAACAGACTTACTGGGGAAGAATAGGTTGCTCAAATAAAGAGACATGACATATGTTGTTATTAGAAGGAGTTGTAATAATGACTTCCTGGGGAAATTCCAAAATATTCTTACTGAGGAGATAAAGTCTTCACGTGCAAAATAATTGCACATTCTCAAACTAGGGCTCAAAGCCTACAGAAATCAAAATAATAATGTTGCTGGGAACCATATATTCAAATCAGAAATAAACCGGAGTGAAACAGTCAACCAAGATAGCACCTGATGAGAAATAAACTCAAAAGGGGACTATGTTCCATCCAGATAAAGAATTGAATAGGAAGGAAAAAACAAAAATCTTCCACAAGGGATAACTCAGTGGGGAAATTGAAAGAATATACACTTTCTGCTCAGGGTTGACATACTATTGGAGAGAGGGTAATATAACTCTGTAAAATAGGGTAATATGCCAACAAAAACATAAATGAATGAAAATGAGTGATGAATTTTAAATTTAGCTATGCATGATGTATGTATGAATGTATGAATGTTGTTATGTAGTTTCTGGAAACACAGACACACAACACTGGGAATATCCAGACAGTACCAGCTTGGGTAAAGTCAACACTCGGCTAATTCACATCCAGGATGAAAATTTCACAAGAAAGTAAGCACCAATTGAGGAAACAAATTCCTATCTCACGGCTTAACTTCACTGGGAAGAAATATAATCCAAAAATAATCAAGTCAAAACAGTAAATTAGTACAGATACAAGGATATAACATCCTCTTCCAGGCTTCACCAGGGAACACTCACACAGACTTCAATGGGGAAAACAAAGTCTCAATGTTTAGACTTCCACTAGAGATAATAATATTGACTTCATTAGGGATCACAATATTGATTTCAATATGGCATATAGAAATCACATCATCAAGATATCAACTAGGGATCTCGTGCTGACTCATTGGGGAGGATAATATCCAATTGTTGAGAGGAGCCCAAAATACACTCTTCAATACCAAGATCTATGATTACACAAACTTCCATGGGGAGAAATTATAAAACCACATGGGGATAACAAATTTCAGAGAGAAATATAATCTTAGCTTTACTAGGGGATTTAAGAAGTCAAACAATACAACAAGAAATCAAAATTATGGGGATTTTAAATCAAACCCAACACTTGGCATGAGAAAACACCAAAAAGTTGACAACTATTTCAACACTTCTTAGAAAAGATATTACCCTTGTCTAGTTGCCTGGGAAACCAACAATGACAACAATAATGACATTACTTCAAAGGGCGATGTCTTGCAAATGATTCTACCTCAGCACATAAAGGGAGAAAGAACTTTCTTCAAATGAGCGAAGGCCTCACTTGGGAATCGTGGATAAAGGTTTCAAACCATGCAAACCCGAAACCAAATAATCAACCTCGAGAAAAACTGAACCAAGACTGGACTGGGGAAAATGGGATCACCAACCCAACATCACACCCTATATCAATTGGTATTATCTTCAACTATTTGAGAAACAACAAGAAGACCATACGCACATCAGCAAGAGTGACATGGGAGAACTTTCCTCGGGAATATACACTTCCAAAAAAATCAGAGTTCGTCCATCCTTGGAATCACAAGTCTAAAGTAAAAAGTAATTTGTAAATTCTTTTCAAAAACGATTTTGTTGTTTAATCTTTTTGTTTTGAAAATTACCGTCAATAATAAATGGAGTCTTTGTAAGCAGAATAAAATAAGAATTGCAAAGAATTTGATAAAAGCTCAAACTTTATTAATATAATGGAAATCAGCGAATGGCGAGACCTCATAGATGATTACAAAGTTTGGAAAATGGTAATATATTAGCAAATATACATTTAAATACAATTACCACTATTCTCCCTAACAACTTTGAATTCCTGAGCAGCGACTTCTGTTAAAGTATGGTGAGAGTCCAAGTAAATTTTTGCTTCAACGATCAAGTCTTGTCTAATGCAGTTACTTGCCAAGAAATCCCTAACTTTTTCCTAGGCCGCCCTTGCGGGTTTTCAACCTAGCGGGAGAATTTATTCTTTTTATGTCTCTTATATTTTCCTAGACCTCCCTTTCAGGTTTTCAGCCTACCGAGACGCTCTATTTTGCCTAAGCCGCCCTTTCTGGTTTTCGACTTAGCGAACTATTCTTTTATTCCTTTAGGAAAATTATTTCTTGACTGCGTCAGCATTCATAGGACGTGGGAACTCCTCGCCATCCATAGTTTCAAGAATCAATGCATCTCTAGAGAAGGCTTTTTTGACAAAATATGAGCCTTAAAAATTGGGAGTCCACTTGCCCCTAGAATCAGCGTTAAAAGACATGATTTTCCTGAGCACGAGGTCACCTTCTCTGAATTCACGAGGCTTGACCTTCTTATCAAAATCTTTCTTCATTCTCTTATGGTATAACTGGCCATAACACAAGGTCGTCATTATCTATTCTTCAATCAAATTCAATTGGTCAAACCTGTTCTGGACCCATTCAGCCTCTAACAACTTGGTTTCCATTATCACACGTAAGGAGGGAATCTCAACCTCAATGGGGAGCACTACTTCCATACCATACACAAGAGAGAAAGGGGTTTCACCTATTGAAGTGCAGACGGATGTACGATATCCATGCAAAGTAAAAGGGAGCATCTCATTCCGATCTTTATAGGTAACAACCATTTTCGAGATGATCTTCTTAATGTTTTTATTAGCAGCTTCAACAACCCCATTCATCTTTGGCCTGTAAGGAGATAAATTGTGATGGACAATCTTGAATTCTTCACAAAGTTCTACCATCATCTTGTTATTCAGGTTAGAGCCGTTGGCGGTGATAATCCTGCTTGGCACACCATACTGATATATAAGATTGTTCTTGATAAAGCGCATTACCAATGGCTTAGTGAAATTAGCATATGAAGCTACTTCCATCAATTTGGTAAAGTAGTCTATTGCTACCAAGATGAAACGATGTATATTTGATGCCTTGGGTTCAATCATTCCAATCATGTCAATACCCCACATAGAGAAAGGCCATTGAAAAGTGTCGGAGACACATGAGTGTTGTCAGCATAAATCTGGCATTCATGGCACTTCTTTGAAAATTTGTAATAGTCAGATTCCATTGTCAGTCAATAGTAACCTGCCCTAAGCATCCTTTTGCCATCGAATGTCCATTGCCATGAGTGCCAAAGGAGTCTTCATGGATTTCATGCATCAACATGTTTGCTTCGCGTCTATCCATGCATCTGAGCATGACCATGTCATAATTTCTTTTGTATAGTGTGATAAGGTGGGAGAACTGACTTGAGGTTTTGCGTTTGTGTTCGCAAATGTTTCGGTTTAGCAAGAGTCACCACCGACTTTTTATTTTATCCAAAGGAAAGGTCAAAAAGCACAGGAAAGACCTTTGAGATGTTTTCTTGGGTTCGGGGAGTAGATTGAAAAGGGAAGGTGCAAGCACCCTTTTCATCCATGGTTATCCATGGGCTCTTAGTTACTTGTTTAGATCACTTGCTTTTGCTTTTCAATTGTTTGAAATGGTGTTTTGTGTGTGGTTTTGAAAATGTTTTGAAAAGAGGCCATCGTTGTGGCAACCTTTGTAATGATTCTTGTTTGAATATATACAAAGGTGTATTGTCTTTTGAAAAGATTTCAAAGTTTGAAAATTTGTTTTGGAATTGTGTTCTGAGGTGTGTTTGAAAATAGCAAGGATGTTTTGCAAGTTTTGATCAAGTAACTAAGAGTTGTCTACCCTATTTTACTCAAAGGTATTTCCTACACATTTTTAACCCTTTTGAAAATGTTGTTTTACCATTGCATTTGGTAAACAACCTTGTATTAGGATGTTAAATGGGACAGGCGCGGGTCATCGTATTGACCATGATAGCAATTGTGTTAAGTATCTTTAGCAATTTTTTGAGGGACTAGATCATTTTGTATAGGCAACCAAGATAGCGTCATCGAGAGACTATGATCTTTTGTTTTGTTTTTGTTTTGCCAAAGTACTCAACATGCATATCATGGCCATTTTTAAAGGCAACAAGTGGATGAAACCCTAAGGGTGCAAGTGTGCATTGTGTTTGTCATTTTCATGCATTTAGGTCTTGTATTAGGTCAAGCTACTTGTTGATTTTGGATTTTTTGCATACAAACTCTAATCTCTAATCATGGCATAATTGAAAGCATAAATGCGTAAAATAAATCTACACTATTACAACATTTGATATGGGGAGAGAGATACAATTTTTGAATGGGGGATTATTTTGCAAGAAATTAAAACCCTAATTTTTACTATTACATCCAAATTGAATAATTGGTACAAATAATAAATGAACAATATTTAAATGAATATATTAAACAAATATGCAAAATATTATGAATATGCAAAAAATGTTTTGTTTATTTTTATGTATGTAAAAATATTTAATATAAAAAGAAAGAAATAAAAAGATTATTCTTGATTTATTAATTAACGGTAAAAAACCCTAATTTTCTTTAAGGAAGTATATTTATGAATATTATTTATTTATGCACAATAAAAATAAAAATATATCATGTGTAAAAAATATATTAAAAAAAAGTATTATTTTTAATAAGGGTGGAAACCCTAGTTTTTTGTTTTAAGATAATATATATTATATTAATTATTTTATATACAAAAAATAAAATATAAATATACAAAAATATTTAGGAAAATAATAGTATATGAGAAAAAAATATTATTTTATAGGTATAAATAATAAAAACAAAATATATAATGTTTCTATAATGTTTATAAGTTTTTTATTAAATAAAATAAAAGTATATACTACTTAATAATTATTTTCATGTCTAAAAAAATAATAAAATAATAAAAATAAATGTGAAAATTTATGAAAATATTTTTGATATTTTTTATGTTTGAAAAATATAAAATAAAATCAGAAATGAAAAATAAATACAAAAATATAAAAATGTAAAGAAATTGGGCCAGGGGGTGTATTCAGTAAAAGGGGGTGTTAATAGTGAGCAAGGACCAAGCCCAGCCCAACAGACTTCATCTTCAACGTTTGTCTCAAACAAAACACGCGCCCTGTACAAATCTCCAGATCCTGCATACGTGCTCAAATGCAAAAACACATAACATCAAAGTTGTAGCATTTTTCAAGACGAATTCAACCATATAAGAAACTTGTCCTAACTCTCAAAGACCAGAGAGAATTTCTCTGGCCCTAAATCCTAACCTAATTTTTTCAGGAAGTTCATGGACCAAATTCTCTTAGCATGCTTAACTAAAATGAAAACTGAGCATATGTACAACTTCATGGCTATGAATACTACATTTTTTATTCACAAACCTAAGCCTAATTATTCCTAAATGGAGAGATAGGAAATTGACAAAAACCTATTTCAGTTGACTTCGTGTATGGCAATGTAGAGCTTTTCAATGAGGCCTGAGGTGTTTGGGAGCTTGCTTGAACTTCCTCTGACCTTCCCCAATGCCTAGCTTGCCTTGAATGTGCTTGAACAAACCCACAGAACTCAACCTGCACAAGCTGAAATCAAAAATGGCAAACCTTGTAAATGGAGTTACAGTCAGTGTTTAAGGGTTGGGATAGCTTGGATAGGTTATGTGGAAGGTGTTTGAACCAGTTTGAGGCAAAACGCACGAAGGATTTGTGCTATGGAAATCAAACTGCAGGGAGTGCCATGTTTTGCCAATGGAAGATAATTTTGTGCTATGAGAGGTTTGAGAGCTCAAAGGGTCGTGTTTCTGGCTCAAGGGGATGTGAGAAACTTGTTTCAAATGCTTGCCAAAGTTGTCTCCTTCTGATGTTCAAGTTGTAGTGTATTTGATATGTTTCTTGTATTTTAAGCAAAAATGAGCAATGATGTAAGACAAGCTTGTACAGGCTATCTATCAGCCTGCCCCTTGTGATCTTAGCCCCCTCAAGTTGGTGGATATGATTTGCTGCACAAGATATTGTTCAAGGCTCAAGAGATGTGGTTTGACATAAAGCACATTTTGGCAAAAATGGTAATGTATCTTTTACCATTTATGGATTAATCTTGTGTGCAATGCTCTAATGACCAAAACAAAGCCTTAGACCAATGGATTTTTATTTAATTATTGAGTATGGAGTGGTTTTGAGGCCTGTAATGAAGTACAAAGCAAGCTGATTAGAGTTTATAACTTGTATCACTATAAACATGCCGTGGATAAAAAGTGAGTTTTTGCCAACTTCAAGCCTTCGATTCTCCCTAACCAAAAATGATTTTGGGGAGTTCTTGGGCTTTTTAAAAGCTTGCAACATTCTCTACATTCCATATTTGAAATGCAATTTGAGATTCCAAGTGGAACTATGTGAAAAATGGCCATGAAGATAGGTCAAAATCTTGCCTAAACTAGGGAAAATTTCACTAAGTTAAAAGTTTCATGGACCCTTGTTCCAAAAATCATAACATGAGATCCAAGCTTCTTTTGAGAAAACTTTGTGCATAAAAGTTATATACTTTGTGGAGGACTACAACTTTTATGTTGGAAGTTTTGTTTGAATCCAATTGCATCATGATGAAAATGTTGGGCAAAGTTGGGAAAAATTAAGAAAATTTCATAACTTAGAAAAATTATAAGTTATGAAATTTTTCAAACTTAAACCCTAATTTGAAAAATTGGGGTTTCTTGATTAATAAGTTTCATGTTTTGACACATCTTGATGAAAAATGACCCTTGGCACTTGATTTTGACCAAAAAGTTAAAGTTTGACTTTTTAGTGTACAATCAAATTTTGATCAGTTGATTGGAAAATTCATCTGTCAATCCAATTCATTTGAGATCTTTTGAACCTTGTGAATAGGTCAAGATGATGCCATTTATTCCTTTAGTCCATGCTTGAACCCACTTTGCCCTTGGCTAGGTGAAAAATCAGAAATTGCCCTTGTGTAGTCAAAACCCTAAAAATGACAATTTTTCCCTTTTGATGATCTGATCAAATTTCTTGAGGAGTTGTGGTCCAAACTTGATGAAATGGTTCATATGAGTCTATAATGTTGATGTGGATCAAAATTTATGAGGTTTGACTGTAAATTGGCCATGGTTGACTTTGTCCCCAATACAGTTGATTTTTAGGTCAATTGTCCAATTGACTGGGCAAAAATTTGATTCAAAGCTTGAAACTTGGTAGAGGCAATCTTGGGGATCCAATATGAAGTATGAAAGTCATTTTGAGCATTGAAAGTCAAAAAATCCATGTGCAAACTCAAACCCTAATTCAGGTCAACAGTGCAAGAAGATGTCTTAAGCAGTGCAAAACCCTAATCTGGTCTTGAGTTCAAAGAGCCTTGTGATGAGAAATTTTGATAAAATGAGAGGGAAAATTTTGGGGTACAACAGTTGCCCCTGTTCAATCTTCTTGAACCTGAAGAGTTAGATTGGCGAGTTTGCCTTTCGTGACTCGAAGGTAAAAGTGGATTGGACACTAGAGTGCCCGTAAATTTGCGCTCGTCAGAGTATAGCTGAGGGATTGGGCTTAAAGATGCCATTTGGAGATGTGACAGAATCTTGTCGGAGAAGGGCTTAAAGATGCCATCCAAGAAAAATTGACCGTATAAGAGATTCCTTTGCGAGGGCACATACACCTGTTGTTGAGGAGTACTATGTCGGGGAATGCTGGTCTCTGTTGTGGTAGAAACAGAACTTTAGTCGTCTGTTATTCTACTGGGGAGTCATCCTTCGGTTGGAGAGGTGACAGTGAATTGTTATCTGGTCAACATCCAGGCTTTACAGTCTTGTACTTCCTATCTGGTCAACATCCAGGCTTCAGAAGGAAATCAAGTGGTTATCCGGTCGCCTCCGGTTTTCCTTTTGATTTTAGGGCCTACCAATATCCGGTTGGATCCGGGCTTCAAAGTAATTGGTCTAGTAAACTGCTATTTGGTCAACATCCAAGCTTCACAGTGTACCTTACTGTTATCTGGTCAACATCCAGGCTTCATAGTCTTGTATTGCTATCTGGTCAACATCCAGGCTTCACGATACTTTACTTCTTATCTGGTCAACGTCCAGTCTTCAGAAGGAAATCAAATGGTTATCCGGTCGCATCCGGTTTTCCCTTTTGATTTGGGGCCTACTAATATCCGGTTGAATCTGGGCTTCAAAGTAATTGGCCAAGTAAACTGATATTTGGTCAACATTCAAACTTCACAGTGTACCTTACTGTTATCTGGTTAACATCCAGGCTTCACAGTCTTGTATTGCTATCTGGTCAACATCCAGGCTTCATGATACTTTACTTCCTATCTGGTCAACGTCCAGTCTTCAGAAGGAAATCAAATGGTTATCCGGTTGCATCCGGTTTTCCCTTTTGATTTGGGGCCTACTAATATCCGGTTGAATCCGGGCTTCAAAGTAATTGGCCAAGTAAATTGTTATTTGGTCAACATCCAAGCTTCACAGTGTACCTTACTGTTATCTGGTCAACATCCAGGCTTCAATGTCTTGTATTGCTATCTGGTCAACATCCAGGCTTCACAATACTTTGCTTTCTATCTGGTCGACGTCTAGTCTTCATAAGGATTTACAGGGGATTCCACTATTTTCGGGTCGATCTCCGGGTTACAATATAATCAAAGTATTATCTGGTCGAACCCAGGCTTCATAACTGGACCAGGAATCTGCCCCTTGATTTGAATGAGAAAATAAGAGAGCGTCCGTGTCTGGAGCATCTCTAAGCCATTTTCTGAGTTTTGAACATCTGTTTTTAGATAGCTATTGATTTTATCCTGAAAAGGGTAGAATGTTAGCTGAAAACATAAAGTTATGTTGCATGAAAATGTATGATGCAATGAGATGTGTTTTATCAATGTTTATGATTTATGAATGCAATGTATGTGCATGTAAGCTGATTAGTTGTTTTGCTGAGGAAAATAAATCCTGGATAGCTGGAGAAAATGAAATCTTTGACCGCTGTCGGGGAAAATAAATCCAAGACCACTGCTGGAGATTCAAGATCTTTGACAAACTCTGTGGGGAGAAGCTATACCGCTGGGGAGATCAGGAGTTTGGGTTGTATGCCAATCTATTGGGGACTTCAAGAATGAGGATCTCCGTTCTGTTGTGGATATTAGGGGAAAACTGAATGGTTTCCGCTGGGGATTAGTAGATCAAAGTTTCATCTCTGCTGGGGATCTTCATGACGTCCTGATTCGATCGTGGCGACTTCACTGGGGAAGAATAACTCTCTAGGGAATTACCTGGTTTTAAAGTGACTCTTCAGGGACAATGGAGGAAACTGGATGATCTCTACTGGGATTTAAATATTGAAGTTTTGGATTCCGTTGGGGAAGAAAGCTTCATCTTCACTGAGGGTTTGCAGTTCAAAGTTTTCTAGCTCCGCTGGGGATTGGGAGTTTGGAAAATCCAATCTGATGGGGATTTTTGAAACTTAACTCCGTTGGGGGTATGTATTTCAAGGCTTTAGCTCTGTCGAAGATCTGGATGATGTACTGCAGGGGATTTCTTCTGGAATAGCCTAAAGACGTTTTCCTATACTTTCAACCTATCAGTAATTATCCTTTCTCATTTCATTTTATTTGTAAGCAGTGATTATATTCAAATGCATATGCTCATTTAATAAATCATTGGACGTTTTCAAATAAAACATAAGTGTAAAAAAGAAAGAAAAGGCAAACAATTTTTCTGTACTTTGAAGTATCTTTGTATTAACTTTGTGTAAGTATTTTGTACAAAGGAGACAAACATCCTAGTAAGAGAATGTTGTCATAAAATTGAGAAAAAATTTATACAAAGACAGATGGTTATGTGTAATAATTCCATGGGGTTCCCATTCTGCTATAGCCTTCGTAATTCTGAGTATCTTGTCTATCCGTCGCTTGGTCCGCAGATGATTGGATTAATCAGAAGCTTGGAGCTTGTCCGTGAAGAGATTGTCCTTAAAGTGATCCGACGAGACATATTCATACGCTTTAATTCCCTAACTTTTGTCTGGGTCGCCCTTTGGGTTTTCGATCCACTGGGAAATCCCTTTTTGCCCAAGTCGCCCTTTCGGGTTTTCAACTTGCCGGGTGTACAATTTTTTTTATTTATCCCTAATTTTTTCCTGAACCGCCCTTTCGGGTTTTCGATTCACCGGGATGCCCACTTTTGCCCAAGTCGCCCTTTTGGGTTTTCAACTTGCCGGGTCATTTATGCGTAGTATCTTTTGACTATGTCTGCATTCGCAGGGTGCGGCAGGTCATCACCGTCCATGGTGGTTAAGATCATTGCCCCACCAGAAAAGATGATTTTGATCACAAATGGTCCTTCGTAAGTAGGAGTCCATTTGCCCCTGGGATCACTTTGCAGTAAGATGATTCGCTTGATTTCAAGGTGCCCGACTTGATATACTTGCCTCTTGACTTTCTTGTTGAAGGCCTTGATCATACGTTTCTGATACGCCTGACCATGGCAAACAGCAGTAAGTCGCTTCTCGTCAATCAAGTTAAGTTGATCAAGCCAGGTCTGAATCCAATCGTCTTCATTCAAACCAGCATCCTTCATGATTCTCAAGAAGGGAATCTGAACCTCGATAGGTAAAACAGCTTCCATGTTGTATACCAAAGAAAAGGGTGTTGCCCCAGTTGAAGTGCGTGTCGTGGTACGGTACCCGTGCAAAGCAAACGGTAACATCTCATTCCAGTCCTTGTAGGTGACTGTCATCTTTTGAATGATCTTCTTGATATTTTTGTTCGCGGCTTCGACAACACCATTCATCTTGGGCCGATAGGGAGATGAATTGTGATGTTGAATCTCGACCTGCTCGCACAGAGTGGTGATCATAATATTGTTTAAATTTGTACTGTTGTTAGTGATGATCCTGTCGGGGATACCATACTGGCATATGAGGTTCTTCTTGATGAAGCGGGCAACCACATTATTTGTAACAGAGGAGAAAGAAGCTGCTTCAACCCACTTGGTAAAGTAATCGATAGCCACCAGGATGAAGCGATGTCCATTGGATGCTGTAGGCTTGATTTCTCCAATCATGTTGATTCCCTACATCGCGAATGGCCAAGGAGGTGTTAAGACATTGAGAGGAATTGGGGGAATATGTACTTTGTCAGCATAGATTTGGCATTTGTGACAAGTACGAGAATGTTGATGACAATCAGCTTTCATGGTAGACCAGTAGTAGTCTGCCCGTAGAATCTTCTTAGCCATCGTATGACCGCTTGAGTGGGTGCCAAAGGTACCATTGTGCAGTTAAGCCATAATCTGCTCAACTTCGACCTTGTCCACACATCGGAGTAGGACACAATCAAGATTGTTCTTGTATAGGATACCATTGCTCAGAAAGAACTTGGCCGTGAACCTCCTTAAGAACTTTTTGTCGTTGACTGAAGCTCCTTCAGGGTATTCTTGTGCTTCGAGATGCCTTTTGACGTCATGAAACCAAGGTCGGTCCACCACTTCTTCGGTATTAATCTCGTGACAATGTGCAGGTCCGTCCATTCGTTCAACGGTGATTTGAGGTGCCTCATTGTCCCAGTTAAGTTTAAACATGGATGACATTGTAGTTAGCGCATCTTCTAGCTGATTCTCTTCTCGCGGGAAGTGCTCGAAGGTAATCTGCTCGAAATGTGGTAACAATGTCAAGACGTGTTCTTTGTAAGGGATGAGGTTGGGGTGCTTAGTATCCCACTCTCATTTGATTTGACTGATAACCAAAGCTGAGTCCCCAAATACAACCAAAGATTTGATTCCCAAGTCAATAGCAGCCTTGAGACCAAAGATACAAGCTTCATAATCGGCCATGTTGTTGGTGCAGGTGAAGCAGAGTTAGGAAATGAAAGGTGTATGGCAACCTTCTGGAGAAATAAGCATTGCGCCGATACCGTTTCCAAGTGCGTTGGAGGCGCCATCAAAGTACAGAGTCCATCGGGATCCTTGTTCAGGTCCGTTATATGGTCTGTTTTCTTCAATGTTGCTCAAAGTCATGATATCCTCGTCGGGGAAGTCAAACTTCATGGATTGGTAATCTTCGACAGCTTGATGAGCTAGATGGTCAGCTAGCACACTCCCCTTTATTGCTTTTTGGGTCGTGTATTGGATATCATACTCAGTCATGATCATTTTCCATCTAGCTATTCTTCCGGATAAAGCAGGCTTCTCGAAGATGTACTTGATCAGATCCATTTTAGAAATCAGTAGAGTGGTATGAGTTAACATATACTGCCTTAGCCGGCGAGCAGCCCATACCAAAGCGCAGCAAGTTTTCTCGAGCAGTGAGTAGCGAGTCTCACAGTCGGTAAACTTTTTTCTAAGGTAATAAATGGCATGCTCTTTTCGGCCAGACTCGTCACGTTGGCCCAGTACGCACCCCATTGAATTATCTAAGACAGTCAGATGCATGATTAAAGGCCTTCCTTCGACGGGTGGCATCAAGATAGGAGGTTCCAGCAAATACTCCTTGATCTTATCAAAAGCAGCTTGACAGTCATCATTCCATTCAACCATCTGATCTTTCTTCAACAGCTTGAAGATTGGTTCACAGGTAGATGTTAGGTGAGAGATGGACCTTGCAATGTAGTTTAGGCGTCCCAAGAAAC
This sequence comes from Vicia faba, assembly GCA_948472305.1. NCBI lineage: Eukaryota > Viridiplantae > Streptophyta > Magnoliopsida > Fabales > Fabaceae > Vicia > Vicia faba. The sequence goes on from OX451741.1 coordinate 1,471,091,100, forward strand.
CTCTGACCTCCTTCTCAGTGCGAGGGGAGGGCATTTCTCGTATAGCTTTTACTTTGGTAGGATCAACCTCGATTCATTTGTTACTGACGATGAATCCCAAAAGTTTACCGGACCTGACTCCGAAAGTGCACTTGCTAGGGTTCTGTTTGAGTTTGTATTCCTTTAATCTGTCAAACAGCTTTTGCAGATGGTCGAGGTGCTCTTCTTCTGTTTGTGAACAGGCTATCATGTCGTCTCTGTAGACTTCGATCTCATGATGTATCATGTCATGAAACAAAGCTACCATGGCTCGCTGATAGGTTGCCCCGACATTCTTCAGTCCGAATGGCATCACTTTATAGCTGAAGGTACCCCACTACGTAACAAAAGTAGTCTTTTCCATGTCTTCGGGGGCCATTTTGATCTAGTTGTACCCTGAAAATCCATCCATGAAAGAGAATACCTTGTGTTGAGCTATGTTGTCAACCAAGATGTCAATGTGTGGTAGTGGAAAGTCATCTTTAGGGCTAGCCCTGTTTAAATCTCTGTAGTCCACACACATTCTGACTTTGTCGTCCTTCTTAGGCACGGGCACAATGTTAGCAACCCATCATGGATAGGAAGTAACACCGAGAAAGCCAGCATTAAACTGCTTCATCACTGCAGCTTTGATCTTCTTAGACATATCGGGCCTCATTCGGCGGACTTTCTGCTTGATTGGTGGACAGTCTTCTCTTGTAGGAAGACGTTGAACCACAATATTTGTATCCAGTCCCGGCATATCTTCATAGGACCAGGCGAAGATCTCAACATATTCATTCAACAGCTGAACTAAGCGCTCTTTAACACTTGGCTCCAGGTTGGTACCCACTTTAACCTCTTTTCTGTCTTCCTCTGTTCCCAAATTGATAGTCTCTAACAACTCTTCATGGGGCAGAATAGCCCTTTCTTCTTGTTGCAAAAGTCTAGCCAACTCTCAAGGAACTTCATAGTCTTCATCACCTTCGTATTCGGCATGATTGACCAGATCTTCAGAGTCACTGAAGGCCATAGCAGAATTGTTACCCCTGGAATCCGGAGTGGATGGGTACCTGCATTTTGTGAGTGTGGGTGTGTGTAAGGGATAGCCACCTTTAAACAAATAAAAATGTAAAGGAGAGAAAATGAACACAAAAGTTTAGATATGAAAACATCCATGATTCATTAAAAATGGCATATGAAAATGAAGAATCAAAACCCTTACAAATGGACCTATATGCTCCGGGTAAGGCATAAGGCGAAAAGAGTGTACGAATTGTTTAATAATTATTACAGACCAAACAGGAAATGTTCAAAAGATAAATTACTGATTGATGAAAGTAATAGGAACGAAGTCTTTCGCCTCCCAGTTGTTCAGTCCTCCTTCTACAGTTGGAAAGATCCAGTCTTCAAAATTGATTTCTTCTTCATCATCTTCTAAAGCATGAACTCCATGATGAGTGATTTTCAGTGGTGGTCCTCCAGCCCGGGAGCGACGCACAGCTTTCGGGCTAGCAGCAGTGAAACCCAATTCGTACTTATCTGTCTTGTAAGGAAAATCTGGCAGTTGACCCCATATTGTGCTTCCTCCTTCCTTGACTACAGCCTCTGCGTCTTTAAGGGATGACATCCAGGACACATGTTTGGTAATGATGGGCACATCAGTCATTGTCTTAGCTACTGCAACTTCAGGAGAAACCTCTTCAAAGTGTTGGAAAAGTGTTTCTATGAATTCACCATCTAACTCCACGTAGCGGAAAGAGTTAAGGTGGTTTATCATATACTCCTCCTCACCATGAACTATTATGATTTTACCCTGAATTGGGTATTTGAGCATCTGGTGTAGAGAAGAAGTGACTGCCCCAGCATTGTGGATCCATGGCCTTCCCAACAAGCATGAATATGAAGGACGGATGTCCATCACATAAAAAGTAGAGTTGAAAACTTCCGTACCCACTTTAATTGGGATGTCCACTTCTCCGTGAACCATCCGCTTAGAACCTTCGAAGGCTCTAACAATGATATTACTGGGATTTAAGGTCAAACCTTCACAGTCCAATCTGTCCAATGCTTTCTTGAGTAGGACATTTAAAGATGAACCGGTATCAACCAGAACGTGAGCAAGAGTGGTCCCTCTGCACTCCACCGAGACATGCAGCGCATCATTATGCTTTCTTCCCTTAGGTGTTAGGTCGGCATCAGAGAAACCAAGACCATTGTCGGCTGTAAGGCTGGCTACACACTCTTGAAACTGATTTGCAGAAGTTTCTTGAGGCACGTGTGCCGTCTTCAGAAATTTGATCAAGGCTTTGGCATGAGCCTCGGAGCAGAGCAATAGAGCCAGCATAGATATTTTTGAAGGGGTTTGCCCCAGCTGCTCTACGACACCGTAGTCGCTTTTCTTAATTATCTTTAGAATCTTCTCCATTTCCTTTTGGGTGGTCTCGGGGATAACCAATGTCTGAGCCCTCGTCCTGACGGACGCTTCTTGGGTCCCCTTACCTTTATCAGTAATAACAACAGAGGGTATAGCTTCGGGAGCAATAATTTCTTCAATAACCGGACCTCGCACAGATATCTTGACAGGCACAGGAGCACTTGAGGATCCGAAGACTGCCCGTGGAGGAGCAATCTCCGGAGAGAAGATTCTTCTGTTACGAGTGATCTTACTTGTCCCCGCAATATTTCCTATGTCAGGAGTTTCTTCATCGGAGCTTTCTTCCACTGATTCGATCTGCTTAACACCGTGGTAGAATATTTCTCCTCCATAATTCCACGGTATCGTCTTGTTGGACTTATATGGGATAGGCCCCGGCATAGTAATCTTCAGCGGTACAAACTTTGGATCGGGTGTAATCTTAACAGGTCTTTTGGAGACCTTGGAAAGATTGTCGGAAATGGTGATTATAGCAACATCATTGATTGGAATAACAAGAGTAACAGGAGTTTTCTGAAAGAGGATTTCTTGAGTATCCATCAGGCGTTGGATGCCTGACTTCAACAGCGGACAGTCGGATTGCAAGGTCAAACATAGGTAACAATCTTTTTCACAGCCTGGAAAAATCCCGGCTTTCAAAAGATTCATCTTGATCATTGGCAATGGAGTCATTAGGTCATCAATAGCAGTAACATGAAGATCTTCTACAATAGCATGGACATTGTGACCATGTTTTCGCATAGGAGCGGATATCACATTAGGTTTTTCGGGTGCGTCAAACTCTACCTCTTTGGCATCTATTAAATCTTGGATCTTGTTTTTAAGGGGCCAATAGTTGTTGGTGTCGTGCCCCACACTGTCCGAATGATATGCACATTTTGTATTTGAATGATAATAGGGAGAAGAGGTATTCGGATCTTGTGGCGGATCTCTCAAGGTTGTAAGGTTCAGCTTTAAGATATGGGGGAGGACTTGGGCAGGTGTCATGTTTATTTTGGTGAACTGCCTAGAAGGCCTTCCTCCTCTTTGTTGGTTGGCTCTTGGTTGATCATTTATAGGTTGATCAGTTGCTGTCTTTTGGATCATCACAGCCCCTACTGTTGACCAGCGCTCTAGTCTTCCTCGACCTTTCTGAGAGTAAACAGCTGACACCTCCTTCTTGGCTGGAAAAGGTTTTTTGACGGTGGCAGAAGAAGATGTATCTTTTTGAATCTTACCACTCTTGATGCCAGCTTCAACTTGTTCACCAGTCAGAATTAATTCGGTGAACCCTGCCGATGAACTCCCTATCAGGTGATTAAATAATGGACCAAACAGCGTCCCTAAAAACATATCAACCAGCTCTCTTTCAGACAATGGTGGCTGCACCCTTCCAGCCAAGTCCCTCCACTTTTGGGCATACTCCTTAAAGACCTCATTAGAGACCATACCCATACTCTATAATTGAGTACGAGTAGGCGCTAAATCTGCGTTATATTGATATTGTCGATAGAAAGCAGCAGCCAAATCCTCCCAGTTATGAACATCAGATCTCTCAAGTTGATAGAACCAGTCCAATTGCGTACCCGACAAACTATCTTGAAAAAAATGGACCCATAGATCCTTATCAGAAGAGTGAGGTTGGATCTTTCTGACGTAGGACCGCAGATGCATCTTCGGACAGGACAAACCGTCGTATTTAGCAAATATAGGCGCTTTGAACTTGGGAGGAATGACGATCCCAGCAACCAACCCTAGTTCTTCGAAATCCAGCCCAGGTACCCTTTGTACCTCCATGGCTGCCAGCTGATCTTCCAGATTTTTATACTTATCGTCCACCGGAGGGTACTGTTGCTCAGAGTAATCTTCATCTTCTTCCTCTTCTTCTTCTTCAGCCTCAGATTGGGAAGGTACCACAGCTCCTTTTCCTTTGCCAACCCCTTCATCAGACGTCGAGGGGAAATCCAGAACTCTCCTAGCTTGGTTCTCAAATCTTCTTCCCATAGTGGCCACACCAATTCTTTTTTTTTTCTTCTTTTCTTTTTCCTTTTCCTTCTTTAACAGTGCTTTAAGGTCCTCTTGACCCTTTTCCAAGGTCATGAGGAATTGTTGGAATTGCAAATTTTGTGCTTGTAGATCTTTGACCGTCCGCTCTATATCCATCTTACTGAAATAAACAGCAGAAAGATAAGGAAACCTGGTGTGAAGACCTGTTTATGCATATGATGAATGATATGTATTCATGTAATGCATTCAAGGATTCAGAAATTCAAATTTTTTGTAAACAAAAAAAAGAACGCACGTCATATTAATAAGAAGAAATTTGTTAGTACATAAATGCCCCATGGGCAAAATATTACAAAAATCTTAATGTAAAAAGACGTTGCGCGTCCTCTTTGGTGCGATGTAAGTATTGAGATTCTTCTCTTCATGGAGTTGACGGGTAAGCTCCAAAACCTTCTTCTCACTGGCGTAGAAGCTGGCTTCAAAAGTATTCCGCTCTTCCTTGAGCTGTATCCAACTCTTTTGCAAATCTTCCAATGATGTTGGCATGTCATGATGTAGGAGGGTGTATGGAACCTCTCCTTCCATAACAGACTCTTTGATCATAGGCAGAATGTGAGGGTAAGGCATCATAAGACTCTGGGTGCGGGTTCGTACCCACTTGAGATAAGGCTCGAGGGGGATGGAATTCTTGTTCCCCAGTGTCTTACTATCCACTTTGTTGGGCATCCTCCAAGCTCGGATAAACCTTTGTTGAAGTCCTTGAGCGTCGTTGTCAAAGTCAAAAACTAAGTCAGGAATCAACATGTCATGAGGGCCATCCCTTCGAGCATACCCAAATTGTCTCAGAGCTAAACAAGGGTTGTAGGTGATGCCTCCCCTAATGCCAAGTAGTGGGACATTAGGGAATTATCCACAATGATCCATGATGATGACATTTTCTCTGGACCGAGAACACCAATGAACATCAGAATGTGTAAGAGTCATCAATCGTTGCGACCACCTCAAGCCTTGTTCGTTCTTCAAGATTGACTGGGGAAGGTGAGAAATAAACCACCTTGCTAGAAGAGGAGTACAACACATGAGAACACCTCTCTTCCTCATTGTTCATGTGTAAAATGAGTGTAGGATGTCCCCAAGCAATGTAGGCACAGAATTCCGAGATATGAAAATCTTGACAGCATTCACATCTATAAGCTGATCAGGGTTTGGGAACAAGACCAACCCATATATGAGAAGTGCTAAAATCTCCTCAAAAGCTTGTAGATCTAGAGAATTCCAGTAGTCTTGTGCCTTCTCAAACAGAAACTTTGCCAAGAAACCCTTGACACCACTTTTGGTTTCCCAATGACCTTTGATATCAGATGGTTGCAAATGTAAGGCTTGAGCAACATCTTCAGGCTTTGGCTCTCTTTCCGTACCGTTGTAGGGTAGTTGATGGAGAAAATAGGAATCCTCAGAAGTTGAGAAAATTCCTCCAAAGTAGGTACTAGTTGGTAGTCAGGAAATGTAAAGCAATGGTGTAGGGGGTCAAAGAACTGGAAGAGTACTTTCATCATGTCTTCTTCAATGTTGGAGTTGACCAAGTTGAGAAGTCTACCATGTCTTTCACTGAAAGGAGAATTCTCTGGAATCTTGGAAGTGAGCTCCTTGAGTTGAGGAGGGATTCTCACAAGGTTGACCTGAATTGTTTTTCTGCGAAAAGATTCCATAACCTACAAAACAAGAACAAAGATGAAGATCCAAACCCTTGAAATGGTTAGTGGATGCATATGATGCTTTATGATGTTCATGATGTATGCACAAGTATATGTACAAGCAAGTCACACAAATTCCTAGTTTCAGGCTTGCATGGGGTTTCATAGGTAAGTACCCTCTTGAAGTTAGTTGGCTTAACCTGTCCTATAAATAGTAACCGGGTTCTAAGGAGCTCAATATCACTAGATTATTTTCTGTGTTCATTGTTTCAGTTTGGCCACTTAACTGGCGACCGAAAAATTCCAAGAAAACAACCCTCAATGAGTGTAGTATCGAGTATCTACCAACTTCGGACTGCACCAAAGCCGGTCATCTCACTACCCCTAAAAAGTCCAAGATGGTCCAGAAAAGGTTCTAAGAGTTCATTAGTGCTTCATGACATCACTCAACGGCCCCGTATTCTCTTTGATTGACTCAAAGGCTACCGGTACCCACAAATATGTTGCACTAATATAGTTATTGCTTCAACCATGTCGGTATACGCCGCACAGTTTCCACAATGTATTGCTATTTACCTATGAATGTTTCCCAAAAATCCGGGTGGAGGATTTCAAGCACAAACAATAGAACCAATTGTAAAGCAATCAAAGCAAACAAGACAAGCATGTAAAAGGTGATCTAAACCCTAAGGTTACTCCACTTTTAGATTTTCCTCAGCAGAGTCGCCAGTTCTGTGATACGATGGGAGAACTGACTTGAGGTTTTGCGTTTGTGTTCGCAAATGTTTTGGTTTAGCAAGAGTCGCCACCGACTTTTTATTTTATCCAAAGGAAAGGTCAAAAAGCACAGGAAAGACCTTTGAGATGTTTTCTTGGGTTCGGGGAGTAGATTATGAAAAGGGAAGGTGCAAGCACCCTTTTCATCGATGGTTATCCATGGGCTCTTAGTTACTTGTTTAGATCACTTGCTTTTTCTTTTCAATTGTTTGAAATGGTACTTTGTGTGTGGTTTTGAAAATGTTTTGAAAAGAGGCCATCGTTGTGGCAACCTTTGTAATGATTCTTGTTTGAATATATACAAAGGTGTATTGTCTTTTGAAAAGATTTCAAAGTTTGAAAATTTGTTTTGGAATTGTGTTCTGAGGTGTGTTTGAAATAGCAAGGATGTTTTGCAAGTTTTGATCAAGTAACTAAGTATTGTCTACCCTATTTTACTCAAAGGTATTTCCTACACATTTTTAAACCTTTTGACAGTGTTGTTTTACCATTGCATTTGGTAAACAACCTTGTATTAGGATGTTAAACGGGACAGGCGCGGGTCATCGTATTGACCATGATAGCAATTGTGTTAAGTATATTTAGCAATTTTTTGAGGGACTAGATCATTTTGTATAGGAAACCAAGATAGCGTCATCGAGGGACTATGATCTTTTGTTTTGTTTTTGTTTTGCCAAAGTACTCAACATGCATATCATGGCCATTTTTAAAGGCAACAAGTGGATGAAACCCTAAGGGTGCAAGTGTGCATTGTGTTTGTCATTTTCATGCATTTAGGTCTTGTATTAGGTCAAGCTACTTGTTGATTTTGTATTTTTTGCATACAAATCCTAATCTCTAATCATGACATAATTGAAAGCATAAATACGTAAAATAAATCTACACTATTACAACATTTGATATGGGGAGAGGGATACAATTTTTGAATGGGGGATTATTTTTCAAGAAATTAAAACCCTAATTTTTACTATTACATCCAAATTGAATAATTGGTACAAATAATAAATGAACAATATTTAAATAAATAAATTAAACAAATATGCAACATATTATGAATATGCAAAAAATGTTTTGTTTATTTTTATGTATGTAAAAATATTTAATGTAAAAAGAAAGAAATAAAAAGATTATTCTTATTTTATTAATTAAGGGTAAAAAACCCTAATTTTCTTTAAGGAAGTATATTTATTAATATTATTTATTTATGCACAATAAAAATAAAAATATATTCAAGTGTAAAAAATATATTAAAAAAAAGTATTATTTTTAATAAGGGTGGAAACCCTAGTTTTTTTGTTTTAAGATAATATATATTATATTAATTATTTTATATACAAAAAATAAAATATAAATATACACAAATATTTAGGAAAATAATAGTATATGAGAAAAAAAATATTATTTTATAGGTCTAAATAATAAAAACAAAATATATAATGTTTCTATAATGTTTATAAGTTTTTTACTAAATAAAATAAAAGTGTATACTACTTAATAATTATTTTCATGTCTAAAAATAATAATAAAATAATAAAAATAAATGTGAAAATTTATGAAAATATTTTTGATATTTTTTATGTTTGAAAAATATAAAATAAAATCAGAAATGAAAAATAAATACAAAAATATAAAAATGTAAAGAAATTGGGCCAGGGGGTGTATTCAGTAAAAGGAGGTGTCAATAGTGAGCCAGGACCAAGCCCAGCCCAACTGACTTCATCTTCAACCTTTGTCTCAAACAAAACACGCGCCCTGTACAAATCTCCAAATCCTGCATACGTGCTCTAATGCAAAAACACATAACATCAAAGTTGTAGTATTTTTCAAGACGAATTCAACCATATAAGAAACTTGTCCTAACTCTCAAAGACTAGAGAGAATTTCTCTGGCCCTAAATCCTAACCTAATTTTTTCAGGAAGTTCATGGACCAAATTCTCTTAGCATGCTTAACTAAAATGAAAACTGAGTATATGTACAGCTTCATGGCTATGAATACTATATTTTTTATTCACAAACCTAAGCCTAATTATTCCTAAATGGAGAGATGGGAAGTTGACAAAAACCTATTTCAGTTGACTTCGTGTATGGAAATGTAGAGCTTTTCAATGAGGCCTGAGGTGTTTGGGAGCTTGCTTGAACTTCCTTTGACCTTCTCCAATGCCTAGCTTGCCTTGAATGTGCTTGAACAAACCCACAGAACTCAACCTGCACAAGCTGAAATCAAAAATGGCAAACCTTGTAAATGGAGTTACAGTCAGTGTTTAAGGGTTGGGATAGCTTGGACAGGTTATGTGGAAGGTGTTTGAACCAGTTTTAGGCAAAACGCACGAGGGATTTGTGCTATGAAAATCAAACTGCAGGGAGTGCCCTGTTTTGCCAATGGAAGATGATTTTGTGCTATGGGAGGTTTGAGGGCTCAAAGGCTCATGTTTATGGCTCAAGGGGATGTGAGAAACTTGTTTCAAATGCTTGTCAAAGTTGTCTCCTTCTGATGTTCAAGTTGTAGTGTATCTGATATGTTTCTTGTATTTTAAGCAAAATTTAGCAATGATGTAATACAAGCCTGTAAAAGCTATCTATCAGCCTGCCCCTTGTGATCTTGGCCCCCTCAAGTTGGTGGATATGATTTGTTGCACAATATATTTTTCAAGGCTCAAGAGATGTGGTTTGACATAAAGCACATTTTGGCAAAAATGGTAATGTACCTTTTACCATTTATGGATTAATCTTGTGTGCAATGCTCTAATGACAAAAACAAAGCCTTAGACCAATGGATTTGAATTTAATTATTGAGTATGGAATGGTTTTGAGGCCTGTAATCAAGTACAAAGCAAGCTGATTAGAGTTTGCAACTTGTATCACTATAAACATGCCATGGATAAAAAGTGAGTTTTTGCCAACTTCAAGCCTTCGATTCTCCCTAACCACAAATTATTTTTAGGAGTTCTAGGACTTTTTAGAAAGCTTGCAACATGATCTACATTCCATCTTTGAAATTCAATTTGAGATTCCAAGTGGAACTATGTGAAAAAATGGCCATGAAGATAGGTCAAAATCCTACCTAAACTAGGGAAAAATTTCACTAAGTTAAAAGTTTCATGGACCCTTGTTCCAAAAATCATAACTTAAGATCCAAGATTATTTTGAGAAAACTTAGTGAATAAAAGTTGTAGACTTTGTGGAGGACTATAACTTTCATGTTGGAATTTTTGTTTGAAAACAATTGCATCATGATGAAAATGTTGGGCAAAGTTGGGAAAAATTAAGAAAATTTCATAACTTAGAAAAATTCTAAGTTATGAAAATTTTCAAACTTAAACCCTAATTTGCAAAATTGGGGTTTCTTGATCAACAAGTTTCATGTTTTGACACATCTTGATGAAAAATGGCCCTTGGCACCTGATTTTGACCAAAAAGTCAAAGTTTGACTTTTCAGTGTACAGTCAAATTTTGATCAGTTGACTGGAAAATTCATCTGTCAATCCAATGCATTTGAGATCTTTTGAACCTTGTGAATAGGTCAAGATGATTCCATTGAGTCCTTGAGTCCATGCTTGAACCCACTTTTCCCTTGGCTAGGTGAAAAATCAGAAATTGCCCTTGTGCAGTCAAAACTCTAAAAATGACCATTTTGCCCTTTTGATGATCTGATCAAATTTCTTGAGGAGTTGTGGTCCAAACTTTATCAAATGGTTCATATGAGTCTATAATGTTGATGTGGATCAAAATTTATGAGGTTTGACTGTAAATTGGCCATGGTTGACTTTTTCCCCAATACAGTTGATTTTTAGGTCAACTATCCAATTGATTGGGCAAAAATTTGATTCAAAGCTTGAAACTTGGTAGAGGCAATCTTGGGGATCCAAGATGAAGTATGAAAGTCATTTTGAGCATTGAAAGTCCAAAAATTCCTGTGCAAACTCAAACCCTAATTCCGGTCAATAGTGCAAGGAGATGTCTTGAGCAGTGCAAAACCCTAATCTGGTCTTGAGTTCAAAGAGCCTTGTGATGAGAAATTTTGATAAAATGAGAGGGCAAATTTTGGGGTACAACATATAGCACATCTTCATTGACAAAAAATATGTTTACTAACCTTCTAAGTGTCTTTCTATCTTTGTTTGACACACCAGTCGGGTATTCCTGAGTCTAGAGAAAATGCTTGATGTCATAATACCAAGGTTTATCATCTGATATTCCCTCTGCTGCAAGCACATGAGCCGGCCTATCCAGATGTTGTACAGTGGTACGAGGCACATTGTTACAAGTATTTAATTGATACATATAAGCCAAAGTGGCTAAAGCATCCGCCATTTGATTTTCATCTCTGGGAATATGATGGAATTCAACTTTATTAAAGAAGGGTAATAATCTTCTAGCATAGTCTTTGTAAGGAATCAAGCCAGGGTGGCGAGTATCACATTCTCCTTTAATATTATTTATTACCAAAGTTGAATAACCATACACATCTAGAATTTTGATTCTAAGATCAATAGCCTCCTCAAGACCCATGATACAAGCTTCATACTCTTCCATGTTATTGGTGAAATCAAATGCCAATCTTGCAGTAAAAGAAATATGTGATCCATGAGGAGTGATAATCACACACCAATTCATTTCCCATAAGCATTTACAGCTCCATCAAACACCATGCCCCACCGAGATTCAGTATCAGGACCTTCCTCAGGCAAAGGTTCATCACATTATTTTATCTTCAAAAACATCACATCCTCATTAGGGAAATCATATTTAATAGACTGATAATCATCCATCAGTTGGTGAGCAAGATAATATGCCAACACACTGCTTTTTATAGCCTTCTGAGTATAATATTAAATATCATATTCAGATAACAGCATCTGCCAACGGGAAATTCTCCCGGTAAGAGCAAGATTTTCAAGAATATACTTAATTGGATCCATTTTGGAAATCAACCAAGTAGTATGATTAATTATATATTTCCACAACCGTTTTGCCGCCAAAGTTAAAGCACAATATGTTTTTTCCAGTATAGAATACCTTGAATCACAGTCAGTAAACTTCTTGCTAAGATAATAAATGGCATATTCCTTTCTCCATGTTTCATCTTGTTTTCCCAAAATACAGCCCATAGAACTACCTAACATTGTCAGATACATAATCAATTGACTTCTTTCAACATGAAGGAGCAAGATAAGAGGTTCAAGAAAATACTCTTTAATACTTTCAAATGCCCTTTGGAAATCTTCTGTCAATACACAACCTTGATCTTTCTTTAACAACATAAAGATCAGCTCACATGTTGCAATCATATGGGAAATAAATCTGGAAATATAATTCAACCGCCCAAGGAAGCCTCTAACTTGCTTTTCAGATCTTGGTGATGGAATTTCTTGAATCGCCTTAACTTTGTCAGGATCGACTTCAATTCCTTTTTGGCTAACAATGAAACCTAACAATTTCCCTGATCGAACACCAAAGGTGCATTTATTTGGATGCAAGTGGAGACGATACTTCTTCAAACACTGAAAAAATTTCAACAAATCTTATATATGCACTTCTTCAGTCTGCGATTTAGCAATCATATCATTAAAATGTACCTCAATTTCCTTGTACGTTAGATCATGGATTAGGGTTTCCATAGCCCTCTGGTACGTTGCATCAGTGTTCTTCAACTCGAAAGGCATCACTCTGTAACAGAAAGTTCCCCAGGGTGTGATAAACGTTTTTTTTTCATGTCCTCAGGAGCCATTCTGATTTGATTATATTCAGAAAATCTGTCCATGAAAGAGAATACTTTGAATTTTGTCGTACTGTCAACCAACATATCAATATGTGATAATGGGAAGTCATCTTTTGGACTAGCTTTGTTTAAATCTCTATAATCCGCGCACATGCGAACTTTTTCATCTTTCTTTGGTACTGGGACAATATTGGTAATCCACTGAGGGTACACTGATGTCACAAGAAAACATGCATTAATTTTCTTTAAAACTTCTTTAATTTTAACTGCCATATCAGGGTGAGTTCTTCGTAGTTTCTCTTGATTGGTGGGCATTTTGGCTTTAGCGGCAAATGATGTTCCACAATATCAGTATCTAGACCAGGCATGTCTTGGTAAGACCAAGAAAAGATGTCCACATACTCTTTCAACAATCCAATCAACCTTCTCTTTACGTCAGGATGAAGCAATTCTCCAATCTTGACTTCTTTCGGATCTTCCTCTGTACCCAAATTAATCGTCTCCAACGACTCTTTATATGTCTCAATGGTACTTTCCTCATGCTCCAGCAACCGTGAAACCTCTTCTGGGATCTCATCATATTCTTCTTCTTCGGCCACATACGCAGGATATTCAAAGTTGGGAGAGGGTGCAGGGTCATTGTACTCAACGGGTTTTTTAATTAATCTGCACATATGATTTATGATTGATTTTAGAAACTGACACACATAGCAAGTGATTATGCAGATTCAATGAAAGTTATTATTTATTTTGAAAGGATATTTTTTATTACCATTTTCCAAGGAAAAGCAGAAAATAAAGATATAATTTGGAAATCAAAGACAACTTTTATTATTGATTTAAAAATCAAAGCAACATATATGCCCATACAACATCAATACTTTCACCTTGGGCAGAGTGAAAGATTTTTGAAAAGATTAACAAAAAAAAATTACTTTGATATATGAATGCAAGAGGGGACATCAATAGTTATCCAATTTGGATTCTAACTCCATGCGTCACGTAGTTCGACATCTCTTGCTCTGCATCACCTTCCAAAATAGCATTGATCCTGGGAACAGTTGGATGAAGGTAACAACCGCTGTGAAAGATGTCTTGATATTTGCCCAAAGCAGACTTCGACTTTATAACCTCACCTTTACCATTCTTCACAGAGAATCCTAAACCAACTTTATTCTTATTCACGGGCGGATCAACAATCTTCCCCCATATTTTACTAGGGCCATTACGCACTACCTGTTGAGCATCCTTAAACGAAACTATAGAATTCTCATTTTCCCTTACATTATCAATGGATAAAGCTTGGAACTGAGTTCCAATAGCAGCTTCATTTGCTTCCACAACACTGAAAGAGGATAAATGAGATATTAACAAAGCATGTTCTCCATTTATGATAACCACCTTTCCTTCACGAATAAACTTCAGCTTTTGGTGCAATGTTGAAGTGACAGCCCATGCCTCGTGGATCCACGGCCATACCAGTAAATAGCTGTAAGCGGGAACAATTTCCATAACCTGGAAAGTAATCTGAAATAAGTGTGGGCATGTGTAAATAGGAAAATCTACTTCTCCGATGATAGACTTCCTTGATCCATCAAAAGCCTTCACAATTATGCCACTTGGGCGCATGGGAGTTCCTTGGTACTTCAACTTCATGAGTGTGCTCCTTGGTATGACATTTAAAGAGGATCCATTGTCAATTAGAAATTTGGACAATGAATTGTTCTTCCAATTCATGGAGATATGGAGAGCCAAGTTATGATTCATTCCTTCGTCGAGCAGCTTGTCATCACAAAAACTCGGGTTATTACAGGATGTAATATTCCCAACAACACTACTGAATTGGTCAAAAGGTATATCACTTTCTACAAAAGCTTGATCCAATACTCTCATCAAAGATTCTCTATGGGTAGAAGAGTTCATTAGTAAGGCTAGAATGGATATCTTTGATGGGGTCTGCAATAATTAATATACGTCCTTGTAGCCACTCATCTTGATAATCTTCAATATATCATCCACATCTTTTTCTATAGTAGTACCACTAGATTCCCCCACTGCTTTCTTAGGTTCAGTACTTTCAACAACCTTTTTATAAGCATTAAAATTCCCTCGAATGACAGGTGCGAAAACACAGCCACTGCGGGTTACTCGGATGGCTTCAATAATATTCTTGACATCAGAAAAATATTGGGTGCGAACTTCCACACCATCCTCCAAGATTGTAGCATTATATTTGTATGGCGCAGCTTTGTCTAATTTGTAAGGAACAGAACCCGGCAAGAAAATCACCACTGGAGCAACAACCAGCTTGTTATGGTATTCAATCTCTATAAGGGCGGGAACACTGAAACAAGTCACAATAACATTCACCCATTATTCAGAATACTTAGACATCTGTTTACCGTGGTTATTGGTAAACAACCGCTGATCTTCCAAATGGTTACTTATTTGGTTACTCGCAGGATCGATCAGATTGATCCTAAGACATGGTTGATTTTGGGATTTTGATTAAGTTGGATAATGGTTAAATGACAAGAAAATAAAGAGGCTTTAAGTAAATTGCATGAAGAAGTGGGTTTGATAAAATAAATGAAAGCTTGAAATAAAAGGCTTCGACAGGAAAAGTAAAGAAGAAAGCAAGTAAAGTTTCTGGAAAATAAATGACTTTGATTAATAAAAGTGGTGTTTCACACATACATTCTCAACAATTCTTTCTCACACGCTGGGTACTCGAATCTATATGAGTGACTTTGTATATAATTGTGAACACACGCGAAAAACTGCGTGAACTACTACTATTTATACTAAAACATCCCAAGTAACCGTCGGGAAGTTACACTGCTTCGAGATGACTCCACTTGGCACGTTTTCAGCGTTCGACGCTCCAGATCCTTGCACGTTGCACTTGGTAACCGCTGGGAACCGTTTTCCCTCCAAACGCTTGAATTTCAAACCGTTCCACTCTGAACAATCGAACGCCTTCGTCGAGAAGCATCTTCGACGAGAAACACCTTCGACGTCGAAGGCAACCAAATTCTCCCTTGGAAGAAATCCTCTAAGTACATTGCCATCTTCCGATGGGCATTTCGACAGACCCAGCTGGTCGAAAACATCCTTCAGCTTTAATGGTTGAGATTAATAAAAACAAGGGTGTCGAATTTAGGAGCCAACAAATTGCCCCCCAAGAATGCCTTATTTCGACTCTGAAAGAAAAAGGCATTCTTTGAAATGTCATTCGACATCTATCTTTTCTATCTTTTCACTCTTAGTCACAAATTAAATTGTGCACTTTTTTGTCTTCTACCAACCACTGACAATCCCAAGGAAAAGCCATCATTTCATCCGTACCTAAGACGTCACTTCAGTACGGCGTGCAGCGTGCCAAACGTCTTTTCACAAATTGTCATCATGACAATATCCAAAAACGAGGGCGCACGCTGCACCCTTTCATTTCTGCAGAACGGCTACATCAACAGGGAAACGCCACGTGTCCCACTACCTTCTGCAACATTAAATGGCATTAAATGTCCTCGAATTTGGGGATTTCCCCAACTACTATAAATAGCGCCAAGTACCCATTGTGGGACTTTTTCACGCTACCTTGCCTTCAGATATTCCTTATTGCACACAAACTCTTGCAACCTTTGCAAACCACCTGTTCTTCACTTCATCTTCAACCTTAGTATCAACAATGGCATCCGGTTCTTCCACCGCTCCTAGCGCTAACGTCCCCTCTGGAAACGTTAAACCCAGGATTTTCTCCACTGCTCCCGTAGTTACTCCCACGGGCCAACGAAGGGTCCCTGAGCCCTTGGACATTGCTGTACGTGATGCTTATTCACGCCAACTCATGATTCCGGTTGGATACTCCAACCAAATCGTTGCCATGTCTGGCCCACTATACCCAAGCATTGCTGAAGCCATGAAGATTAAAAGCTACTTTCCGGTACTTGAAAAACTCAAACCGGTTGGATGCTCTAAGAAGGATGCAGAGGGTAATGAAGATCCTGCTAAGGAGAAAATCGACCTTCGTTTCTTCAACAGAGGTGTTAGGGCTTTCAGGTCTAGCCCTAGCCTCACTCCTGACTATAGTGCTTGGCTGGAAAAAATGGAGAAACGCCAGGCTTCGATCTGGAAAGACATGGGGATATTCGACCTGGTTATGTTGTCGAAGACGAGTCTTAACTATTCCCCAGAAATGTTGATAGCTTCCTTACTCTTCTGGGATTACACCCATTTCACCTTCCATCTTCCCTGTGGAATGCTGACTCCCACGCTCTTCGACGTGGCCGCCATCACTGGCCTTCGACCCACTGGGGACTATTTCGACCCAGAGGAAATGTCGGAGGATCAGATTGGATTCTCTGCCACAAAACCAACCTACACCACTTACATCAATTACTACCACGATAAGTCGACGGACGCTGTGTCGGATGTAGAGCATATCGCGTTTCTAGCCTTATGGCTGTCACGCTTTGTGTTTTGCACCAAGTCTTTACAGGTGACCAAGAAGATGGTCACTCTCGCCACCCAACTCCACCATGACCAAAATATCTGTTTGGCAGAATTGATTTTGGCGAATCTATACGAGTCGATTAGCAACGGAGCGACTCTTTTGAAGATCATCAAGAACAGAGCCAGTCTGCTGCTTGCTGGACCCTTTTGGCTGCTTCAGCTGTGGCTCAATGCCACCTTCGAGTCTTTCCTACCTCAGAAGACTCAAATAAATGAGCAGGCTCCGGAAATAGCAAATAGGTGCATCGAAGGCACCAGATTGGCTCTGCTGACTCCAACGGAAGATGGGCTGGAGCTTCAACAAACTTTTACAAACTTCGTCTTGATGTTTTCTAAAAGGAAAGAGTTTGCTTCGACCATGGCTCCCTTTGCTCGACGAAAGGTTGGTCAAGTGTGGTTCACGAGGCCACATCCTAAGTCGTCAAGTGGTCCTCAGGTCGAATAACATACAACAGTGTGGGAAGCATTTCTCACACCAAGAATAATGCCCCTGCGATTCAAGAGCTCCAAGACTCACTTGAGTCTAATCGCGTATCAACCAAACTTGGTGTCTCGCCAGTTTGGTATTATTCAAACACTTCCTTCTCCAATTTTTCCCAGGGAGAAGTCTATGTTATACTTTTGCAACGACTACACTGAAGACGCTGCCACTAAGCATATCGGCAGGTATGCTGGTCGAACAGTTCTTTCGTTGTTTGACTATCAGCTTAACTTTCTCTGCTCACCATCCTTCGAGGAGTGGTGGAAAAGTTACTACACTGAGGAGTTTTTCGACGAAAAGGACTTCGTGGACGAACTTCAGAAGTCTTTTGTTCTTGTCTTGGACAAAATAAAGAAATGTAAGTTCATCCTTCCAAATTACTTTGTCTTCCCCTTTCGACTGGTAGCCTGTTAATTATTTTGTCTACTTTCAGTTGTTCGAAAGCCTGCAGCCAAGAGGGCTGCAGAAGGCCATCAGGGAGGAGGCCCCTTAACAAAACCTCCACCACCGGCGAAAACTAAAGCGCCGGCGAAGACCACAACAAACCAACAGGGGGAAGGCCCTTCGAAAAAGCCTTCTGCACCGGTAACCAGACTTTTATCATTTTCTTCTGGCTTTAACATTCTGACTTTCGATGCAGCTTCTAAGTCGAACTCCAATTGGTTTTTTCAGGAACCTTCACCCAAGAAACGACCAGCACTGACGGTCGAATCTGGGAGTGACGAAGAAGACAACTCTCCCCCTGCTCCTCTTAAAAGGCGAAAGCTGAAGAAGGACGTTCCTCTTCCTGAGGCTCGAACAATCAGAATAAAGGTTGCTGGGAGAAAGCCCAGGCCACCTCCAGTAATTATTGAAGAGCCAACGGAGGAGGAACTAAATGTTCTTCTCAATAAACCTGTCGAAAGCGACAATTCCAGCCCTGGGGCTGAAGCTCCTTTGCAGGTAATCTCTTTGATCCCTTTTTAACTCAGGTGTCGATACCCACGTTCGATTATGTCTCTTTCTAACCTAGAAGATTCTTCTTCTTCTTTTTTCCAGGAAACCACTGAAAGCTCAGCGCCAAGGACTTCTGAAACATTGGACTCTGCTGAACTCAGTAGGCCACAAGAGAAAGACTTGGCGAACGATGAAGCCAACACTGAAACAAATGAAGCCAATGTTGAGACAGCAGAACAACCAACAGAAGATCCACAAACAGAAGAGCAACAACCAAAAGAGATTCAGGTGGTTGATCTGTCGGAAGAACATCGTGACGAAGGGGACCACGGTGACGCTGGCGAAGAGGATCAAGGTGACGCTGGCGAAGGAGATCATGATGACGCTGGCGAAGGAGATCATGATGACGCTGGTACTGCCGAAGTCCGAGTCGAAGAGAGTCAAGTCGAGGCAAATGCTACTCAACAACCTCAGCCCCAAGACAACGCTGCTGCAAAGGTTGTCACCTCAACAAAGCATAGGTCGAAAGAAGACTTAGAACTCTTGAAGCAAACTGATACTGTTGGCTATCTGAATGCCATCATCGAGAGCAAGGGAAGTTCGTCTGATATTAGTCAGGAGGCTTCTACCCTGTCGGGGAAGTCCACTGAAACTTCTCCTCTCGATGAGGCTTTGACGAAGGTTAAGGCTCAGTTCTTCAAGAAGGATTTGATGAAAGCTTTGGAGGGGGACCCTACTGCTCCATCATATTTGGGGGCTGTTTTGAATGTCGTAGACTTGCTAGCTGTGCCTCCGGAGGTTTCAGGCTTTATCATGGAGTTACACTCCATTATTGATCAAGTCTCAGCAGATTATCGGCGACAAAGGGGCTTTAATAGTCAGCTTGAAGTGTTATATGGCAAAAGCTCTTCTGCATGGACTGCTGTAGCAGAGACAACTTCTCGAATTGCGGAGTTGTCGAAGCAAAAAGCATCTAAACAAGAAGAAGTTGATGCCATAGATCGAGAGAATGCTTCCATAAAGGCGCAAATCGAAGAACTAGAGGCTAAGATGAATGCCAATACTAAGCGCAAGGAGGAACTTCTCTCGACTGTTCCAGACACCGAAAGTCAAGCTGAAATCACACAAGGCCTAGAATTTGCTGAGAAAGCTCAAGCCTTCGACGATCAAATTGCCAAGCTTGCCCAGGCGAATGCCTTGTGCAACAAAAGATTGGAGTTGCAGCAAACTAAATACCTTCGACTCAAGGACTCCATCCCCTTCTGATTGATTCAACCCTTTAACCATATATTGTAATATGTATTCGACAATATTGCCATTTTGGCTAATTTATAAAAATTTTCCATTTTGGCTTATTTATGGTTAATTTAGTCATTACTTGTTATTTATTTTTATCTCTTGGAGTATAGGTTTATACTTTTTCAAATATTTACCATTTACTCTCAAGAGCCTTTTATCTTAACCTAACTCTTCGACTTCATAAGCTCCACCAGAAAAAGTCTGGATAATTCTGAATGGTCCTTCCCATTTGGGTGACCATTTTCCCATGCTTCGATCCCTTCGATCCATGGGAAGAATCACCTTCCAAACTAATTCTCCAGGCGAAAATGCCTTAGGTTTCACCTTTTTATTATAAGAGTCTTCTACTCTTTTCTTCTGAAGCCTTAGTAGGTCAAGAGCGCGCAATCTTTCTTCGTCTAAATCTACTAGTTCGTCTAACATCATATCCCAATATATTTCAGAGGGAATATCATAATGTCTCTGAACCCTTGCAGATTGAAGACAAATTTCTGCTGGCAACACTGCGTCATGGCCAAAAGTTAGCCTATATGGTTTTGTACCTATGGCCTCTTTTGGGGACGTTCGACAGGCCCACAAGATCTGGTCTAACGTCTTATGCCAATTTTTTGGCTTCTTCCCAACATGCTTTTTTATCAAGCCAATCACTACTTTGTTCGCTGCTTCGACTTGACCATTTGCCTGTGCATAATAAGGCGTTGATGTTAGGAGTTTAAAACCCGTTTCCTGAGCGAATTCCTGCATCTTTCGACCGGTGAAAACTGATCCTTGATCAGTAGTTATAGTCTCAGGGATTCCATATCTAAAGATAATGTTCTTTTGAATAAATTCAATGACATTTTCTTGGTCTACATTGACTAAAGGGATAGCTTCGATCCACTTAGTAAAATAATCAATGCCTACCAATATATACTTCTGGCTCTTTGATGACGCTGGTCGAATCTCTCCAATGAGGTCCAACGCCCATCCTCTAAAAGGCCAAGGTTTCACTATCGAGTGAAGTTCGCTTGCTGGTACATGTTGGATGCCTGTATGGACTTGACATTCTTGGCAACCTTTAGCGAACTCGACACAATCTTTCAACATGGTGGGCCAGTATAATCCTTGTCGAAACAACAACCATTTCATCTTATGGCCTACTTGGTGAGCCCCACATGCTCCAGCGTGCGTAGTCGAAAGGGCTATGTATGCCTCAGTTTCATTTAAGCATTTTAGCAATACCCCTTCAGGCGTCTTTTTAAATAACTCATTACCCATGAGTACGTAACTCAACGCCCTGTATTTTGTTTTTCGTTCTGTCGAAGCTACTGGATTTTGAAGATAATCCACTATGGGCTTCCTCCAGTCTTGCTCTGACAAATTATCTATGAACGAAATTTCGAAGTTACTTTGATCAGCATATCCTAGTCTTGTCGATTCCAAGTCTGTTGGTGATAGACAAGTTGCTTTTATCTTTTCTTGAACTTCGATTGCTCTTTGTAATCTCGTTTTTGAAATCTTGTACCCAGATGCAATTTGTGCCAAGTCGTTGGCTATTTGATTTTCCAATCTGGGTATGTGTCGAATATTGACCATTTCAAATTTTTTCAATAAACGATTTGTTATCACGAAGTACATAATGAGATTTTCTCTTATGCATTTATATTCTTTTGTGACTTGCTTAATGACTAACTCTGAGTCTCCCATTATTTCGACTCGAGTTGCCCCCAATTCCAACAATATCTCAAGGCCAGTAATTAGAGCTTCATACTCAGCCTCATTGTTCGAACAAGAACCTGATATCTTCTACTTGAATGTTGTTGGAATTTTTTCTGGAGAGATAATCAAGACTCCTACTCCTGTTCCATCTTTATGGCTGGAACCATCGAAGTAGAATTTCCAAGGTTCTATCTCCACATAATTAGTATTCTCAACTTGAATTGAGTGGTCGACTATAAAGTCTGCAACCATGTGTCCTTTCACTGCCTTAAGAGGCATAAAGGTCAAGGAGTATTCAGTTAATGCTAGTGCCCACTTGCCAATTCGACTGTGCAAGATAGGTTTCGACAACATGTACTTGAAAACATCAAAATGAGACGAAACATACACATCAACTGGTTTTATATATTGCTTGAGTTTTGTACAAGAGAAATACAGACATAGACACAATTTTTCAACTTCGCTATATCTAGTTTCTGCATCGTTCAAAACTCTACTAAGATAGTAAACGGGTCTTTCGACTCCATTCTCATCTTCTTGGGCTAACATGCTTCCCAAAGTTTTGTCGGATGCAGCTATGTACAATCTCATACTCCTATTGCTACAAGGAGGCACCAAAATAGGTGGCTTGGTGAGGTACCCTTTGATTTTGTCGAAGGCTTCTTGTTGCTCTTGCCCCCATTCGAATCCCTCTTTATTCAGTCGAAGTAAGGGTGAAAAGGCTTGAGCTTTCCCACTTAAGTTAGATATGAATCTCCTTAAGAAATTTATCTTGCCTAACAGAGATTGCAATTCCTTCTTACTCGATGGCGCTTTCGCTTCCAGGATAGCCTTCGTCTTGTTCTGGTTGATTTCGATTCCTTTCTTGTGGACAACGAAGCCCAAGAAATCTCCAGCTTTCACACAGAATGCACACTTCAAAGGGTTCATCTTCAGACCATGTTCTCTCATTCTTTCGAATGATTGTCGAAGGTGGTCAATATGATTCTTCCTGGAAACAGATTTTATAACAATGTCATCAATATATACTTGCATAAAAGTGTTAATAAAATCATGGAAGATAGAATTCATTGCTCGATGGTATGTTGCCCCAGCGTTCTTTAGGCCAAAAGGCATCACTACCCATTCGTAAGTGCCTAGGGCCCCAGGGCATCGAAAAGCTGTTTTCGACACATCCTCTTCAGCAATGAATATTTGATTATATCCTGAATAACCATCGAGCATACTCAGGTATTCATAGCCAGCGGCAGAATCAACTAGCATTTCCGCCACAGGCATAGGATATTCATCTTTGGGTGTAGCAGCATTCAAATCTCTGAAATCTATGCACACCCTCAATGTACCATTTTTCTTAATTACTGGCACAATGTTTGCAATCCATTCAACATACCTCATAAAGCGTATGAATTTACACTTCAGCAGTCTTTCGACTTCCGTTTTGATCTTCGACAGTATTTCTGGAGCGAAGCGTCTTGGACTTTGCTTGATTGGCTTCTTCCCAGGTTTGATTGGCAACTGAAGTTCTACCAATCCTCTGTCGAGACCAGGCATTTCGTCGTAATCCCATGCAAAACAGTCCTTGAACTCTTTCAACAATTGGATTACTTCCAACCTAAGTTCTGGGTCAATTTTTGCGCTGATGTAAGTTGGCTTTTTCTCTGACCCTTCGCCTAAGTTGATCTCTTCTAAAGGGTCTTGCGCTAACATTTTGATGTTGTTCGCCAAGGGGTCCTTTTCGAAGCCCAAAGGCTCATCGTCATAGATGGCGTCGAGCCTCTATTCCTGCATTCCTTCTGGCATGATATCAGGAGGTTCTGGATCGAAATCCTTTCCAGGACCTGCAGCAGATAACTGTTGATCATTGGCCTGTGTGGCCATGTACTTTACTTCGGCTTCGAGAGCCGTTATTATCTTTGTTTCGGCTACGTAAGCCGAAATTCGCTTCAAAGATTGTGACTCAGTCATTATCACTGAATTCACTTCCCCAACCAGTTGGTTGGATGTCAGTTAACCCACTGAAGTCTATGTGGGACAAGTCTTCTCTGTCCCATTGAAAACCATGCTAAGGGTGCAGGTATAGGGAACAAAAAGTATTTGGCGCTGGCG
Source organism: Vicia faba (assembly GCA_948472305.1). Taxonomy (NCBI): domain Eukaryota; kingdom Viridiplantae; phylum Streptophyta; class Magnoliopsida; order Fabales; family Fabaceae; genus Vicia; species Vicia faba. The sequence continues at coordinate 1,471,114,746 of OX451741.1, forward strand.
CCAAGTCGAAGTCAGGTGTTGGACATGGCCCTATGTGAGCCAAGTTCTTGTCGAAGTCTGCCAGCCCTAGGTGATTCACTTTGCCCAGGTAATAGCTTTGATCCGCTTCTATGTTTTCGACCATCCCATCAGGACGCCATAGCAGCAACCTCTGGTGCATTGATGATGGTACAGCTCCAACACCATGAATCCATTCACGGCCCAACAAAAGATTATAGTTAGGTTTGGCCGATATGACCATAAACATCGTTGGTCGAAGGATAGATCCCACCTTGATATCCAGTTGGATCACTCCCATAGTGGTCCCTATGCCGCCTTCATAGTTCGACAGGACCATGTTGTGAGGCTTGATGTCCTCATCACTTTTGCCTATTTTCCTTAGCATAAAGTGAGGAATAATGTTGATGGTTGCCCCACAATCCACCAAGATTTTATTCACTGTGGTTTCTTCGAGTTTAGCCCTTATAAATAAAGGCTTGAGGTGATTTTTCATCGCCTCTGTAGGTGGTTCGAAGAACCCATTTTGCTCCTCAGTAGTGCCATTATCCATGAAGAAATAGCACACTGGCCTATGTTTAGCCATTTCTTGCTCCACTTCCCAATCACTTGTTTCGACCTCCACCTGTCGGTTGAACTCTCTGGGCAGCACTGAGACTATATTCACCATGATGTCCAAAGTGTCATCAGACTCAGAACCATCTTTGTCATCAACTTCACCTTGGTTAGGCCAAACTAGCCTGTTGGTTACTGGCTCTCTTTCCAGAGGTTTCCTTTGCTTCCTTAGAGGAACATTTGAACTGGTTTCTGCCTTTGGTTCATTAGCAGCCTCCCTCTCAGCTTTTCGTCGCCTCTGGTATCTCCTCCATTGAGATCGAGACATGGGATTTTTCCCTTTGTAGTTGCTTGACACTTGTGTAACTTTAGGGGCAGCAACCTGAGGCTCTTTCTTTTGTGTTAAAGATGAACCTCTTGGCACATCGAAAGAGTGCCATCTTTCTTCGCTTGGCCTCTTTCGACCAGATGTTTTGTACCATGTATCCACTGGCACATTAGTTGGAGGCCTGAAAGTCAATGGCCTCTTTTCTTGGTTTGAACCTCTTTGGGAGGCTCTTCTGGGATCATGTCGAAGATCAACATTTTCCCTTCTCTTATTTGCTGCTCTTACGCCTTGAATATGTTCAGCAGCTTTTTTGTCAAAGATCGAACTGCATCTTGGACACAGCATCACTTCTGACTTCTTTTTCTGGCATCTTTGCAAGAAATCTGCCAGATTTTCATTTTCCCGAGGGAAAGCAGTCTTGTTAGCTTGTTCTTGCCTCATGGCCTCCTCTGATGCTTTTGGTTCAGAGACTTCGACCATGTTGACATTCATGGTATCTTTGTTGGCAAGAGTCAATTGCTTCATTTGAATCTCCAAATCCTCTGTTTGGCCTTGAACTGCGGCCAAGTGAGAACTGGGTTTTGTTCCAGATTTTTGGGCTCCAACTGTCTCCAGCTTTGGGCTTTCGACCGCTTTCTGAACCGCTTCAATTGTCTTTCTGGATAAATTCCCAGAAAAACTGCCAAAGATTGGCATGTTGACATGGTCCTTTGAGACTTCAACCATTGTGATTCCTGGCCTCTTCGACTGGCTTCTGGATGCCTCAATCACGTTCACCTCTGAAGGTTCAGCATAGTGGGCTTCAGCCTGCAACGGATTAGAGTCCACAGCCATGGGGGTCTTGTCAGCAAACTTCAACCTCCCTTCTTCGATAGCGTCTTGCACAAGATTCCTGAAAAGAAAACATTGAGACGTTTTATGGCCCAGAAAATTATGATATTTACAAAAGCCTCTTTTCTTTCTTTGATCAAGAGGAGGCACTTTTACCCCTGGGGGTACTATCATTTGGCCATCTTTTACAAGCAAGTCAAAGATCTCATCACACTTTGTAATATCAAAACTATAAGTCTTTTTGGGGAACCTATCGTTGGTCCTTTCTGGACCAGTGGGATTTTTCCCACTTGAGGGGACTAACAATTTGCAAGAGTATGGTAGCCCTTGTTTTAGTTACGCTAAATCGACTTCTCCTTCTTCGACAGTTATGGTTTCGTCGAAGGATTCTGGATCTTCGTCATCCATCTCAACATACGCTATCCTCTCTCTCTTATGAGTTTTCGTTGCCTTTGCTTTTTCAGCTTTGAGGCGTTCTACCTGTCGAACTCTATCGGCCAGTTGGGCCATGTCTCTCAGGTATTGAGTGTCTAACTTCTTCCTAATGGAATAATCTAAACCGCCTGCGGCTATTTCGACTAACTCATGTTCTGGTACTTGTGTAAAACATCTTGCTTTGAGCAACCTAAACCTATTTAGATATTCGTCTATAGGTTCAGTGAAACGTCTCTTTACACTGGCCAATTCTTTCAGGCTTATCTTGGTTTGCCCCATGTAGAATTGCTCATGGAACAATCTTTCCAACTGGGTCCAATGATGGACCGAATTGGGGGGGAGAGTTGTAAACCAAGTAAAAGCGTTCTTTGTTAAAGAACTTGGGAAGTACTTAATCCTCAGGTTTTCGTTGTTTGAAATATCTCCTGCTTCGATCAAGTATCTCGCCACATGTTCGACATTAGATTCTGTCGTGTCCCCAGAGAACTTAGTGAATTTAGGGACTTTACATCTAGGAGGTAAGTCTGTTTGTAACACGTATTCTGACAGCGGGGATGTAAAGTTGGGCCTTCGAAAGCCCATGTTCATCCCATTTTGAGTCATGATCCTTTCGATCATGGTTGCCAGATTATTTTCCAAACCCATGTTTTGATATTGGATATGCTGAACTACTTCGTCAGCATTTTGGTTTCTGTTAACTAACCTTACCTCTGGGGTTATTACCCTAGGTTCTTCGACAGGTTGCTCCAATCGTGCCCTAAGGTTTTCTTCGATAGGCTGTTGGACTTGGTTGATAGTGGTTTCTTCCTCTAAGAATACACCCTGGTTTCCCCTTATTTGCGCCCTTTGGGGCTGTCGAACAGGTTGGGGTACTCCAAAGAAATCAGCCAAATGCGTCATTTGCGCTGTCATCTGCTGATTCGATTGGGTAGTGTTTTGTATTAGAGGGTTCAGCACTATACTTAAAGTTTGTGCCAACATTTGAACCATATCATGGTTGCTTTCGTCCATTTGTTGCCTCAAGACTGCTGTCGAGGCATTTGTAAGGCCATGTGCTACTTGGGACGTTCCTCCTAAGATTTGGGTCCTATTTCTATTCGCCATACCTACTCCAGAACCTTGGAGTGGAGAAGAGGCACTCACTAAAGGGTCTGAAAAAGTGGACGCAGCGTTCGTCAGGCTAGCCAAGTCAGAAGTTGGCATGCCATAGAGTGGTTCTCGATTATGACCGCCTGTCATAAATCCTGGGGGAACATAAGGCCTTGTGCCTAAATTTCCCCTTGGTGGGGGGGTTCCCAAAGGCACTCTGGGGCCTGTGAACGGAGGTAACGGCCCCGTTGTTGTGACCGTTACTGCTGGTGTTAACCCAGCGGTTATCGCTTCACTTACGGTCGGGATAACCGTTGCTCCCACATTCGTTTGTGGGATTTCGTTATTGTTTGGCGGATTCGCCATCTCTTATCCTCTTCTGGCAGTATTGGTATCGTTAGTGTATATCCTACCACTTCTTAATAACATGCAACACTCCTCGAAAAAGATGAGATTATGTTTAAAAAGTTAAACTTCAAAAATCAACACACAGTCCCACCAGGTGTGCCAATTTGTTTACCGTGGTTATTGGTAAACAACCGCTGATCTTCCAAATGGTTACTTATTTGGTTACTCGCAGGATCGATCAGATTGATCCTAAGACATGGTTGATTTTGGGATTTTGATTAAGTTGGATAATGGTTAAATGACAAGAAAATAAAGAGGCTTTAAGTAAATTGCATGAAGAAGTGGGTTTGATAAAATAAAGGAAAGCTTGAAATAAAAGGCTTCGACAGGAAAAGTAAAGAAGAAAGCAAGTAAAGTTTCTGGAAAATAAATGACTTTGATTAATAAAAGTGGTGTTTCACACATACATTCTCAACAATTATTTCTCACACGCTGGGTACTCGAATCTATATGAGTGACTTTGTATATAATTGTGAACACACGCGAAAAACTGCGTGAACTACTACTATTTATACTAAAACATCCCAAGTAACCGTCGGGCAGTTACACTGCTTCGAGATGACTCCACTTGGCATGTTTTCAGCGTTCGACGCTCCAGATCCTTGCACGTTGCACTTGGTAACCGCTGGGAACCGTTTTCCCTCCAAACGCTTGAATTTCAAACCGTTCCACTCTGAACAATCGAACGCCTTCGTCGAGAAGCATCTTCGACGAGAAACACCTTCGACGTCGAAGGCAACCAAATTCTCCCTTGGAATAAATCCTCTAAGTACATTGCCATCTTCCGATGGGCATTTCGACAGACCCAGCTGGTCGAAAACATCCTTCAGCTTTAATGGCTGAGATTAATAAAAACAAGGGTGTCGAATTTAGGAGCCAACAAATTGCCCCCCAAGAATGCCTTATTTCGACTCTGAAAGAAAAAGGCATTCTTTGAAATGTCATTCGACACCTGTCTTTTCACTCTTAGTCACAAATTAAATTGTGCACTTTTTTGTCTTCTACCAACCACTGACAATCCCAAGGAAAAGCCATCATTTCATCCGTACCTAAGACGTCACTTCAGTACGGCGTGCAGCGTGCCAAACGTCTTTTCACAAATTGTCATCATGACAATATCCAAAAACGAGGGCGCACGCTGCACCCTTTCATTTCTGCAGAACGGCTACATCAACAGGGAAACGCGACGTGTCCCACTACCTTCTGCAACATTAAATGGCATTAAATGTCCTCGAATTTGGGGATTTCCCCAACTACTATAAATAGCGCCAAGTACCCATTGTGGGACTTTTTCACGCTACCTTGCCTTCAGATATTCCTTATTGCACACAAACTCTTGCAACCTTTGCAAACCACCTGTTCTTCACTTCATCTTCAACCTTAGTATCAACAATGGCATCCGGTTCTTCCACCGCTCCTAGCGCTAACGTCCCCTCTGGAAACGTTAAACCCAGGATTTTCTCCACTGCTCCCGTAGTTACTCCCACGGGCCAACGAAGGGTCCCTGAGCCCTTGGACATTGCTGTACGTGATGCTTATTCACGCCAACTCATGATTCCGGTTGGATACTCCAACCAAATCGTTGCCATGTCTGGCCCACTATACCCAAGCATTGCTGAAGCCATGAAGATTAAAAGCTACTTTCTGGTACTTGAAAAACTCAAACCAGTTGGATGCTCTAAGAAGGATGCAGAGGGTAATGAAGATCCTGCTAAGGAGAAAATCGACCTTCGTTTCTTCAACGGAGGTGTTAGGGCTTTCAGGTCTAGCCCTAGCCTCACTCCTGACTATAGTGCTTGGCTGGAAAAAATGGAGAAACGCCAGGCTTCGATCTGGAAAGACATGGGGATATTCGACCTGGTTATGTTGTCGAAGACGGGTCTTAACTATTCCCCAGAAATGTTGATAGCTTCCTTACTCTTCTGGGATTATACCCATTTCACCTTCCATCTTCCCTGTGGAATGCTGACTCCCACGCTCTTCGACGTGGCCGCCATCACTGGCCTTCGACCCACTGGGGACTATTTCGACCCAGAGGAAATGTCGGAGGATCAGATTGGATTCTCTGCCACAAAACCAACCTACACCACTTACATCAATCACTACCACGATAAGTCGACGGATGCTGTGTCGGATGTAGAGCATATCGCGTTTCTAGCCTTATGGCTGTCACGCTTTGTGTTTTGCACCAAGTCTTTACAGGTGACCAAGAAGATGGTCACTCTCGCCACCCAACTCCACCATGGCCAAAATATCTGTTTGGCAGAATTGATTTTGGAGAATCTATACGAGTCGATTAGCAACGGAGCGACTCTTTTGAAGATCATCGAGAACAGAGCCAGTCTGCTTCTTGCTGGACCCTTTTGGCTGCTTCAGCTGTGGCTCAATGCCACCTTCGAGTCTTTCCTACCTCAGAAGACTCAAATAAATGAGCAGGCTTCGGAAATAGCAAATAGGTGCATCGAAGGCACCAGATTGGCTCTGTTGACTCCAACGGAAGATGGGCTGGAGCTTCAACAAACTTTTACAAACTTCGTCTTGATGTTTTCTAAAAGGAAAGAGTTTGCTTCGACCATGGCTCCCTTTGCTCGACGAAAGGTTGGTCCAGTGTGGTTCACGAGGCCACATCCTAAGTCGTCAAGTGGTCCTCAGGTCGAAGAACATACAACAGTGTGGGAAGCATTTCTCACACCAAGAATAATGCCCCTGCGATTCAAGAGCTCCAAGACTCACTTGAGTCTAATCGCGTATCAACCAAACTTGGTGTCTCGCCAGTTTGGTATTATTCAAACACTTCCTTCTCCAATTTTTCCCAGGGAGAAGTCTATGTTATACTTTTGCAACGACTACACTGAAGACGCTGCCACTAAGCATATCGGCAGGTATGTTGGTCGAACAGTTCTTTCGTTGTTTGACTATCAGCTTAACTTTCTCTGCTCACCATCCTTCGAGGAGTGGTGAAAAATTTACTACACTGAGGAGTTTTTCGACGAAAAGGACTTCGTGGACGAACATGTTCACATCTTATTTGTACTCTACCCTTGGCCTAATGATATGAATGAGGATTCGTCCAACATTTCCTGAATATCAGCTTTTATATTTTCACATCCCTGGATATTTGTATTGCAAATACCACAACTAGCATGGTCATGCATATAGTAATTAAACTCGTAGAGGTAAGCATGCATTTTCACCAGATCCTGTCTAACCAGGTTGACATTAAAAATCCAGAAGTCCCCGGGACAACCAGCAACCATGTTTACAGCATTTTCCCCTCCATGCTTAGGCAAAGGTTTGTCTTTCACCTTAGGACCAACAACTTTAAAGGATAAGAGGCCAGCTTTCATCGTCTTTTGTACTTCAGATTTCAAAGGAAAATAGTTCTCAATATTGTGCCCTGGTGCTCCCTGATGAAAAGCACATGTCTGGTCTGCCTCATAATACCAAGGTAGAGGTGAAGGTATAGCAGGGGAAGGCCTAGTCTGAACCAACTTTTTCTGAATCAAATCCTGAAGTAACTCTACATAGCTCATTGGAATAGAGTCAAAAGCCTCTCTCTTATGACTTTTCCCTTGTTTCCTTGAAGAATTGGTCTTTGATATGCAACAGTGGTTGGAGCTACATTGACAACCGGAGTTACAAAAGCAACCTGTTGCTGGTAACGTTGATGTCTTCTAGGTGGCCTAATCTTCCTCTCCCCAATAACAGAATTTGTTTCACTTTTTTTCTTTCGAGAGAATTTGTATGACGACTTCTTCGTCCCTTCATCTTTTGTCAAGCGCCCTTCTCTGACAACCTCTTCCAAACGAACACCCATGCTCACTATTTTGATGAAATCACTCGGCGCACTAGCGACCATCCTTTCATAATAAAATGATCCAAGGGTTTTCAGGAAGACCTTAGTCATTTCTTGTTCTCCCGTAGGTGGCATCACCTAGGAAGTTATCTCGCGCCATCTCTGTGCATACTCTTTAAGTGACTCCTTGTCTCTCTGAGCCATTGCCCTCAACCGGTCATGGTCAATCGCCATGAACATATTATACTTATATTGTTTGATAAAGGTTTCTCCCAGATCATTGAAGATGCAGATACTGCTACTGTCCAAACTCATATACCACTTCAGAGTGGCACCTGTTAAACTATCTTGGAAAAAATGAATGAGTAAACGTTGATCATCAATATGGGTAGACATTTTCCTGATATAAATCAACAAGTGGTCACGAGGGCAAGAGTTTCCCTTGTACCAATAAAATTCTGACACTTTAAACTTCGTTGGCACCTTTAGTTGGGAACTAGGCAGATTTTACTGAGGTTTTGTCCAAACAATTATTTTCCTCTAAGATCCTTCATTTCCTTTTGCATATCATTGAACTGGTCTTGGAAGTCATCCAACCGGTCATAGAAACCCATACTTTCACTCGGTGGAGGAACAGGATGATAAACTTCATCATTAGAAAATGGCATAGAATTCACCAAAGGAGGTGCAGCATAGTGAATCTCATTTCTAGTAGCAGGAGTAACATGAACCACAGGAGGTGTAGGAGTAGCAGCAGCTTGAACAATTAGAGCGACTTGAGCATCAAGATTATACCCTTCTGGCATGAAATTCTCAGGCATCACCCACGGGTAACCCTGAGGCATATGATTTTGTGTAGCAGTAACTGGAGTAACAGAAACGGGAACTGATGGTCCCTCAAAAGCAATTGTTGTTTGTTATGGTTGAGCAAAAGGAGGACCAAGTACTGGGTGATTCTGAGCAGCCACCAATGATTCCATCAAAGCAGACAGATTGGCCATACCGGCCTTCAAAGCGGTGACTTCCTCGCGTAGCTCGTGACTCTCTTGTTCAAGATTCTCCATCTTCTTCCTGGAATTAGCCCGAGTATTGTACCGGTGAGACAGTTTACTGAACAAAGTAGAGAAACTCAGTAAGACACATGGGTATGAATAAAAATGAAAGAAATTTGTACAAGATGATGCATGACATGCAATGCACATGATTTATTTTATTATTATTAATATCTCAAGGGACTCAAAGATTTATAGACAATTTGCAAACACTACATACTAACACATTTTGAAATGCTGAAAATTTCATTATAATAACTTCAAAATGGATTACAACTTTTTAGTACAAGTTTCAACAATCCCAAGTACAAAATAAGATAGAATCTAAAATCCTAAGAAGGAAAAGTTAATGAAGATCTCTCCACATATTAATGCTTTCCCGTGAGTCTTACAATCTGAGCCTTCAACTACTTGTTCTCTTCTGCATACCTGTCAGCAACCCATTTCCAATCACCAGAGTCGGGAAGTGAGTGACTCAGTCCTGATCAAGCTCTAGAGGAAAATAAATCCTCTTGCCTCTCCATCATCTCTACAGCACGACTCTCAAGAATCTTAATCGGGTCATCCTTCTCTTTCAAGTCTGGTCGGTAGGACATCTCTAAAATCTCAGACTTGTTCTTCTAAGCCTCCTTCTCCTGCTGCATTCTGACTAGGGAAAGCTGAAGCTCTTCCATATCATCTAAAAGGGGAGGAGTGGTATTCACAAACATATCAAGAAAAGGTTCCTCACGGGAATATGTCATCTTCAACTGAATTGCCCTCGCTTGTACCCACCGGAGATAAGGCTCCAACGCAATAGATCCTCTAGGTCCCAAGTCCTTTCTACTCTTCCTGTGAATATGGTGCCAAGCCTTTGCAATCTCTTCTTTAGCTTTCTTATGATCCTCTCCCTCTTTGAGAAAGAAACCACTCAGATGAATACTATTTGGCTTATCTCTCATCAGGTATCCAAGTTGTCATCGTGCAAGAACGGGATTGTAGTTAATTCCTCCCTTTGTATCGAGAAGAGGTACATTGGGGAAACTACCATGACTATAAACAATCTCCACATCATTGTAAGCCTAATGATACAAAACAACATCTGAATGAGTGAGGGCCATAATCTTCGGAGCCCAATGACGTTCCTTCTTAACATCCCAGAAAGCATCGTACTGAGGTAAGTGAGAAATAAACCACTTATACAGCAAAGGCGTGCAACAAATGATCATCTCTCCATGATAAGAATCCAGAAGATGAATGGAGTAATAAGAATCTCCTAATAATTTAGGGACTTGATTCCCAATCAAAAAGATCCTGCTGGCGTTAACATCCACAAACTTGTCGACATTAGGAAATAAGAACAACCCATAAGCAAGTAGAGAAAAGATGGCCTCAAAAGCAACTTTACTCTTCATCCTAGAAAAGTAGCAAGCTTTCTCCAACAAAAACTGAGCGGGTAAGCCTCTAATTCCTCCTTTGGTAGTCATATGGGCCTCAATCTCAGACTTCCCCAAATGAACCATAGCAGCAATCTCATGAGATTTTGGCTCTCCCTCTAAATCTGTGAAAGGAGCACGATCGGTAACAGGTAAATGCAGTAGGTACGAATACTTCTCCAATTTAGGCATCAACTTATAATCAGGGAAAGTAAAACATCGATACATTGGATCATAGAACTGGACCAAAGTCGAGAGAATTCCCTCCTTCATCTTGAGCTTCATAAGAGACACGATGGATCCATATTTCTTCTGAAAATCATCAGAACTCTCGATCTCGGGAATCAGACTCATCAAATCATATATCTTAGGATCCTTGAAATTGTACTTCCGAGTCTTTCTTTTTCCAAAATCCATGGTCAAAAGTACCTGAGATATTCGCAAAAAGTCAACTTCAAGTCCCTTGAAACAAAATGGTTTAAAGGATGCTCATGGGTGCATGAATACATGATGCAACAATTATACACAAGATCACAAACATGGGGGTCCATATGTTAGATGTCACGAGCATGAAATCAAAGGTACTAACTACAAGGTATAGTCTAATAGTTTATCATATTCCGAACAAGGTTCTAAGAGGTTCCACGAGTCTACATCCTTCCTTCGGATATTAGCAACATCCCGATTGACTCGGTAATTAGTAATTTTCTCAGGAAAAACTCCTCTGAGTGTAGTTTCATGTGACAACTGTTGCCAGATTACTCCGTCATAGTTTCCGTACTACACCTAAGAGGCCAAGATGGGTTAAAGGTTTTACGATCCTCAGTTTCAGCAGGCTCTCAGGTCGAAAGCAGCACGTCTTCCCGATTACTTGGTAAACGAAACTACAGTCAAAGGGGCCTCCACTGAGTGAAGGATCTCATGCCTCCTTTTTTGGTATTGCTCCATCAAAGTTAACATGACTATACCTCTTGTCCTATCTTATGTTTACCCAAGTCCATGTAGAGGACTTATGAGAAATCACCAAGCGCCCTGAAAACCAGGAAAATCCAGACAAACATATATACAACATATAATATACAACGAATAATAGCACATAAACAGATAAACAAAGATAGGCGCAACCCACTTAGGAATGGACCAGGATTTGGTTGATCCTTCCCCAACAGAGTCGCCATTTTTTCTGTAGGGGTAGAAATGTTAAGACTAAACCATTGGATTGACTTGACTCGCACATATCAAATAAAAATCGCGACCGCACTTTATTGTTTCCAGAGGAATTGGAAAAGAGAGAATAACCCAAAAAGAGGGGGAGAGAATCTAAGTTCGGGGGTTGGTTATGTAAAGGGAAGTTATTAGCACCCTAAACATCTACGGTACTCCGTAGGAACCTCTTTGAAAATTTGTGTATTTTGGCTATAAAAGTTGTATATGAAAATAGATGGTGGAGATGGGAAAAGAAGTATTTTTATAGTTTTTACACCTGCCGCAGTTGTGAACCTTTAGTGCCTACGTAACATCTTCCATGCAATAGGGGATCAGGATACTCGTAGTTCACCTTTAAAATTTTTAAAAAACAAGTGTGTTGGTTAATTTTAAGAGAAGTTACATCATCGTTGTATCCGAGTGGAAAACATACTTACTATCCACGATTATGATAAAGTAGAATTTGCATCATCTCAAAATGGAGGATATGGCTTGGATTTTAAAATTAACAAAGCCTCACTCAACACCCAGGTGGAAAATATCTTACCTTACTACATATCGTAGAAGTATAGTAGCTCGCATCACTACAAACATTAACATAAGTGTAATCTTTTGAGAAAATTTTAAAGTAAAAAGCCAAAGTGGCAAAATGGTTTGAATGAGATTGATTGACTTTTAGTCTTCTCACAAAAATGTCAAAGTATCATTAAATTGATTAAGGTTTGATTAAGAAAATATTTTGAAAATGCATGGACCTAATTCCAAGTTTATTATAAAAGTGATTCAAGTTTAAAACAAGAAGAATTTTCAAAAGGAGGGAGAAGATTTTTGAAATTAAAGAAGACGGGAAGAGATGAAGGGACTATCCTAAAGCATAAAGTAAAAACTAGGGAAAAGAACCGTCTAACCAACAAGAAGCCAACATTTGACACAATGAGTCAATGTAGAATTCTTTTCCTTTGGATTGAAACCAAAAAAGCAAATACAATAAACCTCTTGAGAAAAACCAAACTTTATATGCATTAAGTCTTCTCAAAAATTGAGCTGAGTAACAGTTGTATACAGATGAATTCCTGATCACAGACAAAGCACATAATTAGAATAACCTACACACAAATAAAAAATGACATTTAAATTGATTTTAAAATGAGAATAAAAGGTAAAATAGAAAACTATATTCAAAGAATCAAAGAACAAGAAGTGCGTACATACAACACAAGAAAGTCCAACCAATCAAAATAAAACAATTGGCTCAGTGTCATTGGTTGAAGAACGACACGCAGGTCTTCTTCAACATCCAGCCTCCTGCAAGTAGGGAAAATCCAAGATCCTTAAATCCCTAAATTCACGCGTTCATAGTGGTACCATTAGATGTGTCTACTTGAGACGATCACAGCCATATGTTCGCGAAATATTTATATAAAACACAGCATAGTCAATTTGGAAAAAACCAGAGATGTTTGAAAATGTTAAAATCGAAAATCAGAAGCATCAAATGTATTGTTTCATCAAAATAGAGTAAAGAGCAAGCATCAATGAACATCATAGACCATTCCAGTAATTTGAGTTAGAAGATTTGGTGCCTTAAACTACCTGAAAAAGTCAGATGATCTTGCTATGTAAATGGACTTCGCTAGTAGGATTCAGGGAACCTCAAGGCTTGATTCTTCTCCCGTTAGCTTCAGTGAAGTTCAAGGATGAAGGATCAATGAAGAAATTAGATAGAAAAGTGGATAAAAGAGGAATTCGAAATCTCAAAAGTGAGTTATGGAAGGAGTTTGATAGAGTGATTTTAGTTGTTCACGCTTGAGAAAATGAGATGAGTGAGGTCCTCTATTTATAGGGAAGTGAATGGTCCAAAGAATTTAGAGAAAATTTGAAGTATGGAGGGAATTGTATCAAGCTCGAAAATGAAAAAAGTGTGACCCCATGTGCATCAAAAATCAACCAATTCCTGCATTTTGATCCTTAATCCAACTTTGGGAACTTTGTTAAACATGTTTAAATCAAAAGAGTGTGCTAAATTGGTGACTAGATGCCATATTATGAATTATAAATTCTGACTTTGAAGAAAACATCAGTTCCAAGGTACCATCTTTGAATCTATGGTGTTTAGATCACAAAGGGGTCTTAGGGCATGATTCTTGAAGCAATTGAAAGTTAATGTCACAAACTTTACAATGTGAATAGAGTGAGATCAATTGGATTCTTGAGCTAAAAGTTGTGATGAGTCAAAGTTGAGAAAAAGATGTTGACTTTTTGTACTTAGAAAAATTCTAAGTTTTTCTTCAAAAATGACCTATAATGTTTTTAGTCCAAACAAGGCCTTCATCCAAAATTGAGCTTTGATCATTGATGCTAGCTTAAAGTAGACTTCCCAAAGAGAATTGTGAAACTTCAATCACTCAAAAATACCAAGTATTGAAAAATTTATAGTCTTGTAAAATTGGTGAAAATTCATGAAGTGACTTATAATCTTTTGAGTTCTTAAGGAATTTTCCACTCATTTTCAAGCTTTGCACATAAAACACGAGTTGAAGTTCACATATTTAATATAATTGTTTAAAAATAATGGTCTCAAGGAGATAAAAATTGACCAAGTTATGGTCTTTTGAAGTCACGCAAGGGAATTTGATGGCCCATCTAGAGGACTTGTAATCTTTCTTCATCATTAGGCATCTTCCACGTTAAATTTTCTTGAAACTCTTGAAATGATTAGTTGGTAACACTTTAAAGAGAAGAATTTCTTTAGAATCACTCAAAAATCTCAAAATATGAGCAAGATATTGCCCTTAGAAGTTCAAAACCCTAGCTCCTAGAGCACCAAAATGACTTGGAAACCTCTTTCAATTTTGACAAACTTTCTTGTACAATTACTTTTGCCATGTGAATAAAAGTTGTTGTGGATGATAATAAGAACCCATAGTAAGAAAAACAAATTCCAAATGTTAATAATTGAGATATTTATGCACTTGTGATCAAGAAATTAAGAACTTGTCCAATTAGGTCAAACTTCTTCAATCAACTCTTGCATCTTTTGACTTTCTTTGATAAATTGAGGCATGATGAATCATAGTAGACGTTTTCATGATATTAATTTAAAGAATATTCAATGATGAAGCTTGAATATTAATGAAGCTTTATTGGAGAAGGCATGGAAATAAACTCATGAACCTATGAATCAACCTGATGAAATGTGTTAAGCCCTTACTTATAATATCATCATTAGAGAAAACATTCATTGTATTTATTAGTTAAAATTTAATCAATACAAAACATAGATGATCACAATATAGAAATCAAGGTGCTTGGTGATTCCTCATAATAAAACCTAGAGATAGGGAGAAGAACCAAGCCCTAGTGTGATCTTGTTGTGATTGAGTTGATATGAGATGATAGAGGAATCTTAGGGGGGGGGGGGGGGGGAAATTGGGGTACAACAGTGTGTACCAACTTCAAAAACTATCATTACCATACATCCGTAAGTTGAATCAGTCAAAACCATAAAATCACCTCATAATTCTTCAAGTTACCGGACCGAAATTGGAGTTCAAACAACAACAAAATAATTAGAAAATAATATTATTTACTATTTAAAACCTAGGTGGAAGTGGGAAAAAGGATAGCAGGTGAAAATAAAAGAAACCACTAGCTGAACACAACAGAGCGCGCTAAGCGCGACAGGGCGTGCTTAGCGGGCTACACCAGAAACATGTGCTAAGCGGGGCAGATCGCGCTTAGCGGTAGCAGAAAAATGCAGAAAAACAGAAACAGCTTATGCATTTTCATGATTTTCTAGCACACCTACACAACCTCAAACATACAATATTTACAACATACAAACTTTCTCAAGCTAGACACAACAAGCTTGCGGAAAACAAAACTTAACAAATTAACATGAACTACTATAGACTTATTAAATAACCCGGTGAAATTTAAACTAAACAAGTCGAAAATTTAAGATTTGAGAATTTTAGTACTTGACAGATTTCAACTTGTTTAAACAAAATTCACCACACTATGAAAACAATGAAAAACAATAAAAACATGCTTGTTTTACATTGTAAGCTCGGCGCCTGTTATTTACAAACTAGCATGTTGCTTCAGATGAGCCAAATGCTTCACTCTCTCCTTTGCTCTTATCTCTTCGAGCACTAACCGGAACTACACGTCTAAACACACATTTGGCAAGCATGAAGAGAAACAAATATATACACTATATTCACAAGTATACAAAACATGTAAAATTTAAATATTTGGTAAAAATATACAAGTATCAATATAAACAAATTTCTATTTACACATTATACACAATATGGACATTATGTGTAAAATTCACAAACAAAGAAACTATCGCAATGCGAAATAATAAAAACACCAATCCCCGACAACGATTCCATTTTGTTGATGCGATAAAACGGAAAGTAAAAAGTAAAGTATTATTTTACCGGGTGATATAGGTTATATCGTATCGTGTCCACCAAGATTAGTGCTACTGAATTATCGTTCAACAATGTCTCGTGTTTATGAGTTTGGGGTTTAATGGGTTGAAAGGAAAGGTAAAAGGTATCAACAAAAAATAAACGTATAAAAAAGAAAGACAAACTTATATGGCTCGAATATACTCTACTAGTCACAAACTTAAAACTATCGACCAGTTATACTCAACCTACAATAATTGTCAATGTCACCAAGCATCAACCGCAACACCCACTATATCATCTTGGCAACAATCTCTTAACCAACCTCAACAACACAAAAGTCAATTGTATCTCTCGCATTGATGATCTCTCAGAGAAACACAAACAACACAGATGCATGAAGCTCTGATACCCAACTTGAATGTCAGCTCTAAATCTATCTCTAAAATCCAAAAACTAACAAATAATCATCCTAGATAAGAATCTGAGCAGTATATGTCTATAGCACCCCAAAAACCATCCTCTAAAAATGAACTAAATATGTTTTTATAAAACTCAACTTAGCAAACCGCACTAAGCGGGCTGATCCTACTAAGTAGCCTGCCACTTAAAATACACGTGAAACCGCCTTAATATTGTTAAGCAGTTGATCCCGCTAAGCGGCACCCCTGCTAAGCGCCTGATCTCGCGAAGCGGCCTCATCAGCACAACCTCTTCCAAATCTGTCAAAACATTAGTAGCGTATTCCCACTTAGCACGCCTTCCTGGACAGAACTTCCCAAAAAAGGACTTTTATTTCGAAAACATGCATCAGGAGCCAAGCCTTCGACACCTTATTCCTCGGTGCTCCAAATATGCAACAAATACCTTCAAAATAAGTAAAATCTATCAAACAATACACAAATGAATTGAAAACTCAATTATATACAAACTAAACATATTTACGAACAAAGTCGGTATTATTCACACGATATCAACAAAAAGCATTGATAAGTGCACCAAAAACATATAACAAAAATAACTACAATCGTTACTTATCAGTGAGATATCACAACAATATAATGGAAAGTATAATAATAAGTATACAAAAATCTATCATGCATAGTTATTATGTCTGCGTCTCACAACTTCACGTCATAAGCAAAAATTAACAAGCATAAACAACCACACCCAACTAATTTATGCTAACAACAATGCATGCAATGAGACACAACACTGACTTTATACATGTGGTACCAATATCGCTCCCATATCCACGTCATCTAGGACTGGAGCCACCAACATCGTGAATAATTTGGTTCACTTCACTCCCGATCCACTTCATCTAGGATCAGAGCCAACAACAACAACGTGAATATTTATATTCACCTCGCTCCCTATCCACGCCATCTAGGTTTAGAGCCAATAACAACAGGACTAAAGTCCTCAACATGGAATGCTGCGACACAACCATCCAACATAAAAACATGTCGACATCACCATCCATCAATGCAACTCACCATTTAAGGCCACCTGTTGTCCTTTACATGTAACAGTACACCACATTACCAACATCTCTCTCTAACGATAAGTCACAATTATCCCTGGGAAAACACTAGGGCCCACCCACAACTGGCACATCATTAGCCATAACATCACTCTTCACTTCTAGAGATGTGAACAACACGAGTACGTGATCATTCCCTCTTAAGATCTTTTAGTAAAGCAAACAAGTGATTAGTAAAGCAAGAAAGCACCAACAGTATTTCATCAACATGTCATCTACTAAATAATAACGCATTGATAAGTGCAAAAGTTTAGTTATTTTGTATATAATTTTTGTTGCACTTATTGAATCTTTATTGTTAATATCGATTGAGTAACCCCCCCCCCTTTTATTGTAAATATGTTTAGTTACTTTTTGTGTACATATTGTATCGTTTGATTAGTTTTGTATATATTTTGTAGGTATTTAAGCATGGTTGGAGCAATGAGGAATAAAAGCTCCAAGATGCATTTTTGAATCAATAAAGGAATAAGGCAAAATATTGGAGCCATGGGAATTTATGCAGGAAAGCAACAGAAATTGCTGGACTGTCATGGATCTCCAGGCGATAGAAGCCGTTGTCGGGTGAAATTTTAAGGCCATTTTTGATGATTGCCTCTTCCTTGTCTCGCTTCTGCATCGCCATGCGGGGATAAAGGTGTCGTCGGGAGGAGCTTTCTGTCACCGGGCGATAGAGGATATTTTTGACCTGCTGGGGATGTGGCTTATCCTGGGCTAAATGAATAAGAGACGTCACAGGGTCATGCTTTATGTCGCTTGGTGATTCTAGCAGAACTCATTTTCTTTATACTTTCATTTTGTTTCATTTTGGGTGGATGATTTTTAGGGTATTTGTTCCCAAATTCCATCACCTTCATTTTTTATAGTTAGAGCTTAGACAACAACATTTGTGGCTTGCAAATGGATGATTCGGGGTTATGAGATTGACGGATCGTGTTTGATACCACGGTAAATCTGGTTTCTTCTCCTCTTCCTCTCTTTGTAACCATTATTTTTTGGATTTTGTATGTTATTTTACCTTGATTATATGTATATTTATTGCTCATGGTGTTGTATGAAACTTTCTTTACAAATCTTTATTGATGTTTATCCTTGTTAGTTTGCTAAGTGTTTGGGTTTGAGTCATCGCAGAGATGGAGGGATTGAATCCAGATTTAGGATGAATATCTATTGGGTTTAGATTATAGAGATAGATTTAGGGTTATTAATCACTTAAGTATCGACTCTTAATGCTTTTGTGTTGTTTTATGTTGTGTTGAGAGATCGTCGACATGGAGCGACACGGTTGATATCTCGCTTTATGTTAGAAATGACCTCTGTGTGAGCAATATATGATGATATTGACGAGTATTTAAGTTTAAGTTCAACTGGTTAGTAAGTTTAAGTATGTGATAGGGTAGACGGAATACAAACTCGAGAGTTTTATCTTATTTGAATGATGAAATTCTTCTTGTGTGTATAACTTTTATGCTTACTTATTTTCCTTTCTATATAAACCAAACCCATTTATCCCCAAACTCATGAATGAGATATTTGTCAAACGGAAACTCAATACACCAATCTATATGGACACGATACGATATAACCTAAATATCACCGGGTAAAAATAATACTTTACTTTTTGCTGGCCGATATACACTGCAACACCAAAATGGCGTTGTTGTTGGGGATTGGTTATATTGATTTCGCATCATGATAATTCTTTTGTTTTTGAGATTTGTAATTAATGTATTTGTTGTATAGAATGTATACATAAACTTGTTTATTTTTACTTGTACATGTTTTGTGTTTACTTTCCATACTTGTGCATATATGTGTTTTTCTTTGTTTTCACATATTGTTGTGAATTGTCTCTTATTCGTAACATTTGTTGTGAGGATGTTAGGACATATTCTTTAGGTTTACGCGATGTGACAATACCATGGCATGACGAGAGAAGGTTACTAGCTTGCACAATAAAGGCGTCGAGCTTACAACATAAAACAAGCATGTTTGTTTGTATTTGTTTATGTGTATGATGATTTGTGTTTTAATAAGTTCAAACAAGGAAATGTTTTGAATTACAAATCTTCACTTTTCAACTTGTTAATTCGTTTTCACTCGGTTTTCATATCGTTATTTGTATTTGTTTTGTTATGTTAATTTGTGTTTTCCGAAAGCTTGTTGTGTTTAGCTTAAGGAGTTTTGTTCATTGTAAATTTTGTACATTGAAATTTTGTAGGAGTATTATTTTTCTAGTTCTTTTGTTGTTGTTTGGACTCAAGTTTTGGTTCTATAACTTGTAGAATATTGAGGTGATTTGTCAAATTTTAGTGTTTTAACTTGCGGATGTATGGTAATGATAATATTTTGGAGTTGGTACACGCCAGGTACTCGTTTATCGCTTTCTATAGCATAACATGTTTAGCAAATTTTAATTTGTATAATTACTATACCATTAATTCATTTTGCATTACTTGCTCATGACTTGAATCACTTTAGTTTCCTTTTTACCCCCAAATGTGAGGAAGCTTTCCATTGTTCATATATGCTGGAGGCTACAATTATTGTTTTAATTTGATTTTGTTATGTTTAATCTTTTGTTTGTATTGATTGTGTGGAAGCATGAAATTGACCAAAGCATTTTGTTTCATTTTGAGCACAACTACCTTGGCCAAATAGTCAATTCACCTTGTGAGTGTGTGATCATTAGTATCCCCTTTGAGCCTTTTTATCAATATACATATTGCTTTAAACTTAATACTTATTTATGAGTGTTTAGTTTTCCTTTTTGAATGGATGTTGAATATTTATTTTCTGAACCCTTAACTATGATTTATAGTTTGAATTTTTGTCTTGACTTAGAAAGTAAGGAGTATTCGCTTTAATGTTGGTTGAATTCAAGTTTGGGAGAAAATTGGTTGTTTGCTCTTGTGTGTATTACTATGAGGTTATGAAAAATAAAATAAAAAAATGTGAAAAAGAAAGAAAAGAAAAATAAAGAAAAAAGAGAAAAAAGTTGAAAAAAGAAAAACAAAAAGATTATGGAATAATGTTGTGTTAATAAGTGTTGTGATTTGTGTGAAAAATTAAGGATGAAAGAAGAGGTTTGATTGAAATTTTGTGTTTGAACTTTTGTGAGTTGATCACTCCCTTAAGTTTCGACAAGTTTTTGTTTCGATTAGCTTTTGGACTTATCCCTTCTTTGTTAACCAAGCCACATTACAACCTTTAAAAGCCCTTGTGATTCTTGTCTTTTTATTTTCAATATGAGTTTTTGGATGAATGCATAATTTAGTCTATTGTTTGCAAGATTGTGGATGAGTGTTTTTTTGTCCCTCACCTTTGTGTATTCTCCATCTACCGATGTATTTTTACTAGGTGTGATTCATAATTGAGCTTGTTTTGTTTTAGAATGTTTAGTATGATTTTTGTACTTGGAATTCGTTTCGTTTACATATTGTCATTGTAGGATTATGGTAAGTATTTACCTTGTGTGTGCGTTTTTGTTTGAACCATACATTTGTTTTCCGTTTTAAAACCTGTTTATTCGTGATTCTTTGATTTATCATTCTTTGTTCTTTAGGTTATTAGACTTTTTTTGAGGATAAACAATGATTCAAATTGGGGAGAGTTTGATAAGTGAAAAAGTGTAATTCTTTTATATATACTTTTTGTTGTACTTATCGACTCTTTATTGTTAATATCGGTTGAATAACCCCGCTTTTTATTGTAAATACGTTTAGTTTCATTTTGTGTACATATTGTATCGTTTGATTAATTTTGTATATTTGTAGGTATTTGAGCATGGTTGGAGCAATGAGAAATAAAAGCTCCAAGATGCATTTTTGGATCAATAAAGGAATAAGGGGAAAGATTGGAGCCATTGGAAGTTATGCAGGAAAGCAACAGAAATTGCTGGACTGTCATTGATCCATGGGCGATAGAAGACGTCGCTAGGAGAAATTTTAAGTCCATTTTTGATGATTGACTCTGCCTTGCTTCGCTGCTGCGTCGCCAAGCGAGGAACAAAGGTTTTTCTGGGTGAAGCTTTCTGTCATCGGGCGATGGAGGATATTTATGACCTGCTGAGGATGTGGCTTATCATGGGCCAAGTGAATAAGAGACGTTGTCGGGCGATTCTCGCGGAACACATTTTCTTTATACTTTCATTTTGTTCCATTTTGGGTGGATGGTTTTGGGGGTATTTATTCCCAAACTCTATCACCTTCATTTTTGATAGTTAGAGTTTGACAACAACATTTGTGGCTTGCAAATGGATGATTCAGGGTCGTGAGTTTGATGGATCGTGTTTGATACCGCGGTAAATCTGGTTTCTTCTCCTCTTCCTCTCTTTGTAACCATTATTATTTGGATTTTGTATGTTATTTTACCTTGATTATATGTATATTTATTGCTCATGGTGTTGTATGAAACTTTCTTTACAAATCTTTATTGATGTTTATCCTTGTTAGTTTGCTAAGTGTTTGGGTTTGAGTCATCGCAGAGATGGAGGGATTGAATCCAGATTTAGGATGAATATCTATTGGGCTTAGATTCTAGAGATATATTTAGGCTTAGTAATCACTTAGGTATCGACTCTTAATGCTTCCATGTTGTTTTGTGTTGTGCTGAGAGATTGTCGACATGGAGTGACATGGTTGATATCTCGCTCTGTGTTAGAAATGACCTCTGTGTGAGCGATACGTGATGATATTGACAAGTAGTTAAGGCTAAGTGCAACTGGGTATTAAGTTTAAGTATGTGATAGGATAGACGAAATACAAAATCGTGATTTCTATCCTATTCGAATGATGAAATTATTCTTGTGTGTAAAAATTTTATGTTCACTTATTTCCCTTTCTATACAAACCAAACCCATTTATCCCCAAACTCATGAACGATAGATTTGTCGAACGGCAATTCAATACACCAATATCTATGGATATGATATGATATGACCTAAATATCACCCGATAAAAATAATAATTTACTTTTTACTTGCCGCTATATACCACAGTAACACACATCGGCAGTGTTGTACCCCAAAATTTACCCTCCCATATTTCTCAAAACATTTCAAGAGAAAGTCTCAAGTTGCTCAAGGAAGTCCAAGGGTTGACCAGACAAGCTCTCTCCTAAGGCAGTCTACCTCAAATTAGGGTTTCATGTTGCATCAAGATACTTGATTCCAAGGGATCCCAAATGCTCATTATTGTCCTAATATGTTCTCAAGATCATCCATGTCAAGTTTCAAGCCTTGTAGAGGAAGTTTGCTCAGCCAATTGCTCAAAAGCCAAAAAATCGACTGTGCTAGGGCAAAAGTCAATTGTGGCCCAAATACAGTCAAACTTCAAGATTTTTAGTCAACATTATCATTTTTAAGTATTACTCATAATTTGATCAAGGGTTGATCATGATTCCTCAAGGATTGCTCACAATTCATCAAAACCCAAAAGTTGCTAAATTAGGGTTTTGTAGGAAAAGTCAACTCAACTTTGACCAAGCATAACTTTCTCATACTGTATGAGAAATGACCCATCCAAAGCTCATTTTTAATAGTATGCAATGCTCTACAATCCATATTCATCTCCCAAGTCCAAAATATGGACTCACAAGAAGTTATGGATTTGGACATTATAGGTCATTTTGAAAAGTCAACAAAAACACATTTTTTGTCAAACCTACATACATGAACATGGAAGACTCAATTGAGATGATACCAAAAGTTTTGCTTATAGGACATCTTTATCTTTCTAAAAAGTCCAAGATCACCTTCAAAGAGTCAAAATTGAAGAAGTTATGCATTGGTGAATTTGACCCTTTTTGCAAAATTGTCAAAAGTCAAAAGTGCCTCAAATTGCAATTTTTGCTAAATGGGCCTAACTTTTTGCACTTGTTTGGAGTTTGTAGCATGGTCCACGAGCTCTAGCTCTTCCCATTTGTCTTCATCTTATTTTTTCTATTTATTTTGATTTTTTATTTCAATTAAATCATTTTAAATCAAAATAAATCATGAAAAATCCAAATCATTCAAACTTCAAGATCTTGTGCACATTTCAGGTCCCATATACAGCTAGCAAGTGAATCAATTCGTGCAAGGCATAGGTGGGCACAAAAAGATTGATTTTGGCCTATTTTGGAAGGAATTTTATGGAAATCAAATCAAGATCACAAATCATAATTGGCAAAGATTGAGATCATATTTGTAAACCTAATTCATCCCTTGGTATATAGGGGACAAATGCAGACCAAAAGAACAGGGTTTTTGAGGCGTGAAAAGGCAGAACCAAACTTGGAAAAATACAAAGAAAGTGGTGATCCGATTTCACACTTCCAGACATTTTTCAAGACTCATAGGCCATCCCATTCACTTCCTGGGATTGCAAGCAAGCTGTACCAACCAAGAACAAGCATTTTCCATCATTAAAACTCACTGTAAGTGATCCACGGCCATGGCTTTTTCTTGAAATCGAATCACATGATTGTGGCACTTATAGCATGAAATACTTACATATTCTTGTTCCTTGAGGCATTTGCAAACTACTCA
The DNA here is from genome assembly GCA_948472305.1 of Vicia faba. Taxonomy (NCBI): domain Eukaryota; kingdom Viridiplantae; phylum Streptophyta; class Magnoliopsida; order Fabales; family Fabaceae; genus Vicia; species Vicia faba. The sequence continues at coordinate 1,471,138,354 of OX451741.1, forward strand.
TAACAATTAATTACATTTTTATTGGCTATACTGGAATCTACCATTGCTAGGTTTTGTTGTCTCAATTTAGGATCTTTGTGTACAGGTGAAATTGGTCCACAAAAGGGACACTATGATGCTCAGTAGGCCAAGGCGATTCGATTCATGGCATTAGATTTCATTTTTTATGCATGTGTGTGATTTTGAGATATGCAGGGTTTCTAGCTATGGACATTTGTCCGTAGGTAAAAGTCTCTGACTTTTACCAACGGAGAGAGGACAGGGACGATAGCGTGGCAGCCCATGATTGCTACGTTTGAAATTTCACGCGCAGGAATTTAGCAAAGTTGTGTTTTTTTTTATAATATTTATTTGTTCCTTTGTATACAACAAACGCGCCCAGCTCAGTTGGCATGAAGGTGAGTGGAAAAGGCTTTGGGACCTGGGTTCGAATCTCAGGTCCCCATATTATTTCATATTATTTTCATTCAGATGATCAGGCATGCACACAAGGCAAGGAGATCACCGTGTACCCTCAAGATTCAACCTTTGGATTTCCAGAAGGCCAGATCTGAAGGCCATCGTTTGGAGGACCATGATACACCCCAGTCAATGCACAGTATGGAATCTAGGAAGTCAACATGGGTCAGATTTTTGGGCCTAAGAGGTTTCTATTCCAACCTCTCCAAAATTGCTGATTTCAGGCCCAATATCTCTTTTTCTCTTTTCTTTTATAATTTATTTCATTTAATTTATTTAAATTATTTGTACTAACAAAAATTAATTCCTTTTTTTAATAACTCATAAAATCATTTTTTCATCAAAATTAGATTTAGGTTTTTTTATAAAAATTAATTTAATTAGTTTATTTAATTTATTAGGTAATTTTAATTCCTTTTGTAAATAAACTAAAAAACAATTAGAAAATTAGGGTTTAGTTTAATTTAATTTCTATTTTCTTTTTTTTCTTAAAAATAACTAAAAACACAAAAAATAGGTCAAATTCAATATTTTTCTTAATTTAATTTAAATTAGCAATTAGGTTCATATTTAATTTAAACCCTTATTTTCTTAAAATAATCAAAAACAATCAAAAATAATTTTTCTTTCAATTAGGTTAGACGGGGTCAAAATCCTAATTTCCTTTCGTTCTCTATTCGCGCGCGCTTTATTTATTTTTACCATATTGATGTAATTGCTCATGGGATGTAATAGATTAATTAGGACTTTTTCGTTCATTTATCGTTTTTTTACGGGTTGTTTTTGGCTATGCAATTAATACCCGAAGCCTTGTAATAGCGTAGCTTTACTTTCCGCACTTTAAATTCCGCAAATATTAACTGTTAGATGTATGGTAATAGGGATGCATGACAAGAATGTATGTAAAATTTAAAACGTTAACAAACCCTAAATGTGCAAAGATAAATAACTTGAAATTGAATCACTCGCACATGCGCACTCCTAGGGTATACACCCCACTTCGGTTGCCTTCAGTAAACAGTCATTAAGTATAGGATATTTTAGTGGTCGCTCTCTTGTCTAAACAAAGATCAAAGTCCCGCTCAGAAATGTTGCCTCGGAAAGGTTGCCTCGGAAATGTTGCCTCGAATATTGATCTTAAGACATTAGAGTTATTACTAAGACGTCCTAATATTGCTTTAGTGATCGTACGTCCCTTTTGAATTGACCCTTAAAACTTCAACGACGGTGCTACCTACTCACTAATAGTAGGATAGCACTGTCTAAAGGAAACCAGAATAGAAACATTCTCTTTTTCGAGTAGGTAGATTAGTTCTTAAGTACTTGCTCAAACAAAACAAACTTTTCCACACTTACACTCTTTTCAAACAAAGTTTTCAAAATGACTTCGTAACACTCTTGAAGACAGAAGCAAGGCTTAAATCGAAGTAAAACAAAAACTTTTCAAAACACACAAACATAGAAGCAATTTTAAAATGATGAGCAAGTACCTAAGAGCCCGTAGATAACTACGGATGGAAAGGGTGCTAATACCTTCCCTTTCTATAATCTGGGTACTCAAAATCTCGAAAAAGAGAATTTTTCTGTGCTTTTTTCCTTTCCTGTTGGATAAAATAAAAGTCGGTGGCGACTCTTGCTTACCGCGACATTTTGCAAACACAAACCAGCATTTCAAAACAGTCCGGTTCTGGCCACCGTATCACAGAACTGACGACTCTGCTGAAAAATTAATAAGTGTGGTATACCTTAGGATTAGTTCATCATCATTGCTTCTATTGTTTGATTTGTTTGCTTTACCTTTGAGGGTTTTGTATTGGGAGTTACTATAGATCCTAACCCGGATCTGGGGGACAACTTTTAGGTAAGTAGCAATAACTGTGAAGGAAATGTACAGCATAGACCGATACGGTTGAAGTAGTAGCTACGTTGATGTGGCACATTAGTTTGTACCGGTATCCCTTATGGAGAAACGAGGAGAATACAGGGCTGTTATATGGGTCGTTAAGCATCAATTGACCTTAGAACCTATAATTGACCAACTTGGCCATAGGAAGTAGTGAGATAGCCGGTCTCGGTGTAAAGCTGGGTACTGGTTGATACTCGATGTTACACTCATTGAGACCATACTCTCGAGATAGATCCGGCTGCAAGAAAAGATTGTGTGAGCTGAAACCATGACCGATGGAGGATGGTCAGTGATATTGAGAACCTCTAGAACCCGATTACTATTATTAGGACAGGTTGAACCCAACTGAACTTCAAGAGGGTAATACCTAGACCCTATGCAAGCCTGAAACTTAAGGGCTATTGTGTGACTTGTTTGCCTTTACCATGTTTGTTATCTGCTATACCTGTTGTGTGTTTTATCATGACATCATGCATCATAACATAGCATGCATACTTCATTAGACTAACCATTTCAGAGACCGAGGGGATTTATCTTTGTTCTGTTTTGCAGATCATGACTTCCATGCGCAGAAACACCATCTGAGTTAACTTTGTGCAAATACCTGCTTAACTCAAAGATTTAGCCTCGAGAGTTTCTGATACCTCTTCATTCATTAGAAGACATGGTCAGCTTCTTTGTTTGGTTACCTCCAGGTTTGATGAGCAAATGATGAGTGTGTTGTTCCAGTTCTTCGATCCAGTGCATCATTGTTTCACTTTCCCGGATTATCAGCTAGTTCCCACTTTGGAAGAGTTTTCTCATTTGTTGGGTATATCCATCCTCGAGCAGATTCCTTTCACAGGTTTAGAAGAGACTCATAGGCCATAAGACATTGCTTCAGCTTTACACTTGAAAAAGGCTGATGTAGTGTCTAATTGGGAGACAGAAAGCGGGGTTAAAGGTTTCTTAGCCAAGTTTCTGATAGATCAAGCTCATCTATTCTGGGACAGTTTGGACTTTCAGGCTTTCGAAGACATCTTGGCTCTCCTTATATATGGTTTGGTTCTCTTTCTGAATCCAGATTCCTTCATAGATGTGAATGCAGTTAAGATCTTCCTGTCTCGCCATCCAGTACCTACTCTTTTGGGTGATATTCTGCATGCCCTCTATACTCGTATGGCGCGTAGAAGAGGGACCCTCATGTGTTGCATGCCGTTGTTGGCGAGGTGGTTTATTTCGCACCTCCCCAAATCTGTATTGAAGAATGAGGAAGGTTTAGGATGGTCTTACAGGATAATGTCCCTCACCCATACAGACATTCTTTAGAGTTCTAAGGATATGGAAGGTGTTGCTACCATTGATCGATGTGGGGAGTACCCTAATGTCCTGTTGCTTGGAATTAGAGGGGGAATAACCTACAGTCCTTGTTTGGCTTTATGACAGTTTGGTCGCGCTCGTAGAGACGGTCCTCATGAGCTACTTCATACAGATATTGTCTTTGACTATAAGGAGGATGTTAAAGAGCATCGTCGAAGGTTTATACGAGCCTGGGGCATGGTGAACAGGTCTGACCCTCAAGATCTAGGACCAAAGACTTCTCTCCCTATGCAACCCTTCCTCCAATGGGTCCGAGCTCGAGCTCAGAAGCTTGAGATGCCTTATGAAGTTGTGCTGCCAGTGATTATAGAGAATACTAATGAAGAAGGTGTTCCTTATACAGTCTTTTATCCTTACATGCCTACTGATCTTGGGGCATTGAAGAGATCCTAGATTCAGCTAAAGGTGGAGCGGGATACCTACAGGGAGAAATATCATGAGCAAGAGAGGAAGATCTTGAAGCTCACGAGGCAACTTGAGAACGAAAGGATGACCAATGACTACGTCAGCACGAAGGGAAAGCGGCCATGGGATTTCTGATTTTTGCTTATTTCTAGTTTAGATTTATTTTCAGTTTATTTCTTTTGTACCGCCTTAAAGGCATTGTTAAACATTTTACAAGTTTGAATCTAATAAAGTTTGTTTATTTCTTGGTTTACAAATTTAAATCTACCAAAGTCTTTGAAATCATTTCATATGCATTCCATTATCATGCACCTCATCACAGGTATCATTACAGGTTTCTCATCTTCTTCGCTGTTTATTTCAGCACATAATGTCTTCTGAAATACCTACCGATCAAACCATCAAGGCTCTTCAAGCACAGAATGCTCAATTCAAAGAGATGTTCCTGAACTTGGCTAAAGGGCAGGAAGATTTGAAGACTCTCATCATGAAGGAGAAGAAAAAGAAGAAGAAGAAGGTGGTTCTTCTGAATATGGGTCACAGATTTGGGAATAGGTTGCGACAGGAAGTTGATTTGTCTCATTCATCTAAAGGAGGAGAGAATCAAGAGGAAGAAAAGGGGCCTAGTCCTGTAGTCTCTGATAATGACATTGATTTTGATGAAGAATAGTATCCTCCTGCCGAGGATAGGTACAAGCAACTCGAAGACCGGATGAGTGCAATGGAGATTCAGAAGATACGTGGTTTGGACTTCGGATATCTGGGACTAGCATCTGGGGTGGTGATCCCTCACAAGTTTAAAGCTCCTGTCTTTGCTAAGTACGATGGAGTATCCTGTCCAAAGCTTCATCTCCGCTCATACGTCAGAAAAATCCAACCCTACAATGCTGATAGAAATCTGTGGGTTCATTTCTTTCAAGATAGTCTGTCAGGGACTCAACTTGAATGGTTTTATCAATTGGAAGGAGCTAATGTCCGCAACTGGGAGGACCTTGTTGCTGTTTTTTACAAGCAATACCAGTATAACGCCGAGCTTGCTCCCACGCGTACTAAGCTTCAGGGTATGTCTATGGGTACAGGTGAAGGCTTTAAGGACTATTCTCAGAAGTGGAGAGATCTGGCTGGAAGAGTCCAACCCCCTCTGTCTGATAGGGAGTTGGTGGATGTGTTTCTTGGGACTTTGTCTGGTCCATTTTTTAATCATCTGATCGGCAGTTCGTCATCAGGGTTTACTGAATTAATTTTGACTGGGGAGAGGGTAGAAGCTGGTATCAGGAGTGGCAAGATACAGAAAGGTGCTTCATCAAGTACAGAGAAAAAGCCTTTCAGGAAAGAAGCTAGTGCAGTTTACAGCTCGAGGAGCCAAAACCGACTTGAACGCCGCCAAGCAGTAAATGCGGTAGTAATATCAAGACCCACTATCGCCCCACAACTCAACAATCAGTAAAGACTAGAGATACCGCAAAGACAGTATACTCGGCTCAGTATGATCTTATCTCAAATTCTGCCATAATTGTTGAAGACTAACCTGGTAACTCTAAGGGAGGCCCCGAAGAACCCCAGCACCACATCTACGCTATATAATCCGAACGCCCGCTACGCCTATAACTCCGATATCCGAGGGCATGATACAAACAATTGATGAGCCTTGAGGAATAAGGTGCAAGATTTGATTGAAGCTAAAGAAATCGAGTTTGACGCTCCGGAAAAGCCCAACGTCATAACTTCACCCATGCCCAAGCATGATCAGGGAGTGAATGCAATTGAGGATGATGAATAAGAGTCATATATCGACAGCTGGATCTACCCGACTACCAACGATGGATTGAACAATTGGACGATGAAGGACTTCGTGCTCGTTTCTTTTATTACACAGTAATAGACTTTTGTTTTGAAATTTGTAACAGACAGTTTAAAACTTTACGGCCCAGTGCCTTGCCCGAAGCATCTGGGCTTTGTTTGTGAGGGCTTATTATTTGTCATTTTCATATATCATCAATAAAGCATTGGACGTCTTCTTGCATTACAAATTTTGCGCTCCTTGTTTTTCTTTTCTATCTTGCACTTTATCAAAAACAGCTAGTGTCTTACACATACTCACATATCATAATGCAGATCCACATCCACTCTAGATTCCACTGATAACGAATCTGCTACTGCCAGTTATGACTTCGAAAATCCGATCAACCAAGTCGAGGACGAAGGTGAGGATGATTGTGAAGTTCCTGGGGAACTCGCTAGACTGTTACTACAGAAAGAGAGGGCCATACAGCCTCATGAAGAGCCAGTGGAATCAGTAAATTTGGGTACAGAGGAAGACAAGAAAGAGGTCAAGATACGTGCAAATCTGGAGCCTAATGTCAAGCAACGGTTGATAAAGATGTTACGCGAATATGTTGAGATCTTCGCTTGGTCTTATGAAGATATGCCTGGGTTGGATACTGATATTGTGGTACACCGCTTGCCAACTAAAGAAGATTGTCCTCCAGTAAAGCAGAAAATTCGCCGTATGCGCCCCAAGATGTCTGAGAAAATCAAAGCTGAGGTCATGAAACAGTTTGATGCCGGTTTTCTAGCAGTTACTTCTTACCTGCAGTGGGTTTCCATCGTGGTTCCAGTGCGGAAGAAAGATGGTAAGGTACGAATGTGTATGGTCTATAGGGATCTGAATAGGGCAAGCCCCAAGGATGATTTCCCACTCCCTCACATTGATGTTTTGGTCGACAACACCGCGCAGCATAAGATCTTCTCCTTCATGGATGGTTTTTCTGGTAACAATCTGATTAAGATGGCTCCCGAAGACATGGAGAAGACAACCTTCATTACGCAGTGGGGTACCTTTTGCTACAAGGTCATGTCGTTCGGACTAAAGAATGCTGGGGCAATGTATCAGCGCGCCATGGTCATTTTGTTCCACGACATGATTCACCATGAGATTGAGGTATACGTTGACGACATGATTGCAAGGTCCCAAACTGAAGAAGAACATCTTGACCATCTCCAGAAGCTATTTGACAGGTTAAAGATGTACCAACTGAGGTTAAACCCGAACAAGTGCACCTTCGGGGTAAGATCTGGTAAGCTGTTGGGTTTCGTCGTTAGTGACAAAGGTATTCAAGTGGATCCTGCAATGGTGAAGGCTATACAGGAAATGCCAGCTCCCCGAACAGAAAAGGAAGTCAGAGGCTTTTTGGGACGTCTGAACTACATTGCCCGATTCATTTCACACCTAACAGCTACTTATGAGCCAATCTTCAAGCTGCTGAAGAAAGATCAAGTGGTAAAATGGAATGATGAAAGTCAGGCCGCTTTCAAAAGGATCAAAGACTATCTCTAAGTGCAACTTATTCTGATGCCTCCAGTTGAAGGGAGACCTTTGATCTTATACTTGACAGTACTCGACAATTCGATGGGGTGTATGCTGGGGCAGCATGACGAGTCTGGCCGAAAAGAGCATGCTATTTACTACCTTAGCAAAAAGTTTACCGACTGTGAGACCCGATACTCACTGCTCAAGAAAACTTGCTGCGCTTTGGCATGGTCTGCTTGTCGGCTGAGACAGTATATGCTGACTCACACTACCCTGTTGATATCAAATATGGATCCAATCAAGTATATCTTCGAAAAGTCTGCCTTGTCCGGAAGAATAGCAAGATGGCAGATGATCTTAACCGAGTATGACATCCAATACACAACCCAAAAAGCAATCAAGGGGAGTGTGTTGGCAGATCATTTGGCACATCAGGCCGTGGATGATTACCAGTCTACGAATTTCAAGTTTCCGAATGAGAACATCATGTTAGTGACCGACTGTGAAAAACCTTGACCGGATGAAGGACCTGAGGAGGGATCCCGATGGTCTATGTGTTTTGATGGAGCTTCAAACGCATTGGGTAATGGCATTGGTGCCGTGATTATATCTCCTGAAGGCTGTCATACTCCGTTCACTGCCCGATTATGTTTTAACTGCACCAACAACAAGGCGGAGTATGAAGCGTGCATCATGGGCCTTCGAGTTGCTATTGACCTGAGGATTAAGTTCTTGAGTGTATTCGGAGATTCCGCTCTAGTGATCAGTCAGATCAAAGGCGAGTGGGATACTAAGTACCCAAATCTTATTCCTTACAAAGAGGATGTATTGACGTCGCTCCCACACTTCGAGGAGATAACCTTTGAACACTTCCCGAGAGAGGAGAATCAGCTGGTGAACGTGCTAGCTACTATGTCTTCTATGTTCAAGGTCTGGTGGGACAATGAAACTCCCCAGATTACCATCGAGAGGTTGGACGAACCCGCACATTGTTGTGATATCGAGACTGAAGAGGTAGCAGATAAACCCTGGTTTAACGAGGTAAAGAGGTATCTTGAGGCTCAAGAATACCCCGAGGGTGCATCCGTTAATGACAAGAAGTTTCTGAGGGGGTTCGCGGCGAAGTTCTTCATCAACAATGGCATTCTCTACAAGCGTAACCATGATTCAACCTTACTGCGATGTGTGGATAAGAGCGAGGCAGAAAAGATTATGGCAGAGTTACATGAAGGAACTTTAGGAACTCATTCCAGTGGACATACCATGGCAAAGAAAATCCTACGGGAAGGATATTATTGGTCCACCATGGAAGCCGATCGTTATCAACACTCTCGGACCTGTCATAAGTGCCAAGTTTATGCTGATAAGGTGCGTGTACCTCCAGATCCTTTGAATGTTTTGATGGCACCTTGGCCTTTTGCAATTTGGGGCATTGATATGATTGGTGAGATCAAACCTACTGCATCCAACGGGCATCGTTTCATCCTGGTAGTAATTGACTACTTTACAAAGTGGGTTGAGGCGGCTTCCTTTGCTACAGTAACCAAGAACGTCGTGGCGCGGTTTATCCGACACAATTTGATCTATCGATATGGTGTACTAGAGAGGATCATTACGAACAATGGTACAAATCTCAAAAATACGATGATCACCGAGCTCTGCAAGCAGTTTAAGATACAGCATCACAAATATTCTCCCTACCGGCCAAAGATGAATGGAGATGTTAAAGTGGCTAATAAGAACATTAAGAAGATTTTGCAGAAGATGACGCTGACATACAAAGATTGGCACGAGATGTTACCATTTGCTCTTCATGGGTACCGAACCTCAGCGCGGACTTCAACAAGGGAAACACCCTACTCTTTGGTGTATGGTATAGAAGCAGTCTTACTCATTGAGGTCCAGATACCCTCTCTTCTGATTATGAAGGATGTAGGTTTGAGCGAGGACGACTGGATCCAGACTCGGCTTGATCAGCTGAACTTAATCGACGAAAAGAGACTTACTGCTATTTGTCATGGTCAGACGTATCAAAAACGAATGATCAAGGCATTTAACAAGAAAGTCAGACGACAAGAGTATCAAGTTGGGGATCTGGTGATCAAACGCATCATACTGCCGCAAGGTGATCCCAGGGGCAAATGGACCCCTATGTATGAAGGGCCATTTGTGGTTAAGAACATTTTCTCAGGAGGAGCTATCATTCTAACCACTATGGATGGTGACGACCTTCCTCACCCCGTCAATGCAGACATAGTGAAAAAATATTATGCCTAATCAAAGACCCGCTTGTTGACTGGCCTAGGCAAAAATAAGGGCTTCCCGGCGAACCAAAAGGGTTCGGGCAAAAATAAGGGATGAAAATGAAAAATACGTACACCTGGAAAGTCGAAAACCTGAAAAGGCGGCTTGGGCAAAAAAGGGTATCCCGGTGGACTGAAAACCCGAAAGGGCGGTCCAGGCAAAAATTAGGGATCAAAGCGTAACACTATGTCTCATTGGATCATCTTGCAACCAGACTTCGGTATCAATTATCAAGCTCGGGTGGCGCCGATCAATCTGATCTACCTTCAACCAAGTAGCAAAGTGATGAGACGCTCGAAGATATAAAGGCAATAGAAGAGTAGGAACCCAGTGGGATCGTTCACATAACTGTTTTTCTTTGTTTTACACAAATTGTATAAATTCTGTTTGTTCGGCGGCGTTCTCTTACTAGGACGTCATCCTCTTTTACAAAAACGCCTATTTACAGGGCAACTTCAAAATCAATACAATTCATTTTCACAAAGAAGTTTCAAATTGTTTTTCTTTTCCTGTTTTGTTTTGCAAGAACATCCAATGGTTCATTTTTTATATATGCATTTGACAATAATTGTTGCTCATAAACATTAACATGCGAAACAAAAGACGATTACTCGTAATATCAAGAACAGGGGAAAATAAGAAATGTCTAAGCCTTACGATTGCTTTGTCCACCAGGTATAGGGATAGACCTAGCTGGAGAATATGACTAAAGGTACATTCACTCCCCACAGAGAAAAAGGTATCTAAGAACGGTGATTCTCCCCAAGCAGAGTTTATCTATCATCATCACTAGAAGATTATCCCCAGTGGAGTTTATTTCTTCCACAAGCAGAAACTCAACCCCCAACAGCTTTCATTATCGCCAGCAGGGGTAATTTATCCCCAGTCGAGGTTATTCCTCCAAATCAACAGATCCTCTAGCAGAGCATCTCTTCTCCACAGAGTCATTTTCTCGTCAGTTTATTCTACAGCAGGATTATTCTCACAACCATCTTCGGTCATTATCCTCAGCGAGAACGAAGAATTCAACTCTTTTCTCCAGCAGCAATCCAGGATTTATTTTCCCCAGCTAGAGATTATCATAAAAACATTACATGTCCATACATCTTGACATGCGCATACGCATCATACAACCCAATCTCATTTATTTTGAAAACATCATTGCTCGATGCATAGCATGCATTACATACGACTAACTCTTTACCTTTCAGGAAAAAGATACAATCAATTTCTCACTAAGTTCAAGCTATGAAGCCCTGATCCGACCGGATAGTATCTTGATTTCTACATTATATTGTGAAGCCCGGATAACAGTATCAAACACCGCGAAGCCTGGATTCGACCAGATAGTGGTTCATCTCTAAGCTATGAAGCCCAGATTCGACCGGATAATAATTTAATCCCCATCAAGCCGTGAAGCCCGGATTACGACTGGATAACAGCTCAGCAAGTTACTGTGAAGCCTGGATTACGACCAGATAGCAGTGCGAGACACCATGAAGCCTAGATTCGACCAGATAGTGGTATATCATAAACACAAGCCGTGAAGCCCGGATTACGACCGGATAACAGCTCAACAAGTTATTATGAAGCCTGGATTACGACCAGATAGCAATACAAGTTTCTGTGAAGCATGGATTATGACCAGATAGCAGCCAAAGACACCACGAAGCCTGGATTACGAACAAATAGTGGTACATCTTTAATACAAGTTATGAAGCCCGGATTCGACCGGATAGTATCTTGATTTTTCCGAACACCATGAAGCCTGGATTCGACCAGATAATGGTATGAGACATCGTGAAGCCTGGATTACGACCAGATAGCGGTAAAAAGCACAGAAGCCTGGATTACGACCAGATAACAGTGATGGATACTATGAAGCTTGGAATACGACCGAATAGCAGTTTACCCGGCCAATTACTATGAAGCCCGGATTCGACCGGATATTAGTCGGCCCAAAAGTCAAATGGAAAGCCCGGATGCGACCGGATAACCACTTGATTTTCTTCTGAAGCCTGGATTACGACCAAATAAGAAGTAAGGTATTGTGAAGCCTGGATTCGACCAGATAACAGTACAAGACACCATGAAGCCTGGATTCGACCAGATAATGGTATAAAACATCGTGAAGCCTGGATTATGACCAGATAACGATAAAAGGACTGAAGCCTGGATTACGACCAGATAACAGTACAAGACACTGCGAAGCTTGGATTTCGACCAAATAGCAGTTTACCTGGACAATTACTAAGAAGCCCAAAGTCGACCGGATATTAGTGTGCCCAAAATTCAAGTTGAAGCCCGGATGCGACCGGATAACAACTTAGTTCCTTCCGAAGCCTGGATTATGACCAGATAAGAATTGAGAAATTGTGAAGCTTGGATTACGACCGGATAGCAAGTTTAATCTCATCTCCCCAGTAAGTCACTATAAAGTCTGGATTACGACCAGATAGCAGTCGGTCTTATCATTATGAAGCCTGGATTACGACCAGATAGTAGTTCATTTTCACCTCTTCGACTAAGAGACGATTCCCCAGTAGAATAATGGATTACTGAAGCTCCTAAAATTCTATTTCTCCCAAGACAGAGACCAGCATTCCCCAGCGTAGTCTTCCTCAACAGCAGGCATACAAGCTCTCGCTAAGGAATCTCTTATGCGATCGACACTCCTTCGGATGGCATCTTTAAGCCCATCTTCCGTCATCAATCTCCAAATGGCATCTATAAGCCCATTCCCGATATCACAAGACAAATACAACTTCATGTGAGCGCAAATTTCTGGGCACTCTAGTGTTCAATCATCTTCCACCTTCGGATCACGAAAGGCAGGCAAGCCAATATGCATCCTCAGGTTTAAGAAGATTGAACAGGGTCAGCTATTATACCCCAAAATTTGCCTTCCCATATTTCTCAAAACATTTCAAGAGAAAGTCTCAAGTTGCTCAAGGAAGTCCAAGGGTTGACCAGACAAGCTATCTCCTAAGGTAGTCTACCTCAAATTAGGGTTTCATGTTGCATCAAGATACTTGAGTCCAAGGGCTCCCAAATTCTCACTATTGTCCTAATATGTTCTCAAGATCATCCATGTCAAGTTTCAAGCCTTGTAGAGGAAGTTTGCTCAGCCAATTGCTCAAAAGCCAAAAAATTGACTGTGATAGGGCAAAAGTCAACTGTGGCCCACATACAGTCAAACTTCAAGATTTTTAGTCAACATTATCATTTTTAAGTATTACTCATTGTGATCGGTGGATCTGGAACTGACTGTTTAACGCTGGTTCGCGAAATGTCGCGGAAGCAAGAGTCGCCACCGTCTTTTATTTTCTCCAAATGGAAAGGACAAAAGCACAGAAAAATTCCTTAAAGAGATTGCTCTCGGTTCGGGAGGTAGGTTATAGAAAGGGAAGGTGTTAGCACCCTTTCTATCCATGGTTATCCATGGGCTCTTAGGTACTTGCTCAATGTGTTTTCAAAAAGGTTTGTTTGCTTTTCAATGTGGGTTTTAAAAGTTTCTTTGAAAATTTTCAGTTCGACTCGTACGTCAGAGTGTTTGAAAAATTTGCTTTGAAAGCTTTTGAAAAGTGTTGGTGTGAAAAGATTTCAGTTTGTTTTGAGATTAGAGCAAGTATCCTTGAGAACCTACCTACCCTAAGGAATTCGTCTGTGTAAATGTCCTTTAAAGTAGTGCCATCCCACCATTGAGAGGTAGGTAGCACCACCGTTGGAGGTGTTCGGGTCAATTCGAGGTTCGGGACATGGTGATCACCAGAGCAATGGGAAGACACCTTAGAAGCTACCCTCATGCCAGGTTCCCGGATCATGAGGACTTACTAAGACGTCCTCTACTCGACGATCACCTTTCGAAAGGCAAGGCAACAGTGAGGCGTACCCTAGGGGTGGTGTGTGATTCGTGTGTCGTTTTCAGTTATTTTGTTTTGTCATGTCATAGGTGATCTACGCGTTTGTTTTTATTTTTGTCATTCATTCTTGCATGCATTTATTAACAGTTAAAAAATATTTGCGGGAAAAATAAATCTAAAGCTATTACAACGGCGCGGGTCCACATCGCCAAAATTAAACCGGACCCGATTTGACGGAAAGATAAAGAAAGCAAAACAAAGTGCGAAAAGTTTAAGTTACAATGCTTCGGGACAGATACATAATTATTTAAGCGAAATAAAATAAATACGCAAATTAAATAAATTACGAACGAGGGCGTTGGACCCTTTTGCAAAATATTATTAATAAGGAATTAAAATTAAGAATTAAAAGAAAATGTTTTTTAGTATTTTTGTGTTTTTTGAGATTTAATAAAAAAAGAATTAATTAAAAACCAAAATGAAATGTTAAACCTAGTTCTAATTATTTTTAAGTTTATTATGAAAGTATTAAAATTTAACCTAAATACAACCCTAATTAGTTTACAAGTTTAATTATGAAAATAAATAAATCACTAATATTGTGGCAAAAAAAAAAGGAAAATTAAAAGGAATCAAAGTTATTAAACCTAATGCTATATTTTTGGATTTTAGTTATTAAGAAAATGTTGAAATTTTTAACTAAATGAAACCCTAATTTTTATGTACAATTTAATTATAAAAATAAATAAATAAATAATATTATGATAAAAGGAAAAATTAAAAAGGATAAAAATTAAGCCTAAATTCTATATTTTTTTATGTTTTATTATGAAAAGAATTAAGATAAACCTAATTAAACTAATATTTATTACATGTTAATTTATTTACAAGAAAATATCAAAATAAATAATCATTATATTTTTTATCCTTTTCTGAGTTTTTTAAGGTATTTTTTGTATTTGGTAAAAAAAACAATCAATTAAAGCAAAAAAAGAAAATATAATAGCAATTAAAAATAAAATAAGAAAAAATATGGAGAAGGCAAACCAGGGGGGGGTTCAGGCCCCAATTGTGAGGTATGGATCCAGTAATTTGGGCCCAATAAGCTTGAGATTCGTTGACTTTTCCAGGCTACGTGTGGGACCTTGGACTAAGGCTTATGGTACACCTCTGATCTATGCCCTTGATTTGATCTCCAGGACGCGTGGCTGGTTGATCTTTGAGGATGTATGGTGTGCCTTATCATAAGCGCTGCACATGAATGGCTAATGAAAAATAATATGAGAAATGTACAGACCTGGGACTCAAACCCAGGTCTTGGATGTGAACGCTTATCAACGCCTGCCAGCTGAGCTATGCAATCCGTTTGTTAAATGAATAAGCAACAAATATAATAAAAGAAAATAATGCGTTAGTGGGCTAAAACGCGCGAAATTCGAATCCTCCAATCAACACCGGCCACGAGTTCGTCTTCTTCACTTTTTCTGAAACATGAATGTATGGCAACGGTTTTCTGGGCGTGGCTTAAGGGATGTTTTAAGAAAATAGCGATTAGACCCTCAACGCTCATAAATTGAGCGCGAGGGTTCCATCATCTTCGTCTTCAAGCGCTGAGTCTAATGACACTGATCTGGAGTTCTAATTTTGCCTTGTTATGAAAGCCCCAAATCGAAAACCTGCAAACCCTAAAAAGCTACAATGGCATCTTTGTACATAACACAGGAAAACGCAATTAAATGTATCAGTTAGCTTTAGAATTGCAAGAGGAATAAGAATCCATGCAGAAAATGTTATGAAAATGCTTAAATTTAAGAATACGATTGTGAGTTTTTCACGACATATGCTGAGTTCTGTACACTGATTCCTTGCCTTTTGATGAGTGTTATGAATTGGAATATGATCAGTGAACCACAAGGAAGCTTTTGGAATCAATATTAGGACTCGAATCCACCTAGAACACTGATTTCAGTTTTGAGTTTTTATGGCAATTTTTCAAGTTTGCAAATTGGTCTCTAGCGCAGCATTTTGTGTGTGGGCATTAGGTTTTGACTCAGCACTTATGAAGGAAGGGAATTAGGTCATTAGCTGGCCTTGATCCATGCCCATGAGAGAATTAGTCTTAGGTCTTTCACCATTAACAGACTTTCCCTTTTTTAAGCAAAACCAAGACTTGGTGTATAACCTAACCCTAGCATGAGTTTGTGAGCTGGCACATGATATATGGAAGCTATTCCAATTCAAATGACACTATTCCATTGATTTTTAAATTTTATTTGAATTTTTAAAGATTTAAAATGAATTAAATTATCAAAAATTAAATAAAATAGAAAAATCAATGTTTGATCTTGAAATTAATCATGGGACACGTGTGTGCCATGAGAAGGCTGAATCAAGTGGAAGAAAGTGGGCCCTTTTGTCAAAAATGGAAGTTTCAAGGATAGTTGACTTTTGCCATTTCACAAAAATTTCCCAACTTCTACAAGGCATAACTTGCTCAATTTTTAATCTTTTCTTATGTTCTTGGAAATTTTGGAAAGGTCTTTGAGTCCTTTAACCAATGCCTTTGGTCCCATGTCATTTTGATTTTCCAATCTCAAATTATGGCCTTTGACTTAAAGTCCCTTTTTGTTGACTTTTGAAAATGACCTATAATGTTGAAATTGATAACTTTTTGTGAGAGCATTTCTTGGACTTGAAGTATGAAGATGAGTTGTAGGAAATGTCTTTCTCTTCAAAATGAGCTTTGGATGGAATTTTTCTGATAATCCATGTGAAAGTTATGCCCTGGTCAATTTCAGTTGACTTTTTCAGCTGTCCAAATAAGGAAACTTTTGCATCTTGATGATTTTCTGAGCCAAATTTTGAGAATCATGATCAAGCATTGATCAAATGATGTTTGTGGCTTCAAAATGATATGTTGACCAAAAATTTGAACTTTTGACTGTCAAATGACCATTTTGCCCCTACAGTTGATTGTAGTGCAATTTAGGGTTTTGACTGTGCAATTTTGAGCTGAATGCCTTGAAACTTGATATGAGGATGCTTGACCATATTTGTAGGCATGTGAGACTTGATTGGGCCTTTGAAAACTACCTTTTCTTGGTCAGAACACAAACCCTAGTTTTGACTGTATAGGAGACAGTTGGACTGTGCAAGCCTTGGGGGAGTTTTATGACTTGGCTTGGCAATTTCTTGAAGGATATGGGAGGGCAAATTTTGGGGTACAACAGTTGCCCCTGTTCAATCTTCTTAGACCTGAGGATGCAGATTGGCGGACGTGCCTTTCGTAATCCGAGGGTAGAAGATGATTGGACACTAGAGTGCCCAGAAATTTGCGCTCACATAGTGGCAGTGATGGTGGAATGGGCTTATAGATGCCATTTGGAGGTTTGATTGCGTAAGAGATTCCTTGGCGAGAACCTGCATACCTGCAAAACAGAAAATGAGTACCTGACACGTTGCAGGAGCTGATTTTTAGATGCCTGGTATAGATGTGTCCTGACTGGTTACAGGAGCTGAGTCTGGAGCTTCAAACGGCGATGAAAGAACCAGGGATGGTTACTACCTTAGCATGAATGGTAAGATAACCTTGGGCGACTTTAACTTCAACAACGCTCGTTGAGAAAAATCTTGGGTGTCTTTAATTTCAACAACGCTTGTTGAGAAAAATCTTGGGTGTCTTCTACTGGAATAAGAATCAAGGAGATCTTAGGGTCGATCTGACTGAACCAGAGAGGCCTTTGACTGGGTAAGAATCAGGAAAATCTTAGGGTCGATTTAACTGAACCGGACAAGGTCTTGCAATATCTTCAACTGGATAAGCATCAGGGAGATCTTAGGGTCGATCTGACTGAACCAAGAGAAGGTCTTGGAATATCTTCAACTGGATAAGCATCAGGGAGATCTTAGGGTCGATCTGACTGAACCAGAGAAGGTCTTGGAATATCTTCAACTGGATAAGCATCAGGGAGATCTTAGGGTCGATCTGACTGAACCAGAGAAGGTCTTGGAATATCTTCAACTGGATAAGCATCAGGGAGATCTTAGGGTCGATCTGACTGAACCAGAGAAGGTCTTGGAATATCTTCAACTGGAATAAGTGTCAGAACGTCGCCATATCTGGTTTACATCTGGACTATATCTGGAAGGAAATCTGGAAGCAGTATCAGAACGTCACCATATCTGGTTTACATCTGAAACTATATCTAGAAGGATATCTGGAAGCAGTATCAGAACGTCACCATATCTGGTTTACATCTGAAACTATATCTAGAAGGATATCTGGAAGCAGTATCAGAACGTCACCATATCTGGTTTACATCTGAAACTATATCTAGAAGGATATCTGGAAGCAGTATCAGAACGTCACCATATCTGGTTTACATCTGAAACTATATCTAGAAGGATATCTGGAAGCAGCATCAGAACGTCGCCATCTCTGGGTCATATCTGAAACTATATCTAGAAGGAACTCTGGAAGCAGCATCAGAACGTCACCATCATCTGGGTCATATCTGAAACTATATCTAGAAGGATATCTGGAAGCAGTATCAGAACGTCACCATCATCTGGATCATATCTGAAACTATATCTAGAAGGAAATCTGGAAGCAGTATCAGAACGTCACCATATATGGGTCATATCTGAAACTATATCTAGAAAGAATTGCGTTAGTTGATAGTAATCATTTTTGTATTGATCTTTTTCCTGAAAAGGCAAAACATAATTGTATGCAAAATCATGATGCATGAACTGTATGTCTTCAAAATTAATGAGATTCGTGCCATATGATGCATATACATGCTACAATGTACGAAGATATGATGTTTATGACTGTATTTTTGTCTAAGAAAATAAATCCTTGACGGGTGCCGGGAAGTCGTATCCTGGGCTGATGTTGAAGAATAGTTTTTTTTGCCTCCGCTGGGGATGATAGTTGCAAGTATACCGGTGGGAGAAGATAACTCCGTTGGGGAATAAACTTGGCAAATGACGGATTCTGCGGGGAGAAAAGATACTCTAGTGACCATGCTGAGAAGTAATACTCTGTGGGAAGAGAGATGCCTTGCTGAGTGTTAATAGTAACCTGCTGAGGATATCCTTGTTGTTGGAAGTGTCGATAGACTTCGCTGGGGATAGGAAGACTTTGTCGACGACGCTCTTTCCGTGGCTTTTGGCTGAGGATAACCCAGTTATATCCTGTTAAGGAAATAACTCTTTGAATAAAGCCGGGAGACGCGTTCGTGTTCTGCGAGGGGATAAGCTTCCAGAATCTACTGGGGATAAGCTTATTGCTTGGGGATATGGATTCCAATTTTTCTTGGGGAAACTGGATTGGACTCTCTCGGGGGAGTATTGAACTGTATTGGTTATGTTCTTCAACGGAACTTACCCTGATGCCTTGAAGGATAGAACAATCAGACTGCTTAGACCACTCTTCATTGCCCCTGTTTCTATGGGGGAGGAAGACCTATGAGGTGCTGATTGTTGTTGACGGGCGAACCTTCTTCTGGTAGGCAAGTGACAAGATGACAGGACATAGTCGTACGCTTTGATCCCTAACTTTTGCCTGGACCGCCCTTTCGGGTTTGCAGTCCACCGGGATATCCATTTTTTTGCTCAGGCCGCCTTTTCAGGTTTTCGACTTGCCGGGTGTACAGACTTTTTCTTTTCATCCCTTATTTTGCCCGAACCCTTTTGGTTCGCCGGGAAGCCCTTATTTTTGCCTAGGTGTGTCAACCTAGCGGGTCTTTGATTGTGCGTAGTATCTTTTCGACTATGTCCACGCTCTTAGAATGCAGGTAGGTGCCCCTGGCTGCTTGTGTTGCCATATTACCAGAAGGTGTCTGATCGTGCAAGATTCGTTGCTGGAGTGCCCCAAGTGACTCAGGCAGAGATTTGCCCCAGGCTTTTTGGCCTTTTGAGATATTCTCTGGATCTTGACTTAACTGCCCCAGATGGTAGACCATGATCATGCCGTGCCCCTTGATTGGAGATACTCTTGTTCATTAGACTTTCGTCATGCGAATTTCTATGTTGTTCAAACAAAAAGTCATATGCAAACAAAGTTATGTTAAAAATGCAAAGCTTATGTCTGTCTCGAAGATTTTGAAAATGCATTCTTTTTCATAAAACAAGTAAATGTTTGTAAAAACATGATGTCAACTCCGTATTTACCGTAGGCCTTAAGGAGTCAGGATACCTTTCGTAACAGTATGCTTTCAAACTAACCCATGCTTCAGCTAGGACTTTTAAGGGTTATAACGTGGCCTGGTTCACGGTTTAAGAAACAAAGGATAAAGGCTCAAATTATTTGTACCCACCCGCTCTTCGTGATGTTCTCCAAACCTAAACTCAGTTGATCATACGTTAGACCTTGTTTGAGTCTTTGCTCTGATTTTCTGGTGATGGATAACTTATTTTGAATAGGCAGTCATTCCTTTTTTGTCGAGGGTTTATAAGACCTCTTGTTTTTTTTTTATTTTGTTATCCCTGTTTTTTGCCTAACTGTTTCCTTTTTTGGAATTACAGTCAGCGGGATGCCCCAGTTTTGTAAGTCTTCTTCGTTGGCTTTGACTTTTTGGGCTTTTCATTTATGATTTTTTGTTGATAATGACTGCCTGTCCTTATGATTATTCAGAACCATCACTGTCTTTCTTCGTTTTGTAAGGATCTCTTTTTGGTGCCATTCGTTATGCACTCGGATCAACTGAGAGACTACCCTGCCCCAGGTTATGATTGAGGGTTTTGATTTTCGAAAATAAAAACTCCTAATTCTTTGGCTCAGAGGGGTTGACGAGGGATTATCATCCTTATAACTCCAGTGTTTAGGGATTGAAACAATGCATGTACCTCACCAGCGGGGTCTGTTCAAAAGCATAATGTAGCGATCGTGGTATCGTTTTCGTCATCCTCCCTCAAGAGGCTCAGAATTATTAACCAAGAGTTGATCATCAGAAAAAATATGAAAAGAAATTTGAATATAATGAAAACAATTGTATTAATTCCCAAAACAGACGTATGCGATGCATTAATAGAATAAAAGAGTTTGCTATGACAGTAATTGTTTGTATAAGCAAAGAAAAATACAACTCAAAAATTCAAATAAACAAAGGCTTCAACGATTGGGTAACGGAGCAGTGATTATGTTCGGAGTCTCTGGCACTTCAAACTGAATCTCTCCGGCGTCAATCATATCTTGGATTTTGTTCTTGAGAGGCCAGCAGTTGTCTGTAGTATGCCCCGGGCTATCAGAATGATACGCGCACCTATCATTGGGATGATAGTTGGGAGCAGAAGTGTTCGGATTCCGGAGAGGAGCCCTTAAGGTGATCAGCCCTGCCTTCAACATTTGTTGCAGTGCTTGATCCAGCGACATGTTGAGTTTGGTATACTGTCGTTTCTCCTTTCGCTGTTGCCCCTGTCCTTGTTGAGCAGGTCCAGGATTGGAGATCTGGATTGCCCCTACCTCATGACGACTCTTTTTACCGTGCACAGCATTGGATTCTTTCTTTCCCTGATGAGGCTTTTTATCATAAGGTGCAGCCTCTTGAATCTTCCCAGACCGGATACCAGCTTCTATTCGCTCTCCAGTCAAGATAAGATCTGTGAATCCAGCAGACGAATTCCCAATTAGGTGGTTGTAGAACGGACCAGACAGGGTCCCCAAGAACATATCAACAAGTTCCCGATCGGTCAGAGGTGGTTGTACCCTTCCAGCAAGATCCCTCCATTTCTGCGCATATTCTTTAAAACCTTCACTTGATCCTAACGACATACCCTGGAGTTGGGTACGCGTATGAGCAAGGTCGGCATTGTATTGATACTGCTTGTAGAAAGCAGTAGCCAACTCCTCCCAGTTACGAACCTTGGTCCCATCCAGCTGATAGAACCATTCGAGATGAGTCCCTGAAAGACTCTCCTGGAAGAAGTGGATCCATAAATTCTTATCCGCAGAGTACGGCTGCATTTTCCGAACATAGGACCTTAGATGCAGCTTGGGAAAAGACGCCCCGTCACACTTAGAGAAGGATGGTGCTTTGAACTTCCGAGGAATAATCACACCAGTTGACAAACCCAGATCTCCAAAATCCAGCCCAGGTACCTGTTGGATCTCCATAGCATTCAGCCTATCCTCCAACTGTTTGTACTTGTCTTCGGCAGGAGGGTATTGTTCGTTGTTGAAATCTGTCTCGTTGTCGGAGACCACTGGACTAGGCACCTCTCTCTCCTGGTGACTGCTTTCCCTCACAGATGGGGTAGTCCTCTCAGTTTCAGTCTGCGGTGTATTCCCAGATCTGCGCCTAGGGCTGAACAAGACAGTCCTCTTCTTCTTCTTGTCCTTCTTCAAGAGCAGAGCCTTCAGATCTTGTTGCCCCTGGGTCAAATTCATGATCAGCTCTTGGAACTGGGCGTTCTGAGCCTGGAGGTCCTTGATAGTCTGCTCGGCTGATGATTCAGGATTCATGACGATCGGCTGAAATAAACAGCGGAGAAGGGTAAGCAACTTGTCAAAGGGATACCTGCAATGCAATGAGATGTATGACATGCATGTAATGATTTCAAGGACCTCGCAGGGTAAACAGAGAAATTTGTTAGAATTGGAAACTGGCAACTTGATTGAAAGAACCTCCTGTTGTAGAGAGCCCTTCTTCAAGGGTCAAAGGCTCACCATATCCAGTGGGTCATAGCCCCTGACAACCTTGGCTAGAGGAAAATAAATCCTCTTTGCCCCTTGCTAGATGTTTGATTCATTATGGCCTGCATCACAAGCCCTTGAGATCCTTGAAATGGGTTAGGATGTATGCAATGGTATGATGTCATGCTATGCATGGGGGGATGTAGGTAAACCCTGTTATGAGTCCCAATTAAGGACTATAAACAGACCCTGCAAGAAATTCAGTATACTTTGTTATGAGTCCCAATTAAGGGCTATAAACAAAACCTACGAGAGATCTAGTACCCTGTTATGAATCCCATTAAGGACTATAAACAAAACCTGCAAGACTTAGTAACCCTGTTATGAGTCCCCAGTTAAGGACTATAAACAAGACCTGCAAGAAACAAGTGTCATGTAACAAGCACGCAGATAGTCAAGTACGAAGGCACACAAGTCACACAAAAGAGCCCTTAGAGTTTAGGCCAGCATGGGGTCTGGGTAGTACCCTCTTGAAGTTGGTGGGTTCAACCTGTCCTAATCAAAGTAACCGGGTTCTAAGGTTCCCAATATCACGGGATTACTTTCATTGTTCATCGTTTCGATTTAGCCACTGAACTGGCGACCGAAATATTCCAGGAAAGCAACCCTCAATTGAGTGTAGTATCGAGTATCAACCAACCTCGGACTGCACCAAAGTCAGTTATCTCACTACCCTAAAGAGGCCAAGATGGTTCAATTAAGGTTCCTAAGGTCTGTTGATGCTTCACGACACCACGCGGAGGCCCCGTACTCTCCTTGACTGAACTCAAAGGGTTACCGGTACACACCAAAGTGCCACATCAACGTAGCAGACTGCTTCAACCATGTCGGTATACCCCGCACAGTTCCCTCACAGCCTTGTTGCTACTTTCTAAGAAAGGTATCCCCCAGATCCGGGTTAGGATCTATAGAACTCCCAAGCAACCCACAATAATAAAGCAAGCAAAGAAGACAATTGAAAACATAGTTATGAGCTAGCCCTAAGGTACACCCCACTTTAAGTTTATCCCCAGCAGAGTCGCCAGTTCTGTGATCGGTGGATCTGGAACTGACTGTTTAACGCTGGTTCGCGAAATGTCGCGGAAGCAAGAGTCGCCACCGTCTTTTATTTTCTCCAAATGGAAAGGACAAAAGCACAGAAAAATTCCTTAAAGAGATTGCTCTCGGTTCGGGAGGTAGGTTATAGAAAGGGAAGGTGTTAGCACCCTTTCTATCCATGGTTATCCATGGGCTCTTAGGTACTTGCTCAATGTGTTTTCAAAAAGGTTTGTTTGCTTTTCAATGTGGGTTTTAAAAGTTTCTTTGAAAATTTTCAGTTCGACTCGTACGTCAGAGTGTTTGAAAAATTTGCTTTGAAAGCTTTTGAAAAGTGTTGGTGTGAAAAGATTTCAGTTTGTTTTGAGATTAGAGCAAGTATCCTTGAGAACCTACCTACCCTAAGGAATTCGTCTGTGTAAATGTCCTTTAAAGTAGTGCCATCCCACCATTGAGAGGTAGGTAGCACCACCGTTGGAGGTGTTCGGGTCAATTCGAGGTTCGGGACATGGTGATCACCAGAGCAATGGGAAGACACCTTAGAAGCTACCCTCATGCCAGGTTCCCGGATCATGAGGACTTACTAAGACGTCCTCTACTCGACGATCACCTTTCGAAAGGCAAGGCAACAGTGAGGCGTACCCTAGGGGTGGTGTGTGATTCGTGTGTCGTTTTCAGTTATTTTGTTTTGTCATGTCATAGGTGATCTACGCGTTTGTTTTTATTTTTGTCATTCATTCTTGCATGCATTTATTAACAGTTAAAAAATATTTGCGGGAAAAATAAATCTAAAGCTATTACAACGGCGCGGGTCCACATCGCCAAAATTAAACCGGACCCGATTTGACGGAAAGATAAAGAAAGCAAAACAAAGTGCGAAAAGTTTAAGTTACAATGCTTCAGGACAGATACATAATTATTTAAGCGAAATAAAATAAATACGCAAATTAAATAAATTACGAACGAGGGCGTTGGACCCTTTTGCAAAATATTTTTAATAAGGAATTAAAATTAAGAATTAAAAGAAAATGTTTTTTAGTATTTTTGTGTTTTTTGAGATTTAATAAAAAAAGAATTAATTAAAAACCAAAATGAAATGTTAAACCTAGTTCTAATTATTTTTAAGTTTATTATGAAAGTATTAAAATTTAACCTAAATGCAACCCTAATTAGTTTACAAGTTTAATTATGAAAATAAATAAATCACTAATATTGTGGCAAAAAAAAAGGAAAATTAAAAGGAATCAAAGTTATTAAACCTAATGCTATATTTTTGGATTTTAGTTATTAAGAAAATGTTGAAATTTTTAACTAAATGAAACCCTAATTTTTATGTACAATTTAATTATAAAAATAAATAAATAAATAATATTATGATAAAAGGAAAAATTAAAAAGGATAAAAATTAAGCCTAAATTCTATATTTTTTTATGTTTTATTATGAAAAGAATTAAGATAAACCTAATTAAACTAATATTTATTACATGTTAATTTATTTACAAGAAAATATCAAAATAAATAATCATTATATTTTTTATCCTTTTCTGAGTTTTTTAAGGTATTTTTTGTATTTGGTAAAAAAAACAATCAATTAAAGCAAAAAAAGAAAATATAATAGCAATTAAAAATAAAATAAGAAAAAATATGGAGAAGGCAAACCAGGGGGGGTTCAGGCCCCAATTGTGAGGTATGGATCCAGTAATTTGGGCCCAATAAGCTTGAGATTCGTTGACTTTTCTAGGCTACGTGTGGGACCTTGGACTAAGGCTTATGGTACACCTCTGATCTATGCCCTTGATTTGATCTCCAGGACGCGTGGCTGGTTGATCTTTGAGGATGTATGGTGTGCCTTATCATAAGCGCTGCACATGAATGGCTAATGAAAAATAATATGAGAAATGTACAGACCTGGGACTCGAACCCAGGTCTTGGATGTGAACGCTTATCAACGCCTGCCAGCTGAGCTATGCAATCCGTTTGTTAAATGAATAAGCAACAAATATAATAAAAGAAAATAATGCGTTAGTGGGCTAAAACGCGCGAAATTCGAATCCTCCAATCAACACCGGCCACGAGTTCGTCTTCTTCACTTTTTCTGAAACATGAATGTATGGCAACGGTTTTCTGGGCGTGGCTTAAGGGATGTTTTAAGAAAATAGCGATTAGACCCTCAACGCTCATAAATTGAGCGCGAGGGTTCCATCATCTTCGTCTTCAAGCGCTGAGTCTAATGACACTGATCTGGAGTTCTAATTTTGCCTTGTTATGAAAGCCCCAAATCGAAAACCTGCAAACCCTAAAAAGCTACAATGGCATCTTTGTACATAACACAGGAAAACGCAATTAAATGTATCAGTTAGCTTTAGAATTGCAAGAGGAATAAGAATCCATGCAGAAAATGTTATGAAAATGCTTAAATTTAAGAATACGATTGTGAGTTTTTCACGACATATGCTGAGTTCTGTACACTGATTCCTTGCCTTTTGATGAATGTTATGAATTGGAATATGATCAGTGAACCACAAGGAAGCTTTTGGAATCAATATTAGGACTTGAATCCACCTAGAACACTGATTTCAGTTTTAAGTTTTTATGGCAATTTTTCAAGTTTGCAAATTGGTCTCTAGCGCAGCATTTTGTGTGTGGGCATTAGGTTTTGACTCAGCACTTATGAAGGAAGGGAATTAGGTCATTAGCTGGCCTTGATCCATGCCCATGAGAGAATTAGTCTTAGGTCTTTCACCATTAACAAACTTTCCCTTTTTTAAGCAAAACCAAGACTTGGTGTATAACCTAACCCTAGCATGAGTTTGTGAGCTGGCACATGATATATGGAAGCTATTCCAATTCAAATGACACTATTCCATTGATTTTTAAATTTTATTTAAATTTTTAAAGATTTAAAATGAATTAAATTATCAAAAATTAAATAAAATAGAAAAATCAATGTTTGATCTTGAAATTAATCATGGGACACGTGTGTGGCATGACAAGGCTGAATCAAGTGGAAGAAAGTGGGCCCTTTTGTCAAAAATGGAAGTTTCAAGGATAGTTGACTTTTGCCATTTCACAAAAATTTCCCAACTTCTACAAGGCATAACTTGCTCAATTTTTAAGCTTTTCTCATGTTCTTGGAAATTTTGGAAAGGTCTTTGAGTCCTTTAACCAATGCCTTTGGTCCCATGTCATTTTGATTTTCCAATCTCAAATTATGGCCTTTGACTTAAAGTCCCTTTTTGTTGACTTTTGAAAATGACCTATAATGTTGAAATTGATAACTTTTTGTGAGAGCATTTCTTGGACTTGAAGTATGAAGATGAGTTGTAGGAAATGTCTTTCTCTTCAAAATGAGCTTTGGATGGAATTTTTCTGATAATCCATGTGAAAGTTATGCCCTGGTCAATTTCAGTTGACTTTTTCAGCTGTCCAAATAAGGAAACTTTTGCATCTTGATGATTTTCTGAGCCAAATTTTGAGAATCATGATCAAGCATTGATCAAATGATGTTTGTGGCTTCAAAATGATATGTTGACCAAAAATTTGAACTTTTGACTGTCAAATGACCATTTTGCCCCTACAGTTGATTGTAGTGCAATTTAGGGTTTTGACTGTGCAATTTTGAGCTGAATGCCTTGAAACTTGATATGAGGATGCTTGACCATATTTGTAGGCATGTGAGACTTGATTGGTCCTTTGAAAACTACCTTTTCTTGGTCAGAACACAAACCCTAGTTTTGACTGTATAGGAGACAGTTGGACTGTGCAACCCTTGGGGGAGTTTTATGACTTGGCTTGGCAATTTCTTGAAGGATATGGGAGGGCAAATTTTGGGGTACAACACTCATCATTTGATCAAGGGTTGATCATGATTCCTCAAGGATTGCTCACAATTCATCAAAACCCAAAAGTTGCTAAATTAGGGTTTTGTAGGAAAAGTCAACTCAACTTTGACCAAGCATAACTTTCTCATACTGTATGACAAATGACCCATCCAAAGCTCATTTTTAATAGGATGAAATTCTATACAATCCATATGCAGCTCCCAAATCTAAAATATGCACTCACAAGAAGTTATGGATTTGGACATTATAGGTCATTTTGAAAAGTCAACAAAAACACATTTTTTTGTCAAAGCTACATACATGAACATGGAAGACTCAATTGAGATGAGACAAAAAGGGTTGCTTATAGGACATCTTGAGCTTTCTAAAAGTCAAAGATCACCTTCAAAGAGTAAAAATTGAAGATGTTATGCATTGGTGAAGTTATGGGGCAATGTATCAGCGCGCCATGGTCATTTTGTTCCACGACATGATTCACCATGAGATTGAGGTATACGTTGACGACATGATTGCAAGGTCCCAAACTGAAGAAGAACATCTTGACCATCTCCAGAAGCTATTTGACAGGTTAAAGATGTACCAACTGAGGTTAAACCCGAACAAGTGCACCTTCGGGGTAAGATCTGGTAAGCTGTTGGGTTTCGTCGTTAGTGACAAAGGTATTCAAGTGGATCCTGCAAAGGTGAAGGCTATACAGGAAATGCCAGCTCCCCGAACGGAAAAGGAAGTCAGAGGCTTTTTGGGACGTCTGAACTACATTGCCCGATTCATTTCACACCTAACAGCTACTTATGAGCCAATCTTCAAGCTGCTGAAGAAAGATCAAGTGGTAAAATGGAATGATGAAAGTCAGGCCGCTTTCAAAAGGATCAAAGACTATCTCTAAGTGCAACTTATTCTGATGCCTCCAGTTGAAGGGAGACCTTTGATCTTATACTTGACAGTACTCGACAATTCGATGGGGTGTATGCTGGGGCAGCATGACGAGTCTGGCCGAAAAGAGCATGCTATTTACTACCTTAGCAAAAAGTTTACCGACTGTGAGACCCGATACTCACTGCTCAAGAAAACTTGCTGCGCTTTGGCATGGTCTGCTTGTCAGCTGAGACAGTATATGCTGACTCACACTACCCTGTTGATATCAAATATGGATCCAATCAAGTATATCTTCGAAAAGTCTGCCTTGTCCGGAAGAATAGCAAGATGGCAGATGATCTTAACCGAGTATGACATCCAATACACAACCCAAAAAGCAATCAAGGGGAGTGTGTTGGCAGATCATTTGGCACATCAGGCCGTGGATGATTACCAGTCTACGAATTTCAAGTTTCCGAATGAGAACATCATGTTAGTGACCGACTGTGAAAAACCTTGACCGGATGAAGGACCTGAGGAGGGATCCCGATGGTCTATGTGTTTTGATGGAGCTTCAAACGCATTGGGTAATGGCATTGGTGCCGTGATTATATCTCCTGAAGGCTGTCATACTCCGTTCACTGCCCGATTATGTTTTAACTGCACCAACAACAAGGCGGAGTATAAAGCGTGCATCATGGGCCTTCGAGTTGCTATTGACCTGAGGATTAAGTTCTTGAGTGTATTCGGAGATTCCGCTCTAGTGATCAGTCAGATCAAAGGCGAGTGGGATACTAAGTACCCAAATCTTATTCCTTACAAAGAGGATGTATTGACGTCGCTCCCACACTTCGAGGAGATAACCTTTGAACACTTCCCGAGAGAGGAGAATCAGCTGGTGAACGTGCTAGCTACTATGTCTTCTATGTTCAAGGTCTGGTGGGACAATGAAACTCCCCAGATTACCATCGAGAGGTTGGACGAACCCGCACATTGTTGTGATATCGAGACTGAAGAGGTAGCAGATAAACCCTGGTTTCACGAGGTAAAGAGGTATCTTGAGGCTCAAGAATACCCCGAGGGTGCATCCGTTAATGACAAGAAGTTTCTGAGGGGGTTCGCGGCGAAGTTCTTCATCAACAATGGCATTCTCTACAAGCGTAACCATGATTCAACCTTACTGCGATGTGTGGATAAGAGCGAGGCAGAAAAGATTATGGCAGAGTTACATGAAGGAACTTTAGGAACTCATTCCAGTGGACATACCATGGCAAAGAAAATCCTACGGGAAGGATATTATTGGTCCACCATGGAAGCCGATCGTTATCAACACTCTCGGACCTGTCATAAGTGCCAAGTTTATGCTGATAAGGTGCGTGTACCTCCAGATCCTTTGAATGTTTTGATGGCACCTTGGCCTTTTGCAATTTGGGGCATTGATATGATTGGTGAGATCAAACCTACTGCATCCAACGGGCATCGTTTCATCCTGGTAGTAATTGACTACTTTACAAAGTGGGTTGAGGCGGCTTCCTTTGCTACAGTAACCAAGAACGTCGTGGCGCGGTTTATCCGACACAATTTGATCTATCGATATGGTGTACTAGAGAGGATCATTACGAACAATGGTACAAATCTCAAAAATACGATGATCACCGAGCTCTGCAAGCAGTTTAAGATACAGCATCACAAATATTCTCCCTACCGGCCAAAGATGATTGGAGATGTTAAAGTGGCTAATAAGAACATTAAGAAGATTTTGCAGAAGATGACGGTGACATACAAAGATTGGCACGAGATGTTACCATTTGCTCTTCATGGGTACCGAACCTCAGCGCGGACTTCAACAAGGGAAACACCCTACTCTTTGGTGTATGGCATAGAAGCAGTCTTACTCATTGAGGTCCAGATACCCTCTCTTCTGATTATGAAGGATGTAGGTTTGAGCGAGGACGACTGGATCCAGACTCGGCTTGATCAGCTGAACTTAATCGACGAAAAGAGACTTACTGCTATTTGTCATGGTCAGACGTATCAAAAACGAATGATCAAGGCATTTAACAAGAAAGTCAGACGACAAGAGTATCAAGTTGGGGATCTGGTGATCAAACGCATCATACTGCCGCAAGGTGATCCCAGGGGCAAATGGACCCCTATGTATGAAGGGTCATTTGTGGTTAAGAACATTTTCTCAGGAGGAGCTATGATTCTAACCACTATGGATGGTGACGACCTTCCTCACCCCGTCAATGCAGACATAGTGAAAAAATATTATGCCTAATCAAAGACCCGCTTGTTGACTGGCCTAGGCAAAAATAAGGGCTTCCCGGCGAACCAAAAGGGTTCGGGCAAAAATAAGGGATGAAAATGAAAAATATGTACACCTGGAAAGTCGAAAACCTGAAAAGGCGGCTTGGGCAAAAAAGGGTATCCCGGTGGACTGAAAACCCGAAAGGGCGGTCCAGGCAAAAATTAGGGATCAAAGCGTAACACTATGTCTCATTGGATCATCTTGCAACCAGACTTCGGTATCAATTATCAAGCTCGGGTGGCGCCGATCAATCTGATCTACCTTCAACCAAGTAGCAAAGTGATGAGACGCTCGAAGATATAAAGGCAATAGAAGAGTAGGAACCCAGTGGGATCGTTCACATAACTGTTTTTCTTTGTTTTACACAAATTGTATAAATTCTGTTTGTTCGGCGGCGTTCTCTTACTAGGACGTCATCCTCTTTTACAAAAACGCCTATTTATAGGGCAACTTCAAAATCAATACAATTCATTTTCACAAAGAAGTTTCAAATTGTTTTTCTTTTCCTGTTTTGTTTTGCAAGAACATCCAATGGTTCATTTTTTATATATGCATTTGACAATAATTGTTGCTCATAAACATTAACATGCGAAACAAAAGACGATTACTCGTAATATCAAGAACAGGGGAAAATAAGAAATGTCTAAGCCTTACGATTGCTTTGTCCACCAGGTATAGGGATAGACCTAGCTGGAGAATATGACTAAAGGTACATTCACTCCCCACAGAGAAAAAGGTATCTAAGAACGGTGATTCTCCCCAAGCAGAGTTTATCTATCATCATCACTAGAAGATTATCCCCAGTGGAGTTTATTTCTTCCACAAGCAGAAACTCAACCCCCAACAGCTTTCATTATCGCCAGCAGGGGTAATTTATCCCCAGTCGAGGTTATTCCTCCAAATCAACAGATCCTCTAGCAGAGCATCACTTCTCCACAGAGTCATTTTCTCGTCAGTTTATTCTACAGCAGGATTATTCTCACAACCATCTTCGGTCATTATCCTCAGCGAGAACGAAGAATTCAACTCTTTTCTCCAGCAGCAATCCAGAATTTATTTTCCCCAGCTAGAGATTATCATAAAAACATTACATGTCCATACATCTTGACATGCGCATACGCATCATACAACCCAATCTCATTTATTTTGAAAACATCATTGCTCGATGCATAGCATGCATTACATACGACTAACTCTTTACCTTTCAGGAAAAAGATACAATCAATTTCTCACTAAGTTCAAGCTATGAAGCCCGGATCCGACCGGATAGTATCTTGATTTCTACATTATATTGTGAAGCCCGGATAACAGTATCAAACACCGCGAAGCCTGGATTCGACTAGATAGTGGTTCATCTCTAAGCTATGAAGCCCAGATTCGACCGGATAATAATTTAATCCCCATCAAGCCGTGAAGCCCGGATTACGACTGGATAACAGCTCAGCAAGTTACTGTGAAGCCTGGATTACGACCAGATAGCAGTGCGAGACACCATGAAGCCTAGATTCGACCAGATAGTGGTATATCATAAACACAAGCCGTGAAGCCCGGATTACGACCGGATAACAGCTCAACAAGTTATTATGAAGCCTGGATTACGACCAGATAGCAATACAAGTTTCTGTGAAGCATGGATTATGACCAGATAGCAGCCAAAGACACCACGAAGCCTGGATTACGAACAAATAGTGGTACATCTTTAATACAAGTTATGAAGCCCGGATTCGACCGGATAGTATCTTGATTTTTCCGAACACCATGAAGCCTGGATTCGACCAGATAATGGTATGAGACATCGTGAAGCCTGGATTACGACCAGATAGCGGTAAAAAGTACAGAAGCCTGGATTACGACCAGATAACAGTGATGGATACTATGAAGCTTGGAATACGACCGAATAGCAGTTTACCCGGCCAATTACTATGAAGCCCGGATTCGACCGGATATTAGTCGGCCCAAAAGTCAAATGGAAAGCCCGGATGCGACCGGATAACCACTTGATTTTCTTCTGAAGCCTGGATTACGACCAAATAAGAAGTAAGGTATTGTGAAGCCTGGATTCGACCAGATAACAGTACAAGACACCATGAAGCCTGGATTCGACCAGATAATGGTATAAAACATCGTGAAGCCTGGATTATGACCAGATAACGATAAAAGGACTGAAGCCTGGATTACGACCAGATAACAGTACAAGACACTGCGAAGCTTGGATTTCGACCAAATAGCAGTTTACCTGGACAATTACTAAGAAGCCCAAAGTCGACCGGATATTAGTGTGCCCAAAATTCAAGTTGAAGCCCGGATGCGACCGGATAACAACTTAGTTCCTTCCGAAGCCTGGATTATGACCAGATAAGAATTGAGAAATTGTGAAGCTTGGATTACGACCGGATAGCAAGTTTAATCTCATCTCCCCAGTAAGTCACTATAAAGTCTGGATTACGACCAGATAGCAGTCGGTCTTATCATTATGAAGCCTGGATTACGACCAGATAGTATTTCATTTTCACCTCTTCGATTAAGAGACGATTCCCCAGTAGAATAATGGATTACTGAAGCTCCTAAAATTCTATTTCTCCCAAGACAGAGACCAGCATTCCCCAGCGTAGTCTTCCTCAACAGCAGGCATACAAGCTCTCACTAAGGAATCTCTTATGCGATCGACACTCCTTCGGATGGCATCTTTAAGCCCATCTTCCGTCATCAATCTCCAAATGGCATCTATAAGCCCATTCCCGATATCACAAGACAAATAAAACTTCATGTGAGCGCAAATTTCTGGGCACTCTAGTGTTCAATCATCTTCCACCTTCGGATCACGAAAGGCAGGCAAGCCAATATGCATCCTCAGGTTTAAGAAGATTGAACAGGGTCAGCTATTATACCCCAAAATTTGCCTTCCCATATTTCTCAAAACATTTCAAGAGAAAGTCTCAAGTTGCTCAAGGAAGTCCAAGGGTTGACCAGACAAGCTCTCTCCTAAGGTAGTCTACCTCAAATTAGGGTTTCATGTTGCATCAAGATACTTGAGTCCAAGGGCTCCCAAATTCTCACTATTGTCCTAATATGTTCTCAAGATCATCCATGTCAAGTTTCAAGCCTTGTAGAGGAAGTTTGCTCAGCCAATTGCTCAAAAGCCAAAAAATTGACTGTGATAGGGCAAAAGTCAACTGTGGCCCACATACAGTCAAACTTCAAGATTTTTAGTCAACATTATCATTTTTAAGTATTACTCATTGTGATCGGTGGATCTGGAACTGACTGTTTAACGCTGGTTCGCGAAATGTCGCGGAAGCAAGAGTCGCCACCGTCTTTTATTTTCTCCAAATGGAAAGGACAAAAGCACAGAAAAATTCCTTAAAGAGATTGCTCTCGGTTCGGGAGGTAGGTTATAGAAAGGGAAGGTGTTAGCACCCTTTCTATCCATGGTTATCCATGGGCTCTTAGGTACTTGCTCAATGTGTTTTCAAAAAGGTTTGTTTGCTTTTCAATGTGGGTTTTAAAAGTTTCTTTGAAAATTTTCAGTTCGACTCGTACGTCAGAGTGTTTGAAAAATTTGCTTTGAAAGCTTTTGAAAAGTGTTGGTGTGAAAAGATTTCAGTTTGTTTTGAGATTAGAACAAGTATCCTTGAGAACCTACCTACCCTAAGGAATTCGTCTGTGTAAATGTCCTTTAAAGTAGTGCCATCCCACCATTGAGAGGTAGGTAGCACCACCGTTGGAGGTGTTCGGGTCAATTCGAGGTTCGGGACATGGTGATCACCAGAGCAATGGGAAGACACCTTAGAAGCTACCCTCATGCCAGGTTCCCGGATCATGAGGACTTACTAAGACGTCCTCTACTCGACGATCACCTTTCGAAAGGCAAGGCAACAGTGAGGCGTACCCTAGGGGTGGTGTGTGATTCGTGTGTCGTTTTCAGTTATTTTGTTTTGTCATGTCATAGGTGATCTACGCGTTTGTTTTTATTTTTGTCATTCATTCTTGCATGCATTTATTAACAGTTAAAAAATATTTGCGGGAAAAATAAATCTAAAGCTATTACAACGGCGCGGGTCCACATCGCCAAAATTAAACCGGACCCGATTTGACGGAAAGATAAAGAAAGCAAAACAAAGTGCGAAAAGTTTAAGTTACAATGCTTCGGGACAGATACATAATTATTTAAGCGAAATAAAATAAATACGCAAATTAAATAAATTACGAACGAGGGCGTTGGACCCTTTTGCAAAATATTATTAATAAGGAATTAAAATTAAGAATTAAAAGAAAATGTTTTTTAGTATTTTTGTGTTTTTTGAGATTTAATAAAAAAAGAATTAATTAAAAACCAAAATGAAATGTTAAACCTAG
Source organism: Vicia faba (assembly GCA_948472305.1). Lineage (NCBI taxonomy): Eukaryota > Viridiplantae > Streptophyta > Magnoliopsida > Fabales > Fabaceae > Vicia > Vicia faba. Next base: position 1,471,173,057 of record OX451741.1, read on the forward strand.
TTCTAATTATTTTTAAGTTTATTATGAAAGTATTAAAATTTAACCTAAATGCAACCCTAATTAGTTTACAAGTTTAATTATGAAAATAAATAAATCACTAATATTGTGGCAAAAAAAAAGGAAAATTAAAAGGAATCAAAGTTATTAAACCTAATGCTATATTTTTGGATTTTAGTTATTAAGAAAATGTTGAAATTTTTAACTAAATGAAACCCTAATTTTTATGTACAATTTAATTATAAAAATAAATAAATAAATAATATTATGATAAAAGGAAAAATTAAAAAGGATAAAAATTAAGCCTAAATTCTATATTTTTTTATGTTTTATTATGAAAAGAATTAAGATAAACCTAATTAAACTAATATTTATTACATGTTAATTTATTTACAAGAAAATATCAAAATAAATAATCATTATATTTTTTATCCTTTTCTGAGTTTTTTAAGGTATTTTTTGTATTTGGTAAAAAAAACAATCAATTAAAGCAAAAAAAGAAAATATAATAGCAATTAAAAATAAAATAAGAAAAAATATGGAGAAGGCAAACCAGGGGGGGTTCAGGCCCCAATTGTGAGGTATGGATCCAGTAATTTGGGCCCAATAAGCTTGAGATTCGTTGACTTTTCTAGGCTACGTGTGGGACCTTGGACTAAGGCTTATGGTACACCTCTGATCTATGCCCTTGATTTGATCTCCAGGACGCGTGGCTGGTTGATCTTTGAGGATGTATGGTGTGCCTTATCATAAGCGCTGCACATGAATGGCTAATGAAAAATAATATGAGAAATGTACAGACCTGGGACTCGAACCCAGGTCTTGGATGTGAACGCTTATCAACGCCTGCCAGCTGAGCTATGCAATCCGTTTGTTAAATGAATAAGCAACAAATATAATAAAAGAAAATAATGCGTTAGTGGGCTAAAACGCGCGAAATTCGAATCCTCCAATCAACACCGGCCACGAGTTCGTCTTCTTCACTTTTTCTGAAACATGAATGTATGGCAACGGTTTTCTGGGCGTGGCTTAAGGGATGTTTTAAGAAAATAGCGATTAGACCCTCAACGCTCATAAATTGAGCGCGAGGGTTCCATCATCTTCGTCTTCAAGCGCTGAGTCTAATGACACTGATCTGGAGTTCTAATTTTGCCTTGTTATGAAAGCCCCAAATCAAAAACCTGCAAACCCTAAAAAGCTACAATGGCATCTTTGTACATAACACAGGAAAACGCAATTAAATGTATCAGTTAGCTTTAGAATTGCAAGAGGAATAAGAATCCATGCAGAAAATGTTATGAAAATGCTTAAATTTAAGAATACGATTGTGAGTTTTTCACGACATATGCTGAGTTCTGTACACTGATTCCTTGCCTTTTGATGAGTGTTATGAATTGGAATATGATCAGTGAACCACAACGAAGCTTTTGGAATCAATATTAGGACTTGAATCCACCTAGAACACTGATTTCAGTTTTAAGTTTTTATGGCAATTTTTCAAGTTTGCAAATTGGTCTCTAGCGCAGCATTTTGTGTGTGGGCATTAGGTTTTGACTCAGCACTTATGAAGGAAGGGAATTAGGTCATTAGCTGGCCTTGATCCATGCCCATGAGAGAATTAGTCTTAGGTCTTTCACCATTAACAAACTTTCCCTTTTTTAAGCAAAACCAAGACTTGGTGTATAACCTAACCCTAGCATGAGTTTGTGAGCTGGCACATGATATATGGAAGCTATTCCAATTCAAATGACACTATTCCATTGATTTTTAAATTTTATTTAAATTTTTAAAGATTTAAAATGAATTAAATTATCAAAAATTAAATAAAATAGAAAAATCAATGTTTGATCTTGAAATTAATCATGGGACACGTGTGTGGCATGACAAGGCTGAATCAAGTGGAAGAAAGTGGGCCCTTTTGTCAAAAATGGAAGTTTCAAGGATAGTTGACTTTTGCCATTTCACAAAAATTTCCCAACTTCTACAAGGCATAACTTGCCCAATTTTTAAGCTTTGCTCATTTTCTTGGACATTTTGGAAAGGTCTTTGAGTCCTTTAACCAATGCCTTTGGTCCCATGTCATTTTGATTTTCCAATCTCAAATTATGGCCTTTGACTTAAAGTCCCTTTTTGTTGACTTTTGAAAATGACCTATAATGTTGAAATTGATAACTTTTTGTGAGAGCATTTCTTGGACTTGAAGTATGAAGATGCGTTGTAGGAAATGTCTTTCTCTTCAAAATGAGCTTTGGATGGAATTTTTCTGATAATCCATGTGAAAGTTATGCCCTGGTCAATTTCAGTTGACTTTTTCAGCTGTCCAAATAAGGAAACTTTTGCATCTTGATGATTTTCTGAGCCAAATTTTGAGAATCATGATCAAGCATTGATCAAATGATGTTTGTGGCTTCAAAATGATATGTTGACCAAAAATTTGAACTTTTGACTGTCAAATGACCATTTTGCCCCTACAGTTGATTGTAGTGCAATTTAGGGTTTTGACTGTGCAATTTTGAGCTGAATGCCTTGAAACTTGATATGAGGATGCTTGACCATATTTGTAGGCATGTGAGACTTGATTGGGCCTTTGAAAACTACCTTTTCTTGGTCAGAACACAAACCCTAGTTTTGACTGTATAGGAGACAGTTGGACTGTGCAACCCTTGGGGGAGTTTTATGACTTGGCTTGGCAATTTCTTGAAGGATATGGGAGGGCAAATTTTGGGGTACAACACTCATCATTTGATCAAGGGTTGATCATGATTCCTCAAGGATTGCTCACAATTCATCAAAACCCAAAAGTTGCTAAATTAGGGTTTTGTAGGAAAAGTCAACTCAACTTTGACCAAGCATAACTTTCTCATACTGTATGACAAATGACCCATCCAAAGCTCATTTTTAATAGGATGAAATTCTATACAATCCATATGCAGCTCCCAAATCTAAAATATGCACTCACAAGAAGTTATGGATTTGGACATTATAGGTCATTTTGAAAAGTCAACAAAAACACATTTTTTTGTCAAAGCTACATACATGAACATGGAAGACTCAATTGAGATGAGACCAAAAGGGTTGCTTATAGGACATCTTGAGCTTTCTAAAAGTCCAAGATCACCTTCAAAGAGTAAAAATTGAAGATGTTATGCATTGGTGAAGTTGACCCTTTTTGCAAAACTGTCAAAAGTCAAAAGTGCCTCAAATTGCAATTTTTGCTAAATGGGCCTAACTTTTTGCACTTGTTTTGAGTTTTTAGCATGTTCCACGAGCTCTAGCTCTTCCCATTTGTCTTCATCTTATTTTTGCTATTTATTTTGATTTTTTATTTCAATTAAATCATTTTATATCAAAATAAATCATGAAAAATCCAAATCATTCAAACTTGAAGATCTTGTGCACATTTCAGGTCCCATATACAGCTAGCAAGTGAATCAATTCGTGCAAGGCATAGGTGGGCACAAAAAGATTGATTTTGGCCTATTTTGGAAGAAATTTTATGGAAATCAAATCAAGATCACAAATCATAATTGGCAAAGATTGAGATCATATTTGTAAACCTAATTCATCCCTTGGTATATAGGGGACAAATGCAGACCAAAAGAACAGGGTTTTTGAGGCGTGAAAAGGCAGAACCAAACTTGGAAAAATTCAAAGAAAGTGGTGATCCGATTTCACACTTCCAGATGTTTTTCAAGACTCATAGGCCATCCCATTCACTTCCTGGGATTGCAAGCAAGCTGTACCAACCAAGAACAAGCATTTTCCAACGCTAAAACTCACTGTAAGTGATCCACGACCATGGATTTTTCTTGAAATCGAATCACATGATTGTAGCACTTATAGCATGAAATACTTACATATTCTTGTTCCTTGAGGCATTTGCAAACTACTTATAACAATTAATTACATTTTTATTGGCTATACTGGAATCCACCATTGCTAGGTTTTGTTGTCTCAATTTAGGATCTTTGTGTACAGGTGAAATTGGTCCACGAAAGGGACACTATGATGCTCAGTAGGCCAAGGCGATTCGATTCATGGCATTAGATTTCATTTTTTATGCATGTGTGTGATTTTGAGATATGCAGGGTTTCTAGCTATGGACATTTGTCCGTAGGTAAAAGTCTCTGACTTTTACCAACGGAGAGAGGACAGGGACGATAGCGTGGCAGCCCATGATTGCTCCGTTTGAAATTTCAGACGCAGGAATTTAGCAAAGTTGTGTTTTTTTTATAATATTTATTTGTTCCTTTGTATACAACAAACACGCACAGCTCAGTTGGCATGAAGGTGAGTGGAAAAGGCTTTGGGACCTGGGTTCGAATCCCAGGTCCCCCTATTATTTCATATTATTTTCATTCAGATGATCTGGCGTGCACACAAGGCAGGGAGATCACCGTGTACCCTCAAGATTCAACCTTTGGATTTCCAGAAGGCCAAATCTGAAGGCCATCGTATGGAGGACTATGATACACCCCAGTCAATGCACAGTATGGAATCCAGGAAGTCAACATGGGTCAGATTTTTGGGCCTAAGAGCTTGCTATTCCCACCCCTCCAAAATTGCTGATTTTAGGCCCAATATCTCTTTTTCTCTTTTCTTTTATAATTTATTTCATTTAATTTATTTAAATTATTTTTACTAACAAAAATTAATTCCTTTTTTTAATAACTCATAAAATCATTTTTTCATCAAAATTAGATTTAGGTTTTTTTTATAAAAATTAATTTAATTAGTTTATTTAATTTATTAGGTAATTTTAATTCCTTTTGTAAATAAACTAAAAAACAATTAGAAAATTAGGGTTTAGTTTAATTTAATTTCTGTTTTCTTTTTTTACTTAAAAATAACTATAAACAAAAAAAATTGGTCAAATTCAATATTTTTCTTAATTTAATTTAAATTAGCAATTAGGTTCATATTTAATTTAAAGCCTTATTTTTTTAAAATAATCAAAAACAATCAAAAATAATTTTTCTATCAATTAGGTTAGACGGGGTCAAAATCCTAATTTCCTTTCGTTCTCTATTCGCGCGCGCTTTATTTATTTTTACCATATTGATGTAATTGCTCATGGGATGTAATAGATTAATTAGGACTTTTTCGTTCATTTATCGTTTTTTTTTATGTGTAATTTTTGGCTATGTAATTAATACCCGAAGCCTTGTAATAGCCTAGCTTTACTTCCCGCACTTTAAATTCCGCAAATATTAACTGTTAGATGTATGGTAATAGGGATGCATGACAAGAATGTATGTAAAATTTAAAACGGTTAGAAAACCCTAAATGTGCAAAGATAAATAACTTGAAATTGAATCACTCGCACATGCGCACTCCTAGGGTATACTCCCCACTTCGGTTGCCTTCGGTAAACGGTCATTAAGTATAGGATATTTTAGTGGTCGCTCTCTTGTCTAAACAAAGATCAAAGTCCCGCTCAGAAATGTTGCCTCGGAAAGGTTGCCTCGGAAATGTTGCCTCGAATATTGATCTTAAGACATTAGAGTTATTACTAAGACGTCCTAACATTGCTTTAGTGATCGTACGTCCCTTTCGAATTGACCCTTAAAACTCCAACGACGGTGCTACCTACTCACTAATAGTAGGATAGCACTGTCTAAAGGAAACCAGAATAGAAACATTCTCTTTTTCAAGTAGGTAGATTAGTTCTTAAGTACTTGCTCAAACAAAACAAACTTTTCCACACTTACACTCTTTTCAAACAAAGTTTTCAAAACGACTTCGTAACACTCTTAAAGACAGAAGCAAGGGTTAAATCGAAGTAAAACAAAAACTTTTCAAAACACACAAACATAGAAGCAATTTTAAAATGATGAGCAACTACCTAAGAGCCTGTAGATAACTACAGATAGAAAGGGTGCTAATACCTTCCCTTTCTATAATCTGGGTACTCAAAATCTCGAAAAAGGGAATTTTTATGTGCTTTTTTCCTTTCCTGTTGGATAAAATAAAAGTTGGTGGCGACTCTTGCTTACCGCGACATTTTTCAAACACAAACGCAAAACGCAAACCAGCATTTCAAAACAATCCGGTTCTGGCCACCGTATCACAGAACTGGCAACTCTGCTGGGGAATTAATAAGTGGGGTATACCTTAGGATTAGTTCATCATCATTGCTTATATTGTTTGATTTGTTTGCTTTACCTTTGAGGGTTTTGTATTGGGAGTTACTATAGATCCTAACACAGATCTAAAGGACACCTATTAGGTAAGTAGCAATAAACTGTGAAGGAAATGTACAGTGTAGACCAATACGGTTGAAGTAGTAGCTACGTTGATGTGGCACATTAGTTGGTACCGGTATCCCTTGTGGAGAAACGAGGATAATATAGGGGTGCTATATGGGTCGTTAAGCATCAACTGACCTTAGAACCTATAATTGACCAACTTGGCCATAGGAAGTAGTGAGATAGCCGGTCTCGGTGTAAAGCTGGGTACTGGTTGATACTCGATGCTACACTCATTGAGACCATACTCTCGAGATAGATCCGGCTGCAAGAAAAGATTGTGTGAGCTGAAACCATGACCGATGGAGGATGGTCAGTGATATTGAGAACCTCTAGAACCCGATTACTATTATTAGGATAGGTTGAAACCAACTGAACTTCAAGAGGGTAATACCTAGACCCCATGCAAGCCTGAAACTTAAGGGCTATTGTGTGACTTGTTTGGCTTTACCATGTCTGTTATTTGTTATACTTGTTGTGTGTTTTATCATGACATCATGCATCATAACATAGCATGCATACTTCATTAGACTAACCATTTCAGAGACCAAGGGGATTTATCTTTGTTCTGTTTTGCAGATCATGACTTCTATGCGCAGAAACACCATCTGAGTTAACTTTGTGCAAATACCTGCTTAACTCAAATATTTAGCCTCGAGAGTTTCTGATACCTCTTCATTCATTAGAAGACATGGTCAGCTTCTTAGTTTGGTTACCTTCAAGTTTAATGAGCAAATGATGAGTGTGTTGTTCCAGTTCTTCGATCCAGTGCATCATTGTTTCACTTTCCCGGATTATCAGCTAGTTCCCACTTTGGAAGAGTTTTCTCATTTGTTGGGTATATCCATCCTCGAGAAGATGCCTTTCACAGGTTAGAAGAGACTCCTAGGCCAGAAGACATTGATTCAGCTTTACACTTGAAAAAGGCTGATGTAGTGTCTAATTGGGAGACAGGAAGCGGGGTTAAAGGTTTCTTAGCCAAGTTTCTGATAGATCAAGCTCAGCTATTCTGGGACAGTTTGGACTTTCAGGCTTTCGAAGACATCTTGGCTCTCCTTATCTATGGGTTGGTTCTCTTTCTGAATCCATATTCCTTCATAGATGTGAATGCAGTTAAGATCTTCCTGTCTCGCCATCCAGTACCTACTCTTTTTGGGTGATATTCTGCATGCCCTCTATACTCGTACGGTGCGTAGAAGAGGGACCCTCATGTGTTGCATGCCGCTGTTGGCGAGGTGATTTATTTCGCACCTCCCCAAATTTGTATTGAAGACTGAGGAAGGATTAGAATGGTCTTACAGGATAATGTCCCTCGCCCATACAGACATTCTTTGGAGTTCTAAGGATATGGAAGGTGTTGCTACCATTGATCGATGTGGGGAGTACCCTAATGTCTCGTTGCTTGGAATTAGAGGGGGAATAACCTACAGTCCTTGTTTGGCTTTATGACAGTTTGGTCGTGCTCGTAGAGACGGTCCTTATGAGCTACTTCATACAGATATTGTCTTTGACTATAAGGAGGATGTTAAAGAGCATCGTCGAAGGTTTATACGAGCCTGGGGCATGGTGAACAGGTCCGACCCTCAAGGGCTAGGACCAAAGACTTCTCTCCATATGCAACCCTTCCTCCAATGGGTCCGAGCTCGAGCTCAGAAGCTTGGGATGCCTTATGAAGCTATGCTTCCAGTGATTGTAGAGCATACTAATGAAGAAGGTGTTCCTTATACAGTCCTTTGTCCTTACATGCCTACTGATCTTGGGGCATTGAAGAGATCCTAGATTCAGCTAAAGAAGGAGCGGGATACCTACAGGGAGAAGTATCATGAGCAAGAGAGGAAGATCTTGAATCTCACGAGGCAACTTGAGAATGAAAGGATGATCAACGACTACGTCAGCACGAAGGGAAAGCGGCCATGGGATTTCTGATTTTTGCTTATTTCTAGTTTAGATTTATTTTCAGTTTATTTCTTTTGTACCGCCTTAAAGGCATTGTTAAACATTTTACAAGTTTGAATCTAATAAAGTTTGTTTATTTCTTGGTTTACAAATTTAAATCTCCCAAAGTCTTTGAAATCATTTCATACGCATTCCATTATCATGCACCTCATCACAGGTATCATTACAGGTTTCTCATCTTCTTTGTTGTTTATTTCAGCATAGAATGTCTTCTGAAATACCTATCGATCAAACCATCAAGGCTCTTCAAGCACAGAATGCTCAATTCAAAGAGATGTTCCTGAACTTGGCTAAAGGGCAGGAAGATTTGAAGACTCTCATCATGAAGGAGAAGAAAAAGAAGAAGAAGAAAGGTGGTTCTTCTGAATATGGGTCAAAGATTCGGAAATAGGTTGCAACAGGAAGTTGATTTGTCTCATTCATCTAAAGGAGGAGAGAATCAAGAGGAAGAAAAGAGGCCTAGTCCTGTAGTCTCTGATAATGACACTGATTTTGATGAAGAACAGTATCCTCCTGCCGAGGATAGGTACAAGCAACTCGAAGACCGGCTGAGTGCAATGGAGATTCAGAAGATACCTGGTTTGGACTTCGGAGATCTGGGACTAGCATCTGGGGTGGTGATCCCTCACAAGTTTAAAGCTCCTGTCTTTGCTAAGTACGATGGAGTATCTTGTCCAAAGCTTCATCTCTGCTCATACGTCAGAAAAATCCAACCCTACATTGCTGATAGAAATCTGTGGGTTCATTTCTTTCAAGATAGCCTGTCAGGGACTCAGCTTGAATGGTTTTATCAATTGGAAGGAGCTAATGTCCGCAACTGGGAGGACCTTGTTGCTTCTTTTTACAAGCAATACCAGTATAACGCCGACCTTGCTCCCACGCGTACTCAGCTTCAGGGTATGTCTATGGGTATAGGTGAAGGCTTTAAGGACTATTCTCAGAAGTGGAGTGATCTGGCTGGAAGAGTCCAACCCCCTCTGTCTGATAGGGAGTTGGTGGATATGTTTCTTGGGACTTTATCTGGTCCATTTTTTAATCATTTGATCGGTAGTTTGTCATCAGGGTTTACTGAATTAATTTTGACTGGGGAGAGGGTAGAAGCTGGTATCAGGAGTGGAAAGATACAGAAAGGTGCTTCATCAAGTACAAAGAATAAGCCTTTCAAGAAAGAAGCTAGTGCAGTTTACAGCTCAAGGAGCCAAAATCGACCTGAACGCCGCCAAGCAGTAAATGCGGTAGTAATATCAAGACCCACCGTTGCCCCACAACTCAACAATCAGCAAAGAGTAGAGAGACCGCAAAGACAGTATACTCGGCTCAGTATGATCTTATCTCAAATTCTGTCGCAATTGTTGAAGACTAACCTGGTAACTCTGAGGGAGGCCCCGAAGAACCCCAGCACCACATCTATGCTATATAATCCGAACCCCCTCTACGCCTATCACTCCGATAGCCCAGGGCATGATACAAACAAATGCTGAGCCTTGAGGAATAAGGTGCAAGATTTGATTGAAGCTAAAGAAATCGAGTTTGACGCTCCGGAAAAGCCCAACGTCATAACTTGACCCCTACCCAAGCATGATCAGGGAGTGAATGCAATTGAGGATGATGAATAAGAGTCATATATCGACAGCTGGATCTACCCGACTACCAATGATGGATTGAACAATTGGACGATGAAGGACTTCGTGCCCATTTCTTTTATTACACAGTAATAGACTTTTATTTTGAAATTTGTAACAGACAGTTTAAAACTTTACGGCCCAGTGCCTTGCCCGAGGCACCTGGGATTTGTTTGTGAGGGCTTATTATTTGTCATTTTCATATATCATCAATAAAGCATTGGACGTCTTCTTGCATTACAAATTTTGCGCTCCTTGTTTTTCTTTTCTATCTTGCACTTTATCAAAAACAGCTAGTGTCTTACACATACTCACATATCATAATGCCGATCCACATCCACTCTAGATCCCACTGATAACGACTCTGCTACTGCCAGTTATGACTTCAAAAATACGATCAACCAAGCCGAGGACGAAGGTGAGGATGATTGTGAAGTTCCTGGGGAACTTTCTAGACTGTTACTATAGGAAGAGAGGGCCATACAGCCTCATGAAGAGCCAGTGGAATCAGTAAATTTGGGTATAGAGGAAGACAAGAAAGAGGTCAAGATAGGTGCAAATCTGGAACCTAGCATCAAGCAACGGTTGATACAGATGTTACGCGAATATGTTGAGATCTTCGCTTGGTCTTATGAAGATATGCCTGGGTTGGATACTGATATTGTGGTACACCGCTTGCCAACTAAAGAAGACTGTCCTCCAGTAAAGCAGAAAATTCTCCGTATGCGCCCCGAGATGTCTGAGAAAATCAAAGCTGAGGTCATGAAACAGTTTGGTGCCGGTTTTCTAGCAGTTACTTCTTACCCGCAGTGGGTTTCCAACGTGGTTCCAGTGCCGAAGAAAGATGGTAAGATATGAATGTGTGTGGACTATAGGGATCTGAATAGGGCAAGCCCAAAGGATGATTTCCCACTCCCTCACATTGATGTTTTGGTCGACAACACCGCGCAGCATAAGATCTTCTCCTTCATGGATGGTTTTTCTGGTTACAATCAGATTAAGATGGCTCCCGAAGACATGGAGAAGACAACCTTCATTACGCAGTGGGGTACCTTTTGCTTCAAGGTCATGCCGTTTGGACTGAATAATGCTGGGGCAACGTATCAGCGCACCATGGTCGTTTTCTTCCACGACATGATTCACCATGAGATTGAGGTATACGTTGACGACATGATTGCAAGGTCCCAAACTGAAGAAGAACATATTGACCATCTCCATAAGCTATTTGACAGGTTAAAGATGTACCAACTGAGGTTAAACCCGAACAAGTGCACCTTCGGGGTAAGATCTGGTAAGCTGCTGGGTTTCGTCGTTAGTGACAAAGGTATTCAAGTGGATCCTGCAAATGTGAAGGCTATACAGGAAATGCCAGCTCCCCGGACGGAAAAGGAAGTCAGAGGCTTTTTGGGACGTCTGAACTACATTTCCCGATTCATTTCACACCTAACTGCTACTTATGAGCCAATCTTCAAGCTGCTAAATAAAGATCAAGTGGTAAAATGGAATGATGAATGTTAGGACGCTTTCTAAAGGATCAAAGACTATCTCCAAGTTCCACCCATTCTGATGCCTCCAGTTGAAGGGAGACCTTTGATCTTATACTTCACAGTACTCGACAATTCGATGTGGTGTATGCTGGGGCAGCATGACAAGTCTGGCCGAAAAGAGCATGCTATTTACAACCTTAGCTAAAAGTTTACCGACTGTGATACCCGATACTCATTACTCGAGAAAACTTGCTGCGCTTTAGCATGGGCTGCTTGTCGGCTGAGACAGTATATGACGACTCACACTACCCTGTTGATATCAAATATGGATCCAATCAAGTATATCTTCGAAAAGCCTGCCTTGTCCGGAAGAATAGCAAGATGGCAGATGATCTTAACCGAGTATGACATCCAATACACAACCCAAAAAGCAATCAAGGGGAGTGTGTTGGCAGATCATTTGGCACATCAGGCCGTGGATGATTACCAGTCTATGAATTTCGAGTTTCCGAATGAGAACATCATTTTGGTGACCGACTGTGAAAAACCTTGACCGGATGAAGGACCTGAGGAGGGATCCCGATGGTCTATATGTTTTGATGGAGCTTCAAACGCTTTGGGTAATGGCATTGGTGCCGTGATTATATCTCCTGAAGGCTGTCATACTCCATTCACTGCCCGACTATGTTTTAACTGAACAAACAACATGGCGGAGTATGAAGCGTGCATCATGGGCCTTCGAGCTGCTATTGACCTAAGGATTAAGTTCTTGAGTGTATTCGGAGATTCCTCTCTAGTGATCAGTCAGATCAAAGGCGAGTGAGATACGAAGCACCCAAATCTTATTCCTTACAAAGAGTATGTATTGACGTTGCTCCCACACTTCGAGGAGATAACCTTTGAACACTTCCCGAGAGAGGAGAATCAGTTTGCGAACGTGCTAGCTACTATGTCTTCTATGTTCAAGGTCCGGTGGGACAATGAAGCTCCCCAGATTACCATCGATAGGTTGGACGAACCCGCACATTGTTGTGATATTGAGACTGAAGAGGTAGCAGATAAACCCTGGTTTCACGAGGTAAAGAGGTATCTTGAGGCTTAAGAATACCCCGAGGGTGAATCCGTTAATGACAAGAAGTTTCTGAGGGGGTTCGCGGCGAAGTTCTTCATCAGCAATGGCATTCTCTACAAGCGTAACCATGATTCAACCTTACTGCGATGTGTGGATAAGGGTGAGGTAGAAAAGATTTTGGCAGAGTTACATGAAGGTACTTTCAGAACTCATTCCAGTGGACATACCATGGCAAAGAAAATCCTACGGGCAGGATATTATTGGTCCACCATGGAATCTGATTGTTATCAACACTCTCGGACCTGTCATAAGTGCCAAGTTTATGCTGATAAGGTGCACGTACCTCCAGTTCCTTTGAATGTTTTGATGGCACCTTGGCCTTTTGCAATGTGGGGCATTGATATGATTGGCGAGATCAAACCTACTGCGTCCAACGGGCATCGTTTCATCCTGGTAGCAATTGACTACTTTACAAAGTGGGTTGAGGCAGCTTCCTTTTCTACAGTAACCAAGAACGTCGTGGCACGGTTTACCCGACACAATTTGATCTATCGATATGGTGTACCAGAGAGGATCATTACGGACAATGGTACAAATCTCAACAATACGATGATCACCGAGCTCTGCAAGCAGTTTAAGATACAACATCACAAATCTTCTCCCTACCGGCCAAAGATGAATGGAGATGTTGAAGTGGCTAATAAGAACATTAAGAAGATTGTGCAGAAGATGACGGTGACATATAAATATTGGCACGAGATGTTACCATTTGCTCTTCATGGGTACCGAACCTCGGCGTGGACTTCGACAAGGGAAACACCCTACTCTTTGGTGTATGGCATAGAAGCAGTCTTACCCATTGAGGTCCAGATACCCTCTCTTCGGATTATGAAGGATGTAGGTTTGAGCGAGGACGACTGGATCTAGACCCTGCTTGATCAGCTGAACTTAATCGACGAAAAGAGACTTACTGCTATTTGTCATGGTCAGACGTATCAAAAACGAATGATCAAGGCATTTAACAAGAAAGTCAGATGACAAGAGTATCAAGTTGGGGATATGGTGATCAAACGCATCATACTGCCGCAAGGTGATCCCAGGGGCAAATGGACCACTACGTATGAAGGGCCATTTGTGGGTAAGAACATTTTCTCAGGAGTAGCTATAATTCTAACCACAATGGATGGTGATGACCTTCCTCACCCCGTCAATGCAGACATAGTGAAAAAATACTACGCCTAATCAAAGACCCGCTAGGTTGACTGGCCTAGGCAAAAATAAGGGCTTCCCGGCGAACCAAAAGGGTTCGGGTAAAAATAAGGGATGAAAATGAAAAATATGTACACCCGACAAGTCGAAAACCTGAAAAGGCGGCTTGGGAAAAAAAGGGTATCCCAGTGGACTGAAAACCCGAAAGGGCGGTCCAGGCAAAAATTAGGGATCAAAACGTAACACTATGTCTCATTGGATCATCTTGCAACCAGACTTCGGTATCAATTATCAAGCTCGGGTGGCGCTGATCAATCTGATCTACCTTCAACTAAGTAGAAAATGATGAGACGCTCGAAGATATAAAGGAAATAGAAGAGTTAGAACCCAGTGGGATCATTCACATAGTTGTTTTTCTTTGTTTTACACAAATTGTATAAATTCTGTTTGTTCGGCGGCGTTCTCTTACTAGGATGTCAGCCTCTTGTACAAAAACGCTTATTTACAGACCAACTTCAAAATAAATACAATTCATTTTCACAAAGAAGTTTCAAATTGTTTTTCTTTTCCAGTTTTGTTTTGCAAGAACGTCCAATGGTTCATTTTTTATATATGCATTTGACAATAATTGTTACTCATAAACATTTACATGCGAAACAAAAGACGATTACTCGTAATATTAGGAATAGGGGAAAATAAGAAATGTCTAAGCCTTACGATTGCTTTGTCCACCAGGTATAGGGATAGACCTAGCTGGAAAATACGACTAAAGGTACATTCACTCCCCGCAGAGCAAAAGGTATCTAAGAACGATGATTCTCCCCAAGCAGAGTTTATCTATCATCAACACTAGAAGATTATCTCCAATGGAGTTTATTTCTTCCACAAGCAGAAACTCAACCCCCAACAGCTTTCATTATCGCCAGCAGCGGTAATTCATCTCCAGCCGAGGTTATTCCTCCAAATCAACAGATCCTCTAGCAGAGCATCTCTTCCCCACAGAGTCATTTTCTCGTCAGTTTATTCTACAGCAGGATTATTCTCACAACCATCTTCGGTCATTATCCCTAGCGAGAATGAAGAATTCAACTCTTTTCTCCAGCAGCAATTCGGGATTTATTTTCCCCAGCTAGAGATTATCATAAAAACATTACATGTCCATACATCTTGACATGCGCATACGCATCATACAACCCAATCTCATTTATTTTGAGAACATCATTGCTCGATGCATAGCATGCATTACATACGACTAACTCTTTACCTTTCAGGAAAAAGATACAATCAATTTCTCACCAAGTTCAAGCTATGAAGCCCGGATCCGACCGGATAGTATCTTGATTTCTACATCATATTGTGAAGCCCGGAGAACGACCGGATAACAGTATCAAACACCGTGAAGCCTGGATTCGACCAGATAGTGGTTCATCTCTAAGCTATGAAACCCGGATTCGACCGGATAATAGTTTAATCCCCAGCAAGCCGTGAAGCCTGGATTACAACTGGATAACAGCTCAGCAAGTTACTGTGAAGCCTAGATTATGACCAGATAGCAGTGCGAGACACAATGAAGCCTGGATTCGACCAGATAGTGGTATATCATAAACACAAGTCGTGAAGCCCGGATTACAAACGGATAACAGCTCAGCAAGTTATTATGAAGCCTGGATTACGACCAGATAACAATACAAGTTTCTGTGAAGCCTGGATTACGACCAGATAGCAGCCAAAGACACCGCGAAGCCTGGATTACGACCAGATAGTGGTATATCTTTAATACAAGTTATGAAGCCTAGATTCGACCAGATAGTATCTTGATTTTTCCGAATACCATGAAGCCTGGATTCGACCATATAATGGTATGAGACATCGTGAAGTCTGGATTACGACCAGATAGCGGTAAAAAGCACTGAAGCCTGGATTACAACCAGATAATAGTGAGGGATACTGTGAAGCTTGGATTACGACCAAATAGCAGTTTACCCGGCCAATTACTATGAAGCCCAGATTCGACCGGATATTAGTAGGCCCAAAAGTCAAATGGAAAGCCCGGATGCGACCGGATAACCACTTGATTTTCTTCTGAAGCCTGGATTACGACCAGATAAGAAGTAAGGTATTGTGAAGCCTAGATTCGACCAGATAACAGTACAAGACACCATGAAGCCTGGATTCGACCAGATAATGGTATAAAACATCGTGAAGCCTGGATTATGACCAGATAACGATAAAAGGACTGAAGCCTGGATTACGACCAGATAACAGTACAAGACACTGTGAAGCTTGGATTTCAACCAAATAGCAGTTTACTTGGACAATTACTAAGAAGCCCAGAGTCGACCGGATATTAGTGTGCCCAAAATTCAAGTTGAAGCCCGGATGCGACCGGATAACAACTTAGTTCCTTCCGAAGCCTGGATTACGACCAGATAAGAATTGAGAAATTGTGAAGCCTGGATTACGACCGGATAGCAAGTTTAATCTCATCTCCCCAGTAAGTCACTGTAAAGCCTGGATTACGACCAGATAGCAGTCGGTCTTATCACTATGAAGCCTGGATTATGACCAGATAGTAGTTCATTTTCACCTCTTCGACTAAGAGACGATTCCCCAGTAGAATAATGGATGACTGAAGCTCCTAAAATTCTATTTCTCCCAAGACAGAGACCAGCATTCCCCAGCGTAGTCTTCCTCAACAGCAGGCATACAAGCTCTCGCTAAGGAATCTCTTATGCGATTGACACTCCTTCGGATGGCATCTTTAAGCCCATCTTCCATCATCAATCTCCAAATGGAATCTATAAGCCCATTCCTGATATCACAAGACAAATACAACTTCATGTGAGCGCAAATTTCTGGGCACTCTAGTGTTCAATCATCTTCCACCTCCGGATCACAAAAGGCAGGCAAGCCAATATGCATCCTTAGGTTTAAGAAGATTGAACAGGGTCATCTGTTGTACCCCAAAATTTTCCCTCCCATATTTCTCAAAACATTTCAAGAGAAAGTCTCAAGTTGCTCAAGGAAGTCCAAGGGTTGACCAGACAAGCTCTCTCCTAAGGCAGTCTACCTCAAATTAGGATTTCATGTTGCATCAAGATACTTGAGTCCAAGGGCTCCAAAATTCTCACTATTGTCCTAATATGTTTTAAAGAATATCCATGTTAAGTTTCAAGCCTTGTAGAGGAAGTTTGCTCAGCCAATTGCTCAAAAGCCTGAAAATCGACTGTGCTAGGGCAAAAGTCAACTATGGCACAAATACAGTCAAACTTCAAGATTTTTAGTCAACATTCTCATTTTTAAGTATTACTCATCATTTGATCAAGGATTGATCATGATTCCTCAAGGATTGCTCACAATTCATCAAAACCCAAAAGTTGCTAAATTAGGATTTTGTAGGAAAAGTCAACTCAACTTTGACAAAGCATAACTTTCTCATATTGTATGAGAAATGACCCATCCAAAGCTCATTTTGAAGAGGAAGAAATGATATACAATCCATCTTCAGCTCCCAAGTCTAAAATATGCACTCACAAGAAGTTATGGATTTGGACATTATAGGTCATTTTGAAAAGTCAACAAAAACACCTTTTTTGTCAAAGCTTCATACATGAACATGGAAGACTCAATTGAGATGAGACAAAAAGGGTTGCTTAGAGGACATCTTGAGCTTTCTAAAAAGTAAAATAACACCTTAAAAAGTCAAAATTGAAGAAATTATGCATTGGTGAAGTTGACCCTTTTTGCAAAATTGTCAAAAGTCAAAAGTGCCTCAAATTGCAATTTTTACTAAATGGGCCTAACTTTTTGCACTTGTTTTGAGTTTGTAGCATGGTCCACGAGCTCTAGCTCTTCCCATTTGTCTTTATCTTATTTTTGCCATTTATTTTGATTTTTTATTTCAATTAAATCATTTTAAATCAAAATAAATCATGAAAAATCCAAATCATTCAAACTTCAAGATCTTGTGCACATTTCAGGTCCCATATACAGCTAGCAAGTGAATCAATTCGTGCAAGGCATAGGTGGGCACAAAAAGATTGATTTTGGCCTATTTTGGAAGGAATTTTATGGAAATCAAATCAAGATCACAAATCATAATTGGCAAAGATTGAGATCATATTTGTAAACCTAATTCATCCCTTGGTATATAGGGGACAAATGCAGACCAAAAGAACAGGGTTTTTGAGGCGTGAAAAGGCAGAACCAAACTTGGAAAAATTCAAAGAAAGTGGTGATCCGATTTCACACTTCCAGACGTTTTTCAAGACTCATAGGCCATCCCATTCACTTCCTGGGATTGAAAGCAAGTTGTACCAACCAAGAACAAGCATTTTCCAGCGCTAAAACTCACTGTAAGTGATCCACGACCATGGCTTTTTCTTGAAATCGAATCACATGATTGTGGCACTTATACCATGAAATACTTACATATTCTTGTTCCTTGAGGCATTTGCAAACTACTCATAACAATTAATTACATTTTTATTGGCTATACGGGAATCTACCATTGCTAGGTTTTGTTGTCTTGATTTAGGATCTTTGTGTACATGTGAAATTGGTCCACAAAAGGGACACTATGATGCTCAGTAGGCCAAGGCAATTCGATTCATGGCATTAGATTTCATTTTTTATGCATGTGTGTGATTTTGAGATATGCAGGGTTTCTAGCTATGGACATTTGTCCGTAGGTAAAAGTCTCTGACTTTTACCAACAGAGAGAGGACAGGGACGATAGCGTGGCAGCCCATGATTTCTCCATTTGATATTTCGCACGCAGGATTTTAGAAAAGTTGTGTTTTTTTATAATATTTATTTGTTCCTTTGTATACAACAAACGCGCCCAGCTCAGTTGGCATGAAGGTGAGTGGAAAAGGCTTTGGGACCTGGGTTTGAATCCCAGGTCCCCCTATTATTTCATATTATTTTCATTCAGATGATCAGGCGTGCACACAAGGCAGGGAGATCACCGTGTACCCTCAAGATTCAACCTTTGATTTCCAGAAGGCCAGATCTGAAGGCCATCGTTTGGAGGACCATGATACACCCCAGTCAATGCACAGCATGGAATCCAGGAAGTCAACATGGGTCAGATCTTTGGGCCTAAGAGCTTGCTATTCACACCCCTCTAAAATTGCTGATTTCAGGCCCAATATCTCTTTTTCTCTTTTCTTTTATAATTTATTTCATTTAATTTATTTAAATTATTTTTACTAACAAAAATTAATTCCTTTTTTTAATAACTCATAAAATCATTTTTTCATCAAAATTAGATTAGGTTTTTTTATAATAATTAATTTAATTAGTTTATTTAATTTGTTAGGTAATTTTAATTCCTTTTGTAAATAAACTAAAAAAACAATTAGAAAATTAGGGTTTAGTTTAATTTAATTTCTATTTTCTTTTTTTCTTAAAAATAACCAAAAACACAAAAAATAGGTCAAATTCAATATTTTTCTTAATTTAATTTAAATTAGCAATTAGGTTCATATTTAATTTAAAGCCTTATTTTCTTAAAATAATCAAATACAATCAAAAATAATTTTTCTTTCAATTAGGTTAGACGGGATCAAAACCCTAATTTCCTTTCGTTCTCTATTCGCGCGCGTTTATTTATTTTTACCATATTGATGTAATTGCTCATGGGATGTAATAGATTAATTAGGACTTTTTCGTTCATTTATTGTTTTATTTACGGGTTGTTTTTGGCTATGTAATTAATACCCGAAGCCTTGTAATAGCGTAGCTTTAATTTCCACACTTTAAATTCCGCAAATATTAACTGTTAGATGTATGGTAATAGGCATGCATGACAAGAATGTATGTAAACTTTAAAACGGTTAGCAAACCCTAAATGTGCAAAGATAAATAACTTGAAATTGAATCACTCGCACATGCGCACTCCTAGGGTATACTCCCCACTTCGGTTGCCTTCGGTAAACGGTCATTAAGTATAGGATATTTTAGTGGTTGCTCTCTTGTCTAAACAAATATCAAAGTCCCGCTCGGAAATGTTGCCTCGGAAAGGTTGCCTCGGAAAGGTTGCCTCGGAAATGTTGCCTCAAATATTGATATTAAGACATTAGAGTTATTACTAAGATGTCCTAACATTGCTTTAGTGATCGTACGTCCCTTTCGAATTGACCCTTAAAACTCCAACGATGGTGCTACCTACTCACTAATAGTAGGATAGCACTGTCTAAAGGAAACAAGAATAGAAACATTCTCTTTTTCGAGTAGGTAGATTAGTTCTTAAGTACTTGCTCAAACAAAACAAACTTTTCCACACTTACACTCTTTTCAAACAAAGTTTTCAAAACGACTTCGTAACACTCTTGAAGACAAAAGCAAGGGTTAAATCGAAGTAAAACAAAAACTTTTCAAAACACACAAACACGGAAGCAATTTTAAAATGATGAGCAAGTACCTAAGAGCCCGTAGAAAACTACGGATAGAAAGGAAGCTAATACCTTCCCTTTCTATAATCTACCCCCCGTACTCAAAATCTCGAAAAAGGGAATTTTTCTGGGCTTTTTTCCTTTCCTGCTGGATAAAATAAAAGTCGATAGCGACTCTTACTTACCATGACATTTTGCAAACACAAACGGAAAATGCAAACCAGCATTTCAAAACAGTCCGGTTCTGGCCACCGTATCCCATGCAGTATTAAACTGTCATACTACACTGACTTGACAACTTGGTCAGACGAACCGACCTGCTCTGATACCAATTGTAACATCCTAAATTCCCCGGTGATTAATAATATAAAAATCAGAGTAATCTTTTTTTTTCAAAATACATTTAGGATGTTACACTTTCTTAAAACAATCATAAATTGCTCAAAATAATAAAAGGGATACATAACACCTTTCAGATAAACAATACCATAGTCTTAAAAATCAACTTTATTAAGCAGCAGAAAATAATTCAGGTTCATTATTCAAAATAACTTCAACCCAAGATGAATCATAAATCAATTATCCATAAGTTTAAAATACTCCACAACAATCACCAAAACAATGCAAAACATAATAAGCGTTTATCGCCCAACCCGGTATTACGTATCAGAGCATAACGCCGACTCTAAAACAAGAATGAATAGCAACCTCTTCGAACTGCGCAATAACGAACTACTCTTGACTATCTGCATGTTACCCACTTAGAGGAAACATTCAAACAGAAGGGATGATATATCACAACAATATAAAATAAAGTATAATAGTAAGTACACAGAAATATATCATGCATAGTTATTATGTCTGAATCTCACAACTTCATATCATAAAAAAAAATTAACAAGCATAAACAACCACACCCAACGAATTTATACTAACAACAATGCATGCAATGAGACACAACACTGACTATATGCAAGTGGTACCAATATTGCTCTGGAATCCGTGCCATCTAGGACCAGATCCACCAATATCATGAACAATTTGGTTCACTTTGCTCCTGATCCACTTCATCTAGGATCAGAGCCAACAACAACAACGTGAATATTTATATTCACCTTGCTTCATATCCACACCATCTAGGATTATAGCTAACAACAACAAGACTAAAGTCCTCAACATGAAATTCATGTGACACGACCATGCAACACAACGCCACATAGATATCACCATCCTTCAAGGCAACTCATCATTTCAGGCCACCTATTGTCCTTTACATACAATAGTACACCACAACACAGACAACAAATCTGCATATCGCATTAACATATATAATGAGAAATTCACACACAAAGACATAAATTCATAAAATAATTACCCATTGTCTTTGAAATTATTTTTATAGGAAAGAAAATGTTTTCAGCTTCCTGTAGGTTCAAATGGCGCATCAAACGGACACCCGAGTCAAAAGTTATGAATTTTTAATGTTTCACAAAAACTGTCACCTTCAGGTGTACCCGGGTACCCATTTATCTGTAACCGGTTACACCCTGTCAAAACGGTCAAAAATGATATTTTTGAGTGGTAACCAGTTACCTATAGACTGGTAACCGATTCCCACTGTACCAGAGTCAAAAAAACAATATTTTTATGTTACAAAAATCATTTATTTCGTACCCACGCATCCCTAACTTCCACATATTTCATCGTTCATGTTCCAAATTATAATTCATATATATATATATATATATATATATATATATATATATATATATATATATATATATATATATATATATATATATATATATATATATATATATATATATATATATATATATATATATATATATATATATATATATATATATATACATCATTATCAATGTTCTAATTCATAAATTAAACACATTTAAGCTTATAATTACTCAATTATATCACATTAATCCCAACACTAACGCGTCAAACACATCTCAACAATTTCAATACCGACACATCAGTTATATCACCTTAACAAAGCATCAATTTCATGAACAAACACACACAAAACAACTCCAACAATCAATATCCCCATATAACTATCATTATAGCCCTTAGAAAGTTGGAACCTCACCCTTACCTTAATTCGAAGGTTCCTCAAGCTTCAACAATGGTTTCTCTCTTGCTCTAGCCTTTTTTCCCAAAAGCGCGCTGTTGTACCCCAAAATTTGCCCTCTCATTTTTCAAGGCTTTCCTCACAAATATTCTCAAGGTTCAAGCTTGCACAAGTACATTGGGATTTTCTAGCACCAGAATTAAAAGGAAACAGTCAAAAAGAGAGAAAACAGATGAAAATAATATTTTGACAAATTTGGAGGAAAATAGGTCTCCTTCGATTCAGCTCCCTTCGATTGGACTTTGCACCTCCTTCGATTGCTCAAAAGTTGCTGCTAGCATGTCTCTTTCGTCTGGGCATGTGACTTCAAATAGGTCTCCTTCGATTTAGAAGGAAATGATCTTCATATAAGCTTCAATTGAGTTTCTGTTTCCCTTTGAAACAGTGTCCTTCGACTCAGGAATGTCCTTCGACTCAGGAATGTCCTTCGACTCAGGAACGTCCTTCGACTCAGGAAGTAAAGGCCTTCCTTTGGTTTTCTTCAATTCAAAAAGTAAATAGTCTTCTGAAAGATTCCTTCGATTCAGAAGTTAATAACCTTCTGAAAAGTGTCATTCGATTGCACCATTCGCCCCTCACCTGTTTGCCTTGGATTCATAAGTTTTCGATTGGATGAATGGCTACCTTCCTGTGACTTTCAAATTCATTTTCATGTATGATTCAAATGCGCCTTCATATCACCTTTGAATCCATCTGCAAACCCTTCGACACGCCATAGTCCTGCATTATGACACAAAACTTGGTGGTCCATTCGAAGGACTTGCCATAGTTGGGGAATAATTGTTCTCTTACTTTGGAGTCCGGTCAAAGGTTTGGGCCTAAGTTATTAAAAGCAAGAAGACTCAAAATGGCATATTCAGCTAAGAAGGGCCATTCAAAGAACACACAGTTGGTTCATTCGAAGGACACACAAATGGTGAAAACGAATGTTGTGTTGTTCTAGTCTGGTCGAAAGGTGTAGAAAGATGGAGGATTCGACTCAAAAGATCAAGTTGATCATTTAGACCCATAGGCTAGGCTACATGTTTTCCCTTTTCAGGCCTCAAACCTATGACTCACCCTATACTTAATTGTTTATACAAGCTAAAATAGGCATTTACCCATTTGTTGTCCAAGACCACTTGCACTTAACAGCATAATACTACCTTTTAGAAAAGTTTGTCTTGAGCCTTGCGCCTGTTTTCCTTCAGAAAGAAGCAACCCATCTGAACCATTCATTTTTCTTTTATGGCACAAGTGGACACTTACTTTCCAGACTAAGCCTTATTTTATTATTTTTGCTCCCCAAGCTTCCCAAAAGCCTTTCTCTATAAATAGAGAGTTCATTTGCACAAAGAAAAAAAAAGGGGAGGGGAACGTATCTTCAAAATTCTCACACACCATAAAATTCTCAAACACTTCAACACTTGTGAAATCAAAAACCAGAATCATCGTTACCTCCTTCAAACAACACATTCCAGTTTCCTTCGAATCAAGGAACATCCCACTTCCTTCCATTGAATCCAGCAAAGAAGGATATTTCACTTGTTTTGCTCTTTAGAATCCAGTGTCGAAGGACTACCCTGGGTCTTTTCCTTTGAATCCAGAGGCATTCAAAGCAACCGCTTCAAAGTCCAGAACACGCTCCAACCTCCAGCAAGGTAAGTCATTTTTAACCTTTGTCCCTTCGTTTCCAACATAGCATGTAAATAAGTTTTCTTTTTCATTTAAAACATGTACATACTGTTTTATTCTTTTTGTTTTGTTTTCACTCTCTTAATATGTGTCTTGGTTAACAATCTTCTTGGCATTTTCTCTTGGTACATTTAAATACACTTTAAAGAACTAATATAGTCTTAAGGTGATGTTGGCTTGGCCTTGGGCCATATTGCTATTCAAACTCAAATGAAAGAAATAGGAGACAGAAAAGTTAGAAACGAAGCCTCTGGCTTCCATACTAACCTTCAGGCCAAATGAAAGAGGCAGTCGAAAGGCACAACATGCTGGCCTCCAGGCCCCAATCGAAAGCCAAAATATGTTGGCTTCTAGGCCCCAGTCGAAACTCATTCTTTCACCCCTTTTCAGGTAAGGTCGAAGAAGTCCAAAAATGGAAGAATCGAAGGGTTGCTGCCCTAAGTCGAAAGATCCATTTTTCTTGCTTTTACCTTATTTTTGCCTTTATATTTTCATGCAATTCAATATGGTTGTAATAGTGTAGGATTTATTTTTTGCACTCTTTTATTACCTTCATATAAATGTTAAGTAATTAGGTGTGTATGGCAAGATAAAATCAACAAGTAGACAACCCAAAAATTAAAGACAAACTGCATGCAATCAAACACACTTGCACACATGCACCCTTAGGGAAATTCCACTTGTTGCCTTACAAAAATGGCCATGTTATGCATGTGGGATGTCTTAGCACAAACAAATTGAAAAAGATCATAGTCCCTCGATGACGCTATCAAAGTTGCCTTTCAAAATGATCTTAGTCCCTACAGAAAAGTGCTAAGTCATTTCACAATATTGCTATCATGACTATACGATGACCCACGTCTGTCCCTTCACATCCAACGATTGGGCTTCTTATCAAATCAATGGTAAGGTAGAAACATCTAAAGGAG
The DNA here is from genome assembly GCA_948472305.1 of Vicia faba. Lineage (NCBI taxonomy): Eukaryota > Viridiplantae > Streptophyta > Magnoliopsida > Fabales > Fabaceae > Vicia > Vicia faba. Next base: position 1,471,197,801 of record OX451741.1, read on the forward strand.
GAGGAAAAAAACATCTAAAACCTTTTGAGTAGGTAGATTACTTTTAGTTACTTGCTCAATTTCAAAATAAACATCCTTTCTATTTTCAAAACAATCACATACATCTTTCCAAAACTTGGAATATTTTCAAAAGCTCAACACTTTGCATACATTCTTACGAACGGGAATCATTGCAAAGTTCGCCTAAACGATGTCACCTTTTAAAAATACTTTTGAAATCACACAAAAGCACAATTTTCAAACAAAAGCAAGTGATCTAGCGAGTAACTAAGAGCCCATGGAAAACCATGGATGGAAAGGGTGCTAATACCTTCCCTTTTCACAGTCTACCCCCCGAACTCAAGAAAACATCTCGAAAGGTCTTTCCTGTGCTTTTTCACCTTTCCTTATTGGACAAAAGAAAAGTCGGTGGCGACTCTTGCTAAACCGCGACATTTTGCAAACACAAACGCAAAACCCCAAGTTAGTTCTCCCACCGTATCACACGCACTTTCTCTGTTCTCTCACTTCTACGATCGATAAACCAAAAACACTTTTCTTTTTCTTTGTTTTAACTTATCTAACCCTTGGACCCCTAATATCATTATTCTCATTATGCCCTTCCTTCCTCTTACTACTAAAATAATTATTTAATTATATAAACTATAATATTAGTTCTAATATTATTATTTAAATAATACTAATAAAATAACCCTCTCTTTCCACCCTTATGTTTCTACACTTTTAGTCATACACCCCCTTAATACCTTAACTTCTATAATTTCTAAGGTAACTATCTCCCATCATAAGCATAACCACATAACAACATATTCACCAAGGCGTGCAAATGCACCACAACACATAATTAATTATTAAAAACAATTTAACAAAAATTAGGGTGTTACAAATTCCATTATCCTCACCTTTGATCTCGTAAAAAGTGATGAAAACTACAATAGTAGGAGTAAGGCCAAGCGTTACACATGATCTCAAACGACCTTACAAAACCCCAAATGTTAGGTTGCAGTTGTGGCGGAGCAAGATTAAGGGTCAACAAAAGATTGGATTCAAAATCCATGACCACTAGACCAAAGCAAATAAGCTACTAAAAATAAAAAACAATAAGGAGCATAAGATACCTGAAAGTATGCAAGAGCTGAAAGCAGCACAAGAGTTGAAGAATGAAAAATTTTCCAAACAGAGAAGAAATACTGAATATGTAGAGTTTTGGTTTACGTGACAAAATAAAGAAAATGACTAAAACCTATAAATAGGCCATTATACAAAAATGCATTAAAAGAAGTGAACAATCGCTAGTTAATAGCTATACAAAACTAGCGTTGTTTCCCCATAAAACTAATCATGACATAAAATTAGGGAAAACTGACCTAACCCCGAGAAGATACCCTTGTGCATGTCCACTAACAAAATTAGGTACCCAAAGTAAGTATTTTCATAGTGCATTTACTTAAGCATTTATGCATGAGTAATGCCTCACAGTTTCAGGACTACATATATATAGGACCCATTAGTGCCATATTACTTTTGTAAATGAACAACATGCTCTCAAACATATGTTCTACAAGCACTTAGGCGTGATTCATTCCCCACAGTTTTGGGACTATGTACATCCCAGGTTCTCATTTATGTGCACCTCGGTCATATTTCGGGATCATCCTGTTTTGGTAAATGATTTTCCCCTAAGCAGATTTCCCCAAAAACTATCTACTCAAGTGTTTCGGCATGATTCACGCCTCATACTTTTGGGACTGTGTACATCCTGGATTCCCATTTATGTGTACCTCAGACATATTCTAGGTTCACCCCTTTTTGGCTAATGATCTTCTCTTGAGCGGATCTCCCCCCAAAACTATCTATTCAAGCATTTCAAAGTAATTTACATCTCACTCTTCGGAGACTATGTACATCATGATTCTTATCTAGGATTGTTCCCATTGATGCTCAAGTCCATAAACGAATAAAATATATAGTTTGTTCACTCAAGCGTTTCGTCATGATACACGCCTCACGCTTCTGGAATTGTGTACATTCAGAATCTCACTTTTTCTATTAGTGCTACCTTCAGAAAGATACTGCTATTGTTTAAAAAAGATACTGCTACCTTCAAAAAGAAAGAAATTAATACATCATCTCACTTTTTCGAATTTTTTTTGGAATAACTAGGTATTAAAAAAATCGCAAATAACCATGTCTCGGAGAAAATTATGCAAATAACCATGTTTCAGAAAACTCCACAAGGGAGGAGCCAACCCAGTTGGCGCATGCACTGTGCATTTTGTCCTAGGCTCCATCCCACTTGGCGCCTCCTCTCTCTTTTAGCCAAGTGAGATGGCACATGCACTTTAAATGTGAGAGGAGGCGCCATCTCACTTGGCTCCTAGGGCAAAATGCATTTTTTATAAATAATTTGTCTGTTTCTCCGTCATTCCTCACACTTTCTCGCATTGTTCTCTTATTTTTTCTCTCTGTTATTTGCATCATGACATCGCCCATGATTTTTACTATAGATGATTACGTTATTTTCTCCTCCATAAAACCTCCGATGAAAATGAAATTTTGGCACATTCACTCCATGGAGCGTCTGAAGAGGGAGTTGATACGATGGCTAGAGGGAGACATCGAGGTGGGAGAACAAATCAGAAGATCTAGAAGAGACGAACAACAACCTCACTTGTGACAGGAAGACCTAATTTTTGGTTGGAGGAAGTCAAAACAGACAGCGACGTAATGTTGATGATGCATGGGTCAGATGAAATTGTTTTAACGGTTGTAATTTCGTAGACGTTTTATCGTGTTTTATTTCTTGTTCCCGCAAGGTTTATTGTAAAAAATGTTGTTAATGAAAAACCCTAATGTTTACAACTTAAAAAAGGAAAGATGTTTTGTAATATAATTTTTATGTGGTTGAGCCAGTAGCCCGATTCGGACAATTTTTGCGATTGTGTCTGACCTGGCAACATAAACCACACTTTCTTTCCAGCTTGTCAAGGGAGTCCATTTCAGTTGTGATGCGCTTACTTTTGGGACGACCCTTTTTATTCCTTCGCATTTGGTCATTGTGCCATACTATTTCGCTGTCGTATGCAGGCCAATAATCAGGTTTTGCTACCAAATGGAAGCTTTATTGTATACGTTGAGCAAGCATTCAGATTTATAAATGGGAGACAAAAGTTGTAGCACGTCTTGATGAGTATAGGCACACGCAGCAATGATATGAGAGCAAGGCATACGAAAGGCTTGAAACTTGCCACAATCGCACCAACGAGAAGGTAGTATAACCTTATACTCTTGTCTTGGCAGGCCCTCGTTGTGGTCGATTGTCTCTTTGACAATGAAGTTGTGGCTGTGTCGGTCAAACTGTATAACCAGATGGGTGTTAGATTTGGCACTTTCTGCCTTAATATACTTCATGCATCTTTCACTCCATAGTTGTCCAGATTACAACACAGCATTCCACATTTCACCTCTTTTGGCAAACAACGAAGCCATCCTAAAATATGTTGATTTAACCAAAGCAGTTACTGGGAGGTTTCGTACGCCTTTGAATACCCCGTTCATGGATTCAATTATATTTTTTGTCATGTGGCCCCATCTTTGTCCATTGTCATATGACCTAGTCCATTTTTCTACCAGAATGTTATCGATCCACCTACCGGCGTCCGGATTATACAAACAGATCTCGTTGCGATAATATTTGAATGTAGGTTGTGTCAATGCATATCCCGTATTCATAATCGCTTTCCTAAGAGCTTTGTCTTTGATATCCCTCGTGAAATATTGGATGATATGTCTAATGCAATAGACATGCGTAGAAGGAAGGTCATGCCAACCGTTTGCAGGATTGTTGTATGCACTTTCAATAGATGCATGTCTATCAGAGATCAAACAGAGATCTGGTTAAGGAGCCACGTGTGTTCGTAGATTCTTGAGAAAGAAGCTCCAAGCACCACCAGTCTCTCCCTCGACTAAGGCAAAGGCAATTGGGAAAATGTTGTTGTTGCCATCTTGTGCAACTACCATCAGTATCGTGCCTTTGTATTTCCCATACAACCAAGTCCCATCAATTTGTATAATTGGTTTACATGACACAAACTCTATGATACAAGGTTGAAAAGCCCAAAACACTCGACTGAATATTCCATTTCCGTTGAGTTGACTACCATCTGGGGCGTACGCTGGCAGTGTTTCCAGAATGTAAACAGTACCCGGAGAATAACTCTGAAGTGCATTCAAGTAGCGAGGAAGTTCTTGGTATGACTCCTCTCAGTTTCCATATACCTTTTCAATCTCCTTGGTCTTTGCTAACCACACCTTTCAGTAAGATGGAGTATAGTTAAATACCATAGTGATGTGGGAGATTATGGTTTTCACCTTCAATGATGGATCGTTGCTGACGAGGGGTATGATATCTTGACATATGAGATTATAATTTAGTTTCTGATGATCCTGTGATTGAGTAGAACTGGCACACGTGTGGGTGGACATAGAACCTATGACCCAACAATCACCTCTTAATCTATATGATGTAGTAAGCTTGAACATACAATCTGGGTGGACACACTTGATCTTGTACCTTTCTGGATTTACACGGTCCACCTTAAAATCGACCAAGTTGAGCATGTGAAATTTTTTTATGGCTCGGATACATTCTTCTCTATTACGAAATTTGTCTTTCTCTTTTAACTTTTCATCTGACTGCATATACAGATTGAAAAATAAATCATATAAAGGTTCATCTCCACCCATGTTGAAGTTTGTCATGTGCGGAGGTGGTGTGTAGATCTTGTTTGAAGGAATACCGGGTATCCCATCGTCTTCAGAATCATTGTTGACCATGTCGTCAGACTCCAACTCGTCATCTTCTTCTTCTTCATCAACGACATCTACTTCTGCTTGTTCGGTCTCCAGAGGATCAACCACTTGTGACAACTGAGGCTCTCGCAGCATAATGTACAACTCAATAGAGTCGTACCCAAAATACTCATGACTGGAAAACATATTCTGAAGGTCCTCGTCATCTTGAACCTCAACCTTATAAAATATTATTTGGTTGTTACCAAAAAATACTGGATTCTGATAAAAGATTTGTGTCACGGGACCTCTCCCAAGTTCGGCCTCCAATTGTTTTTTGAAATACAAGAAATTAGATTTCTTGTTTAAACAAAATCGGATGTTCTCAGTGTCTCTAAACAAAAACCCAGAGGTGGGACAAATGTATCTCACCGTTGAAATGTGCACTAATCACATATTGGGGTGCAGAGGCCATTGTGTATGACTGTTTGAAGGTTTGAAGGTTTGAAGTATTGGAGTTAATTGCTTGAATTTTTGAATGTTCTAGTGTTTGAGTGATTAATTGTAGGAGTGTTTTGATAAATGTAAGATTAAATAGGTTGTACTGAATTTGAATAAACCAACAGTAAGCAACCTCTAATTCGCCTCCCTTCACGTCCAATCGTGTTACATGCATGCAGAGATACCTTCTCCAAGGCTGTCACCTAGCCTGCACCTACACTGCAACCCATGCCACCTCTTATTCGCCAACAGGGATGGCGACACCTTTCATTTTTGTACTCTTTCGCCAAGTCCAATAGCTCCTCCCTTCACATCCAATCGTGTTACATGCATGCAGAGATGCCTTCTCCAAGGCTGTCAACTAGCCTGCACCTGCACTGCCACCCATGCCACCTCTTATTCGCCAACAGGGATGGCGACACCTTTCATTTTTGTACTCTTTCGCCAAGTCCAATGGCGCCTCCCTTCACGTCCAATCGTGTTACATGCATGCATAGATGCCTTCTCCAAGACTATCACTTAGCCTGCACCTATACTACAACCCATTCCACCTCTTATTCGCCAACAAGGATGGCGAAACCTTTCATTTTTGTACTCTTTCGCCAAGTCTAATGGCGCCTCCCTTCACGTCCAATCATGTTACATGCATACAGATATGCCTTCTCCAAGGCTGTCACCTCGTCTGCACCTACACTGCAACCCATGCCACCTCTTATTTGCCAACAGGGATGGCGACACCATTCATTTTTGTACTCTTTCGCCAAGTCTAATGGCGCCTCCCTTCATGTCCAATCGTGTTACATGCATGCAGAGATGCCTTCCCTAAAGCTGCCACATGGCCTGCACCTACACTGCAAGAGTGACATTTATCATGCATGCATGCACCCACCTACCACCTCACTTACTCTGTGATAAAATTTTGCCTATAAATACAGATCCTCACATACTTGTATTGCATCCACAATTGTCTCACTCTCTGCTACAAACTCTTTCATAATCTCATACAATTTCAAACTCTTTCATAATCTCAGACAATTTCAACAATGGCTCTTCTCACAATGGGCGATTCTCAGAGGCACAAGGGACAACATTGCAGCGTTTGTAAGTTTCTTGTATACTTATACATTTTTCATACTTCTATTAATGCTTTATTCATCTTACCTACTATTACACTTTTTACATTTTAACTTAGGATATTAAAAGATTCAGAATCCGGTCACACAACTACCTTGCTCCTGACCCGTTGATCGTACCCTATCTCGAATACGCAAGTTTCGGAAACGTTATAAAGATCTCCAACTACACGATTGATTCAAAGTTCATACTTTCAATGTTGGAAAGGTGGAGACCAGAGACCCATACATTTCATCTATCAATAGGTGAATGTACCGTCACACTAGAGGACGTGTACATGTTATTGGGTCTCCCTGTCGACGGTAAGGCGATTAACGGGTCGATTCAACAACCCAATTCTCTGTGTGAAGAATTGTTGGGCAGGGATATGGTTGAAGGTGGTGGTGCGAGAGGTCAGGGTATACTACTTACTGAGCTAAAAAATCATTATGCGACTCTGGAATTGAACGAAAATTCCTCCGAGCTAGCTAAGGTAATAAAAGCTAGAAATTAATGATACTATTTGGAACCTTTTTATTTCCCGAAAGTACGGGAAATAATGTAAATTTTATGTATTAAAATTTACTTAGAGACTTCGAAAAAACTAGAAAGTATAGTTGGGGTTCTGTTGTTTTAGCCCATTTATACAGTTCCTTGTGTAAAAATGCAATCAAGGAAAAATGTACATTTTATGGCTGCACTTTTTTACTTCAAGCCTGGGGTTGGTAGAGAATGGAGTCCCTAAACCCCGTCAACAACAACACATTTGTTTTCCCATACGCAACAAAGTAAGTCATCAACTTATATCATTTATTACTATTTATCTCTTCACCAAATATATGATAAAAAAAATATTTTTCAATTCCTCTAGGTACTGCGTGAGGGATATAGATTATGGCAAGAATCCAAGATTCAATGTCGCTCTATATCGTAATCTATTGGATCACCTTGGCCCGGATGATGTACGTCATACCTTTTAACTTTTCTACTTTTAAATTATTTATTTATTACGTTTTCATTAAGCTGATTTAATTTTATCTGCAGTTTGTTTGGAGACCATATTTGGGTTTGGACCATGAACCAAACTCCAAGGATGCAGCAATTTGGAGCGCAAAGACTGCAATCATATGGTTCAATATTGTGGAGATGCACCACAGCGACCGTGTCAAGATGCAGTTTGGAATGCATCAAGAGATACCCTGCGATCTGACTTGTTTGTCCCCATGGCATCTTAAAAGGGTCGACGCCTAATGGGGTCTTACCAACTGGAAAGATTTTGCTCCAGAATGGTGTAAGATGTGACAGAGGCGTCACCGACATGTCTTACAATTCCCAGTTTTCCTCAACCATGGTAATATGCGACACACAGATCAATATTTAGTTTGGTACAGATCGGTTAGTACCCCAGAAATGCACGTGTCTCATCCACGGTATTTGGTTGACCCATGAACACAATGGGCACAACCATCATTTCCCCAACAACAAACCCAACACACATCAACCTCCCACCAACCCCCCCACCCCCCGACGAAACAGAACCACAAACACCCAACTACAGTCACCACCATAATACGATTACACCCACATGCCCCACAACCAACCACAATCACCACCTCAGTACCAATACCCCCATATGCCTCACACCCAACCACAATTTCAATCACAATACCAATACACCCACATACCCCACACATAATTTCAGTCTTCTACATATCCCAATATGGGCCCCTCAACATCTAACCTTAGCCCTGATCTGGGATTGTCCGAAGATTATGAACCAACCGACCCAACTTACCATCAACCACAACATCACCAAAGCACTCAACATTCCCAATACCAAACACCCTAAGATCCATTTTATTTCTACCCCCGTACTCAGACGACCAGTGCTACAGACCAACCATGGAACCCCACCCACCACCAACACGACCAAACTTTGAGGGTATGGGCAACCGACTATACCAAAGCGGGTCTTCTAGATATGGAGATCTGACTGATTTCATGGATCCGGAACGCATTGACTTCGCTGGGCCATCGACCCTGCCACAACAGGAAATGCGACGAAACCCAGCACGTGAAAGGCGGGGACGGGGATGCGGAACTGGGGGTCATTACCGGGTTCTGGGGGACCACTGATTAATCTGTATTTTTTTATGTAATCGTTATGTGTGTAATCATATTGTGTAAATAAAAAGTCAATTTTCTTGATCCTATATCGTTTACGTAACGTACCGCATTTAAAATAAAAAACGCGAAAAATTGTCTGCCTTTTGCACTAAGGCGCCATCTCACTTGGCTTAGGGCAAGCCTTTTACACATAGGTGCCAAGTGAGATGGCGTCCCCCCTTTAAAATAAGGTGCATGTGTCAACTGGGTTGACTCCTCCCTTGTGTGATTTTTTGAAACATGATTATTTACGTAATTTCCTCCGAAATATGGTTATTTGCAACAAAAAAATTAATACCTAATTATTCCAAAAAAAAATTCTGCTTTTTCTATTTGTGCCATATTGCAAAACTAAGAACCTAAGTGTGACTTTGAGCTCCTATTGCTTTACCCAAAACCAAAACTAGTTGTTCATTTATTCAGAAATTAAAATTATTAAAATAGTGCTGCTATTATTTTTTTTTTATTTGATCTTAATATTAAAATTCCTTTTTATTTTATCCACTGTTAATGAACTCATGACAACAGTGAAGAAAAGAGAAAGGGTGGGGGTGAAGAAAGATCCTCTAGTTAGAAAGATCCTCCAATATAATGTTTTATTATTCCCAAAATACAGATCATGGATCATTTAAAAAGTGGTAAAGAATTATATCATTAATTTAATTTATACTATCAACAACTACAAGTAGTGAAGTTGTTGAAAGCTTTTTCCTATGACTTTGGTGTTAATTTGATTTTTTTTCCAAAACTAATGATCAAACTTTTTTTTCCAAAACCAATGGTCAAGCAACTCAATTCATATGCGTGACCGGAAGCCAAAGTTATGATGTGGGGTTCGTAGTTATAACAATTAACTAATCGTATGATCAATAGGTTAGGTCCAGTTTTGACAATGCGACATGGATATTTATTTACACTAACTTTTATTTTATATTTTAAACTTTAATAAATTAAAATTTTATTGATATTTTTTTATTTTTTAATAAAAAATAACTTAAACTCCCCCTAAAAAAAATCTCAAAATAATTTATATTTTAAAAATATTTTTCAAATTTATCTATGGTTTAGAACCTTTTGTTATGTTGGAGAAGCTAAAAGCTCTTAAATTGGTTATATAAAAATTTGAAATAAAAAGAAATTTGGTAATCTTGACTCATTTGACGGTCTTAAAGAGATAGTGAGTAATCAGGGGCGGATCCAGACTTTATATATTGGTGTGGCTAAACATAAAAGAAATTATCGACTAAAATATATTGAAAATAAAAAATAATATTGTTTGATGAAGTGTATTTACAATGAAAACCGTCTAGTATCAATTTCTTGAAAATGAGCTAAAATAACATCATTGTTAATTGTTCCAAGAACATCTCTTTCTATAAAAGTTACAAGACGATCATTTAACCATTAATCACCCATTTTGTTACATAGCTGACTCTTCACAAACTTCATAGCTGAAAAAACACGTTCCACGCTTGCAGTTGCTACTGGCAAGACTAAAGCCAACTTCAGAAGCTTATAAACTATATCAAAAGTGTTGCATTTTTTTGTTTCCACAAGTTTTGCACAAAGATCTGAAAGTCCGTTTAAATTTGCAAATTTTGGATCACATCGAACATTTCTAACATAATTCTGAAGCTGATGTCGTACCGCCACTTCCGGCACATCTACAAAATCATTTGGATAAAGTTCAACCATCCTCAATAATTTTTTCACATCAAAAGATTCAAATGATGATGAGGGACTCAAACATGAAACACATTGTAAAAGTTCAGTATTCTCTTCATCAAACCTAGCATTGAGCTCATGCAACTGCAAATCTAAAACACTACATAAACAATCATGCTTATAATGATGCAAATTAGAAACACTAGAAGTGATAGCATGTCGTCTAGGTTTCTTCCCTTGCACGTACGCTGCATCCAAATCAGGCACATCAATATCATGCTTATTGCAAATTTCCATAACCTTAGATATAAGTTCTTCCCATCCATCATTTCTCATTTCTTATAATTCCTGTTTGGTGGCTTTGACAAGTGATAAAGCATTCAAAAGATCTTGATCACACTTTTGTAGCACTACACTTAAATCATTTGTAAATCCTAAAATCCCAACCATCATGTATAACATGAAAATAAAATCAAAGGACTGAAGCACATCTAGCAAAAGCATAGTTTCACCATATTTTTCAAATGACGTATCTTTCCCGACTTCTTCAAGTACCTCAATAATGGCACCATATAAAGTCATCAAACTAGTGAGAGTCCTAAAGTGGGAACCCCAACGAGTGTCACCCGCTCTAGCAATAGACGATTCTTGATTTAATCCACTACCAGTCTCTATCTCACCCTCTTCAATCAATTTAGCAAATTGAGATACTTGTTTGTCCCGAAGCAATTCTTGTCTCTTGTTAGAAGACCGTATGAAATTAACAAGCATATTGACCTTACCGAAAAAACCACTAACATCTTTGTGAGTCTTAGCACATGCAACAAGTGCTAATTGAAGTTGATGGGCAAAACAATGCACATAATAAGCTGATGGATTTTCATTTTGAATTAAAGTTCTCAAACCACCAAACTTACCTCGCATATTGCTAGCTCCATCATATCCTTGCCCCCTTATGCTAGATAAACTCAAGCCATTAATAGACAACAACTTCTCAAGTGCCTCCTTAAGTGACTTAGCACTTGTTTCTTTAACACTAACAATCCCAAGAAACCTTTCTTTTACCAAACCATCACTATTAACATAGCGAATAACAACAGCCATTTGTTCTTTACCAGCAACATCACCGGATTCATCAATCAAAACACAAAACACATCATCCGCAATATCACATACAATTTGTTTAGTTATTTCACATGCACAAGCAACAGCAAGATCCTTTTGAATCTTAGGGGCAGTCATAAAGTTATTTCCTGGAGCACAATTTATTACCTTAGCTATCTCTGGGTTAATTTCCTTTAGAGTGTCCACCAACTCAAGAAATGGCCCCTTAAATAAAGAGTTAAAGGACTCGTCACTCCCTCTAAATGGCATGCCACACCTCAAAAGAAACTTAGTAGCTATAAGAGATGTGTTTACACGAACACGATATTCAGAATTCATTTGTTTAGTTTGATTAACAAATGCAGCCTTAATACTTTGGTTTGGGTTCATGAGAGCGTAACTCATATGCACACAATCAATATGACTATTGGAAGAAGTTCCATGATTAGCCAATCTGTGAGAATTCTTCCAATCACCAAACCCCTCTGTCACAAAGTGATCTCCCCCGTATTTAGAGACATTCTTAAACAAAAAACATGGCAAGCAAAATGCCAGGTCCTTAGATTCACTATAATCAATCCAATCATACAAATCAAACCAATTTTTACAAAATCTACGTCTTTGATTACCTTGAACAGACCAAGGGTAAACAAAATTGTAAGGAGGTTTATGACGACCTATTTTTAAATAAGCTTTCCTTACCTCATTTTGGATGTCAGGATGATAGCTTGAAATTGGAGGCCTAATTCCTGGATCGGTTTCCAACAATTCATAATCGACAACTTTAATACTCTCACTTGGATGTTGAGTTTCTGATGCTTCTAGATTTACCGAAGAAGTAGCTTTGTCTCTAGAAAGCACAGGAAAAAATTTCTTCATCCTATAAAGAGAACAATGAAACCATTAAAATTAGTTATTCACTCTATAAAGAAAATAATAAGAACAATTTATTGTAAAGAAAATATTTATGAGAAATTGAAAATTTACTTTTTTAAAACAAATTGGGGTTTTAGGGTTCAACTCAAATAGAACAAAAGAATAAGAAAATTTTGAAGTAGTTAGTTTACCTTTGATTTTCAATCACCCATAAACAATGTAAAATGGTGGGGTTATTGGATTAATGAGAGAAAGAGACAAATATGGAAGTTGGTGGGGTTTGAGAAGAAGAGAAAGGGTTTACTGTGTGAGAGAGAAAGAAATAAAAGAGAGAGAAAATTAAGAGATAAAAGTGAGTTGAAGAGTTATATAATATTAAATATTAAAATTAATTAATTAATTAAATATATATTAATATTAGAAAAGAAAAAAAAAATCTGGTGTGGCTATAGCCACACCTAGCCTAAACATGGATCCGCCCATGTGAGTAATGCAGATTTTTTGGTCGATCTTAGAACCTTATTTGTTGAGGAGATTAAGACTAGATTTGACGTGATTGCAAATATGTAGCCCGTGTTAAGGATTAAAGATTTTCGATTGTTTTAAAGGTCTATGTCTAAGCGGCATAAGGAACATGACACTAACTCTGACTACTTTCATGCTTCTATAAAAAGTAGAGGTAGGTGAAATATTATCTTATCTCTTGAAGTTGGAGAAGATTGGATTGAATGAGTGTAAAATTATGCAAGAGGTCGTTAAGAACTTCTTTGCTATTTTTAAAGAACTGATTGTTGATAGATATCGTCTTGACCATGTTATATTCCTCTCTCTTTTAGAATATGATAATCTTGTTTTGACAGCTCCCTTTAGCTTTCAGGAGATAGACTGCGTGGGTAACAAAAATCCAGGCTTGGATGAGTTCAATTTATCCTTCCTAAAAAGGTTATGAAATCTTGTTAGAGAAGGTATGGGGATCATGTTCGATTAATTTCATTGTTTTACATCTCTACCTCGTAATTTTGTATTTTATTTTGTGACTTTGATTCCCAATATTAAATATCCATATGTCGTAGTTTTGTATCATATTTTGTGACTTTGATTCCCAATATTAAATATCCCTATCATTTGAGTGAATTTAGGCTGATTTCTTTGGACAAATCTTTGTATAAGTTGGTGGCTAAAGTGTTGACCACTAGACTTAGGCTAACGATGCACAAATTTATTTCCCCTAATCAATCGACTTTTCTTAATTGGGAGGATGTTGGATGATGGTGTGGTGGCTATTAATGAGGTGATTGACTTGGTCAAGAGATATAATAAAGTCTATCTTATTTTAAAGGTGAATTTTGAGAAAGCATGTGATTAAATTAGTTGGAGTTTTCTGACACTACTACAAATAGTATATACAACATCACCCATGTTACCACGGTCATTTGAAAGACCGTGGTGATATCTCTAAATTCAGGCGCTAATATTTTTATTATTCTATTAAAAATTGTTAACATATTACTGTTGCACCATAAATTTTTCCTCTAAATTTTTTTTAATCGCATTATCATATTGTCATTTGGTAACAATCATCAACAAACATCTTCATTCATCATATTTGCATCATTAGTCGCATTTAAGTTGACCAAAAGTCAGTTTAAATCAACATTTGCATCATTTTCTAGTTAAAAAATGCATGTTATTTCACTTCATGTATTTTTATCTCTTTACCCACTTCATGCATTGCATTAAGTTATTTATATGTCGATAATATTGATATTTCGGTTTTACAGACAGACTCTTAAAAACGATTCAACACTATCCGAAAAATTAACGAGAAAATATTTCAAATTTTCACCTTTAACTGACCATTTTATGAATTTGCGTTTCGCGTAGATCATGTCGGTGTGCTCGCTTTAATTTTTCGTTACAGTTTGCATCTCTTTCTTAATTGCCAACGTCTATGCAGTCGGATATTTTCATTCTCATTTTATTTTGATTTTGACCATTTGAAAAAAAAATTATTATCTTTGGGACCTGTAATTTATTTTAATGTGTTTATTTCTTTTTTTTGATTAATTAAATATATTTTTTTTAGCATTTTTTATTTGGAAAAAGTATAAGAAAAATACTTTAAAGTTTAATTTTGACAAAAGGACATATTTGGCATTAATAAAAAATAGCTAAACTTAATAAGCAGGTATTTAATGGATTGCTTTTAAGAGATTAGAGGAGACAGAATGGGAAAGAAATCGCCCTTACGCATTCTTAGTCATATTTGGCGAAATTTTATTTTTATCTTCAGATTTTATAGGTGTATCTCCGAACGTATTAGATTGTATTTTTTTGGGTGAATTCAGAGATATATTTCGAAATTTTGAAATTTCATTTTTTTGAGTGTATTTAGAGATATATTTTCGAAGTTATGCAATTTTATTTTTTTAGGTGAAATCGAAAATGTATTTCCGAAATTATGAAATTTTATTTATTTTTAGTGAATTCGAAAATATATATTTTTGAAATAGACATTGATGCATGTAAATAAAAATATGACTAAAATTCTCAATCGTGTTTATGTTTATGCAATTGAGATTGAATATTTTTAATGATATTTTCAAATTTTCAAGAATTTTTTCCATCATAAGAGATATATAAAGAAATAAAAACCCATTTGCAAATTCATTCTCCCTTCTTCTTGGTTTACTACCCACAACTCCATCACCAACCTGCTTTCCATCTCACAACTTCAACCGTATTACTCTCTCTCCGTCCAGATTTATTTCACCATCTTCAATAAACCCAACCGGTGCTCGTTCCAGCCAGCTACCCTTCTTTACGTTTGCTTTGGTTTGTGTTTTATTTATTCAATTAATTAGTTTTAATGTTACAATTTCCATGGATCTAGCTTTGTTTTTATGGTTAACTTACTGCTACATATTACATATGACGATGATTTAATAATATTACTTTAGTAAATTTCCTTTGTCTTTAGTTTGTAGACTTTGGTTTTTTAGATATTATTTTGTAGATAATAGTATTTATGGGTAGTTAGAAAGTGTGTGTATTAGTTGTAAACATATGTTATAATATATTATTGTATGGTTAAAAAGATGTGAGTGCTACTCTTGAGTAGTGTTTTCATGATAAACTAAAAATTGGTGCTACTCTTTTTAATGCTTGTGCTCATGTGAATCCCTACCCCATTTTTTCTATGTTTATCACTATAATTAATGTTTATTGTTTCATAGGATTAGTGTTACTATATAGAATTAGATTTATTTATTTTTCAAATGAATTTTAGGAAAAAATGACAAAAATATTTATTTAATTTTAAGTTCATTTTTCTTTAGATTTTATTATTTATTTAACTTAATAAAAATTACAAAAATATTTTGTTTTAATTTAAGTTCTACTTTCACTTTAATTTCTATCTTTTTTTTTAAGTATATGCTTAGAACTTTATTTCTTCTTCTAGATATATTTAAAAAGAACATTTCTTAGAAATATCTTGTTTGAATTACTTGTTATTTTCTTGTCATATCTTTGTGTTCTTGAGACTTCGGAGTATTTCCATGCTATTTTGGTTTTGTTTGTTTGTTTGAAATTTCATATGATACAGAGATTCTTATTCGATATTTAGAGTTTTTATTCGATGCTTTGAGCTTTATATGACACATTGCACTTATCTTATACATTGGGTTTATCTGACGTTATTCTGCTTGTGATTTATTCTCACCTGATGTGATTTACTCTAACTCGATGCTCGGTACACTCTTGGTTTATTCTTTGCTTACGGTTTTAACTCAAAGGATGAGAGTTATGTTGACTTTATTATGTCAAGTGTCGGCTCCTTATTTGGTCAGACCTTCCTTACCTTAGCTTTTATCTTGTACATAGGATAGTCTCTTCATCTCCTCTCATTCTTCAATTTTTAAAATCTTCTCATCTTTTTTAAAACCTTCTTATTTTCAATAAATTTGACCACTTTCATAATAAACCTTGATTTTGTCAAGCGGTATTTTCAAGCTTCTTTTCTTAATAAATGTTAAACCACATAAGCATATTCCAACCATTTAAAAAAGACTAAAAAACATTTAACCCCAATCAAACCTTTGTGTGCCCTCGTGCACCTTTCCCCTTTAAAACCTTTTCAAGATTAGACCTGAGTCATTTATAGTCGAGATGTCATTCTCATATCCCCGTAGTTGTAAAGATGTCGACTTCTCCACTTGAGTACTAGAGTTGTGTCCAAACCTTCCCTCATGTTGGTGTGTTGTCCCTCTTTCTCATAATTTATGGGCGATTAGGCGAGTCTTCTCCCTAATGAAACAACCGGCCGAACAATCATTGAGAGAAAAATCAATGAAGTCGTCATCGAACGTTTTTTATCTCACGAGAAGGGAAAGGTAAACATCGACTAAACCTGAGAAGGATGAAATCAAGGTCAAACGATCGAGAGATACGGGTAAGGGAGTCGATTACGCAAGAGGAAGGTATTAACACCCCTCACGTCAGTGGTACTCCATGAGATCCATCTTGTTGTTCTAATCAAAGGGTGTGCTCTAATCTAAAGCTTAAAAGCTAATGGAAAAATGCAAAGAGGGGATACATGCAAAAGAAAACACGGAAAAAAGAATGAATATTTACAAAGTTTCGCTCGCCTAGGCCCCGCGACCAAATGCATGTGTATCCTTTTTAAGGAATCAGAGCGACGTAGTTCGGCTCAAAAGTTTTCATTTGTTTTGTGTTTTTTATGAAAAATATCAATTTCACTTTCTACCGCAGCTCGACCTTTGGAGACTCATGCGTTAGCACATACATGAATTAACATGTTCTACCTGAAAATGTATTTTCAAAAGAAAATTGCCCAAAGGCACATAATGCTACATTCGTGCTCTAACAATTTAGACATGGTGCTTGTGATACGGTGGGAGAACTGACTTGGGTGTTTTCTGTTTGATCTCAAATGTTGCGGTTAGCAAGAGTCGCCACCGACTTTTCTTTTATCCAAAAGGAAAGGCTGAAAAGAACAGGAAATACCTTTGAGATTATTTCTTGAGTTCGGGGGGTAGATTATGAAAAGGGGAGGTATTAGCACCCTTTTCATCCATAGTTATCTACGGGCTCTTAGTTGCTTGCTAGATCACTTGCTTTTGAAAATGTGCTTTGTGTGGTTTTTGAAAGTATTTTGAAAAGGCGCCTTCGTTTAGGCAAACTTTGTAATAGTTCTCGTTCGTAAGAACATATACAAAGTGTTGGGCTTTTGAAAATATTTCATGTTTGGAAAATGTTTTGAAAGTGTTTTTGAAAGTTGTTGGTGTTTGTTTTGAAAATTAGCAAGGATGTTTGATTTGAAAATGAGCAAGCAACTAGGAACAATCTACCTACTCAAAAGTATTTGTTCATTTCTTCCTTTCCTTTGATATTGCTATCTTACCATTGATTGATAAGAAGCCTTATCTTTGGATGTAAAGGGACGGGAATGAGTCATCGTATAGTCATGATAGCAATATTGTGGAATATCTTAGCATTTCTCTTTGAGGGACTAAGATCATTTTGAAAGGAAATATTGATAGCGTCATCGAGGGACTATGATCTTGTATTTTTTATTGTTGTTAGAACATAGTTTGATTCTACAATCCTTAATTAGAGTTTTGATGATAACAAACACAAAGAACAAATATGCACTCTAAATCTGTGTTATTTTGTATGCAGAAGTTCTGACCGAAACAACATCAGAAATTAAGCTATAGAACCTTTCAAGCTGAGGTAGTCAGAATCTGCACTGAAGAATGATGATCAGAATCTGCGCTGAAGTGAAGAATACTCTGATTCTGAACAGAAGTTTAATATACCATTAGATCCTTACATCTCTGAGTCATCAATGTTCTGAAGCAATTGCAGCATGCAAGATTCTAAGTTCTGAAGTGTTACTTTTCATTTAAGATAGCATCGTATGCAACGACTTCATTCAGACAAGAATCTTCTCAATATGGAAATAGCATTGAACATCCATTATCACACTTTATGTTGGACAAGATTTCCACGCCTATATAAACAAGATTGGAGGACAAATCGTTTACGATTTTGACACACAGCTGCAAATACCTCTCAAACGCTGCAATCTTACATGTTCATATATACGCTCAAAATTGTGTAAAATATCACAGTAGTGATACAATTTTTGTAAGGAAAAACAACAGTACACAACTGATTATTTTATCTTGATTAAGCTAGTTTTCCTTGAGATAAACCGGGTTGTGGTTGTACTCAAGAAGACTTTGGCAGTTGTCAATGTTATGTTGTAATCAGTTTTGATTAGTGAATTAAGTCCTCATTGGAGAGAGGCGAAATCACCTTGGTGGGTGGACTGGAGTAGTTTGAGATCAAACGAACCAGGATAAAAATATCGTGTCTACTGTACTTTTGATTTTAAGTTTCAATTCAACCCCCCCCCCCCCCCCCCCCTTCTTGTGTTTTTCACTTCTTCAATTGGCATCAGAGCACCTGGTTCTAAGTTCATACACTTAACCGTGTCAGTACAAGATCCAAGCTTTAGAAAAACACTATAGTGGGACCAAGCCAAAACATCAGCAATGACTATCATGAGGACAAGGACTGAATCAGCGGCAAACCTCCAGTCTTTGATGGAGAAAATTTTGACTACTGGAAAGACAGAATTGAGAGCTTCTTTCTGGCTCATGATGCTAATCTATGGGACATGGTAATTGATGGATACACACATCCAGTGGATGAAAGTGGTCAGAAGATAGACAAAAAAAGGATGTCTGGCCAGCAAAAACGTGATTTCTGAAACCATCATAAAGCCAGAACAATACTTCTCAGTGCTATCTCATACTCAGAATATGAGAAAATCTCAAACAGAGAGACAGCCAAAAACATGTTTGACTCTCTAATAATGACGCATGAAGGCAACTTACAAGTCAAAGAAACCAAGGACCTTGTGCTCATTCAAAAATATGAAGCATTCAAGATGGAAGACAGTGAATCCATAGAAGCAATGTTCTCAAGATTCCAGATTCTTGTTGCTGGGCTGAAAGTTCTTGACAAAGGATATTCTACTACTGATCACGTAAAGAAGATCATCAGAAGTCTACCCAAGCAATGGAGGCCAATGGTCACTGCACTTAAGCTGGCTAAAGATATCAACAAGATATCTCTGGAGGAACTTGTCAGCTCCCTCAGAAGTCATGAGATAGAGCTAGAAGAATACAAGCCTCAAAATCAAGGTAAGACTCTAGCATTAAAATCTAACAAAAAATTTGATTCTAAGGTTTTGCAGGCTATGGAAGAAACCTATGATGGATCCTCATCAGAAGAAGACGAATTGTCTCTTCTCTCCATAAGAGTCAATCAACTGTGGAAGCAGAGACAAAGAAAATTCAGAAACCCGAGAAGATCAGAGAATCAAAATGAATCCTCCTCCAGATACATAAAGTCTGAGTCCTCCTCTGGACACAGAAGATCTGAAGCTTCTTCAGGACACAAAGTCAAACAAGAAAGACATCATCCGCTATGAGTGCAATGAACAATGGCACTACAAAAGTGATTGTGCAAGGCTTCAAAAGGAGAAGCCCAAAAAGAAGTTCTTCAAGGAGAAGAAGAAAAGTCTCATGGCAACATGGGACGATTCAGACACTTCTGATGCTGACTCAGAGTCAGATGATGAAAGAGCTAACATAGCTCTCATGGAAAATGTGTCAGAAGACAGCGAAGCTTCTGGTTCAGACTCAGAATCAGACACAGAAGAGGTATTCCCTAATTTCACTGTTAATTTTACTAAGGTTAAACTTGTAGAAAGTCTGAATGAAATTCTAGAAAGATATCAGCAGATCAGAGTCAAATTCAAGAACCTGAAAAGGGAATTTGTCTCTGACTCTGAAAGAACTGAGAGTCTCAGATTAGAGAATTATGAGTTAAAAGAAGAGATTTTAAAATTAGAAAATGATTTACAAAACTCTCAGAAAGAAATAATCTCAGAGACTCCCAATAGTGCTGATAAGATCATCAAAGAGTATGATCACAGCTTTTAGAAGTTTCTGGCTAAAAACATAGATAGAAGCAAGATGGCTTCAATGATCTATGGAGTTAGCAGGAATGGCAGAAAAGGAATAGGATACCAAGGTAAGGTATCTCCACCTAAGAAAGTCATGGACCTTGTTATAAAACACACACCACTAAAATCACACTTCACACATGGGCACACACATGACCTAAAATAAACTAGTAATGATTACTCTATCAAACCAAAATTCAACCAGAACTTTGGTAAAACTAACAAACCAGGACCCAAAAAGATATGGGTACCTAACGATAAAATTATATATGTAGCAAATATCTTTAGCAGCAAGGCTAAAACACCAGTCATAGTACCTGGACTCTGGATGCTCTGGACACATGACGGGAAGAAAACATATGTTCCAAAGTCTGGAACTTAAACTTGGAGGCTACGTGGGCTTTGGAGGCAACCAAAGAGGGAAGATCATTGGCTCTGGAATAGTAGGTAATTGTAATCTACCTTCTATCAATAATTTGCTTTTAGTTGATGGATTAATGCATAACCTGTTATCCATAAGTCAATTAAGTGATAACGGTTATGATATAATCTTTAATCAAAATTCATGCAAAGCTGTCAGTCAGAAAGATGGAACTATCCTTTTTAATGGAAAGAGGAAAAACAACATTTATAAGATAAAACTTTCTGAACTAAAAAGTCAGAATGTAAAATGTCTTCTCTCTGTTAACAACGAGCAATGGGTCTGACACAGAAGATTGGGGCATGTTAGTATGAGAAGAATATCTCAGATTATCAAACTCAATCTGGTTAGAGGACATCTGTGATACGGTGGCCAGAACCGGAATGTTTTAGAAATGCTGGTTTGTGTTTTGCGTTTGTGTTTGCAAAATGTCGCGGTAAGCAAGAGTCGCCACCGACTTTTATTTTTACAAATGGAAAGGAAAAAAGCACAGAAAAATTCCCTTTTTCGAGATTTTGAGTACGGGGGGTAGATTATAGAAAGGGAAGGTATTAGCACCCTTTCGATCCGTGGTTTTCCACGGGCTCTTAGGTACTTGCTCATCATTTTCAAATTTGTTTGTGTGTGTTTGATTTGAAAAAGTTTTTGACTTCGATTTAACCCTTGCTTCTGTCTTCAAGAGTGTTACGAAGTGTTTTTGAAAACTTTGTTTGAAAAGAGTGTAAGTGTGGAAAAGTTTTTTTGGATTGAGCAAGTACTTAAGATTCTACCTACTCGAAAAAAGAGAATTGTTCTATGTTTGTTTCCTTTAGACAGTGTTATCCCACTATTAGTGAGTAGGTAGTACCGTCGTTGGAGTTTTAAGGGTCAATTCGAAAGGGACGTACGATCACTAAATCAATGTTAGGACGTCTTAGTAATAACCCTAATGTCTTAGATCAATTATTCGAGGCAACAATTTCGAGGCAACCATTCCGAGGAAACTTTTCCGAACGGGACTTTGATCTTTGTTTAGACAAGAGAGCGACCACTAAAGCATCCTATACTTAATGACCGTTTACCGAAGGCAACCGAAGTGGGAGTGTACCCTAGGAGTGCGCATGTGCGAGTGACTTAATTTCAAACTATTATCTTTGCACATTTAGGGTTAGCTAATAGTTTAAAGTTAATCATACATTCTTGTCATGCAACCTTAATATCATACATCTAACAGTTTAAAATTTTGCAAAAATTAAAGGGCGGAAAGTAAAGCTATGCTATTACAAGGCTTCGGGTATTTACATAGCCAAAAACAAACCCGTAAAAAAACGATAAATGAAAGTAAAAGATCCTAATTAATCTATTACAACTTGTGAGCAATTACATCAATGTGGTAGAAACAATAATAAAGCGCGCACGATGAAATTTAGAACGAGAGAGAACTAGGGTTTTGACCCCGTCTAGCCTAATTAAAAGAAAAAATATTTTTTGTTGTTTTTAATTATTTTTAAGAAAAGGAATTAGGTTTTTAAATTTAATACAAAATAATTAGTAATTAAATCAATTTAAAGAAAATAATTTGCATGGCCTATTATTTTATATTTTTGGCTATTTTTAAGAAAAAGAAAATAGAATTTAAATTAAGCCAAAACCCTAATTGTTCTAATTAATTTTAATTATTTACAAAAGGAATTAAAATTACCCTAAAATTAAATATCCTAATTAAATTAATTAATTTTTAAAAAATAAATATCCTAAATCTAATTAGGTGAAAAACATTATTTTTGTGATTTTTGATAAAAAGAAAAATTAATTTCTGTTAGTAAAGATAAATAAATAAATTAATCAAAAGAAATATAAAGAGAAAAAGAAAGGAAATTTGG
Organism: Vicia faba; assembly: GCA_948472305.1. NCBI lineage: Eukaryota > Viridiplantae > Streptophyta > Magnoliopsida > Fabales > Fabaceae > Vicia > Vicia faba. Next base: position 1,471,220,365 of record OX451741.1, read on the forward strand.
GCCTGAAATAGCAATTTGAGGGAGTGTGGATAGCAGTTTTCTGGCCCAAAACCAAAGGTCCATGTTGACTTCCTGAATCCCATGCGCTGCACTGACAGGGTCACATGATGGTCCTTCATGTGATGGCCTTTGGATTTGGCCATCTAGAGATCCAATGGTTGGATCCTGAGATCACATGGTGGTCTCCTGGCTTGTGTGCATGCTGGATCACCTGAATGAAAATAACAAGAAATAATAGGGGGACCTGGGATTCGAATCCAGGCCCCAAAGCATTTTCCCCTTGCACCAATGCCAGCTGAGCTACACACGCTTGTTGTACATAGAATAATAACAATATATAATATGCAATAAAGGGAGTTAGTGGAGAAAATAAAAAAACGCGCCAGAATTTTGAATGAACCAACAAGATGATGCCACGCTGGTCATCCCTGTCCTCGCTCCGTTGGTAAAAGTTAAAAACTTTTACCTACGGACAACGTCCGTCACTACATCTCTGGCTTATTTCAAAATCCTCCATGGGCATGATAAATGAGGTCTAAGGCCATGGATTGATTCGTCTTAGCCTGTTGAGCACGATGGTGCCCTTCTTATGGCCCAATTTCTCTTGTACACAGAGATCCCAAATCGAGCCAACAAAACCTAGCAATGGTGAATCTTAATACAGTCCACAAAAACGAAATTAAATGGTATAAATAGCTTGCAAATATGTTAATGAACAAGAATATACTATTAAAACATGATGAATATGCAAGAATAACAAGATTCGGTTTTGGAAATATGGGCAAACCGTGGGAGTCGTGGGGATGAATTCTGGGCACTAGCACGCTTGTTCTTGATTGGTACAGCTTGCTTGTACTCCCAGGAAGTGAATGAGATGGTCAGGAAGCCTTGTAATTGTCTGGAAGTGTGAAATCGAGTCTGCACTTTTTTGTGATTTTTCCAAGTTTTGTTCTCTCTTTTGCGCCTCCAAAACCCTGTGATTTTTGTCTGCAAATGTTCCCTATATACTGAGGATTGGATTAGGGTTGCAAACATGATCTCAATCTTTGCCAATTATTGATTTTGATCTTGATTTGATTCACTTAAAAATCCTTCCAAAAATAGGCTAAAACCAATCTTTTTATGCACACAAAGGCCTTGCACGAATTCAATCTTTTGCTAGCTGGATATAGGACCTGAAACATGTACAAGATCTTGAGATTTCAATGTTTTGGATTTTTTCCATGATTTGTTTTGATTTAAATTGATTTAATTCAAATAAAAATCAAAATAAATAGTAAAAATAAGATAAAGACAAGTGGGAAGGTCTAGGGATCTTTTACCATGCTACCAACTCAAAACAAGTGCAAAAAGTTAGGCCCATTTAGCAAAATTTGTAATTTGAGGCATAGTTGACTTTTGACAATTTTGCAAAAATGGTCAACTTCACCAATGCATAACTTCCTCAATTTTGACTCTTTGAAGGTGTTCTTGGACTTTTTAGAAAGACTGAGATGTCCTCTAAGCAACCCTTTTGGTCTCATCTCAATTGGGTATTCCATGTTCATGTATGAAGCTTTGACAAAAAAGGTGTTTTTGTTGACTTTTCAAAATGACCTATAATGTCCAAATTCATAACTTCTTGTGAGTTCATATTTTAAACTTGGGAGATGAAGATGGATTTTATAGTATTGCATCCTATTCAAAATGAGCTTTGGATGGGTCATTTCTCATAAAGTATGAGAAAGTTATGCTTGGTCAAAGTTGAGTTGACTTTTCCTACAAAACCCTAATTTAGCAACTTTTGGTTCTTGATGAATTGTGAGCAATCCTTGATGAATTATGATCAACCCTTGATCAAATGATGAAATATACTTCAAAATGAGAATGTTGAAAAAAATCTTGAAGTTTGACTGTATGTAGGCCACAATTGACTTTTGCCCCAGCACAGTCGATTTTCAGGCCTTTGAGCAATTGACTGAGCAAACTTCCTCTGCAAGGCTTGAAACTTGACATGGATAATCTTGAGAACATTTTAGGACAATGGTGAGAATTTGGGATCCCTTGGACTCAAGTATCTTGGTGTGATACGGTGGGAGAACTGACTTAATGTTTTGCGTTTCGATCGCACTTGTGCGAATAGCAAGAGTCGCCACCGACTTTTCTTTTATCGAAAAGGAAAAGTAAAAAAGCACAGGAAAGACCTTTCGAGATTATTTCTCGGGTTTGGGGGTAGATTATGAAAAGGGGAGGTATTAGCACCCTTTTCATCCATGGTTTTCCATGGGCTCTTAGTTACTCGTTTAGATCACTTGCTTTCATTTGACAGTGTGCTTGTGGTGTGGGATTTGAAAGTATTTTGAAAAATATCCTTGTAATGGTTCTCGTCTCTATAAGAACATATACAAAGTTTTGTTTCAAAAAGTGGTTCAAAGATGTGTTTGTGAATCGTGTTTCGAAAAGTGTTTTGAAAAGATGATTTGCAATGGTTCTCGTCTCTATAAGAATGTATACAAAACGTTTTGTCTTTTTGAAAATGTTTTGAAATGGAAGTGTAGGTATAAAAGTTTTTATCGCGAGCAAGCGAGTAACTAAGAGCGAATCTATTTACTTGAAAGGTCTTAAATTGTTCTTTTCTTCTTCCTTTTAATGGTGCTATCTTACCATTGATTTGGTAAGAAGCCCCATCGTTGGATGTGAAGGGACAGGCGCGGGTCAATTTCACAATCATCGAAAGCAACTTATGAGACGCTTTAGCAATTTTTGTAAGGTATGAGATCGTTTTATCGAAGGCAACATCGAGGGTCATCGAGGGACTACGATATTTTTTTATTGAAGGGTCATTGCTAAAGCGTCCCATGTTCGAGGGACATGATTGTATTTCCGAGGCAACGAGCGAGGTTACCCTAGAGGTGCGTGTGTGAAAAAGTGTGTTGGTTTAAAGTTATTTTATTCTTTGATTAGGTCATCTAGCGATTGATTTTTTTGAATCTTTCCATACACGCCTAGTTACTATACATTATATGGAAAACAGTAAATTGCGGGAATTGAAATTCTACGCTATTACAAAGTGTTCGGGAATGGGGGTACAATTTTTAAAAATGGGGATGAATCAAATGAGATAGGAAGGTCCAAATATCAAACAATACAACACAATCGAATTTTGTGCGATTTAATTAAAGCTATGATAATCCATGAGTTAAATCAACAAAATATGAAATGTTAAGTATTTACTTGAAAAGAAAAAAGCAAAACTTATTCTAAAAAATAAAAATAATTGATTAAATTAAAATTTCTACGTTTTTGTATTTTTATTAATTTAAGTAAAATCTAAAGAAAGAAAACAAACTAAATTATTATTTTTTTGATGTTTTATTATATGTAAAATTATATCTAAAGCAAAATTTATTAAAGAAAGGAAATGGTAAAAATTATTTACAAAACCTAAATCAAACTAATAAAAATATATTTTAAATTTTATTATCATCTTGCATGACAAATAAAATATAAGGAGAAAACAAATTAAAAAAAAGAAACATGGGCTAATGGTGGAAAGGTGATGAGGCCCAAGAGAAAGAAAAGTATGTATTTGCTGTAATAAAAAATACAGGCAAAAGGGGGTATGGTTAGCATAACAGATTGGGCTTAAGGGCAATTCGCTGGGCTATCTAAACTCATGCTAGCAAGGCAAAACAAAAAAAAAAACAGTTTTCTTAAACCAAGCTTATGTTACGATTTAGGAGCTAATAAGAAAATTAGGGTTTGAAACCCTTGTCTGTTCAAAGCGCCGCTCTTCATCTTCTTCGCTCATCCTTGTTCATTTTTCTGAAACCTCTGAATAATCTCACTACCCGTCCCTATTTCCTTTTACGAACAAAATCACTCTCTCCATCTTTGTCTCACCATGATTCATACCTCTTTGAAAACCCTTGTTTCGGATCTAAACCTAACAGAAATGAAATTGATTCGTCTTTGACCTTCCCCTCACTCTTTGTTGCCGAAACACCGAATCTCTCGCCTCCCTAATCAAGTTTCTAAAGATTTTCTTGAAAATGTGAGGTTCTGCTCTTTACAAATTTCGTTAATTGATTTTTTTTTATCTTGTAATTTCTTCTGTTTAATCAATAAACTACTCCTTAAGATGCAGGGAAACGTATACTTATGGAAGATTTGGGAAAAAGGGGGAAACCATACCTGTTGAAATTCTTTCTATGAAATAGAAAAGGAGGATTGTGTTCCCTGGTGGCCGGAGTTGCACGAGGGAAAGAGATGAGGATGAAGGTGTGGGTTTTCTGACTCGTCGGTAATCTTTTCTTATCTCTGTGTTTGAATGATGATGATGCTGGTTATGGGTTCTTTTGGCTTTGTTGCAAGTTTTAGGTTTTGTGGATGTTTATCAGGTCTTGAGTTTGTGGCTTTTGGTAATGTATTTCTGTTCTTGATGATGGTTAATGATTTTTTGGAGTTTTGGTTTTGTGGATGTTTATCAGGTTTTGTTACAGGTTTGGTTTGATGGTGGTTTAATGGTGTTCTGATTTTGTGAAACTGAGCATGAATTTGGAGTTTTTGAGGCTATGTTTTTGGTTTGATGTTTTGGTTTTCAAGCTTGCTACAGGTTTGTGACTTGTTGCAGGTTTGAAGTTTTTGTTATTGGTTCACAGGTTTCAGGTTTTGGCTTTTGGGAGTTTTACAGGTTTTGAGTTTGTTGGCAGTTTGAGATCCTTACTGGTTTGCTGTTTTGGTTTTAGGCCTTTGGAATTTTGGTTTTGGATTTTTGACAGGTTTTTTTGATGATGTTACTGGTTTGGTTTGAGACTTGTTTCAAGTCTTTTTGAGTTTGATGATGGTTTTAGGCTTTTGCTTGATACCTGTGTGTTTTCAGCTTCAGACCTATTGCAGGTTTTCGGTTTTCATGTGTTTGAAGCTCGGTTCAGGTTTTTGAGGTTGATTACTGTGTTTGAGATTTGTGGATGCTTGGAATTTTTGAGGTTTTGACAGTTTGAGACTTGTGTGTATTTTTTTTTCTATTGCTCTTTCTTGTTATATTGGCCCTGCTTCTGTTATATCCCTATTCCAATGGTGGGAAACCAAAGAATTTGAATATTTTAGCATATTGTTCTTATGGCCTTTTTGTTGCAGTTTTGTTTTCTAGCAAATTCCATGCAACTTGTGACAGGCAAGGCAGCAGGGCTGTGCATTCCAATAACCTAGGTGACTTCTTTCCTCTCTTCTCTCTCAATGACAAAAAGAAAGCAAATTGCTCTTTGCCCTTTTTTTCTAATTCTGAAAGGTTTGCATGGAAAATGATGATTTTATTGCTTCTCAAGAAAGTTTTGCTATTTGACTTAGCTATTTATGTTGCCATACTTCTGCCTCGTTTTTGTTGATGCTGTTTGTTGTTTTGACAAAGTTGTTTGTTTGGTTTTGTTTACAATATTTGTTTGGACAGTTTTGCAGCATTTGTTTGTTCAGTTTTGCTGCATTTTGTTTGGACAATTTTGCTGTTTGTTTGGATAGTTTTGTTGCGTTTGCTTGTTTGGACAGCTTTGTAGTATTTCTTGGACAGTTTTGCAACATTTGCTTGTTTGGACAGCTTTGTAGCATTTGCTTGTTTGGACAACTTTGTAGCATTTGCTTGTTTGGATAGCTTTGTAGCATTTCTGCTTGTTTGGACAGCTTTGTAGCATTTCTTCTTGTCTTTCTTTTTGTGAACCAAGAAGGGTAACCTTCTTGTGATTTGCAAATAGGAAATAGATTGTGATGAAATAAAATGGCATTCTGATTCCATTTTGCAAACCTTAATGATGAATACCCTTTTGGAAAATTTTGTTCATGCCCAAATAACTTGTATTAACCATGTTTTTTCTTTTCTTTGTTTTCATGTGAGCACAATTGGATATGACGAAGCAAGGAAGGAAAGAACTCTATGGCAAACAAGGAAGTTTTGGAGATAAGCAAAGGAAGTTGATACGACTTCAACCTTCAGACAAACTTAGGCATAGATTAATTCTCCTAGGCCGATCAAACATTTGGATTTTCTTTGTAATTTAGAGAAAAAAATCATTATTGCATTGTATCCAATAATTGTACCAATTCATCTTCAAATATGATAAGTTGTAAAACATAAAGTATTTAAAAGAATAAATTGTTTTGTAACAATGTATGAATTTGGAGAAAATCTTATGAAATGTTCTGGTGTCACTTGAAATCCTTGATCAACAATAACTTGTAATTTTCTCTTCGCATCCTAATTGATTTTTGAAATTCCCAATCAAGATATTTGAAATAAAATGTTCCAGTCTGGTAACTTAAATTCCAAGTAATCCCAATAACTCTGTAACTGCATTTCAAACAAACACGCACTGTATATTCCATTTCCTAACCAAACCAATGTTTTAAGGACGCAAATCATCTGGTCAACTTGGATCCCACAATCATGATTGACCTAAATAACAGTCTTTATATCCATCTCTTGTCCCAAACAAATCATGCCTTGAGAACAAATATTATCTTTTTCAGTAGTCCTGAGGAAGCATGAAGACATGTGAAAGCCAATTGAATTTTTGAGAACTCATTTTCTTTTGAGATTTGCAAGAAAAACCCCAATTATTGGTTTACTGCCAGAGAAGAGAATCTGTCTGGTCGATTCCTGAGCCAACTTGAATATCTGAGAAACCCTAGGGTTGTGTCTTCTATGAAAAATGGGAGGGCAAATTTTGGGGTACAACAGCTGCCCCTGTTCAATCTTCTTGAACCTGAAGAGTTAGATTGGCGAGTTTTGTCATTCGTGACTCGAAGGTAAAAGATGATTGGACACTAGAGTGCCCATAAATTTACACTCGACAAAGGTGTAGTTGATGGAATGGGCTTAAAGATGCCATTCAGAGAGGTTTTAGAATCTTGTTGGAGATGGGCTTGTAGATGCCATCCAAGAGTGTTTGTTGTAAGCATCAGAATGGTGTCCGTATTTGGAGCATATCTGAACTGTATCTATTCTTGAATCTGAATAAGTAATAGAATGGATTCCGTGTCTGGAGCGTATCTGAACTGTATCTGAAGGATGAACCTGAATAAGCGACAGAATGGTCGTCGTGTCTGGAGTGTATCTGGACTGTATCTTAAAATTGAAATCTGAATGAGTGATAAAATAACAAACGTGTCTGGAGCGTATCTGGACTGTATCTTGAAATTGAAATCTGAACGAGTGACAGAATAACAACCGTGTCTGGAGCGTATCTGGACTGTATCTTGAAATTGAAATCTGAATGAGTGACAGAATAGCAACCGTGTCTGGAGCGTATCTGAACTGTATCTTGAAATTGAAATCTACATGAGTGACAGAATAACAACCGTGTCTGGAGCGTATCTGGACTGTATCTAGAAATTGAAATCTGAATGAGTGACAGAATAACAACCGTGTCTAGAGCGTATCTGGACTGTATCTTAAAATTGAAATTTGAATGAGTGACAGAATAGCAACTGTGTCTGGAGCGTATCTGGACTGTATCTTAAAATTGAAATCTGAATGAGTGACAGAATAGCAACCGTGTCTGGAGCATATCTGGACTGTATCTTGAAATTGAAATCTGAATGAGTGATAGAATAGCAACCGTGTCTGGAGCATATCTGGACTGTATCTTGAAATTGAAATATGAATGAGTAACAGAATAACAATCGTGTCTGGAGCGTATCTGGACTGTATCTTGAAATTGAAATCTGAATGAGTAACAGAATGACTTCCGTGTCTGGAGTGTATCTGTAGTGTATCTGAAGTTGAGATCTGAATGAGCATCATAATGGCATCCTTGTCTGAAGCGTATTTGTACTGTATCTAGAATCTTTGAACATTTGTTAATTATAGCTGTTAATCTTATCCTGAAAAGGGTAAAATGTTAGCTGAAGCACAAAGTTATGTTGCATGAAATGTATGATGCAATGTATGTACTTTATCAATGTTTATAATATGTGGATGTAATGTATGCGCATGTAAGCTGATTTGCTGTATTACTGAGGAAAATGACTGTTGCTGAGGATTCTGTTGTGAGAGTAATGCCATATACTTCTTGAGGAATCTTCTTGGGGAATCCAGAGAATTTTAATGACTTCTACTGGGGATTATTGATGGGAGTCTTTGTTCTGTCGAGGAGCAATAAAAACTCTATGGGGAAAAGCTTATTCCTGTTTGGAAAAAGTTCAGGAGTTTCGGTCATCTGCCACCCTACTGAGGAGTTACCCTAGGTTGGGGAGAAACAAAAGTTAATTGTTATCTGGTTGATTTTCAGGCTTCAAGACCACTTGCTGGGGGAACCTGGAGAAACTGGATGATTTCCGTTGGGGATTGAAAGTTTCAGCTCCACTGGGGATCCTAATGATGTACTGTAGGGATTGTTCATGGAATAGCCTAGAGATGTTTTCCTATTCTTTCCATTTGTCAGTAATTGTTCTTTTTGTTTATTTGTAAACAGTAATTATGTTCAAATGCATATGTTCATTAATGAATCATTGGACATTTTTTGTAAATAAAAACACAAGTGTAAAGAAAAAGGCAAATAGTTTTCTGTACTTTGCAAGAGATATCTTTGTATTTACTTTGAATAAGTATTTTGTACAAAGTAGATAGACATCCTAGTAAAAGGATGGTGTCATAAATAAGAAAAAATTTACACAAAGAAAGATAGCTATGTGTAATAATCCCATGGGGTTCCCATTCTGCTATAGCCTCTGTATCTCCAAATATCTTGTCCATTTGTTGCTTCGTCCGAAGATAATTGAATTGATCAGAAGCTCCGAGTTTGTTCGTGAAGAGATTGTCTTTAAAGTGATACGACGAGAAATAGTCATACACTTTAATTCCCTAACTTTTGCCTGGACCTCCCTTTCGGGTTTTCAGTCCACCGGGAAATGCTTTTTTGTCCAAGTCGCCCTTTCAGGTTTTCAACTTGCCGGGTGTATAGATTTTTTATTTTATCCCTAATTTTCGCCTGAACCTTTTGGTTCGTCGGGATGCCCTTGTTTTGCCTAGGTGTGTCAACCTAGCGGGTCTCTTATGCGTAGTATCTTTTGACTATGTATGCATTCGCAGGGTGTGGCAGGTCGTCACCGTCCATGGTGGTTAATATCATTGCCCCACCAGAAAAGATGTTCTTGATTACAAATGGTCCTTCATAGGTAGGAGTCCATTTGCCCCTGAGATCACTTTGTGGCAAGATGATACGCTTGATCACTAGATCTCCAACTTGATATGCCTGGCGTCTGACTTTCTTGTTGAAAGCCTTGATCATCCGTTTTTGATACATCTGACCATGGAAAACAGTAGTAAGTATTTTTTCATCAATTAAGTTCAGTTGATCAAGTCGGGTCTGGATCCAATCGTCTTCACTCAAACCCGCATCTTTCATAATTCTTAAAGAGGGGATTTGAACCTCAATAGGTAAAACAACCTCCATGCCATAAACCAAAGAATAGGGTGTTGCCCCAGTTGACGTGCGAGCCGTGGTACGGTACCCGTGGAGAGCAAACGGTAGCATTTCATGACAGTCCTTGTAGGTGACTGTCATTTTTTGTATGATCTTTTTAATGTTTCTGTTAGCAGCTTTGACTGCACCATTCATCTTTGGCCGATAGGGGGATGTATTGTGATGTTGAATCTTGAACTGCTCGCACAAGGCGGTGATCATAGTATTGTTAAGGTTTGTACCGTTATCAGTGATGATCCTTTCTGGGATACCGTACCGGCAGATGAGATTCTGCTTGATGAAGCGGGTAACAACATTTTTAGTAACGGATGCGAAGGAAGCTGCTTCGACCCACTTGGTGAAATAGTCAATGGCCACTAGAATGAAGTGGTGTCCATTGGAGGTTGTAGGCTTGATCTCCCCAATCATATCGATTACTTACATAACGAAGGGCCAAGGAGATGTTAAGACATTTAGAGGAACCGGAGGCACGTGCACCTTGTCTGCATAGATTTGACACTTATGACAAGTCTGGGAGTGTTGATAGCAGTCTGCTTCCATGGTAGACCAATAGTAGCCTGCCCGTAGAATTTTATTTGCCATCGTATTCCCGCTAGAGTGAGTGTCAAAGGTACCTTCATGCAATTCAGCCATAATCCTTTCAGCCTCAGCCTTGTCCACACAACAGAGCAGAATAGAATCATGATTGTGTTTGTACAGGATGCCATTACTTAGGAAGAACTTAGCGGAGAATCTCCTTAAGAACTTTTTTTCATTGACTGAAGCTCCTTCTGGATATTCTTGAGTCTTGAGATACCTTTTGACTTCGTGAAACCAAGGCTGGTCCACTACTTCTTCGGTATTAATCTCGTGATAGTGTGCCGGTTCGTCCATTCGTTCAATGGTGATCTGGGGAGCCTCGTTATCCCAATTGAGTTTAAACATATATGACAATGTAGCTAGAGCATTTGCTAGCTTATTTTCTTCTCGCGGGAAATGCTCGAAGGTAATTTGCTCAAAATGTGGTAACAATGTCAAAACATGTTCTTTGCAAGGGATGAGGTTTGGGTGCTTAGTGTACCAATCTCCCTTGATCTGACTGATGACCAAAGCTGAATCCCCGAACACAACTAAAGATTTGATTCCCAAGTCTATGGAAGCCTTGAGTCCAAAGATGCATGCTTCGTACTCTGCCATGTTATTCGTACAGTTGAAGCAAAGTCTGGCAGTGAAAGGAGTATTGAATCCTTCCGGAGATATGAGCACAGCACCGATACCGTTACCAAGTGCATTGGATGCCCCATCAAAGTACAGGGTCCATCGGGATCCTTGTTCAGGTCCGTCATATGGTCTGATTTCTTCAACTTTGTCCAATGTCATGATGTCTTAGTCAGAGAAGTCAAACTTCATGGATTGATAATCTTCTACAGCTTGATGGGCCAGATGATCAGCTAGCACACTGCCCTTTATAGCTTTTTGGGTTGTGTACTGTATTCGTATTTTGTTAGGATCATCTTCCATTTAGCTATCCTTCCAGACAGAGAAGGCTTTTCAAAGATGTACTTTATCAGATCCATCTTAGATATCAACAAAGTGGTATGAGTCAACATGTACTGTCTTAGCCGATGTGCAGCCTATACCAAAGCGCAACAAGTTTTCTCGAGCAGTGAATATCTAGTTTCACAGTCGGTAAACTTTTTGCTAAGGTAATAAATGGCGTGCTCTTTTCGGCCAGACTCGTCATGCTGCCCCAATACGCACCCCATTGAATTCTCTAAGACGGTCAGATACATGATTAGCGGTCTTCCCTCGACGGGTGGAATCAAGACAGGATGCTCTAGCAAATTCTCCTTGATTTTATCGAAAGCAGACTAACATTCGTCGTTCCATCTAACTACCTGATCTTTCTTCAACAGCTTGAAGATTGGTTCACAAGTAGATGTTAGGTGAGAAATGAACCTAGCAATGTATTTTAGGCATCCCAAAAAACCTTTGACTTCCTTCTCAGTGCGAGGAGCAGGCATTTCTTGTATCGCTTTAACCTTGGCAGGATCAACCTCGATGCCTTTGTTGCTGACAATGAAACCTAAGAGTTTACGGGACCAGACTCCAAATGTGCACTTGTTTGGATTCAACCTGAGATTGTATTCCTTCAATCTGACAAACAACTATTGCAAGTGATCAAGGTGTTCTTCTTCAGTTTGTGATCGGGCTATCATGTCATCTACATAGATCTCTATCTCATGATGTATCATATCATGAAACAAAGCTACCATGGCGCGTTGATAGGTTTCCCCGACATTCTTCAGTCCGAATGGCATCACTTTGTAGCAGAACGTACCCCACTGTGTAACAAATGTAGTGTTCTCCATGTCCACAGGTGCCATTTTGATATGGTTATAGCCTGAGAATCTGTCCATGAAAGAAAATACTTTGTGCTGAGTTGTGTTGTCAACCAGGATGTCGATGTGTGGAAGTGGAAAATCATCTTTAGGGCTGGCCCTGTTTAAATCTCTATAATCCACACACATTCTCACTTTTCCGTCCTTTTTAGGCACGGTAACAATGTTAGCAACCCATTGAGGATAAGAAGTAACAGCCAGGAATCTAGCGTTGAACTGTTTCATAACTTCTGCTTTGATCTTCTCTGACATGTCAGGTCTCATGCGGCGGACCTTTTGTTTCACTGGTGGACAGTCTTCTCTGATGGGTAGACGGTGTACCACGATGTCTGTATCGAGTCTCAGCATGTCTTCGTATGACCATGCAAAGATCTTAACATAATCATGCAATATCTGAATTAGGCGCTCCTGGACACTCGACTCTAGATTGGAACCTACCTTGATTTCCTTTTTATCTTCCTCAGTACCAAAGTTGATTGTATCCAACTGCTCCTCATGAGGCTGAATTGCTCTTTCTTCTTGCTGTAATAGTTTGGCCAATTCTCCTAGCACCTCACAATCTTCCTCACCTTCGTATTCGGCTTGGTAGACCAGATCTTCAGAGTCACTGACGGCTATAGAAGTATCGTTACCCATGGGATCCTGAATGGAAGGGTACCTGCATTTGTGAGTGTGGGTGTGCGTAAGGGTATAGCCATCTTAAAACAATAAAATGTAAAAGAAAGACAATGAGCATAAAAGGTTTATATATGAAAAAGCGTCCATGATTCATTGAATGACATATGAAAATGAAATAAAATCCCTTACGAATGGACCGATGTGCCTCGTGCAAGACACAAGGTTTTTAAAGTACGAAATGTTTATGAATTATTACAGTCTAACAGAAATGTAAAAGGTAAATTACTGCGATATGAAAGTTATTGGGATGAAGTCTTTGGCTTCCCAGTTGCAAAGTCCTCCGCTGACAGTAGGAAATATCCAATCTTCCAAGTTGCCCTCCTATTCATTGTCTTCTATTGCATTGACGCTTCGGTTGGTAATCTTCACAGGTGGCCCCCCAGCACGGGCACGGCGCACAGCCTTCTGACCAGTCGAAGTAAACCCCAAGCCAAACTTGTCTGATTTGTAAGGAATGTCTGGAAGCTGCCCCCAGATTGTGCACTCCTCTTCTTCCACTACTGCCCCTGCGTCCTTGAGAGATGACATCCGAGGTGGAGGTCTGGTGATCTTAGGAGTTGAGGATACCGCCTTGGTTGCCGCTATTTTTGGAGAGACTTCTTCAAAATGTTGGAAAGGGGTTTCTATGACTTCGCCATCTAACTCTACATATCAGAAAGAATTCAGATGACTAAACATGTATTCCTCCTCCCCATGGACAATTATGATCTTCCCTTGGACCGGGTATTTGAGCATCTGATGCAAGGTGGAGGTGACAACACCGACATTGTGAATCCATGGGCGTCCCAACAGACAGGAATAAGAAGGACGGATGTCCATCACGTAGAATGTTGAATTGAAAACTTGAGTTCCCACCTTGATTGGGATATCCACCTCCACGTGGACCATCCGCTTAGAACCATCAAAAGCTCTCACCACTATGTTGCTGGGTTTTAAAGTCAGCCCCTCATAATCCAATCTATCAAGGGATTTTTTCGGCAAGACGTTCAGAGATGATCCGGTATCGACCAATACATGAGCTAGGGTCGTTCCTCTGCACTCCATTGAGACATGTAATGCATCATTGTGTTTTCTCCCTCTGGGTGTCAAGTCAGCATTGGAGAAGCCCAGACCATTATCAACTGTCAAACTGGCCACACAGTCCTGGAACTGGTCATCCGACGTCTCTTGCGGCATATGAGCTGTCTTCAGAAATTTTATCAGAGCCTTGGCATGAGCTTCATAGAAAAGCAGCAGGGCTAGCATAGATATCTTAGAAGGGGTCTGCCCCAATTGTTCAACCACATCATAATCACTTTTCTTAATTATCCTCAGGATTTCTTCCATCTCCTTCTTGGATGTTTCAGGGATAACTAGTGATTGAGCCTTCGTCAGGACATGCTCCTCTTGAACGTTCTTTCCTTTATTCTCAGCAGCGGAAGTAGGGATAGGAATTGTATTGTCTTTGTTGGTGGGTGCTCTTACAGGTACAATTGCTGGTGTAGAGGTAATCTTCGGAATGGCCACGGGTCCAAAGTCTGTTGTTGGAGGAGCAATCTATGGAGAAAAGATTCTTCCACTACGGGTAACCTTGCTTGTTCCGACATTGTTACTGATGTCGGAATTGTCCTCTTCGGAGCTTTCTTCTTTGGCAGTCTGTTCAATTTGCTTAATACCATGGTAGTAGATTTCTCCACCATAATTCCATGGTACTGATTTATCTAATTCGTATGGGGCAGGCCTGGGCATTGTAATCTTGAGCGGAGTAGTCTTTGGAGCAGGTGTAATCCTAACGGGTCTTTTAGGGGCCCTGGAAGGATTGGCGTAGATGGTTATTATTGAAACTTCTTTAACTGGAACGGGTGAAACAGGAACATTCTCAAACAGAATTTTTTGGTTATCCATCAGTCGTTGGATACCTTTTTTCAACAGTGGGCATTCAAATGATGAAGATAGGCAAACATGGCAGTCTTTTTCACAACCTGGGAAAATGCCAACTTTCAACAAATTCAACTTAATAGTCGGGAGCGGATTTAACAGTTCATCTAGGGTAGAGACAAACAGATCTTCCTCGACAACATTGGCATTGTGACCATGCCTCGGCATCAAAGCGGAAATAACATTCAGTTTCTCAGGCGCTTCAAACTCAACTTCCTTCATGTCTATCAGGTCTTGAATTTTATTCTTCAGAGCCCAAGAGTTGTTGGTGTCGTGCCCTGGACTTTCAGAATGGTACGCGCATCTGGCGTTGGGATGGTAGTGTGGAGACGTAGTATTAGGATTCTTTGGGGCCTCTTTTAGCATGGCTAGATTCAACTTCAAAAGATGTGGTAGGACTTGAGCTGGAGTCATGTTAATCTTGGTGAATTTCCGAACTGGCCTTTCGACCCTTGGCTGATTATTTCTTGGCTGGTTGTTTCTTGGCTGATCGTTTCTTGGCTAGTCTGATGCAGGATTTTGAATCATAACGGCCCCCACCGATGGTCGGCGCTCAGTTCTTCCTTGATTTCTCTGTGAATAGACAACAAACACTTCCTTCTTCCCAACAAAAGGTTTCTTTACCAAACTTGAGGATGCGTCTCTTTGAATTTTGCCGCTTTTTATACCGGCTTCGACCCGTTCACCAGTCATGATTAATTCGGTAAACCCAGATGAAGAACTCCCAATCAGGTGATTGAAAAATTGTCCCGACAAGGTGCCAAGGAACATATCCACTAATTCTCTATCGGATAGAGGGGGCTGGACTCTGCCTGCGAGATCCCTCCATTTTTGAGCATATGTTTTGAAACCCTCATCTGTTCCCATAGACATACTATGTTACTGTGTCCTAGTCGGAGCCAAATCAGCATTATACTGATGCTGTTTGTAGAAAGCGGCAACCAACTCTTCCCAATTATGGACATTGGACCCTTCTAATTGGTAGAACCAATGCAACTGGGTCCCCGATAAGCTCTCCTAGAAGAAATGTACCCACATATTCTTGTCAGCCGTGTGGGGTTGAATCTTTCTGACATAAGACCTCAGATGTAGTTTCGGGCAAGAGACACCATCATATTTGGAAAAAGTTGGGACCTTGAATTTCTGTGGGATGATAACCCCTGAGATGAGTCCTAATTCTTCAAAGTCCAAACCGGGCACTCTCTGAATCTCAATGGCATTCAAACGATCCTCTAGCTGTTTGTATTTATCATCAGCTGGGGGATATTGTTCCTCAGAGTAATCAGGCTCTTCCTCTCTTTCAGATGCTGGGTCATTGTTCACTTCTTGGGTTTGATTATCTCCCTCGCCTGATGATGTTGCAAAGTCTAAGGTTCGCCTGGTCTGTCCTTTAAACCTTCTTCCCATAATCACAACCCCTGTTGGTTTCTTCGTTTTCTTCTTCTTCTTCTTCTCTTTGGCTAGCAGAGTCTTCAACTCCTCTTTCCCTTTTGTCAGAGCCATGAGCATTTTTTGAAACTTGGCATTCTGCGCCTGAAGATCTTTCACATTCTGTTCAACATTCATCTCACTGACATAAACAGTAGGAGGATAAGGCGACCTGTTATGAGAAACCTGTATGATGTTATGATGAATGAAGATGCAATATGCAAATGATTTCAAGGAAATTTAGAAGATTTAAATTTGTCCAAACAAAAAAAGAACACACGTCATATTAAATAAAACCAAGTTTGAATACATCAGGTCTCCTTGGGCTTACAAAGAAACAAACAAAATACAGCAAAAAATCTTAAGACAAAAAGACCGAACGCATCCTTTTTGGAGCAATGTAGGTATTCAGATTTTTCTCTTCATGAAGCAGTTTGGTGAGCTCCGGAACCTTCTTCTCACTGGCGTAGTACTGGGTTTCAAAGATGTCTCGTTCTTCCTTCAACTGAATCCAAGCTTTCTGCAGGTCTTCGAGAGAGGTAGGTATGTCAGGATAGAGAACTGTGTATGGGACGTCTCCTTCAATGACAGGTTCAATGATGACAGGAAGGATGGAAGGGTAAGGCATTAAGAGACTCTGGGAACGAACCCGTACCCACTTAAGGTAAGGCTTGAGAGGGATATATTTTTTATGCCCCAAAGTCCTATTGTCTACCTTGTTCACCATTCCCCAAGCACGTGCAAACCTCTGGTGATAACCTTGATCTTCTTTGTCGTAGTCGAAAACCAGACCATGGATGAGCACCTCATGAGGGCCATCCCTTCGGGCATACCCAAACTGCCGAAGAGTTAAACAAGGGTTGTAGGTGATACCTCCCCTAATACCTAACAAAGGTACATTAGGGAACTCCCCACAATGGTCAATGATAGAGATATCTTCAAAAGATCTTGAGCACCAACGAATATCAGAGTGAGTGAGAGACATCATCCTTTGAGACCAAGTCAATCTTTGCTCGTTCTTCAATGCTGACCGAGGCAGGTGTGAAGTGAACTACTTAGCGAGTAGGGGTATACAACACAAAAGGGTACCTCTTTTCTTCATGGTACGGGTATGAAGGCAATGCAAGATGTCTCCTAGAAAGGTGGGTATAGGGTTGTGAGAGAGAAAGACTTTGATGGCATTAACGTCTATGAATTGGTCCGAATTAGGAAATAGAACCAAACCATAAATGAGGAGAGCTAGCACATCTTCGAAAGCTTGGAAATCCATGTCATCCCAGAATGAACAAGCTTTTTCCAACAGAAACTTAGCTAAAAATCCTTTAACCCCACTTCTTGTCTCCCAATTGGCTGTGACGTCGGCCCTCTTCACATGTAAAGCTTCGACGATGATTTCAGGTTTCAGAATCCCTTCTAGACCGGTGAATAATATCTGATTAAGCACAGGCACTCCTAAGAGTAGAGAGAACTCTTCCAATGTTGGTACCAACTGATAGTCTGGAAAAGTGAAACAATGATGTACGGGATCAAAGAATTGGAATAGTACATACATCATCTCTTCTTGGAAGTTTGATGTAGCCAAACTGAGGAGTCTACCATACTTCTTGGTAAAAGGAGAATCCCCGGGCACTCTTGAGGCTAGCTCTTGAAGTTGAGGATGTGCTTTTACAAAGCTGATTCGGACGGTGTTTCTTCAGAGAGAATTCATATCCTACAAAACAAAAACAAAGATAAATTTCTAAATCCTTGAAATGGTAAGTGAGCATGCATATGATGTTGATGATGTTTATGATGTTTATGTACAAGAAAACATATACACACACAACAAACAGATCCCTATGTTTCAGGCTTGTATGAGTTCGTAGGTAAATATCCTCTTGAAGTTTTAGTTGGCTCAACCTGTCCTAGAAATAATGACCGGGTTCTAAAGGATCTCAATATCACCGACCTTTCTTTTAGGCATTGTCTCAGCTCAATCAATCTTTTCTTGCGGTCGAGATATCCCAAAAGTCTAGCCTCAATGAGTGTAGTATCGAGTGTCAACCAATTTTCAGCTTTACACTGAAACCGGCTACCTCACTACGTCCTAATGGCCAAGTTTGTTCAATTAGGGTTCTAAAGTTAATTAGTGCTTCACGACACCACTCAGCGGCCCCATATTCTCCTCGATTCACCATGAGGGATACGGGTACCCACAAATGCGTCACACTAACATAGCCATTGTCTCAACCATATCGGTCTACGTCGTACAGTCTCCATAATCTATTGCTATTTACCTAAAAAGGTGCCCCAAATCCGGGTGGAGGATTAAAGCAATCCCAATACAAAGAATTGAATATAAAGCACACAAATCAAATAATGAAAGCGAGTAAAGGTGATATATCCCTAAGGTAACCCCATTTTTTATTATTTCCCCAGCAGGGTCGCCAGTTCTGTGATACGGTGGGAGAAATGATTTGATGTTTTGCGTTTCAATCGCACTTGTGCGGATAGCAAGAGTCGCCACCGACTTTTCTTTTATCCAAAAGGAAAGGTAAAAAAGCACAGGAAAGACCTTTCAAGATTATTTCTTGGGTTCGGGGGGTAGATTATGAAAAGGGAAGGTATTGACACCCTTTTCATCCATGGTTTTACATGGGCTCTTAGTTACTCGTTTAGATCACTTGCTTTCATATGACAGTGTGCTTGTGGTGTGGGCTTTGAAAGTATTTTGAAAAATCTCCTTGTAATGGTTCTCGTCTCTATAAGAATGTATACAAAGTTTTGTTTTGAAAAGTGGTTCAAAGATGTGTTTGTGAATCATGTTTCGAAAAGTGTTTTGAAAAGATGTTTTGCAATGGTTCTCGTCTCTATAAGAACGTATACAAAACGTTTTGTCTTTTTGAAAATGTTTTGAAATGGAAGTGTAGGTATAAAAGTTTTTATCGCGAGCAAGCGAGTAACTAAGAGAGAATCTATCTACTTGAAAGGTCTTAAATTGTTCTTTTCTTCTTCCTTTTAATGGTCTATCTTACCATTGATTTGGTAAGAAGCCCCATCATTGGATGTGAAGGGATAGGCGCGGGTCAATTTCACAATCATCGAAAGCAACTTATGAGACGCTTTAGCAATTTTTGTAAGGGACGAGATCATTTTATCGAAGGCAACATCGAGGGTCATCGAGGGACTACGATCTTTTTTTATTGAAGGGTCATTGCTAAAGCGTCCCATGTTCGAGGGACATGATTGTATTTCCGAGGCAACGAGCGAGGTTACCCTAGAGGTGCGCGTGTGAAAAAGTGTGTTGGTTTCAAGTTATTTTATTCTTTGATTAGGTCATCTAGCGATTGATTTTTTTGAATCTTTCCATACACGCCTAGTTACTATACAGTATATAGAAAACAGTAAATTGCGGGAATTGAAATTCTATGCTATTACAAAGTGTTCGGGAATGGGGGTACAATTTTTACAAATGGGGATGAATCAAACGAGATAGGAAGGTCCAAATATCAAACAATACAACCAAATCGAATTTTGTGCGATTTAATTAAAGCTATGATAATCCACGAGATAAAATCAACAAAATATGAAATGTTAAGTATTTACTTGAAAAGAAAAAAGCAAAACTTATTCTAAAAAATAAAAATAATTGATTAAATTAAAATTTCTACGTTTTTGTATTTTTATTAATTTAAGTAAAATCTAAAGAAAGAAAACAAACTAAATTATAATTTTTTTGATGTTTTATTATATGTAAAATTAAATCTAAAGCAAAATTTATTAAAGAAAGGAAATGGTAAAAATTATTTACAAAACCTAAATCAAACTAATAAAAATATATTTTAAATTTTATTATCATCTTGCATGACAAATAAAATATAAGGAGAAAACAAATTAAAAAAAAGAAACATGGGCTAATGGTGGAAAGGTGATGAGGCCCAAGAGAAAGAAAAGTATTTATTTGCTGTAATAAAAAATACAGGCAAAGGGGGGTATGGTTAGCATAACAGATTGGGCTTAAGGGCAATTCACTGGGCTATCTAAACTCATGCTAGCAAGGCAAAACAAAAAAAAAATCAGTTTTCTTAAACCAAGCTTATGTTACAATTTAGGAGCTAATAAGAAAATTAGGGTTTGAAACCCTTGTCTGTTCACAGCGCCGCTCTTCATCTTCTTCGCTCATCCCTGTTCATTTTGCTGAAACCTCTGAATAATCTCACTACCCGTCCCTATTTCCTTTTATGAAAGAAATCACTCTCTCCATCTTTGTCTCACCATGATTCGTACCTCTTTGAAAACCCTAGTTTCGGATCTAAACCTAACAGAAACAGAATTGATTCGTCTTTGACCTTCCCCTCACTCTCTGTTGCCGGAACACCGAATCTCTCGCCTCCCTAATCGAGTTTCTAAATATTTTCTTGAAAAGGTGAGGTTCTGTTCTTTATAAATTTCGTTAATTGATTTTTTTATCTTGTCATTTTTTCTGTTTAATCAATAAACTACTCCTTAAGATGCAGGGAAACGTATGCTTATGGAAGATTTGGGAAAAAGGGGGAAACCATAGCTGTTGAAATTCTTTCTGTGAAATACAAAAGGAGGATTGTGTTCCGTGGTGGCCGGAGTTGCACGAGGGGAAGAGATGAGGATGAAGGCGTGGGTTTCCTGACTCGTCGGTAATCTTTTCTTATCTCTGTGTTTGAATGATGATGATGCTGGTTATGGGTTCTTTTGGCTTTGTTGCAAGTTTTAGGTTTTGTGGATGTTTATCAGGTCTTGAGTTTGTGGCTTTTGGTACTGTATTTCTGTTCTTGATGATGGTTAATGGTTTTTTGGAGTTTTGGTTTTGTGGATGTTTATCAGGTTTTGTTACAGGTTTGGTTTGATGGTGGTTTAATGGTGTTTTGAGTTTGTGAAACTGGGCATGAATTTGGAGTTTTTGAGGCTATGTTTTTGGTTTGCTGTTTTGGTTTTCAAGCTTGCTACAGGTTTGTGACTTGTTGCAGGTTTGAAATTTTTGTTGTTGGTTCACAGGTTTCATGTTTTGGCTTTTGGGAGTTTTACAGGTTTTGAGTTTGTTGGCTGTTTGAGATCCTTACTGGTTTGCTGTTTTGGTTTTAGGCCTTTGGAATTTTGGTTTTGGATTTTTGACAGGTTTTTTTGATGATGTTACTGGTTTGGTTTGAGACTTGTTTCAAGTCTTTTTGAGTTTGATGATGGTTTTAGGCTTTTGCTTGAGACCTGTGTGTTTTCAGCTTCAGACCTGTTGCAGGTTTTTGGTTTTCATGTGTTTGAAGCTCGGTTCAGGTTTTTGAGGTTGATTAATGTGTTTGAGATTTGTGGATGCTTGGAGTTTTTGAGGTTTTGACAGTTTGAGACTTGTGTGTATTTTTTTCTATTGCTCTTTCTTGTTATATTGGCCCTGCTTCTGTTATATCCCTATTCCAATGGTGGGAAACCAAAGAATTTGAATATTTTAGCATATTGTTCTTATGGCCTTTTTGTTGCAGTTTTGTTTTCTAGCAAATTCCATGCAACTTGTGACAGCCAGGGCAGCAGGGTTGTGCATTCCAATAACCTAGGTGACTTCTTTCCTCTCTTCTCTCTCAATGACAAAAAGAAAGCAAATTGCTCTTTGCCCTTTTTTTCTAATTCTGAAAGGTTTGCATGGAAAATGATGATTTTATTGCTTCTCAAGCAAGTTTTGCTATTCGACTTAGCTATTTATGTTGCCATACTTCTGCCTCGTTTTTGTTGATGCTGTTTGTTGTTTTGACAAAGTTGTTTGTTTGGTTTTGTTTACAATATTTGTTTGGACAGTTTTGCAGCATTTGTTTGTTCAGTTTTGTTGCATTTTGTTTGGACAGTTTTGCTGTTTGTTTGGACAGTTTTGTTGTGTTTGCTTGTTTGGACAACTTTGTAGTATTTCTTGGATAGTTTTGTAACATTTGCTTGTTTGGACAGCTTTGTAGCACTTGCTTGTTTGGACAGCATTGTAGCATTTGCTTGTTTGGATAACTTTGTAGCATTTCTGCTTGTTTGGACAACTTTGTAGCATTTCTTCTTGTCTTTCTTTTTGTGAACCAGGAAGGGTAACCTTCTTGTGATTTTCAAATAGGAAATAGATTGTGATGAAATAAAATGGCATTCTGATTCCATTTTGCAAACCTTAATGATGAATACCCTTTTGGAAAATTTTGTTCATGCCCAAATAACTTGTATTAACCATGTTTTTTATTTTCTTTGTTTTCATGTGAGCACAATTGGATATGACGAAGCAAGGAAGGCAAGAACTCTATGGCAAACAAGGAATTTTTGGAGATAAGCAAAGGAAGTTGATATGACTTCAACCTTCAGACAAACTTAGGCATAAATTAATTCTCCTAGGCCGATCAAACATTTGGATTTTCTTTGTAATTTAGAAAAAAATCATTCTTGCATTGTATCCAATAATTGTACCAATTCATCTTCAAATACGATAAGTTGTAAAACATAAAGTATTTAAAAGAATAAATTGTTTTGTAACAATGTATGAATTTGGAGAAAATCTTATGAAATGTTCTGGTGTCACTTGAAATCCTTGATCAACAATAACTTGTAATTTTCTCTTTGCATCCTAATTGATTTTTGAAATTCCCAATCAAGATATTTGAAATAAAATGTTCCAGTATGGTAACTTAAATTCCAAGTAATTCCAATAAATCTGTAACTGCATTTCAAACAAACACGCACTGTATATTCCATTTCCTAACCAAACCAATGTTTTAAGGACGCAAATCATCTGGTCAACTTGGATCCCACAATCATGATTGTCCTAAATAACAGTCTTAATCTCCATCTCTTGTCTCAAACAAATCATGCCTTGAGAACAAATATTATCTTTTTCAGTAAACCTGAGGAAGCATGAAGACCTGTGAAAGCCAATTGAATTTTTGAGAACTCATTTTCTTTTGAGATTTGCAAGAAAAACCCTAATTGCTGGTTTACTGCCACAGAGGAGAATCTGTATGGTCGATTCCTGAGCCAACTTGAATATTTGAGAAACCCTAGGGTTTGTGTCTTCTATGAAAAACGGGAGGGCAAATTTTGGGGTACAACACTTGGTGCAACATGAAACCCTAATTTGAGGTAGATTGCCTTAGGAGAGGGCTTGTCTTGTCAACCCTTGGACTTCATTGAGCAATTTGAGAATCTTTCTTGAAATGTTTTGAGAAATATGGGAGGGCAAATTTTGGGGTACAACAACTTCCTAATCTGAAGTTCAACTCATATGCTCTGTGTGAAGCATGTCAGAAAGGCAAATTTGCAAAACGTGCTTTTAAATCTAAAAATGTTGTTTCCAGCTCTAAGCCATTAGAACTTCTGCACATAGACTTATTTGGACCAGTGAAAACTGCGTCTGTTAGTGGAAAGAAGTATGGGTTAGTGATTGTAGATGACTATAGCAGATGGACATGGGTAAAGTTCTTAAGACATAAGGAAGAGTCACATTCTGTGTTCGTTGCATTCTGTAACCAAGTTCAGAATGAAAAGGATCTTAGAATTGTCAAAGTCATAAGTGATCATGGTGGATGTTGTACCCCAAAATTTTCCCTCTCATCTTTCTCAAAACATTGCCAGAAAAATCTCCAAGTTGCTCAAGTTTGCTCAAGAGTGGGTCAGACAAATCATCTCCTAAGGCAGTCAACCCCAAATTAGGGTTTTGTGTTGCATCAAGATCCTTGAGTCCAAATGACCTCAAATTCTCCCTAATGTCCTAATATGTTCTCAAGGCCATCCATATCAAATTTCAAGCCTTGCAGAGGAAGTTTGCTCAGTCAATTGCTCAAAGGGTCCAAAAATCGATTGTGCTAGGGCAAAAGTCAACTGTGACCCAAATATAGTCAAACCTCAAGATTTTTTGTCAACATTCTCATTTTTAAGGATATTTCATCATTTGATCAAGGTTTGATCATGATTTATCAAGGATTGCTCAAAATTCATCAAGACTCAAAAGTTACTAAATTAGGGTTTTGTAGGAAAAGTCAACTCAACTTTGACCAAGCATAACTTTCTCATACTTTATGAGAAATGACCCATCCAAAGCTCATTTTGAAGAGGATGAAATTTCCTACAATCCATATTCATTCCCCAAGATCAAGAAATTCACTCACAAGAAGTTACAAATTTGGACATTATAGGTCATTTTTGAAAGTCAACAAAAACACCTTTTTTTTCCAAAGCTTATAACTTGAGCATGGAATATCAAAATGTGATGAGACTAAAAGGGTTGGTTATAGGACATCTCAAGCTTTCTAAAAAGTTAAAAAAAACTTCCAAAAGTTCAAAATTTAAGAAGTTATGCATTGTTGAAGTTGGGCATTTTTGCAAAATTGCCAAAAGTCAATTATCCCCAAAACTTCAAATTTTGTCAAATGGGCCCATTCTTTTCCACTTGATTTTAACTTGGCACATTGCTCACGTGTCCTAGCTTTAGACTTGTGTTCATTTATCAATTTTATTATTTTATTTGTTTTTTTATTGAATTATTTCATTTTTAATCAAATTAAATCAAATAAAATCCAAATATTGATTGTTTGGTATCTTTTTGGCTATTTTAGGACTTAATCATCATCATGATCATCATCAAATTCGTATCTCACCATATCATGTACAAAAAGATGGATTTTTTACAAATTAGGCAAGCTTTCAAAAGTGAATCAAATCAAATCTCATGGCATTTATGTGGAAGGATTCAATACATATTTGTTAACCTAATGCATTCTATCATACATAAGGAAGCTAGAGGGAACGAAAACAAGGCTAGAGGCTGCAAGAACCAACCAAACAAAACTTGGAAAAGTGACAAAAAGTTGGAGATCGAAATCAAGCTTGGAGGCATTTTCAGAAGCAAAACTCAATACCAATCGATTGCTGGAGGTTCACTGAGTCAGAACCAATCCCTAACAAGCCTCCATACACGCTCAAACGCATCGTAAGTGACACACGGTCCCCCTCTGAATTTGATTTCGTATTTCAAAATCCATGCATCATTACAAGAAATCAATGGTATATTTGTAACCACCTGATAATTTCCAAGCTTTCCATATTATTTGATTTCGTTTATCTGCTCTGTGGTGCAAAACGCAATTGTTATGGTTTTTCCTCTTGGATTAGGGTTTTTAATTACAGGTAAAATTAGCCCCATTAATGGCCATGGACGAGACCGGGAAAGGAAGACGAATGCAACCATGGTCTTGGGAGGAGTTTATATGGCCTGAGATGAGTTTTTGGAACGACCTAGGAATTTAGCTGCGGATTCAAATCCGCAGGTAATTTCTTTGCAGGCCTGAGGACAGGGACGACAACGTGTCCCCTTCTGATTAGCCCTTTCAAATTTCCGCACACTTTTTTTTTAATTTCTGGCACATTAACGCGTTTTCTCTTATTATTTTAATTGCTTAATATATTGACAAATAGAACAAAGTGGCTGAGTGGTAAAGGCGTGCATCCAACATCCAACAGGACCTGGGTTCGAATCCCAGGTCCCCCCTATTTGCATTTGTTATTTTTCTACAGGTTACCCCATGCAGATCCAGGCGCGTAGTGTATCATGTTCCTTCACACATCAAAGTTCCAGATGTCCCAAGGCCAAATCTGGTGATCCAGGAGTGAGGGTCTACCATAGACCCAGTCAACATGTACCCACTGAATCTCTCAAAGTCAACAAGGCCAGCATGTTATTGGGCCATGGAATTGCAATTCAAACACCACTAATCAAGCCCACACCCCTAACTCTTTCTATTTCATTTATTTAATTTAATTTTAATTGTTTGTTTTATTATATTTTTATTATCAATTAACCAATCAAATTTTTTCTTAATAAAATTAAAACCACAAAATATTTTCTTCATAAAATCAAATTTTAATTTTTATTAACAAATATTAATTTAATTAATTTTGGCCATTAATTAGGAATAACTTTAATATATTTTGTCAATAATTAAAATTAATTAGACTTAAATAGATTTTTACTAACATTAATTAATTTTTATTTCTTTCTTTAAATAACAAAACCCCAAAAATATTTATTTTCATTAATTAATTTAATTTAATATTTAACTTAGATTAATTTCTTTCTTAAATCAAAAACAAACAAAAAAATCTTTTCTTTAAATAAGCAAAGGGTCAAAACCCTAGAACTCGCATTCGATTTAATTTCCCGCACGCGATCCCTTTTATTCAATATTGTATTTGTTTCCGGAGTGTAATAGATAATTAGGAGTATTTTTATCGCTTTATTTATTTTCCGCATTTAAATTTCAAATGGTTGTTTTTGGCGATGTAAATACCCGACGCCTTGTAATTTAATTTCCGTAATTTATTTTCCGCAAAATATAACTGTTTGATGTTTGATAATAGGTATGCATGACAAGATCGAATGTTTCAACCTAAAATCAACGTAGGTCACCCATAACATGTACAAAGATAAAATTAACCGAAAACAACACACTCCGACATGTGCACTCTTAGGGTACACCCCACTTGGTTGTCTTCGTACGCGGTCATTGAGTATAGGTCACTTTAGAGGTCGCCCTCTTGTCTAAAAGATCATAGTCGCCTCGAAACGGTTGCCTCGGATATTGTTGCCTCAAAACAAATGATCTAAGACATTAGGGTTACCGCTAAGGCGTCCTAACATTGCTTTAGTGACCGCACGTCCCTCATTCGAATTGACCCTTGAACTCCAACGACGATGCTACCTACTCATCAATAGTAGGATATCATTGTCCAAAGGAAGATAGCATAGAACGATTCCTTTTTCGAGTAGGTAAATGGTTTTTAAGTACTTGCTCTTTCAAAACAAAACAAATTTTCACACTTACACTCCTTTTCAAACAATGACTTTTTTTCAAACCCACAAACACAAAGAAAGCAACATTTTGAAAACAATATGAGCTTGTACCTAAGAGCCTGTGGATAACCACAAATAGAAATGGTGCTAACACCTTCCTTTTTTATAATCTACCCCCCGAACCCGAGGAATATCTTGAAAAAGGAATTTTTCTGTGCTTTTTTCCTTTCCTTGTTGGATAAAATAAAAGTCGGTGGAGACTCTTGCTTACCACGACATTTTGCGAAATCAAACGTAAAACGCAAACCAACATTCCAAAAAACAGTCAGTTCTTTCCCACCGTATCACAGAACTGACGACTCTGCTGGGGACGCTTATAAGTGTGGTGTACCTTAGAAATAGTTCATAATGTTTTCAATTGCTTGAGTTGTATGATTTATCTTTGTGGGTTGAATCAGAGTTACTATAGATCCTAACTCGGATCCGGGGGATACCCTTTAGGTAAGTAGCAATAAACTGTGAGGGAACTATACGGCATAGACCGATACGGTTGAAGCAGTAGCTACGTTGGTGTGGCACTTTAGTATGTACCGATATCCCTTGTGGCGCAACGAGGAGAATATGGGTCTGCTAAGGGGTCATTAAGCACCAACTAACCTTAGAACTTTTAAATTGACCAACTTGGCCATAGAACAGTAGCATTATGCTACACTCATTGAGACTAAACTCTCGCGATGATTCCGGCTGCAAGAAAAGGTTGCTAAACTGGAATTATGACCGATCGAGGGTAGTCAGTGATATTGAGATCCTCTAGAACTCGGTTACTATTTTTAGGACAGGTTTGAACCAACTACACTGAAAGAGGGTAGTACCTAGACTCCTTGCCAGCCTGAAATCTAAGGGCTCTCTGTGTGACTTGTGTGCCTTTATCATGTTTGCTATTTGTGGATACTTGTGGTGTGCTTACTATCATGACATCATGAAATCATAACATTACATACATCTTGCACTGGACTAACCTATTTCAAAGACAGGAGTGATTCATCTTTGTTCTGTTTTGTAGGTCATGGCACCCATGCGTAGGAACACCATCCGGATCAACTTTGTCCAGGTTCCCACTATGCTCAAAGAGTTGGTTGCAAAGATGTCAGATACTACCTCCTTCATCAGAAGACATGGGCATCTTCTTAGTTTGGTCACCTCCAAATTGGACGAGCAGATGATGAGTGTCCTAGTCCAGTTCTATGATCCACTGTACCATTGCTTTACTTTTCAGGACTACCAACTGGTCCCTACCTTAGAAGAGTTCTCCGATCTGCTTGGTATCTCTATTCTGGAGCAGACCCCGTTTACAGGTTGGGAGAAGATCCTTAGGCCAGAAGAGATTGCTTCAGCCCTTCATATGATAAAGGATGAGGTAATGGCTAATTGGGAGACTAGAAGTGGAGCAAAGGGCTTTCTGACTAAGTTCTTGGTTGGTAAGGCTAATCATTTCTGGGATAGTCTAGACTTCAAGGCATTCGAAGATATTCTGGCTCTTCTAATATATGGCTTGGTATTGTTTCCTAACTCTGACTCCTTTGTTGATGTGAATGCGGTAAAAATCTTCATCTCTGGTAATCTCGTACCCACTCTCTTGGGTGACATTCTTCATCAGCTCTATGCCCGTACTGCTTGGAAGCAGGGAACCTTGATGTGCTGTGCCCCATTGTTAGTAAGGTGGTTTATTTCTCACCTTCCCAAATCAGTTCTGAAGAACAAAGAAGGCATGGGTTGGGCTTATATGGTTATGTCTCTCTCTCACAATGACATCATTTGGACTATTAAAGGTATGAACGAGGTGGCCGTTATTGATTGCTGTGGGGAATACCCCAATGTTCCACTGATAGGAACCCATGGAGGAATCAGTTACAATCCATGCTTGGCCTTACGTCAGTTTGGGCGAGCCAAAAGGGAAGGACCTCATGAGCTGCTAATGCCTAGTATCATCTTTGATTTTCAAGGGGATAGTGACGAGAAACGCCGCAGATTCATAAAGGCTTGGGATAGAGTTCACAAATCTGATCCACACGAGCTGGGTCCAAAGACTTCTCTTCCGATGGAGCCATATCTCAGATGGGTTTTCATCCGTGCCCAAAAGCTGGGAATGCCGTATGAAGCCGTCTTGCCTATCATTGTTGAAGTTGCTAACGAAGAGGGGGTTCTTCCTACCATCCTCCATCCTTACATGCCTACTAACGTTGGGGCATTGAAGAGGTCCTAAATGCAGCTAAGGGAAGAGCGAGATACTTATAGATAAAAGTATCACGAGCAAGAGCGAAAGATCCAGAAGTTGACAAGGCAGTTGGAGAGGGAGCAGATCATCAATGACTATGTTAGCACTAAAGGCAAACGACCATGGGAGTGTTGATGTCCTTTAATTATTTCCAGTTTTTATTTACTTTTCAGTATTTCCTTTCTTGTAACGCCTTAAGGGCATTTGTGGAACAATTTAATTTCAAGTTTATCTAATAAAAGTGTGTTTCATGTTTGGTTTACGAATTTGAATCTCTCGATGTCTTTGAAATCATATCATACGCATTTCATTCCATGCACCACATAACAGGTACCCTTACAGGTTTTCTCATCTTCTTCGCTGTTTATTTCAGCATCATGTCTTCTGAACCATCGACTGAACAAGCAATCAAGGCTCTGCAGGCTCAAAATGCCCAATTCCAAGAGCTGTTCATGAATCTAGCTAAGGGTCAGCAAGATCTGAAGACCCTTATTTTGAAAGAGAAGAAGAAGAAGAAGAAGAAGAAGAGGACAGTCCTGTTTAACACAGGTCACAGGTTTGGAAATAGGCTACGAGAAGAAGTTGATTTAACCACCTCATCTGGAGGGAAAGATAGTCAGGAAAAAAGGAGGGCTCCTAGCCATGTGGTTTCAGACAACAAGACAGACTTCGAAGAAGACCAGTATCCTCCGGCCGAGGATAGATACAAGCAACTGGAAGACTGGTTGAGTGCGATGGAAGTACAGAAAGTGTCTGGCCTGGACTTTGGTGATTTGAGTCTATCATCTGGGGTGGTGATTCCCCACAAATTCAAAGCACCAGCCTTTACTAAATACGACGGTGTTTCTTGCCCGAAACTGCACCTCCGGTCGTACGTAAGGAAGATTCATCTGTACACCGCTGATAAGAACCTATGGATCCACTTCTTTCAAGACAGTCTCTCAGGGACTCATCTTGAATGGTTTTACCAGTTAGAAGGAGCCAGTATCCGTAGTTGGGAAGATTTGGCTGCTACTTTCTACAGGAAGTACCAATACAATGCCGACCTTGCTCCTACGCGTACCCAACTCTAGGGTATGTCAATGGGTACGGGCGAAGGTTTCAAAGATTATGCTCAGAAGTGGAGGGACCTCGCTGGAAGAGTGCAACCACCCTTGGCTGATAGGGAGCTAGTTGATATGTTTCTGGGGACCTTGTCTGGTCCGTTTTTCAACCATCTGATCGGAAGTTCTTCATCTGGGTTTACAGAGCTAATTATGATCGGTGAAAGGATTGAGGCTGGTATTAAGTCTGGTAAAATACAGAAGGGTGCTTCATTAGGCACCGAGAAGAAGCCTTTTAAGAAAGAGTCCAATGTTGTTTACAGTTCGAAAATCCAGAATAGACCTGAACACCGCCAAGTTGTTAATACGGTGGTCATTTCAAAACCTGCTGGTGCTCCTCGGCGCAACAATCAGCAAAGGGCCGAGAGGCCTCGAAGGAAATTCATCCATCTCAACATGACTTTGTCTCAGATTCTGCCGCAGTTATTGAAAACCAATCTAGTAACTCCAAGGGAGGCTCCGCAGAATCCCAACACTGCATCGCCTAAGTACAACCCTAATGCCCGTTGTGCTTTTCACTCAGATAGCTCGAGACATGATACAAATGAGTGTTGGGCTTTGAAGAACAAAATACAGGACTTAATTGATGCTAAAGAGATTAAGTTCGAGGCGCCCGAAAGACCTAATGTTGTGACTTCTCCTATGCCTAAGCATGGAGTGAATGCTGTCGAGGAAGACTCGTTTGTGGTTTTTGTGAAAGATATTACTACTCCCTTGATGACTGTGAAGAAGAATCTTTTGTCAGCCGGTTTATTTCCGGGTTGTGACGAAGGTTGTCGTATGTGTTCTGCCCTACCAACCGGTTGCCATCTTTTGAAATCAGGTGTCCAACGCCTGATGGATAGTAAAGAAATTCTGTTTGAGAAGACTGTTGTCCCTTTAGTTCATACTGAAGAAGTTTCTATAATCACCATTTTCGATAATTCTTCCAAGGCTTCCTCGAGAAAGCCTGATACAATTACATCTGTTCCAAGAATCGCACCATTGATCATCACTGTTCCTGGGCCTATCCCCTATACATCTGATAAAGCTGTCCCCTGACACTACGGGGCTGATGTTTATTATCACGGAGTTAAACAAGATTTGGATGATGATACTGACGTCAGCAATATTGTTGGACCTGCCAAAGTCATCCGCAGCGGAAGACTTTTCTCCCCTGATATCTCTCCACCAACTGCCCGGAAACCTGTTGTTATTACACCTGCAAGTGTACCTGCTGCTATTCCTGTTCAAGTTACTATTCTTACCCCTGTCGCCGAGTCACCTGACACTCGGGGCAAAGAGACCATTGATGAGCCTGCCCAGACATAGGCACCAAATAAAATTACTCTTGAAGCCTCTTGACAAGAGATGGAGGAGATTTTGAAGATCATCAAAAAGAGCGACTACAATGTAGTCGAGCAGCTGGGGAAAACCCCATCCAAAATATCCATGTTATCACTGTTGCTATGCTCAGAGGCCCATGCTAAGGCTCTGCTTTCATTTCTGAAGATTGCACACGTACCACAAGAAACATCAACTGATCAGTTTAAAGATTGCGTGGATAGTCTGACTGTTGATAATAGGTTGGGTTTCTCTGACGCCGACTTAACTGTTAAAGGGAAGAATTACAATGATGCCCTGCATGTCTCCATTGAATGCAGGGGCACTACTCTTGCTCATGTATTAGTGGATATTGGTTCCTCATTGAACGTTTTACCTAAGAAAGCCCTAGACCGGTTGGACTGTGAAGGGTTGGAGCTGAAACCAAGCTACATTGTTGTCAGGGCCTTTGATGGGTCAAAGAGAATGGTACATGGAGAAGTTAATATCCTGATTAAAGTTGGTTCTCAGGTCTTCACATCTACATTCTATGTGATGTACATTCAGCCATCTTATTCTTGTTTTCTAGGTTGCCCATGGATCCATAAAGCTGGGGCGGTGACGTCTACACTCCACCAGAAGCTAAAGTACCCAGTGAAAGGGAATATTGTGACAGTGAAAGGAGAAGAGGAGTACATGGTGAGCCACCTCAACTCTTTCCGATATGTAGAAATGGATGGGGAGTTCATTAAAACCCCGTTCCAACATTTTGAAGAGGTTCCCCAAATGCTGGCATCAACTGAGACTGTTGTTGATGATCCTCCTATGAAGATGGCTTCCTTCAAGGATGACCGGGCTGTTGTCGAGAAAGGTGGGTGTGCAAATTAGGGCCAACTCCATGATTTTGCACATAAGACTAACAAGTTTGGTTTGGGTTTCACTGCAGAAGCTCAAAAGGCTGCTCGGAATGCACGGATCAGAAGACCTCCCTTGTTCATCAGCAATTCAGGAGTGAATGCCATTGAAGATGATGTTGAAGAGTCTGATTTTGACAGTTGGATCTACCCAACGACCGATGATGGACTAAGCAACTGGACAGCAAAGGACTTCATCCCTATTTCTTTTGTTACCCAATAATGAGACTTTTGTTTTGAATTTGTAACAAACAATGTTTTAAACTTTACGGCCCGGTGTCTTACCCAAGGCACCGTGGCCTCATTTGTGAGGGCTTTATGTGTTTCATTTACATATATCATTAATAAAAGCATTGGACGTTTCTTGCATTTCAAATTTTGCGCTCCTTGTTTTTCTTTTATTACATATTGCAAAACAACTATTTTACACACACTCACATATACAGGTCTACATCCACTCTGGATCTCACTGGTAGCGACTCTGCTACCGCCAGTTATGACTTCGGAAGTCCGATCAACTTAGCCGAAGATGAAGGTGAAGATGATTGCGAAGTGCCTGGTGAACTTGCTAGACTGCTACTCCAGGAAGAGAGGGCCATTCAGCCACATGAAGAGTCAGTAGAAATAGTGAATCTGGGTACAGAAGTGGACAAGAAAGAGGTCAAGATCGGGGCAAATCTGGAGCTTAGTGTGAAGCAACGATTGATTCAGATGCTGCGTGACTATGTTGAGATCTTCGCCTGGTCTTATGAAGATATGCCTGGGTTGGATACCGATATTGTGGTTCACCGCCTGCCTACCAAGGAAGATTGTCCTCCAGTGAAATAGAAGGTCCGCCGAATGCGCCCAGAGATGTCTGAGAAAATCAAGGCTGAAGTTATGAAACAGTTTGACGCCGGTTTTCTAGCAGTTACTTCTTACCCACAGTGGGTGGCCAACGTGGTTCCTGTATCGAAGAAGAATGGTAAGGTTCGAATGTGTGTTGACTATATGGATCTGAACAGGGCAAGCCCCAAGGATGATTTCCCTCTGCCTCATATCGACGTTCTGGTTGACAACACGGAACAGCATAAGGTATTCTCCTTTATGGATGGTTTCTTCGGTTATAATCAGATAAAAATGGCTCCCAAAGACATGGAGAAGACAAGTTTTGTTACTCAGTGGGGTACCTTTTGCTACAAGGTCATGCCTTTTGGACTAAAGAATGCTCGGGCAACGTATCAGCGTGCCATGGTTGCTTTGTTACATGATATGATCCATCATGAGATTGAGGTATACGTCAACGACATGAATGCAAGATCTCAGACTGAAGAAGAGCATCTTGACCACCTTCAGAAGTTATTTGACAAGTTGAAATTGTACAAGCTGAGGTTAAACCCGAACAAGTGCACCTTCGGGGTGAGATCTGGTAAACTGTTGGGTTTCGCCATGATCAATAAGGGTATTCAAGTGGATCCTGCAAAGGTGAAAGCTATACAGGAAATGCCAGTTCCCCAAACAGAGAAAGAAGTCAGAGGTTTTCTGGGACGTCTGAACTACATTGCCCGATTCATCTCGCACCTGACTGCTACTTGTGAACCGATCTTCAAATTACTGAAGAAAGATCAAGTGGTAAGATGGAATGATGAATGTCAGGCCGCTTTCGAAAGAATCAAAGAATATCTCCAAGAGCCACCCATTCTAATGCCTCCATTTGAAGGGAGACCTTTGATCTTATACTTGACCGTACTCGACAACTCAATGGGGTGCGTGCTGGGTCAGCATGACGAGTCTGGCCGAAAAGAGCATGCTATTTATTACCTTAGCAAAAAGTTTACCGACTGTGAGACCCGATACTCACTGCTCAAGAAAACTTGCTGCGCTTTGGCATGGGATGCTCGCCAGCTGAGACAGTATATGCTGACTCACACTACTCTATTGATATCGAAGATGGATCCAATCAAGTATATCTTCGAAAAGCCTGCTTTGTACGGAATAATAGCAAGATGGCAGATGATATTGACTGATGTGATACGGTGGGAGAACTGACTATGGTTTTGCGTTTGTTTTCGCAAATGTTTCGGTTGAGCAAGAGTCGCCACCGACTTTTTATTTTATCCTAAGGAAAGGTTTAAAAAGCACAGCAAAAACCTTTGAGATTTTTCTTGGGTTCGGGGAGTAGATTATAGAAAGGGAAGGTATTAGCACCCTTTCTATCCATGGTTATCCATGGGCTCTTAGGTACTTGCTTAGATCAACTTGCCTTGGTTTTCAATTGTTTGAAATGGTGCTTTGTGTATGGTTTTGAAAATGTTTTGAAAAAGATGCCTTGTCTAGGCTAACCTTGTAACAATTCTTTACTCGAATGTTTTACAAAAGGTGTTTATCTTTTTGAAAAGATGTTTCAAGGTTTTTTTTGAAAGTTTTTTTTGAAAGTGTTTGTGAAGTGTGGTTTGAAAAATAGGCAAGTGTTTTGTTTTGCAAGTTAACAAGTACTTAAGAGCTATCTACCCTAAAGTTCTCAAAGATTTTTGTTATGTTTTAACCCTTTTAACAATTTTGTTCCACCATTGCATTTGGTGGACAATCTTGTGTTAGGAGGTGAAAGGGACGGGCGCGGGTCATCGTTTAGACCATAATTGCAATAGTGCTAAGTATCTTTGGGCAATTTTTCTTTGAAAGGGACTTGATCATTTTAGGCAACTTTTCGAAAGCGTCATCGAGGGACTATGATCATTTGATTGTTTGTTTTACCCAAAGAAACCTAACATGCAATATGGCCCATTTATTGAAGACAACAAGTGGAATACCCTGGGGGTGCAAGTGTGATAAGGGTTGTCCATTTTCATGCTTGATTATCTTAAAATTAGGTCAAACTATTTTTGTTCGTTTTATTTGCATACAAACCCTAATTCTAGCATGGTATATTTAGAAAGCGTTAAAGTGCGAAAAGTAAAATTCCTACACTATTACAACACAATATGGGAAAGGGGGTACAAATGTTCAAATGGGGAATATTTAGACAAAGAATTTAAACCTAGCTATTACATCAATTTTGGAATATTTACAAAATAATTAATTGCATAAATTAAGTGGAAAATAAAATAAAGATGCAAAATGCAAAAAGGGTTTTCATATGTATGGAAAAAGGATATTTTTTATGTCAAATGAACAAAAATGAATAAAATAAAAAAGTAACATTTTTGGAGTTTTTGTGTTTTAAGGGTAAAACCCTAATTTTTATTAAGTAAATATATATATTATTTAATTTATACAAGTATTTATTTATTATATACAAAAAATAAAATAAAATGAAGTATATTTATAAAAAGTATTTTTTTTGAGGTCAAATATTAATAAAATAAAAAATGTATATATTTTTTGTATTATTTACCTAAATATACTAATATATATAAATATCTTTATTATTTACTAAATAAATATTATATATACAAAATAATAATATTTAATATTTATAAAAAAAGTATATTTTGTATAAAATATTTTCAAAAGAAAAAATGAAATAAAAAATCAGAACTAAAATATATTTGCATTATTTTTCTAGTTTTTTTCTAAATAATAGTATATATATATATATTATTTATGTACAAATAGTTCATATAAACAAATAAATGCTTAAAAATATAAAAATGGTGTAAAAATAATTTTTTATGTTTTTAATATTACTAGCAAAAATAAATAAATCAGAATAAAAAGAGAAAAGTCAAAAAATCAATAAAACAAACAAAATGGGTTCAGGGGGTATGAAAGCAAAAATAGGGTGTGAAGAGAAATAGCACAAAATGCCCAGCCCATGAAGACCTTTCTTCAACCTTCAGCCAGCTCCTTGTTCAAAAACACGCGCCTTGTACACTAATTCAAACATCTGGATTCTTTGATCTTTTGGACAAACTTTCAACATAAGAAATGTTAAGCATTGAATCACGATTCTAAATATGTAAAGAACTCATCCTAACTCTCAGAAATGAGAGAGAATTTTAACATTCCCAAATCTTGACCTAACTTTTCTTCCATATTCAGACCTTAAATTCTCATAGCTCAGGCAAAATAAATGAAAACTAAAAGCATGTACAGATTCAGGGGCATGAGTAGAACACTTCTTATTCACAAAGTTAGAGCTAATGATGCCTACACTAAGAGTTAGAAGTTCAAGAAGATACCTGTTCAGTTGAAGTTCTATCTGGCAATGGGGGAGCTTTCAGGGCAAGATGATGATCTGTACAGCTTGCCTGAAGTGTAGTGATGTTATTCCAATACTTACTTTGCTTTGAAACACCTTGAATCGAGCTATGGAACTTCAACTGCAAAACAAGAAAGTGAAAATGGTGGAACTGCCTAGAGGAGTTACAGGTCGTGTTTTATGTTTGGGTTAGCTTCAAGTGATGCTAGGGAATGTGTTTGATGAGCTTTTAGCAAGGAAGCATGAAGGGGATGAGAGTTGGCACTCAAACTGCAGCAAGCCCTGTTTTTGTGCAGTTCAATGGTGATTTTGAGTTTGTGGAGGTATTGGAGGTGTTGGGGTCGTGTGCTAGCTCAGTTAGGATGTCTTGAATGTGTACAAAATATTTGCTTAAGGGTTCTAATGCTGAGATGAAAGTTGTGTTGTGATATGTCATATTTCTTACACTTTAAGCAAGCCATGGCCACTTTGTGTTCTAGACAGGTAGAGGCCCCCTAAACATGCTGCAAAACCTTGTCTTGATCAGAGTGATTAGTCCCTAAACTTGTGCCAAGGGGATTTGATCTGTACTTCTTCGATTTTCATTTTGACATAAAGCTTAACTTTTCAAAAATGGCTATTTCACTTTTTCCATAAATGGATTAAACTTGCATGTAATGTTTGAACTCATAGAACAACACTTTGGAACAAAGGATTGGCATTAAATTTATGAGTGTTGGACGGTTTAGAGGCCTGTAATCAAGGGAAGCATGCTGATTTTGAAAATGCATAAGTTATGAACATGGTAATGGTCATGAATCAAAGTGACTTTTTGCCATATTGCAAAATTCGATTCTCTCAAGTCATGAGGTTGTTTGATGAGTTCTTGGACATTTTGGAAAGCTTGGAATGTGTACTACAATCCATC
Source organism: Vicia faba (assembly GCA_948472305.1). NCBI lineage: Eukaryota > Viridiplantae > Streptophyta > Magnoliopsida > Fabales > Fabaceae > Vicia > Vicia faba. Next base: position 1,471,257,715 of record OX451741.1, read on the forward strand.
TTTGAAATGCAAATTGAAATTCCAAGTGTAAGTATGTGGAAAATGGCCTTGAAGTTAGGTAGAAACCTTGCCTAAAATAGGTCAAAATTTCACTAAGTTAAGAATGGTTTAGTACCCTTGTTCCAAAAATTGTAACTTGAGATACAAGCTTCTTTTGGGAAAACTTTGTGAATCAAAGTTGTAGATTATGCAATAGGCTACAACGTTCATGTTTTGACTTTTGCTTGAATCCAAATAAATCTTGGTGAGAAAGTGGGGCAAAGTTGGGAAAAAATTAGGGTTTTTCATAACTTAGAAAAATTCTAAGTTATGAAAAATTCTCATTTCAAACCCTAATTTGCAATTTTTGATTTCTTGGTGAACAAGTTTCATGATTTGGCATGTTTTGATGAAAAATGAATCTTGACTCTTGATTTTGACCAAAAAGTCAAAGTTTGACTTTTCAGTATACAGTCAAAATTGATTAATTGACTGGGAAATTCAACTATCTATCTTGTGTACTTGGGATCTTTTGAACTTGTTGAGCATGTCAAGACAATTCCATGGGGTCCTTGAGTCCATATGTGAGCTTGGTTTGCCATTGGCTAGGTCAAACAGTCAAAAATTGCCTTTGTGCAGTCAAAACCCTAAAAATGACCATTTTGCCCTTTTGGTGATCTGATCAAATTTCTTGTGGAATTGTGATCCAAACTTGATCAAATGGTCCATGTGAGTTCATGATGTTGATGTGGGTCAATTTTCATGAGATTTGACTGTCAATTGGCCACAGTTGACTTTTTCCCCAATACAGTTGATTTTTAGGTCAACTGTCCAATTGACTGGGCAAAACTTGGAATCAAGGCTTGAAACTTGATATGGATAAACTTGGGAGTCCAATATGAAGCAATAAAGTCATCTTAGGAATTTTAGGTCAAAACATCTTTGTGCAAACACAAACCCTAATTTGGGTCAACAGTGCCAGGAGAAGTCTTGAGTAGATGAAACCCTAACTGGATCTTGATCTCCAAGGGCTTGGTGATGAGAAATGATGAGAAAATGGGAGGGAAAATTTTGGGGTACAACAAATGAGTATGACATCCAATACACGACTCAAAAAGAAATCAAGGGAAGTGTGTTAGCAGACCATTTGGCACATCAGGCAGTGGATGATTATCAGTCTATGAACTTTGAATTCCCTGACGAGAATATCGTGATAGTAACTGACTGTGAGACACCTGGACCGGATGAAGGACCTGAGGAAGGATCCCGATGGTCTATGTACTTTGATGGAGCTTCAAACGCTTTGGGTAATGGCATTGGCGCCGTGATCATATCTCCTAAAGGCTCTCATACTCCATTTACCGCCCGACTATATTTCAACTGCACCAACAATATGGCGTAGTATGAAGCATGCATCATGGGTCTTCGAGCAGCAATTGACCTGAGGATTAAGTTCTTAAGTGTTTTCGGAGATTCCGCTCTCGTGATCAGTCAGATCAAAGGCGAGTGGGATACGAAACACCCAAACCTTATTCCTTACAAGGAGTATGTATTGACGTTGCTTCCATATTTCGAAGAGATAACCTTTGAACACTTCCCTAGAGAGGAGAATCAGTTAGCGGACGCGCTGGCTACGATGTCTTCTATGTTCAAAGTCAATTGGGACAACGAAGCTCCCCGGATTATCATTGAAAGATTGGACGAACTTGCACATTACTGTGACATTGAGACTGAAGAGGTAGCAGCTAAACCCTGGTTTCATGAAGTAAAGAGATACCTTGAGGCTCAGGAATACCCCGAGGGTGCATCTGTTAATGACAAGAAGTTTCTGAGGAGGTTCATGGCGAAGTTCTTCATCAGCAATGGTATTCTTTACAAGCGTAACCATGATTCAACCTTACTGTGTTGTGTGGATAAGAATGAAGCAAAAAGAATCATGGCAGAATTACATGAGGGTACTTTCGGAACTCATTCCAGTGGACACACCATGGCACAGAAAATCCTTCGGGCATGATATTTCTGGTCCACAATGGAAGCCGACTGTTATCAACATTCTCGGACATGTCACAAGTGCCAAGTTTATGCTTATAAGGTGCACATACCTCCAGTTCCTCTGAACGTCTTGACGGAACCTTGGCCTTTTGCAATGTGGGGCATTGATATGATCGGCGAGATCAGATCTACGGCATTCAATGGGCATCGTTTCATCCTAGTAGCAATTGATATTTTACAAAGTGGGTTGAAGCAGCTTCCTTTGCTACTGTAACCAAGAACGTCGTGGCACGGTTCATTTGGTATAATCTGATTTGTCAATACCGTGTACCAGAGAGGATCATTACGGACAATAGTATGAATCTCAACAATAAGATGATCACTGAGTTCTGCAAACAGTTCAAGATACAACATCACAACTCTTCTCCCTACCGGCCGAAGATGAATGGGGCTGTAGAAGCGGCTAACAAGAACATTAAGAAGATTGTGCAGAAGATGACAGTGACATACAAAGATTGGAACGAGATGTTATCATTTGCTCTTCATGGGTACCGTACCTCAACGCGGACGTCAACAGGGGCAACATCCTATTCCTTGGTATATGGCATGGAGGCTGTATTACCCGTTGAAGTTCATATACCCTCTCTTCATATCATGAAGGATGCAGGTTTGAGCGAAGATGACTGGATCCAGACCCGGCTTGATCAGCTGAACTTAATAGATGAAAAGAGACTTACTGCTATTTGTCATGGTCAAACGTACCAAAAACAGATGATTAAGGCATTTAACAAGAAAGTTAGACGACAGGAGTATCAAGTTGGGGATCTGGTAATCAAGCGCATCATACCACCTCAAGGTGATCCCAGGGGCAAATGGACCCCTACTTATGAAGGGCCATTTGTGGTTAAGAAATTTTTTTCAGGAGGAGCTATGATTCTAACCACCATGGATGGCGACGACCTTCCTCACCCCGTCAATGCAGACATAGTGAAAAGATACTACGCATAATCAAAGACCCGGTAGGTTGACTGGCCTAGGCAAAAATAAGGGCTTCCCGACGAACCAAAAAGGTTCGGGCAAAAATAAGGGATGAAAATGAAAAAATATGTACACCCGGCAAGTCGAAAACCTGAAAAGGCGACTTGGGCAAAAAGGAGTATCCCGGTGGACTGAAAACCCGAAAGGGCGGTCCAGGCAAAAATTAGGGATTAAAGCGTAACACTATGTCTCATTGGATCACCTTGCATCCAGACTTCAGTATCGACTATCAAGCTCATACGACACTAATCAATCTGATCTATCTTCAACCAAGTAGCAAAGTGATAAGATGCTCGAGGACATAAGGGCAATAGCAGAGTTGGAACCCAGTGGGATTATTCACATAGCTGTTTTGTTTAGTTTTTCACAAATTGTGTAAACTCTATTATTCGTCGGCGTTCTCTTACTAGGACGTCAGCCTCTTGTATAAAAACGCCTATTTACAGGCCAAACTTCAAAATCAATACAATTCATTTTCAAAGAAATTTCAAGCTATTTTTCTTTATTTTCTTTGTTTTGCAAAGAACGTCCAATGTTCATTTTTATATATGCACTTGACATTAAATGCTGCTCATAAATATTTACATGCGAAACAAAAGACGATTACTGGTAATATCAGAAACAGGGGCAATAAAAATTGTCCAAACTATACAGTTGCTCTGTCCACCAGGTAGAAAGATAGGTTTAGCTGAAGAATATGGCTAAGATACCTTCACTCCCCGCATAGTAAGACAGTAATGATAGCTCTCCCCAGCTGAGACTTGCAACTGTGAATGAATTGGTAATATTTTCCCCAAGCAGAGTTTATCTACCATCAGCACTAAAAAGGCTTGATATCCCCAGCAGTCTTAATATTCCCCAACAAAATATAAGAATGCTCCCCGGAAGGGTACAAGATATCCCCAGTGGAGTTAAAATCTTCCCAGCGCAGTCTGAAAAAGCTTCCCCAACAGAGTTGGGAGAATCATCCCCAGTAGACTCCGAAAGTTTATCCCCAGCGGAGTACAAAAATAAATCTCCCTAGCCGAGTTCAAAGGATCATTCCCAGTAGAACCAAAGGATCATTCCCAGCAGAACCCAAAGGATTATCCCCATAAGAGTCTAAAAGGTTATTCCCAGAGAAGTCGCAACCGAAGATCATCCTCAGCGGAGTTCTTTCCTTTCATAAACAGGAATTCAATCCCCAATAGGATTCAATATCACCAGCGATGATAATTCATCCTGACGGAATTTATCAGTGGAATCTTCAGCAGAACATCTCTTCCCCACAGAGTAATCTCCTCATCGGTTTATTCCCCCAACGGAGTCATCCTCTCCTGCAGGTTTATTCTCTTCGTTCGCCTTCCCCAGCGGAAATGAAGAATCCAGCTCTATTCTTCAGCAGCTATCCGGGATTTATTTTCCCCAGTTAGAAACATTACATTTCCATACATCATGACACAGGCATATACGCATCATACCACACAATCTCATTATTTTGAGAGCATCATTGCTTAATATATATCATGCATTTCATACATCATGACATTGCATATGACTAACTCTTTACCTTTTTACGGAAATACGAATCAATAAACACCATTGACTACTTATATGACCTGCTAATCCCCTCAAAAACTACATCTATTGAGGGCTATTTCAGCGGATTCCTCAGAAAGATATCACAAGACTTTCGTCTGGTTCAGTTAAATCGATTCTAAGATTTTTCTGATTCTTATCCAGTCAAAGTTAATCCAAGACCTTCTCTGGTTCAGTCAGATCGAGGCTAATATCTCCCTGATTCTTATTCCAGTTGAAGATATTCCAAGACTTTCGTCTGGTTTAGTTAAATCGATTCTAAGATTTTTCTAATTCTTATCCAGTCAAAGTTAATTCAAGACCTTCTCTGGTTCAGTTAAATCGATTCTAAGATTTTTCTGATTCTTATCCAGTCAAATTTAATTCAAGACCTTCTCTGGTTCAGTTAAATCAATTATAAGATTTTTCTGACTCTTATCCAGTCAAAGTTAATCCAAGACCTTCTCTGGTTCAGTCATATCGACGCTAAGATCTCCCTGATTCTTATTCCAGTTGAAGATATTCCAAGACTTTCGTCTGGTTCAGTTAAATTGATTCTAAGATTTTTCTGATTCTTATCCAGTCAAAGTTAATCCAAGACCTTCTCTGGTTCAGTCAGATCGACGCTAAGATCTCCTTGATTCTTATTCCAGTTGAAGATATTCCAAGAATTTCGTCTGGTTCAGTTAAATCGATTCTAAGATTTTTCTGATTCTTATCCAGTCAAAGTTAATTCAAGACCTTCTCTGGTTCAGTTAAATCGATTCTAATATTTTTCTGATTCTTATCCAGTCAAAGTTAATTCAAGACCTTCTCTGGTTCAGTTAAATCGATTCTAAGATTTTTATGATTCTTATCCAATCAAAGTTAATCCAAGACCTTCTCTGGTTCAGTCAGATCGACGCTAAGATCTCCCTGATTCTTATTCCAGTTGAAGATATTCCAAGACTTTCGTCTGGTTCAGTTAAATCGATTCTAAGATTTTTCTGATTCTTATCCAGTCAAAGTTAATCCAAGAAATTCTCTGGTTCAGTCAGATCGACGCTAAGATCTCCCTGATTCTTAGTCCAGTCTAATACCTCCTATCAACAATCTCCAAATGGCATATGTAAGCCCATTCCCGACATTACAATGCTGATACCACTTCATGCGAGTGCAAATTTCTGGGCACTCTAGTGTTCAATCATCTTCCACCTTCGGATCACGAAAGGCACGAAAGCCAATCTATATCCTCAGGTTTAAGAAGATTGAATAGGGGCAGCTGTTGTACCCCAAAATTTTACCTCTCATATTTCTCAAAACATTGCAAAAAAAATCTCCAAGTTGCTCAAATTTGCTCAAGAGTGGGTCAGACAAATCATCTCCTAAGGCAGTCAACCCCAAATTAGGGTTTTGTGTTGCATCAAGATCCTTGAGTCCAAATGACCTCAAATGATCCATAATGTCATAATATGTTCTCAAGGCCATCCATATCAAATTTCAAGCCTTGCAGAGGAAGTTTCCTCAGTCAATTGCTCAAAGGGTCCAAAAATCGACTGTGCTAGGGCAAAAGTCAACTGCGACCCAAATACAGTCAAACCTGAATATTTTTTGTCAAAATTCTCATTTTGAAGGATATTTTATCATTTGATCAAGGTTTGATCATGATTCATCAAGGATTGCTCAAAATTCACCAAGACTCAAAAGTTGCTAAATTAGGGTTTTATAGGAAAAGTCAACTCAACTTTGACCAAGCATACCTTTCTCATACTTTATGAGAAATGACCCATCCAAATCTCATTTTGAAGAGGATTCAATTTCCTACAATCCATATTCATGCCCTAAAATCAAGAAATTCACTCACAAGAAGTTACAAATTTGGATATTATAGGTTATTTTTGAAAGTCAACAAAAACACCTTTTTTGCCAAAGCTTATAACTTGAGCATTGAATATCAAAATGTGATGAGACCAAAAGGGTTGGTTATAGGATATCTCAAGCTTTCTAAAAAGTCCAAAAACACTTCCAAATGTTCAAAATTGAAGAAGTTATGCATTGTTGAAGTTGGGCATTTTTGCAAAATTGTCAAAAGTCAATTATCCCCAAAACTTCAAATTTTGTCAAATGGGCCCATTCTTTTCCACTTGATTTGAACTTTCAACATTGGACACGAGTCCTAGCTTCAGCCTTGTGTCCATTTATCAAATTTATTATTTTATTTGATTTTTTATTGAATTATTTCATTTTTAATCAAATCAAATCAAATCAAATCCAAATATTGATTGTTTGGTATCTTTTTGGCTATTTTAGGACTTAATCATCATCATGATCAACATCAAATTCGTATCTCACCATATCATGTACAAAAAGATGGATTTTTTACAAATTAGGCAAGCTTTCAAAAGTGAATCAAATCAAATCTCATGGCATTGATGTGGAAGGATTCAATACATATTTGTTAACCTAATGCATTCTATCATACATAAGGAAGCTAGAGGGCACGAAAACAAGGCTAGAGGCTGCAAGAACCAACCAAACAAAACTTGGAAAAAGTGACAAAAAGTTGGAGATCGAAATCAAGGTTGGAGGCATTTTCAGAAGCAAAACTCAATACCAATCGATTGCTGGAGGTTCACTGAGTCAGAACCAATCCCTAGCAAGCCTCCATACACGCTCAAATGCATTGTAAGTGACACACGGTCCCCCTCTAAATTTGATTTCGTATTTCAAAATCCATGCATCATTACAAGAAATCAATGGTATATTTGTAACCACCAGATAATTTCCAAGCTTTCTATATTATTTGATTTTGTTTATCTGCTATGTGGTGAAAAACGCCATTGTTAGGGTTTTTCCTCTTGGATTAGGGTTTTTCATTACAGGTAAAATTAGCCCCATTAATGGCCATGGACGTGACCGGGAGAGGAAGACAAATGCAACCATGGTCTTGGGAGGAGTTTATATGGCCTGAGATGAGTTTTTGGAACGACCTAGGCATTTAGCTGCGGATTCAAATCCGCAGGTAATTTCTTTGCAGGCCTGAGGACATGGACGACAACTTGTCCCCTTCTGATTAGCCCTTTCAAATTTTTCCGCACTTTTTTTTTTATTTCTGGCACATTAACGCGTTTTCTCTTATTATTTTAATTGCTTAATATATTGACAAATAGAACAAAGTGGCTGAGTGGTAAAGGCGTGCATCAAACATCCAACAGGACCTGGGTTCGAATCCCAGGTCCCCCCAATTTGCATTTGTTATTTTTCTACAGGTTATCCCATGCAGATCCAGGCGCGTAGTGTATCATGTTCCTTCACACATCAAAGTGCCAGATGGCCCAAGTCCAAATCTGGTGATCCAGGAGTGAGGGTCTACCATAGACCCAGTCAACGTGTACCCACTGAATCTCTCAAAGTCAACAAGGCCATCATGTTATTGGGCCATGGAATTGCAATTCAAACACCACTAATCAGGCCCACACCCCAAACTCTTTCTATTTCATTTTTTTAATTTTATTTTAATTGTTTGTTTTAGTATATTTTTATTATCAATTAACCAATCAAATTTTTTCTTAACAAAATTAAAACCACAAAATATTTTCTTCATAAAATCAAATTCTAATTTTTATTAACAAATATTAATTTAATTAATTTAGGCCATTAATTAGGAATAACTTTAATATATTTTGTCAATAATTAAAATAAATTAGACTTAATTAGATTTTTACTAACATTAATTAATTTTTATTTCTTTCTTTAAATAACAAAAACCCAAAAATATTTATTTTAATTAATTAATTTAATTTAATATTTAACTTAGATTAATTTCTTTCTTAAATAAAAAACAAACAAAAAAATCTTTTCTTTAAATAAGCAAAGGGTCAAAACCCTAGAACTCGCATTTGATTTAATTTCCCGCACGTGATCCATTTTATTCAATATTGTATTTGTTTCCGGAATGTAATAGATAATTAGGACTATTTTTATCGCTTTATTTATTTTCCGCATATAAATTTCAAAGGGTTGTTTTTGGCGATGTAAATACCCGTCGCCTTGTAATTTAATTTCCGCAATTTATTTTCCGCAAAATATAACTGTTAGATGTTTGATAATAGGTATGCATGACAAGATCGAATGTTTCAACCTAAAATCAATGTAGGTCACCCATAACATGTACAAAGATAAAATTAACCGAAAACAACACACTCTCACATGCGCACTCTTAGGGTACACCCCACTTGGTTGCCTTCGTACGCGGTCATTGAGTATAGGTCACTTTAGAGGTCACCCTCTTGTCTAAAAGATCATAGCCGCCTCGAAATGGTTTCCTCGGATATTGTTGCCTCAAAACAAATGATCTAAGACATTAGGGTTACCGCTAAGGCGTCCTAACATTGCTTTAGTGACCGCACGTCCCTCATTCGAATTGACCCTTGAACTCCAACGATGATGCTACCTACTCATCAATAGTAGGATAGCATTGTCCAAAGGAAGATAGCATAAAACAATTCCTTTTTCGAGTAGGTAGATGGTTCTTAAGTACTTGCTCTTTCAAAATAAAACAAATTTTCACACTTACACTCCTTTTCAAACAAAGACTTTTTCTCAAACCCACAAACATAAAGAAAGAAATTTTTTGAAAACAATATGAGCAAGTACCTAAGATCCCGTGGATAACCACGGATAGAAAGGGTGCTAACATCTTCCCTTTCTATAATCTACCCCCCGAACCCGAGGAATATCTCGAAAAAGGAATTTTTCTGTGCTTTTTTCCTTTCCTTGTTGGATAAAATAAAAGTCGGTGGCGACTCTTGCTTACCGCGACATTTTTCAAAAACAAACACAAAACACAAACCAGCATTCCAAAAAACAGTCGGTTCTTTCCCACCGTATCACAGTGGAGAATTTGAAAATAAAAAATTTATAACATTTTTTAATGAAAAAGGCATCTTGCATGACTTCTCTTGTCCTAGAATTCCCCAACCAAATGGAGTTGTAGAACTAAAGAACAGAACATTGCAAGAAATGGCCAGAACCATGATAAATGAGACTAACATTGCTAAGATCTTCTGGGCAGAAGCAATTAACATAGCGTGTTACATTCAGAATAGAATCTCTATAAGACCTATTCTAGAAAAGACTTCATATGAATTTTGGAAGAACAAAAAGCCCAACATTTCTTATTTCCATCCATTTGGATGCACATGTTTTATTCTGAATACTAAAGATCATCTAAACAAGTTTGACTCTAAAGCACAAAAGTGTATTATGTTAGGATACTCTTAACACTCAAGAGGGTACAGAGTATACAATACAAAAACACAGATTGTTGAAGAGTCAATCAATGTTAGATTTGATGATAAGCTTGACCCTCAAAAGTCAAAGCAGAATGAATCTTTTGTAGATATAGAAGTTGAATTCACAGGTACTGAAGACACCTCATCAGAAGTTCTCAACAGAGACGCTTTAACAACTTCATAAAGAAATGTTACAAGTGATCCAGTACCTTCTGTTGATCAACTCCAGAAAAGGTTATCCAAAAGCAGTATAGCTCACCCAGAAGATAAGATCCTGGGAAAGAAGGATGATCCAATAAGAACAAGATCAACATTCAGAAACTCTGAAGAATCCCTCCTGGGACTAGTCTCTCTGATTGAACCAACATTTATTGATGAAGCTCTTTTGGACAACGACTGGATTCTGGCAATGCAGGAGGAATTAAACCAGTTCACCAGAAATGACTTATGGGATCTGGTTCCCAAACCAAAAGGATTCAACGTCATTGGAATAAAGTGGGTGTTCAGAAACAAACTGAATGAGCAAGGAGAAGTCATCAGAAACAACGCACGACTGGTGGCACAAGTTTATAGCCAGCAAGAAGGGATAGACTATACAGAAACCTTTACTCCAGTCGCCAGGTTAGAATCTATCAGACTCTTAATCTCCTTTGCTGTGAATAATAACATCACTCTATATCAGATGGATGTCAAAAGTGCATTGTTAAATGGTTACATAGATGAAGAGGTATATGTGTACCAACCCCCTGGGTTTGAAAATTCCAAACACCCAGAATATGTTTTCAAACTAAAGAAGTCACTCTATGGTCTGAAACAAGCTCCCAGAGCTTGGTATGTATGATCGGTGGGAATGAGAACTGACTGTTTTGGAATGTTGGTTCGCGTTTGCGTTTGTTTTTGCAAAATGTCGCGGTAAGTAAGAGTCGCCACCGTCTTTTATTTTATCCAACAAGGAAAGGACAAAAGCACAGAAAAATTCCTTTTTGAGATATTTCTCGGGTTCGAGAGCTAGATTATAGAAAGGGAAGGTGTTAGCACCCTTTAAATCCGTGGTTATCCACGGGCTCTTATGTACTTGCTCATATTGTTTTCAAAATTGCTTTCTTTGTGTTTGTGGGTTTGAAAAAGTTTTTATTTGAAAACTTCGATCGTATGAAGTGTTTTGAAAAACTTTGTTCGAAAAGTGTAAGTGTGAATTAATCTGTACAAATGTCCTTTAGACAGTGCTATCCCACTATTAAGGAGTAACACCATCGTTGGAGTTTTCGGGTCAATTCGATTAAGGGACGTGTGGTCACTAAAGCAATGTTAGGACGCCTTAGCGGTAACCCTAATATCCTAGATCATTTTTCTGAGGCAACCGTTTCGATGCAACTATGATCTTTGGACAAGAGGGCGACCTCTAAAATTTCCTATACTCAATGACCACGTTTGAGGCAACCAAGTGAGATGTACCTTAAGAGTGGTATGTGCAAGTGTGTTATTTCGGTTAATTTTATCTATACATGTTATGGGTGAGCTATGTTGATTTTAAGTTCATACATTGGATCTTATCATACATTGCCTATTTATCAAACATCTAACAGTTAATATTATGCGGGAATTAAATTGCGGGAAATTAAATCTAAGCTATTACAAGGTGTCGGGTATTTACATTGCCAAATACAAACCCTTTAATTTAAATTGCGGAAAAATAAAAGAAAGCGAGAAATAAATAAAGTCCTAATTTAAAAACTATTACATTCCCGAAGCAATTACATTATTGGATAAAAAACAATAAGCATGCGAGAAAATTAAATCGGAGCATTTTTAGGGTTTTGACCCTTTTTAAGAAAGAAAGAGATTTTTTTGTTATTTTTGAATTAAATGGAAATTAAATTAAGTTAATAATTGAATTAATTAATTAAATGAAAATATATTTGGGTTTTTTATATTTAAGGAAATAAAATAAAAATGGTTAAAAGTTATTAAAAACCCTAATTCTACATTAATTTTATTTTGTTGCAAAATTGTTAAAATTAACCTAATTAACACTAAATTGATTAATTATTTATTTACAAAATAAAATAGTGAAATTAGTAATAATAATATTATTTTTTATGTTTCTGATTTTTTTTATTAAGAAAAATATTAATTATTTGGTTAGCAATTAATTAAGAATAATAATTAGTAAACAATAAATAAAATGTAAAAGAGAAAAAGAAATAAACCCAGGGGGGTGCTGGGCCCAAAAAGGAGGTATGGTTGGCAGTTTCCAAGCCCAAAAACGTCCAAGCCTGTTTGACTTTTCCATCGAATGCGTGCTAGTTGACTTGAGTCCATGGTGGATGTTCCATCCTGGCCTTCAGATTTGGCCTGAAGGCCATCTGGCGCATGGATCTATGAGGCATATGGTGGTCTCTATGCTTAAGGATGCACTGGAATAGCTGCAAGAAAATAACAATAAATGTTTTAGGGGACCTGGGATTCGAACCCAGGTCCCAGTGGACTTTGACACGCCTCCCTTGCCAACTCAACCATGCTGTCTTTTTGTTAATGGGATAAGCAGTAAATATAATATGTGAAAACAATTAACTATGTTGGAATTAAAAAAACGCGCTAAACACATTTGAACTGGCCAATGGAAACAAGCCACGTTATCATCTTCTCCAAATATCCCTGGTTCGTTTCCTGCGGATTTGATTCCGCAATAAGATTCGTGGCTCAATCCCATAATCATCCCTAGGCCATGGAAACGACTTTTGGGACCATCACTTTACTCGTCTCTCTTCCCTGAACTCAAATAAGGACATGGTTTGCCTTGATTGTACCTGTGCCAAGAATGCCTAAAAACAAAACAAGAAAACCCTAGAGTCGGGTATTACAATACAGGCTCTGAAAATAAAATTAAACAATGCAGAATGCTTAGAAATTTAATGGTCAGTATGAATATCCAAGAAATTTGGCGAAAGGATGCAAGAAAACCGAGTTACGATTCCATGTACAGAGTTGTATTCGTGGGCACTTACAACGCTATTCAGGGGGTCTCAAGGCATGGTTTTGATTGATATCGCTTCAGGGGATTGCCAGCAAGACACTAGTGTCAAGCTTTTGCTTTGAATCAAGCTCTAAGGTGGGTTTCAGATTCCAAGTTTTCAAGCTTTTTTTCAAACTTTGTCTGGCCGTTTCTTGCAGTTTTCAGGTGTGTCCTTGATCTGCCTCCCTTGTGTGTGTATAAGGGAATGAGTTTAGGTTAAAATTTGGGCTTGAATCCATAAGAATTGATGAATAGAGATTTGATTTGATCACCATTATCAAGTTTCCATATTTGCCTCAAATCCAAGATTTTATGCATGTTTTGACTTCGCACGAGTTTGATTGAGTATCTCATGATATTTGCAAGGTGTAATGATCACAAGAATCTCATTCCATTAATTTTTGGATTTTGTTTGAATTAATATTGATTTAAAATGAATTAAATCAATAAAAATTAAATGAAATAAAAAAAATAAATGATTGGTCATGAAATTTTAGACGGGACACGTGTGTGGTGTGATAAGACCAAATCAAGTGGAAAAAAGTGGTCCCTTTTGTCAAAAATTGGAGTTTTGAGGATAGTTGACTTTTGGCAATTTTGGAAAAATGTCCAACTTCACCAATGCATAACTTCTTCAATTTTGAATTTTTGGAAGTGTTCTTTGACTTTTTAAAACCTTGAGATGTCCTCTAACCAACCCTTTTGGTCTCATTTCATTTTGATATTCCATGCTCAAGTTATAAGCTTTGGCAAAAAAGGTGTTTTTGTTGACTTTCAAAAATGACCTATAATGTCCAAATTTGTAACTTTTTGTGAGTGAATTTATTGATCTTGGGGTGTGAAGATAGATTGTAGGAAATTGCATCCTATTCAAAATGAGATTTGGATGGGTCATTTCTCATCAAGTATGAGAAAGTTATGCTTGGTCAAAGTTGAGTTGACTTTTCCTACAAAACCCTAATTTAGCAACTTTTGAATCTTGATGAATCTTGAGCAATCCTTGATGAATCATGATCAACCCTTGATCAAATGATGAATTATCCTTCAAAATGAGAATGTTGGCAAAAAATCTTGAGGTTTGACTATTTGTAGGTCACAGTTGACTCTTGCCCTAGCATAGTCGATTTTTGGACCTCTTAAGTAATTAACTGACCAAACTTCCTCTGCAAGGCTTGAAATTTGACATGGATGAACTTAAGAACATATTAGGACATTGGGGAGCATTTGAGACCATTTGGATGTGAGGACCTTGATGCAACACAAAACCCTAATTTTGAATTGACTGCCTTAGGAGGTGATTTAACTGTCCAACTCTTGAGCCATCTTGAACACTTGGAGATTATTCTTGACATGTCTTGAGAAATATGGGAGGGCAAATTTTGGGGTACAACAGTTTCCCTTGTTCAATCTTCTTAAACCTGAGGATATAGATTGGCGTTCGGGCCTTTCGTGATCTGAAGGTGGAAGATGATTGAACACTAGAGTGCCAAGAAATTTGCACTCGCATGAAGTAGTATTCGTCTTGTGATGTCGGGAATGGGCTTGCAGATGCCATTTGGAGATTGATGATGGGAGATGGGCTTAACGATGCCATCCGAAGGAGTGTCGATCGCGTAAGAGATTCCTTAGCGAGAGCTTGTATACCTGTTGTTGAGGGAGATTCCGCTGGGGAATGTTGTCCTTTGTCTTAGGATAAATAGAACTTTAGGAGTTTCAGTCGTCCGTTATTCTACTGAGGAATCATCTCTGCTGAGGAGGTGAGAGTGAACTACTATCTGGTCGCAAACCAGGCTTCATAGTGATAAGACCGACTGCTATTTGATCGTAATCCAGGATTTACAGTGACTTACTGGGGGGATGAGATTAAACTTGCTATCCGGTCGTAATCCAGGCTTTGCAATACCTCACTTCTTATCTGGTCAAAATCCAGGCTTCAAAACAAATCAAGTGGTTATCCGGTCGTTTTCGGGCTTCAACTTGAATTTAGGGCACACTAATATCCGGCCGACTCCGGGCTTCTTAGTAATTGTCCATGTAAACTGCTATTTGGTCGGAATCCAAGCTTCACCGTGCCTTGTACCGCTATCTGGTCGCAATCCAGGCTTTGCAATACCTCACTTCTTATCTGGTCGAAATCCAGGCTTCATAACGAATCAAGTAGTTATTCGGTCGCATCTGGGCTTTCCTTTGACTGTTGGGTTTACTAGTATCCGGTCGAATCCGGGCTTCACAGTAACTGGCTGGGTAAGCTATTATTTGGTCGTTATCCAAGTTTCAGTGTCCCTTAATGCTATCTGGTCGTAATCCAGGCTTCACGATGTATCATACCACTATCTGGTCGAAATCCAGGCTTCGTAGTACTCTTGGTTGCTATCTTGTCGTAATTCAGTCTTCACAACATCTTCTACCATTATCTGGTCGTAATCCAGCCTTCATGGTCTTGTATTGCTTTCTGGTCGTAATCCAGGCTTCACAATGACTTGCTGAACTATTATCCGGTCGTGGCCCGGGCTTCACGGATTGTGTTTATGATATACCACTATCTGGTCGAATCCAGGTTTCATGGTGCTTGTTGAGCTGCTATCCAGTCGTAATCCGGGCTTCATGGTTCACTGGGGAATAAACTATTATCCGGTCATTCTCCGGGCTTCATAACTTACTTTTGAGAGATATCACTATCTGGTCGTAATCCAGGCTTTGCGGTAGTCTGATATTGTTATTCGATCGTAATTCGTGCTTCACAATATGCTGTAGAAATCAAGATACTATCTGGTTGTACCCGGGCTTCATAACTTGAATTTTGATTGTATCTTTCCTGAAAGGTAAAGGTTAGCTGTATGTAATGCATGATATGTATCAGGCAATGATGTTCTCAAAATAAATGAGATTGTATGGCATGATGCGTATATGCATGTATCATGATGTATGGACATGTAATGTTTTAGCTGGGGAAAGTAAATCCCAGAGCCGCTAGAGGATAAAGTTGAATGCTTCACTTCTGACAGATATGGTGGACGAATGATTGTGAGGATAACCCTATAGGAGAAAAGAACTCCGTTGGGGAATAAACTGATGAAGAGATTACTCTGAGGAGAATTACTCTGTGGGGAAGGGGTATTCTACTGAAGATTTTAACGATAAACTCCGCTGGCGGTTCCGCTGATAAACTCTGTTGGGGATTTTGATGATGAACTCCGCTGGGGATGGATCACCGTTGCTGGTGATACAGAATCGGTTGAGGATTGAACTTCTGTTTGGGGGAAGAAAGAATTTCGCTGGGGATGATCTTTCAGTTGCAACTTACTGAGGATAACCCAGTTAGACTTCTGTGGGGATAACCCTCTGAATTTGGCTGGGGAGATTTATTTGCGCTCTGTAGGGGATGAGCTTCCAGAATCTACCGGGGAAGATAATTCAACTCTGTTGGGAAAACTTTTTTTAGACTGCACTGGAGAAATGGCTCCACTGGGTATATCTTGTACTCCGCCGGGGAACATTCTTATACTCCATTGGGGAATATTAAGACTGCCGGGGGTATTCTTATACTTGTTGTGGAATGTCTTTATACTCTGTTGAAGAATATTAAGACCTTCTGGGGATACCAAACCTTTTTAGGGTTGATGGTAGACTAACTCTGCTTGGGGAGAGTATTGCTGATTCGTTCATAGCTGCAAGTCTCAACTGAGAGAGCTACCATTAATGCCTTACTCTGCGGGGAGTGAAGGTATCTTATCCATATCCTTCAGCTGAATCTATCTTGGTACCTGGTGGACAGAGCAACGACACAGCTTGGACATTTCTTATGCCCCTGTTTCTATTATTACTAGTAACTCATCTTTCGTTTCGCATGTAAATATTTATGATCAGCAATTAATGTCAGACGCATATATCAAAAATGAACCTTTGGACGTTCTTTGCAAAACAAAATAGGTAAAGGAAAGACAATTTGAAATTTGTCTAAAAATGAATTTGTATTGATTTTGAAGTTTGGCCTGAAAATAGGCGTTTTTGTACAAGAGGCTGACGTCCTAGTAAGAGAACGCCGCCGAACAAATAGAATTTATACAATTTGTGAAAAGGAAACAAAACAGCTATGTGAATAATCCCATGGGGTTCCAATTCTGCTATTTCCCTTATGTCCTCGAGCGTCTCATCACTTTTCTATTGGTTGAAGATGAATCATATTGGTTAGTACCGTCTGAGCTTGATAGTCGATACCGAAGTCTGGATGCAGGGTGATCCAATGAGACATAGTGTTACGCTTTAATCCCTAACTTTTGCCTGGACCGCCCTTTTGGGTTTTCAGTCCACCAGGATACCCATTTTTTCCCAAGCCGCCTTTTCAGGTTTTCGACTTGCCGGGTGTACAGATTTTTTCATTTTCATCCCT
Source organism: Vicia faba (assembly GCA_948472305.1). Classification (NCBI taxonomy): domain Eukaryota; kingdom Viridiplantae; phylum Streptophyta; class Magnoliopsida; order Fabales; family Fabaceae; genus Vicia; species Vicia faba. The sequence goes on from OX451741.1 coordinate 1,471,274,960, forward strand.
TATTTTTGCCCGAACCCTTTTGGTTCGCCGGGAAGCCCTTATTTTTGCCTAGGCCAGTCAACCTAGCGGGTTTTTGATTATGCGTAGTATCTTTTTACTATGTATGCATTGACGGGGTGAGGAAGGTTGTCACCATCCATGGTGGTCAGAATCATAGCTCCTCCTGAGAAAATGTTCTTAACCACAAATGGCCCTTCGTAAGTAGGGGTTCATTTTCCCCTGGGATCACCTTGAGGTAAGATAATGCGCTTGATTACCAGGTCCCCAACTTGATACTCTTGTCGTCTGACTTTCTTGTTAAATTCCTTGATCATCTGTTTTTGGTACGTCTGACCATGACAAATAGCAGTGAGTCTCTTTTCGTCGATTAGGTTCAGTTGATCAAGCCGGGTCTGAATCCAGTCATCTTCACTCAAACCTGCATCCTTCATGATCTAGAGAGAAGGTATCTGAACTTCAATGGGCAAGACTGCCTCCATGCCATATACCAAGGAATAGGGTGTTGCCCCTGTTGACGTCCGTGCTGAGATACGGTACCCATGAAGAGCAAATGGTAACATCTCGTGCCAGTCTTTGTATGTCACTGTCATCTTCTGCATAATTTTCTTAATATTCTTATTTTCCGCTTCGACAGCCCCATTCATCTTCGGCCGGTAGGGAGAAGAGTTATGATGTTGTATCTTGAATTGCTTGCAGAGCTCAGTGATCATCTTGTTATTGAGATTGGTATCATTGTCTGTAATGATCCTCTCTGGTATACCGTATCGACAGATCACATTGTGCCGAATGAACCGTGCCACGACGTTCTTGGTTACGGTAGCAAATTAAGTTGCTTCAACCAACTTCGTAAAGTAATCAATTGCTACCAGGATGAAACGATGCTCGTTGGATGCTGTAGGTCTGATCTCGCCGATCATATCAATACCCCACATTGCAAAAGGCCAAGGTGTCGTTAAAACGTCCAGAGGTACTGGAGGTATATGCACCTTATCAGCATAGACCTGGCACTTGTGACATGTCCGAGAATGCTGATAACAGTCGGCTTCCATTGTGGACCAGTAGTATCCTTCCCGGAGGATTTTCTTTGCCATGGTATGTCCACTGGAATGGGTTCCGAAGGTACCTTCATGTAATTCTGCCATGATCCTTTCTGCCTCATCCTTATTCCCACAATGCAGTAAGGTTGAATCATGGTTACTGTTGTACCCCAAAATTTTCCCTCCCATTTCATCAATATTTTCTCACCACAAGACCCTTGGAGCTCAAGATCAAGTTAGGGTTTGCTCTGCTCAAGACTCCTCCTTGCACTGTTGACCCAAATTAGGGTTTGAGTTTGCACAAAGATGCTTTGACCTAAAATGCCCAAAATGACTTTCATGCTTCATGTTGGACTCACAAGTTTATCCATACCAAGTTTCAAGCCTTGATTCCAATCTTTGCCCAGTCAATTGGACAGTTGACCTAGAAATCAGTTGTATTGGGGAAAAAGTCAACTGTGGTCAATTGACAGTCAAACCTCATGATTTTTGACCCACATCAACATTATGAACTCATATGAACCATTTGGTCAAGTTTGGATCACAATTCCACAATAAATTTGATCAGATCACCAAAAGGGCAAAATGGTCATTTTTAGCGTTTTGACTGCACAAAAGCAATTTTTGACTGTTTGACCTAGACAATGGCAAACCAAGCTCACATATGGACTCAAGGACTCAATGAAATGTTCTTGACACATTCAACAAGTTCAAAAGATCCCAAATGCACAAGATTGACAAATGAATTTTCCAATCAACTGATCAAATTTGACTGTATACTGAAAAGTCAAACTTTGACTTTTTGGTCAAAATCAAGTGCCAAGATTCATTTTTCATCAAGACATGTCAAATTATGAAACTTGTTCATCAAGAAATCAAAAATTACAAATTAGGGTTTGAAATGAAGAAATTTCATAACTTAGAAATTTTCTAAGTTATGAAATTTCCTAATTTTTTCCTAACTTTGTCCCATTTTTTCATCAAGATACATTTGGATTTAAACAAAACTCAAAACATGAAAGTTGTAGTATATTTCAAAATCTACAACTTTTATTCACAAAGTTTCCTCAAAAGAAGCTTGTATCTCAAGTTATGATTTTTGGAATAGGGGTGCAAAACATTCTTAACTTAGAAATTTTTTGACCTATTTTAGGCAGGATTTTTGCCCAACTTCATGGCCACTTTTCACATGCTTCCACTTGGAATTTCAACTTGCGTTACAAAGATGGATTGTAGTACACATACCAAGCTTTCCAAATTGTCCAAGAACTTCTCAAACACCCTTGTGGTTAGGGAGAATCGAATTGGCAAAGTTGGGCAAAAGTCACTTTTGTTCATGACCAAATACATGTTCATAACATGGACATTTTTGAAATCAGCTTGTACAAGCTAGATTACAGGCCTCTAATCCTTCTTACACTCAATAATTAAATGCATATCCTTTGTGTTAGAGTGTTATTTTGTGCATTTGGACAATACACACAAAATTAACCTTTAAATGGAAAAAGCAAGTTTGCCATTTTGAAAAAGCAATGCTTTATGTCAAAGTCCATATCTTGGAAGTACAAGCAGATCTTTGAGGCACAAGTTCATGAACAAAGTCCACTGATCAAGGGTGATTTGTGCAGCATGCTTGAGGGGCCTGTAGTAGCCTATAATCAAGTTTTACAACTCTTGCTTAGATAAGAAGAAAGTTTGCATTTTGTACCACATCTCTCATACCTGTAACAACTAGCCAAAGCAAAGTTTGTAAACACTTTCCATACATCCTAACTAACCTAAAGCACGACCAAACCACCTTCAATACCTCCTCATTCACAGAAACATCTTCTTGCTGCAAAAACAGAGTCCCTTCTTCAACTTGACTTCTATAAACCTTTCCACTCGTGCACTTTGGCCAAAAAGTGTTCAAACATGTTCCATATCACCCACTGAAGCTATCCCAAGCATTGAACACAAACTGTAACATCCCTAACATCACTTGCCATTTTCAGTTTTCAACTTTGCAGGTGGACTTCCATAGCTCGATTCAGTTAGTTTCAAAGCAAGCTAGAGGTTGGAGAAGCATCCCTGAACTTCAAGCAAGTTATACAAGTCCTCAAATTCCATTGAAAGTACCTCCATTGTTGTACACGTCTCAAGCTGAAACAGGTAAAAACATGGACTTCTATCTCTCAATCTAGGAAGAGTTAGGCTTAGGTTTATGAATGAAACATGCTCTACTCATGGCCCTGAAGCTACCCATATAATTACTTTTCATTTATGTTGTGTGTACTGAGAGAATTTTGAACCTGAACATTGGAAAAAACTTAGGTCAGAAATTGGGGATGAAGAAATTCTCCCTCATTTCTTAGAGTTAAGTCAAGTTTTTTATATGTCTGGATTCGTCTCTTGATGCTCTACATTTTTGGTGTTATGAGTTTTGCTTGAAAGTCCAGGAATTAGGAGTAAGGAAACACGCGTTTTTGTTTGTTCAAACAAGTCTGGAGGTTGAAGATGACTGGCTTGGGCTGGGCCTGAGTCAGTCCTACTTTTTGCACCCCTTTTTTCAATTTGCACCCCCCTGGCCCATTGTATGATATATTTGTCATTTTTGATTTTTTTTTTGATTCTGATTTTATATTTTTATTCAAGAATGAAAAAACACTAAAAATATTTTTCTCACATTTTTTGCATTTTATTTGGTATTTATTTGTTTCATTTAGTTCCATATGTAAATAAATATATATATATATATACTTTTATTTAAAATACTAAAAATAATACAAATACATTTTTATTTTCTGATTTTTATTTTATTTTATCTTTTGAAAACATTTTCTAAAAAATATACTTTTTTTTGTAAATAATAAACATTTTTTATTTTTGTACATATTTAATATATTTAGTAAATAATATAAATACTTATCTATCTTTTATTAAATATTTAGGATAAATATAAAAATAATACATTTTTATTTTTGTTAATATTTGACCTCAAAAATCACTTTTTTACAATATACTTCCTTTTTATTTATTTTTTGTATATAGTTAATAAATATTGTATATAATAAATAATAAATACTTTTTATTTAGCAAATTAGGGTTTTGCCCCTAACCATGAAAATACCCAAAAATTAACCTTTTTATTTTTGTTATTTGTCACATGAAAAATACTTTTACATACATATAAAAATAATTTTTTGCATCTAGCATATTTATTTTATTTTTATTCAATTATTGTACAATTAAATTAACTTGTATATTCAATTTGGATGTAATAGCTTAGATTTAAATTTCTTGCTAAATATCCCCCATTTGAACATTTGTATCCCCCATCCCATAATTCTTTTGTAATAATTTAGGACTTTAAATTCCGCATTTTAAAGCTTTCTAAATATGCCATGATAGACTTAGGGTTTGTATGCAAAAATCAAATAACAAATAGCTTGACTAAACAAAAGACAAAAAAGCATGAAAATGAACAACACCAATCACACTTGCACCCCTTAGGGTTACTCCACTTGTTGCCTTCAATAATGGGCCATGTTGCATGTTGAGTTTCTTTGGCAAAAACAAAACAAATCAAATGATCATAGTCCCTCGATGATGCTTTCGAAAGTTGCCTAAAAATGATCAAGTCCCTTAAAGGAAAAATTGCCAAAGACACTTGGCACCATTGCATTCATGGTCTAAACGATGACCCGCGCCTGTCCCATTAACATCCTAACACAAGATTATCCACCAAATACAATGGTGGAACAAAATTGTTAAAAGGGTTAAAACATAGGAAAAACCTTTGATAAATTTAGGGTAGATAGCTCTTGGTTACTTGACCAACTTGCAAAACACACTTGCCTACTTTTCAAAAACACACATCACAACACACTTTCAAAATAACTTTCAAAAACATTGAAAACTTTTTCAAAAGATACACACCTTTGTATACATTCAAACATGGATCATTACAAAGGTTGCCACCACATTGGCCTCTTTTCAAAACATTTTCAAACCCACACACACACAAAGCACCATTTCAAACAATTGAAAATACAAGGCAAGTGATCTAAGCAAGTAACTAAGAGCCCATGGATAACCATGGATAGAAAGGGTGCTAATACCTTCCCTTTCTATAATCTACTCCCCGAACCCAAGAAAACATCTCAAAGGTTTTTGTTGTGCTTTTTAACCTTTCCTTAGGATAAAATAAAAAGTCGGTGGCGACTCTTGCTCAACCGAAACATTTGCGAAAACAAACGCAAAAACTCAAGTCAGTTCTCCCACCGTATCACAGAACTGGCGACTCTGCTGGGGAAAATTTTAAAGTGGAGTAACCTTAGGGCTTAGATCACCCTCTTGCATGACTAATTGTTTGCTTTGATTGCTTTATATCTTGGTTCTCTTGTTTGGGCTTGAAATCCTACACCCGGATTTGGGGAAACATTCATAGATAGAAATACGTTGTGGAAACTGTGCGGGGTATACCGACACGGTTGAAGCAATAGCTATATTAGTGCGACATATTTGTGAGTACCGGTAACCCTTGAGTTCAATCAAGGAGAGTACGGGGCCGCTGAGTGATGTCACTAAGCACTAATGACCTAGAACCTTACTTGACCATCTTGGCCTTTTATTAGGGGTAGTGAGATGACCGGCTTTGGTGCAGTCCGAAGTTGGTAGATACTCGATACTACACTCATTGAGGGTTGTTTTCTTGGAATATTTTGGTCGCTAGTTAAGTGGCTAAACCAAAACAATGAACACAGAAAACAATCCAATGATATTGAGCTCCTTAGAACCCAGTTACTATTTATAGGACAGGTTTTTAAGCCAACTACACTCAAGAGGGTACTTACCTATGAAACCCCATGCAAGCCTGAAACTAGAGTTTTGTGTGAATTGCTTGTACATATGTTTGTGCATGCATCATAAACATCATAAAGCATCATATGCATTCACTAACCATTTCAAGGGTTCAGATCTTCATCTTTGTTCTTGTTTTGTAGGTCATGGAAATTCTTCGCATGAAAACTATTCAAGTCAACCTTGTGAGAATCCCTCCTCAACTCAAGGAGCTCACATCCAGAATTCCGGAAAGCTCTCCCTTCAGTGAAAGACATGGTAGGCTGCTCAGCCTAGTCAACACCAGCATTGAAGAGGACATGGTAAAGGTGTTGTTCCAGTTCTTTGACCCCCTTCACCACTGTTTCACATTCCCCGACTACCAATTGGTGCCCACTTTGGAGGAATTTTCTCAATTCCTGAGAATTCCTATTCTTAATCAACTACCCTACAACGGTACGGAAAAAGAACCAAAGCCTGAAGATGTTGCTCAAGCACTACACTTGCAACCATCTGACATCAAGGGGCATTGGGAAACTAGAAGCGGTGTCAAAGGCTTCTTGGCAAAATTCTTGTTTGAGAAGGCACAAGAGTGTTGGAATTCATTGGACCTACAAGCCTTTGAAGAAATTGTGGCACTCCTCATTTATGGGTGGGTCTTGTTCCCAAATCCTGACCAGCTTATAGATGTCAACGCCGTCAAGATATTCTTATCCAGGAATCCAATACCAACATTGTTTGGGGACATTCTTCACTCATTTTACACACGAACAATGAGAAAGAGGGGTGTTCTCATGTGTTGTACTCCTCTCCTTGCAAGGTGGTTTATTTCGCACCTTCCACAATCTGTCTTGAAGAATGACCAAGGCTTAAGGTGGTCACAACGGTTGATGACCCTCACCCACTCTGATGTACATTGGTGTTCTCGGTCCAGAGAAAATGTCATCATCGTCGATCATTGTGGAGAGTTCCCTAATGTTCCATTTCTTGGCATTAGAGGAGGTATTACCTACAACCCTTGTCTAGCTTTGAGACAATTTAGATATGCACGGAGGGATGGACCTCATGACATGTTGATTCCTGACCTAGTTTTTGACTTCGACAACGATGCGCAAGGACTTCGCCAAAGATTCATCAGAGCTTGGAGGATGCCTAACAAGGTAGACAGCAAGACACTGGGGCACAAGAACTCCATCCCCCTTGAGCCTTATCTCGAGTGGGTACGAACCCGAGCCCAGAGTTTAATGATGCCTTATCCTCATGTTCTCCCTGTGATTAAAGAGCCCGTTAAGGAAGGAGAGGTTCCCTACACCATCCTATATCCTGACATGCCAACATCGTGGGAGGAGATGCAGAAGAGTTGGATCCAACTCAAGGAGGAACGAAACACTTTTGAAGCCAGCTTCTACGCCAGTGAGAAGAAGGTTTTGGAGCTTACCCGCCGACTCCATGAGGAAGAGACCCTCAACACCTACATCGCACCAAAGAGGATGCGCAACATCTTTTTACCTTAAGAAGTTTTTTTGTAATATTTGGCCCATGGGGCATTTATGTACTGACAAAATTTCTTCTTATTAATATGACGTGTGTTCTTTTTGTTTGCAACAATTTTGAATTTTCTAAATCCTTGAATGCATTGCATAAACAAACATATCATTCATCATGTGCATAAGTAGGTCTCCACACCAGGTTTCCTTATCTTTCTGCTGTTTATTTCAGTAAGATGGATCTCGAACAGACGGTCAAGGATTTGCAGTCTCAGAACTCACAGTTTCAACATCTCCTAATGACCTTGGCAAAGGGTCAGGAGGATCTAAAAGCCCTACTGGGGAACAAAGAGCAAGTGAAAAAGAAGAAGAAAAGAGTCGGGGTGGCTACCCTGGGAAGAAGGTTTGAGGGTGAAGCCAGAAGAGTTCTTGAATTTCCCCCTACGTCTGAAGAGGGAACTAGTAAAGGAAAAGGGGCTGCGGTACCTTCCGAATCCGAAGCTGAAGAAGAATAGGATGAAGAGGACGGAGACTACTCAGAGAAACAATACCCACCCGCCGACGATAAGTACAAAAGCTTGGAAGACAGGTTGGCAGCTATGGAGCTGCAGAGAGTTCCTGGCTTAGATTTCGAAGATTTGGGATTAGTTGCTGGAATTGTGATCCCCCCGAAGTTTAAAGTGCCAATTTTTGCAAGATATGACGGGCTGTCTTGCCCGAAGATGCATCTCAGATCATATGTAAGGAAGATCCAACCTTACACTGCAGACAAGAACCTATGCATCCATTTCTTCCAGGATAGCCTTTCAGGGGCTCAACTCGAGTGGTTCTATCAGCTGGATGGAGCCAGTATCCGAAACTGGGAGGACTTGGCCACTGCATTTTATAAGCAGTATCAGTACAATTCTGACCTTGCTCCCACGCGTACCCAACTCCAGGGTATGTCACTGGGGACGGGCGAAGGATTCAAGGAGTATGCGCAAAAGTGGAGAGACCTAGCTGGCAGAGTGCAGCCACCTTTGACTGACCGTGAACTTGTTGACATGTTCCTGGGGACCCTGTCTGGTCCGTTCTTCAACCATCTGATTGGAAATTCTTCTGTTGGGTTTACAGATTTGATCTTGACCAGTGAGAGAATAGAAGCTGGTATCAAGTCGGGGAAGATACAGAAAGGTGCCTCCTTGAGTACTAAAAAGAAGCCCTTCAAGAAGGAAGCCAGTGCTGTTTATGGTCCCAGAAGACAAATTAAACCGGAACGCCGCCAAACTGTCAACGCGTTGGTAATTTCAAAGCCTGTTGCTGCTCCTCAGCAGTATAACCAACCAAGGGGTGAGAGACCCAAAAGACAGTACACTCGACTCAGCATGACCCTGTCTCAGATTTTGCCGCAACTACTGTCAACCAACCTGGTAACTGTCAAAGAAGCTCCGAAGGTAGTGAACACAGCTTCTCCAAAGTACAACCCCAACGCCCGTTGCGCTTATCACTCTGACAGCCCGGGGCATACTACGGACGATTGCTGGGCTCTGAGGAATAAGGTTCAGGACCTTATTGATGCCAAAGAAATACAGTTTGAGGTGCCCGAAAGGCCCAATGTTGTGACTGCTCCCATGCCCCAGCATAGAGTGAATGCTGTGGAAGAAGACCGGTATGTAGCCTCCGTGGAAGAGATTGTTACTCCGTTATTGACCGTAAAAAAGAACCTGTTGCTAGCCGGTTTATTTCCGGGATGTAGTAAAGGTTGCCATTTATGTGCTGTTTCACCTGCTGGTTGTCCCTTGCTGAAGTCAGGCGTCCAAAACCTGATGGATAGCAAAGAGATCTTGTTCGAGAAGATTATTGTTCCTGCTGTCCCTGCTGAAGAAGTTTCTATTGTCACTATTTTCAATAAACCTCCTAAGGCTCCTTCAAAGAAGCCTGTCAAAATCATGTCTACTCAGAAGATTTCTCCTATCATCATCACTGTTCTGGGGCCTCTCCCTTATACATCTGAAAAAGCTGTCCCATGGCACTATGGGGCAGATGTTTATGTTCTTGGAGTAAAGCAAGAGTTTGATACAAGTACCGGCGTCAGCAACATCACTGAGCCTGCCAAAGTTACTCGCAGTGGTAGGCTGTTCTCACCAGATATTGCGCCACCAGCTATTCAGAGACCTCTTATCATCACACCTGCAAGTGTGCCTGCTTCCCTTCCTGATCAAGTTCCTGTTTCTACCCCTGCTGCCGAGTCATCTGACGCTCGGGGAAAAGGGATTGCTACTGATTTTCCTGCCCTGACGGAGGCACCAAAGAAAACCACTGTTGAAGCTTCCCAGCAAGAGATGGAAGAGATTCTCAAGATTATCAAGAAGAGTGATTTCAATGTAGTTGAGCAGTTGGGGCACACCCCCTCTAAAATTTCTATGCTATCACTGTTGTTGTGTTCAGAGGCCCATGCCAAGGCCCTGATTTCCTTCCTAAAGACGGCCCATGTGCCACAAGAAACGTCTGCTGATCAATTTACCGATTGTATGGCCAACTTGACTGCCGATAATGGGTTGGGCATCTCTGACGCCGATCTGACCGCCAAAGGAAAGAACCATAACGATGCCCTGCATGTCTCTATTGAATGCAGGGGAACTACTCTTGCCCATGTGTTGGTAGACATCGGTTCTTCATTGAACGTATTGCCCAAGAAGGCCCTAGACAGGTTAGATTGTGAGGGTTTGGAGCTCAAGCCTAGTAACATTGTTGTCCGGGCCTTTGACGGGTCCAAGAGGATGGTACATGGTGAAGTTGACATTCCAATCAGGGTTGGTTCTCAAGTTTTTGATTCTACTTTCTATGTGATAGACATCCGACCATCCTATTCTTGTTTGCTGGGCCGTCCGTGGATCCACAAGGCTGGAGCTGTGACCTCCACACTACATCAGAAGCTTAAGTATCCGGTCAGAGGAAAAATTGTGACAGTTCATGGGGAGGAAGAGTATATGGTCAGCCACCTCAACTCGTTCTGGTACATAGAAATGGATGGGGAGTTCATTGAGACCCCCTTTCAACACTTTGAAGAGGTGCCTCAGACACTGGCGTCAGCAGAGACTGTGATTGAAGACCCTCCTTTAAAGATGGCTTCCTTAAAGGATGCCCGGGCTGTTACTGAGAAGGGTGAGTGCGCAAACTGGGGCCGACTTCTTGATTTCACTCGAAAGACTAACAAGTTTGGTTTGGGCTTCACTGCAGAAGCTCAGAGGGCTGTTCGTAAGGCGAGGATTGGAAGACCTCTTGTGCTCATCACCAACCCGGGAGTAAATGCTATTGAAGACGACGTGGAGGAATCTGAATTCGACAGTTGGATCTACCCAACAACCGACAGTGGACCAAGCAACTGGACTTCCAAAGACTTCACACCTATTACTTTTGTCACTCAGTAATGAACTCTTTTGTTTTGAATTTGTAACAGACAATATTTTGAAACTTTTATGGCTCGGTGTCTTACCCGGGGCACTGTGGCTTCATTTGTGAGGGCTTTTGTGTGTCATTTTCATATATCATCAATAAAAACATTGGACGTTTGTTGCATTTCAAAATCGTGTGCTCCTTTTCTTTCTTTATTATATATTGCAAAACAGCTATATTTACACACACTCACTTATACAGGTTCCAATCCACTCTGGATCTCACTGGTAACGACTCTGCTACTGCCAGTTATGACTTCGAAAATCCGATCAACTTAGCCGAAGACGAAGGTGAAGATGATTGCGAAGTGCCTGGTGAACTTGCAAGACTACTACTCCAGGAAGAGAGGGTCATTCAGCCACATGAAGAGCCAGTGGAAACGGTAAATCTGGGTATTGAGACAGACAGAAAGGAAGTCAAGATTGGTGCCAATCTAGAGCTCAGTGTAAAACAACAGTTGATTCAGATGCTGCATGACTATGTGGAAATCTTTGCTTGGTCTTACGAAGACATGCCTGGGTTGGATACCGACATTGTGGTTCATCACCTGCCTACCAAGGAAGAATGCCCTCCGTTAAAACAGAAGGTCCGCCGTATGCGTCCAGAAATGTCTGAGAAAATCAAAGTTGAGGTTATGAAACAATTTGATGCCGGGTTTCTAGCAGTGACTTCTTACCCTCAGTGGGTTGCCAACGTGGTTCCAGTGCCGAAGAAGGATGGTAAGGTCCGAATGTGTGTTGATTACAGGGATTTGAACAGGGCAAGCCCTAAAGATGACTTCCCTCTGCCTCACATCGACGTTCTGGTTGACAACACTGCTCAGCATAAAGTTTTCTCCTTCATGGACGGCTTCTCCGGTTATAATAAGATCAAGATGGCTCCTGAAGACATGGAGAAGACCACTTTTGTTACTCAGTGGGGCACCTTTTGCTACAAGGTCATGCCTTTTGGGTTGAAAAATGCTGGGGCAACCTACCAACGTGCCATGGTTGCTTTATTTCATGACATGATCCACCATGAGATTGAAGTATATGTCGATGATATGATTGCAAGGTCTCAAACTGAGGAGGAACACCTTGACCATCTACAGAAGCTGTTTGACCGTCTGAAGTTGTACAAGCTGAGGTTGAACCCAAACAAGTGCACCTTTGGGGTGAGATCTGGAAAATTGCTAGGCTTCGTCGTAAGCGACAAAGGCATTCAAGTGGACCCTGCCAAAGTGAAAGCCATACAAGAGATTCCAACTCCCAAGACAGAGAAAGAAGTCAGAGGCTTTCTAGGACGTTTGAACTACATTGCCCGATTCATCTCGCATCTAACTGCTACATGTGAACCAATCTTCAGGCTGCTGAAGAAAGATCAAGTAGTACGTTGGAACGATGAATGTCAGGCCGCTTTCAAAAGAATCAAAGAGTATCTCCAAGAACCACCCATTCTTATGCCGCCGGTTGAAGGGAGACCTCTAATCTTATACTTGACTGTACTTGACAACTCAATGGGGTGTGTGCTGGGGCAGCATGACGAGTCTGGCCGAAAAGAACACGCCATTTATTACCTTAGCAAAAAGTTTACCGACTGTGAGACATGATACTCACTGCTCAAGAAAACTTGCTGCGCTTTGGTATGGGCTGCTCGCCGGCTGAGACAGTATATGTTGACTCACACTACTCTGTTGATTTCAAAAATGGATCCAATCAAGTACATATTCGAAAAGCCTGCCTTGTCCGGAAGAATAGCAAGATGGAAGATGATCTTGACGGAATATGACATCCAATACACGACTCAAAAAGCAATCAAGGGAAGTGTATTGGTAGACCATTTGGCACACCAGGCAGTGGACGATTACCAGTCGATGAACTTTGAATTTCCAGACGAGGATATCATGGTAGTGACTGATTGTGAAGTACCTGGACCGGATGAAGGACCTGAGGAAGGATCCCGATGGTCTATGCACTTTGATGGAGCCTCGAACGCATTGGGTAATGGTATCAGCGCTATGATCATATCCCCTAAAGGCACTTATACTCCACTTACTGCCTGGCTATGTTTCAACTGCACCAACAACATGGCAGAGTATGAGGCGTGCATCATGGGTCTTCAAGCTGCAATTGACTTAAGAATCAAGTTTCTGAGTGTCTTCGGAGATTCCGCTCTCGTGATCAATCAGATCAAAGGCGGGTGGGATACGAAACACCCAAATCTTATTCCTTACAAAGAGTATATGATGACGTTGATTCCCCACTTCGAAGAGATAACCTTTGAACATTTCCCAAGAGAGGAGAATCAGTTAGCGGACGCGTTGGCTACAATGTCTTCTATGTTCAAAGTCAAATGGGACAACGAGGCGCCCCAGATCATTATTTGGAAATTGGATGAACCTGCACATTGCTGCGATCTTGAGGTTGAAGAGGTAACTGAAAAACCCTGGTATCATGAAGTGAAGAGGTACCTTGAAGCTCAAGAATACCCCGAAGGCGCATCTGTTAATGATAAGAAGTTTCTGAGAAGGTTTGCGGCAAAGTTCTTCCTCAGCAATGGCATTCTCTACAAGCGAAACCATGATTCAACCTTATTGCGTTGTGTGGATAAGACTGAAGCAGAAAGGATCATGGCAGAGCTACATGAAGGTACCTTCGGAACACATTCCAGTGGATATACCATGGCAAAGAAAATCCTTCGGGCAGGATATTTCTGGTCCACAATGGAAGCCGACTGTTATCAGCATTCTCGAACTTGTCATAAATGCCAGATCTATGCTGATAAGGTACACATTTCTCCGGTTCCTCTGAACATCTTGAAAGCACCTTGGCCTTTTGCGATGTGGGGCATTGATATGATCGGCGAAATCAGACCTACGTCATCTAACGGGCACCGCTTCATCCTGGTAGCGATTGATTACTTCACAAAATGGGTCGAAGCAGCTTCCTTTGCTACCGTAACCAAGAACGTCGTGGCACGATTCATTCTGCATAACTTGATCTGTCGATATGGCGTCCCGGAAAGGATCATTACGGATAATGGTACCAATCTTAACAACAAGATGATCACTGAGCTCTGCGAGCAATTCAAGGTACAGCACCACAACTCTTCTCCTTACTGACCGAAGATGAATGGGGCTGTAGAAGCAGCGAATATGAACATCAAGAAGATTGTGCAGAAGATGACAGTGACCTACAAAGATTGGCACGAGATGTTACCATTTGCTCTTCATGGGTACCGTACCTCAGCACGGACGTCAACAGGGGCAACTCCCTTTTCCTTGGTCTATGGCATGGAGGCAGTCTTGCCTATTGAAGTCCAGATACCCTCTCTCCGGATAATGAAGGATGCAGGTTTGAGCGAGGATGACTGGATCCAGACTCGACTTGATCAATTAAACCTAATTGACGAAAAGAGACTCACTGCTATTTGTCATGGTCAGACGTACCAAAAACGGATGATCAGGGCATTTAACAAGAAGGTTAGACGACAAGAGTATCAAGTTGGGGACCTGGTAATCAAGTGCATCATTCTTCCTCAAGGTGATCCCAAGGGAAAATGGACCCCTACGTACGAAGGGCCATTTGTGGTTAAACATATCTTCTCAGGAGGATCTATGATTCTAACCACCATGGATGGTGACGACCTTCCTCACCCCGCCAATGCAGACACAGTAAAAAGATACTACGCATGAATTAAAGACCCGCTAGGTTGACACACCTAGGCAAAAATAAGGGCTTCCCGGCGAACCAAAAGGGTTCGGGAAAAAATAAGGGATGAAATGAAAAAATCTGTACACCCGGCAAGTCGAAAACCTGAAAAGGCGGCTTGGGCAAAAATGGGTATCCCGGTTGACTGAAAACCCGAAAGGGCGGTCCAGGCAAAAGTTAGGGATAAAGCATAATACTATGTCTCATTGGATCACCCTGCATCTAGAATTCGGCATCAACTATCGGGTTCAGACGACACAAATCAATCAGCTTCATCCTCAACTAAGCAGCAAAGTGATGAGACGCTTGAAGACATAAAGGCGATAGCAGAGTTGGAACCCAGTGGGATTATTTTTCACATAGCTATTTTGTTTACTTTTCACAAAATTGTATAAACTCTTTTTGTCTCGGCGGCGTTCTCTTACTAGGATGTCAGCCTCCTGTACACAAAATGCCTATTTACAGGCAAATTTCAAAATCAATACAAGTTCAATTTTTCAGACAAATTACCCATCGTTTTTTCCTTTTTCTGTTTTGTTTTGCATAGAACGTCCAATGTTCATTTTTGATGTATGCATTTAACATTAATTTCTAATCATGAATATTTGCATGTGAAACAAAGGATTAATTACAGATGACGACAGAAACAGGGGCAATAAAAAGTTGTCTAAGCGATCTAGTTGCTCTGTCCACCAAGGTACCAAGGTAGGTTCGGCTAAAGAATGTAACCAAGTTACCTCAACTCCCCACAGACTAAGACCAGATTCAGCAATACTCTCCCCAGGCAGAGCTGGTCTCCCGTCAGCCCCGAAAAGGCACAATATTCCCCTAGCAAGTCAGCGATACTCTCCCCAAGCAGAGTTAGTCTACTGTCAGCCTTAAGGAAGTTGGGTATCCCCAGAAGATCTCAACATTCCCCAGTTGAGTATAGACATTCCTCAGCAAGCATCCCCGACAGTCTTAATATAAGATTTGTTCCCCGGCGGAATACAGATACCCCAGTGGAACCATTCCCCAGTACAGTCCAAAGTTTCCCCACGAAAGTGGAATCCATATCCCCAGCAGATTCTGGAAGCTTATCCCCAGTAGATTCTGGAAGCTTATCACCTGCAGAGTACATACGTCTCTCCCCGGCCTCATTCAAAGGTTATTTCCCACCAGAGCTTATAACTGGGTCATCCTCAGCTAATTACCACAGAAAGATCTTCCTCGGCGAAGTTCTTCCTATCCCCAGCGGAGTTCATCAAATTCCCCAACATAACTTATCAGTGGAATCCCTAGTGGAGCTCTCATCCAAACCTCAACGAAGTATCTCTTCCCACAGAGTAATTCCCCACAGAGTAATTTCTCCAACAAGTTTATTCCCCAATGGAGTCGTCTTCTCCTACCGGTTTATTCTTGCAACCATCATCCCCAGCGGAAACGAAGAACTCTACTCTTCAAAACATCAGCCCAGGATTCAACAAGTTCCCGACACTCGACAAGGATTTATTTTCCTAGACGAAAATACATTCATAAACATTTCACATTTCATACATCCTGCTTACATACATGATAAAGTGCATACAACACTATCTCATTTTGAGCATCATGACATCATGCATTTCATACATCATGACATTGCATACAACTGATGTTTTGCCTTTTCAGGAAAAGGTCAATCCAAAGATGATTACTATCTACTATCGCAATTCCAGATTCGATTCCTGTATCTAGCCAGGGCATATCTGTGAGTGATTTGATTGTAGATTCGACACCTGTATCCATCCAGGGCATATCTGCATGAAGAGTTTAGAGATTCGACACCTATATCCAGCCAGGACATATCTGCATGAAGAGTTTAGAGATTCGATACCTGTATTCAGCCAGGGCATATCTGTAGACGACAAATTCCAGATTCGATACCTGTATCCAGCCAGGGCATATCTGTAGACGACAAATTCCAGATTCGATACCTGTATCCAGCCAGGGCATATCTGTAGACGACAAATTCCAGATTCGATACCTGTATCCAGCCAGGGCATATCTGCATGAAGAGTTTAGAGATTCGATACCTGTATCCAGCCAGGGCATATCTGTAGATGACAAATTCCAGATTCGATTCCTGTATCTAGCCAGGGCATATCTGTGAGTATTTGATTGTGGATTCGATACCTGTATCCAGCCAGGGCACGTCTGTACGCAACCTTTTGAAGTTCCAGATTCGATTCCTGTATCTAGCCAGGGTATATCTGTGAGCATTTGATTGTAGATTCGATACCTGTACCAAGCCAGGGCATATCTGCATGAAGAGTTTGAAGATCAACACCTGTAACAGGCCAGGAAACCATCTTCCTTTCTTAAAGTACGCAAGTTCACGCTAAGGAATCTCTTACGCGATCAACACTTCCAAATGGCATCTATAAGCCCATTCCCGACAAGGTTCTGTCACGTCTCCAGATGGCATCTATAAGCCCATCCTCCTATCCACCTTACCTCCAAATGGCATCTATAAGCCCATTCCCGACATCACATTGCTGATACTCCACTATGCGAGTGCAAATTTCTGGGCACTTTAGTGTTCAATCATCTTCCACCTTCGGATCACGAAAGGCACGCAAGCCAATCTACATCCTCAGGTCTAAGAAGATTGAACAGGGGCAACTGTTGTACACCAAAATTTGCCCTCCCATTTCATCAATATTTTCTCACCACAAGACCCTTGGAGCTCAAGATCAAGTTAGGGTTTGCTCTGCTCAAGACTCCTCCTTGCACTGTTGACCCAAATTAGGGTTTGAGTTTGCACAAAGATGCTTTGACCTAAAATGCCCAAAATTACTTTCATGCTTCATGTTAGACTCACAAGTTTATCCATACCAAGTTTCAAGCCTTGATTCCAATCTTTGCCCAGTCAATTGGACAGTTGACCTAGAAATCAGCTGTATTGGGAAAAAGTCAATTGTGGTCAATTGACAGTCAAACCTCATGATTTTTGACCCACATCAACATTATGAACTCATATGAACCATTTGGTCAAGTTTGGATCACAATTCCACAAGAAATTTAATCAGATCACCAAAAGGGCAAAATGGTCATTTTTAGGGTTTTGACTGCACAAAAGCAATTTTTGACTGTTTGACCTAGCCAATGGCAAACCAAGCTCACATATGGACTCAAGGACTCAATGACATGGTCTTGACACATTCAACAAGTTCAAAAGATCCCAAATGCACAAGATTGACAGATGAATTTTCCAATCAACTGATCAAATTTGACTGTATACTGAAAAGTCAAACTTTGACTTTTTGGTCAAAATCAAGTGCCAAGATTCATTTTTCATCAAGACATGTCAAATTATGAAACTTGTTCATCAAGAAATCAAAAATTACAAATTAGGGTTTGAAATGAAGAAATTTCATAACTTAGAAATTTTCTAAGTTATGAAATTTCCTAATTTTTTCCTAACTTTGTCCCATTTTTTCATCAAGATACATTTGGATTCTAACAAACTCAAAACATGAAAGTTGTAGTCTATTGCAAAATCTACAACTTTGATTCACAAAGTTTCCTCAAAAGAAGCTTGTAGCTCAAGTTATGATTTTTGGAATAGGGGTGCAAGACATTCTTAACTTAGAAATTTTTTGACCTATTTTAGGCAGGATTTTTGCCCAACTTCATGGCCACTTTTCACATGCTTCCACTTGGAATTTCAACTATCGTTACAAATATGGATTGTAGTACACATACCAAGCTTTCCAAATTGTCCAAGAACTTCTCAAACACCCTTGTGGTTAGGGAGAATCGAATTGGCAAAGTTGGGCAAAAGTCACTTTTGTTCATGACCAAATGCATGTTCATAACATGGACATTTTTGAAATCAGCTTGTACAAGCTAGATTACATGCCTCTAATCCTTCTTACACTCAATAATTAAATGCATATCCTTTGTGTTAGAGTGTTATTTTGTGCATTTGGACAATACACACAAAATTAACCTTTAAATGGAAAAAGCAAGTTTGCCATTTTGAAAAAGCAATGCTTTATGTCAAAGTCCATATCTTGGAAGTACAAGCAGATCTTTGAGGCACAAGTTCATGAACAAAGTCCACTGATCAAGGGTGATTTGTGCAGCATGCTTGAGGGGCCTGTAGTAGCCTATAATCAAGTTTTACAACTCTTGCTTAGATAAGAAGAAAGTTTGCATTTTGTACCACATCTCTCATACCAGTAACAACTAGCCAAAGCAAAGTTTGTAAACACTTTCCATACATCCTAACTAACCTAAAGAACGACCAAACCACCTTCAATACCTCCTCATTCACAGAAACATCTTCTTGCTGCAAAAACAGAGTCCCTTCTGCAACTTGACTTCTATAAACCTTTCCACTCGTGCACTTTGGCCAAAAAGAGTTCAAACATGTTCCATATCACCCACTAAAGCTATCCCAAGCATTGAACACAAACTGTAACATCCCTAACATCACTTGCCATTTTCAGTTTTCAACTTTGCAGGTGGACTTCCATAGCTCGATTCAGTTAGTTTCAAAGAAAGCTAGAGGTTAGAGAAGCATCCCTGAACTTCAAGCAAGCTATACAAGTCCTCAAATTCCATTGAAAGTACCTCCATTGTTGTACACGTCTCAAGCTGAAACAGGTAAAAACATGGACTTCTATCTCTCAATCTAGGAAGAGTTAGGCTTAGGTTTATGAATGAAACATGCTCTACTCATGGCCCTGAAGCTACCCATATAATTACTTTTCATTTATGTTGTGTGTACTGAGAGAATTTTGAACCTGAACATTGAAAAAAACTTAGGTCAGAAATTGGGGATGAAGAAATTCTCCCTCATTTCTTAGAGTTAAGTCAAGTTTTTTATATGTCTGGATTCGTCTCTTGATGCTCTACATTTTTGGTGTTATGAGTTTTGCTTGAAAGTGCAGGAATCAGGAGTTAGGAAATGCGCGTTTTTGTTTGTTCAAACAAGTCTGGAGGTTGAAGATGACTGGCTTGGGCTGGGCCTGAGTCAGTCCTACTTTTTGCACCCCTTTTTTCAATTTGCACCCCCTGGCCCATTGTATGATATATTTGTCATTTTTGATTTTTTCTTTTTGATTCTGATTTTATATTTTTATTCAAGCATGAAAAAACACTAAAAATATTTTTCTCACATTTTTTGCATTTTATTTGGTATTTATTTGTTTCATTTAGTTCCATATGTAAATAAATATATATATACTTTTATTTAAAATACTAAAAATAATAAAAATACATTTTTATTTTCTGATTTTTATTTTATTTTATCTTTTGAAAACATTTTCTAAAAAATATACTTTTTTTTGTAAATAATAAACATTTTTTATTTTTGTACATATTTAATATATTTAGTAAATAATATAAATACTTATCTATCTTTTATTAAATATTTAGGATAAATATAAAAATAATACATTTTTATTTTTGTTAATATTTGACCTCAAAACTCACTTTTTTACAATATACTTCCTTTTTATTTATTTTTTGTATATAATTAATAAATATTGTATATAATAAATAATAAATACTTTTTATTTAGCAAATTAGGGTTTTGCCCCTAACCATGAAAATACCCAAAAATTAACCTTTTTATTTTTGTTTATTTGTCACATGAAAAATACTTTTACATACATATAAAAATCATTTTTTGCATCTTGCATATTTATTTTATTTTTATTCAATTATTGTACAATTAAATTAACTTGTATATTCAATTTGGATGTAATAACTTAGATTTAAATTTCTTGCTAAATATCCCCTATTTGAACATTTGTACCCCCCATCCCATAATTCTTTTGTAATAATTTAGGACTTTAAATTCTGCATTTTAAAGCTTTCTAAATATGCCATGATAGACTTAGGGTTTGTATGCAAAAATCAAATAACAAATAGCTTGACTAAACAAAAGACAAAAAAGCATGAAAATGAACAACACCAATCACACTTGCACCCCTTAGGGTTACTCCACTTATTGCCTTCAATAATGGGCCATGTTGCATGTTGAGTTTCTTTGGCAAAAAAAAACAAATCAAATGATCATAGTCCCTCGATGACGATTTCGAAAGTTGCCTAAAAATGATCGAGTCCCTTAAAGGAAAAATTGCCAAAGACACTTGGCACCATTGCATTCATGGTCTAAACGATGACCCGCGCCTGTCCCGTTAACATCCTAACACAAGATTGTCCATCAAATACAATGGTGGAACAAAATTGTTAAAAGGGTTAAAACATAGGAAAAACCTTTGAGAAATTTTGGGTAGATAGCTCTTGGTTACTTGACCAACTTGCATAACACACTTGCCTACTTTTCAAAAACACACATCACAACACACTTTCAAAACAACTTTCAAAAACATTGAAAACTTTTTCAAAAGATACACACCTTTGTATACATTCAAACATGGATCATTACAAAGGTTGCGACCACATTGGCCTCTTTTCAAAACATTTTCAAACCCACACACACACAAAGCACCATTTCAAACAATTGAAAATACAAGGCAAGTGATCTAAGCAAGTAACTAAGATCCCATGGATAACCATGGATAGAAAGGGTGCTAATACCTTCCCTTTCTATAATCTACTCCCCGAACCCAAGAAAACATCTCAAAGGTTTTTGCTGTGCTTTTTAACCTTTCCTTAGGATAAAATAAAAAGTCGGTGGCGATTCTTGCTCAACCGAAACATTTGCGAAAACAAACGCAAAACCTCAAGTCAGTTCTCCCACCGTATCACAGATACGCTTATAGAGAATACCATTGCTGATGAAGAACTTTTCCGCGAACCTCCTCAGAAACTTCTTGTCATTAACAGATGCACCCTCAGGGTACTCCTGAGCTTCAAGATACCTCTTCACCTCATGATACCAGGGCTTTCCTGTTACGTCTTCAGTCTCCAGATCACAGTAATGTGCAGGTTCATCCAATCTTTCAATAATGATCCGGGGAGCTTCGTTGTCCCAATTGACTTTGAACATAGAAGACATCGTAGCCAGCGCGTCCGCCAATTGATTCTCCTCTCTAGGGAAGTGTTAAAATGTTATCTCCTCAAAATGGGGAAGCAATGTCAACACATACTCCTTGTAAGGGATAAGATTTGGGTGTTTCATATCCCACTCGCCTTTGATCTGACTGATCACGAAAGCCGAATCTCCGAAGACACTCAAGAACTTAATCCTTAGGTCAATTGCTGCTCGAAGAGCCATAATGCATGCTTCATACTCCGCCATATTGTTGGTACAGTTGAAACATAGTCGGGCGGTAAACGGAGTATGAGAGCCTTTAGGAGATATGATCACAGCGCCAATGCCATTACCCAAAGCGTTCGAAGCTCCATCAAAGTACATAGACCATCAGGATCCTTCCTCAGGTCCTTCATCCGGTCCAGGTGTCTCACAATCAGTTATCAACATGATATTCTCGTCTGGAAATTCAAAGTTCATAGACTGGTAATCATCCACTGCCTGATGTGCCAAATGGTCTGCCAACACACTTCCCTTAATTGCCTTTTGGGTTGTGTACTGGATGTCATATTCAGTCAAGATCATCTGCCATCTTGCTATTCTTCCAGACAAGGCAGGTTTTTCGAAGATATACTTGATTGGATCCATCTTTGAAATCAATAGAGTAGTGTGAGTCAACATATACTGTCTTAGCCGGCAAGCAGCCCATGCCAAAGCACAACAAGTTTTCTCGAGCAGTGAGTATCGGGTTTCACAGTCGGTAAACTTTTTGCTAAGGTAATAAATAGCATGCTCTTTTCAGCCAGACTCGTCATGTTGACCCAGCACACATCCCATTGAGTTGTCAAGTACTGTCAAGTATAAGATCAGAGGTCTCCTTTCAATTGGTGGCATGAGGATGGGTGGCTCTTGGAGATACTCTTTAATCCTTTCGAAAGCGGCCTGACATTCATCATTCCAACGTACTACTTGATCTTTCTTCAGCAGCTTGACGATTGGTTCACAAGTAGCAGTCAGGTGCGAGATGAATCGGGCAATGTAGTTCAGTCGTCCCAGAAAGCCACTGACTTCTTTCTCTGTCTTGGGAGCTGGCATCTCTTGTATGGCTTTCACTTTGGCAGGGTCAACTTGAATACCTTTGTCGCTTACGACGAAACCTAGCAGCTTACCAGACCTCACCCCGAAGGTGCACTTGTTCGGGTTTAACCTCAGCTTGTACAACTTCAACCTGTCAAACAACTTCTACAGATGGTCAAGGTGTTCTTCCTCAGTCTGGGACCTTGCAATCATATCGTCGACGTATACTTCAATCTCATGATGGATCATGTCATGACACAAAGCAACCATGGCACGTTGATACGTTGCCCCAGCATTTTTCAACCCAAAAGGCATGACCTTGTAGCAAAAGGTACCCCACTGAGTAACAAAGGTGGTCTTCTCCATGTCTTCGGGAGCCATTTTTATCGGATTATAACCGGAGAAACCGTCCATAAAGGAGAAGACCTTGTGCTGAGCAGTATTGTCAACCAGAACGTCAATATGGGGTTGAGGGAAATCATCCTTGGGGCTTGCCCTGTTCAGATCCCTGTAGTCAACACACATTCGAACCTTACCATCCTTCTTCGGCACAGGCACCACATTGGACATCCACTGAGGGTAAGAGGTAACTGCTAGAAAACCGGCGTCAAACTGTTTCATAACTTCAGCCTTGATTTTCTCAAACATCTCTGGGCGCATTCGGAGGACCTTCTGTTTTACTGGAGGATAGTCTTCCTTGGTAGGCAGGCGATGAACCACAATGTCAGTATCCAAACCAGGCATATGTTTGTAAGACCAAGCAAATATCTCAACGTAGTCATGTAACATCTGAATCAACCGTTGTTTCACATTAGGCTCCAGATTTGTACCGATCTTGACTTCCTTCCTGTCTGTCTCAGTACCCAGATTCACTGTTTCCACTGGCTCTTCATGTGGCTGAATAGCCCTCTCTTCCTAGAGTAGCAGTCTTGCAAGTTCACCAGGCACTTCGCAATCATCTTCACCTTCGTCTTCGGCTAAGTTGATCAGATTTTCAAAGTCAAAACTGGCAGTAGCAGAGTCGTTACCAGTGAGATCCAGAGTGGATTTGGACATGTATATGTGAGTGTGTGTAAAATAGCTATTTTGCAATATATAATAAAGAAAAAAAAGGAGCACAAGATTTGAAATGTAAGAACGTCCAATGCTTTTATTAATGATATATGAAAATGACACACAAAAGCCCTCACAAATGAAACCACAGTGCCCCGGGTAAGACACCGGGCCATAAAGTTTCAAAACATTGTCTATTACAAATTTAAAACAAAAGTTTCATTACTGGGTATCAAAAGTAATAGGGATGAAGTCTTTTGTTGTCCAGTTGCTTGGTCCGCCGTTGGTCGTAGGATAGATCCAGCTGTCAAATTCAAATTCTTCCACATCATCTTCAATGGCATTCACTCCCGAGTTGCTGATGAACACAGGAGGTCTTCCGATCCTTGCACTTAGGATGGCCCTTTGAGCTTCTGCAGTGAAACCCAAACCAAACTTCTTAGTCTTCTGTGTAAAATTAGGGAGTCGGCCCTAATTTTCACACTCACCCTTCTCAATAACAGCCCGGGCATCCTTTAAGGAAGCCATCTTCATAGGAGAATCTTCAATCAAAGTCTCAGCTGATGCCAATGTCTGAGGAACCTCTTCAAAGTGCTGAAATGGGGTCTCAATGAACTCCCCATCCATCTCTACGTATCTGAACGAGTTGAGGTGGCTGACCATGTACTCTTCCTCCCCCTGTACTGTCACAATCTTCCCTTTGACCGGGTACTTCAACTTCTGGTGGAGCGTTGAGGTTACGGCCCCAACTTTATGGATCCATGGACGACCCAGCAAACAAGAGTAGGATGGCCGAATGTCCATCACATAGAACATAGAATTGAAGACCTGAGAACCAACTTTGATCGGGATATCAACCTCACCGTGCACCATCCTTTTAGACCCATCAAAGGCCCTGACAACGATGTTACTTGGTTTCAACTCTAACCCTTCGCAATCCAACCGGTCTAGAGCTTTTTGGGGCAAGACGTTCAATGAGGAACCAGTATCAACCAATACATGTGCAAGAGTAGTGCCCCTGCATTCAATGGAGACATGCAGGGCATCGTTATGATTTTTCCCCTTGGCAGTCAAATCGGCGTCGGAGAAACCCAAACCATTATCAGCAGTTAAATTGGCCACACAATCCGTAAACTGATCAGATGATGTCTCTTGTGGCACGTGGGCAATCTTCAGGAAGGTAATCAGAGCCTTGGCATGGGCCTCTGAGCACAGCAATAGTGACAACATAGAAATCTTGGATGGGGTTTGCCCCAGTTGCTCAACTACATTATAATCACTCTTCTTAATAATCTTCATAATCTCTTCCATCTCTTGTTTGGAAGCTTCAACAATAATTGTCTTTGGTGCCTCCGTCTGGGCAGGCATATCAGTGATGATCCCTTAGCCCCGAGCGTCAGATGACTCGGCGACATGGGTAGAAATAGGTACTTGATCAGTAATGGCAGGTTCACTTGCAGGCATAATGACAATAGGTCTTCAGGCTGTTGGTGGAGCAATATCAGGTGAGAAAAGTCTACCGCTGCAGGTGACTTTAGCAGATCCAATAATGTTGCTGACGCCAATTTCAGCATCCAACTCTTTCTTAACTCCATGAAAATAAACATCAGCCCTATAGTGCCAAGGGACAGCTTTGTCAGAGGTGTAGGGGATGGGCCCCGGAACAGTGATGATTACAGGTGCGATCTTCGAACAGATGTAATTCTAACAGGCTTCCTCGAGGGAGCCTTGGAAGAATTGTCGAAAATGGTAATAATGGAAACTTCTTCAGAAGGAATGGAAGGAACAGCAGTCTTCTCAAACAGGATCTCTTTATTATCCATCAGGTTTTGGATACCTGACTTCAGGAATGGGCAACCGGTAGGTAAAATAGAACACATATGGCAACCTTCATCACAGCCCGGAAATAAACCGGCTAGCAACAGGTTCTTCTTGACAGTCATTAGAGGGGTAACAATGTCATCCACATAAACTACAAACAAGTCTTCCTCTATAGCATTTACTCCATGTTTAGGCATGGGAGCAGTCACAACATTAGGCCTCTCGGGCGCCTCGAACTCAATCTCCTTTGCATCAATTAAGTCTTGTATCTTGTTCTTCAAAGCCCAACAATCATCTGTATTATGCCCCGGGCTATCGGAGTGATAAGCGCAGCGGGAATTAGGGTTATACCTTGGTGACGTTGTATTTGAATTCTTTGGGGGGTCCCTTAGAGTCACCAGATTAGTCTTCAAAAACTATGGCAGAATCTGAGACAAGGTCATGCTGAGACGAGTGAATTGCCTCTTAGGTCTCTCGTCCTTTTGTTGATTGTTATACTGAGGAGCAGCGGTAAGCTTTAAAATAACAACCGCATTGACAGCTTGGCGGTGTTCAGGTCTACTCTGTCTTCTTGCACTGTAGACAACACTAGACTCTTTCTTAAACGGCTTCTTCTCGGTGCTCGATGAGGCACCCTTTTGTATCTTCCCAGCCTTAATACCGGCTTCAATTCTCTCACCAGTCAAAATAAGATCTGTAAACCCAGATGAAGAGCTTCCATTCAGATGGTTAAAGAATGGACCAGACAGGGTCCCCAGAAACATGTCAACAAGCTCACGATTAGCCAAAGGTGGTTGCACCCTTCCGGCAAGGTCTCTCCATTTTTGAGCATAATCTTTAAATCCTTCACCCGTTCCCATTGTCATACCCTGGAGTTGGGTACGCGTAGGAGCGAGGTCGGAGTTGTACTGATACTGCCTATAGAATGCAGTAGCCAAATCTTCCCAGTTGTGGATACTGGCTCCGTCTAACTGATAGAACCACTCAAGCTGAGTCCCTGAGAGACTGTCTTGAAAGAAATGGATCCATAAGTTCTTATCAGCAGTGTAAGGCTGGATCTTCCACACATATGACCGGAGGTGCAGCTTCGGACAAGAAACTCCGTCATATTTGGCAAAGGCAGGTGCCTTGAATTTATGGGGAATCACCACCCCAGATGATAGACCTAGATCTCCGAAGTCCAGATCGGGCACCTTCTGAATTTCCATAGCGCTCAAACGGTCTTCCAGCTGTTTGTACTTATCCTCAGCAGGAGGATACTGTTCTTCATCGTAGTCTGTCTCGTTGTCGAAGACCACAGGGCTAGGGGCCCTCCTTTCTTGTGGACTATCTTTCCCTCCAGATGAGGTGGTTAGATCAACTTCATTCTTCAGCCTATTCCCGAACCTGTGTCCTGTATTGAACAAGATCGTCCTCTTCTTCTTCTTCTCTTTCAGAATCAAGGTCTTCAGGTCCTGCTGACCCTTGGCTAGATTCATGAGCAGCTCTTGAAATTGGGCATTCTGGACCTGGAGGGCCTTGATAGCTTGCTCAGTGGAAGGTTCAGTAGACATGATGATTGTTGAAATAAACAGCGAAGAAGATAAGAGACCTGTAAAGGGGTACCTGTTTATGAAGTGCATGGGATGAAATGCGTATGATTTATGATTTCAAAGACAATCAGGATTCAAATTTGTAAACAAGAAAAGAAGCACACTTTATTAGATTTAAACTTCAAAATTTAAATTGTTCAACAAATTGCCCTTAAGGCATTACAAGAATGGAAATACTGAAAAGTAAAATAAAAACTGGAAAAGAAATCATCAAAGGTCCATCAATGCTCCCATGGTCTCTTCTTATCAGTGCAGACATAGTCGTTGAGAATATGCTCATTCTCTAACTGCCTGGTCAACCTCTGGATCTTTTGCTCTTGCTCGTTGAACTTCTCCCGATAAGAATCCCGTTCTTCCCGCAGTTGCATCCAAGACCTCTTCAGTGCCCCAATGTCAGTGGGCATATAAGGATGGAGAATGGTTGGAAGAACCCCTTCTTCATTAGCAACTTCAAGAGTGACAGGCCGGACAACTTCATATGGCATACCTAGATTCTGGGCACAGATGCGGACCCATCTGAGATATGGCTCCATTGGCAAAGAAGTCTTTGGACCCAACTCATGTGGATCAGATTGGTGAACTCTGTCCCAAGCCCTGATGAATCTACTACGTTGCTCGTCGCTATCCCCTTGAAAATCAAAGATGATATGAGGCATTAGCATCTCTTGAGGTCCTTCTCTTCTGGCTCTTCCAAACTGACGGAGAGCTAAGCATGGGTTGTAAGAAATTCATCCATGGGTTCCTAGAAGAGGAACATTGGGATACTCTCCACAGCGATCAATGATAGTCACCTCATCCATACCTTTGAGAGTCCAGATAATGTCATTATGAGAAAGAGACATCACCCTATAAGCCCGGCCCATTCCTTCTTTGTTCTTCAGCACTGACTTAGGGAGGTGCGAAATAAACCACCTCGACAATAAAGGAGCACAGCACATCAAGGTTCCCCGATTTCGGGCAGTACAAGCATAGAGCTGATGAAGAATGTCACCCAAGAGAGTGGGTACAGGGTTCTGAGAGATGAAGATCTTTATGGCATTAATATCAACAAAAGTGTCAGGATTCGGAAACAATACCAAGCCATAAATCAGAAGAGCCAGAATATCCTCGAACGCCTTAAAGTCTAGGCTATCCCAGAAGTAGTTAGCCTTGCCAGCCAAGAACTTAGTCAGAAAACCCTTAGCTCCACTTCTAGTCTCCCAATTAGCCATTACCTCTTCTTTGGTCAAATGGAGGGTTGCAGAAATTTCTTCAGGCCTAAGGTTCTTCTCCCAACCAGTGAACGGAGTCTGCTCCAAAACAGAGATATCGAGCAGCTCAGAGAACTCTTCTAGGGTAGGAACCAGCTGAAAGTCCTGGAAAGTAAAACAATGGTACAACGGATCATAAAACTGGACCAGGACACTCATCATTTGCTCGTCCAATTTGGAGGTGACCAAACTGAGAAGAGAACCATGCCTCCTGATAAAGGAAGTAGTGCCAGGCATCTTGGCAACCAACTCTTTAAGCAAGGTATGGACTTGGACAAAGTTGATCCGGATGGTATTCTTACGCATGAGCATCATGATGACCTACAAAACAGAGAAAAGATGAAACCCTCCTGTCTTTGAAATAGGTTAGTCCTTATGCAAGATGTATGCAATGCTATGATGTCATGATGTCATGATAAAGGCACACCACAAGTATCCACAAAATGCAAACATGGTAAAGGCACACAAGTCACACTGAGAGCCCTTAGATTTCAGGCTGGCATGGAGCTTAGGTACTACCCTCTTTCAGTTTAGTTGGTTTAAACCTGTCCTAAAATAGTAACCGGGTTCTAGAGGATCTCAATATCACTGACTACCCTCAATCGGTCATAATTCCAGTTTAGTAACCTTTTCTTGTAGCCAGAATCATCGCGAGAGTTTAGTCTCAATGAGTGTAGCATACTGCTACTGTTCTATGGCCAAGTTTGTCAATTTAAGGTTCTAAGGTCAGTTGGTGCTTAATGACCCCTTAGAAGACCCATATTCTCCTCGTTCCAACACAAGGGATATCGGTACAGACTAAAGTTCCACACCAACGTAGCTACTGCTTCATCTGTATCGGTCTACGTCGTACAGATCCCTCACAGTTTATTGCTACTTACCTAAAGGGTACCCCCAGATCCGGGTTAGGATCTATAGATCTCCGATACAAGCCCACAAACATAAATTATACAAAGCATACAATTTAAAACACAATGATCTAATCCTAAGGTACACCTCACTTATATTTTCCCCAGCAGAGTCGCCAGTTCTGTGATTGGTGGGAATGAGAACTGACTGTTTTGGAATGATGGTTCACATTTGCGTTTGTTTTCGCAAAATGTCACGGTAAGCAAGAGTCGCCACCGTCTTTTATTTTATCCAACAAGGAAAGGACAAAAGCACAGAAAAATTCCTTTTTGAGATATTTCTCGGGTTCGGGAGGTAGATTATAGAAAGGGAAGGTGTTAGCACCCTTTCTATCCGTGTTTATCCACGGGCTCTTAGGTACTTGCTCATATTGTTTTCAAAATTGCTTTCTTTGTGTTTGTGGGTTTGAAAAAGTTTTTATTTGAAAACTTCGATCGTATGAAGTGTTTTGAAAAACTTTGTTCGAAAAGTGTAAGTGTGAAATGATTTTGTTTTTTTGAAAGAGCAAGTACTTAAGAACCATCTACCTACTCGAAAAAGGAATTAATCTATACAAATTTCCTTTAGTCAGTGCTATCCCACTATTGAGGAGTAGGTAGCACCGTCGTTAGAGTTTTCGGGTCAATTCGATTAAGGGACGTGTGGTCACTAAAGCAATGTTAGGACGCCTTAGCGGTAACCCTAATATCCTAGATCATTTTTCCGAGGCAACCGTTTCGAGGCAACTATGATCTTTGGACAAGAGGGCGACCTCTAAAATTTCCTATACTCAATGACCACGTTTGAGGCAACCAAGTGAGGTGTACCCTAAGAGTGGTATGTG
The DNA here is from genome assembly GCA_948472305.1 of Vicia faba. Lineage (NCBI taxonomy): Eukaryota > Viridiplantae > Streptophyta > Magnoliopsida > Fabales > Fabaceae > Vicia > Vicia faba. The sequence goes on from OX451741.1 coordinate 1,471,304,927, forward strand.
CAAGTGTGTTATTTCGGTTAATTTTATCTGTACATGTTATGGGTGAGCTATGTTGATTTTAAGTTCATACATTGGATCTTGTCATGCATTGCCTATTTATCAAACATCTAACAGTTAATATTGTGCGGGAATTAAATTGCGGGAAATTAAATCTAAGCTATTACAAGGCGTCGGGTATTTACATTGCCAACGACAAACCCTTTAATTTAAATTGCGGAAAAATAAAAGAAAGCGAGAAATAAATAAAGTCCTAATTTAAAACTTATTACATTCCCGAAGCAATTACATTATTGGATAAAAAACAATACGCGTGCGAGAAAATTAAATCGGAGCATTTTTAGGGTTTTGACCCTTTTTAAGAAAGAAAGAGATTTTTTTTGTTATTTTCGAATTAAATTGAAATTAAATTAAGTTAATAATTGAATTAATTAATTAAATGAAAATATATTTGGGTTTTTTATATTTAAGGAAATAAAATAAAAATGGTTAAAAGTTATTAAAAACCCTAATTCTACATTAATTCTATTTTGTTGCAAAAATATTAAAATTAACCTAATTAACACTAAATTAATTAATTATTTATTTACAAAATAAAATAGTGAAATTAGTAATAATAATATTATTTTTTATGTTTCTGATTTTTTTTATTAAGAAAAATATTAATTATTTGGTTAGCAATTAATTAAGAATAATAATTAGTAAACAATAAATAAAATGTAAAAGAGAAAAAGAAATAAACCCAGGGGGTGCTGGGCCCAAAAAGGAGGTATGGTTGGCAGTTTCCAAGCCCAAAAACGTCCAAGTCTGTTTGACTTTTCCATCCAATGCGTGCTGGTTGACTTGAGTCCATGGTGGATGTTCCATCCTGGCCTTCAGATTTGGCCTGAAGGCCATCTGGCGCCTGGATCTATGAGGCATATGGTGGTCTCTATGCTTGAGGATGCACTGGAATAGCTGCAAGAAAATAACAATAAACGTTTTGGGGGACCTGGGATTCGAACCCAGTTCCCAGTGGACTTTGACACGCCTCCCTTGCCAACTCAACCATGCTGTCTTTTTGTTAATGGGATAAGCAGTAAATATAATATGTGAAAACAATTAACTATGCTGGAATTAAAAAAACGCGCTAAACACATTTGATCTGGCCAATGGAAACAAGCCACGTTATCATCTTCTCCAAATATCTCTAGTTTGTTTCCTGCGGATTTGATTCTGCAACAAGATTCGTGGCTTAATCCAAGAATCATCCCTAGGCCATAGAAACGACTTTTGGGACCATCACTTTACTCATCTCTCTTCCCTGAACTCAAATATGGCCATGGTTTGCCTTGATTGTACCTGTGCCAAGAATGCCTAAAAACAAAACAAGAAACCCTAGAGTCGGGTATTCCAATACAGACTCTGAAAATAAAATTAAACAATGCAGAATGCTTAGAAATTTAATGGTCAGTATGAATATGCAAGAAATTTGGCGAAAGGATGCAAGAAAACCGAGTTACGATTCCATGTACAGAGTTGTATTCGTGGGCACTTACAACGCTATTCAGGGGGTCTCAAGGCCTAGTTTTGATTGATATCGCTTCAGGGGATTGCCAGCAAGAGACTAGTGTCAAGCTTTTGCTTCGAATCTAGCTCTAAGGTGGACTTCAGATTCCAAGTTTTCAAGCTTTTTTTCAAACTTTGTCTGGCCGTTTCTTGCAGTTTTCAGGCGTGTCCTTGATCTGCCTCCCTTGTGTGTGTATAAGGGAATGAGTTTAGGTTAAAATTTGGGCTTGAATCCATAAGAATTGATGAATGGAGATTTGATTTTATCACCATTATCAAGTTTCCATATTTGCCTCAAATCCAAGATTTTATGCATTTTTTGACTTGGCACGAGTTTGATTGAGTATCTCATGATATTTGCAAGCTGTAATGATCACAAGAATCTCATTCCATTAATTTTTGGATTTTATTTTAATTAATATTGATTTAAAATGAATTAAATCAATAAAAATTAAATAAAATAAAAAAAAATAAATGATTGGTCATGAAATTAAAGATGGGACACGTGTGTGGTGTGATAAGACCAAATCAAGTGGAAAAAAGTGGGCCCTTTTGTCAAAAATTGGAGTTTTGAGAATAGTTGACTTTTGGCAATTTTGGAAAAATGCCCAACTTCACCAATGCATAACTTCTTCAATTTTGAACGTTTGGAAGTGTTCTTGGACTTTTTAGAAACCTTGAGATGTCCTCTAACCAAACCTTTTGGTCTCATTTCATTTTAATATTCCATTCTCAAGTTATAAGCTTTGGCAAAAAAGGTGTTTTTGTTGACTTTCAAAAATGACCTATAATGTCCAAATTTGTAACTTTTTGTGAGTGCATTTCTTGATCTTGGGGTGTGAAGATGGATTGTAGGAAATTGCATCCTATTCAAAATGAGATTTGGATGGGTCATTTCTCATCAAGTATGAGAAAGTTATGCTTGGTCAAAGTTGAGTCGACTTTTCCTACAAAACCTTAATTTAACAACTTTTGAATCATGATGAATCTTGAGCAATCCTTGATGAATCATGATCAACCCTTGATCAAATGATGAATTATCCTTCAAAATGAGAATGTTGGCAAAAAATCTTGAGGTTTGACTATTTGTAGGTCACAGTTGACTCTTGCCCTAGCATGGTCGATTTTTGGACCTCTTGAGTAATTGACTGACCAAACTTCCTCTGCAAGGCTTGAAATTTGACATGGATGAACTTAAGAACATATTAGGACATCGGGGAGTATTTTAGACCATTTGGATGTGAGGACCTTGATGCAACACAAAACCCTAATTTTGAATTGACTGCCTTAGGAGGTGATTTGACTGTCCAACTCTTGAGCCATCTTGAACACTTGGAGATTATTCTTGACATGTATTGAGAAATATGGGAGGGAAAATTTTGGGGTACAACAGTTGCCCTTGTTCAATCTTCTTAAACCTGAGGATATAGATTGGTGTTCGGGCCTTTCGTGATCCGAAGGTGGAAGATGATTGAACACTAGAGTGCCCAGAAATTTGCACTCGCATGAAGTAGTATTCGTCTTGTGATGTCGGGAATGGGCTTGAAGATGCCATTTTGAGATTGATGATGGGAGATGGGCTTAACGATGCCATCCGAAGGAGTGTCGATCGCGTAAGAGATTCCTTAGCGAGAGCTTGTATACTTGTTGTTGAGGGAGATTCCGCTGAGGAATGTTGTCCTTTGTCTTAGGAGAAATAGAACTTTAGGAGTTTCGGTCGTCCGTTATTCTAATGAGGAATCATCTCTGCTGAGGAGGTGAGAGTGAACTACTATCTGGTTGCAAACCAGGCTTCATAGTGATAAGACCGACTGCTATTTGGTCGTAATCCAGGCTTTACAGTGACTTACTGGGGGGTGAGATTAAACTTGCTATCTGATCGTAATCCAGGCTTTGCAATACCTCACTTCTTATCTGGTCAAAATCCAGGCTTCAGAACAAATCAAGTGGTTATCCGGTCGTCTTCGGGCTTCAACTTGAATTTAGGGCACACTAATATCCGGCCGACTCCGGGCTTCTTAGTAATTGTCCATGTAAACTGCTATTTGGTCGGAATCCAAGCTTCACAGTGCATTGTACCGCTATCTGGTCGTGATCCAGGCTTTGCAATACCTCACTTCTTATCTGGTCGAAATCCAGGCTTCAGAACGAATCAAGTAGTTATCCGGTTGCATCCGGGCTTTCCTTTGACTGTTGGGTTTACTAGTATCCGGTCGAATCCGGGCTTCACAGTAACTGGCTGGGTAAACTATTATTTGGTCGTAATCCAAGTTTCAGTGTCCCTTAATGCTATCTGGTCGTAATCCAGGCTTCACGATGTATCATACCACTATCTGGTTGAAATCCAGGCTTCGTAGTACTCTTGGTTGCTATCTGGTCGTAATCCAGTCTTCACAACATCTTCTACCATTATCTGGTCGTAATCCAGCCTTCATGGTCTTGTATTGCTTTCTGGTCGTAATCCAGGCTTCACAATGACTTGCTGAACTATTATCCGGTCGTGGCCCGGGCTTCACGGCTTGTGTTTATGATATACCACTATCTGGTCGAATCCAGGTTTCATGGTGCTTGCTGAGCTTCTATCCGGTCGTAATCCGGGCTTCATGGCTCACTGGGGAATAAACTATTATCCGGTCATTCTCCGGGCTTCATAACTTACTTTTGAGAGATATCACTATCTGGTCGTAATCCAGGCTTTGCGGTAGTCTGATATTGTTATTCGATCGTAATCCGTGCTTCACAATATGCTGTAGAAATCAAGATACTATCTGGTCATACCCGGGCTTCATAACTTGAATTTTGATTGTATCTTTCCTGAAAGGTAAAGGTTAGTTGTATGTAATGCATGATATGTATCAGGCAATGATGTTCTCAAAATAAATGAGATTGTATGGCATGATGCGTATATGCATGTATCATGATGTATGGACATGTAATGTTTTAGCTGGGGAAAATAAATCCTGGAGCCGCTGGAGGATAAAGTTGAATGCTTCGCTTCTGCCAGAGATGGTGGATGAAGATGATTGTGAGGATAACCCTACAGGAGAAAAGAACTTCGTTGGGGAATAAACTGATGAAGAGATTACTCTGAGGGGAATTACTCTGTGGGGAAGGGGTATTCTACTGAAGATTTTAACGATAAACTCCGCTGGCGGTTCCGCTAATAAACTTTGTTGGGGATTTTGATGATGAACTCCGCTGGGGATGGATCACCGTTGCTAGTGATACAGAATCGGTTGAGGATTGAACTCCTGTTTGGGGGAAGAAAGAATTTCGCTGGGGATGATCTTTCAGTTGCAACTTGCTGAGGATAACCCAGTTAGACTTCTGTGGGGATAACCCTCTGAATTTGGCTGGGGAGATTTATTTGCGCTCTGCAGGGGATGAGCTTCCAGAATCTACCGGGGAAGATAACTCAACTCTGTTGGGAAAACTTTTTTTAGACTGCGCTGGGGAAATGGCTCCACTGGGGATATCTTGTACTCCACCGGGGAACATTCTTATACTTCGTTGGGGAATATTAAGACTGCCGGGGGTATTCTTATACTTGTTGTGGAATGTCTTTATACTCCGTTGAAGAATATTAAGACCTTCTGGGGATACCAAACCTTTTTAGGGTTAATGGTAGACTAACTCTGCTTGGGGAGAGTATTGCTGATTCATTCATAGCTGCAAGTCTCAGCTGAGAGAGCTACCATTACTGCCTTACTCTGCGGGGAGTGAAGGTATCTTAGCCATATCCTTCAGCTGAATCTATCTTGGTACCTGTTGGACAGAGCAACGGCACATTTGGACATTATAGGTCATTTTTGAAAGTCAACAAAAACACCTTTTTTTGCCAAAGCTTATAACTTGAGCATGGAATATCAAAATGTGATGATACCAAAAGGGTTGGTTAGAGGGCATCTCAAGATTTCTAAAAAGTCCAAAAACACTTCCAAAAGTTCAAAATTGAAGAAGTTATGCATTGTTGAAGTTGGGCATTTTTGCAAAATTGCCAAAAGTCAACTATCCCCAAAACTTCAAATTTTGTCAAATGGGCCCATTATTTTCCACTTGATTTGAACTTTCCACATTGCACACGTGTCCTAGCTTCAGCCTTGTGTCCATTTATCAATTTTATTATTTTATTTGATTTTTTATTGAATTATTTCATTTTTAATCAAATTAAATCAAATTAAATCCAAATATTGATTGTTTGGTATCTTTTTTAGGACTTAATCATCATCATGATCAGCATCAAATTCGTATCTCACCATATCATGTACAAAAAGATGGATTTTTTACAAATTAGGCAAGCTTTCAAAAGTGAATCAAATCAAATCTCATGGCATTGATGTGGAAGGATTCAATACATATTTGTTAACCTAATGCATTTTATCATACATAAGGAATCTAGAGGGCACGAAAACAAGGCTAGAGGCTGCAAGAACCAACCAAACAAAACTTGGAAAAAGTGACAAAAAGTTGGAGATCGAAATCAAGCTTGGAGGCATTTTCAGAAGCAAAACTCAATACCAATCGATTGCTGGAGGTTCAGTGAGTCAGAACCAATCCCTAGCAAGCCTCCATACACGCTCAAACGCATTGTAAGTGACACACGGTCCCCCTCTGAATTTGATTTCGTATTTCAAAATCCATGCATCATTACAAGAAATCAATGGTATATTTGTAACCACCAGATAATTTCCAAGCTTTCCATATTATTTGATTTTGTTTATCTGCTCTGTGGTGCAAAACGCCATTGTTAGGGTTTTTCCTCTTGGATTAGGGTTTTTCATTACAGGTAAAATTAGCCCCATTAATGGCCATGGATGTGACCGGGAGAGGAAGACGAATGCAACCATGGTCTTGGGAGGAGTTTATATGGCCTGAGATGAGTTTTTGGAACGACCTAGGCATTTAGCTGCGGATTCAAATCCGTAGGTAATTTCTTTGCAGGCCTGAGGACAGGGACGACAATGTGTCCTCTTCTGATTAGCCCTTTCAAATTTTCACGCACTTTTTTTTTATTTCTGGCACATTAACGCGTTTTCTCTTATTATTTTAATTGCTTAATATATTGACAAATAGAACAAAGTGGCTGAGTGGTAAAGGCGTGCATCCAACATCCAACAGGACCTGGGTTCGAATCCCAGGTCCCCCCAATTTGCATTTGTTATTTTTCTACAGGTTATCCCATGCAGATCCAGGCGCGTAGTGTATCATGTTCCTTCACACATCAAAGTGCCAGATGGCCCAAGGCCAAATTTGGTGATCCAGGAGTGAGGGTCTACCATAGACCCAGTCAACGTGTACCCACTGAATCTCTCAAAGTCAATAAGGCCAGCATGTTATTGGGCCATGGAATTGCAATTCAAACACCACTAATCAGGCCCACACCCCAAACTCTTTCTATTTCAGTTTTTTTAATTTTATTTTAATTGTTTGTTTTAGTATATTTTTATTATCAATTAACCAATCAAATTTTTTCTTAATAAAATTAAAACCACAAAATATTTTCTTCATAAAATCAAATTCTAATTTTTATTAACAAATATTAATTTAATTAATTTAGGCCATTAATTAGGAATAACTTTAATATATTTTGTCAATAATTAAAATAAATTAGACTTAATTAGATTTTTACTAACATTAATTAATTTTTATTTCTTTCTTTAAATAACAAAAACCCAAAAATATTTATTTTAATTAATTAATTTAATTTAACATTTAACTTAGATTAATTTCTTTCTTAAATCAAAAACAAACAAAAAAATCTTTTCTTTAAATAAGCTAAGGGTCAAAACCCTAGAACTCGCATTCGATTTAATTTCCCGCAAGCGATCCATTTTATTCAATATTGTATTTGTTTCTGGAATGTAATAGATAATTAGGACTATTTTTATCTTTTTATTTATTTTCCGCATATAAATTTCAAAGGGTTGTTTTTGGCGATGTAAATACCCGACGCCTTGTAATTTAATTTCTGCAATTTATTTTCCGCAAAATATAACTGTTAGATGTTTGATAATAGGTATGCATGACAAGATCGAATGTTTCAACCTAAAATCAATGTAGGTCACCCATAACATGTACAAAGATAAAATTAACCGAAAACAACACACACGCACATGCGCACTCTTAGGGTACACCCCACTTGGTTGCCTTCGTACGCGGTCATTGAGTATAGGTCACTTTAGAGGTCACCCTCTTGTCTAAAAGATCATAGCCACCTCGAAACGGTTGCCTCGGATATTGTTGCCTCAAAACAAATGATCTAAGACATTAGGGTTACCGCTAAGGCGTCCTAACATTGCTTTAGTGACCGCACGTCCCTCATTCGAATTGACCCTTGAACTCCAACAACGATGCTATCTACTCATCAATAGTAGGATAGCATTGTCCAAAGGAAGATAGCATAGAACGATTCCTTTTTCGAGTAGGTATATGGTTCTTAAGTACTTGCTCTTTCAAAACAAAACAATTTTTCACACTTACACTCCTTTTCAAACAAAGACTTTTTTTCAAACCCACAAACACAAAGAAAGAAAAATTTTGAAAACAATATGAGAAAGTACCTAAGAGCCCGTGGATAACCACGGATAGAAAGGGTGCTAACACCTTCCCTTTATATAATCTACCCCCCGAACCCGAGGAATATCTCGAAAAAGGAATTTTTCTGTGCTTTTTTCCTTTCCTTGTTGGATAAAATAAAAGTCGGTGGAGACTCTTGCTTACCGCGACATTTTGCGAAAACAAACGCAAAATGCAAACCAGCATTCCAAAAAACAGTCGGTTCTTTCCCACCGTATCACAGTGGAGAATTTGAAAATAAAAAATTTGAAACATTTTTTAATGAAAAGGGTATCTTGCATGACTTCTCTTGTCCTAGAACTCCCCAACCAAATGGAGTTGTAGAACGAAAGAACAGAACATTGCAAGAAATGGCCAGAACCATGATAACTTAGACTAACATTACTAAGATCTTCTGGGCAGAAGCATTTAACATAGCGTGTTACATTCAGAATAGAATCTCTATAAGACCTATTCTGGAAAAGACTTCATATGAATTGTGGAAGAACAAAAAGCCCAACATTTCTTATTTCCATCCATTTGGATGCACATGTTTTATTCTGAATACTAAAGATCATCTGAACAAGTTTGACTCTAAAGCACAAAATTGTATTATGTTAGGATACTCTTAACGCTCAAGAGGGTACAGAGTATACAATACAAAAACACAGATTGTTGAAGAGTCAATCAGTGTTAGATTTGATGATAAGCTTGACCCTCAAAAGTCAAAGCATAATGAATCTTTTGTAGATATAGAAGTTGAATTCACAGGTACTGAAGAAACCACATCAGAAGTTCTCAACAGAGATGCTTAAACAATTTCAGAAAGAAATGTTACAAGTGATCCAGTACCTTCTGTTGATCAACTCCAGAAAAGATTATCCAGAAGCAGTATAGCTCACCCAGAAGATAAGATCCTGGGAAAGAAGGATGATCCAATAAGAACAAGATCAACATTCAGAAACTCTGAAGAATCCCTCCTGGTACTGGTCTCTCTGATTGAACCAACATCTATTGATGAAGCTCTTCTGGACAATGACTGGATTCTGGCAATGCAGGAGGAATTAAACCAGTTCACCAGAAATGACGTATGGGATCTGGTTCCCAAACCAAAAGGATTCAACGTCATTGGAACAAAGTGGGTGTTCAGAAACAAACTGAATGAGCAAGGAGAAGTCATCAGAAACAAGGCACGACTGGTGGCACAAGGTTATAGTCAGCAAGAGGGGATAGACTATACAGAAACCTTTGCTCCAGTCGCCAGGTTAGAATCTATCAGACTCTTAATCTCCTTTGCTATGAATAATAGCATCACTCTATATCAGATGGATGTCAAAAGTGCATTCTCAAATGGTTACATAGATGAAGAGGTATATGTGTACCAACCCCCTGGGTTTGAAAATTCCAAACACCCAGAATATGTTTTCAAACTAAAGAAGTCACTCTATGGTCTGAAACAAGCTCCCAGAGCTTGGTATGAAAGACTAAGTAACTTCCTGTTAGAAAAGGAATTCACCAGATGGAAAGTGGACACAACCTTGTTCTGTAAGACATTTAAGAATGACATTTTAGTTTGTCAGATTTATGTAGATGATATCATTTTTGGATCCACTAAACATTCTCTGGGAAGAGAATTTGCTAAGTGCATGCAGGAAGAGTTTGTAAGGAGCTTAATGGGGGAACTCAAATTCTTTCTGGGCATTCAGATAAACCAAACTCCAGAAGGAACTTACATTCATTAGGGAAAATATGTCAGAGAACTTTTGAAGAAATTTGACCTCTCAGAATGTAAGCCCTCGAAGACTCCAATGCATCCCACGTGCATTCTGGAAAAGGAAGAGGTAAGTAAAAAGGTAGAACAGAAAATATACAGAGGTATGATTGGATCTCTCCTTTATCTGACGACTTCAAGGCCTGATATTTTATTCAATGTTTGCTTATGTGCTATATTCCAATCAGATCCTAGAGAATCTCACTTAAAAGCAGTTAAGCAAATTTTCAAGTATCTGAAAGGTACTACTAATCTGGGTTTGTTTTATAGAAAATCAAATGAATACAACTTAGTAGGATACTGTGATGCTGACTTTACTGGAGACAAAGTAGAGCGTTAAAGCACTTCTGGAAGCTGCCAGTTTCTGGGAGACAAACTGATCTCATGGACCGGCAAGAGACAATCCATGATAGCATTGTCAACAGCATAAGCTGAATACATAACAGTTTCTGGATGTAGCACTCAAATGCTCTGGATGAAAAGTCAACTTGAAGACTTCAGCAAATTTGAGAGTAACATTCTTATCTTCTGTGATAACACTTATGCCATATGTTTATCCAGAAACCCCATTTTGAATTCTAGGGATAAGCATATAGAAATAAAACATCACTTTATTAGGGATTATATTCAGAAAGGAATTCTTACTTTAAAATTTATTGACACAAACCATCAACGGGTTGATGTATTTACTAAACCCCTTTTTGAAGATAGATTCAACTTCATTCTGAAACAACTCAGCATGAAATTGTGTCCAGAATAAAATGTTTTATTTGCATATCCTAACCCTCGGAACTTTATTATTTTCTGTGAACATATGATCAACTTGTCTTCAGAAGTTAGAAGTACAGTTTCCTCAGAATCTATCTATGAAGATCTGAATGTTTCATTTCAAAGGATAGAGGCGTGCAGTTCACACAATCAAACATTTGTCATCCTTCTCACAAGCTAGCTTGTGAGGCTGAACACACGTTCAAATTTTGAAGGAACCAAGGCTCTGATTGGATGCATTGAGACACTTGTCATTGGTAACTGTTCAGTATCTCTCTAAATCCCTTAATTTCAGGTGTCATTAATTCAATATAATCATTACTTATTTTTCTCTTTCTTACTGATTACGTTTTCTAAAGAACTTATATAAAATCAATTTACTATTTCATTCATTCACGTTTTACCATCTTTAATATTCTCTCTTGTTCTAGTTTCTTTTTCAAAAACCCCTTCCATCAATTTTCTTCAAAGAATCCGTGTGAACAATGGCATCATCATCATGTAAGTCTAAGAGTGCCTAAGAGGGGGGTGAATTAGGTATATAAAAATTTATTCGGTTTTATGAGAATACTTGTAGTAATTTGTGGTTAAGTGTTTGAAGGTTTTTGACTATATCTTATCTTTTCTTGATTATGGTGATGAAAACGATAAAAGCGGAAAAGTAAAGAACACGGCGATATATCCTGGTTCCCCTCACAATCCGAGAGTACTCCAGTCCCCTTTCCAACACGAAAGAGATTTCACTATAGTTTAGAATGATTGTACAGCCTATGCTTACTATCTAACCTATAGGGTGACCAAAGGTTCTTAACGCCTTTAAGGTCAAACAAACACAAATGTGAATGAAGAGCAATCCTCTTCAAATCACAACACTTACTTCCAACAATCCTGAATAGTAAGGGAATACTTCCTTTTTGTAATACAATGATTTATTTGAAAGAGATGGAGAGCACTATCACTCTTTGATTGATCTTCTTCTTCAAGAAAGAAACAATTCTCAAGCAATGATTATAAATGTTCACAATGAATGTATGAAACTTGTAATGATTTCTTAATGAAAATGTATATGGCAAGTTTCACAAAATTTATGATTTGTAAGAACACTTGAAAGTTTGTAAGAATATGCAAATTTGAATGATGAAAAATGTTAATTGAAGAAGGTTATTTGAATTTGAAAATCTACACAATTTATAATGTCACAAATACCTCTTCATTCATGGCATTTGATATGAAAAGATGCAATGCAATCATGAAAGAATACCATTTCAATTATGTTCAAAAAACAAAAGAAAATCTGTACTGGTTCGCTGGGAACCGATTCTGACCCAGGCAGAACCCGGTTCCTAGTGAACGTAATAACCCAGAATTCAAAAATAACACGCAGGAACCGGTTCCCCTATAGGTACAACCCGGTTCCTAGTACAAATTCCAGGGAAGTGATTTTTGAACAAGTTTGGAATCCGGTTCCCTGTTAGGTAGGAACCGGTTCCTGAAAGTTTATTTTCAAAAAATCCTTTTGAAAAAGATCTCAAACATAGTTTTTCTTATTGTTAAAAATGTGGGATATGTATATGATTATGAATTCATATTTGTGAACATCTATATTCAAGTTTAAGAATTATTTATACCTTTTGACATTTGTTGTTTCTTTAATAATTCTTCTTCTAATCTTCAAGACTTGTAACAAGGTTTTATATGATATTGATAAAAAATTTGCACAGCCTTTGAATGTTGATATCCACGTTGTCTTCATCAAAACCAATTCTTTAAACATGACTTGAAAACAATTCTTGAAATGTTTATGTTGTTTTGTGTAGCAAAAATGTTAAGCAAATGCAAGGCTCCCCCTAAATTGTATGCTCCCCCTAAGTCCATGATTCTTTGAATTTTGGAGTGAGTTTTATGATAGTTATTTTGGCTTGCAATTTCTTTGAAACAAAACAACACATATGCATATTCTTCTCCCCTTTGTTAACATCAAAAAGGATGGGGAAAAAGAGTGAAACAAATTCATTTAAAAAACACAAACAATATATACACACATATTTTATCAAATAAAAACATATAAAAGAAGGAGTAGAAGCAGAGTGTACTGAAACATAAATTTTTTTGAAGAAAAATTAAGACGTGCACCTTATGAGAAACATTTAGAGATCACCTTCATCCAAAATACCAAGTTCTCTTCGGATTTTGAAGAATGGTTCTCGAGCAAGCGGTTTTGTGAAGATATCTGCGAGTTGGTTATGAGTATCCACAAAAGTGACTTCGACATCTCCTTGAAGTACATGATCACGGAGAAAATGATGTCGAATATCTATATGTTTGGTTCTTGAATGCATGACCAGGTTCTTTGTAATATTAATAGCACTTGTATTGTCGCATCGAAGAGGAATGCATCCGAGATCAAGTCCGTAATCACGGAGTTGTTGCTTGAGCCAAAGAATTTGTGCACAACAACTACCCGCTGCTATATATTCTGCTTCGGCCGTGCTAAGAGCAACACATGCTTGCTTTTTACAAGCCCATGATACTAATGCATTTCCAATAATGTGACAAGTACCACTTGTGCTTTTACGATCAGTTTTACAACCTGCATAATCCGCGTCAGAATAACCAATTAAAGTGCAAATACTACCTTTAGGATACCATAAGCCAACATTGGTTGTTCCTTTGAGATACTTCATGATCCTTTTAACTGCCATGAGGTGTGATTCCTTTGGATTTGCTTGAAAGCGAGCACAAAGACAAACACTAAACATTATGTCAGGACGACTTGCCGTCAAATACAATAAGGAACCAATCATACCTCGGTATTTTGTAATATCAATTGGAGTACTGGGTTCATCTTGATCAACATATGTACCAGAGCCCATTGGAGTATTCATTGCTTTACAATTCTTCATATCAAACTTTTTCAATAATTCTTTGCAATACTTAGATTGGTTGATGAAGATTCCATCTTTTAGTTGCTTGATTTGTAGTCCAAGAAAGTAGTTCATCTTTCCCATCATAGACATCTCGAATTCTCCTTGCATCATCAATGAGAATTCCTCACACATTTCTTTGTTAGTCGATCCAAAAATGATATCATCAACATAGACTTGAACCAATAAAGTGTTACTTTTGATTTTCTTAATGAACAAGGTTTTATCAACCTTACCCTTTTCGAAACCTTTTTCACACAAAAAATTGCTAAGTCTATCATACCATGCTCTTGTTGCTTACTTTAAGCCATAAAGAGCCTTTCTCAACTTAAAGACATGTGTAGGATGTTTGAAGTCTTCAAATCCCGGAGGTTGTTTGACATAGACTTCTTCATTGATGTATCCATTCAAGAATGCGCTTTTGACGTCCATATGAAAAAGCTGAAAATTTAATGAACAAGCATAAGCAAGTAAAAGACGTATAGCTTCTAACCTTGCAACCGGAGCAAATGTTTCTTCAAAGTCGATTCCTTCCTCTTGATTGTAGCCTTGGGCAACCAACCTTGCTTTGTTTCGAACAATTAGACCATTCTCATCATGTTTGTTCTTAAACACCCATCGGGTACCTATGATGTGTTTACCACTTGGTCTAGGAACAAGTTCCCAAATTTGATTTCTCTCGAATTGATTTAATTCTTCTTGCATAGCAATAATCCATTGATCATCTCCTAAGGCTTCATCAACTTTGGTAGGTTCAATTTGAGAAACAAACGCCATGTTTAAGCAAGCATCTTTTAGATTTAATCTTGTTGATACTCCTTGGCTAATGTCACCAATAATTTTGTCAATAGGATGGTCTCTATGAGTTCTCCATTCTTTTGGTAGATCATTGATGTTTGAATCTTGTTGTACACTGTCTTCTTGATTTTCCGGTGATTTCACAACTTGATCATTTGAAAGTTCTTCCGGGGGTAAATCTATAGGATCATCATCATCACACACAACTACTTCCTCTTTAGAGGTGTTAGTTTCATCAAAAGATACATGCATAGATTCTTCAATAGTTAAAGTTCTTTTATTATAAATTCTATATGCTTTACTAGAAAGAGAATAACCAAGAAATATACCTTCGTCGGATTTCTCGTCAAACTTACCGAGATTGTCTTTGTCATTGTTAAGAATAAAACACTTGCATCCAAAAATATGGAAGTGAGCAATATTTGGCTTTCTTCCTTTGAAGAGTTCATATGGAGTCTTCTTTATTATAGGTCTAATGATAACTCGATTTCCAACATAACATGCCGTACTAACCGCATCCGTCCAAAAATATTTAGGAAGATTTGCATCACTAAGCATTGTTCTTGCAAGTTCCACTAGAAACATATTCTTTCTTTCAACTACTCCATTTTGTTGTGGAGTTCTAGGTGCTGAAAAATTATGAGAGATACCATGTGCTTCACAAAATTGTTCAAATTGTGCATTTTGGAATTCTCCACCATGATCACTTCTTATGGATACAATCTTTAGTGATTTTTCATTTTGGATTTGCTTAGCATACTTCTTAAAAGCTTTAAAGGCATCACTTTTCTGCACAAGAAACAAAGTCCAAGAATATCTAGAAAAATCATCAACAATAACCAAAGCGAATACATTACCTCCGAAGCTTTTTGTTCTTGATGGACCAAAGAGATCCATGTGTAACAATTGTAGTGGCCTTGTAGTAGACACCACATTCTTAGATTTGAAAGATGATTTTGTTTGTTTCCCTTTTTGACAAGCACTACATAATTTTTCTTTGATGAACTTCATCTTTGGTAGACCAATAACTAAGTCATGCTTAACCAATTTGTTCAAGTGCTCCATATGAATGTGAGCAATCCTCTTGTGTCATAACCAAGCGTCATTGTTGTTTACCATAAGACATTGTACCTTCATAGACAAATCATCTAAAGTAATCATAAAAATATTGTTAGATCTTATACCTTTGAGTTTTACCTCATTGGTTGCCTCATCCATAATAAGGAATTATTCTTTGTTGAATTTGATCTTGAACCCTCTATCGCAAAGTTGACTTATGCTAAGAAGGTTGTGCTTTAATCCTTCAACATAGAGAACATCCTCAATTTGAATGGATGGAGGTGTGCCAACTATTCCAACGCCAAGTATCTTTCCTTTGGTGTTGTCTCCATAGGTGACATACCCTTTGGCTTTATGTACTAGATATGAAAATTGGTGTACATCTCCTATCATATGCTTTGAACATCCACTATCAAGATACCAAACATTTGATGTGGACTTCAAGCATACCTACAAAAACAAATTATTTCTTGTTAGGTACCCAAGTTTCCTTGGGTCCTTCATAGTTAGTTCCCTTTTTCACCCATGCATAATGTCCACTAGCCATACTGAAATTTCTAATATAGCATGCATTGGGTGTGTGTCCAATAATACCACAGTAAAAACAGTTTGGAACAAATTTGCTCTTGTATCTAGGAATTTGTTTTCTTTTATATACATTAGCCTTTTTCTTTTGATGATTATGAACAACTTGTTTCTTTTCTACTTTCTTGGGATTGGAACTATTACTAGCCTTTACAAAAACAGTGGGATTGTTACTTGGTTTCTTAGTATTCACATAACCAAGACCTCTTTTATCATTTGGATAACGTTGTTGGCTTAGTAATCCTTCCAATCCTATTTTTCCTTTTTGATATCGTTCAATGACTCTTTTCAATTGAACAATTTGAAATACATTTGATTCACACTTGGAGCATGCAAAGTTTTCCTTTTCTTTAATAAAATTTTGTTTTTGAAGATCAAAATCTTTAGTCATGGTGTCAATTTTTTCTAGACAAATTTGAAGTTCTTTTTCTTGTTTTGACACCTTTTTGTATAAACTTTTGCATTCTTTCAAGAGTTCATCGATTGCACCTTGAACATCATCATCAAAAAGATTAAATTCATTACTAACCTCTTCCTCATCGTCGGAGTGATGTGAGGCCATCAATGCTAGATTTGCACTTTCGTCACTTTCTGAATCAGATGAAGAACTTATCTCATTATCTTCCCATGCAACATAAGCCATTTTGTTCTTGAACTCCTTTTTTCCTTTGAATCCATTTTTCTTGGAGATTTTTGGACAATCCGGCTTTATGTGACCTTGCTTTCCACATTCATAGCATGTGACATCTTGTGTTGATGTGGAGGCTTCTTTATCTTTATGCTTATAAAATTTCTTTCTTTTGACAAAGTTAGCATTATGAAGATTATTTTTATGACCAAAATATTTTCCTAACCTTTTTACAAGACACAAGAAGTTTTCACCTTCCTCCGATTCATCTTTATCTTGACTTTCTTTTGAATCAACTTTCAAAGCAATGCCTTTGGATTTCTTCTCATGATTCTCATGTTTTTCAAGTCTTCCAAGTTTCGTCTCATATTCTTGAAGCTTTCCGAAAAGTGTTGCGGAAGTCATAGTTGCTAGGCTTTTCTTTTCGGATATTACCGTCACTTTTGGTTGCCATTCCCTAGTTAAAGACCTAAGCACTTTAAGATTTAATTCATCGTTAGTTAAAGTCTTACCGAGTGCCTTCAAATGGTTTGTCAAGTGAACGAATCTCTTTTGCAAGTCAAGGATGGATTCTCCGGGCAGCATTCTGAATAATTCATATTCTTGACTCAAAGTGTTCAATCTAGACCTTTTGACTTCGGCGGTTCCTTCATGAGTTTCTACAAGAGTATCCCAAATTTCCTTTGTCGTTGTACATGCCGATACTCGGAAAAATTCATCCATACTAAGAGCACTTTGGAGAATATTGATTGCCTTTTTGTCAAAGAGAACTTTTTTCTTGTCATCGTCATCCCATGATGCTTTAGGCTTTGATGACCCAACACCATTGACAACACACACCGGAGTAAATGGACCATTCTCAACAGCATTCCATATTTCTTCTCCTTGCGCTTCAAGATGAGCCTTCATGCGAATTTTCCAAAAGTCAAAGTATTCACCACAAAACAATGGAGGCTTGTTGTTACTACCACCATCTTTGAAAACCGGATTTTGATTTGCGGAAGCCATTCTGGATCTTTAGGAACAAGTTACCTATAACTTGCTCTGATGCCAATTGAAAGTCTAAGAGTGCCTAAGAGGGGGGGTGAATTAGGTATATAAAAATTTATTCAGTTTTATGAGAATACTTGTAGTAATTTGTGGTTAAGTGTTTGAAGGTTTTTGACTATATCTTATCTTTTCTTTATTATGGTGATGAAAACGATAAAAGCGGAAAAGTAAAGAACACGGCGATATATCCTGGTTCCCCTCACAATCCGAGAGTACTCCAGTTCCCTTTCCAACACGAAAGAGATTTCACTATAGTTTAGAATGATTGTACAGCCTATGCTTACTATCTAACCTATAGGGTGACCAAAGGTTCTTAACACCTTTAAGGTCAAACAAACACAAATGTGAATGAAGAACAATCCTCTTCAAATCACAACACTTACTTCCAACAATCCTGGATAGTAAGGGAAAACTTTCTTTTTGTAATACAATGATTTATTTGAAAGAGATGGAGAGCACTATCACTCTTTGATTGATCTTCTTCTTCAAGAAAGAAACAATTCTCAAGCAATGATTATAAATGTTCACAATGAATGTATGAAACTTGTAACGATTTCTTAATGAAAATGTATATGGCTAGTTTCACAAAATTTATGATTTGTAAGAACACTTGAAAGTTTGTAAGAATATGCAAATTTGAATGATGAAAATTGTTAATTGAAGAAGGTTATTTGAATTTGAAAATTTGCACAATTTATAACGTCACAAATACCTCTTCATTCATGCCATTTGATATGAAAAGATGCAATGCAATCATGAAAGAATACCATTTGAATTATGTTCAAAAAACAAAAGAAAATTTGTACTGGTTCGCTGGGAACCGGTTCCGACCCAGGCTGAACCCGATTCCTAGTGAACGTTATAACCCAGAATTCAAAAATAACACGCAGGAACCGGTTCCCCTATAGGTACAACCCGGTTCCTGGTACAAATTCCAGGGAAGTGATTTTTGAACAAGTTTGGAACTCGGTTCCCTGTTAGGTAGGAACCGGTTCCTGAAAGTTTATTTTCAAAAAATCCTTTTGAAAAAGATCTCAAACATAGTTTTTCTTATTGTTAAAAATGTGGGATATGTATATGATTATGAATGCATATTTGTGAACATCTATATTCAAGTTTAAGAATTATTTATACCTTTTGACATTTGTTGTTTCTTTAATAATTCTTCTTCTAATCTTCAAGACTTGTAACAAGGTTTTATATGATATTGATAAACTTTTTGCACATCCTTTGAATGTTGATATCCATGTTGTCTTCATCAAAACCAATGCTTTAAACATGACTTGAGAAGCTTGCAATTACACATCAAGTCTCAAGAATCTCAACAGTGCTCCTGATTTTTCATCAACTGAACAGTATGAAGAGCCGATTAGAACACTACTCACTATGGTTGACAACCTTGAAGTTCTCTGTGAATTGATCGTTGATTTTGAAAGCTTACAAGAAAATGGGTTTAATTTGTATGAAGATGTAACTGCACAGGGATGGAACAGATACTTTGATCGTCTGTTGGGTCCAACTTTTCCCATTCTTGTTAAAGATTTTTGGATTCATGCTACCTCATCCAACCACCAGGTCACATCATATGTTATGGTGAAGAAGATAGTGATTACAGAAGATTTGATTGGGAAACTCATTGGATACAATGGCGATGGAGTCAGATGCATTGATATGGCTCATAAGTGCACTAACCTAAAATCTATTGCTAGGGAAATCTTCACTTCTGGACAGCCATCTAGCAAGATCATACACTTAAAGGACCATTACAGAATATGGGCTAGAATAATTCTGGGATGTATCAATCACAGGAAGCCTACAAGCTCCCCTGATTATATCAATATTGATCAGTAGTTTCTGATTTACTTCATTGCAAAGAAGACCAAGATAAACCTTCCACATTTGCTCTTCAACCATCTCAGAACAAGTGTGAAAGAGACGAGAGAAGAATAAATAACTAAGAGGGATTGGATTCCTCTAGGAAGATTGATTTCAGATATTCTAACTGAAAACAGGCTGATAGAACATCTGACAGAGGCTCAAGAAATCGGTATTCTGGAAGAAACTTCTGGGAAACCTTTAAATGCAAAGAATCTGAAGAAAATGAAGATTATTGAGAACATTAAGAAGGAACCAACAATTGCTTCTCATGAGGTCATCACTTCTAGGAGAATCCCTCTGAAGGATTTTCCACTATTTTCTGAGATAGATGCCTCTCCAGAGATTATACTCAGATACCTTGAAGCTTGCAAGGCTGATGGGACTATTCCAGAATTCAACATCCAAGATCTGCACAAGCCAGCTCCAGAGGTTGTGCTAAAGAAATCCAGAAAGAGGAAGGCAGGAGAAGGATCCTCTCATATGACACCCAAATCTGCGAAAAAGAAAGGTAACCCTTCCTTTGTTTCTGTTATAGAATCAATAGCTATTCCAACATCTGAAACTATTCCCCCTCAACAAACAGAAAATCCTTCACCCCAAACATTTGATGATTTTGACATAGAGTTTGACCCATCTGTAACTCTTGGAATTTCTTGAATGAACATCCTTCCCTCAATCCAAATCCAAATCCAGAACAACATCAACCAGAACTTGCTAGAGTTCTATCTGATATTGAACTGTTTGATCAAGACTTTTTCTCACCACTCCCAGAAAATCCAAACACTCAACCTCAACAACCCGAAAATCCAAAACCACACTCTCCTCAACTAGAAAATCCACAACCACACTCTCCTCAACCAAAAAATCCACAACCATACTCTCCTCAACCAGAACATCAAAACCTCAACTCACCCCAACCAGAAAATGAAAATACTCTCACTCCTCAATCTGAAAACCCATCTTCTGAAATACCTGAACTAGAAATTCAACACGCTACCACAAACCAATCAGAAGACTCCCTTTCAGACTCTGATACCACTACCTCAATTCCTGGAATAACAGAACCTCTTTCAGTTTGTTTACCTCTCTCCATTCATGATATTCCAGAAATACCTTCACCATATGAATCCACTTCACCAAACACCCCTCACTCACCAATCCTAATTTCTGACTCTTCCACTCCCTCACCTATCAACCGTCCAGCTGACAACCTCAGACTTGTCATTGTTCTACAAGTGATGGACCAACTAGCTTCCACCTCAAACAAAATTGCCACCCCCAAACCTAAACCAACCTCAACCAAATCAGATGTTGGTAAGAATTTGTTGATTTTTGAAACAGAAATACATGAATGGATTAATTCTTTGAAGCAAGCAAGTCAAGAGATTTCTAATCCTGCTGCTTCTGATTCTCTGTGGGAAAGATTCAGAAAATGGCTCAACTCTGAAACCCAGAAGCTGAAAGAATTGAGCTATGAAAGGGCTTAGCAGAACTTCAGTGATCAGCTGAGAGACTTCAAAGATCAAGTTCTGAGCCAATGGGACAAGAAAGAAATTCTTCTGCTAGATAATGCTCCCTAGAAAGAGCACCAACCTTCAGAATCCACTGAACTAGATTTTGATAGTCACCCTTTGACTACTGCTCCAGAAAAGGTGATTGCAACAGAAGAAGTTGTTCAATCAGAAGAGGCTGCAAAGTGTTCTGAATGACATGCAACCCCTGAAGATACACCAGCTTCGTCTCTAATTATGCAAACTCTGGAAGAGTTGAAGAAGGATAATGCCTTAATCCATGCCAGACTGGATAATCAAGAGGACACAAACAAAGAGATCAGGAATATATTGGATAAACAAGAAGATACAACAAAAGAAATCAAAGACATTTTGGGAAAGCAGGAAGAATCAACCACTCATATTAAGAGCTTATTGGAAGCGTTGTTCACACGTCTTCCCCCTCCTTCTTAGATTTTCTTTAAATGTTTTTCTGTATTTTTATTTTTTATTTTTCATCTTATCCTCCTTGTTTCTGAAAATTGTCATTGCATTTTGTTTTCAATATAAATCATCTTTTTGACTATGATTATATTGATTTTTGATACCTGGCAAAAAGGGGGAGAAAGTAAGATATTTTCAATAACAGTTTATCAGGACAAAGTCTCAAACATTCTGAATATCTTAACCACTATGTTTTTCTGAAAAGCTTGAACATGAACATATTTTGATAAGGACAAAAGGAGATGTGTTGTACCCCAAAATTTTCCCTCGCATTTTTCCTCAAGAAATCACAGCTTCAGGCGTTTCCTGATTTTTCAGATTGGCTCAAGAATCGGTCAAACAGACTTTTCTCGTCAGTCAAACGCAATTTTGGTTTTACTGATTTTCAGGGCTCTAGAATGTTTCAAACAGTTGGTTTAGGGTTTTGATTGGTTTTGGCTCAACTTTGATCAAGCGAACGTTCTTTGGCATTTAATCAGGAATTAGGGTTTTCGTGTGCGGTTCCTCAGAAAGATTTAATTCTACGATGCTTTGCAAGTTATTCCGAGATTTGGTTTGAATTCGCATTGTTTGACTTAATCAGTAAAAGAATGCATTTGGATTGAATTCACGTTTGTTTGATTGAACCAGTAAAAGGATACATTCAGTTTGAATTTGCAGTGTTTGGTAAAAAATCAGTAAAAAGGGGAATGCGTCTGATCAGTTGTTGTGTTTGACTGTGCTTTGCTTTGGATGTTGGAAGCGCCAAGTTTATTATTTGATCAACGCTGAATCAATGTTTAGTTAATTATTTATTATTCTAAAGATTAAATAGCTGGAATTTAATTTTCAGTTATTTTAATTCAAAGAACTATAAATAATAAATAAATAATTGAAAAGGGATAAAAAGAATTAACTGGATTAAAAGAATTTTTTTATTTCATCTTTAAATATTTGTTACAATTATTATTTAGATACAAGTATTCATTTACGAGGTATTTATAATAATAATAGTTACAATGATTAAATTGAAAATAAAACTATCCTATTTTTTCTAAGTATTCCTAAGTCTCCAATTCTTCAATTCTTCATCTGCTATCCCTTGCTCCAGTGCTCCATTTTAATTATTCATCTGCAAAGAAAAGGAGAAAAGTCAATGACAGATAAATAAATAAAAGAGACAGATAAAATTACAGTTCATCATTAAGGGCAACTGATTGGGATCAGTTAACCCTCTCTGCAAATCACGCGATTTCTCCCGGTTCACAAAGAGGGACGAATATTTATTTGCTAAACTTTGAAAGAATGCACAAGTCAAATTGTCAAACTGCATAGCTCAAATCTCAAACAGCATGATGCAAAGTCCAAACCAAACTAAAAGTCCAAATTCAAACTTTCTGTCAAACTGTACAAGGCTACCAAAGCTGTCAAAAAGAAGATTTGGAAAGATATCAAAAGATACAAAAGTACAAGAAGCTGTCAAAAGAAGAGATAAAAAATGCAGAGAAAGCATGTTATGCAAGCAAACTATTTCATTTGCATCATTTCCCAATGCTGCCCTTTCAGAACAAAGTACACACATAAAACATATTTTAAGTATTTTGAAGTGTACTGGAGAGAGAAAGAAGAGAGCAAAGAAAGCAGGTTTACAAGGCTTTAGGCATGGAGAGAAATATAAAAGAAAACAAACTGAACACAGTACGGTAAGAAGGAGGCAGCCAAACAACAAAAACAAAAGAAAGCCTCCAGCTCCAAAGCAAAAAAACCTGCATTAACTGAAACCAAAAGGCCAAGCCTGCTGAACCTGTCAAACAATATAGAACAAACATCCAAAGCCTCACAACCTGTAAAAACACAAACCTCTACAAGACCTGCATAAGCCTAACCATTCAAACCTGGAACAACCTGTCAAAGGCCATAAAACTCAAACTGCAACATAGAAACCAAAAACCAGTAGAAGCCTGCATAAAACCTACTGAAGCATAAACTCACTCAAGGCCACAACCTGTAAACCTTGCAAGTCTCAAGGCCAAAACCAATGTTTCAAAGGCCACAACCATCAAAACCCTGTCCAGCCTAAACCACTGAAAACTCCAAGCAAAAACAGTATCAAAAGCCAAAACCTGAACTGTCCAGCCTTATCAGTTGCAAAAGCCAACAGCTAAAACCAGTAAAAGCCTAATCTGCATAAGCCTTTCAAGTCTCAGGCAACAAGCCTGCTAGGCTTCACCATTCCAAAAGCAAATCCTGTCAAGACTCAAACCTGCCTGAAGCCTTAACCAACTTCAGAAAAAAAGCCAATAACTCAAAACTACTCAAAACGCATACTCAGGCAACCAAACCCTCAAGGCCCTCAGAATACTCATCATAGGGCATTTCAACAACCAAACACAAGGCATCAATCTCAGCATACAACAAGTATTCCGAAAGGCAACTCAGAGACGAAGAAGAGAAACAACACAAGCGTACAGAAGCATGTAAACAGGGCGACAAGAAGAAGAAGAAGAAAGGCTTTCAGATATATTGTCATCATCACCAAACAAAAGAAGAAAGATACAAATACAGAGTACCAGATATCCTTGCAAAGCTAGCTTCATCGCGCATACCCCTTCACCGTCGAGCCTCCTAAGCACCTCCACAATTCCTTCCCCTCTTCAGTCAAGGTAGTACAATCTCCTCTCATCCCTTTTCATGACCTCATTAATGAACAATAATGAACACAACATAAGAAATCAAAATCAAAATACTTAATCAAAAACAGTAAGTCATAACATGCAAAGGAGAAATCGTTACCCATTCCACGGTTTAGCTTGATCCAACCACGGGGAGGGAAAGAATCGAAAGAGGCAACTGATGGTCAGGCAAAGGGGAGAGTCAGATCCATGGCAAAGAAAGGACGAAAGCAAACGGAGAAGACGAAGCAAGGGCGCCGTTTCTGTAACCCTAAAGTCTCCAAGTGAAACAACATTCAAAGAACCCTAAAGAAACTTTGTTAAAATGCTAATGGGCCTTGCCCTCTCAAACGTCTAAGCCCATTTGCCAAAATTAACGAATGCACCCCCCTCATTCATTCTTCTGTTTGGGCCAGCATAACCTCCCAAAGGCCCATTCAACTTAACTTTTTTTCTTTTCTCTTTTTCTAATATAAAACAAATTTTATAAATTAACATAACTTCTTTTTACAATCAATTTTTTTCCTTTTTTATATAACATATTTATAGTTTTGAACACAATATTTATTTTCTCAATTTTTTTTGTATAATATATGTATTAATATTAATTATTAATATATAAGAAATAATACTTTATATTAATACCATAAATACATAGTCACATAATTTTTCTTTTAAAGATAAATACTTTCTTTTTTTTAAGATATCATTTTTGTATATAATCAAGACAAAATACTTCTTTTTTAATACACATAATTTAATTAAAATTTAAAACATTTAATTAAAACATTCTTTTTGTACATAATCAAGACAAAATACATTTTTTTTAATATACATAATTTAATTAAGAAACATTTAATTAAAATATTCTTTTGTACATATTAAAGAAATATACAAGATTACAAAGACTAATTAAATAAACATTTAATTCTTTTCATTTAAGTTAAAACAATACCTTAATGATACATTAAATTCACATTCCCACACCTGTAAATAAATTACATACATGAACATATACACTTATACAATATACGATACATTTCACATTATACGCTTGATACAAATACATTTACATTGCTCCTATACACATTTGCTTATCTTATACATTGCTATACGTTACATTTACATTTGATCGATTCGATTTGGTTGTAATCTATTGGACACTACATTCCTAAAGTCTCATCCCCATTTGTAAATTTCTACCCCTACTCCCGGATACTATTTGTAATAGCGTAGACTTTAAATTCTTGCAATTTACCGCTTTCAATTATACCATGGTTAGACCTAGGGTTTGCATGTACATAAAATCAAACGCTAGATAACCTAATACAAGACAAATACATGAAATCAATACACAATTACACTTGCACCCCTAGGGTAATCCCACATGTTGCCTTCCAAAATGGGCCATGCTTACACGTCGAATTTCTTTGACAAAACAAATTCAAATGATCATAAGTCCCTCGATGACGCTTTCGAAAGTTGCCTAAATGGAATGATCATAGTCCCTTCAAAGCAAATTGCCAAAGACACTCAGCACCATTGCAATTATGGTCTAAACGATGACCCGCGCCCGTCCCTTTCACATCCTAACACAAGATTGTCCACCAAATGCAATGGTGGAACAAAATTGTTAAAAGGGTTAAAACATAGCAAAAATCTTTGAGAACTTTAGGGTAGATAGGTCTTAAGTACTTGTCAACTTGCAAAACAAAAACACTTGCCTATTTTTCAAACCACACTTCACAAACACTTTCAAAACAAACTTTCAAAAAAAAACCTTGAAACATCTTTTCAAAAAGACAAACACCTTTTGTAAAACATTCGAGTAAAGAATTGTTACAAGGGTAGCCTAGACAAGGCATCTTTTTCAAAACATTTTCAAAACCACGCACAAAGCACCATTTCAAACAATTGAAAACCAAGGCAAGTTGATCTAAGCAAGTACCTAAGAGCCCATGGATAACCGTGGATAGAAAGGGTGCTAATACCTTCCCTTTCTATAATCTACTCCCCGAACCCAAGAAAATAATCTCAACGGTTTTTGCTGTGCTTTTTAAACCTTTCCTTAGGATAAAATAAAAAGTCGGTGGCGACTCTTGCTCAACCGAAACATTTGCGAAAACAAACGCAAAACCATAGTCAGTTTTCCCACCGTATCACAGAACTGGCGACTCTGCTGGGGACAATTTAAAAGTGGAGTAACCTTAGGGCTTAGATCACCTTTGTTTTTAATTGCTTGCTTTGTTTGCTTTTATATTTGTGGGCTTTGCATCGGAGTTTCATAGATCCTAACCTGGATCTGGGGAATACCCTTTTTAGGTAGCATAATCTGTGAGGGACCTGTCCGGCGTAGATCGACATGGGTGAAGCAGTGGCTACGTTGGTGTGGCACCTTGGTCTGTACCGATATCCCTTGTGTTGCAATGAGGGGAATATGGGTCTTCTAAGGAGTCATTAAACACCAACCGACCTTAGAACCCTAAATTGACCAAACTTGGCCATTAGAACAGTAGCAGTATGCTACACTCATTGAGGCTAAACTCTCGCGATGGTTCCGGCCGCAAGAAAAGATAGCGATGCTGGAGTTATGACCGATCGAGGGTAGCCAATGATTTGAGATCCTCTAGAACCCGATTACTTTTGATAGGACAGGTTTTAACCAACGAAACTGAAAGAGGGTAGTACCTAAACCCCATGTAAGCCTAAACCTAAGGACTTGTTTGCTTTGTGTGAATATGTTTGTCTGTATATACACTTACTTGCTTGTGCATACATGTACATAACATCATAACATCATACCATAGCATTTTCAATAACCATTTCAAGGATCTCGAAGGTTCTTTTGATGCAGGGTTACGTTAAACCAGACGTCTACCAAGGGGAAAGAGGTTTCTCCTCTAAACAAATGCCATCAAAGTTCAAGTACAACAACTTGAATCAGTGGCTATGACCCACTCGACATGGTGAGCTTGATTCTAGTGGAAAGACATCCACCAGTGCACAGTTCTCCAATAAGTTCAAGGGAAACAACTTGAATCAGTGGCTATGACCCACTTGACATGGTGAGCTTGATTCTCGTGGAAAGACATCCACCGATACAAAGTTCTCCAAACAAAGATCAAGTGCAACAACTTGAATCAGTGGCTATGACCCACTTGACATGGTGAGCTTGATTCTCGTGGAAAGACGTCCACCGATACAAAGTTTTCCAAACAAAGATCAAGTGCAACAACTTGAATCAGTGGCTATGACCCACTCGACATGGTGATCTTGATTCTCGTGGAAAGACATCCACCGGTGCAAAGTTCTCCAATTCAAGAGCAAAGTTCAACCTCTAACATTTTCTTGTGTTTACCCCAAGAGATCCTTGAAAGCATGCATCCACATATCATGCATTGCATTTTGACAGTCTTTCTTTTTTCAGGTTTCCTTACTCTCCTGCTGTTTATTTCAGTAAGAGATGGCTCTAGAAAGGTCTGTCAAAGACATCCAAGACCAGACTGCTCAGCTGCAGGAGATGTTCCTGAATTTGTCTCTGGGGCAAGAAGAGATGAAAGCTCTCCTCACAAAGGGCTTGGAGAATTCCAACAATACCAGGAGTGACCAGCTTGCGGAGTTGCAGTTTGATCTGACAACATTGAGGACCCAAGTGATGGGACAGTTGGTGGGCCAGATGGCTCTCATCCAAGACCTATCTCAAAGACAAGAGGAACTCAGAGTTCTGGTCCGCCAACTGCTTCCAAACAACCAACTGGGGCAAACATCTGAGGTCGAAGAGCAAGTCACCACTCAGCCTCCATCCACTCAAGAAGACAAGGGGAAGACTCCTACGCTTGCTTCAGGGTCACAAGCCCATCAACAACCTCGCCAGCGTCAAAGGGATAATCAGCGTAAGCAAGAAACATCGGGAAGACATTTCACAGAGACTGAAATACCATCATTCTTCATACTGAAGCGCCTGTTGGAGGTCAACCTGCTTACTTTAAAGGATCCTCCTCAGAAGCTCAATACCTCCTCTCCTAACTATCGTCCCGACGCATTCTGTGTTTACCACTCCTACAACCCGGGACACGACACCAACGACTGTTGGGCCTTGAAGAACAAGATTCAAGATCTGATCGACATTGGAGTGCTGGAATTCATGCCAGACGGCGAGATGAAAATCTTCCGCTAAGAGGTTCTCCACCTGAAGTGACAAAGCTCAAGCTGAAAGACTTTGGTTTCATTTTGAATTTTCAAAGTTGTAATTTCTTTTGCTGTCAAACAATTATTTGTTGATATTAAACTCTGTTTTCATTAATGCATTGCATATGTTTGTCTTAAATTCATCCATTCGTTTCACTACTCTTATGCTTTTCTTTATGATATTTGACTCTTGATAAAAAGCTGCAAGCCTTTAGAGGGAGGATGACGAAACAATACCATGATCTTATACAGGAAGCTTTTGAACAGACCTTGCTGATGATGTACAGGCATTTCTTTCAATTCCCAAACACTGGAGTTATAAGGAAGTTAATCCCTAGTCAACCCCTTCGAGCCAAAGAAGTAGGAGTTTTCTGTTTCTAAACAATCAAAACCTTTGATATAAACCTGGGGCAGGGTAGTATCTCAGTTAATTCAAGAGGAAACACGCATTGAAGTCGCAAATTCTCAGTTTGTAACACAACGACGTCAAAGAAAAAGAAAAGCATTCCTTTGGAATCAAAAGACAAGGGTGGTTCCCTATCGCATAGACAGTCAATCTCTCAAAAGAGAAAAGCCCACTGAGCCAAAACCTGTAAAGGAAGCTCAAGAAAGCTGGGGCATCCCGCTGACTGTAATCTCGAAAAATGGGAACAGTCAGGCAAAAGTTAGGGATAACAAATCAAAATCAAAATAGTGAGGTTATTACAAAATCCTCAACAACATGAAAAATGTTGAAAAAGAAAAAGGAGATGATGACTGTCTCCCCAAATTCAACTGGTGAACCATCGCCCAAAAGTCGTTCCAAACTCAAAACAGAGTGCGACGCACAATTAACTGAGCTTAGGTTGGAGAACATCACGAAGAGCGGGTGGGTACAAATACACTTTGAGCCTTTATCCTTTGTTTCTTAAACCGTGAACCAAGCCACGTTACAACCCTTCAAAAGTCCTAATTGAAGCATGGGTTAGTTCGAAAGCATGCTGTTACAAAAAGGTATCCTGACTCATGTAAGGCTTTGCTCTAAATCTTGTGTTGACTTGTCTTATGAAAAACTTTCTGCTAAAAAACGCATTTTTCAAAACTTCAAAGACAAACGTAAACTTTGCATTGCTTGAATATCATTGTCTGCATTTGGCTTTTTGTTTGACAGCGAAGAAATTCATACAGCGAATGTTCGGAGGAACGAAAACTCTCTCAGTGAGCAAAATCACTTCAAAAGGACGACACTTCCATTACAAATCTCCTATCAACAAGGGGCATGACATGTCACCATCCAATTAACCCGGGGAAGTCCAGTCAAGGTCCAACAGATCTTTCAAAATCCAGTTAATCTGGGGCAGTCCAGTCAAGATTTCAAGAAATCTCTCAATATGCAGAGTAATCTGATTCAAGACTCCTTCATCACCACTTGGGGCATTCGAATGTCAAAAATGTTCAACAAATCAACTATCACATTTCCAGACTCGATTCCTGTATCTAGCCATGGCACGTCTGAAGAGTTTAAGGATTCGATTCCTGTATCCAGCCAGGGCATATCTGTTGACAACTATTTCCAGATTCGATTCCTGTATCCAGCCAGGGCATATCTGTTGACAACTATTTCCAGACTCGATTCCTGTATCTAGCCAGGGCACGTCTGAAGAGTTTGAGGATTCGATTCCTGTATCCAGCCAGGACATATCTGTTGACAACTATTTCCAGACTAGATTCCTGTATCTAGCTAGGGCACGTCTGAAGAGTTTGAGGATTCGATTCCTGTATCCAGCCAGGGCATATCTGTTGACGACTATTTCCAGATTCGATTCCTGTATCCAGCCAGGGCATATCTGATGACGACTATTTCCAGACTCGATTCCTGTATCTAGCCAGGGCACGTCTGAAGAGTTTGAGGATTTGATTCCTGTATCCAGCCAGGGCATATCTATTGACGACTAGTTCCAGATCAACACCTGTAACAAGCCAGGAAAATATCTGTGGACGACTGATTGTGGATCAACACCTGTAACTAGCCAGGAAATTATCTACATCACCACTTGGGGCATTCGAATGGCAAAAGTGTTCAAAAACCCGATGCAGTTTTACACGGACGCATCATCAGGAAACCCTACACAGATCTCCTCAAAACAGGAAGACCCCAGTAGTTTGGCATACAACCCAAGCACCTACTTCCCCAGCAACAACCAAGGAATTTTTCTTCCCGGCAGCAGTCAAGATACTTTTATCTTCAGCCATCTCGGATTCATCTATCCTCCGCAAGACAGCTCTCCAGCTTACATGCGCATTCATTTACGTTCATATCATATAACATATGTTGCATCATGCATCATGACATTGCATACAACTAACTCTTTACCTTTTCAGGTAAGACCAGTCGACAGACAAAAATCATTATCTTCCGAGTTTCATCCAGAAATAGTTCAGATATGACCCGGACACGGCGACTTTCTGATACTTATTCCAGATTCACTCAGATGCAGTTTTACACGGACTCATCATCAGGAAACCCTACACCGGTTCTTCCTCCACCTTCGAGATTTCTGAAAACAGTTCACGGGTTCTCCAAGTAACGGATGCTGCTCTATTGCTTATTCAACTTCAAGATTTCTGAAAACAGTTCACGGGTTCTCCAAGTAACGGATGTTAACCTATCACTTGTTCAGACTCTTCTCAAGACTTCTGAAAACAGTTTATGGATTCTTCCCAACAACGGATGTTAATCTATCGCTTGTTCAGATGCAACTTTTGAAAACAGTTTACGGACGCTTCCCAACAACGGATGCTGCTCTATTGCTTATTCAACTTCAAGACTTCTGAAAATAGTTCACGGGTTCTCCAACAACGGATGTTAACCTATCACTTGTTCAGACTCTTCTCAACTTTTGAAAACAGTTTACGGATGCTTCCCAACAACGGATGTTGCTCTATTGCTTATTCAACTTCAAGACTTCTGAAAATAGTTCACAGGTTCTCCAGCAACGGATGTTAATCTATCGCTTATTCAGATTCTTCTCAACTTTTGAAAACAGTTTACGGACGCTTCCCAACAACGGATGTGGCTCTATTGCTTATTCAATCTCAACTTCAAAAATACTTTACAGATTCTCCAAACATGGATGTCAATCTATTGCTTGCTCGGACCCCCAATTCAGAGATGTTCCAAAACATGGGTGCCTTTCTGATACTCGTCCACTCACCATTGACATACAGTTCAACATCACCAAATGGCATCTTTAAGCCCATTTCCAGATGGCATCTATAAGCCCATCCTCCTACCAGTAGTCACCAAATGGCATCTTTAAGCCCATTTCCAGATGGCATCTCTAAGCCCATCCCCCGACAAGATTCTATCGCATCAGATGGCATCTTTAAGCCCATCACCAAATGGCATCTTTAAGCCCATTCACCTCTACCACCACATCGCCGAGTGCAAATTTTCTGGGCACTTTAGTGTCCAATCTTCTTTTACCTTCAAGTCGCGAAAGGCAAACTTGCCAATCTAACTCTTCAGGTTCAATAAGATTGAACAGGGGCAACTGTTGTACCCCAAAATTTGCCCTCGCATTTTTCCTCAAGAAATCACAGCTTCAGGCGTTTCCTGATTTTTCAGATTGGCTCAAGAATCGGTCAAACAGACTTTTCTCGTCAGTCAGACGCAATTTGGGTTTTACTGATTTTCAGGGCTCTAGAATGTTTCAAACAGTTGGTTTAGGGTTTTGATTGGTTTTGGCTCAACTTTGATCAGGCGAACGTTCTTTGGCATTTAATCAGGAATTAGGGTTTTCGTGCGCGGTTCCTCAGAAAGATTTAATTCTACGATGCTTTGCAAGTTATTCCGAGATTTGGTTTGAATCCGCATTGTTTGACTTAATCAGTAAAAGAATGCATTTGGATTGAATTCACGTTTGTTTGATTGAACCAGTAAAAGGATACATTCAGTTTGAATTTGCAGTGTTTGGTAAAAAATCAGTAAAAAGGGGAATGCGTCTGATCAGTTGTTGTGTTTGACTGTGCTTTGCTTTGGATGTTGGAAGCGCCAAGTTTATTATTTGATCAACGCTGAATCAATGTTTAGTTAATTATTTATTATTCTAAAGATTAAATAGCTGGAATTTAATTTTCAGTTATTTTAATTCAAAGAACTATAAATAATAAATAAATAATTGAAAAGGGATAAAAAGAATTAACTGGATTAAAAGAATTTTTTTATTTCATCTTTAAATATTTGTTACAATTATTATTTAGATACAAGTATTCATTTACGAGGTATTTATAATAATAATAGTTACAATGATTAAATTGAAAATAAAACTATCCTATTTTTTCTAAGTATTCCTAAGTCTCCAATTCTTCAATTCTTCATCTGCTATCCCTTGCTCCAGTGCTCCATTTTAATTATTCATCTGCAAAGAAAAGGAGAAAAGTCAATGACAGATAAATAAATAAAAGAGACAGATAAAATTACAGTTCATCATTAAGGGCAACTGATTGGGATCAGTTAACCCTCTCTGCAAATCACGCGATTTCTCCCGGTTCACAAAGAGGGACGAATATTTATTTGCTAAACTTTGAAAGAATGCACAAGTCAAATTGTCAAACTGCATAGCTCAAATCTCAAACAGCATGATGCAAAGTCCAAACCAAACTAAAAGTCCAAATTCAAACTTTCTGTCAAACTGTACAAGGCTACCAAAGCTGTCAAAAAGAAGATTTGGAAAGATATCAAAAGATACAAAAGTACAAGAAGCTGTCAAAAGAAGAGATAAAAAATGCAGAGAAAGCATGTTATGCAAGCAAACTATTTCATTTGCATCATTTCCCAATGCTGCCCTTTCAGAACAAAGTACACACATAAAACATATTTTAAGTATTTTGAAGTGTACTGGAGAGAGAAAGAAGAGAGCAAAGAAAGCAGGTTTACAAGGCTTTAGGCATGGAGAGAAATATAAAAGAAAACAAACTGAACACAGTACGGTAAGAAGGAGGCAGCCAAACAACAAAAACAAAAGAAAGCCTCCAGCTCCAAAGCAAAAAAACCTGCATTAACTGAAACCAAAAGGCCAAGCCTGCTGAACCTGTCAAACAATATAGAACAAACATCCAAAGCCTCACAACCTGTAAAAACACAAACCTCTACAAGACCTGCATAAGCCTAACCATTCAAACCTGGAACAACCTGTCAAAGGCCATAAAACTCAAACTGCAACATAGAAACCAAAAACCAGTAGAAGCCTGCATAAAACCTACTGAAGCATAAACTCACTCAAGGCCACAACCTGTAAACCTTGCAAGTCTCAAGGCCAAAACCAACGTTTCAAAGGCCACAACCATCAAAACCCTGTCCAGCCTAAACCACTGAAAACTCCAAGCAAAAACAGTATCAAAAGCCAAAACCTGAACTGTCCAGCCTTATCAGTTGCAAAAGCCAACAGCTAAAACTAGTAAAAGCCTAATCTGCATAAGCCTTTCAAGTCTCAGGCAACAAGCCTGTAAGGCCTCACCATTCCAAAAGCAAATCCTGTCAAGACTCAAACCTGCCTGAAGCCTTAACC
Source organism: Vicia faba (assembly GCA_948472305.1). Taxonomy (NCBI): domain Eukaryota; kingdom Viridiplantae; phylum Streptophyta; class Magnoliopsida; order Fabales; family Fabaceae; genus Vicia; species Vicia faba. The sequence continues at coordinate 1,471,338,870 of OX451741.1, forward strand.
AACTCAAGCAAAAAAGCCAACAACTCAAAACTACTCAAAACGCATACTCAGGCAACCAAACCCTCAAGGCCCTCAGAATACTCATCATAGGGCATTTCAACAACCAAACACAAGGCATCAATCTCAGCATACAACAAGTATTACGAAAGGCAACTCAGAGACGAAGAAGAGAAACAACACAAGCGTACAGAAGCATGTAAACAGGGCGACAAGAAGAAGAAGAAAAAAGGCTTTCAGATATATTGTCATCATCACCAAACAAAAGAAGAAAGATACAAATACAGAGTACCAGATATCCTTGCAAAGCTAGCTTCATCGCGCATACCCCTTCACCGTCGAGCCTCCTAAGCGCCTCCACCATTCCTTCCCCTCTTCAGTCAAGGTAGTACAATATCCTCTCATCCCTTTTCATGACCTCATTAATGAACAATAATGAACACAACATAAGAAATCAAAATCAAAATACTTAATCAAAAACAGTAAGTCATAACATGCAAAGGCGAAATCGTTACCCATTCCACGGTTTAGCTTGATCCAACCACGGGGAGGGAAGGAATCGAAGGAGGCAACTGATGGTCGGGCAAAGGGGGGAGTCAGATCCATGGCAAAGAAAGGACGAAGGCAAACGGAGAAGACGAAGCAAGGGCGCCGTTTCTGTAACCCTAAAGTCTCCAAGTGAAACAACATTCAAAGAACCCTAAACAAACTTTGTTAAAATGCTAATGGGCCTTGCCCTCTCAAACGTCTAAGCCCATTTGCCAAAATTAACGAATGCACCCCCCTCATTCATTCTTCTGTTTGGGCCAGCATAACCTCCCAAAGGCCCATTCAACTTAACTTTTTTTATTTTCTCTTTTTCTAATATAAAACAGATTTTATAAATTAACATAACTTCTTTTTACAATCAATTTTTTTCATTTTTTATATAACATATTTATAGTTTTGAACACAATATTTATTTTCTCAATTTTTTTGTATAAATATATGTATTAATATTAATTACTAATATATAAGAAATAATACTTTATATTGATACCATAAATACATAGTCACATAATTTTTCTTTTAAAGATAAATACTTTCTTTTTTTCAAGATATCATTTTTGTATATAATCAAGACAAAATACTTATTTTTTAATACACATAATTTAATTAAAATTTAAAACATTTAATTAAAACATTCTTTTTGTACATAATCAAGACAAAATACATTTTTTTTAATATACATAATTTTATTAAGAAACATTTAATTAAAATATTATTTTGTACATATTAAAGAAATATACAAGATTACAAAGACTAATTAAATAAACATTTAATTCTTTTCATTTAAGTTAAAACAATACCTTAATGATATATTAAATTCACATCCCCACACCTGTAAATAAATTACATACATGAACATATACACTTATACAATATACGATACATTTCACATTATACGCTTGATACAAATACATTTACATTACTCCTATACACATTTGCTTATCTTATACATTGCTATATGTTACATTTACATTTGATCGATTCGATTTGGTTGTAATCTATTGGACACTACATTCCTAAAGTCTCATCCCCATTTGTAAATTTGTACCCCTACTCCCGGATACTATTTGTAATAGCGTAGACTTTAAATTCTTGCAATTTACCGCTTTCAATTATACCATGGTTAGACCTAGGGTTTGCATGTACATAAAATCAAACGCTAGATAACCTAATACAAGATAAATACATGAAATCAATACACAATCACACTTGCACCCCTAGGGTAATCCCACATGTTGCCTTCCCAAATGGGCCATGCTTACACGTCGAATTTCTTTGGCAAAACAAATTCAAATGATCATAAGTCCCTCGATGATGCTTTCGAAAGTTGCCTAAATGGAATGATCATAGTCCCTTCAAAGAAAATTGCCAAAGACACTCGGCACCATTGCAATTATGGTCTAAACGATGACCCGCGCTCGCCCTTTCACATCCTAACACAAGATTGTCCACCAAATGCAATGGTGGAACAAAATTGTTAAAAGGGTTAAAACATAGCAAAAATCTTTGAGAACTTTAGGGTAGATAGCTCTTAAGTACTTGTCAACTTGCAAAACAAAAACACTTGCCTATTTTTCAAACCACACTTCACAAACACTTTCAAAACAAACTTTCAAAAAAAAAACCTTGAAACATATTTTCAAAAAGACAAACACCTTTTGTAAAACATTCGAGTAAAGAATTGTTACAAGGGTAGCCTAGACAAGGCATCTTTTTCAAAACATTTTCAAAACCACGCACAAAGCACCATTTCAAACAATTGAAAACCAAGGCAAGTTGATCTAAGCAAGTACCTAAGAGCCCATGGATAACCATGGATAAAAAGGGTGCTAATACCTTCCCTTTCTATAATCTACTCCCCGAACCCAAGAAAATAATCTCAAAGGTTTTTGCTGTGCTTTTTAAACATTTCCTTAGGATAAAATAAAAAGTCGGTGGCGACTCTTGCTCAACCGAAACATTTGCGAAAACAAACGCAAAACCATAGTCAGTTCTCCCACCGTATCACAAGATGCATCAAAAGCTCTAACGAGAAGGAACTTCAGGGAAGTAACTTATCTCTATCTGAGTAATCAACTCAGGGGGAGACTCTCCTAAAGCTTTTTGTTCTATATTTTTCATTGAAAATCCTAGTTTTTGTCATCATCAAAAAGGGGGAGATTGTTAGAACATAGTTTGATTCTACAACCCTTAATTAGAGTTTTGATGATAACAAACACAAAGAAAAAATATGCACTCTAAATCTCTGTTATTTTGTATGCAGAAGTTCTGACCGAAACAGCATCAGAAATTAAGTTACAAAAGCTTTCAAGCTGAGGTAATCAGAATCTACGATGAAGAATGTTGATCAGAATCTGCGCTGAAGTGAAGAATACTCTAATTCTGAACAGAAGTTTAATATACCATCAGATCCTTACATCTCTGAGTCATCAATGATCTGAAGCAATTTCAACATGCAAGATTCTAAGTTCTGAAGCATTACTTTTCATTTAAGACAGCATCATATGCAACGGCTTCATTCAGACAAGAATCTTCTCAATATGGAAATAGCATTGAACACCCATTATCACGCTTTATGTTGGACAAGATTTCAACATCTATATAAACAAGCTTGGAGGACAAATTGTTTATGATTTTGACACACAACTGCAAATACCTCTCAAACGCTACAATCTTACATATTCATATATACGCTCAAAATTGTGTAAAATATCACAGTAGTGATACATTTTTTGTAAGGAAAAACAACAGTACACAGCTGATTATTTTATCTTGATTAAGCTATTTTTCCTTGAGATAAATCGGGTTGTGGTTGTACTCAAGAAGACTTTGGCAGTTGTCAAAGTTGTGTTGTAATCAATTTTGATTAGTGAATTAAGTCCTCGTTGGAGATAGGCGAAATCACCTTGGCGGGTGGACTGGAGTAGTTTGAGATCAAACGAACCAGGATAAAAATATCGTGTCTACTGTGCTTTTGATTTTAAGTTTCAATTCAACCCCCCCTTCTTGTGTTTTTCACTTCTTCAATTGCTTTTGCTAAGATACCTCACATGCATAACATGGCCATTTTTGTAAGGCAACAGAGTGGAATTACCCTAAGGGTGCAAGTGTGCAAGTGTGTTTGATTTACATGTATTGTTTTGTCTTAAAATATGGTTTGCTACTTGTTGGTTTTAGTCTTTCCATACAAACCCTAATTACTAGCATTTATATAAAACCAATAAATTGCGAAAAGTAAAGATTACTACGCTGTTACATCATTAGGTAATGGGGTATACAAATTTACAAATGGGGATTGCAAGAAAATTAAACCTAATTATCTATTACAACCATATTGAATAATATACAAGAAATGTAAAATGGACTTGTTTTGTTTTTGTTAAGAAAAGAAGTAAGTTTGCTTAAGAATATATTTTTGATCTTTTGGTTTTAAAAGAGATAAAACAAAGTATGTGATTATAAAAATATTTTTGGTAGTTTGACTATTAAAGATAAAATAAAATAATAAGAGGAAAAGGGGTCAAAATCACCGCGTGGCTGAAATGAGAAGGAACAGGAGTTCTGACCCTAATACGCTGCAAGAAAAAAATGCTAGTAGGAAAATAGAAGGTCAGAAGTTCTGGGTCCGGGTACACCAAAGTTCTGAGGTTGCTGGGAATATAAAAGTTCTAATCCTACTGGAAAATCAGAAGTTCTGGTCGTTTGAGAGAGTGACGTGATAATTCTGTTGGGTAAGACTATCTAGAAGTTTTGATCTAGGAACATTGTCTGATAGATAAATGGGTAAAAATGTCAATAAATGAACCTAAAAAAAAGATGCTTCTGAGACTAGAACTCAGGACCCTTAGCACTGATGTCTTATGCGCACGCCTTCTACCACTGGGGTGGCTATACATCCATTATTAGAAACAAAACATAAACATATAAGACAAAGTAAATTCTGATGATAAGCTTCATCTCTTTCTCCATTCTAATCATAACATCTACAACTTAGCCCATTCTCAACAGAATAGAAAACACAAACATAGCAATTATGTCAGGTTTCCATCATGGTTTTAGAGACATAAAAATATCAAGACTGTAAATCAGAAACAAATATGTATCTGCTAATCTTAATTTCCTTAAGAAGTTCTGAACTGATACTCTCCCTACTTAGGCAGAAAATATATGAAACCTCAGAATATGTACATCACCAGAACCAGAATGGCTACATTGTATTTTGGACATACAAAGTTAACAATACCTAAGTGATATGATGAGAGTCAGTAGAAACTTACCTTGCAACTGGGAAATGTCTTGTGAGCTAGAGCTTGATTCTAACTACTGTGTTGTTCTGATCAGCTTCCTCACGCACTCATCTGGTTGGGACAATCTTTAATCTGAGTTATGAATGGCTGGAAAATTCTAGAACAACTAAGAAGCAAAGTTCTGACTTTTTAAGGTGGAGATTGATGTAGAACATGTTACAATCTGCAAACATAAGCTAAGACAACTTTTAAATGTATATTAGGAGTGGTATGGATGATTTGGTCAAGAAACACTTGAGGGAAATTGGAGTTTGAATGCAAGAATCAAAACTACCAGGTTTTGTATTTGTGTTTGCAGTTCTGGATTCTTGGAATTTTGATAAGGTTTCAAGGTTTTTTTACTCTTCAATCTTTCGAACTCCTTATAGTTGTACATGGATTTCAATTTATAGGCAAGGATTTTGTAGCTTGGAGAAATCAAGAGTACAACCATCATGCTAGGGCGTTGACTTGTTCTTGAAGCAAGTTAAACAAGTATGGTGTTTAGCAGCTTTTAGCCGTGCCTAAGTTGGATTTGTAAGCATGTATTAAGGTAAAGTACCCTCAGAGGCAAAATCAAAGCATGGGCCCAACATGCTCTTGTACAAAAGTTTGCTTTTCAAGGACAGCAATGGTACTTCTATGCCACACGTGGGGAAATCCTTTGGATAAAAACTCAAAACTGGTTGTGAGTATTAAATGATGATGATATTTATCAAACCAGAAATCCTTCAATATGAGATTATGCATCATAGCTTAATTATGGGTCAGAAGTTCAACATCAGTGCAATAAATATCCAACTTCTGATCTTTGAATCCCTTTATTCCAGCATGTTCTGAGTGAGTTCTCAGACTTTCCAGAAATCTTATAACACGCTTTGTAAACCCTCTTTGAATTGATCTTGTAAATTTTGACTGGACCTACATGAAAATTGATCCAGAAGTTCTAACCAAATCCGGTTTGGGAAAGATCCAGAATTTACTGAATATTTCAGTTTTAATGACGTGCCTTTTAAGCTGTATAACTTGAAATCCCAACATTTCTAGAAAAAGTTATGTTCGACAATGTTTTAGATCTCATTGAGATCTACAACTCTTGTGTTATAAGTTCTTCCAGAATCAACTTGCATCATGGTGAAGATCTGTCCAAAAGTTCTGAATTTATCATATTTCTTAAACACTTAGAAAAAATTCTAAGTATTTAGAATTTTGACTTTTTTAACATAATCTTGACTTCTGATTTTATTGATGAAACAAGCTTCATACTTTAACATGCCTTCATAAAATATGATTCTTGAAATTTGGTTTTGATCCAAAAGTCACAGTTTGACTTTTCAGTGTGCAATTAACCATTTTGCCCTTGTGAATAACTTTCTTGGAAAATTGTGATCCATGACTTGAAACTTGATAGAAGCAAATCTGAGGATCCAGTATGATTCTTTGAGAAATGAGAGGCCAAACTTTATGGTACAACAGCTGCCCCTGTTCAATCTTCTTAAACCTGAAGTGTTAGATTGGCGGATCCGCCATTCGTGACTTGAAGGTGGAAGATGATTGAACACTAGAGTGCCCAGAAATTTGCACTCGAAGATGTATTGGGAATGGGCTTATAGATGCCATTTGGAGGAATGATGGTAAATACTGGAAGAAGTATCAACATAAATCTTTGGTCAATTTATACTAAAACTCGATGTTTTACCTGTGAAAAAAAAGGGTTAGTAAAATGCAGAAGTATGCATGATGTTCACAAGATGAATGAGATCATGCTAAATGCATTTTGTTTGTATATGCTATGATGAATGAAAGTGGGATGCATATTTGTCCGAGAAAGTAAATCCCTGACTACTGCTAAGGAGTTTTGAATCCAGGATTGTTGTTGGGGATTATCTCTTGAATGTTAGTTGTTATCTGGTCGGATCCATGTTTCATAACAACTTGCTGAGGATGAGGAAGTCAACTACTATCTGGTCGAATCCAGGCTTCACAGTAACTTACTGGGGAAGAAAAAAAATTAACTGTTGTACCCCAAAATCTTCCACCTCCGGATCACGAAAGGCTCGAAAGCCAATCTATATCCTCAGGTTTAAGAAAATTGAACAGGGGAAACTGTTGTACCCCAAAATTTTCCCTCCCATATTCCTCAAGATTTTCCAAAGAATAATCTTCAAGTTGCTCAAGTTGGCTCAAAGGTTGGACAATCAAGTCACCTCCTAAGGCAGTCAATTCAAAATTAGGGTTTTGTGTTGCATCAAGGTCCTCACATCTAAATGGACTCAAGTTTTTCCCAATGTCTTAATATGTTCTCAAGTTCATCCATGTAAAATTTCAAGCCTTGCAGAGAAAGTTTGGTCAGTCAATTGCTCAAGAGGCCCAAAAATTGATTGTGATATGGCAAAAGTCAACTGTGTCACAAATACAGTCAAACCTCAAGATTTTTTATCAACATTCTCATTTTAAAGGATAATTCATCATTTTATCAAGGTTTGATCATGATTCATCAAGGATTGCTCAAGATTCATCAAGATTCAAAAATTGCTAAATTAGGGTTTTGTAGGAAAGGTCAACTCAACTTTGACCAAGCATAACTTTCTCATACTTTATGAGAAATGACCCATCCAAAGCTCATTTTTAAGAGGATGCCATTTCCTACAATCCATATGCACACCCCAAGATCAAGAAATGCGCTCACAAAAAGTTACTAATTGGGACATTATAGGTCATTTTTGAAAGTCAACAAAAACACCTTTTTTTCCAAAGATTATAACTTGAGCATGGAACATCAAAACAAGATGATACCAAAAGAGTTTATTAGAAGACATCTCAAGGTTTCTAAAAAGTCCCAGAACACTTCCAAAAGTTCAAAATTGAAGAAGTTATGCATTGTTGAAGTTGGGCATTTTTCCAAAATTGTTAAAAGTCAACTATCCTCAAAACTCCAATTTTCGACAAAAGGGCCCACTTTTTTCCACTTGATTTGGTCTTGTCATGTCACACACGTGTCCCATCTTTAATTTCATGACCAAACATTTATTTTTCTATTTTATTTCATTTTTATTGATTTAACTCACTATTAATCAATATTAAATCAAATAAAATCTAAAAAATTATGTAAAGGGATTCTTGTGATTTGTACAGCTTGCAAATACCATGTGACACTCAATCAATTCGTATCAAGTCAAAACAAGCACAAAAAATCAGATTTGGCCTATTTTTGGAAAGCTTATCAATGGTGATCAAATCCAATATTCCATCTTCAATGCACATGGATATTGGTCCAAATTTTGACCTAAAATGATTCCATTATATGCATACAAGCCTCACAAACCTAAAGGACGCATAGAGCTCTGCAGAAACGGCCACACAACTTTGAGAAAAAAGCTTGAAAAGTGTGAGATCGAAAACAACCTTGGAGGCCAATTCAGACCAAAAGCTCAACACTACTCTCTTCCTTGACACCCAGTGGAGCTACACCAATCAAAACCAAGCCATAAGACAGCCTGAAACTTGCTGTAAGTCTCCATGAACATTGCTCTGGACATGGAATCGTAACTCAGTTTTCTTACATCCTTTTGCCAAATTTCTTGCATATTCATACTGACCATTAAATTTTTAAGCAAACTGCATTGTTTAATTTTATTTTCAGACCCTGTATTGCAATACCCGAGTCTAGGGTTTTCTTGTTTTGTTTTTAGGCCTTTTGTATACAGGAAAAATCAAGGTGAATAATGGTTACAGGGATGACCAGGAAGAAGAGACGAGTACATTGGTACTCTTGCATTTCATTTATATGGCCTAAGGAGAGTTTTTGAGATGACCTACGAAACTTCCTGGGATAAAAATCTGCAGGTAAATAACCAGGGTTGCGTTGAAGAAGAAGATAACGTGTCCTGGTGCCATTGGTCCATTCGAATCAGTGGCGTGTTTTTTTTATTTTTCAGGCTTAGTGCGTTGTTTCATATATTATATTTACTTCTTATTCTATTAACAATAATGTAGTGTAGTTGGATTGGTGAGCGTGCTTTACAAAACCCTTTGGAACCTGGGTTCGAATCCCAAGTCCCCCAAACATTTATTTGATTTTGTTCCTCAGGTGCTCATGTGCAATGCTCCTAGCGTGGTTCACCAAATGCCTCTAGATATCAATTGCCAAGTGGCCCACCAGACAGATCCAATGATCAAGATTGAAGGAGCACCATGGACTAAAGTCAACCAACACATATTGGAATGGGAAAGTCAAACATGCTGATTGAATATGGGCTAGAAATTGCAATTCATACTCCCTTTTCAAGCCCAGCACCCCCCCTGAGTTTGTTCTTTACATTTTATTTCTTTTTCTTTATTTTTCTATTTTTATTTTATTATTATTATTATCCTAATTAATTAATTAACTAATTAACTTTTCCAAAAAAAATAATCAGAAAACAAAATAATATTTTTAATTCCATTAATTTTATTATTTATTTTTGTAAATAACAATTAATTAATTTTATTTAGTTTAAATAGGTTTAACATTAATATCTTTTTGCAATAAATTAAAACTAATTTAGAATTAGGTTTTTAATACTTTTGACCATTCTTATTTTATTTCCTTAATTAAAATAAAAAACCAAAAATATTTTCTTTTTAATTAATTAATTAAATTATTAATTTAGACTAATTTTTAATTCAAAAATAACAAAAATATGCTTTATTTAATAAAAAGGGTCAAAACCCTAAAAAGCACTCCGATTTAATTTTCTCACGCACATATAATTTTTTATCCATATTTCAATATTGTAACTGCTTCGGGAATGTAATAGTTTTAATTAGGATTTTATTTATCGCTTTTAATTACTTTCCGCAATTTAATTTTTAAGGGTTTGTCTTTGGCGATGTAAATACCTGACGCCTTGTAATAGCTTAGATTTATTTTCCGCAATTTAATTTCCGCAACCATTAACTATTAGATGTTTGAATAATAGGCAATGCATGACAAGATAAATCTTTAACTTAAAATCAACAAGTAGCTCACCATTGACATGTTCAAAGATAATATAACTAAAAAACGATACACTCGCACATGCCACTCTTAGGGTACACCTCACTTGGTTGCCTCGAACATGGTCATTGAGTATAGGAAGTTTTAGAGGTCGCCCTCTTGTCCAAAGATCATAAGTTGCCTCGAAACGGTTGCCTTGGAAAAAATGATCTAAGACATTAGGGTTACCGCTAATGCGTCCTAACGTTGCTTTAGTGACCACACGTCCCTTAATCGAATTGACCCGAAAACTCCGACGATGATGCTACCTACTCCTCAATAGTTGGATAGCGTTGTCTAAAGGACATTTGCACAGTCTAATTCCTTTTTGAGTAGGTAGATGCTCTTAAGTACTTGCTCCTTTTAAAAACAAAACAAAAACTTTTCGCACTCACACCTTTCAAACAAAAACTCTTTTCAAACCCGCAAACACAAAGAAAAGCAAAAAAATTTGAAAACATAATGAGCAAGTACCTAAGAGCCCGTGGATAACCATGGATAGAAAGGGTGCTAACACCTTCCCTTTCTATAATCTACCTCCCGAACCCGAGAAATATCTCGAAAAAGGAATTTTTCTGTGCTTTTGTCCTTTCCTTGTTGGATAAAATAAAATACGGTGGCGACTCTTGCTTACCGCGACATTTTGCAAAAACAAACGCAAACGCGAACCAGCATTCCAAAAACAGTCAGTTCTCATTCCCACCGATCACAGAACTGGCGACTCTGCTGGGGAATATTAAGTGAGGTGTACCTTAGGATTAGATCACTATGTTTTCAATTGTATGCTTTGTGTGCTTTAATTTTGTGGGCTTGTATCGGAGTTCTATAGATCCTAACCCAGATCTGGGGATACCCTTTAGGTAAGTAGCAATAAACTGTGAGGGATCTGTCCAGCGTAGACCGACACGGATGAAGCAGTAGCTACATTGGTGTGGCACCTTGGTCTGTACCGATATCCCTTGTGTTGGAACGAGGAGAATATGGGTCTTCTAAAGAGTCATTAAGCACCAACTGACCTTAGAACCTTAAATTGACCAACTTGGCCATAGAACAGTAGCAGTATGCTACACTCATTGAGACTAAACTCTCGCGATGATTCCGGCTGCAAGAAAAGGTTGCCAAACTGGAATTATGACCGATTGTGGATAGTCAGTGATATTGAGATCCTCTAGAACCCGGTTACTATTTTTTAGGAAAGGTCTTAACCTACTGAACTGAAAGAGGGTAGTACCAAAGCTCCATGCCAGCCTGAAATCTAAGGGCTCTTTTGTGTGACTTGTGTGCCTTTACCATGTTTGCCTTTTGTGGATACTTGTGGTGTGCCTTTATCATGACATCATGACATCATAACATTGCATACATCTTGCATAAGGACTAACCTATTTCAAGGACAAGAGGGTTTCATCTTTGCTCTGTTTTGTAGGTCATTATGATGCCCATGCGTAGGACTACTATCTGGATCAACTTTGTCCAAGTACTTACCCTGCTTAAAGATTTGGTTGTCAGGATTCTAGACATTACTTCCTTCATCAGAAGGCATGGTTCTCTTCTCAGTTTGGTCACTTCAAAATTGGACGAGCAAATGATGAGTGTTCTGGTCCAGTTTTATGATCCTCTATACCATTGCTTCACCTTTCAAGACTTCCAGCTGGTTCCTACCCTAGAAGAGTTCTCTGAGCTACTTGGTATCTCTGTTTTGGAGCAGACTCCGTTTACTGGTTGGGAAAAGACTCTTAAGCCCGAAGAAATTGCTGCAGCCCTTCACTTGACCAAAGAGGAGGTAATGGCTAACTGGGAGACTAGAAGTGGAGCTAAGGGTTTTTTGGCTAAGTTTTTGGTTGACAAAGCTAATTACTTCTGGGACAGTTTAGACTTCAAGGCATATGAGTACATTATGCCTCTCTTGATTTATGGTCCGGTATTGTTTCCAAATCCTGATACTTTTGTTGGTATTAATGTCGTAAAGATATTCATCTCTCAGAATCCGGTACCCACTCTCTTGGGTGATATGCTTCATCATCTCTATGCTCGTACTGCCCGAAAGCGGGGAACTTTGATGTGCTGTGTTCCTTTATTGTCGAGGTGGTTTATTTCGCACCTCCCTAAGTCTGTGCTGAAAAACAAAGAAGGAATGGGTTGGGCTTATAGGGTGATGTCTCTTTCTAGTGATGACATTATCTGGACTCTCAAAGGTATGGATGAGGTGATTGTCATTGATCGCTGTGGAGAGTATCCTAATGTTCCATTGATCGGACTCCATGGAGGGATTTCTTACAACCTATGCTTAGCTCTCTGTCAGTTTGGAAGAGCCAGAAGAGAAGGGCCTCACGAGATGTTGATGCCTCATATCATCTTTGATTTTCAGGGAGATAGCGACGAGTTGTGCCGTAAATTCATAAGGGCTTGGGACAGAGTTCACCAATCTGACCCACATGAGTTGGGACCTAAGACTTCTCTGCCAATTGAGCCATATCTCATATGGGTCCGCATCCGTGCCTAGAAGTTAGGTATGCCATACGAAGCTGTCAGGCCTGTTACTCTTGAAGTTGCTAATGAGGAGGGGGTTCCTCCAACTATCCTCCAACATTATATGCCCACTGATATTGGGACACTGAAGAGGTCTTGGATGCAGTTGAAGGACGAACGGGATTCCTACCGAGAGAGGTTCAATGAACAGGAGCAGAAGATCCAGAAGTTGACCAGACAATTGGAGAATGAGCGGATTCTGAATGATTATGTCCGCACTGAGAAGAAGAGACCATGGGAGCGTTGATGGACCTTTGATGATTTCTTTACAGTTTTTGTTTACTTTTTAGTATTTCCATTCTTGTAACGCCTAAGGGCAACTTCTTGAACAATTTAAATTTTGAAGTTTAAATCTAATAAAGTGTGTTTCCTTTCTTGTTTACAAATTTGAATCTCGATTGTCTTTGAAATCATAAATCATACGCATTTCATCCCATGCATCTCATAAATAGGTACCCTTTACAGGTCTCTTATCTTCTTCGCTGTTTATTTCAGCAGTCACCATGTCTGTTGAACCATCAACTGAGCAAGCTATCAAGGCCCTACAGGCCCAGAATTCCCAGTTTCAAGAGTTGTTTATGAATCTAGCTAAGGGTCAGCAGGACCTGAAGACCTTGATTCTAAAAGAGAAGAAGAAGAAGAAAAAGAGGACCATCTTGTTCAACACTGGACGCAGGTTTGGAAACGGGCTGCAGAATGAAGTTGATCTGACCACCTCATCTGGAGGGAAAGATAGTCCACAATAAAGGAGGGCTCCTAGCCCTATGGTCTCCGACAACGAGACGGACTATGATGAAGAACAGTATCCTCCTGCTGAGGATAAGTACAAACAGCTGGAAGACCGTTTGAGCGCTATGGAAATACAAAAAGTGCCCGGTCTGGACTTCATAGATCTGGGTCTATCATCTGGGGTGGTGATTCACCATAAATTCAAGGCACCTGCCTTTGCCAAGTATGAAGGAGTTTCCTGTCCAAAACTGCACCTCCGGTCATATGTGAGGAAGATCCAACCTTACACTGCTGATAAGAACTTGTGGATCCATTTCTTTCAAGACAGTCTCTCAGGGACTCAGCTTGAGTGGTTCTATCAGTTGGACGGAGCCAGTATCCGCAGCTAGGAGGATTTGGCTACTGCATTCTATAGGCAATATCAGTACAACTCCGACCTCGCTCCTACGCGTACCCAACTCCAGGGTATGTTAATAGGAACGGGTGAAGGATTTAAAGAGTATGCTCAGAAATGGAGAGACCTTGCCGGAAGGGTGCAACCACCTTTGGCTGATCGTGAGCTTGTTGACATGTTTTTGGGGACCCTGTCTGGTCCATTTTTTAACCATCTAATTGGAAGCTCTTCAGTTGGGCTTACAGATCTTATTTTGACTAGTGAGAGGATTGAAGCTGGTATCAAGGCTGGAAAGATACAGAAGGGTGCCTCTTCAAGCACCGAGAGGAAACCGTTTAAAAAAGAGTCCAGTGTTGTCTACAGTTTGAGAAGACAGAATGGACCTGAACACCGCCAAGCTGTCAATGTGGTTGTTATTTCAAAACCTGCAGGTGCTCCTCAGCATCACAATCAATAAAAATACGAGAGACCTCGAAGGTAATTCCCTCGTCTCAGCATGACTTTGTCTTAGATTCTGCCACAGTTACTGAAGACTAATCTGGTGGTTTTAAAAGAAGCTCCGAAGAATCCAAGTACCACATCACCAAAGTACAACCCTAATGCCCGTTGTTCTTTTCACTCTGATAGCCCGGGTCATAATACAGATGATTGTTGGGTTTTGAGGAACAGGGTGCAAGACCTAATTGATGCAAAGGAGATTGAGTTTGAGGCACCCGAGAGGCCTAATGTTGTGACTGCTCCCATGCCCAAACATGGAGTAAATGTTGTAGAGGAAGACTTGTTTGTTGTTTCCATGGATGATATTGTTACCCCTCTGATGACTGTCAAGAAGAACCTGTTGCTAGCCGGTTTATTTCCGGGTTGTGGCGAAAGTTGCCATATGTGTTCTGTTTCACCTACTGGTTGCCCATCTCTGAAGTCAGGTATCTAAAACCTGATGGATAGTAAAGAGATCCTGTTTGAAAAAGCTGTTGTTCCACCCGTTCATTCTGAAGAAGTTTCCATTATTACCATTTTCGACAATTCTTCCAAGGCTCCCTCGAGGAAGCCTGTTAGAATTACATTTGTTCCAAAGATCGCACCTGTAATCATCACTGTTCTGGGGCCCATCCCCTACACCTCTAACAAAGTTGTCCCTTGGCACTATGGGGCAGATGTTTATGTTCTAGGAGTTAAGCAAGAGTTGGATGCTGATACCGGCGTCAGCAACATTACTGGGCCTGCAAAAGTCACCCGCAGCGGTAGACTTTTCTCACCTGATATTGCTCCACCGACTGCCCGAAGACCTGTTGTCATTACACCTGCAAGTGTGCCTAATGCCATTCCTGATCAAGTTCCTATCCTTACCCCTATCGCCGAGTCATCTAACGCTCAGGGAAAAGGGATCACCACCGATGTGCCTGCCCAAACGGAGGCACCGAAGACCATTACTGTTGAAGCTTCCAAACAGGAGATGGAAGAGATTTTAAAGATTATTAAGAAGAGTGATTATAACGTAGTTGAGCAGTTGGGGCAAACCCCATCCAAGATTTCTATGTTGTCACTGCTGTTGTGTTCAGAGGCCCACGCCAAGGCTCTGATTACCTTCCTAAAGTCTGCCCACGTTCCACAAGAAACATCAGCTGATCAGTCTACTGATTGTGTGGCCAATTTAACTACTGATAATGGTTTGGGTTTCTCCGACGCTGATTTGACTGTTAAAGGGAAGAACCACAACGACGCCCTACATGTCTCCATTGAATGCAGGGGTACTAAGCTTGCACATGTTTTGGTTGACACGGGTTCCTCATTGAACGTCTTGCCCAAGAAAGCTCTAGACTAGTTGGATTGTGAAGGGTTAGAGGTAAAGCCAAGTAACATCGTTGTCAGGGCCTTTGACGGGTCTAAAAGGATGGTGCACGGTGAAGTTGATATTCCAATTAAAGTTGGTTCTCAAGTCTTCAATTATACATTCTACGTGATGGGCATTCGCCCATCCTATTCTTGTTTGCTGGGTCGTCCATGGATCCACAAAGCTGGAGCTGTAACCTCAACGCTCCACCAGAAGCTGAAGTACCCGGTCAGGGGGAAGATTGTGACGGTTCAAGGGGAGGAAGAGTACATGGTCAGCCACCTCAACTCATTCAGATACGTAGAGATAGATGGGGAATTCATTGAGACCCCATTTCAACACTTTGAAGAGGTTCCTCAGACACTGGCATCAGCTGAGACGGTGGTTGAAGATCCTCCTATGAAGATGGCTTCCTTAAAGGATGCCCGGGTTGTTATTGAGAAGGGTGAGTGTGCAAATTGGGGCCGACTTCCTGATTTCACACAAAAGACTAACAAGTTTGGTTTGGGTTTCACTGTAGAAGCTCAAAGGGTTGTTCGAAGTGCAAGGATTGGAAGACCTCCCATGTTCATCAGCAACTCGGGAGTAAATGCCATTGAAGATGATGTGGAGGAGTCTGAATTCGACAGCTGGATCTATCCTACGACCAACGGTGGACCAAGCAACTGGATAGCAAAGGACTTCATCCCTATTACTTTTGTTACCCAATAATGAACTCTTTGTTTTGAATTTGTAACAGACAATGTTTTGAAACTTTATGGCCCGGTGTCTTGACCGGGGCACCGTGGCTTCATTTGTGAGGGATTTTGTGTGCCATTTTCATATATCATTAATAAAAGCATTGGACGTTTTTTGCATTTCAAATTTTGCGCTCCTTATTTTTCTTTATTATATATTGCAAAACAGCTATTTTACACACACTCACATACACAGGTCTCAATCCACTCTGGATCTCACTGGTAACGACTCTGCTACTGCCAGTTATGACTTCGAAAATCCGATCAACTTAGCCGAAGACGAAGGTGAAGATGATTGCGAAGTGCCTGGTGAACTTGCAAGACTGCTACTCCAGGAAGAAAGGTCCATTTAGCCACACGAAGAGCCAGTGGAAACAATGAATCTGGGTACTGAAACAGACAAGAAGGAAGTCAAGATCGGTGCAAATCTGGAGCTTAGTGTGAAGCAGCGGTTGATTCAGATGATGCATGACTATGTGGAGATCTTTTCCTGGTCTTACGAAGATATGCCTGGTTTGGATACTGACATTGTGGTTCATCGCTTGCCTACCAAGGAAGACTGCCCTCCGGTAAAATAGAAGGTTCGCCGTATGTGCCCAAAGATGTCCGAGAAAATCAAGGCTGGAGTTATGAAACAGTTTCACGTCGGTTTTCTAGTAGTGGGTTGCCAATGTGGTTCCGGTACCGAAGAAGGATGGGAAGGTTCGAATGTGTGTTGACTACAGGGATTTGAACAGGACCAGTCCCAAGGATGACTTCCCTCTACCTCATATTGATGTTTTGGTTGACAACACTGCTCAGCACAAGGTTTTCTCCTTTATGGACGGTATCTCTGGTTATAATCAGATAAAGATGGCTCCCGAGGACATGGAGAAGACGACCTTTGTCACTCAGTGGGGCACCTTTTGTTACAAGGTCATGCCTTTTGGATTGAAGAATGTTGGGGCAACGTATCAGCGTGCCATGGTTACTTTGTTTCATGACATGATCCATCATGAGATTAAAGTATACGTCGACGATATGATTGCAAGGTCCCAGACTGAGGAGGAGCACCTTGACCATCTACAGAAGCTTTTTGACAGGTTGAAGTTGTACAAGTTGAGGTTGAACCCAAACAAATGCACCTTCGGGGTGAGGTCTGGTAAGCTACTGGGTTTTGTCGTGAGCGACAAAGGTATTCAAGTGGACCCTGCCAAAGTGAAAGCCATACAAGAGATGCCAGCTCCCAAGAGAGAGAAGCAGGTCAGAGGCTTTCTATGACGACTGAACTACATTGCCCGATTCATCTCTCACCCGACTGCTACTTGTGAGCCAATCTTCAAGTTACTGAAGAAAGATCAGGTAGTACGTTGGAACGATGAATGTCAGGCCGCTTTCGAAAGAATCAAAGAGTATCTCCAAGAGCCACCTATTCTGATGCCACCAGTTGAAGGGAGACCTCTGATCTTATAATTGACAGTACTTGACAACTCAATGGGGTGTGTGCTGGGGAAGCATGACGAGTCTGGCCGAAAAGAGCATGCTATTTATTACCTTAGCAAAAAGTTTACCGATTGTGAGACCCGATACTCACTACTTGAGAAAACTTGCTGCGCTTTGGCATGGGCTGCTCGCCGGCTGAGACAGTATATGCTGACTCACACTACTCTATTGATCTCAAAAATGGATCCAATCAAGTATATCTTTGAAAAGCCTTCCTTGTCCGGAAGAATAGCAAGATGGCAGATGATCTTGACTGAGTATGACATCCAGTACACAACTCAAAAAGCAATCAAGGGAAGTGTATTGGTAGACCATTTGGCGCACCAGGCAGTGGATGATTACCAGTCTATGAACTTTGAATTTCCGGACGAGAATATCATGGTAGTAACTGATTATGAGATACCTGGACCGGATGAAGGACCCGAGGAAGGATCCCGATGGTCTATGTACTTTGATGGAGCTTCGAACGCTTTGGGCAATGGCATTGGCGTTGTGATCATATCTCCTAAAGGCTCTCATACTCCGTTTACCGCCCGACTATATTTCAACTGCACCAACAATATGGCGGAGTATGAAGCGTGCATCATGGGTATTCGAGCTGCAATTGACCTAAGGATTAAGTTTCTAAGTGTCTTCGGAGATTCTGCTCTCGTGATCAGTCAGATCAAAGGCGAGTGGGATACGAAACACCCAAATCTTATTCCTTACAAGGAGTATGTGTTGACATTGCTTCCCCATTTCGAGGAGATAACCTTTGAACACTTCCATAGAGAGGAGAATCAGTTGGCGGACGCGCTAGCTACGATGTCTTCTATTTTCAAAGTCAAATGGGACAACGAGGCTCCCTGGATCATTATTGAAAGATTGAACAAACCTGCACATTATTGTGATCTTGAAACGGAAGAAGTAACAGAAAAGCCCTGGTATCACGAAGTAAAAAGGTACCTTGAAGCTCAAGAATACCCCAAGGGTGCATCTTTTAATGACAAGAAGTTTCTGAGGAGGTTCGCGGCAAAGTTCTTCATCAGCAATGGCATTCTTTACAAGCGTAATTATGATTCGACCTTACTGCGTTGTATGGATAAGAATGAAGCAGAAAGAATCATGGCAGAGCTGCATGAAGGTACTTTCGAGACTCATGTCAGTGGACATACCATGGAAAAGAAGATCCTTCGGGCAAGATATTACTGGTCCACAATGGAAGCTGACTGTTATCAGCATTCTTGGACATGTCACAAGTTCCAGGTCTATGCTGATAGGGTGCACATTCCTCCAGTTTCTCTGAATGTTTTGACATCACCTTAGCCTTTCGCCATGTGGGGCATTGATATGATCGGCGAGATCAGACCTACGGCATCCAACGGGCATCGTTTCATCCTGGTAGTGATTGATTACTTTACGAAGTGGGTTGAAGTAGCTTCCTTTGCTACGGTAACCAAGAACGTCATGGCACGGTTCATTCGCATAACCTGATCTGTCGATACGGCGTACCAGAGAGGATCATTACGGACAATGGTACCAATCTTAACAACAAAATGATCACTGAGCTCTACGAGCAATTCAAGATACAGCACCATAACTCTTCTCCCTACCGGCCGAAGATGAATGGGGTTGTCGAAGCGGCTAATAAGAAAATTAAGAAGATTGTGCAGAAGATGACAGTGACCTACAAAGATTGGCACGAGATGTTACCATTTGCTCTTCATGGGTATCGTACCTCAACTCAGACGTCAACAGGGGCAACACCCTATTCCTTGGTATATGGTATGGAAGCAGTCTTGCCTATTGAAGTTCAGATACCCTCTCTTCGGATAATGAAGGATGCAGGTTTGAGTGAAGATGATTGGGTTCAAACCCGACTTGATCAACTGAACCTAATCGACGAAAAGAGACTTACTGCTATTTGTCATGGTCAGACGTATCAAAAACGGATGATCAAGGCATTTAACAAGAAAGTCATACGACAGGAATATCAAGTTGGGGACCTGGTAATCAAGCACATTATCTTACCTCAAGGTGATCCCAGGGGCAAATAGACCCCTACTTATGAAGGGCCATTTATGGTTAAGAACGTTTTCTCAGGAGGAGCTATGATTCTAACCACCATGGATGGTGACGACCTTCCTCACCCCGTCAATGCAGACATAGTAAAAAGATACTACGCATAATCAAAGACCCGCTAGGTTGACTGGCCTAGGCAAAAATAAGGGCTTCCCGGCGAACCAAAATGGTTCGGGCAAAAATTAGGGATGAAAATAAAAAAATCTATACACCCGGCAAGTCGAAAACCTGAAAAGGCGGCTTGGGCAGAAATGGGTATCCCGGTGGATTGAAAACCTGAAAGGGCGGTCCAGGCAAAAATTAGGGATAAGCGTAACACTATGTCTCATTGGATCACCCTACATCCAGACCTCGGTATCGACTATCAGGCTCGGACGGAACCAATCAATCAGATTCATCTTTAACTAAGCAGCAAAGTGATGAGACGCTTGAAGATATAAAGGCAATAGCAGAGTTGGAACCCAGTGGGATTATTCACATAACTGTTTTATTTTCTTTTCACAAATTGTATAAATTCTATTTGTTCGGCGGCATCCTCTTACTAGGATGCCAGTCTCTTGTACAAAAATGCCTATTTACATGCCAAACTTCAAAGTCAATACAAATTCATTTTTCAGACAAATTTCAAATTGTTTTTCCTTTATCTGTTTTGTTTTGCAAAGAACGTCCAGTGTTCACTTTTGATATATGCATTTGACATTAATTGTCGCTCATAAATATTTACATATGAAATAAAGGACGAATTACGGGTAATATCAGAAACAAGGGAAATAAGAATTGTCCGAGCGATATAGTTACTTTGTCCACCCAGGTACCAAGGTGGGTCCAGCTGAAGAATATGACCAAGATACCATCGCTCCCCCCAGAGTAAAACAGTAATGGTAGCTCTCCTCACTGAGACTTGCAACTACGAACGAATCAGCAATGCTCTCCCCAAGAAGAGTTAATCTACCATCAGCCTTGAAAAGGCTGGGTATCCCTAGAAGGTCTTAATCTTCCCCAGTGGAGTATAAAGATATTCCCCATCAGGTATAAGGGCATCTCCGGCAATCTTAATATTCTTCAACAGAGTATAAGAATATTCCCCGGCGGAATACAAGATACCCCTGGTGGAGCCATTTCCCCAGCATAATCTAAAAAAGGCTTCCCCGCCAAAGTTGAATCATCTTCCCCAGTAGATTCTGGAAGCTTACCCCCTGCAGAGTGCAAATAAGTCTCCCCCAGCCAAATTCAGAAGGTTATCCTCACAAGGGTCTAACTGGGTTATCCTCATCAAATTGCAACTGAAAGATCATCCCCAGCGAGGTCTTTCTATCCCCAGCGGAGTTCATCATTAAAATCCCCAACAGAGCTTATCAACAGATTCCCCAGCGGAGTTATCGTTAAAATCTTCAGTAGAACATCTCTCCCCACAGAGTAATTCCCCTCAGAGTAATCTCTTCATCAATTTATTCCCCCAACGGAGTTCTCCTACAGATTTATCATCTTCGTTCATTATCCCCAGCGGAAACGAAGAACTCAACTCTATTCTCCAGCGGCTCCGGGATTTATTTTCCCCAGCTAAAGCATCATATTCCCATACATCATGCTACATGCATATACGCATCATGCCATGCAATCTCATTTATGTTGAGAACATCATTGCTTGATCCATCTCATGCATTGCATGTGACTGACCTTTTACCTTTCAGGAAAGATGCAGTTAAGTCCCCAGCTTCGCCGAAGACCTGACTGGTTCTTAAAATCTCAATTGAATTATCCTCGATTGAATTTTAGATAAGGTTCTCAATCTCGGCAGTTTCTCTATGTCATAGTGTAGACGAGTACTATAACCTCAACAGTATACTCCATTGAGCACGAGTCAGTTCCTAGATCTTGATGTTTTCCTCCGTCATAGTGTGGACAAGTTCTATAACCTCAACGGTCTACTCCATTGAGCACGAGACAGTTCCTAGATCTTGATGAAGATGTTTCCCTATGTCATAGTGTGAACGAGTACTATAACCTCAACGGTATACTCCTTTGAGCACGAGTCAGTTCCTAGATCTTGATGTTTTCCTCCGTCATAGTGTGGACAAGTTCTATAACCTCAACGGTCTACTCCATTGAGCACGAGACAGTTCCTAGATCTTGATGAAGATGTTTCCCTATTTCATAGTGTGGACGAGTACTATAACCTCAACGGTATACTCCTTTGAGCATGAGTCAACTACTAGATCTTGATGTTTTCCTCCGTCATAGTGTGGACGAATTCTATAACCTCAACGGTATACTCCATTGAGCACGAGACAGTTCCTAAATCTTGATGAAGATGTTTCCCTACATCATAGTGTGGACGAGTACTATAACCTCAACGGCATACTCCATTGAGCACGAGTCAGTTCCTAGATCTTGATGTTTTCCTCCGTCATAGTGTGGACAAGTTCTATAACCTCAACGGTATACTCCATTGAGCACGAGACAGTTCCTAGATCTTCATGAAGATGTTTCCCCCCAGTTGAATTATGGACGGGTTCTTAAGACTCAGCCGAGGCATTCTCTCAGTTGAAGTACAAGCAAGTTCCTAAATCTCAACAAAGGTTAGACTTCCCCAGCGGAATCTTTTACAACAACAAGGTATGCATGTTCTCGCTAAGGAATCTCTTATGCGGTCGACACTCCTGCAGATGGAATCTGTAAGCCCATCCTCCTACCAACAATCTCCAAATGGCATCTGTAAGCCCATTCCCGACATCACAATGTTGATACACCATGTGAGTGCAAATGTTTGGGCACTCTAGTGTTCAATTATCTTCCACCTTCGGAGAACGAAAGGCTCGAAAGCCAATCTATATCCTCAGGTTTAAGAAAATTGAACAAGGGCAACTGTTGTACCCCAAAATTTTCCCTCCCATATTCCTCAAGATTTGCCAAAGAATAATCTTCAAGTTGCTCAAGTTGGCTCAAAGGTTGGACAGTCAAGTCACCTCCTAAGGCAGTCAATTCAAAATTAGGGTTTTGTGTTGCATCAAGGTCCTCACATATAAATGGCCTCAAGTGTTTCCCAATGTCTTAATATGTTCTCAAGTTCATCCATGTAAAATTTCAAGCCTTGCAGAGAAATTTTGGTCAGTCAATTGCTCAAGAGGCCCAAAAATCGACTATGCTAGGGCAAAAGTCAACTGTGTCCCAAATACAGTCAAACCTCAAGATTTTTTGTCAACATTCTCATTTTAAAGTATAATTCATCATTTTATCAAGGGTTGATCATGATTCATCAAGGATTGCTCAAGATTCATCAAGATTCAAAAATTGCTAAATTAGGGTTTTGCAGGAAAAGTCAACTCAACTTTGACCAAGCATAACTTTCTCATACTTTATGAGAAATGACCCATATAAAGCTCATTTTGAAGAGGATGAAATTTCCTACAATCCATCTTCACACCCCAAGATCAATAAATTCACTCACAAAAAGTTACTAATTGGGACATTATAGGTCATTTTTGAAAGTCAACAAAAACGCCTTTTTTCCAAAGCTTATAACTCGAGAATGGAACATCAAAATGAGATGAGACCAAAAGGTTTTATTATAAGACATCTCAATGTTTCTAAAAAGTCTAAGAATACTTCCAAAATTTCAAAATTGAAGAAGTTATGCATTGTTGAAGTTGGGCATTTTTCCAAAATTGCTAAAAGTCAACTATCCTCAAAACTCCAATTTTTGACAAAAGGGCCCACTTTTTTCCACTTGATTTGATCTTTTCATGCCACACACGTGTCCCATCTTTAATTTCATGACCAAACATTTATTTTTATATTTTATTTCATTTTTATTGATTTAATTCACTATTAATCAATATTAAATCAAATAAAATCTAAAAAATTATGTAAAGGGATTCTTGTGATTTGTACAGCTTGAAAATACCATGTGACACTCAATCAATTCGTATCAAGTCAAAACAAGTACAAAAAATCAGATTTGGCCTATTTTTGGAAAGCTTATCAATGGTGATCAAATCCAATATTCCATCTTCAATGCACATGGATATTGGTCCAAATTTTGACCTAAACTGATTCCATTATATGCAGACAAGCCTCACAAACCTAAAGCACGCATAGAGCTCTGCAGAAACTGCCACACAACTTTGAGAAAAAAGCTTGAAAAGTGTGAGATCAAAAACAACCTTGGAGGCCAATTCAGACCAAAAGCTCAACACTACTCTCTTCCTTGACACCCAGTGGAGCTACACCAATCAAAACCAAGCCATAAGACATCCTGAAACTCGCTGTAAGTCTCCATGAACATTGCTCTGGACATGGAATCGTAACTCAGTTTTCTTGCATCCTTTTGCCAAATTTCTTGCATATTCATACTGACCATTAAATTTCTAAGCAAACTGCATTGTTTAATTTTATTTTCAGACCATGTATTGCAATACCCGAGTCTAGGGTTTTCTTGTTTTGTTTTTAGGCCTTTTGTGTACAGGCAAAATCAAGGTGAATAATGGTTACAGGGATGACCAGGAAGAAGAGACGAGTACATTGGTACTCTTGGATTTCATTTATATGGCCTAAGGAGAGTTTTTGAGATGACCTACGAAACTTCCTGGGATAAAAATCCGCAGGTAAATAACTAGCGTTGCATTGAAGAAGAAGATAACGTGTCCTGGTGCCATTGGTCCATTCGAATCAGTGGCGCGTTTTTTTTATTTTGCAGGCTTAGTGCGTTGTTTCATATATTATATTTACTTCTTATTCTATTAACAATAATGCAGTGTAGTTAGATTGGTGAGCGTGCGTTGCAAAACCCTTTGGGACCTGGGTTCAAATCCCAGGTCCCCCAAACATTTATTTGATTTTGTTCCTCAGGTGCGTATGTGCAATGCTCCTAGCGTGGTTCACCAAATGCCTCTAGATATCAATTGCCAAGTGGCCCACCAGACAGATCCAATGATCAAGATTGAAGGAGCACCATGGACTAAAGTCAACCAGCGCATATTGGAATGGGAAAGTCAAACATGCTGATTGAATATGGGCTAGAAATTGCAATTCATACTCCCTTTTCAAGCCCAGCACCCCCCTGAGTTTGTTCTTTACATTTTATTTCTTTTTCTTTATTTTTCTATTTTTATTTTATTATTATTATTATCCTAATTAATTAATTAACTAATTAACTTTTCCAAAAAAAAAATCAGAAAACAAAATAATATTTTTAATTCCATTAATTTTATTATTTATTTTTGTAAATAACAATTAATTAATTTTATTTATTTTAAATAGGTTTAACATTAATATCTTTTTGCAATAAATTAAAACTAATTTAGAATTAGGTTTTTAATACTTTTGACCATTCTTATTTTATTTCCTTAATTAAAATAAAAAACCAAAAATATTTTCTTTTTAATTAATTAATTTAATTATTAATTTAGACTAATTTTTAATTCAAAAATAACAAAAATATGCTTTATTTAATAAAAAGGGTCAAAACCCTAAAAAGCACTCCGATTTAATTTTCTCACGCGCGTATAATTTTTGATCCATATTTCAATATTGTAACTACTTCGGGAATGTAATAGTTTTAATTAGGATTTTATTTATCGCTTTTAATTACTTTCCCCAATTTAATTTTTAAGGGTTTGTCTTTGGCGATGTAAATACTCGACGCCTTGTAATAGCTTAGATTTATTTTCCGCAATTTAATTTCCGCAACCATTAACTGTTAGATGTTTGAATAATAGGCAATGCATGACAAGATAAATCTTTAACTTAAAATCAACAAGTAGCTCACCATTGACATGTTCAAAGATAATATAACTGAAAAACGATACACTCGCACATGCCACTCTTAGGGTACACCTCACTTGGTTGCCTCGAACATGGTCATTGAGTATAGGAAGTTTTAGAGGTCGCCCTCTTGTCCAAAGATCATAAGTTGCCTCGAAACGGTTGCCTCGGAAAAAATGATCTAAGACATTAGGGTTACCGCTAATGCGTCCTAACGTTGCTTTAGTGACCACACATCCCTTAATCGAATTGACCCGAAAACTCCGACGACGATGCTACCTACTCCTCAATAGTGGGATAGCATTGTCTAAAGGACATTTGCACAGTCTAATTCCTTTTTGAGTAGGTAGATGCTCTTAAGTACTTGCTCCTTTTAAAAACAAAACAAAAACTTTTCGCACTCACACCTTTCAAACAAAAACTCTTTTCAAACCCACAAACACAAAGAAAAGCAAAAAAAAATTGAAAACATAATGAGCAAGTACCTAAGAGCCCGTGGATAACCACGGATAGAAAGGGTGCTAACACCTTCCCTTTCTATAATCTACCTCCCAAACCCGATAAATATCTCAAAAAAGGAATTTTTCTGTGCTTTTGTCCTTTCCTTGTTGGATAAAATAAAAGACGGTAGCGACTCTTGCTTACCGCGACATTTTGCAAAAACAAATGCAAACGCGAACCAGCATTCCAAAAACAGTCAGTTCTCATTCCCACTGATCACACCTGGTCAGATTCCAGGTTTCACAACGAGCTTTTGAGGGGAATTGCTATTTGGTCGGATCCAGGCTTCACAATAACTTACTTGAAAAGATGAAGTTGAAAACTTATATCTGGTCGGATCCAGGCTTCACAGTAACTTGTTGGGGTAGAGGCAAACTCTACTGGGGAAAATAACTTAAACCTTAGTCTGGTTGAGTCCAGGTTCTTCTATATCTTTGGAGAGTTAAACTATTATCTGGTCGGGTCTAGGTTTTATAGTATTCTGAAAGTAGTACTATTATTTGGTCGGGGACATGCTTCATAGTATCTAAAAGGCTTTCACCATCATCTGGTCAGGTCCATGCTCTATAGTGACTTAAGAAGTTGACTATTATCTGGTCGGGTCCAGGCTTCATAGTATATTTTGGAGATAGTAAAGGTTTTATTGACTACTTCACTGGGGATTAGGGGTTGTGGCCCTATGATTTGTAATAGTTTGAAAGGCAAACTCAAGCTGAAGAGGATAAACTTAGCTAGGGAAGATAGGCTCAGTTGGGGAGGATAGACTATGCCGGGGAATTTTGTTGTTCGTTGATTGTTGTATGTTGTTTGTTGGGGAAATAAACCATGTTGGGGAAATAAACCCTGTTGGTGAACACTTGATGAACTGCTGATGAGATGAGTTCTTTTTAGGAAGAGATCCACAAGGCTTCTTCTTGCAGGATCAACTTAGTTGGGTAGAGATCTTGCCAAGAGATTGAGACTCTGGCTAGAGATTATCCTATGCAAAGAGACTTTATGGGTAACTTTGTTGAGGGCTGGTTTATTATAACCGTCTTGTGGGGATATTCCATATGCATTAAAGAGATGCTTGTTGCTGCTTAGCAGGACACAAATGCCAAATAGTTTTAATTATGTTCATATGCATATGTTCGTTCAATTTTAGTCATTGGACAATTTTGCATTCAAAACAAAAACAGAAAGTTTGCACTTCAAAGTATATTTGTATTGATATTTTGTCCATGAATAGGCGTTTTTGTACAAAGAGACAGAGATCCTAGTAAGAGGAAATCGTTGAAAGGAAAACAAAAATTGAAAACAAAATAAATAGCCATATGGAAATGATCTCATTGCATTCCAACTCTACTATTGCCCCAATGTCTTCGAATGCCCCTTGCCGTTGGCTGTAGTTGATTGGATTGATCTTGGACCGTTTGAACTCGTACCTTGGTAATAAAGTTGACTATGGTGATTCCACGGGACATAGTCATACACTTTCAATCCTTAACGTTTTCCTGGACCGCCCTTTCGGGTTTTCATCCCACCAGGATACTCATTTTTGCCCAAGTCGCCCTTTCGGGTTTTCAACTTACCGGGTGTACAATCTTTTGCATATATCCCTAATTTTTTCCCAAACCTTTTGGTTTGCCGAGATTCCCTTATTTTGCCTAGGTGTGTCTACCTAGCGGATCTCTTATGCGTAGTATTTTTTAACTATGTCCACGTTTATAGGATGTGGGAAGTCTTCACCATTCATGGTAGTCATCATCATGGCACCACCAGAGAACACTCTCTTGACAACAAATGGCCCTTCGTAGGTGGGAGTCCATTTGCCTCTAGGGTCGCCTTGTGGCAGAATGATGCGCTTTATCACCAAGTCACTAGCTTCATATACTCGAGGCTTGATCTTTTTGTTGAAAGCCTTGATCATATGTTTTTGGTACATTTGACAATGACAAACAGCAGCCAGTCGCTTCTCATTGATCAAGTTCAACTGATCCAATATTGTCTGAATCCACTCGTCTTCGCCTAGGCCTGCCTCATTCATAATCCTTAGTGAGGGAATATGAACTTCCACTGGCAGAATAACTTCCATGCCATAGACCAAAGAAAACGGAGTTGCCCCATTTGATGTCCTTGCTGAAGTACAATAGCCATGTGGAGTAAACGGTAACATCTCATGCCAGTCCTTATAGGTTACTACCAACTTCTGCACAATCTTCTTAATGTTTTTGTTGTCCTCTTCAACTGCACCATTCATTTTAGGTCTATATGGAGAAGAATTATTGTGATACGGTGGGAGAACTGACTTGGGATTTTGCGTTTGTGTTCGCAAATGTTTCGGTTTAGCAAGAGTCGCCACCAACTTTTATTTTATCCTAAGGAAAGGTCAAAAAGCACATGAAAGACCTTTGAGATGTTTTATTGGGTTCGGGGAGTAGATTATAGAAAGGGAAGGTATTAGCACCCTTTCTATCCATGGTTATCCATTGGCTCTTAGTTACTTTCTTAGATCACTTGCTTTTGCTTTTCAATTGTTTGAAATGGTGCTTTGTGGTTTTGAAAGATGTTTTGAAAAGAGGCCATCGTTGTGGAAACCTTTGTAATGATTCTTGTTTGAATGTATACAAAGGTGTTTTTGTCTTTTGAAAAGTTTTCAATGTTTGAAAGTAGGGTTTTGCAATTGTGTTGTGAAGTGTGTTTTGAAAAATAGTAAGGATGTTTTTGCAAGCTTGATCAAGTAACTAAGAGCTATCTACCCTATTTTACTCAAAGATCTTTCTTATGTTTTTAACCCTTTTAACAGTGTCGTTTCACCATTGTATTTGGTGAACAACCTTGTGTTAGGATGTTAAACGGGACAGGCGTGGGTCATCGTATAGACCATGATAGCAATTGTGTCAAGTATTTTTGGCAATTTTCTTTAAGGGACTTGATCATTTTGATTAGGCAACTCAGATAGCGTCATCGAGGGACTATGATCTTTTGTTTTGTTTTTGTTTTGCCAAAGTAATTGACATGCAACCATGGCCCATTTTTGAAGGCAACAAGTGGATTGAAAACCTAGGGGGGGAAGTGTGCATTGTGTTTGTTTTTCATGCATGTTTATCTTAGATTAGGTCAAGCTAGTTATTGATTTTATTTGGCATACAAACCCTAAGTCTAATCATGGCATAATTGAAAGCATAAAAAGGTGCGAGAATTTATATCCTACACTATTACAACATGATATAGGGAGGGGGTATAAATTTGAATTGGGGGTATGTGATACGGTGGGAGAACTGACTTGAGGTTTGCGTTTGTATTCGCAAATGTTTCGGTTGAGCAAGAGTCGCCACCGACTTTTTATTTTATCCTAAGGAAAGGTTAAAAAGCACAGCAAAAAACCTTTGAGATGTTTTCTTGGGTTCGGGGAGTAGATTATAGAAATGGAAGGTATTAGCACCCTTTCTATCCATGGTTATCCATGGGCTCTTAGTTACTTGCTTAGATCAACTTGCCTTGATTTTCAATTGTTTGAAATGGTGCTTTGTGTGTGGGTTTGAAAAATGTTTTGAAAAGAGGCCAATGTGGTGGCAACCTTTGTAATGATCCATGTTGGGATGTATACAAAGGTGTATGTCTTTTGAAAAGTTTTCAATGTTTTTTTGAAAGTTGTTTTGAAAGTGTGTTGTGATGTGTGTTTTGAAAAATAGGCAAGTGTTTTTGTTTTGCAAGTTGGCAAGTAACCAAGAGTTTGTCTACTCTAAATTTCTCAAAGATCTTTGCTATGTTTTAAACCCTTTTAACAATTTTGTTCCACCATTGTATTTGGTGGACAATCTTGTGTTAGGATGTGAACGGGACAGGCGCGGGTCATCGTTTAGACCATGATTGCAATGGTGCCAAGTATCTTTGGGCAATTTTTCCTTTAAGGGACTTGATCATTTTTAGGCAACTTTTGAAAGCGTTATCGAGGGACTATGATCATTTGATTGTTTTGTTTTTGCCAAAGATACCTAACATGCAATATGGCCCATTTATTGAAGGCAACAAGTGGAATACCCTAGGGGTGCAAGTGTGATTGGTGTTGTCCATTTTCATGCTTGTTTATCTTGAATTTAGGTCAAACTATTTTTTGGTTAATTTTTGCATACAAAACCCTAATTCTATCATGGTATAATTAGAAAACTTTTAAATGCGGAATTTAAAGGTCCTAAATTATTACACAATAATCATGGGAATGGGGGTACAAATGTTCAAATGGGGGATGAGACTTCACAGGAGAGTAGTGTCCAATATTTACAACCAAATCGAATTGCACAAATGTAAATATAAAGATGTATAAGAATAAAGCAATATGTATGTGAAGGTATTTTGGTGTAAGTGTATATTTTATTCACAAATAAAATAAAAATAATTAAAAGAAAGTTAATTTTTGAATATTTTCATGTTTAGGGCAAAAACCCTAATTTTGCTAAATAAAAGGTATTAATTATTTATTATGTATTATATACAATATTTATTAATTATATACAAAAAATAAACAAAAGAGAAGTATATTTGTCAAAAGGTATTTTTAATGTTAAATAATAATAAAAATAAAAATGTATATTTTTGGTATTTTTATCCTAAATATTCTAATAAATATGTAAATATTTATATTATCTACTAAATATATATTAAATATGTATAAAAATAAAATATTTAATATTTACAAAAAAAAGTATATTTTTTTTATAAAATGTTTTCAAAAGGTAACATAAAATAAAATCAGAAAATAAAAGTGTTTGTATTATTTTTTTGTATTTTTAAATAAAAGTATCTATGTTTATTTATTTACATATATCAAGTTAGAACAAATAAATACCTAAAAAATGCAAAAAAAATGTGAGAAAAATAATTTTAATGTTTTTTCATGTTTAAATAAAAATATAGAGACAAAATCAAAAGGAAAAAATAAAAAATGACAAATATATCTCAAAATGGGCCAGGGGGTGCATGTGAAAAATGAAAGTGCAAAAAGGAAAAATATCTCAGGCCCAGCCCAAGAGAGGTTGTCTTCAACCTCTGAACAACAAACAGAGCAACGCGTGCTTCCTGCTATCTCCTGATTCCTGGACTTTTAACACAAACTTATAACATGAAAGATGTCAAGCATCAAGCCACGATTCCATACATATAAAAAACTTAACTTAACTCTCAGAAATGAGAGAGAATTTCTCCATCCCTAATTCTTGACCTAAGTTTTTGTCAATGTTCAGGTCTTAAATTCTCTCAGCATATGCAATATAAATGGAAAGTGAGGATATGTATAGCTTCAGGGACATGAATATGACATTTTTCATTCATAAATCTAAACCTAACTCTTCCTAGATTGAGAGATAGAAGTCCATGAACTTACCTTTTTAGCTTGGATCGTGTCTGGCAATGGAGGCACCTTCAAGGCAAGGTGAGGATTGGTACAGCTTGCTTGAAGTCCAGGGATGCTATTCCAATGCTTGGGATGCTTTGAAACTTGCTATATCAAGCTAAAGAAGTTCACCTGCAAAACAAAAAAAGTGAAAATCGTGAAGCTGGTTAGAGGTGTTACAGGTCGTGTCCAATGCTTGGGATAGCTTCAATGGGTGATAGGGAATGTGTTGGCAAAGGTTTCAGCCAAAATGCACGAGTGGAAGTGTTTGTGGCAGTCAAGTTGCAGGGATGCCCTGTTTTTGTGCAGTACAATGGTGTTTTTGTGAATGGTGAGGTTTGGAAGGTGTTTTGGTCGTGCCTTAGCTTAGTTATGTTGTTTGGAATGTGTCTAACAAGTTTGTCTAAGCTAATTCTTGCAGCAATGAGAGTTGGATATCAATATGCCAAGTTTCTTCTAATGTAAGTAAAAAATGCCAAGTCTTGTTACAAGCTTCTCTAGGCCCCTCAAATGTGCTACATCTTTTTGTCTTGATCAGTGTGTTATATCCCTAAACTTGTGCCAAAAGGATTTGCATTGTACTTCTTGATTTGCAAACTTGACATAAAGTTCAACTTTTCAAAAATGGATAAATTGCTTTTTCCATTTATGGCTCAATCTTGTATGCAATGGTTAAACACACAAGATAAGGCTTAAACATTGAGGATTGGCATTAAATTTATGAGTGTGGATGAGATAAAAGACCTGTAATCTAGCTTAGAGCATGCTGAGTTTGAAAATGCAAAGTTATGGACATGGAAATGGTTCGTGAACAAAGTGAGTTTTGCCCATATTGCCAAATTCGATTCTCCCTAACCAGAAGGGTGTTTGATGAGTTCTTTGATATTTTGGAAAGCTTGGAATGTGTACTACAATCCATCTTTGTAATGCAAGTTGAAATTCCAAGTGGAAGCATGTGAAAAGTGGCCATGAAGTTAGGCAAAAATCCTGCCTAGAATAGGTCAAAAATTTTCTAAGTTAAGAATGTTTTGCACCCTTGTTCCAAAAATTGTAACTTGAGCTACAAGCTTCTTTTGAGGAAACTTTGTGAATCAAAGTTGTAGATTTTGAAATGGACTATAACTTTCATGTTTTGAGTTTTCCTTGATTCCAAATGTATCTTGATGAAAAAATGGGACAAAGTTAGGAAAAAATTAGGGATTTTCATAACTTAGAAAATTTCTAAGTTATGAAAATTCTTCATTTTAAACCCTAATTTGCAATTTTTGATTTCTTGATGAACAAGTTTCATAATTTGACATGTTTTGATGAAAAATGAATCTTGACACTTGATTTTGACCAAAAAGTCAAAGTTAGACTTTTCAATATACAGTCAAATTTGGCTCAGTTGACTGGAAAATTCATCTGTCAAACTTGTGCATTTGGGATCTTTTGAACTTGTTGAACATGTCAAGACAATTCCATAGGGTCTTTGAATCCACATGTGAGCTTGGTTTGCCATTGGCTAGGTCAAACAGTCAAAAATTGCCTTTGTGCAGTCAAAACCCTAAAAATGACCATTTTGCCCTTTTGGTGACCTGATCAAATTTCTTGTGGAATTGTGATCCAAACTTGACCAAATGGTTTATATGAGTTCAATATGTTGATGTGGGTCAAAAATCATGAGGTTTGACTGTCAATTGGCCACAATTGACGTTTTCCCCAATACAGCTGATTTCTAGGTCAACTGTCCAATTGACTGGGCAAAGTTTGGAATCAAGACTTGAAACTTGGTATGGATAAACTTGGGAGTCCAACATGAAGCATGAAAGTCATTTTGGGCCTTTTAGGACAAAAAATCTTTGTGCAAACTCAAACCCTAATTTGGGTCAACAGTGCAAGGAGAAGTCTTGAGTAGAGCAAAACCCTTAACTTGATCTTGAGCTCCAAGGGTCTTGTGGTGAGAAAATGTTGAGGAAATGGGAGGTCAAATTTTGGGGTACAACAGGGTATTTGACAAGAAATTAAATTCTAAATTATTACAACCAAATTGAATGTATAAGATAATATTTAAATGTGCAATAATTAAATAAAATACAACAAATAAACGTTTAAATAAAATGTATTATGCAAAAAGTTTTTATGTATGTAAAAAGTTTTTTTTAATGTAAAATGTAAATAATAATAAAGAGGGTCAATTTTAATTGTTTTATTATTTAGGGCAAAAACCCTAATTTTTTAAATGAATAGTATTATTTATTAATTATATATAATAATATATTAATTTATACAAAAAATAAAGGTATATTGTAAAAAAAAGATATTTTTAGTGTAAAATATTAATAAAAATGAAAGTGTATTATTTTTGTATTTTTGACCTAATTATTTAATAAAATAAAGTATATAAGTATATATATATATATATATATATATATATATATATATATATATATATATATATATATATATATATATATATATATATATATATATATATTAAATATATTAAATATATAATAATAGAAATTAATTATTTACAAAAAAAATGTGTATATTCAAGAAAATGTTTTTTAAGTGTGTATAAAAATAATAAATAAAAATAAATATGTTTTTTTACATTGTTCTTTGAGTTTTAATAAAAATAAAAATAAATTATTTACATATGTATACTAGTAATAATTAAAATAAATTCCAAATAAATACAAAAATTTATGAAAATAATTTTTAAGTATTTTTTATATTAGAAAATAAAATATCAAAATCAGAAATGAAACAAAAATGCAAAAATAACAAATGTACAAAAAATGGGCCAGGGGGTGTAAAAAGAAAAGAGGAGGGTGCCAAAAGCAAGCCTGTACAGGCCCAGCCCAAACCAAACTTCATCTTCTTCCTTTGAACAAAAATACGCGCGCTTCTGTACACAAATGTTATCTCCTGATTCTTTGATTTTTTGACAAAACTCATAACATGAAACTTGTAGAGCATTAAACAACGAATCCAACCATATAAAAAACTTGAGCTAACTCTCAAAGACCAGAGAGAATTTCTCTGGCCCTAATTTCTAACCTAGTTTTTTCAGAAAGTTCATGGATGAAATTCTCCTAGCACGATTAATGTAAATGAAAACTAAGCATATGTATGGCTTCAGGGCTATGAGTACAACATATTTCATTCACAAACCTAAGCCTAATTATTCCTAAATAGAGAGATAGAAGTTCATGAAATACCTGTTTGACTTCGAGCTGGCCAATGCAGTAACTTCCAAGAGCGTGTGAGGTTCTTTTGAGCTTACCTGATGTCCAATGAAGCTTTCTCAATGCCTGGCTTGTTTTGAAGTAGCCTGAATCGTGCTACAGAACTCAACCTGCAAAGCTTTGAAACAAAAATGGCAATGTGTGTTAAGGGTGTTACAGCTAGCAATGGATGATCTGGACAGCTTAGGTATGTTGACTAGAAGGTGTTTGAAGTATCTTTGGACAAAACGCACGATGGAATTTGATTATGGCTTGAAGTTTGCAGAACTGACTCTGTTTTGCAAGAAAATGGGGGGTTTGTGCACTAGGGGTTTTTAGAGGCAAAGGGGTCGTGTTTCTGGCTTGTTGGGAGGTATCAAACTTGTTTGCAATGTTTGTGTAAGTTGGTTTTAACAGATATGAGAGATGACTTCTATTTTGCAAGTTTTTTTCTACTTGAAGCCAAAGAGTGGAAGTGAGATTATAGCTTTTTTACAGGCCCTCCCATCACCCTGCACACAACCCTCTTGGCCCCTCTAATTCATGGATTTGGTTTTCAGTATCAGATTTTGTTCAAGGCTCAAGGCTTAGTGTTTTGACATAAAGTAACCTTTTGCAAAAATGGCAATATACCTTTTACCATTTGGGGCTTAATTTTGTATGCAATGTCCAAATGACCAAGATAATACCTTAGCTCAATGGTTATGCATTAAATTATAGAGTAAAAACTGGTTTTGAGGCCTGCAAGCTAATACCAAGCATGCTGATTTGAAAATGCAAGTTTGTATGAACATGTATTAGCCATGGATCAAAGTGAGTTTTTGCCAACATCAAGCATTCGATTCTCTCTAACCACAAGGGTGTTTGAGGAGTTCTTGGACAATTTGGAAAGCTTGCAACATGTAATATAATCCATATTTGAAATTAAACTTGAAAATCCAAGTGGAACTATGTAAAAAATGACCAAGAAGATGGGTCAAAATCCTGCCTAAACTAGGGCAAAATTTCTCTAAGTTAAAAGTTTTAGGTACCCTTGTTCCAAAAATCATAACTTGAGATACAAGCTTCTTTTGAGAAAACTTTGTGTATAAAAATTGTAGAATTTGTGATGGAATACAACTTTCATGTTGCAAGTTTTGTTTGAATCCATTTGCATCTTGGTGAAAAAATGGGACAAAGTAAGGAAAAAATAAGAAAATTTCATAACTTAGAAAATTTCTAAGTTATGAAATTTTTCCATTTTAAACCCTAATTTGCACTTTTGGGTTTCTTGATGAACAATTTTCATAATTTGACATGTCTTGATGAAAAATAACTCTTGGCACTTGATTTTGACCAAAAGGTCAAAGTTTGACTTTTCAGTGTACAGTCAAATTTTGATCAGTTGACTGAAAAATTCATTTGTCAATCCTATGCAATTGAGATCTTTTGAACTTGTTGAATGGGTCAAGACAATGTCATTGAGTCCTTGAGTCCATATGAGATCTTTATTTGCCATTGGCTAGGTCAAACAGTCAAAAATTGCCTTTGTACAGTAAAAACCCTAAAAATGACCATTTTGCCCTTTTGGTGATCTGATCAAATTTCTTGTGGAATTATGGTCCAAACTTGATAAAATGGTTCATATGAGTTCATAGTGTTGATGTGGGTCAAAATTCATGAGGTTTGACTGTAAATTGGTCACAGTTGACTTTTTCCCCAATACAGTTGATTTCTAGGTCAACTGTCCAATTGACTGGGCAAAAATTTGATTCAAGGCTTGAAACTTGGTGTGGACAAACTTGTGAGTCCAACATGAAGTATGAAAGTCACTCTGGGAATTGTAGGTCAAAACATCCCTGTGCAAACTCAAACCCTAATTTAGGTCAACAGTGCAAGGAGGTGTCTTGAGCAGAGCAAACCCTAGCTTGATCTTGAGTTCCAAAAGTCTTGTGATTGAGAAAATGTTAATGAAATGAGAGGGAAAATTTTGGGGTACAACAGTTTCCCCTGTTCAATCTTCTTGAACCTGAAGAGTTAGATTGGCAAGTTTGCCTTTCGCGACTCGAAGGTAAAAGAGGATTAGACACTATAGTGCCCGTAAATTTGCACTCGTAAAAATAATGTTGAGGGAATGGGCTAAAAGATGCCATTTGGAGATGGTAGAACCTTGCTGGAGATGGGCTTAAAGATTCCATCCAAGAGTGTTTGTTGAACTGCAACATGGTAGGTCAGAAGAATGAGCATCAAAATGGTATCCGTGTCTGGAATGCATTTAAACTGTATCTGGAGACTGAGTCTGTATGAGCAAAGGAATGGAGTCCGTGTTTGGCGCGTATCTGAGTTGTAACTGTATTTGAATTTTGAATGAATATCAGAATGACTGCTGTGTCTGGAGTGTATCTGTATTGTATCCGGGTAACAGAGAAACATCTATGCATGGAGCAACTGTGTGCTGGGGATAAACTATGAATGAGTGACAGAATGTCAACCGTGTCTGGAGCGTATCTGGACTGTATCTGAAGTTGAGATCTGTATGAGTAGTAGAATGACCGCCGTGTCTGGAGTGTATCCGTATTGTAACTGGGATCTGAATAAGTGACAGAATGACTTCCGTGGCGACTACACTGGGGAAATCAAACTGCTGGTGTAAAGGCCAGAACGGCATCCGCGTTTGGAGCGTATCTGAACTTGTAGTTGATAGTTGAACCTGAATGAGAGATAGAATGGTCGTCGTGTCTAGAGCGTACCTAGTCTGTATCTGATTGTTGAAGTCTGAATGAGTAGTAGAATGACCGCCGTATCTGGGGTGTATCCATACAGTATTTTGACTTGAAGTTCTGAATGAGTAATAGAATGACCGCCGTGTCTGGGGTGTATCCATACTGTATCTGAATAATTATTAATGATATCCTTTTAATCTTTTCCTGTCAAGGGTAAAATGTTAGCTAAAACACGAGGTTATATTGCATGATATGTATGATGCAATGAGCTGTAATCCATGTTTATGATATATGAATGTAATGGTTATGCATGTAAGCTGAATAGCTGTCTTGCTGAGGAAGATAAATCCTGGATAGTTGGAGATAATGAAATCTTTGACTGCTGCCGGGGAAAATAAATCCCTGACCAAAGCTGGGGATTCCAAAAATCTTTGATTACTGAAGATGAGAAATCCTTGTTGACTGCTTGGGGATTGAAAATCCTTAGTGACTTGTCGGGGTTCACAAGGGTTCTGACAACTTCTGCGGGGAAGGAGGATCCTTTAAGACTTTCCTGGGAAATAGGGAAAATCTCTATTGGGGAGTTAAGACCTGGGAGATTTCTGGTTAGAGAAACGGCATCGATAATCTTCGATCTGCTGGGAGATAACTCTGTGGGGGAGAATGTTTACTTGGCCGGTGGAAACAGGAGCTTTGGGTTGTATGCCAATCTACTGGGGAATCATCCTAGCTGCTGGGGAAATTGAGGGAGTTTGATCAGTTGGAAATTTGACTTCACTAGGGAAGGAGGTTTAGATTATTCTGGCTCCGCTGGGAATCGGGAGTTTGAACTCTGATGGGAACTTTGAAACTTAACTCGGCTGGGGAATCCAGTTTGGAATGTACTGGCTCTGCCTGGGGATCTTGAAGCTTAACTCCGCTGGGGACATGTACTCCGAGGTTTTAGCTTTGTTGAGGATCTGAACAAAGTAATGCAGGGGATTTCTTCTTGAATGGCATAAAGATATCTTCCTACACCTTCAACCTATCAGTAATTATCCTTTTCCAATTTCGTTTTATTGGTAAGAATTGATTATATTCAAATGCATATGCCTATTTATCAAAACATTGGACGTCTTCAAAATAAAACATAAGTGTAAAAAAGAAAAAATAAAGGCAAGCAAATTTATGTACTTTGAAGTATATTTGTATTAATTTTTGTAAATATCTTTATACAAAGGAGACAGACATCCTAGTAAGAGAATGTTGTCGTAAAAAATTGAAAAATTTTATACAAAAGAAAGATGGCTATGTGTAATAATTCCATGGGATTCCCATTCTGCTATAGCCTTCCCAACTCTGAATATCTAGTCCATTCGCTGCTTCGCCCGCTGATGACTGGATTGATCAGAAGCTTGGAGCTTGTTGGTGAAGAGATTGTTCTTGAAGTGATCCGACGAGACATAGTCATACGCTTTAATTCCCTAACTTTTTCCTGGACCTCCCTTTCGGGTTTTCGGTCCACCGGGAAACCCCTTTTTGCCCAAGTCTCCCTTTCGGGTTTTCAACTTGCCGGGTATACAGATTTTTTTTGTTTTATCCCTAATTTTTTCCTGAACCGCCCTTTCGGGTTTTCGATTCACCAGGAGGCCCATTTTTGCCCAAGTCTCCCTTTCGGGTTTTCAACCTGTCGGGTCGTTTTATGCGTAGTATCTTTTGACTATGTCTGCGTTCGCAGGGTGCGGCAAATCATCATCGTCCATGGTGGTCATAATCATTGCCCCACCAGAAAAGATGCTCTTGATTACAAATAGTCATTCGTAAGTAGGAGTCCACTTGCCCCTGGGATCACTTTGCAGTAAGATGATCTGCTTGATTACAAGATCTCCGACTTGATATATTTAACGCCTGACTTTCTTGTTGAAATCCTTGATCATCCGTTTTTGATACGTCTGACCATGACAAACAGCAGTAAGTCGCTTCTCATCGATTAAGTTAAGTTGATCAAGCCGGGTTTGAATCCAATCGTCTTCATTCAAATCGGCATCCTTCATAATCCTCAATGAAGGAATCTGAACTTCCATGGGTAGAACAGCTTCCATGCCATATACCAAAGAAAATGGGGTTGCCCCTGTTGAAGTATGTGTTGTGGTACGATATCCATGCAGAGCAAATGGTAACATCTCGTGCCAGTCCTTGTAGGTGACTGTCATCTTTTGAATAATCTTCTTGATATTTTTGTTCGCGGCTTCAACAGCACCGTTCATCTTCGGCCGATAGGGAGATGAATTGTGATGATAATTCTTGAACTGTTCGCATAGAGAGGTGATCATAGTATTATTCAAATTCGTACCATTGTATATGATGATCCTATCGGGGACACCGTATCGGCATATGAGGTTCTGCTTGATAAAGCGGGCAACCACATTCTTTGTAACGGAGGCAAAGGAAGCTGCTTCGACCCACTTGGTAAAATAATCGATAGCGCCCAAGATGAAGGGATGTCCATTGGATGTCGTGGGCTTGATCTCTCCAATCATGTCAATGCCCCACATTGTGAATGGCCAAGGAGCTGTCAGGACGTTGAGAGGAACAGGAGGAATATGTACCTTGTCGGCATAGACTTGGAACTTGTGACAAGTACGGGAATGTTGGTGACAATCAGCTTCCATGGTAGACCAGTAGTAGCTTGCCCTTAGAATCTTTTTAGCCATCGTATGTCCACTCAAGTGGGTGCTAAATATGCCACTGTGTATCTCAGTCATGATCAACTCAACTTCAGCTTTGTCCACACAACGAAGTAGAACACAATCATGGTTGCGCTTATAAAGGATGCCATTGCTTAGGAAGAACTTGGCGTTAAATCTCCTTAAGAACTTTTTGTCATTGACGGAAGCTCCTTCAACGTATTCTCTAGTCTGGAGATACCTTTTGATTTCATGAAACAAGGGTTGTTCCACTACTTCTTTGGTATTAATCTCATGACAGTGTGCTGGTTCGTCCATTCGCTCGATGGTAATTTGGGGAGCCTCGTTATCCCAGTTGAGTTTAAACATGGAAGACATTGTAGCCAGAGCATCTGCTAGCTGATTTTCTTCTCGCGGGAAGTGCTCGAAAGTAATCTGCTCGAAATGAGGCAACAACGTCAGGACATGTTCTTTGTATGGAAGAAGATTAGGATGTTTAGTGTCCCAGTCTCCTTTGACTTGACTGATAACCAAAGCCGAGTCCCCAAATACGACCAAAGATTTGATTCCCAAGTCTATAGCGGCCTTGAGACCAAAGATGCAAGCTTCATATTCGGCCATGTTGTTGGTACAGCTGAAATAAATTCGGGCAGTGAAGGGTGTATGGAAACCTTCTGGAGAAATGAGTACTGCACCGATGTCATTGCCAAGTGCATTTGAAGCACCATCAAAGTATAGGGTCCATCGGGATCCTTGTTCAAGTCCGTCATACGGTCCGTCACCTTCGATATTGTCCAAAGTCATGATGTCCTCGTCAGGGAAGTCGAATCTCATAGATTGGTAATCTTCGACGACTTGATAAGCTAGATGTTCGGCTAGTACACTCCCCTTTATAGCTTTTTGGGTAGTATACTGGATATCATACTCAGTCAGGATCATTTGCCATCTAGCGATTCTTCCAGATAAAGCAGGCTTCTCGAAGATATACTTGATCGGATCCATTTTGGAAATCAGCAAAGTGGTGTGAGTCAACATATACTGCCTTAGCCGGCGATCAGCCAATACCAAAGCGCAGAAAGTTTTCTCGAGCAGTGAGTAGCGAGTCTCACATTCGGTAAACTTTTTGCTAAGGTAATAAATGGAATGCTCTTTTCAGCCAAACTCGTCATGTTGGCCTAGTACGCACCCCATTGAGTTATCCAAAATAGTCAGGTACATGATTAACGACCTTCCTTCGACGGGTGGCATCAAAATAGGAGGTTCTAGTAAATACTCCTTGATCTTATCAAAAGCAACTTGACAATCATTGTTCCATTCAACTACCTGATCTTTCTTCAACAGTTTGAAAATTGGCTCACAGGTAGATGTCAGGTGAGAGATGAACCTCGCAATATAGTTCAAGCGTCCCAAGAATCCTCTAACCTCCTTTTTAGTACGGGGGGCAGGCATCTCTTGTATAGCCTTCACTTTAGCTGGATCAACCTCAATGCCTTTGTTGTTGATAATAAATCCCAAAAGTTTACCAGACCTAACTCCAAAAGTGCACTTGCTTAGGTTTAGTCTGAGCTTATACTCTTTCAACCTGGCAAACAGTTTTTGCAAGTGGTCTAGGTGTTCTTATTCTGTCTGTGATCGAGCTATCATGTCGTCTACCTAAACTTCGATCTCATGATGTATCATATCATGAATTAGAGCTACCATGGCGCGTTGATAAGTTGCCCCTGCATTCTTCAGTCCGAATGGCATCACTTTGTAGCAGAAGGTACCCCATTGCGTGACAAAGGTAGTTTTCTCCATGTCCTCGGGGGCCATTTTAATCTGGTTGTAGCCCGAGAATCCGTCCATGAAGGAAAAAACCTTGTGCTGAGTTGTGTTGTCAACCAAGATGTCGATATGTGGCAGTGGAAAATCATCCTTGGGGCTAGCCCTGTTTAAATCCCGATAGTCCACACACATTCTGACTTTGCCATCTTTCTTAGGCACGGGCACAATGTTAGCAACCCATTGTGGATAGGTTGTAACAGCCAGAAAGCCAGCATTGAATTGCTTCATTACCTCAGTCTTGATCTTCTCAAACATGTCAGGCCTCATTCGGCGGACCTTTTGCTTGATCAGTGGACAGTCTTCTCTTGTAGGGAGACGGTGAACCACGATATCTGTGTCTAACCCTGGCATGTCTTCATAAGACCAGGCGAAGATTTCAACATATTCGTTCAAGAACTGCACTAAGCGCTCCTTGACACTTGGTTCCAGGTTGGCACCCACTTTTACTTCCTTCCTGTCTTCCTCTGTCCCCAAGTTGATGGTTTCTAGCAACTCCTCATGAGGCAGAATGGCCCTCTTTTCTTGTTGTAAAAGTATGGATAACTCTCCTGGCACTTCACAATCTTCGTCAACTTCGTACTCAGCATGATTGACCAAATATTCAGAGTTATCGAAGGCTAAAGCAGAATAGCCACTCATGGAATCCGGAGTGGATGGGTACCTGCATTTGTGAGTGTGGGTGTGTGTAAGGGATAGCCATCCTTAAACAAACAAAAATACAAAAGGAAAGAAAATGAACACAACAGTTTATAGATGAAAAACGTCCAATGATTCATTAAAACATGGCATATGATTATGAAGAAAATCAAGCCCTTACAAATGGACCTACATGCCCCGGGCAAGGCATGAGGTGAAAATAGTGTGCGAATTGTTTTAGTTATTATAGACCATAAAAATGGGAAATTGTTCAAAGATAAAATTACTGGTTGATAAAGGTGATGGGAACAAAATCCTTTGCTTCCCAGTTGCTCAAACCCCCTCCGACGGTCGAAAAGATCCAATCTTCAAAGTGGCTCTCTTCATCTTCATCTTCTACAGCATTGATTCCATGGTGTGAGATCTTGACGGGTGGTCCTCCAACCTTGGAGCGACGCATAGCCTTTTGTTCTGCAGCAGTAAACCCTAACCCAAACTTATCTGTCTTATGGGGAAAGTCAGGCAATTGTCCCCATATTGTACTCTTCCCTTCTTTGATCACTGCCTCTGCATGCTTGAGAGATGCCATCCTAGATACATGCTTGGGAATGATAGGCACCTCAACCATTCTCTTCACAACTGCTACCTCAGGAGACACTTCCTCGAAATGCTGGAAGGGAGTTTCGATGAACTCGCCATCCAACTCCACATAGAGGAAGTAATTGAGATGACTTATCATGTATTCTTCCTCGCCGTGCACTGTTATAATCTTACCCTTAACAGGATATTTCAGCATTTGGTGCAAAGAGGAGGTAACTGCCCCAGCATAATGGATCCACGGTCTTCCTAACAAACACGAATATGACGGACGGATGTCCATCACATAGAAGGT
This sequence comes from Vicia faba, assembly GCA_948472305.1. Taxonomy (NCBI): domain Eukaryota; kingdom Viridiplantae; phylum Streptophyta; class Magnoliopsida; order Fabales; family Fabaceae; genus Vicia; species Vicia faba. Next base: position 1,471,382,046 of record OX451741.1, read on the forward strand.
GGAGTTGAAAACCTATGTGCCTACTTTGATAGGAATATCAACCTCTCCGTGAACCATTCTTTTGGAACCATCAAAAGCCCTAACAACGATGTTACTAGGTTTGAGAATCAGCCCTTCGCAGTCCAAACGGTTTAAGGCTTTCTTCGGCAGCACATTCAAGGTAGAACCAGTATCAACTAAGACATGGGCGAGGGTGGTTCCCCCGTATTCAACTAAGACATGTAGTGCATCATTTTGTTTTCTTCCTTTGGGAGTTAAGTCAGCTTCAGAAAAGCCAAGGCCATTATCAGCAGTAAGATTGGCCACACTTTCTTGGAACTGGTCAGCCGAAGTCTCTTGGGGTACATGTGCCACTTTCAAGAATTTGATTAGGGCCTTAGCATGGGCCTCAGAACAGAGAAAAAGAGCCAACATTGAAATTTTAGAAGGGGCCTGCCCTAACTGTTCCACAACGTCGTAGTCACTTTTTCTGATTATTTTCAAGATTTCATCCATTTCTTTCTGAGTGGTTTCGGGGATAACCACAGCATGAGCCTTCGTCCTGACAGGCATTTCCAGTATCCCCTTACCCTTGTCGGTAGTATCAGCAGATGGTCTTACTTCAGGAGTATCCAATTCTTCAATCACTGGGCCTTGCACAGATGGTCCAACAGGTGCAGAAGCTTTCAAGGGTCCAAAAACTGCTCGAGGGGGAGCAATCTCCGGAGAAAAGATCCGGCCGCTGCGGGTTATCTTGCTTGTACCTGCAATGTTCTCTATATCAGGGCTTTCTTCTTCAGAAATCTCTTGGATTGTTTCGATTTGTTTGATACCATGGTAGAAGATTTCTCCCCCATAGTTCCATGGTACCGTTTTGCTGGATTGGTACGGGACAGGTCCCGGCATGGTGATCTTTAATGGTACACATTCAGAGTTGGGTGTAATCCTGACAGGCCTTTTGCAAGCCTTGGGAGGATTGTCGGAAATGGTTATAATTGCAATATCGTTGGTTGAAGTAGAAAAAGTATCAGGAGTAACAGGATTGAAGGTATCAACAGGGGTTTTCTGGAAAAGTATCTCTTGGGTATCTATCAGGCGTTGGACACCTGACTTCAACATTGGGAAATCACTTCGTATGTTCAAACAAAAATAGCAGTCTTTACCACAACCAGGAAAGATCCCGGCTCTCAACAAATTTTCTTTAATCACAAGTAACGGCGTCAGCAGGTCAATAACATCAGTAACATGAGTGTCCTCCATAACAGCATGAATATTGTGGCTGTGCTTGGGCATCGGAGCCGATATAACATTGGGTTTCTCAGGAGCATCAAATTCTACTTCCTTAGCATCAATCAGGTCCTGGATTTTGTTCTTAAGCGCCCAACAATTATTGGTATCGTGCCCAGCACTGTCGGAATGGTAAGCACACTTGGCATTGGAGTGGTAGTATGGAGAGGAGGTGTTAGGGTTCTTTGGCGCTTCCTTCAAACTGGTCAGATTCAGCTTCAACAAATGAGGAAGTACCTGAGCGGGCGTCATGTTGATACGGGTGAACTGCCGTTGTGGCCTTTCCACCCGTTGTTGATTAGGTCTCGACTGATTGTTACGAGGTTGATCATTTGACGAGTTTTGAATCATCACAGCCCCTATAGTCGGTCGGTGCTCAGTTCTTCCCTGTCCCTTCTGAGAATACACAGCAGATGCTTCCTTCTTGGCTGGGAAGGGTTTCTTAACAGCCGTGGATGCGGAAGCATCCTTTTGAATCTTTCCACTCTTAATACCGGCCTCAACCCTTTCGCCGATCAAAATTAGTTCAGTAAATCCCGCGAAAGAACTCCCGATTAGATGGATAAAGAAAGGGCCAGACAGGGTCCCCAGAAACATGTCAACTAACTCCCTATCTGACAGAGGTGGTTGCACCCTTCCCGCCAGATCACGCCACTTCTGGGCGTACTCTTTAAACCCTTCATTGGAAGCCATCCCCATACTTTGTAACTGAGTACGAGTGGGCGCCAAATCAGCATTATATTGATACTGACGATAAAAAGCAGCTGCCAAGTCTTCCTAATTATGAACCTCTGATCTCTCGAGTTGATAAAACCAGTCTAACTGCGTGCCATACAAACTGTCTTGGAAAAAGTGTACCCAGAGGTCTTTATCGGATGAGTGGGGTTGTATTTTTCTGACATACGACCTCAGGTGCATCTTTGGGCATGACAGACCGTCATACTTGGAAAATGTTGGCATCTTGAACTTGGGAGGGATAATAATCCCAGCTACCAGCCCTAGTTCTTCAAAATCCAATTCGGGCACCCTCTGCAACTCCATAGCTGCCAGTCTATCTTCAAGGTTCATATATTTATCATCTGCTGGTGGATACTGTTGTTCGGAGTAGTCTTCGTCTTCTTCCTCTTCCTCCTCTTCAACCTCGGATTCAGAAGGCACAGCAGTCCCTTTCCCTTTACCGGCCCCTTCGTCATACGTTGAGGGGAACTCAAGAACCTTCCTAGAATTTCTCTCAAACCTTCTTCCAAAAGTGGCCACCCCAGGTCTCTTTTTCTTTTTCTCTTTATTCTTCTCCAACAAAACTTTGAGGTCCTCTTGACCCTTTGCCAAGGTCATGAAGAGTTGCTGGAACTGTGAATTTTGTGCCTGTGGATCCTTTACCGTCTGCTCCAAATCCATCTTGCTGAAATAAACAGCCGAAAGATAAGGAAACCTAGCGTGAAGACCTATTTATGCATATGATGAATGATATGTTATTCATGTAATGCATTCGAGGGTTCAGAAATTCAAATTTGTTGCAAACAAAAAGAATGCATGTCATATTAAGAAGAAATTTGTTAGTACATAAGTGCCCCATGGGCGAAATATTACAAAACTCTTAAAGTAAAAAGACATTGCGCATCCTCTTTGGCGCGATGTAAGTGTTGAGAGTTTCCTCCTCGTGAAGTCGGCGGGTAAGCTCCAAAACCTTCTTCTCACTGGCATAAAAGCTGGCTTCAAAAGTATCTCGTTCTTCCTTGAGTTGGATCCAACTCTTTTGCATTTTCCCATGATGTTGGCATGTCAGGATGTAGGATGGTGTATGGAACCTCTCCTTCCGTAACAGGCTCTTTGATCAAGGGGAGAATGTGAGGGTATGGCATCATAAGATTCTGGGAGCGGGTTCGTACCCACTTGAGGTAAGGCTCAAGGGGGGTGGAATTCTTGTGCCCCAGTGTCTTACTATCCACTTTGTTGGGCATCCTTCAAGCTCTGATGAACCTTTGTCGAAGTCCTTGCACATCGTTGTCGAATTCAAAAACTAGGTCTGGAATCAGCATGTCCTGAGGGCCATCCCTCCGAGCATATCCAAACTGTCTCAAAGCTAGACAGGGGTTGTAGGTGATGCCTCCCCTAATGCCAAGTAGTGGGACATTAGGGAATTCCCCAATACGATCAATGATGATGACATTTTCTCTGGACCGAGAACACCAATATACATCAGAATGTGTGAGGGTCATCAACCGTTGTGACCACCTTAAACCCTGCTCATTCTTCAGAACTGATTGTGGAAGGTGAGAAATAAACCACCTTGCTAGGAGAAGAGTACAGCACATGAGAACACCTCTTTTCCTCATTATTCGTGTGTAAAATGAGTGTAGGATATCCCCAAGAAATATAGGTATAGGATTCCTGGATATGAAAATCTTGACAACATTCACATCTATAAGCTGATCAGGGTTTGGGAACAAGACCAACCCATAGATGAGGAGTGCCACAATCTCTTCAAAGGCTTGTAGATTAAGAGAATTCTAGCAGTCTTGTGCCTTCTCGAACATAAACTTTACCAAGAAGCCCTTGACACCACTTCTGGTTTCCCAATGCCCCTTGATGTCAGATGGTTGCAAGTGTAATGCTTGAGCAACATCTTCAAGCTTTGGTTCTTTTTCCGTACCGTTGTAAGGTAGTTGATTAAGAATAGGAATTCTCAAGAGTTGAGAAAATTCCTTCAAAGTAGGCACCAACTGGTAATCAGGGAATGTGAAACAGTGGTGTAGGGGGTCAAAGAACTGGAAGAGAACTTTCACCATGTCTTCTTCAATGTTGGTGTTGACCAAGTTGAGGAGTCTACCATGTCTTTCACTGAAGAGAGAATTCTCTGGAATCCTGGAAGTAAGCTCCTTGAGTTGAGGAGGGATTCTCACAAGGTTGACTTGAATTGTTTTCCTGCGAAGAGATTCCATGACCTACAAAACAAGAACAAAGATGAAGATCCAAACCCTTGAAATGGTTAGTGGATGCATATGATGCTTTATGATGTTTATGATGTATGCACAAGCACATGTACAAGCAAGTCACACAAAACCCTAGTTTCAGGCTTGCATGAGGTTTCATAGGTAAGTACCCTCTTGAGTTTAGTTGGCTCAAACCTATTCTATAAATAGTAATCGAGTTCTAAGAAGCTCAATATCACTGGATTATTTTCTATGTTCATTGTTTTGGTTTAGCCACTTAACTAGCTACCAAAATATTCCAAGAAAATAACCCTCAATGAGTGTAGTATCGAGTATCTACCAACTTCGGACTACACCAAAGTCGTTCATCTCACTACCCCTAATAAAAGGCCAAGATGGTCAAGTAAGATTCTAAGAGTTCATTAGTGCTTCATGACATCACTCAGCGGCCCCGTATTCTCTTTGATTGACTTAAAGGCTACCGGTACTCACAAATATGTCGCACTAATATAGCTATTGCTTCAATCGTGTCGGTATACCCCGCACAGTTTCCACAACGTATTGCTATTTACCTATGAATGTTTCCCAAATCCGGGTGGAGGATTTCAAGCCCAAACAAGAGAACCAAAATGTAAAGCAAGCAAAGCAAACAATAATCATGCAAAGGGTTATCTAAGCCCTAAGGTTACTCCACTTTTAAATAATTTCCCCAGCAGAGTCGCCAGTTCTGTGATACGGTGGGAGAACTGACTTGGGATTTTGCGTTTGTGTTCACAAATGTTTCGGTTTAGCAAGAGTCGCCACCGACTTTTATTTTATCCTAAGGAAAGGTCAAAAAGAACAAGAAAGACCTTTGAGATGTTTTCTTGGGTTCGGGGAGTAGATTATAGAAAGGGAAGGTATTAGCACCCTTTCTATCCATGGTTATCCATTGGCTCTTATTTACTTGCTTAGATCACTTGCTTTTGATTTTCAATTGTTTGAAATAGTGCTTTGTGGTTTTGAAAGATGTTTTGAAAAGAGGTCATCGTTGTGGCAACCTTTGTAATGATTCTTGTTTGAATGTATACAAAGGTGTTTTTGTCTTTTGAAAAGTTTTCAATGTTTGAAAGTAGGGTTTTGCAATTGTGTTGTGAAGTGTGTTTTGAAAAATAGCAAGGATGTTTTTGCAAGCTTGATCAAGTAACTAAGAGCTATCTACCCTATTTTACTCAAAGATCTTTCTTATGTTTTTAACCCTTTTAACAGTGTCGTTTCACCATTGTATTTGGTGAACAGCCTTGTGTTAGGATGTTAAACGGGACAGGCGCAGGTCATCGTATAGACCATGATAGAAATTGTGTCAAGTATTTTTGGCAATTTTCTTTAAGGGACTTGATCATTTTGATTAGGCAACTCAGATAGCGTCATCGAGGGACTATGATCTTTTGTTTTGTTTTTGTTTTGCCAAAGTACTTGACATGCAACCATGGCCCATTTTTGAAGGCAACGAGTGGATTGAAAACCTAAGGGGTGCAAGTGTGCATTGTGTTTGTTTTTCATGCATGTTTATCTTAGATTAGGTCAAGCTAGTTATTGATTTTATTTGGCATACAAACCCTAAGTCTAATCATGGCATAATTGAAAGCATAAAAAGGTGCGATAATTTAAATCCTACACTATTACAACATGATATAGGGAGGGGTACAAATTTGAATTAGGGGTATTTGACAAGAAATTAAATTCTAAATTATTACAACCAAATTGAATGTATAAGATAATATTTAAATGTGCAATAATTAAATAAAATACAACAACTAAATGTTTAAATAAAATGTATTATGCAAAAAGTTTTTATGTATGTAAAAAGTATTTTTTAATGTAAAATGTAAATAATAATAAAGAGGGTCAATTTTAATTGTTTTATTATTTAGGGCAAAAACCCTAATTTTTTAAATGAATAGTATTATTTATTAATTATATATAATAATATATTAATTTATACAAAAAATAAAGGTATATTGTAAAAAAAGATATTTTTAGTCTAAAATATTAATAAAAATGAAAGTGTATTATATATATATATATATATATATATATATATATATATATATATATATATATATATATATATATATATATATATATATATATATATATATATATATATATATATATATATATATATATATATATATATATATATATATATATATATATATATATATATATATATATATATATATATATATATATATATATATATATATATATATATATATATATATATATATATATATATATATATATATATATATATATATATATATATATATATATATTAAATATATTAAATATATTAAATATATTAAATATATAAACATAGAAATTAATTATTTATAAAAAAATGTGTATATTCAAGAAAATGTTTTTTAAGTGTGTATAAAAATAATAAATAAAAATAAACATGTTTTTTTACATTGTTCTTTGAGTTTTAATAAAAAGAAAAATAAATTATTTACATATTTATACTAGTAATAATTAAAATAAATTCCAAAAAAATACAAAAATTTATGAAAATAATTTTTAAGTATTTTTTATATTAGAAAATAAAATATCAAAATCAGAAATGAAACAAAAATGCAAAAATAACAAATGTACAAAAAATGGGCCAGGGGGTGTAAAAAGAAAAGAGGAGGGTGCCAAAAGCAAGTCTGTACAGGCCCAGCCCAAACCAAACTTCATCTTCTTCCTTTGAACAAAAATACGCGCGCTTCTGTACACAAATGCTATCTCCTAATTCTTTGATTTTTTGACAAAACTCATAACATGAAACTTGTAGAGCATTAAACAACGAATTCAACCATATAAAAAACTTGAGTTAACTCTCAAAGACCAGAGAGAATTTCTCTGGCCCTAATTTCTAACCTAGTTTTTTCAGAAAGTTCATGGGTGAAATTCTACTAGCACAATTAATGTAAATGAAAACTAAGCATATGTATGGCTTCAGGGCTATGAGTACAACATATTTCATTCACAAACCTAAGCCTAACTATTCCTAAATAGAGAGATAGAAGTTCATAAAATACTTGTTTCAGTTGACTTCGAGCTGGCCAATGCAGAAACTTCCAAGAGCGTGTGAGGTTCTTTTGAGCTTGCTTGATGTCCAATGAAGCTTTCCCTATGCCTGGCTTGTTTCGGTAAACCCTGCGGAAGAGTTACCAATTAGATGATTGAAAAATGGCCCAGATAGGGTCCCAAGAAACATATCAACGAGCTCACGATCGGTTAAAGGAGGTTGCACCCTGCCAGCCAAATCCCTCCATTTTTGTGCATATTCTTTGAATCCCTCACTCGTTCCTAGTGACATACCCTGAAGTTGGGTACGAGTAGGAGCAAGATCAGAATTATACTTGTATTGTTTATAGAAAGCGGTGGCCAAATCTTCCCAATTTCTGACACTGGTTCCTTCTAGCTGATAAAACCACTCCAACTGGGCTTCCGATAGGCTGTCTTGGAAGAAATGAATCCAGAGATTTTTATCTGCCGTATAGGGTTGAATTTTTCTTACGTAGGACCTGAGATGCATTTTGGGACAGGACAGCCCATCATACCTCACAAACACTGGCACTTTGAATTTTGGGGGAATCACTATTCCGGCGACCAAGCCCATGTCTTCAAAATCCAAACCCGGTACCCTTTGCAATTCCATGGCAGCCAATCTGTCTTCTAAACCCTTGTACTTATCATTAGCTGGAGGATATTGCTGGTCAGAATAATCTTCATCCTCTTCAACTTCTTCCTCCTCCGCATCAGACTCGGAAGGCACCGCAACTCGATCTCTTTTACTAGTCCCTTCATCAGAAGTAGGAGGAAATTCAAGCACCCTCCGAGCTTCTCTGTCAAATCTTCTCCCCAAAGTAGCCACTCCGACCCTCTTTTTCTTCTTCACTGAGTCCATATTCTCCAGATGAGCCTTGATATCCTCTTGACTTTTAACCACAGTCATCAAGAGTTGCTGGAACTGTGCATTCTGGGCTTGTAGGTCTTTGACTGTTTACTCGAGATCCATCCTACTGAAATAAACAGCAGATAGATAAGGAAACCTGGAGTGAGACCTGCTTATGCACATGATGAATGGTATGCTGATGTATGCAATGCATTCAAGGATTCAGGACATTCAAAATTGTTTCAGACAAAGAAGAACGCACGTCATATTAATAAGAAGAAATTTGTTAGTACATAAATGCCCCATGGGCCAAATGTTACAAAATAAACTTCTTAAGGCAGAAAGACATTGCGCATCCTCTTCGGTGCGATGTAGGTGTTGAGGGCCTCTTGCTCGTGGAGTCGGCGGGTAAGCTCTAGAACCTTCTTTTCACTGGCGTAGTAGCTAGCTTCAAAAGTGTTTCGTTCCTCCTTGAGCTGAATCCAACTTTTCTGCATTTCCTCCCATGATGTAGGCATGTCTGGATGTAGGATAGTGTAGGGAACCTCTCCTTCATTGACGGGCTCTTTAATCATAGGGAGAACATGAGGATAAGGCATCATTAGACTTTGGGCTCGGGCTCGTACCCACTTGAGATAGGGCTCAAGAGGGATGGAGTTCTTGTGTCCCAGAGTCTTGCTATCAACCTTGTTGAGCTTTCCCGAAGCTCTGATGAATCTTTGGCGAAGTCCTTGCGCATCGTTGTCGAAGTCAAAAACTAGGCTAGGAATCAACATACCATGAGGGCCATCCCTCCGTGCATATCCAAATTGCCTCAAAGCTAGGCAAGGGTTGTAGGTGATACCTCCCCTAATTCCAAGCAAAGGAACATTAGGAAACTCTCCGCAACGATCGACGACGATGACATTTTCTCTGGACCGAGAACACCAATGCACATCAGAATGAGTAAGAGTCATCAATCGTTGGGGCCACCTTGTACCTTGGTCATTCTTCAAGACAGATTGTGGAAGGTGCGAAATAAACCACCTTGCGAGGATAGGAGTACAGCACATGAGAACACCCCTCTAACCTCCTTTTCAGTACGGGGAGCAGGCATCTCTTGTATTGCTTTCACTTTTGCCAGATCGACTTCAATGCCTTTGTTGCTTACAATGAATCCCAGGAGTTTACCAGACCTAACTCCAAAAGTGCATTTACTTGGATTCAGCCTGAGCTTGTATTCTTTTAACCTGACAAACAGCTTTTCTAGATGTTCAAGGTGCTCTTCCTCTGTTTGTGACCGAGCTATCATATCGTCTTCGTAAACTTCAATCTCATGATGTATCATATCATGAAATAAAGCTACCATGGCGCGTTGATAAGTTGCCCCGGCGTTCTTCAGCCCGAACGGCATCACTTTGTAACAAAAAGTGCCCCATTGCGTGACAAAAGTTGTTTTCTCCATATCCTCGGGAGCCATTTTGATTTGATTGTAGCCCGAGAATCCATCCATGAAGGAAAACACCTTATGCTGAGCTGTATTGTCGATCAAGATGTCAATATGAGGTAGCGGGAAATCATCTTTAGGGCTGGCCCTATTCAAATCCCGATAGTCCACACACATTCTGACTTTGCCATCTTTCTTTGGTACCGGTACAATGTTAGCGACCCATTGAGGATAAGACGTAACAGCCAGAAAGCCAGCATCGAATTGCTTCATTACTTCCGCTTTGATCTTTTCGGACATGTCAGGCCTCATTCGGCGAACTTTTTGCTTGATTGGTGGACAGTCTTCTCTTGTGGGGAGACGGTGAACCACGATGTCGGTGTCTAGACCTGGCATGTCTTCATAGGACCAAGCGAAGATTTCAACATACTCATTCAGTAACTGTACCAAGCGCTCCTTGACTTTTGGTTCCAGGTTGGCACCCACTTGCACCTCCTTCCGGTTCTCCTCGGTTCCCAAGTTAACAGCTTCCAATGGCTCTTCATGCGATAAGATGGCCCTTTCCTCTTGTTGCAGAAGTCTGGCTAGTTCCCCGGGTACTTCACAACCTTCGTCATCTTCATACTCGGCTAGATTGACCAGATCTTCAGAGTTATTGAAAGATACAGCAGAATAGTCACCCATGGAATCTGGAGTGGATGGGTACCTGCATTGGTGAGCGTGGGTGTGTGTAAGGGATAGCCATCCTTAAACAAAAAATGCAAAAGGAAAGAAAATGAACATAAGCAGTTTATTAAATGAAAAACGTCCAATGAATCATTAAACATGGCATATGAATATGAAAAATAGTCAAAACCCTTACAAGTGGACCTACATGCCCCGGGCAAGGCAGGAGGTGAAAAGATAGTGTACGGATTGTTTGAAAGTAAAATATTACAGACCAAATAAGAAATGTTTAACAGATAAATTACTGATGAATAAAAGTGATGGGGACAAAGTCTTTAGCCTCCCAATTGCTCAATCCTCCTCTGACAGTTGGATGAATCCACTCTTCAAAGTCGCTTTCCTTGTCTTCATCTTCCAGGGCGTTGATTCGGTAAGGAGAAATTTTGATTGGCGCTCTTTCAATCTTTGACTGTCGCATAGCTTTCTGGCCAGCGGTTGTGAAACCTAATCCAAACCTATCAGTCTTATGCGGAAAATCGGGTAACTACCCCCACGCTGAATTCTTCCCTTCTTTGATTGCAGCTCTTGCATCCTCCAGAGATGCCATCCTGGCCATCTGTCTTGGTGCCTCAGCTGCCAACTTTGCCACTGCTACCTCAGGAAGAACTTCTTCGAAATGTTGAAACAGCGTCTCAATGAACTCTCCTTCAACCTCCACATACCGGAAAGAATTTAAGTGACTAATCATGTACTCTTCTTCGCCATGGACAGTGATGATCTTTCCCTTGACAGGATACTTCAGCATCTGATGCAATACTTCAGCATCTGATGCAAGGAGGAGGTGACTTCCCCAGCATGATGTATCCAAGGTCTACCCAGCAGGCAGGAGTATGATGGACGGATGTCCATTACATAGAAAGTGGATTTAAACACCTCAGTACCTATCTTGATGGGAATTTCAACCTCTCCATGGACCATTCTCTTCGACCCATCGAAAGCTCTGACGACAATATCACTCGGCTTCAAATCCAACCCTTCGCAATCTAGCCGGTCCAAGGCCTTCTTAGGCAAAACATTCAGCGACGATCCGGTATCAACCAAAACATGTGCAAGGGTGGTTCCGCGACACTCGATTGAAATATGCAAAGCATCATTGTGGTTTCGGCCTTTAGGGGTTAGATCGGCATCAGAAAAACCTAGTCCATTGTCCGCAGTCAGGCTTGCCACGCAATGTTGAAATTGATCTGCAGAGGTTTCCTGGGGCACATGGGCTGCCTTCAGAAACTTAATCAAAGCTTGAGCGTGCGCTTCTGAGCAAAGCAATAATGCCAGCATGGAGATCTTGGAGGGGGTTTGCCCCAACTGTTCCACCACATCGTAATCACTTCTCTTGATTATCCTCAAAATCTCGTCCATTTCTTTCTTGGAGGCTTCCGGAATCACCAAGGGTTGAGCCCTCGTCCTGACGGGCTCATCTTGTATTCCCTTTCCTTTATCAGCAATGGTAGGAAAGACAGTACTAGGAACAACAACCTCTTCGATCAAAGGAGTCCTGGCAGAGAGCTTTATTGGTGCAGGGATGACTTCTTTAGCTGATGAGGGTCCAAAGACTGCTCTTGGAGGGGCAATCTCCGGAGAAAATATTCTCCCGCTCCTGGTGATTTTGCTGGTGCCCGCAATGTTACTAATGCTGGCTTCTTCATCCTCTGAATTTTATTCAATTACTTCGACTTGCTTGATACCATGGTAGTAGATGTCACCACCATAGTTCCAAGGTATCGATTTCTCCAAAACATAGGGAACAGGCCCCGGCATCGTTATCTTCAAAGGTATAGATTTTGCGGCTGGTGTAATCTTAACTGGCTTTTTGACGGCCTTGGAAAGATTGGCGTGAATGGTTATGATTGAGACATTTTCAACATGAACTGGAACAGCAGAAACTTTTTCGAACAGAATTTGTCGGCTATCCATAAGGCCTTGGATGCCTTTCTTTAATAGCGGACAATCAAACGGCAGAGAGTGGCAACAGTAGCAGTTGATCCCGGCCCTTAACAAATTTAACTTAATGGTTAGCAGTGGAGTAGTCAGATCACTGACGTCAGCAACATACAAATCCTCCTCAATGGCATTGATATTTCGGCCGTGCTTCGGCATAGGTGCAGATATCACATTAGGTTTCTCTGGAGCGTCAAACTCTACCTCCTTAGCCTCTATCAAGTCTTGGATCTTATGCTTGAGTGCCCAACAATCATTGGTGTCGTGTCCAACACTGTCTGAATGATAAGCGCATTTAGCATTGGCATGATAATGCGGGGAGGACGTATTTACATTCTTTGGCGCCTCCTTGATGGTAGCAAGATTCAACTTCAATAAATGGGGGAACTTCAATAAATGGGGGAGCACTTGCGCTGGAGTCATATTAATACGGGTGAACTGCCGTTGTGGCCTTTCCACCCGTTGCTGATTTGGTCTGGACTGGTTAAAGCGAGGTTGCTCACTCGGAGTGTTTTGAATCATTACGGCCCCCACAGTTGGCCGACGCTCCATCCTCCCTGCTCTTCTCTGAGAATATACCATAGCTGTCTCCTTCTTAAAAGGCTTCTTCTCAACACTTGCAGCAACACCCTTCTGAATCTTTCCTGACTTGATGCCAGCTTCTATTCTTTCACCGGTTAAGATTAAATCGGTAAACCCTGCGGAAGAGTTACCAATTAGATGATTGAAAAATGGCCCAGATAGGGTCCTAAGAAACATATCAACGAGCTCACGATCGGTTAAAGGAGGTTGCACCCTGCCAGCCAAATCCCTCCATTTTTGTGCATATTCTTTGAATCCCTCACTCGTTCCTAGTGACATACCCTGAAGTTGGGTACGAGTAGGAGCAAGATCAGAATTATACTTGTATTGTTTATAGAAAGCGGTGGCCAAATCTTCCCAATTTCTGACACTGGTTCCTTCTAGTTGATAAAACCACTCCAACTGGGCTCCCGATAGGCTGTCTTGGAAGAAATGAATCCAAAGATTTTTATCTGCCGTATAGGGTTGAATTTTTCTTACGTAGGACCTGAGATGCATTTTGGGACAGGACAGCCCATCATACCTCACAAACACTGGCACTTTGAATTTTGGGGGAATCACTATTCCGGCGACCAAGCCCATGTCTTCAAAATCCAAACCCGGTACCCTTTGCAATTCCATGGCAGCCAATCTGTCTTCTAAACCCTTGTACTTATCATCAGCTGGAGGATATTGCTGGTCAGAATAATATTCATCCTCTTCAACTTCTTCCTCCTCCGCATCAGACTCGGAAGGCACCGCAACTCGATCTCTTTTACTAGTCCCTTCATCAGAAGTAGGAGGAAATTCAAGCACCCTCTGAGCTTCTCTGTCAAATCTTCTCCCCAAAGTAGCCACTCCGACCCTCTTTTTCTTCTTCACTGGGTCCATATTCTCCAGATGAGCCTTGATATCCTCTTGACTTTTAACCACAGTCATCAAGAGTTGCTGGAACTGTGCATTCTGGGCTTGTAGGTCTTTGACTGTTTACTCGAGATCCATCCTACTGAAATAAACAGCAGATAGATAAGGAAACCTGGAGTGAGACCTGCTTATGCACATGATGAATGGTATGCTGATGTATGCAATGCATTCAAGGATTCAGGACATTCAAAATTGTTTCAGACAAAGAAGAACGCACGTCATATTAATAAGAAGAAATTTGTTAGTACATAAATGCCCCATGGGCCAAATGTTACAAAATAAACTTCTTAAGGCAGAAAGACATTGCGCATCCTCTTCGGTGCGATGTAGGTGTTGAGGGCCTCTTGCTCGTGGAGTCGGCGGGTAAGCTCTAGAACCTTCTTTTCACTGGCGTAGTAGCTAGCTTCAAAAGTGTTTCGTTCCTCCTTGAGCTGAATCCAACTTTTCTGCATTTCCTCCCATGATGTAGGCATGTCTGGATGTAGGATAGTGTAGGGAACCTCTCCTTCATTGACGGGCTCTTTAATCATAGGGAGAACATGAGGATAAGGCATCATTAGACTTTGGGCTCGGGCTCGTACCCACTTGAGATAGGGCTCAAGAGGGATGGAGTTCTTGTGTCCCAGAGTCTTGCTATCAACCTTGTTGAGCTTTCCCGAAGCTCTGATGAATCTTTGGCGAAGTCCTTGCGCATCGTTGTCGAAGTCAAAAACTAGGCTAGGAATCAACATACCTTGAGGGCCATCCCTCCGTGCATATCCAAATTGCCTCAAAGCTAGGCAAGGGTTGTAGGTGATACCTCCCCTAATTCCAAGCAAAGGAACATTAGGAAACTCTCCGCAATGATCGACGACGATGACATTTTCTCTGGACCGAGAACACCAATGCACATCAGAATTAGTAAGAGTCATCAATCGTTGGGGCCACCTTGTACCTTGGTCATTCTTCAAGACAGATTGTGGAAGGTGCGAAATAAACCACCTTGCGAGGATAGGAGTACAGCACATGAGAACACCCCTCTTTCTCATTGTTCGTGTGTAAAATGAGTGAAGGATGTCCCCAAGCAATGTTGGTATTGGATTTCTGGACAAGAAGATTTTGACGGCGTTGACATCTACCAATTGGTCAGGATTTGGGAACAAGACCAACCCATAGATAAGGAGTGCCACAATCTCTTCAAAGGCTTGTAGGTCCAATGAGTTCCAACATTCTTGTGCCTTCTCAAACAAGAATTTTGCTAAGAACCCTTTGACGCCACTTCGGGTTTCCCAATGCCCCTTGATGTCGGATGGTTGTAGATGTAATGCTCGAGCAACATCTTCCGGCTTTGGTTCCTTTTCCGTACCGTTGAAGGGTAGTTGATTAAGGATAGGGATTCTTAGGAGTTGAGAAAACTCCTCCAAAGTGGGTACCAACTGATAATCAGGGAAAGTGAAGCAGTGGTGAAGAGGGTCAAAGAACTGGAATAGTACTTTCATCATGTCTTCTTCAATGTTGGTGTTGACTAGGCTGAGCAGTCTACCATGTCTTTCACTGAAGGATGAATTTTCCGAAATTCTTGAGGTGATCTCCTTGAGTTGAGGAGAGATTCTCACAAGGTTGACTTGAATGGTATTTCTGCGAGGGATTTCCATGTCCTACAAAACAAGAACAAAGATGAAGATCCAAAACCCTTGAAATGGTTAGTGAATGCATATGATGTTTTATGATGTATGCACAAAACATATGTACAAGCAAATCACACCAAACCCTAATTTCAGGCTTGCATGGGGTTTCATAGGTAAGTACCCTCTTGAGTGTAGTTGGCTTAAAAACCTGTCCTATAAATAGTAATCGGGTTCTAAGGAGCTCAATATCACTGGATTGTTTTCAATGTTCATTGTTTTGGTTTAGCCACTTAACTAGCGACCAAAATATTCCAAGAAAACAACCCTCAATGAGTGTAGTATCGAGTATCTACCAACTTCGGACTGCACCAAAGCCGGTCATCTCACTACCCCTAATAAAAGGCCAAGATGGTCAAGTAAGGTTCTATGTCATTAGTGCTTAGTGACATCACTCAGCGGCCCCGTACTCTCCTTGATTGAACTCAAGGGTTACCGGTACTCACAAATATGTCGCACTAATATAGCTATTGCTTAGACTGTGTCGGTATACCCCGCACAGTTTCCACAACGTATTGCTATCTATGAATGTTTCCCAAAATCCGGGTGGAGGATTGTAAACCCAAACAATAGAGCCAAAGTATAAAGCAAGCAAATCAAACAATTAGTCATGCAAGAGGGTGATCTAAGCCCTAAGGTCACTCCACTTTAAAAATAGTCCCCAGCAGAGTCGCCAGTTCTGTGATACGGTGGGAGAACTGACTATGGTTTTGCGTTTGTTTTCGCAAATGTTTTGGTTGAGCAAGAGTCGCCACCGACTTTTTATTTTATCCTAAGGAAAGGTTTAAAAAGCACAGCAAAAACCTTTGAGATTTTTCTTGGGTTCGGGGAGTAGATTATAGAAAGGGAAGGTATTAGCACCCTTTCTATCCATGGTTATCCATGGGCTCTTAGGTACTTGCTTAGATCAACTTGCCTTGGTTTTCAATTGTTTGAAATGGTGCTTGGTGTGTGGTTTTGAAAATGTTTTGAAAAAGATGCCTTGTATAGGCTATCCTTGTAACAATTCTTTACTCGAATGTTTTACAAAAGGTGTTTGTCTTTTTGAAAAGATGTTTCAAGTTTTTTTGAAAGTTTGTTTTGAAAGTGTTTGTGAAGTGGGTTTTGAAATAAGGCAAGTGTTTTCTTGGAAAGTTGACAAGTACTTAAGAGTTTATCTACCCTAAAATTTTCTCAAAGATTTTTGTTATGTTTTAAACCTTTTGACAATTTTGTTCCACCATTGCATTTGGTGGACAATCTTGTTTTAGGAGATTTAAAGGGACGGGCGCGGGTCATCGTTTAGACCATAGTTGCAATAGTGTTAAATGTCTTTGGGCAATTTTCTTTAAAAGGGACTTGATCATTCATTTAAGCAACATTTTGAGGGACTATGATCATTTGATTGTTTGTTTTACCCAAAGAAGTTCAACATGCAACATGGTCCAATTATTTGAAGGCAACAAAGTGGAATACCCTAGGGGGGCAAGTGTGAAATGTGTTGTCCATTTTTCATGCTCATTTATCTTGCATTAGGTCCAATTATTTTGTTCATTTTTATTCGCATACAAAACCCTAATTCTAGCATAGTATGTTTAGAAAGCGATAAAGTACGAAATTTAAATTCCTACGCTATTACAACACAATAATATGGGGAGGGGGTACAATGTTTCAAATGGGGTATATTTAGACAAAAAATTAAACCTAAACTATTACATCATTTTCTATGAATATTTACAAGATAAATAAATGTATAATTTAAATGGTAAATAAAACAAATATGCAAGAATGCAAAAGGAATTTTTATGTGTATGAAAAAGGTATTATTTATGTAAAACAAAAAAAGAAAATAAAAAAAGTATTATTTTTTAGGTATTTTTTGAATTTAGGGCAAAAACCCTAATTCTAATCAAAGGAGTATTTAATCAATTAATTCATGTAATACTTATTATTTATATACAAAAATAAAATAAAATATGGTATATTTGTAAAAAGGCATTTTTTAGTATTAAATATTAAGAAATAAAATATATACATTTTTTTTGGTATTTTTATCCTAAGTATATTAATATACTTATTTATTTATATTATTTATAAAATATGCATTATATATATATTAATTAATAATATTTAGTATTTAAATAAAAAAAGTATTTTTCTATAAAATATTTTCAGGGAGTAAAAATAAAATAAAAGTATATAAAAAGTATATTTGTATTATCTTAATATTTTAAAAAAAAGTATATATATATATATTTGTTTATTTATGTACAAACTAAAGAAATAATCAAATAAATATGCAATAAATTCAAAAAATGATAGGAAAAATATTTTTATGTTTTTAATATGCTGAGGAAAAATAAATGAACCAATCACAAAAAAGCAAAAAGTCAAAATATTAAAAATGAAGCAAATGGGCTCAGGGGTGCAAAACAGGAAAAGTGGTGTGAATAAGAAAATTGCTCAGGCCCAGCCCAAGAAGACACCTTCTTCAACCTTCAGCCAAAAATGTCTCAAAAACGCGCGCTTGCAACAGGGATTCAAACATCCTGATTCTTTGAGCTTTTGCACAAACTTTCAACACAAAACATATCAAGCATGGAATCACGATTTCAAACATATAAAGAACATCTCCTAACTCTCAAAAATGAGAGAGAATTTTAACAATCCCAAATCTTAACCTAAGTTTTCTGCCATTTTTAAACCTTAAATTCTCTCAACTCAGGCAAAAGAAATGAAAAGTAAAAGAATGTACATGTTCAGTGGCATGAGTATGACATTATTTATTCACAAACCTAAAGCTAATGATGCCTAACAAGAGAGATACGAGTTCACCAAAATACCTGTTCAGCTGAAGTTCTAACTGGCAAATGGGGAGCTTACAGTGCAAGATACTGATTGGTACAGCTTCCTTGAGGTGTGGTGATGTTGTTCCAATATCTACTTTGCCTTGAGACACCTTGAACTGAGCTGTAGAACTTCAACTGCAAAATGAAAAAGTGAAAATGGTGGAACTTGTTAGAGGGGTTACAGGTCGTGTTTCAAGGCATGATTAGCTTGCATAGGTGTTAGGGAATGTGTGTGAACTGGTTTTGGCAAAAGAATGGAAGATAGCACTCAAACTGCAGGCTTTGCCCTGTTTGTGCAGTTTGAGAGTGATTATGGCAATGGGAGTGTTTTAGAGGTGCAAGGGTCGTGTATCAGCTTGGTTATGAGGTGTGTAATATGTTTGATAACTTTGTTCTTGTATGTCTATGCTGAGATGGGAGTTTTTTTTGTGTTATGGCACTTTTCTTCACTCTTAAGCAACAAAATGCAACT
Organism: Vicia faba; assembly: GCA_948472305.1. Lineage (NCBI taxonomy): Eukaryota > Viridiplantae > Streptophyta > Magnoliopsida > Fabales > Fabaceae > Vicia > Vicia faba. The sequence continues at coordinate 1,471,400,709 of OX451741.1, forward strand.
TGATGTTTTAGGTCAGTAGGGGACCTCTAATCCTGCTGCAAAGCTTCTCTTGATCAGAGTAATTTGTCCATAATCTTGTGCCAAAGAGATTTAGTTTGTACTTGCTTGATTTTCAATTTGACATAAAGTGAACTTTTGCAAAAATGGATAGTTTACTTTTTCCAAATTGGGATTAATCCTCTAGACAAAGCTTGAACTCAAAGAACTTGGTCTTGGCACAAAGAATATGCATTAAATTTATGAGTGTAACTTGGTTTAAGGACCTGTAATCTAATCTAAAGCATGCTGAGTTCAAATTGCAAGGTTATGAACATGTAACTTGGTCATGAACAAAGTGGTTTTTTGCTATATTGTGAAATTCGATTCTCTCTAACCATGAGGTTGTTTGAGAAGTTCTTGGACATTTTGGAAAGCTTGGAATGTGTACTACAATCCATTTTTGAAGTGCAATTTGAAATTCCAAGTGGAAGTGTATGGAAAATGGCCTTGAAGTGGGGTAGAAAACCTTGTCAAAATAGGTCAAATTTCACTAAGTTAAGAATGGTTTAGTGCCCTTATTCAAAAATTTGTAACTTGAGATACAAGCTTCAAATGAGAAAACTTTGTGAATCAAAGTTGTAGATTATGCAACAAGCTACAACTTTCATGTTTTGACTTTTGTTTGAATCCAAATGAATCATGGTGAAAAAGTGGGGCAAAGTTGGGAAAAAATTAGGGTTTTTCCATAACTTAGAAAAATTCTAAGTTATGAAAAATTCCATTTTAAACCCTAATTTGCATTTCTTGGTTTCTTGGTGAACAAGTTTCATGATTTGGCAAGTTTTGATGAAAAATGAATCTTGACTCTTGATTTTGACCAAAAAGTCAAAGTTTGACTTTTTAGTATACAGTCAAAATTGATCAATTGACTGGGAAATTCAACTGTCAATCCTGTGTACTTGGGATCTTTTGAGTTTGTTGATCATGCCAAGATAATTCCATGGGGTCCTTGAGTCCATGTGTGAGCTTGGTTTGCCATTGGCTAGGTCAAACAGTCAAAAATTGCCTTTGTGCAGTCAAAACCCTAAAAATGACCATTTTGCCCTTTTGGTGATCTGATCAAATTTCTTGGGGAATTGTGATCCAAACTTGATCAAATGATTCATATGAGTTCATAATGTTGATGTGGGTCAAATTTCATGAGGTTTGACTGTCAATTGGCCACAGTTGACTTTTTCCCCAATACAGTTGATTTCTAGGTCAACTGTCCAATTGACTGGGCAAAACTTGGAATCAAGGCTTGAAACTTGATGTGGATAAACTTGGGAGTCCAATATGAAGCATGAAAGTCATCTTGGGAATTTTAGGTCAAAGCATCTTTGTGCAAACACAAACCCTAATTTGAGTCCCCAGTACAAGGAGAGGTCTTAAGCAGATGAAACCTTAACTGGATCTTGAGCTTCAAGGGTTTTGTGGTGAGAAATCAATGAGAAATGGAAGGGAAAATTTTGGGGTACAACAGTTGCCCCGGTTCAATCTTCTTGAATCCGAAGAGTTAGATTGGCAAGCTTGCCTTTCGTGACTCGAGGGTAAAAGGAGATTGGACACTAGAGTGCCCGGAAATTTGCACTCGTCAAAGCAACGGATGCGGGAATGGGCTTAGAGATGCCATTTGGAGATGGGCTTAGAGATGCCATCTGGGAGAGTGACAGAAATCTTGTCGGGGATGGGCTTAGAGATGCCATTTGGAGATGGGCTTAGAGATGCCATTTGGAGATGGGCTTATCAGGAAGGTGTCCAGGCTTGGGACCATCTCTGAACTGGGGGGTCTGAACAAGCAAAAGATTGACATCCGTTGTTGGGAGGAATCTGTAAATTGTTTTCAGTAGTTTGGAGAAGAAACTGAACAAGCGATAGGTTAACATCCGTTACTTGGAGGACCCGTAAACTATTTTCAGAAGTCTTGAAGGAGAATCTGAACAAGTGACAGGTTAACATCCGTTTACTTGGAGAACCTGTGAACTGTTTTCAGAAATCTTGAAGTTGAATAAGCAATAGAGCAGCATCCGTTGTTGGGAAGCGTCCGTAAACTGTTTTCGAAAGTTGCATCTGAACAAGTTGATAGATTAACATCCGTTGTTGGGAAGAATCCATAAACTGTTTTCAGAAGTCTTGAAGGAGAATCTGAACAAGTGACAGGTTAACATCCGTTTACTTGGAGAACCCGTGAACTGTTTTCAGAAATCTTGAAGTTGAATAAGCAATAGAGCAGCATCCGTTGTTGGGAAGCGTCCGTAAATTGTTTTCGAAAGTTGCATCTGAACAAGTTGATAGGTTAACATCCGTTGTTGGGAAGAATCCATAAACTGTTTTCAGAAGTCTTGAAGGAGAATCTGAACAAGTGACAGGTTAACATCCGTTTACTTGGAGAACCCGTGAACTGTTTTCAGAAATCTTGAAGTTGAATGATTTTAGTCTGTCGACTGATCTTTCCTGAAAAGGTAAAGAGTTAGTTGTATGCAATGTTATGATGCATGATGCAATATGTGTGACATCAATGTTTATGACATGAATGTGATGAATGCGCATGTAAGCTGACGAGCTATCTTGCTGAGGATAAATGAATCCGAGGTGACTGAAGATAAAAGCATCTTGACTGCTGCCGGGGAAAATAAATCCTTGGTTACCGCTGGGGAAGAGAATTCCTGATGACCTCTACTGGGGAGTACCAATCTAGTAGACTCATGCTGGGGATGTAAGACTGAGAATCTCCAATTTGATGGGAAGTAACTCTGGCGATCTCACTGGGGAACTCAAGATTTCTCTTTCTAAGACTCTGTGGGGAGAAGGCTCATTAGTCTGGCTCCGCTGGGGGTTGACAATTTGAAGTTTTAGCTCGGCTGGGGATACTGAAACTTAAATTCTGAGGGGAAATGAGTTCTGGAGGATCCTCTGGCTGGGGATAACAAGGATAAGCTCCTCTGGGGATCATATTGATAAATTGTGTTGGGAAGCTCTTGATGAACTCCGCTGGGGATAGGAAGAATTCTGGCGAGTGCGATCTTCTGTGGCTGTTAGCTGAGGATAACCCAGTTATAAGCCTTTGTGGGGAATAACTTTGAATAAAACTCGGGAGAGACGTTCGTGCTCTGCGGGGAGATACCTTCCAGAACCTTACTGGGGATAAGCTTCGGGAGTCTGCTGGAGATAAGCCTCAGGGTTTGCTAGGGATGTGGATTCCAAATCTCTTGGGGGGGTTTCCTTCGAAAGGGTGTCAAGATATCCATCTGTACCTTCATCCTATCAGTAATCCTTTTTCTTAGGTTCATTTAGGAAGTGATTATGTTTCAAATGCATATGCCTATTTAACAAAACATCGGATGTTTCTCAAAATAAAACAAATAGTGCAAGAGAAAAAGAAGAGGGAAATGACACCAATTACTGGGGAAAGTATTTGTATTGATTTTCTTTGAGTATGTTTGTACAAAGGAGACAATCATCCTAGCAAGAGGACTTTGTCGTAAATATTGAAAGATTTTATACAAAATAAAGGATGGCTATGTGAAATAGTTCCATGGGACTCCGCTCTGCTATAGCTTTCATAACTCTGAATATCTGTCCATTCAATGCTTTACTTGACGATGACGGGATTGATCAGAAGCCTGGAACCGGTTGATGAAGAGATTGTCTTTGAAGTGATCCGACGAGACATAATCATACGCTTTAATTCCCTAACTTTTGCCTGAATCGCCCTTTCGGGTTTTCGATTCACCGGGAAACCCCTTTTTGCCCAAGCCGCCCTTTCGAGTTTTCGACTTGCCGGGTGTACAGATTTTTTTCGTTTTTATCCCTAATTTTTGCCTGAACCGCCCTTTCGGATTTTCGGTTCACCGGGATGCCCATTTTTTGCCCAAGCCGCCCTTTCGGGTTTTCGACTTGTCGGGTTATTTTATGCGTAGTATCTTTTGACTATGTCTACGTTCGCAGGGTGCGGCAAATCGTCGCCGTCCATGGTGGTCAGAATCATTGCACCACCCGAAAATATGCTTTTGATCACAAATGGTCCTTCATATGTAGGAGTCCATTTTCCCCTGGGATAACTTTGCGGCAAGATAATCCGCTTGATTACGAGATCTCCGACTCGATATACTTGACGTCTGACTTTCTTATTGAAGGCCTTGATCATCCGCTTTTGATACGTCTGACCATGGCATATAGCAGCAAGTCGCTTCTCGTCGATCAGATTGAGTTGATCAAGTCGGTTCTGCATCCAATCATCTTCATTCAAACCTGCATCCTTCATAATTCTTAGAGAGGGGATCTGGACTTCCATAGGAAAAACAGCTTCCAGGCCATAAACCAAAGAAAATGGGGTTGCCCCTGTTGAAGTACGTGTCGTCGTACGGTATCCATGCAGAGCAAACGGTAACATCTCATGCCAGTCTTTGTAAGTGACTGTCATTTTCTGAATGATCTTCTTAATGTTTTTGTTCGCAGCTTCAACAGCACCGTTCATCTTCGGCCGATAGGGAGATGAATTGTGATGATAAATCTTGAACTGTTCGCATAATGCAGTGATCATTGTGTTATTCAGATTTGTACCGTTGTCCGTAATGATCCTGTCTGGAACACCATACCGACATATGAGATTTTGCTTGATAAAGCGAGCAACCACATTTTTGGTCACAGAGGCGAAGGAAGCTGCTTCGACCCATTTAGTGAAGTAGTCAATGGCAACCAGGATGAAGCGATGTCCGTTGGAAGCCGTGGGCTTGATCTCTCCAATCATATCAATACCCCACATTGCAAAGGGCCACGGAGCAGTCAGGACGTTGAGGGGAACCGGAGGAATATGAACTTTGTCAGCATAGACTTGACACTTGTGACAAGTACGGGAATGTTGATGGCAGTCAGCTTCCATGGTAGACCAGTAATAGCCTGCTCTTAGGATCTTCTTAGCCATTGTATGCCCGCTCAAGTGAGTGCCGAATGTGCCGCTGTGTATATCAGTCATGATCAACTCTGCTTCAGCTTTATCTACACATCGGAGTAATACACAATCGTGGCTTCGTTTGTAAAGGATGTCGTTGCTCAGGAAGAACTTAGCAGCAAATTTCCTTAAGAACTTCTTGTCATTCACGGAAGCTCCTTTAGGATAATCCCTAGTCTCGAGATACCTTTTGATTTCATGGAACCAAGGTTGTTCCACTACTTCTTCGGTATTAATCTCGTGGCAATGTGTCGGTTCATCCATTCGCTTGATGGTGATTTGGGGAGCCTCGTTATCCCAGTTGAGTTTAAACATGGAGGACATTGTGGCTAGAGCATCGGCTAGCTGATTCTCTTCTCGCGGGAAATGCTCGAAGTTAATTTGCTCGAAATGAGGCAAAAATGTCAGGACATGTTCTTTGTATGGGATAAGATTAGGATGCTTGGTATCCCAGTCTCCTTTGATTTGGCTGATGACCAAAGCCGAGTCCCCAAATACGACCAAAGATTTGATCCCCAAGTCTATAGCAGCCTCGAGACCAAAGATGCAAGCTTCATACTCAGCCATGTTGTTTGTGCAGCTGAAGCAAAGTCGGGCCGTGAAAGGAGTGTGACAACCTTCCGGAGAAATGAGTATTGCGCCAATACCGTTTCCGAGTGCATTTGAAGCACCATCAAAGTACAGGGTCCATTGGGATCCCTTTTCGGGTCCGTCATACGGTCCGTTACTTTCAACGTTGTCCAAATTCATGATGTCCTCGTCTGGGAAGTCAAATCTCATGGGTTGATAGTCTTCGATAGCCTGATGAGCCAGATGGTCAGCTAGTACACTCCCTTTTATAGCTTTTTGGGTGGTGTATTGGATGTCATACTCGGTTAAGATCATTTGCCATCTAGCTATCCTTCCGGATAAAGCGGGCTTCTCGAAGATATACTTGATAGGGTCCATTTTGGATATTAACAAGGTAGTATGAGTCAACATATACTGTCTTAGTCGGCGAGCAGCCCATACCAAAGCGCAGCAAGTTTTCTCGAGCAGTGAGTAGCGAGTCTCACAGTCGGTAAACTTTTTGCTAAGGTAATAAATAGCATGCTCTTTTCGACCAGACTCGTCATGCTGGCCCAAAACACACCCCATTGAGTTATCCAAGACGGTCAAATACATGATCAATGGTCTTCCTTCAACGGGTGGCATCATAATAGGAGGTTCTAGCAAATACTCCTTGATTCTATCAAAAGCAGCTTGACAATCGTCGTTCCATTCCACTACCTGATCTTTTTTCAAGAGTTTGAAAATCGGCTCACAGGTAGAAGTCAGATGTGAGATGAATCTGGCAATATAGTTTATGCGCCCCAAGAATCCTCTAACCTCCTTTTCAGTACGGGGAGCAGGCATCTCTTGTATTGCTTTCACTTTTGCCAGATCGACTTCAATGCCTTTGTTGCTTACAATGAATCCCAGGAGTTTACCAGACCTAACTCCAAAAGTGCATTTACTTGGATTCAGCCTGAGCTTGTATTCTTTTAACCTGACAAACAGCTTTTCTAGATGTTCAAGGTGCTCTTCCTCTGTTTGTGACCGAGCTATCATATCGTCTTCGTAAACTTCAATCTCATGATGTATCATATCATGAAATAAAGCTACCATGGCGCGTTGATAAGTTGCCCCGGCGTTCTTCAGCCCGAACGGCATCACTTTGTAACAAAAAGTGCCCCATTGCGTGACAAAAGTTGTTTTCTCCATATCCTCGGGAGCCATTTTGATTTGATTGTAGCCCGAGAATCCATCCATGAAGGAAAACACCTTATGCTGAGCTGTATTGTCGATCAAGATGTCAATATGAGGTAGCGGGAAATCATCTTTAGGGTTGGCCCTATTCAAATCCCGATAGTCCACACACATTCTGACTTTGCCATCTTTCTTTGGTACCGGTACAATGTTAGCGACCCATTGAGGATAAGACGTAACAGCCAGAAAGCCAGCATCGAATTGCTTCATTACTTCCGCTTTGATCTTTTCGGACATGTCAGGCCTCATTCGGCGAACTTTTTGCTTGATTGGTGGACAGTCTTCTCTTGTGGGGAGACGGTGAACCACGATGTCGGTGTCTAGACCCGGCATGTCTTCATAGGACCAAGCGAAGATTTCAACATACTCATTCAGTAACTGTACCAAGCGCTCCTTGACTTTTGGTTCCAGGTTGGCACCCACTTGCACCTCCTTCCGGTTCTCCTCGGTTCCCAAGTTAACAGCTTCCAATGGCTCTTCATGCGATAAGATGGCCCTTTCCTCTTGTTGCAGAAGTCTGGCTAGTTCCTCGGGTACTTCACAACCTTCGTCATCTTCATACTCGGCTAGATTGACCAGATCTTCAGAGTTATTGAAAGATACAGCAGAATAGTCACCCATGGAATCTGGAGTGGATGGGTACCTGCATTGGTGAGCGTGGGTGTGTGTAAGGGATAGCCATCCTTAAACAAAAAATGCAAAAGGAAAGAAAATGAACATAAGCAGTTTATTAAATGAAAAACGTCCAATGAATCATTAAACATGGCATATGAATATGAAAAATAGTCAAAACCCTTACAAGTGGACCTACATGCCCCGGGCAAGGCAGGAGGTGAAAAGATAGTGTACGGATTGTTTGAAAGTAAAATATTACAGACCAAATAAGAAATGTTTAACAGATAAATTACTGATGAATAAAAGTGATGGGGACAAAGTCTTTAGCCTCCCAATTGCTCAATCCTCCTCTGACAGTTGGATGAATCCACTCTTCAAAGTCGCTTTCCTTGTCTTCATCTTCCAGGGCGTTGATTCGGTAAGGAGAAATTTTGATTGGCGCTCTTTCAATCTTTGACGGTCGCATAGCTTTCTGGCCAGCGGCTGTGAAACCTAATCCAAACCTATCAGTCTTATGCGGAAAATCGGGTAACTACCCCCACGCTGAATTCTTCCCTTCTTTGATTGCAGCTCTTGCATCCTCCAGAGATGCCATCCTGGCCATCTGTCTTGGTGCCTCAGCTGCCAACTTTGCCACTGCTACCTCAGGAAGAACTTCTTCGAAATGTTGAAACAGCGTCTCAATGAACTCTCCTTCAACCTCCACATACCGGAAAGAATTTAAGTGACTAATCATGTACTCTTCTTCGCCATGGACAGTGATGATCTTTCCCTTGACAGGATACTTCAGCATCTGATGCAAGGAGGAGGTGACTGCCCCAGCATGATGTATCCAAGGTCTACCCAGCAGGCAGGAGTATGATGGACGGATGTCCATTACATAGAAAGTGGATTTAAACACCTCAGTACCTATCTTGATGGGAATTTCAACCTCTCCATGGACCATTCTCTTCGACCCATCGAAAGCTCTGACGACAATATCACTCGGCTTCAAATCCAACCCTTCGCAATCTAGCCGGTCCAAGGCCTTCTTAGGCAAAACATTCAGCGACGATCCGGTATCAACCAAAACATGTGCAAGGGTGGTTCCGCGACACTCGATTGAAATATGCAAAGCATCATTGTGGTTTCGGCCTTTAGGGGTTAGATCGGCATCAGAAAAACCTAGTCCATTGTCCGCAGTCAGGCTTGCCACGCAATGTTGAAATTGATCTGCAGAGGTTTCCTGGGGAACATGGGCTGCCTTCAGAAACTTAATCAAAGCTTGAGCGTGCGCTTCTGAGCAAAGCAATAATTCCAGCATGGAGATCTTGGAGGGGGTTTGCCCCAACTGTTCCACCACATCGTAATCACTTCTCTTGATTATCCTCAAAATCTCGTCCATTTCTTTCTTGGAGGCTTCCGGAATCACCAAGGGTTGAGCCCTCGTCCTGACGGGCTCATCTTGTATTCCCTTTCCTTTATCAGCAATGGTAGGAAAGACAGTACTAGGAACAACAACCTCTTCGATCAAAGGAGTCCTGGCAGAGAGCTTTATTGGTGCAGGGATGACTTCTTTAGCTGATGAGGGTCCAAAGACTGCTCTTGGAGGGGCAATCTCCGGAGAAAATATTCTCCCGCTCCTGGTGATTTTGCTGGTGCCCGCAATGTTACTAATGCTGGCTTCTTCATCCTCCGAATTTTATTCAATTACTTCGACTTGCTTGATACCATGGTAGTAGATGTCACCACCATAGTTCCAAGGTATCGATTTCTCCAAAACATAGGGAACAGGCCCCGGCATCGTTATCTTCAAAGGTATAGATTTTGCGGCTGGTGTAATCTTAACTGGCTTTTTGACGGCCTTGGAAAGATTGGCGTGAATGGTTATGATTGAGACATTTTCAACATGAACTGGAACAGCAGAAACTTTTTCGAACAGAATTTGTCGGCTATCCATAAGGCCTTGGATGCCTTTCTTTAATAGCGGACAATCAAACGGCAGAGAGTAACAGTAGCAGTTTTCTTTACATCCCGGGAAGATCCCGGCCCTTAACAAATTTAACTTAATGGTTAGCAGTGGAGTAGTCAGATCACTGACGTCAGCAACATACAAATCCTCCTCAATGGCATTGATATTTCGGCCGTGCTTCGGCATAGGTGCAGATATCACATTAGGTTTCTCTGGAGCGTCAAACTCTACCTCCTTAGCCTCTATCAAGTCTTGGATCTTATGCTTGAGTGCCCAACAATCATTGGTGTCGTGTCCAACACTGTCTGAATGATAAGCGCATTTAGCATTGGCATGATAATGCGGGGAGGACGTATTTACATTCTTTGGCGCCTCCTTGATGGTAGCAAGATTCAACTTCAATAAATGGGGGAGCACTTGCGCTGGAGTCATATTAATACGGGTGAACTGCCGTTGTGGCCTTTCCACCCGTTGCTGATTTGGTCTGGACTGGTTAAAGCGAGGTTGCTCACTCGGAGTGTTTTGAATCATTACGGCCCCCACAGTTGGCCGACGCTCCATCCTCCCTGCTCTTCTCTGAGAATATACCATAGTTGTCTCCTTCTTAATAGGCTTCTTCTCAACACTTGCAGCAACACCCTTCTGAATCTTTCCTGACTTGATGCCAGCTTCTATTCTTTCACCGGTTAAGATTAAATCGGTAAACCCTGCGGAAGAGTTACCAATTAGATGATTGAAAAATGGCCCAGATAGGGTCCCAAGAAACATATCAACGAGCTCACGATCGGTTAAAGGAGGTTGCACCCTGCCAGCCAAATCCCTCCATTTTTGTGCATATTCTTTGAATCCCTCACTCGTTCCTAGTGACATACCCTGAAGTTGGGTACGAGTAGGAGCAAGATCAGAATTATACTTGTATTGTTTATAGAAAGCGGTGGCCAAATCTTCCCAATTTCTGACACTGGTTCCTTCTAGCTGATAAAACCACTCCAACTGGGCTCCCGATAGGCTGTCTTGGAAGAAATGAATCCAGAGATTTTTATCTGCCGTATAGGGTTGAATTTTTCTTACGTAGGACCTGAGATGCATTTTGGGACAGGACAGCCCATCATACCTCACAAACACTGGCACTTTGAATTTTGGGGGAATCACTATTCCGGCGACCAAGCCCATGTCTTCAAAATCCAAACCCGGTACCCTTTGCAATTCCATGGCAGCCAATCTGTCTTCTAAACCCTTGTACTTATCATCAGCTGGAGGATATTGCTGGTCAGAATAATCTTCATCCTCTTCAACTTCTTCCTCCTCCGCATCAGACTCGGAAGGCACCGCAACTCGATCTCTTTTACTAGTCCCTTCATCAGAAGTAGGAGGAAATTCAAGCACCCTCCGAGCTTCTCTGTCAAATCTTCTCCCCAAAGTAGCCACTCCGACCCTCTTTTTCTTCTTCACTGGGTCCATATTCTCCAGATGAGCCTTGATATCCTCTTGACTTTTAACCACAGTCATCAAGAGTTGCTGGAACTGTGCATTCTGGGCTTGTAGGTCTTTGACTGTTTACTCGAGATCCATCCTACTGAAATAAACAGCAGACAGATAAGGAAACCTGGAGTGAGACCTGCTTATGCACATGATGAATGGTATGCTGATGTATGCAATGCATTCAAGGATTCAGGACATTCAAAATTGTTTCAGACAAAGAAGAACGCACGTCATATTAATAAGAAGAAATTTGTTAGTACATAAATGCCCCATGGGCCAAATGTTACAAAATAAACTTCTTAAGGCAGAAAGACATTGCGCATCCTCTTCGGTGCGATGTAGGTGTTGAGGGCCTCTTGCTCGTGGAGTCGGCGGGTAAGCTCTAGAACCTTCTTTTCACTGGCGTAGTAGCTAGCTTCAAAAGTGTTCCGTTCCTCCTTGAGCTGAATCCAACTTTTCTGCATTTCCTCCCATGATGTAGGCATGTCTGGATGTAGGATAGTGTAGGGAACCTCTCCTTCATTGACGGGCTCTTTAATCATAGGGAGAACATGAGGATAAGGCATCATTAGACTTTGGGCTCGGGCTCGTACCCACTTGAGATAGGGCTCAAGAGGGATGGAGTTCTTGTGTCCCAGAGTCTTGCTATCAACCTTGTTGAGCTTTCCCCAAGCTCTGATGAATCTTTGGCGAAGTCCTTGCGCATCGTTGTCGAAGTCAAAAACTAGGATAGGAATCAACATACCATGAGGGCCATCCCTCCGTGCATATCCAAATTGCCTCAAAGCTAGGCAAGGGTTGTAGGTGATACCTCCCCTAATTCCAAGCAAAGGAACATTAGGAAACTCTCCGCAACGATCGACGACGATGACATTTTCTCTGGACCGAGAACACCAATGCACATCAGAATGAGTAAGAGTCATCAATCGTTGGGGCCACCTTGTACCTTGGTCATTCTTCAAGACAGATTGTGGAAGGTGCGAAATAAACCACCTTGCGAGGATAGGAGTACAGCACATGAGAACACCCCTCTTTCTCATTGTTCGTGTGTAAAATGAGTGAAGGATGTCCCCAAGCAATGTTGGTATTGGATTTCTGGACAAGAAGATTTTGACGGCGTTGACATCTACCAATTGGTCAGGATTTGGGAACAAGACCAACCCATAGATAAGGAGTGCCACAATCTCTTCAAAGGCTTGTAGGTCCAATGAGTTCCAACATTCTTGTGCCTTCTCAAACAAGAATTTTGCTAAGAACCCTTTGACGCCACTTCGGGTTTCCCAATGCCCCTTGATGTCGGATGGTTGTAGATGTAATGCTCGAGCAACATCTTCCGGCTTTGGTTCCTTTTCCGTACCGTTGAAGGGTAGTTGATTAAGGATAGGGATTCTTAGGAGTTGAGAAAACTCCTCCAAAGTGGGTACCAACTGATAATCAGGGAAAGTGAAGCAGTGGTGAAGAGGGTCAAAGAACTGGAATAGTACTTTCATCATGTCTTCTTCAATGTTGGTGTTGACTAGGCTGTGCAGTCTACCATGTCTTTCACTGAAGGATGAATTTTCCGAAATTCTTGAGGTGATCTCCTTGAGTTGAGGAGAGATTCTCACAAGGTTGACTTGAATGGTATTTCTGCGAGGGATTTCCATGTCCTACAAAACAAGAACAAAGATTAAGATCCAAAACCCTTGAAATGGTTAGTGAATGCATATGATGTTTTATGATGTATGCACAAAACATATGTACAAGCAAATCACACCAAACCCTAATTTCAGGCTTGCATGGGGTTTCATAGGTAAGTACCCTCTTGAGTGTAGTTGGCTTAAAAACCTGTCCTATAAATAGTAATCGGGTTCTAAGGAGCTCAATATCACTGGATTGTTTTCAATGTTCATTGTTTTGGTTTAGCCACTTAACTAGCGACCAAAATATTCCAAGAAAACAACCCTCAATGAGTGTAGTATCGAGTATCTACCAACTTCGGACTGCACCAAAGCCGGTCATCTCACTACCCCTAATAAAAGGCCAAGATGGTCAAGTAAGGTTCTATGTCATTAGTGCTTAGTGACATCACTCAGCGGCCCCGTACTCTCCTTGATTGAACTCAAGGGTTACCGGTACTCACAAATATGTCGCACTAATATAGCTATTGCTTAGACCGTGTCGGTATACCCCGCACAGTTTCCACAACGTATTGCTATCTATGAATGTTTCCCAAAATCCGGGTGGAGGATTGTAAACCCAAACAATAGAGCCAAAGTATAAAGCAAGCAAATCAAACAATTAGTCATGCAAGAGGGTGATCTAAGCCCTAAGGTTACTCCACTTTAAAAATAGTCCCCAGCAGAGTCGCCAGTTCTGTGATACGGTGGGAGAACTGACTATGGTTTTGCGTTTGTTTTCGCAAATGTTTCGGTTGAGCAAGAGTCGCCACCGACTTTTTATTTTATCCTAAGGAAAGGTTTAAAAAGCACAGCAAAAACCTTTGAGATTTTTCTTGGGTTCGGGGAGTAGATTATAGAAAGGGAAGGTATTAGCACCCTTTCTATCCATGGTTATCCATGGGCTCTTAGGTACTTGCTTAGATCAACTTGCCTTGGTTTTCAATTGTTTGAAATGGTGCTTGGTGTGTGGTTTTGAAAATGTTTTGAAAAAGATGCCTTGTATAGGCTACCCTTGTAACAATTCTTTACTCGAATGTTTTACAAAAGGTGTTTGTCTTTTTGAAAAGATGTTTCAAGTTTTTTTGAAAGTTTGTTTTGAAAGTGTTTGTGAAGTGGGTTTTGAAATAAGGCAAGTGTTTTCTTGGAAAGTTGACAAGTACTTAAGAGTTTATCTACCCTAAAATTTTCTCAAAGATTTTTGTTATGTTTTAAACCTTTTGACAATTTTGTTCCACCATTGCATTTGGTGGACAATCTTGTTTTAGGAGATTTAAAGGGACGGGCGCGGGTCATCGTTTAGACCATAGTTGTAATAGTGTTAAATGTCTTTGGGGAATTTTCTTTAAAAGGGACTTGATCATTCATTTAAGCAACATTTTGAGGGACTATGATCATTTGATTGTTTGTTTTACCCAAAGAAGTTCAACATGCAACATGGCCCAATTATTTGAAGGCAACAAAGTGGAATACCCTAGGGGGGCAAGTGTGAAATGTGTTGTCCATTTTTCATGCTCATTTATCTTGCATTAGGTCCAATTATTTTGTTCATTTTTATTCGCATACAAAACCCTAATTCTAGCATAGTATGTTTAGAAAGCGATAAAGTGCGAAATTTAAATTCCTACGCTATTACAACACAATAATATGGGGAGGGGGGTACAATGTTTCAAATGGGGTATATTTAGACAAAAAATTAAACCTAAACTATTACATCATTTTCTATGAATATCTACAAGATAAATAAATGTATAATTTAAATGGTAAATAAAACAAATATGCAAGAATGCAAAAGGAATTTTTATGTGTATGAAAAAGGTATTATTTATGTAAAACAAAAAAAGAAAATAAAAAAAGTATTATTTTTGAGGTATTTTTTGAATTTAGGGCAAAAACCCTAATTCTAATCAAAGGAGTATTTAATCAATTAATTCATGTAATACTTATTATTTATATACAAAAATAAAATAAAATATGGTATATTTGTAAAAAGGCATTTTTTAGTATTAAATATTAAGAAATAAAATATATACATTTTTTTTGGTATTTTTATCCTAAGTATATTAATATACTTATTTATTTATATTATTTATAAAATATGCATTATATATATATTAATTAATAATATTTAGTATTTAAATAAAAAAAGTATTTTTCTATAAAATATTTTCAGGGAGTAAAAATAAAATAAAAGTATATAAAAAGTATATTTGTATTATCTTAATATTTTAAAAAAAAGTATATATATATTTGTTTATTTATGTACAAACTAAAGAAATAATCAAATAAATATGCAATAAATTCAAAAAATGATGGGAAAAATATTTTTATGTTTTTAATATGCTGAGGAAAAATAAATGAACCAATCACAAAAAAGCAAAAAGTCAAAATATTAAAAATGAAGCAAATGGGCTCAGGGGTGCAAAACAGGAAAAGTGGTGTGAATAAGAAAATTGCTCAGGCCCAGCCCAAGAAGACACCTTCTTCAACCTTCAGCAAAAAATGTCTCAAAAACGCGCGCTTGCAACAGGGATTCAAACATCCTGATTCTTTGAGCTTTTGCACAAACTTTCAACACAAAACATCTCAAGCATGGAATCACGATTTCAAACATATAAAGAACATCTCCTAACTCTCAAAAATGAGAGAGAATTTTAACAATCCCAAATCTTAACCTAAGTTTTCTGCCATTTTTAAACCTTAAATTCTCTCAACTCAGGCAAAAGAAATGAAAAGTAAAAGAATGTACATGTTCAGTGGCATGAGTATGACATTATTTATTCACAAACATAAAGCTAATGATGCCTAACAAGAGAGATACGAGTTCACCAAAATACCTGTTCAGCTGAAGTTCTAACTGGCAAATGGGGAGCTTACAGTGCAAGATACTGATTGGTACAGCTTCCTTGAGGTGTGGTGATGCTGTTCCAATATCTACTTTGCCTTGAGACACCTTGAACTGAGCTGTAGAACTTCAACTGCAAAATGAAAAAGTGAAAATGGTGGAACTTGTTAGAGGGGTTACAGGTCGTGTTTCAAGGCATGATTAGCTTGCATAGGTGTTAGGGAATGTGTGTGAACTGGTTTTGGCAAAAGAGCTTGAAGGAAATGGAAGATAGCACTCAAACTGCAGGCTTTGCCCTGTTTGTGCAGTTTGAGAGTGATTATGGCAATGGGAGTATTTTAGAGGTGCAAGGGTCGTGTATCAGCTTGGTTATGAGGTGTGTAATATGTTTGATAACTTTGTTCTTGTGTGTCTATGCTGAGATGGGAGTTTTTTTTGTGTTATGGCACTTTTCTTCACTCTTAAACAACAAAATGCAACTTGATGTTTTAGGTCAGTAGGGGACCTCTAATCCTGCTGCAAAGCTTCTCTTGATCAGAGTAATTTGTCCATAATCTTGTGCCAAAGAGATTTAGTTTGTACTTGCTTGATTTTCAATTTGACATAAAGTGAACTTTTGCAAAAATGGATAGTTTACTTTTTCCAAATTGGGATTAATCCTCTAGACAAAGCTTGAACTCAAAGAACTTGGTCTTGGCACAAAGAATATGCATTAAATTTATGAGTGTAACTTGGTTTAAGGACCTGTAATCTAATCTAAAGCATGTTGAGTTCAAATTGCAAGGTTATGAACATGTAACTTGGTCATGAACAAAGTGGTTTTTTGCTATATTGTGAAATTCGATTCTCTCTAACCATGAGGTTGTTTGAGAAGTTCTTGGACATTTTGGAAAGCTTGGAATGTGTACTACAATCCATTTTTGAAGTGCAATTTGAAATTCCAAGTGGAAGTGTATGGAAAATTGCCTTGAAATGGGGTAGAAAACCTTGTCAAAATAGGTCAAATTTCACTAAGTTAAGAATGGTTTAGTGCCCTTATTCAAAAATTTGTAACTTGAGATACAAGCTTCAAATGAGAAAACTTTGTGAATCAAAGTTGTAGATTATGCAACAAGATACAACTTTCATGTTTTGACTTTTGTTTGAATCCAAATGAATCATGGTGAAAAAGTGGGGCAAAGTTGGGAAAAAATTAGGGTTTTTCCATAACTTAGAAAAATTCTAAGTTATGAAAAATTCCATTTTAAACCCTAATTTGCATTTCTTGGTTTCTTGGTGAACAAGTTTCATGATTTGGCAAGTTTTGATGAAAAATGAATCTTGACTCTTGATTTTGACCAAAAAGTCAAAGTTTGACTTTTCAGTATACAGTCAAAATTGATCAATTGACTGGGAAATTCAACTGTCAATCCTGTGTACTTGGGATCTTTTGAGTTTGTTGATCATGCCAAGATAATTCCATGGGGTCCTTGAGTCCATGTGTGAGCTTGGTTTGCCATTGGCTAGGTCAAACAGTCAAAAATTGCCTTTGTGCAGTCAAAACCCTAAAAATGACCATTTTGCCCTTTTGGTGATCTGATCAAATTTCTTGGGGAATTGTGATCCAAACTTGATCAAATGATTCATATGAGTTCATAATGTTGATGTGGGTCAAATTTCATGAGGTTTGACTGTCAATTGGCCACAGTTGACTTTTTCCCCAATACAGTTGATTTCTAGGTCAACTGTCCAATTGACTGGGCAAAACTTGGAATCAAGGCTTGAAACTTGATGTGGATAAACTTGGGAGTCCAATATGAAGCATGAAAGTCATCTTGGGCATTTTAGGTCGAAGCATCTTTGTGCAAACACAAACCCTAATTTGAGTCCCCAGTGCAAGGAGAGGTCTTAAGCAGATGAAACCTTAACTGGATCTTGAGCTTTAAGGGTTTTGTGGTGAGACATAAATGAGAAATGGAAGGGCAAATTTTGGGGTACAACACATGGATTTAGTTTGCAGTATCAGATTTTGTTCAAGGCTTAAGGCTTAGTGTTTTGACATAAAGTAACCTTTTGCAAAAATGGCAATATACCTTTTACCATTTGGGGCTTAATTTTGTATGCAATGTCCAAATGACCAAGATAATACCTTAGCTCAATGGTTATGCATTAAATTATGGATTACAAACTGGTTTTGAGGCCTGCAAGCTAGTACCAAGCATGCTGATTTGAAAATGCAAGTTTGTATGAACATGTATTAGCCATGGATCAAAGTGAGTTTTTGCCAACTTCAAGCATTCGATTCTCTCTAACCACAAGGGTGTTTGAGGAGTTCTTGGATAATTTGGAAATATTGCAACATGTACTATAATCCATCTTTTAAATGAAAATTGAAACTCCAAGTGGAACTATGTGAAAAATGGCCAAGAAGATGGGTCAAAATCCTGCCTAAACTAGGGCAAAATTTCTCTAAGTTAAAAGTTTTAGGTACCCTTGTTCCAAAAATCATAACTTAAGATACAAGCTTCTTTTGAGAAAACTTTGTGAATAAAAATTGTAGACTTTGTGATGGAATACAACTTTCATGTTGCAAGTTTTGTTTGAATCCATTTGCATCTTGGTGAAAAATGGGACAAAGTTAGGAAAAAAATAAAAAAAATTCATAACTTAGAAAATTTCTAAGTTATGAAATTTTTCCATTTTAAACCCTAATTTTCACTTTTGGGTTTCTTGATGAACAAGTTTCATAATTTGACATGTCTTGATAAAAAATAACTCTTGTCACTTGATTTTGACCAAAAGGTCAAAGTTTGACTTTTCAGTGTACAGTCAAATTTTGATCAGTTGACTGAAAAATTCATTTGTCAATCCTATGCAATTGAGATCTTTTGAACTTGTTGAATGGGTCAAGACAATGTCATTGATTCCTTGAGTCCATATGATAGCTTGATTTGCCACTGGCTAGGTCAAACAGTCAAAAATTGCCTTTGTACAATCAAAACCCTAAAAATGACCATTTTGCCCTTTTGGTGATCTGATCAAATTTCTTGTGGAATTATGGTCTAAACTTGATCAAATGGTTCATATGAGTTCATAATGTTGATGTGGGTCAAAATTCATGAGGTTTGACTGTAAATTGGCCACAGTTGACTTTTTCCCCAATACAGTTGATTTCTAGGTCAACTGTCCAATTGACTGGGCAAAAATTTGATTCAAGGCTTGAAACTTGGTGTGGACAAACTTGTGAGTCCAACATGAAGTATGAAAGTCACTTTGGGCATTGTAGGTCAAAACATCCCTGTGCAAACTCAAACGCTAATTTAGGTCAACAGTGCAAGGAGGTGTCTTGAGCAGAGCAAACCCTAGCTTGATCTTGAGTTCCAAAAGTCTTGTGATTGAGAAAATGTTGATGAAATGAGAGGGCAAATTTTGGGGTACAAAAATTATGATGCTTGATTTTAAACTGGGTGCAAAGTTCGATAATCATAGCATTGTTGAGGTTAGTCCCATTATCGGTAATGATCCTTTTGGGGATACCATAGCGGTAGATGAGGTCATGTTTGATGAATCTGGCTACCACGTTCTTTGTTACTGGGGAAAAAGAGGCGGCTTCGACCCATTTGGTGAAATAATCAACAGCGACCAGAATGAAGCGATGTCCATTTGACGTGATGGGCTTGATTTCTCTAATCATGTCAATGCCCCACATTGCAAATGGCCACGGAGCGGTCATGACGTTCAAAGGTATAGGAGGCACATGGACATTGTCAGCATAGATTTGACATTTGTAATAAGTCCTAGAGTGTTTATAGCCATCAGTCTCCATTGTTTACCAATAGTAGCCAGCTCTCAGGATTATCTTGGCCATCGTATGCCCGCTTGAATGAGTGCCAAAGAGACCATCGTGCATGTCTTCCATAATTTCCTCTGCCTCCTTCTTGTCTACACATCAGAGTAGAGTACAATCATGGTTGAGCTTGTACAATATTCCATTGCTTAGGAAGAATTTTGCTGAAAATCTTTGTAAGAACTTTCTGTCATTGATGGATGCCCCCTCAGGGTACTCTTGTGCTTCAAGGTATCTCATCACCTCATGATACCATGGCTTTTCTACGTCAGTGTCAAGCTCACAGTAGTGTGCAGGTTCGTCGAATCTTTCAATTGTAATCATAGGGGATTTGTTGTCCCATCTGACCTTGAACATTGAAGACATGGTTGCCAAGGCGTCAGCCAACTGATTTTCTTCCCTAGGGATGTGTTCAAAGGTGATCTCTTTGAAGTAGGGAATCAGGGATAGCACTAGTTCCTTGTAAGGGATGAGATTAGGGTGTTTAGTGTCCCAATATCCTTTTAATTTTCTAATCACTAGAGAGGAATCGCCAAACACATTCAAATGCTTGATCCTTAAGTCAATGGCAGCTTTCAGACCCAAAAGGCATGCTTCGTACTCATCCATGTTGTTCGTGCAATCGAAGCATAATCTGGCAGTGAAAGGAGTGTGGCAACCTTCAGGAGAGATGATCACAACACCAATTCCGTTACCTAAGGCGTTTGAAGCCCCGTCGAAGACCGTAGTCCATCAGGATCCTTGTTCAGGTCCGTCATATGGTCTAGGTTTTGCATAGTCGGTTACTAGTATGATGTTCTCATACGGGAAGTCGAAGTTCATGGATTGATAATCATCAACAGCTTGATGTGCCAAATGATCTGCTAATATGCTTCCTTTAATGGCCTTTTACATTGTGTGTTGAATATCGTACTCAGTCAATATCATTTGCCATCTAGCTATCTGTCCAGAAAGGGCAGGTTTCTCGAAGATGTACTTGATTGGGTCTATCTTAGAAATCAACAGAGTGGTATGAGTCAACATATATTGTCTTATTCGGCGAGCAATCCATGCCAGAGCGCAGCAAGTTTTCTCAAGTAGTGAATATCTGGTTTCACAGTCGGTAAACTTTTTGCTCAGGTAATAAATAGCATGCTCTTTTCGGCTAGACTCATCATGTTGTCCCAAAACACACCCCATAGAGTTCTATAGTACTGTCAAGTACATGATCAAGGGTCTTCCTTCAACTGGAGGCATGAGAATAGGAGGATCTTGCAGATATTCTTTGATTTTGTCGAAGGCAACTTGGCATTCATCATTCCATCTGGCTACTTGATCTTTCTTCAATAGTTTGAAGATTGGCTCACAAGTAGCAGTCAAGTGAGATATGAAGTGGGCGATGTAATTGAGATGACCCAAGAATCCTCTAACTTCCTTTTCAGAGTGAGGGATTGGCCTTTCTTGGATGGCCTTTACCTTGGTAGGATCAACTTCAATGTCTTTATTGCTGACAACAAAACCTAGAAGCTTTCCAGATTGTACTCCAAATGTGCACTTGTTAGGGTTCAACCTCAACTTGTACTTTTTCAATATTTCGAATAGCTTGTACAGGTGATCGAGATGTTCATCTTCAGTTTGTGATCTGGAAATCATATCATCCACATAGACCTCTATTTCATGATGAATCATATCGTGAAACAAAGCTACCATAGCCCTTTGATATGTTGCCCCTGCATTTTTTAATCCGAACGACATGACCTTGTAGCAAAAGGTGCCCCATTTTGTAACGAAAGTAGTCTTCTCCGTGTCTTTGGGAGCCATCCTTATTTTATTATAGCTGGAGAAACTGTCCATGAAAGAGAAGACTTTATGCTGAGCAGTATTATCGATCAATACGTCAATGTAAGGTAGAGGGAAGTCATCCTTGGGGTTGGCCCTATTCAGATCCCTATAGTCTACACACATGTGAAATTTTTCGTCTTTCTTTGGCACTAGCACCACATTGGCAACCCATTGGGGATAAGATGTCACAGCTAGGAACTCTGCGTCAAATTGTTTCGTCACTTCAGCTTTTATCTTTTCAGACATATCAGGCCTCATGCGACGAACTTTTTGTTTGACAGGAGGACAATCTTCTTTAGTCGGCAGACGATGAACTACGATGTTGGTATCCAACCCTGGCATATCTTCATACAACCAAGCAACCACTTCCACATAATCATGCAACATCTGAACCAATCTTCTCTTGACATTGCTTTCTAGGTTAGCACCGATCTTGACTTCTTTCTGGTCTGTCTCGGTACCTAGATTGATGACTTCAACTGACTCTTCTTGCGGCTGAATAGCTTTTTCCTCTTATAATAGAAGTCTGGCTAGTTCTCCTAGTATCTCACAATCTTCCTCGCCTTTATCTTCAGGTTGGTTAATTAGACATTCAAAGTCATAGTCGTCAATAGTAGAGTCATTAGCAATAAGATCTAGAGTGGATGAGGACCTGCAAGAGTGTGTGTGTGTGTGTGTGTGTGTGCATGTAAGATACATGGCTATTTTGAAAAATCTATTTGTAGGAAAAGACAATGAACACAAAGATTTGAATGCAAAATAATCCAATGATTTGTATTTAATGCTCATATGATTAGATGAACATAAATAAAACCCTTGACAAATGGATCATAGTGCCCCGGGTTAGGAACATGGCTTAAAAGTCATTGTTAAAATATTACAGACAAAATGTTCTTGAATTAATAAAAAGCAATAAACAAGTAGATTACTCCTCAATGAAGGAGATGGGCACGAAGTCCGTTGCATGCCAATTCTTAAGCTCTGTTGTAGTAGGATACACCAAATCTTTAAATGCAGCATCATCATCCGAATCACCCACATCGTTAACTTCATGGCTTCCAATACGGAGATGTGGCTTTCCTGCACGAGCACGCCTCACTTCATTCTGAGCCTTGACGGTGAAACCCAAACCAAACTTGTCCGCTTTAAATGGGATCTCGAGGAGTTTCCCCCAAGTATCACAATTTCCTTCTTCAATTGCAGCACGAGCATCTTTGACTGAAACCATATTCGACACGGATTTAACAGCTTTGGACAGATCATAGGAACATTTGGTAGCAGCAACCATTGGTGGCACGACTTCAAAGGCTTAACACGGGGTATCAATGAATTCTCCATCCATCTCCACGTACTTGAAAGAGTTGAGGTGGCTTACCATGAACTCTTCCTCTCTACAGACGGTGACGATTCTTCCCTTGACCGGATATTTGAGTTTTTGATGGAGAGTTGAGGTTACTGCCCCAACTTTATAGATCCAAGGGCGACCCAACAAACAAGAATATGCGGGACGGATATCCATGATGTAGAAGGTAGAGTTGAAAACTTGTGATCCCACCTTGATTGGAAGATCTACCTCCCCATGAACTGTCCTTTTTGATCCATTGAAGGCCCTCACAATGATGTCACTTGGCTTCAAGACTAAACCTTCAAAGTCTAGACGGTCTAACGCCCCCTTGGGTAGCACGTTTAGAGAAGAACCAGTGTCGACAAGAACATGTGCCAAGGTGGTCCCTTTGCACTCGACACAAACATGTAGAGCTTTATTGTGGTTCTTCCCAAGCGGTGTTAGATCAACATTTGAAAATCCCAAACCATTATCAGCCGTCAAGCTCGCCACGCAATTCTCAAACTGGTCTGTTGTGGTCTCATGGGGGACATGAGCCTTCTTTAAGAATTTGATTAATGTCCGAGCATGGGCATCAGAACAAAGTAGAAAAGACAACATAGAAATCTTAGAAGGGGTTTGTCCCAACTATTCCACAATCTTGAAATCGCTCCTTTTTATGATTTTCAAGATCTCGTCCATCTCACAAGCGGAAGGTTCTCCATCAGCAACGTCATTTGCGGGTATTTCTGTCACGACTGGCTCAACAACTTTCTCCTTCCCTCTTGTATCAGTACTTGGCTTAGTAGCAGTGATGTAGACGGGTGTCTTTGTAGCAACTGGTGGTGATATGTTGGGTCAAAAGATTCTCCCAGTCCGGGTTACCTTACTTGAGCTAGTTATGTTACCAACATCGTCAGCTTTGTCTTCTTCAATCCAAATGTCTTGTTTTATCCCATGGTAAAACACCTCAGCACCATAGTTCCATGGCACTGCCTTGTTTGAAGAATAGGAATTGGTTCGGGATTGGTAATTATTAGGGGAGCAACTGCTGGTTCATTTGAAATCCTAATAGGACCTTTGAAGGAGATCCTAAGAGGCTTGTTTGATATAGTTATAATGGAGAGATCTTCACATTTATTAGTCAAACTTTCAGCAGGCAAAGTCTTCTCAAATAGGATCTCGTGGCTATCCATCAGGCGTTGAATGCCTTCCTTTAGCCCTTCGCACCCATTGAGTTGTTTGGCACAACAAACATAGTCCTTTACATAGCCAGGGAAAATCCTGACTTTCAACAAATTCTTTTTGATGATATTCAGCGGAGTAGTCAAGTCTTCAACAGAGTCAATGAAAACGGTATCTTCAACAGCATTGACACCCTTGCCATGGTTTGGCATGGGCGCGGTGATTACATTCGGAGTTGGAGGAGGATCAAATTCAATAGTCTTGTTATCGATCAAATCCTGAATTTTATTCTTCAAGGCCCAGCATTGGTCAGTCTCATGCCCGGGGCTACTTGAGTGGTAAGCACATTTGGCGTTCGGGTTGTACTTTGGTGAAGAGGTATCTGGTATGGCAGGAGGATCGCGTAATTTCACAAAATTAGCCTTTAGGAAGTGTTTTAAGGCTTGGGATAGTGACATTACTATCCTCGTAAATGGTCTTCTCGGAGTTTCAAAACGTTGATGGTTGGCAGATGGTCTTTGAGCAGGAGTTGGATTGGAAATTCGGACAGCATTAACAAACAGATGGTCACTCTTCTTGGTACGGGCCCTTGCCCCGTACACATCATTAATTTCCTTCTTCGCATCAAAAGGTTTGTTTACAGGATTGGAAGTGGAGGCAGATGCCATGGAAATCTTCCCACTTTTGATGTCGCTTTCAACCCTTTCACCGGTTAAGATTAGCTCGGTGAAACCAGAAGAAGAACAACCAACCAATAGATTAAAGAATGGACCAGATAAAGTGCCCATAAACATGTTAATGTGCTCCCTATCAATCAAAGGTGGTTGAACCCTACTGGCGAGGTATCTCCACTTTTATGCGTATTCTTTAAATCCTTCATTCTTCCCATTGTCATATCTTGCAACGGAACCCTTGTTGGCGCCAAGTTGGCATTATACTGATATTGGTGGTAGAAAGCAGTAGCTAAGTATTCCCAGGTATTGATACGGGAACCGTCCAGCTGGTAGAAGCACTCTAGTTGTGTTTCGGCCAAGCTCTCTTGAAAAAAGTGAACCCAGAGTTTCTTATCAGCGGTGTGCGGCTGTATCTTGCCCACATAGGATTTCAGGTGAAGTTTTGGACAAGAAACTCCATCGTACTTTGAGAAGACTAGTATTTTGAATTTGTGGGGAATAACAACCCCAGAGATCAAACCCAAATCATCAAAATCTTAACTGGGTACGGCTTGGATCTCGACGACCTTCAATTTGTCTTCTAACTGCTTATACTTGACATCGGCGGGGGGATACTACTCATCAAAATAATCATCATCGGACACTTTATCGTTGATGCACCCAGCCTGGGTACTCCTAGCTTCTCCAATCTGATTCTCATCTTCTTCAGATGAGGCTTTCACTATCGGGATCTGACGAACCGACTCTTTGAACCTTCTACCCATATTGACCGGGGCTTTTGTCTTGGGTTTCTTCTTGGCTGCCAGCAATGCCATCATATCTTGTTGCCCCTTGGCTAGGGCCAGTAGAGTCTCTTGGAATTGAGAGTTTTGTGCCTGAAGATCCTTCACTATTTTCTCTAGATCCATCTTGCTGAAATAAACAGCAGAAAGATAAGGAAACCTGTTGTGTGAAAACCTGTCATGTTATGATGCATGGTATATGTATATGCAAATGATTTCAAGGATTTATGAAATTTAAATTTGTATAGACAAAAGAATGAACAAACGTCAATTTTCAATAATTAGTTCAAAATGATTGCAACATGTCTCTTGGGCTTACAAAATAACTCTCTAAGATAAAAATATTGAACGCATCCTCTTCGGCACAAGGTAGGCGTTCACACTTTGCTCTTCTTGTAGCTGCTTTGTAAGCTCCAAGACTCTCTTCTCACTAGCATAGAATTGAGCTTCAAAAGTATCTCGTTCTTCCTTTAGCTGAACCTAACCTTTTTGCAAGTCTTCGAGAGAAGTACGCATGTCGGGATGGAGGACAGTGTACGGGACATCTCCTTCAACCGCAAGTTCCATGATGACTGGTAAGATGGAGGGATAAGGCATCATAAGGTTCTGAGCATGAGCTCGTACCCACCTAAGGTAAGGCTCGAGGGGAATGGAATTCTTGTGTCCCAGCGTCTTACTATCCACTTTGCTTACCATCCTCCAAGCTCGTATAAACCTATGACGGTAGCTTTGATCGTTGCTCTCGTAGTCGAATACCACTCCTTGGATGAGCATCTCATGCGGACCATCCCTTCAGGCGTAACTAAACTGTCGTAAGGCTAAACAAGGGTTGTAAGTGATACTTCCCCTAGTACCAAGCAAAGGGACATTAGGGAATTCTCTGCAACGGTCGACGATAGTAGCATTCTCCAAGGACCGAGAACACCAATGAACATTTGAATGTCTGAGCGTCATCAGCCTATGGGACCACCTCAAAACTTGCTCGTTGTTCAACACAGATCGGGGAATATGCAAAATAAACCATCTTGCCAAGAGAGGAGTGCAACACATGAGGATCCCTCTCTTCCTCATAGTGCGAGAGTGAAAATAATGTAGGATATCTCCCAATAAGATAGGCACCGCATTGCGAGACATGAAGATTTTGATAGCATTTATATCTATAAGTTGGTCAGGGTTTGAAACAAAATCATCCCATAGATGAGAAGTGCCACAATTTCTTCAAAAGCTTGTAAGTCCAAGGAGTTCCAAAAATCTTGAGCTTTCTCAAACAAGAACTTGGCTAAGAAACCTTTGACACCACTCCTTGTTTCCTAATTAGTTGTGATATCAGATTGTTGCAAGTGTAGTGCTTGGGAAATCTCTTCAGGTTTTGGATCTCTTTCCGTACCGTTGAAGGGTAGTTGATTGAGAATGGGAATCCTCAAGAGTTAAGAGAATTCTTCTAGAGTAGGCACAAGTTGATAATCGGGAAAAGTGAAGCAATGGTGTAGAGGATCAAAGAATTGGAAAAGAACCTTCATCATATCTTCACCAGTGTTGGAGGTAACCAAGTTTAGGAGGCGACCATGTCTTTCGGTGAATGAAGAATTTCCAGGGACCCTTGATGCTAACTCTTTGAGTTGAGGAGGAATTATCACAAGATAGACTTGGATAGTATTCTTGCGGATAGAAGCCATGTCTTACAAAATAGAACAAAGATAAATCCCAATAATCCTTGAAATGGTTAGTAAGAATGAGTATGATGTTATGATGTTTATGATGTTATGTACAAATAAGTATATACAAACAAGGCAAACAAGTCCTTAGGTTTAGGCTTGAATGGAGTCTCATAGGTAAGTACCCTCTTGAAGTTTAGTTGGCTTAAACCTGTCCTAGAAATAGTAACTAGGTTCTAAGGGATCTCAATATCACTGATTTGTCTTCTCGGGCATTATTTCATCGCAAGCCTCTTTCATAGCCACCGAAATATCCTGAGAAGTCAAACCTCAATGAGTGTAGTATCGAGTATCAACCAACTTCAGAATGCACCAAAGCCGGTTATCTCACTACGTCCTAATGGCCAAGTTGGTTAAGTAAAGGTTCTAAAAGTCAGTTAGTGCTTCATGACACCACATAGAGGCCCCGTATTCTCCTTGACTACTCAAGGGCTACCGGTACCCACAAATGTGTCACACTAATGTAGCTATTTCTTAGACCATGTCAATATACCCCGCACAGTTTCCACAACGTATTGCTACTTACCTATAAGGTATCCCAAATCCGGGTAGAGGATTCAAAATAAGCCCAAACAAGGAACCAAAATGTAAAGCAAACAAGTTAAACAATGAAAGCAAATAAAGGTGATCTAGCCCTAAGGTAACCCCACTTTTAAGTTTTTCCCCAGCAGAGTCGCCAGTTTTATGATACGGTGTGAGAACTGGCTTGGGTGTATTGCATTTGATTGCAAATGTTGCAGTTAGCAAGAGTCGCCACCGACTTTTATTTTATCCAAAAGGAAAGACTGAAAAGAACAGGAAAGACCTTTTAGATTATTTCTTGAGTTCGGGGGGTAGATTATGAAAAGGGAAGGTATTAGCACCCTTTTCATCCATAGTTATCTATGGGCTCTTAGTTGCTTGCTAGATCACTTGCTTTTGTTTGGAAATATGCTTTGTGTGGTTTTTGAAAGTATTTTGAAAAGGAGCCTTCGTTTAGGCAAACTTTGTAATAGTTCTCGTTCGTAAGAACGTATACAAAGTGTTGGGATTTTGAAAATATTTCATGCCTTGAAAATGTTTTGAAAGTGTTTTTGAAAGTGTTTGGTGTTTGTTTTGAAAATTAGCAAGGATGTTTAATTTGAAAATGAGCAATCAACTAGGAACGATCTACCTACTCAAAAGTCTTTGTTCATTTCTTCCTTTCCTTTGATATTGCTATCTTACCATTGATTGGTAAGAAGCCTTATCTTTGAATGTAAAGGGACGGGCATGGGTCATCGTATAGTCATGATAGCAATGTTGTGGGATATCTTAGAATTTCTCTTTGAGGGACTAAGATCATTTTGAAAGGCAACATTGATATCGTCATTGAGGGACTATGATCTTGTATTTTTTATTGCTTCTGATAAGATACCCCCCATACATAACATGGCCATTTTTGTAAGGCGACAAAGTGGAATTACCCTAAGGGTGCAAGTGTGCAAGTGTGTTTTATTTACATGTATTGTTTTGTCTTGAATTAGGGTTTGCTACTTGTTGGTTTTAGTCATTCCATACAAACCCTAATTACTAGCATTTATATAA
Organism: Vicia faba; assembly: GCA_948472305.1. NCBI lineage: Eukaryota > Viridiplantae > Streptophyta > Magnoliopsida > Fabales > Fabaceae > Vicia > Vicia faba. The sequence continues at coordinate 1,471,428,910 of OX451741.1, forward strand.
AAGCAATAAATTGCTAAAAGTAAAGATTACTACGCTATTACATCATTAGGGAAGGGGGTATACAAATTTACAAATGGGGATTGCAAGAAAATTAAACCTAATTATCTATTACAACAATATTGAATAATATACAAGAAATGTAAAATGGACTTGTTTTGTTTTTGTTAAGAAAAGAAGTAAGTTTGCTTAAGAAAATATTTTTGATCTTTTGTTTTTAAAATAGATAAAACAAAGTATGTGATTATAAAAATATTTTTGGTATTTTGACTATTAAAGGTAAAATAAAATAATAAGAGGAAAAGGGGTCAGAATCAGCGTGTGGCTGAAATAAGAAGGAACAAAAGTTCTGACCCTGATACGCTGCAAGAAAGAAAATGTTAGTAGGAAAATAGAATGTCAGAAGTTTTGGGTCCGAGTACACCAAAGTTCTAAGGTTGTTGGGAATATAGAAGTTCTAATACTACTGACAAATCAGAAGTTCTGGTCGTTTGAGAGAGTGAGGTGATAATGTTGTTGGGTGAGACTATCTAGAAGTTCTGATCTAGGAACATTGTATGACAGATAAATGGGTAAAACTGTCAATAAATGAACCTAAAAAAAGATGCTTCTGGGACTAGAACTCAGGACCCTTAGCACTGATGTCTTATGCGTATGCCTTCTACCACTGGGGTGGCTATGCATCCGATATTAGAAACAAAACATAAACATATAACACAAAGTAAATTCTGACGAAAAGCTTCATCTCTTTCTCCATGCTAATCAGAACATCTGCAACTTATCCCTTTCTCAACGGAATAGAAAACACAAATATAGCAATTATGGCAGGTTCCCATCATGGTTTTAGAGACATAAAAATATCAAGACTGTAAATCAGAAACAAATATGTATCTGCTAATCTTTATTTCCTTAAGAAGTTCTGAACTGATATTCTCCCTACTTAGACAAAAAACATATGAAACCTCAGAATATGTACATCACTAGAATCAGAATGACTACATTGTATTTTGGACATGCAAAGCTAACAATACCTAAGTGATATGATGAGAGTCAACAGAAACTTACCTTGCAACGGGGAAATATCCTGTAAGCTAGAACTTGATTTTGAATGTTGCGTTGTTCTGATCAGCTTCCTCACGCACTCAACTGGTTGGGAAAACCTTTAATCTGAGTATTGAATGGCTGGAAAATTCCGGAATAGCAAAGAAGTAAAGTTCTGACTTTTAAGGTGGAGACTGATGGAGAATGTGTTATAGTCTGCAAACAGAAGTTAATACAACTTTTAAATGTATATCAGGAGATGTATGGATGATTTGCTCAAGAAACACTTGAGGGAAATTGGAGTTTGAATGCAAGAATCAAAACTAGCAGGTTTTGTATTTGTGTTTGCAGTTCTGGATTCTTGGAATTTTGATAAGGTTTCAAGGTTTTTTTACTCTTCAATCTTTCAACCTCCTTACAGTTGTACATGGATTTCAATTTATAGGCAAGGATTTTGTAGCTTGGAGAAATCAAGAGTACAACCATCATGCTAGGGCACTGACTTGTTCTTGAAGCAAGTTAAATAAGTATGGTGTTTAGAAGATTTTAGTCGTGCCTAAGCTGGATTTGTAAGCATGTATTAAGGAAAAGTACCCTCAGACGCAAAAGCAAAGCATGGGCCCAACATGCTCTTGTACAAAAGTTTTCTTTTCAAGGACAACAATGGTACTTCTATGCCACACGTGGGGGAATCCTTTGGATAAAAACTCAAAAGTGGTTGTCAGCATTAAATGATGATGATATTTATCAAATCATAAATCCTGCAATATGAGATTATGCATCATAGCTTAATTCTGGGTCAGAAGTTCAACATCAGTGCAACAAACATCCAACTTCTGATCTTTGAATCCCTTTGTTCCAGCATGTTCTGAGTGAGTTCTCAGACTTTCCAGAAAGATTATAAAACGCTTTGTAAACCCTCTTTGAATTTCTCTTGTAAAATCTGACTAGACCTACATGAAAATTGATCCAGAAGTTCTACCCAAATCCTGTTTGGGAAAGGTCCAGAATTTACTGAATGTTTCAGTTTTAATGACGTGCCTCTGAAGTTGTATAACTTGAAATCCCAGCATTTCTAGAAAAAGTTCTATTCTGCAATGTTTTAGATCTCATTGAGATCTACAACTATTGTGTTAGAAGTTCTTCCAGAATCAACTTGCATCGTGGTGAAGATCTGGCCAGAAGTTCTGAATTTATCATATTTCTTAAACACTTAAAAAAAATTCTAAGTATTTAGAATTTTGACTTTTTCAACATAATCTTGACTTCTGATTTTCTTGATGAAACAAGCTTCATACTTTTACATGCCTTGATAAAATATGATTCTTGAAATTTGGTTTTGATCCAAAAGTCACAGTTTGACTTTTTAGTGTGCAATTGACCATTTTGCCCTTGTGAATGACTTTCTTGGAAAATTGTGATCCAAGACTTGAAACTTGATAGAAGCAAACCTGAGGATCCAGAATGATTATTTGAGAAATGAGAGGGAAAATTTTGGGGTACAACAGTGCCACCCGACCTTTGGGGATTTACGTTGTTGTACCCCAAAATTTGCCCTCCCATTTTTCAAGATACCTCCTCATGCTCCTAGGGTTCTCAATTTCTTAAGACTACTCAAGGATTGGCTAGATAAACCATCCTCCTAAATAGTTAACCTACATCTAGGGTTTTTCTTCTCTCAAGGAAAATTAGACTTCTAATGCCTCAAGTGGATTTCATGGTTTCTCATATTCATCAATTTACCTTCATGACAATTTTCAATCCTTACAGCACAAGTTTGCTCAGTCAATTAGTCAGATGATTTAAAATCAACTGTATTGGGCAAAAAGTCACTAATTTACAGTCAAACTTCGAGATTTTTGGTCAACATCAACATTTTGAAGTCACATTCATCATTTGATTAAGGGTTCATCATGATTCATTAAGAAAACTCAAGATTCATCAAAAGTCAAAAGTTACTAAATTAGGGTTTTCTTTAGGAGAAGTCAATTGAACTTTGACCAAGAGTAACTTTCACATATTCATCAAAAAATTCTTAATCAAAGCTCATTTTTTAAGGAAATTCAATTCTCTACAACTTTGTCTCTCTAAATTCAAGTCTAAAAAATGCTTCATTTTAGATAAAGTAATTTACAACAAGATAAAGTCTTCAAATGAAAAAATAACCAACAGAGAGATTGTATGAGACATCTTGAGGTTTCTAAAAAGTCTAATATCACCTTCATATGATAAAAATTGAGAGAGTTATGATTTGTGCAAGTTGGGAAATTTTGAGAAAATGCATGAAATCCAATTTGAGCAAATTTGAATTTTTGGGCTAGTGGGCTTATCTTTTAAAGTCCAAACGTGTTCCTAACCTCATAATAGACTCATAAATCCATTAATTTATTTTTATGTTTTTTATTTCTTTTTATTTTGATTTTTATTCATTTAAAAGCAAAATAAATCAAATAAAATATCAAATAAATGATACAAGGTGTGGGGATCTATTTTGAATCAAATCATGAGTCCAATATCACATAACTATGCTAAAAAATCATGAGATATCATGAAGATTGGATTTGGCACAAGATTGAGCTCAAAAAGATATGTTTCCATGCAAAAAAATCAAATCAAATATTTTGTCATGAAATACAAAGATTTGATTCATGTTTGTTGACCTAATTCATGGCATATAAATAGAGAAAACATTCAGACCATCAGAGATCACAAAATTGCCTCAAGAAGAACCCTAAAAAGTCTTAAAATTTTCAAGAGCTAGGGCAAACATAAACCCTTATCTCCAGTCGTTCTCAATAAATTTTGAGCATCAATTCACCTTCCTGAAGACTCCAGGAGTTGATCCATATCATTAATCAAGCTTGATTCACGCCAGAGCTCTCTCCCTCAACATCATCAGTTTTGGTAACTTTATAAATCTCAAACTCTTAGTTCATGCATTACTGGATGATCTGGTGCAAACATACATGTTCATAATGAGGTGTAGAACTCTTTTGATCCATTACATGTGAAGTATAGTGCATGAATCTAATTTCACCATTGATGTGGCACGAAGCTCTCAAAGATGTGAATCTATAGTTGCAGCTTGTTTCAGATGAAACTAATCACACCACTGAACTCGCAGCCTCTTAATTAGCCAATTTAGGCACTTCGTTTTGTTATTTGATGTTGATTTTACAGGTTTCAATGTTTAGCACCATCGGAGAAGATGGTTGTAACCTCCATCCATGACAGTTAACTGGCTAGTTGAATCTTTGACCTAGGCGTGGCACCATCTCATTCGTCCATTCAAATATCGGGACCTCACCACCAGCACGTGTGTTTAATTTCATTTAATCTCCGATTTTCTAATTTAATCTTCTTTTTTATATATTGTTGTTCATATGTTTGACAAGCAATAACAGGTGGTGTGGTGGTAAGATCATTGACTGGTGAAAGGAAGGGTGTGGGTTCGACAGCCACCCCAGACATTCTTTTTTTTCTTCCATTTTTTCACTAACCCTAATTTCTTCTTATTTTCTTAACTATTTTCTAATTAATCATTGACAAACTTTAATTCTTTTTAGGTTAGGATTAGGGGTTTTAATGGGTAATTAATCTTTGTGACAATTTTTTATTTTACTAATTAATTAAATTAATTAACATTTTTCTTAATATTAAAATTAATTAGAATTAGGGTTCTTTTAATCAATAATCAATTTTTGACATGTTTTTTATTTACTAATTAATTAGGCTGACTAATATTTTCTTAAATATTAAAACCAATTAGAATTTAGGTTTTAATTATTATTAATATTTAAATTATTTTCTATAAAAATACAAAAATACAAAAATACAAACTTAGGTTTGATAACATTCAAACATTTTTCTAAACATTTTATTATTTCTTTTTGCTATTTATTTTCTTAGAAAAGTGTATAGGTTGCACTCTTTAATTGTAATAGCTTAGATTTATTTTCTCGCACTTTTTCTCTATTATGTATCTGCTCCCAGGATGTAATAGTTTTAGGGTTTATTTTCCCGCGTTTTCCTACTTATGTAACTGCCACAAATCCATGTAATAGATTAGGTCTTTACATTCCTCACTTTACTTTTCCTGCTATACTTTATACTGCTAGTAACTAGGGTTTGTTCGGAAAGATTAAAAAACAATCGTAGCAAAACCCTAATTTTCAAGACTAAATGATTGAAGCTAACACACCTTGCACACTTAAACCTTTAGGGTAACCTCTCTTGTTTCCTTATGAATATTGGTCATGTCCCTCGAAAATATGGATACTTTAGCAAAAGACCCTCGAATAAAGATCATAGTCCCTCGATGACCCTTCGATGTTGCCTATGAAAAATGATCTAGTCCCTTCGATACAATTGCTAAAGTATCTCTCTGTGTTGCCTTCAACGACCAAACGATGACCCTACGCATGTCCCTTCACATCCAACATATAGGACTGCCTACTAACTAATAGTATGGATAATACTATCTCTAAAGGATAAGGAAAAGAATAAGAAATACTTTAGTGGGTAAGAAACTCTTAATTGCTTGCTCATAACTTTTCTCAAAACTTTTTTTACACTACACTTTCAAACAAATATTTTCAAAAATAACACTTTGTATACATTCTTGAGGACTGATACAAGAATCATTACAAAGTCAGCCTTACATTGGTGATTTCAAAGTATTTTCAAAAAAATCACACACACAAAGCAAGATTGTCAAAAGTGAGCTAAGTAATTAAGATCTCGTAGATAACTACGGATGAAAAGGGTGCTAACACCTTCCTTTTTCATAACTTACCCCCCGAACTCAAAATCTATCAAAGGTCTTTCCTGTTCTTTTCACCTTTCTTAAATGTTAGATAAAAGAAAAGTCGGTGGCGACTCTAACTATCTGTATATTTGAATAAAACCAAAAAGTCAGTTCTCCCATCGTATTATAGAATTGGCAACTCTGCTGGGGATTCGTTAAAAAAGAGGGGTTACCTTAAGGTTAGATCACTTTACTTGATTTAATTGTTTGAATTTCTTGCCTTACTTTAAGGGCTTGTTTGAGTATTATTTGCTTGCAAAGATCCTACACCCGGATCTAGGGATACCTTAGGTAAGTATCAATAGATCATAGAGACTGTACGACATAAACCAATATGGTTAATATGATTGCTACGTTAGTGTGAGACTTTGGTTTGTACTGATGTTCCTTGAGTCATTCGAGGATAACATTAGGCTGCCGCATGGTATCATTAACACTAACTGACTTTTAGAACCTTAATTGATCCATCTTGGCCATTAGAAGGTAGTCAGATAGCCGGATTTGGTGCAGTCCAAGGCTAGTTGATACTTGAAACTACGCTCATTGAGATTTAACCTTAGGGATGTTTTGGTGGCAAGCCAGTTGTCGTGCTAAAATAAAGCCTGCGGGGAAGATCAGTGATATTGAGACTCCTAGTACCCAGTTACTATTTTGGGACAGGTTGAGCCAACTTAACTTTAATGAGGAAGGGTACTTACCTATGGACTTCATGCTGGCCTTTAAACCTAAGGCTCTTGTGTGATTTGTTTGTGTTTGATACTTGTTTAAACATGACATCATAACATCATATCATCATGACATGGCATTTTTACTAACCATTTCAAGGATCTTAGGGATCTTTGGTGCAGGATTATCATAAGCCATGTTTCTAGCAAGGGACAAGAGGATTTATTTTCCTCTAGATAGATGTCGTCAAATATCAAAGTAAATTCTCTTAAGTCAGAGGCTATGACCCACTTGATATGATGATCTTTATTCTTATAGAAATACATTCAAAGATGAAGACACAAGTTCTTCAGACAAAGCTGCAACCAGATTCATATTTCAATTTTTTTAATCCAGCGAGATCCTTGAAAACATTGCATATGCATCTACATATCATACATATCATTACATAAAAGGTTTCCAAGACAGGTTTTCTCATCTTCTTGTTGTTTATTTTAGTAGAAAGATGGCTCTTGAAAAAACATTCAAAGATCTCTAGGCTCAGAAGGCTCAATTCTAAGAGATGTTCCTGAACTTAGCCAAGGGGAAAGAAGAACTGAAGGCGCTCAACGCCAAAGAGAAGAATAAGAAGACAAAGAAACCAGTTGGATCCTTAACATGAGAAGAAGGTTCAGAGGTCCGGTCTAGCGAGATCAAGATTGTGATGTCCCATCAAATGAAGATGACAACCAGGATGAAGATAGTAAGAGTGTTAAAACTGAGAAACAAACAACTATGGTTCTGACAAATGTCCTGATGAAGAGGAAGAAGATTATCTTCATGAACAATATCCCCTTGCTGACGAAAAGTATAAGCTGTTAGAAGAGCGTCTGAAAGCTATGGAGATCTAGAAGGTGTCTGGCTTGAACTTTGAATAATTGGGTTTAGTCTCAGGAGTTATCATTCCTCCTAAGTTCAAAACTCCTACCTTTTCCAAGTATGATGGTGTTTCTTGTCTGAAGCTGCATTTGAGATCATATGTTCAGAAAATTTAACCATGCACTGCTGACAAGAAATTATGGTTGCATTTCTTTCAAGAGAGTCTGTTTGGAACACAACTAGAATGATATTATCAACTTGAAGGTACCAATATCCATACCTGGGAAGATTTGGCTGCAGGTTTCTATGAACAGTATCAATACAATTGTGATTTGGCACTAACCTGCATGCAACTACGAAGTATGGCCATGGGTTTCGAGGAAGGCTTTAAAGAATACGCACAGAAATGGAGAGATCTTGCAGGCAGAGTTCAACCTCCTTTGGCTGATAGGGAATTGGTTGATATGTTCATGAGCACACTAACATGTCCTTTCTATAATCACCTACTTGGAAGTTCTTCAGCCGGTTTTACTGAACTGATACTAACAGGAGAGTGTATTGAGAATGGAATCAGAAGCGGTAAAATTCAGGTGGATACATATTCAAATACTGTGAAGAAGTCTTACAATGGTAAGAAATAATCCAATATTGTGTATGGCCAGAAGGGTCATAGTAAGAGTCACTGCAATCAATCTGTAGGGGCAGTTCTGATCTCTAATCCTGCGACAATGCAACAACAACATGATAATCAGCGTAGGCAGGTCGTACCCAGGAGACAATTCACAAGAATCAACATGTCGTTGTCTCAAGAATTGAAACACATGTTTAAGGAAGATATGATTACATTAAAAGATCCTCCTCAGAATCCTAATACTTCCTCTCCCCGTTACAATCCCAATGCAAGGTGTGCATATCACTCCAACTGTCCCGAACATGACACTAATAGTTGTTGGGCTCTAAAAAATAAGATTCAAGATATGATTGACTCTAAGGAAATTGAATTTGATCCTTCTAAGACTCCTAATGTGATTAACTCTCCTATGCCTAATCATGACAAGATCATTAACATTATGGAAGACGTTGACATAGACAGTAGCATTTTCCCTACTATCGGCAATGGACTCAAAAATTGGATGGATGAAGACTTTATACCAATATCCTTTAGTCAAGGGTAAATGTTATTTTCTGTTTTCTTGCTTTCAAGTTTTTGGTTATGTAATTTAAACAATAACTTTAAACCTTGTGTCTTACACGGGGCACAATGGTCCATTTATTAGGGTTGTCATTTTTCATCTGCATATTTTCATTTAATAAATCAGTGGACGTTTGCATTCAAATTTTTCGCTATTTGTATTTATTTTACTTTATTGCTTTCAAAATAGCTATATGTTCTTACACACACCCACACAACAAATTTCACATCCATATCCACCCTGGATCACATCGATAACAATTATGCTATTGCCAATTATAACTTCAAAAATCTGATCTACCAAGTCGAGGATGAAGGTGAGGAAGATTGTGAAGTTCCTGGAGAGCTTGCTAGACTATTAAAGCCAGTCGAGGTTGTGAATTTGGGTACCAAAGAGGACATGAAAGAAATCAAGATAGGTGCCAACCTAGAAGGCATTGTCAAAAAGAGATTAATCCAGATGTTACGTGACTATATAAAGATCTTTGCTTGGTCTTATGAAGACATGTCAAGGCTTGATATTGACATTATGGTTCATCGTCTACCGATGGAGGAAGGTTGTCCTTCTATAAAATAGCAGGTTCGTCAAATGCATCCTGAGATGTCTGAAAAGATCAAAGCTGAGGTTATGAAGCAGTTCAATACAGGTTTCTTAGTTGTTACATCCTATCCTCAGTGGATTACAAATGTGGTGCCGGTACCTAAGAAAGATGACAAGGTGTGTATGTGTATGTGACCAAAGAGTACAAAGTTTATAAAAAATAAAACTTAGCAAGAAAGAAATTACAATTTGAAATTATAAAAGCCTAATGATCTAGAGATAAGCCTTCTCATTGATCTACTGACTTCAGGAGATGCTTCGTAGTTTTTGGACTTGTCAGAGCATGGGGGTGACCCTTGACTTTTCTTAGGCGTCCCAAATCCATTGATAGGGAAGTTGCTCTTGATGTAAAGGAATCATCAATGGTAGTGGCATTTGAGGTGCTGTGTAGGCCTGTAGTTGTCATGGTGAAGGGATGCCTTCTCTATCCAATAAGATTTGTAGGACCAAGCTCCTTTGAATCTCCAACGTTTGACCTTTCCTTCACCAATCTAAGATTTTCTTGAAAAGCTTGGACTTTGCTCTTGAGCATTGGGAAATTTGTTAGCTGGATTGATAGTGACCAAGGGCAAAGGTGGAAATGCATGACATGCAAATGTATGGATGTATGTAAATGCATGGGTATGTAAAAATATTTTTTGGCTTTAAGAGTATGCTAAAAAATTTACGGAGATGAAATGCGATATGGACATAATATATCACAAAAGTTGGTTTATAAGATCGTGGTGATATCAGAAAATATTTTCTAGTACTGTGGAAGAGGGCTAGACCAAGACCAATGGAGACTACACTTCAGATGCCTCAAGATTAATCATTGAGAAAATTGTAAGTAGGACTTGTGTCATGCCCCAAAATTTGTCCTCTCATTTTCATTCTCCATCTGGCTTATACCTTTGACTCATCTACATACATAGTCCTATTGACAATTCATTTAGGAATCATGCATAACATTCATTTGCATAGCCATTCATTCATCTACATGTAAGGTTATCAAGTTATCCAATTAGGTCATTCGTTTCAGCATTTCACTCATCGCATTTCGCATAATTCATCAATGGGTAAAAAGGTTCGATAATAGTGGATTTAATTTATTTAAGTGGAGTTTCGAGACGAATATAATTTGGTGTTCATTCGGATTTATTTCTGATATTACTTGTGGTGTGAATCATATCTTTGTTTGAGATTCATGGTTGTCAGAGGGATTGGAATGGTTGTTATTTGATTCAGAAGATTGCTTGAATTTAAAGGAAATGGAAAAATTGAAATAAAGAAAATGTTTCATTCATCAGAAATTCATGGTACAATGTGAATCTCTTGAGATACAAGTCAAAAGAATTGATTACAAGGAAAAAGGATTAAAAAAAATTACATAATTTAAGTACAATTGACTTTTGGTCAAACATTTGACTTTTTGATTAAACAATTGACTTTTTTGATCAACTGTTGACTTTTGGTCAAGTGTTGACCATTGACTCAGTTTTGACTCTTGAATTTCCCTAGACCTATTCTATAAAGATTTGATCAAAGGATCATCATCTTTCATTGGAATATCAAGTTTTCCTAATTATGTTACAAATTGCAAATTTCCAACAAAATCAAGTTTCATCAAGCTTCACTTCCATGGCTTGTTCTTCATTCTCCAATGTTGCCTCAAATCTATTCTTCCACCTAAAAGTTCACTTTCATACAAGGAAGAAGATGCATCAATTTAGACATTCATGCCATGGATTAAAATCATCAAAATGCTATAGAAAAGTGATGAAAAAATTATGCATTTTACTTCAAAAATTATGCATAATGCGACATGTTTCACAATACTTTCTAACTTTGGTTCATGCACAAAAAATCATAATTTGATCCATGAGTTTACACTATTCAAAAGTGCACATTTTCAACTCAAAATCACTTCTCAAAAGCACTTAAAGTCATGGAATAATTCACCAAAAACTCAATGCAAAAGTGGCAAAAAAATCAAAGCAAAAAAGCATTCAAACTTGGTACTTTTGCAAAAACCAAGCAGCATTTGTCTCTAACTACTTATTTATTCACAAACTTTAAATTACCTAACTACCCTTAACATCCGATGAACAACCTAGGCAAAATTAAAGTCCAACTAACTAAATTAACTTCCAAACTAACATAAATTCCAACTTCTATTTTTCAACCAAATTTCATTCAATCCTAATTATTCTTAACAATTGATCCAAGGATTAGAATTAGTGATCCTCAACTAAGACCTAGATCAATTCTCAACCATTAATAAAAACTTTACCTAGATCACAATCTAAGGGTTCTCATTCAACCACTTCTATATAAACTCTACTTTTTCTTCATCAAAGGTTTTTTCTCCATTTTCACCATTTTTTACTAATTTTTATCTTTTTCACCAGCTTCTGAGGTTGTTAGGCAGAAGCTGTTATCAGTCAGAATTAGAAGCTTCTGATGTTACGCCTATAAGTATGTTTAGCTTCAGGGGTTCTAGTTCTTTTGTTAGCGTAGCTATTAAGTTTGGTTTGCTTAGTTACTAAGTTTACCTTTTGTTAGGCCTACGTGAAAATTTACTTTGTGTATAAATAGACTAGTTGTAGCTGTCATAAAAATGTTCAATCATTTTTCCTTACAACTTTATAGCCATCATTGCAGAGCCTTAATATTATTCTCTCATACCTTTTCTTCATCTATTAACTTTGTGCACTAACAATTCTTGGATCCAGTTTGTATTCGATTTAGAAATAATTCTACAAAAAACATTGAAACATACTTAACATCACAGATAGATGAGGAAAAAAGACAGTCATTTAGCATCATTAAGATGTGATTCTCACCGACGACGTCACTATTTGTATGCGGAATAGGAAAATTTTTAAGGTAGTGATGAATGTCTATGTAAAAGCTCTTCGGTACAATGGTAGGAGTCTCTGGTGTGCGGAGAAAATAGTGTACCTGTAATGTTAGCACTCCAACATCCAAATCACTGAAGTGATAGAGGTGAAACTTTTAAGAGTGAATGAATCGTACATTGGTCGAATGTGTGATCACATTTATATATAAGTGACGATTAAAATCTCCCTCAATAAATATAGAGTAAAATACATAAGTTCGTTGGATTGATTTCAACGATACGATAAATACAATAATATGTTTTGATGTGCGGTCTCTTAATTAAAATTTACTTATTTATCGTCTTTAAGCTGATAAAACATTTGATTGAGTCTTCGTATAAGACCGGTTTTATCAGACCATTTAATCAACATATACTTTTATCTTTAAAAAAGATGTTTTTTTTTTTTTTACTTTTACCTTTGAATAAGATAAAGTAGTTTCTCAAAATTGATTGAAACCGTAACACAAAAAACTCCTACTAATCTACTAGGAACATACTTTATTGTGCTTGACAATAAACACAAGAATAATAGGTTGCAACTATTTAGCCAAATAAATAAAAATAGGTTGATTTGTGTTGGTTAACCAGATTAACAATTTTTATTTTAAAAAATTTAAAAATTAATTCATTTTTAATCAAACATTATAAGTATTTTATACTATTAAAATAAATACATAGAATAAAATAGTAAATAAATATATGCTTGATAAAAAATACATTAACACAATATTTTTATAAAAGATAATACAACTAAACTAGTGTGAAATGAAAAATCAATTTAATTAAATAATTCCATAATTTCATTGTACTTGTTTCATTTTATGTCCCTGCATACACTTTCTTTTCTTTTTTTTAAACTTTTATATAGCTCTTTCCTTAGTCTCATCATATCTATTTTCTATAATATGAATTTGTTAATGCAATGACATACAATAAATTATGAACAAACTTGAATTTATAATCATCATGTTATGGTTTATAGTATGTTGTATATATATTCTGTTTAAGAAAAGCGAGACAAAGAGTTTAGAATTTCATAATGAGGTTAGTAAAAGAGATGATAAAGTAGTGATATGAAATGGTGCCAAAGATTGGATAGAGTTGGTTAAAAAACAGAGTCCATATACTAAAAGTGGCTCAAAAAAGCAATTGATGACATAAAGATGGAAACAAAGAAGATTCTCAAGGGATTTCATGACTAAAATAAATGACATGGTCCTATAATTATTGATACTTTATACCAACATCTTATTCATCCTTTCTCTTTAACTAATCACATTTTCATCCTTTTCTTCTTGTATGTAGAGTCATAATCATACTCACTTAATCATTGCATGTTATAAAGTAAACCAAGCACTTATTAAGTGTTAAACGAACTTCCGTTAAACAAAATTTTTTTGATAGAAATAATATTTAGTCCGTGTTATGATTTTTTAACACGAACACTAAATTACTAAGATCAAGTGTTCTTTTAAAAACCGAAGTGCGAAAAATAAAAAATAAAAATTTGAAAACACTAAAATGCTTGGTCCAACAAGAGTTGGTATATATCAATTATCTTGAGCATAGTTATTTCCATCAAAGTGTATATTTGGTTTTAATAATTAACACCTTAATGAGTACATAAAATTAGGTATAATCATAATGGTCTAAATAAAACAATGTAAAAGAAAAGACCGTCAACTAGGTCATAAGTCACAAATGATAACTTAGTAGGAACATAGATTTGACATATATGTGATCAAACATGTCTTAATTTAACTTTTTTGAATAAAAAGTAAAGTTACATACTCATCATGTTGTTCAAATAAAATGTAAAAAAAAAAAAAAAAATCGAAGAGACGCATAATCTTTTCAATTTATTGGTAATGAACTATTTTTCAAAGACAAAAGATGAATCCTATTACTATCCATACAATAACAAGTCTTCATTTGGCACCTACAAAACATAGTTCAAAAAGACAATATTAGTAATTAGTAAATGTTTAAAATTAAGGAAAGAATAAATGTTCAACAAGATGATACATACCTCTCTGCTTTTCACAAAGTTTTGACAAGAAGGAAAGAAAAACAATTATCAATGCAACAGCAGCAATAAGTCCAATTAGTATGGCTAGTGTCTTCTCAATCTCATCATCATTGTGATTTTCATCATCTATGTTGTTCAAATTCCATAACAAAATTAGATTATAGATATGAATAATGAAAAAACAACTCATCATAGCACTCACCGTTACCACGACGCGAGTGAAGTCCACCTTCCGAATACCGCGCGTAGCATTTAGCCAAATAGATATCACCCCAAGGAGAACCCCCACACTCACTTCTCAACCGTTGGATCGCATCCGAAACGCAATCCTGACACTCGCTGGAACTCAAATCCCCCGTGCACTGCGCCGCACCCGAAAAATCCCCAGAAGAAGTGGTTCTAAAAGTTTTGTAAACTCCATCGGACGACTCTAAATAAGCCAGCACATCGTCTCTTGCATCAGAAGTCAACCCAATCGACGGTCCACATTTCTTGACCACTTCCGTTTTGTCCTCTACCCCAATAAATTTAACATTATCGTACTTCACGAAACAACCTTCGAGCTGCAACGCGCCACCGTAGGTTTCGAAACAGAGTGTTCCGAGTTGACTCACCGCTCGCTGGACACAGCTTGAACACTGGTCATTGTTAATATCACCGCGGCACTGGAAAATTCCGTAGACGGTTTCCGACGCGGTGGTTCCCGGGACAGTGAAATTACTGTAGGTTGTGAACGTTGCTGAGTTGACTAAGGAAGAGAGAATGGAGTTTACACTTGTTTCGTAGTTGGAACCAGGAGAGGATTTGAGACGAGAACAACCACCGAAGATGAAAGAGTTTGTGTCGGAAATTGAAGGGGTTATCATCATGCTTAAGATTGTGACAAGGAAGAGAAGAGAGAGTGCCATGTTTGTGTTTAGTTTGAAAGAGAGTAATGGAAAAAAAACGAGAAAGTGGTTATGTTATGTTATGATATGAAAAGTGGGTATAGAAAGTTTTGGATTCTTGTTGCTTAAAGGAGAATTTACGTAAGGAAGATGAGGAAAGGGGAAGAGAAGAGAATAAGATTGTGGAAATAACGAGTGAGTGTGGAGTGATAAATGGTTAAAGCTTATTGTTGCTTATGTAATGTCTTGTTGTACCTACACTTATATTTTATTGTTTTTTCTTTTGTTAGCTTTTAGCTTTTTAATGGCAATGTGTGTTTGTGGAGGAGTTTTAATGTTGGTTATTATCACTAAGTGAGGTTTAAAGTCAAAAAATAGTTAAGAGGATGGTGAGATAATTGATTCCAAAGACATCCATTTAAAGGCCAAAAGATGATATAAGTTTCACCTAATGTGTACTAGAAGTGGTATTATTATTGCATGGAAAAGCACTCATAGCTACAACTATTTTTTCTAACTACTTCTATGTGACTAATTATAGTTTTTTTTCTTTCAAAAAATAAGATAAATCCTTATTTTTTTCAACTACTACGAATCTCTTTAGAATGAGTTTTGGACAATAGTAGTGTTATTTTAATTTCCAACCCATTATATCCATACTATTAATTTTGCCTATATAAAAGATATTTATTAGAATTTAACACATTATATCCATACTATTAATTAGCTATTTAACAAATTATATACATACTATTAATTAGTCTATATAAAAGATATTATTAGAATTTATTGTAAATAATTATTGAATAATTTGTTTCAGATTATTTATATATATATATATATATATATATATATATATATATATATATATATATATATATATATATATATATATATATATATATAATAGAATTTATTGTAAATAATTATTGAATAATTTGTTTCAGATTATTTATATATATATATATATATATATATATATATATATATATATATATATATATATATATATATATATATATATATATATATATATATATATGACACTTAATCAATGAAAAATGTATTATTAATATTTTTTGGACAAAAGTCAAATCATCAGGCTCATGTAGCGGTCACTGCATCGTACCAGATCAATTAACAGGATTCTCTCAATATACTCCAACAAACATTTATGCTGCTATGCATACATTCTCTATTTATGCTCCAGATAATAAATGATATATGGACATTGAGGCTACATCGCATATGACGACGAACAGAACTAATCTTATGTCTTATTTCAATACGAGCAACAATATTAATATTGGTAATGGTCATACTATTCCGGTTATTAGTTATGGACATGCATCATCAGTGGCGGAGCCAGGAAAATTATGAAGTCTGGGCAAGTTTTCATTGACTTCATAATTTTCTACCAAGACAGTACAATGCTAATCCCAAAGGAATTATTTCCTTGAATTGCAATTACCTCTTCAATTTGTAAGATTTCGGATTTTATAATATATACATGTTAAAATTCCGGATTCTATAATATATACATGTTACAGTATTTCAGGTGTGCTCACAAAATGAACAAACCTATAAAAGCCGAGAAAATTAGTTCAACACGCTCATTTGTGTGAAATTAAGTACTATCTAAAAACACTGCTATCAATTCAAATTTCAAATAATGTTGTCAAATGCAGATCGGCGAAGTGGTGGTTTGTTAAAATTCTGGTATGCTACAATGTTGTAGAGCCACTATTTGAGAACACATTATACTAAGTAGCATAACAAAAAACAATAGGGATGTGATCAAATTCCGCTACACTATAGTACAATAGCTATAACTGCTATTTAACAACAATGATTCCAAGATATGCCAATCTAAGTTATCAACAAATAAAAAATTATGATAACAAGCCATACCTTTCAATAGTTCCTCTGGAAAACCATGTGGCATCACTTTCGTGCTCAGTCTAATGCTATTACTTTGTCCTTCCTTGTTGATATTCTAAGAGCATCCCTGTGATACCAAACAAAGAACATTAGAATCATGATTTATATTCCTTTCCAAAATGATATATTCAATAGGAAGATTGTGAAAATAGGTTACCTTAAAACTATAGCGCCAGGGAAAATAAAGGCAAGAGACAGTGCAGTTGTTGATCCTAGAAGCTGAAAGAAGTACCAAATATCTGGTATTGCTATAGCAGCAAGATAGGAGAATACTAAGATCACAAGAGACAGAATCACAAATCTCTTGTTGTCTGTGACTAGTAGAGGCTTCTCGGGGAAGATGAGCTCATCAATATTGTTTCTTAAAGAGAAATTCACAATAGGGAATACCAGCATAACATGGAGAGCATAGCTTACACGAATTAAACCATTGAACAATGAACCAACAGCAGAACCAACACTCTGATCGAAATTGATTAGAATGTCTGATTATGTTGAATCTCCAAACAAGAGGTAGCCAAATAAACCAATTGTAAAGTAGATAATAACACAAAACATTATTGCTAATCGAACTGCTATTTTCATATCAGATGGCTTTGCAAACTCAAATCCAATAGGATGCACTGCAAAGTAAAATAAAACTACTCATTAGTAAAACAACAAGAAAAGGAGAAAACCCTTATCCACCACCAAATAACGCAAAATGCAAGTTAACTAGTACCATTGAAATGACATGTGAATGTTGTGACTACAACAGGAACTGCAGTGAACAAATCAAAGAAAGACGTCTGGTAGTCTAACCGAGGAACCAGTTTAGGAGTTTGTTTTTTTCCTTGCACCAAAGCAACAATAGCCAGCCCAGAACAAATGGCAACAAATGCCACAGCAAGAAAAGTTGATATTGCAGAACTGTACTTCAAGGATTCTGAATAATTTCAAAACAGCATAAAACAAAAATAAATAATAAATGAATCTAAAGATAAGTACCAAACTGGTTCAGAAATTTTACCGAACACTTGGTGGACATAGCACGAAACAACAAATTCAACACCACAACCTGCAACAACAACAACAACAACAAATAACAAAACAACAACAATGATGTAGGAGATATGAATTGAAACAGAAGCAAGAAGAAGAAAGAATCGGCGGAGGAAGGTGATGCTCACCGATAATTGATTGAACGGAAACCGGAAAGGCAAGAGTGGTGTTGCGGTGTGTATCTGTTTACGTCGGTATGGTGTGTCGGAAGATGGCCATAGAAGATCTCCATCGCGAGATGGTGAAGCATTGTCGGGCGGAGCCTGGGCAGCTGCCCTACCTGGCCGGACGCTGGCTCCGCCACTGTGCATCATTACCTACCTATTCACACTCTTTCAATTTACACAATATATTATGTGTCCCTAAACTAATAAAAATCCTGTCTCTATTAGAAAATTCACCATTGATAATGATATTTTCATTGAATTTGACCTTTTTAATTTCTGTGTGAAGGATTTTCTAATAGGAATGCATTTAATGAGATGTAACAGCTCCGATG
Organism: Vicia faba; assembly: GCA_948472305.1. Taxonomy (NCBI): domain Eukaryota; kingdom Viridiplantae; phylum Streptophyta; class Magnoliopsida; order Fabales; family Fabaceae; genus Vicia; species Vicia faba. The sequence goes on from OX451741.1 coordinate 1,471,447,353, forward strand.
ACCTCTATCCATTTACCACTGGATCTTACTCTACAACTCAGTCACCATTTACCTTTTCTGCATTACCTAATGAATTATGGTACAACCGTTTAGGACAAACTAGAGCAAAAGTCTTAAATTCTCTACACCGAAATAATTTTCTTACATGTAATTTCAAAACAATTTCTTTGTCACTCTTGTCCACTAGGAAAATAAATAAAATTACATTTTTCTAATTTTTTGTCTTATACTTTATTGTGTTTTGATATTGTCCATAATGATGTTTAGACATCATTTATTCTTAGTTCAGGGGGACAGTGTTATTACGTGTTATTTTAGATGATTTCACGGATTTTTTGTGGATTTTTCCATTACAAAATAAATCTCAAGTTCATTCTATGTTTCTTCAATTTCTCACTCAATTAAACCTCACTTTGTACGAGAAATCAAATGTTTTCAATGTGATAATAAAAAAGAATATGACAATGCTCTCTTTCAAAAAAATTGTGAACTCAATGGCATGCCATTTAGGATTTCATGTCCCCATACTTCCCCTTAAAATGGAGAAGCTGAAAGAAAAATGCATACTATAAATAACATATTCATATCCTTCTAGCCAATGCCTCTATGCTAGCATCCTTTTGGCATCATGCCTTGCAAATGGAAACATACTTACATAACATCCACCCAACCAAAAAGTATGCTCTCCATCCACCCACTAAGATACTCTACCAAAAAGATCCTTCTTATTCACATCTTCGAGTCTCCAGGTGTCTATGATATCCTTTAGTACCCTCAACCTCGAGAAATAAATTACATCCTCGATCACACCATGAATATTCTTAGGTTTTCCATCCTAATCATAGATGATATAAGTGTTATGAATTGTTACGTTGTAAGCCTTTTTTCTAGGCATGTCATACTTGAAGAAAATATGTTTCCCTTTTCTACCTTAAATGCTCCTAACATGGTTGACTATGTTTTTTAGATAATGAATCTACATATTTCCTTCCTTCATACTACTATGGCACCTCTACACCAAATACTCCAACTCCAACTAACCATCAATCTAACAATTCACAACAACCAACCTTAAACCCACCTTCATTTGCGCCCTCTCCCAACCAACCTTCCCCACTAACCTCTTCCTTCACACTTATATATCCTTCTCCTTCACCTCATGACAAACAACAAACCTCGGTTACTACATTGACGCCTTCACACTCGCCTTTACTAATATTACCATATTTCTCACCTCAAATGATTATTCGAGCCCAACATGGTATAGTCATACCTCGCAAGCTTTTTACCCTACATACTTCATCTCAAAATTTCATATATCCCTTACCTACAAACTCTATAGGTGCATTACATGACCTTAATTAGAAAATGACCATGAAAGACGAATATGGTGCTCTTATTGAAAATAAGATGTGGGACTTAGTTCCAGTCCGTATAATGCTAATATTATTTAAAGTTTGTGGATTTTCAGACATAAAAATAATTCAAATGGATCATTCGAGCGATACAAATCTCTCCTTGTAGTTAATGGAGCAAACCAACAAATGGGCGTTAATTATGGTGAAACCTTCATCACCATAGTCAAACTAGCTATGATTCCCATAGTACTCAGTGTTGCCATGTCAAAATCAGTGTCTTCATCAATTGGATATTTATAATGATTTTTTGCACGATAATCTTGATAAAACCGTGTACATGCACCAACCTCCAGGCTTCCATCATCCTCAATTACTATACCACATGTGTTTTCTCCAAAAGTATCTTTATGGACTCAAATAAGCACTGTGTGCATCGTATCATTAGTTCACTGATTATGTTGCTACAATTGGATTCTCTCATAATGAGAATGACATGACATACATTCTTCTCTATGTAGATGAAATTATCCTCACTGCTTCATCTGAATCTCTTCGTGAGTTTTAAATTTCAAATGAAGGACCTAGGTCCTCTGAGTTATTTTCTAAGCATCTTTGTTACTCAATATTAAGGAGGTATTTTTCTCTCTCATAAAAAATATGTAGGTGCACTACTGTACAAAATTAAAACCCAACGGGTCCTCATGTAATCCTTATCATGGTCCAACAAAATATCGAATTCTTGCAGGTGCATTAAAATACTTGACATTTATAAGACCAGATATATCATATGCAGTTTAGTATGTGTGCCTCTTTATGCATGATTCAAAAACATAACACATGTCAGTCTTAAAATGGATCATTCATTACATTCATGGTACTTTGAATATGGCTTCCACATGTATTCTTCCTCCATCAACAAGCTCATATCTTACACAGCCGCTGACTAGACTGGTTGTCCAGACACTAGAAGATCTAACTATGAGTATTAAATGTATCTTGGTGAAAATTTGTTACCTTGGTCCGCAGGACGTCAACATACCTTGTGTCGATCAAGTGCATAGGCCGAATACTGAGGAGTGGCTAATATAGTGTCTGAATCATGCTGGATTTGAAATCTACTTTTAGAACTACATTTCCCTGTTACAAAACAACTTTACTCTATTGTGACAATGTAAATGTTGTGTACCTTTCTGATAATCCATTTTAACATCAACTCACTAAACACATCAAAATGGATATACACTTTGTGCGGGAAAAAGTTGCTTGCAGTCAAGTGTGTGTATTACATGTTCCCTCTCGTTATCAAATTGTCAATATCTTCATGAAGGGCTTGCACTACAACTTTTTGATGACTTTAGGAATAGTCTGAACATTGGTCCACCTCCAATTTCGACTACGGGGGTGTATTAGACTATGTGAATATAGAAAGGATATTATTATAGTTTATTGTAAATAATTACTAAATAATTTGTTTATGATTATTAGGGATACATTCAATGTGTGTGTGTGTGTGTATATATATATATATATATATATATATATATATATATATATATATATATATATATATATATATATATATATATATATATATGTGTGTGTGTGTGTGTGTGTGTGTGTGTATACATCCCAGAAATATCAGTCATGATCATGTAATGAAATCGGCTAAAGGATAAGTAAGTCAATGGTCGACTCGGTGGTAGAAGGTGTCCGGGGTGCATCTCAGCTCATTGTGCTAGACGACCATCACACCTCCGGGAAGTAACCCATGTATGGCGTAAACTCAGATGAGGTTAGTGGCCGAGACCCATCTGCCTATAACCAATCATTAACTTGGATCATTTATAACTATAACCACCACCGGTGCATTTAAACCAACGTTATACAACTTTTAACACCTCCATTCATGGAGACGACGAAGGTTATGTAATTATAAAACTCAAGAGTCACACATTAACTATGGATCTTGAAGGTGTGAGAAGGAATAATATATAAGGGGCTTCTGCAAGAGGGATAAGAAAGATATTATTTTTGGGACAATAAATTCTATTGACGTAGCTCCTAAATCCCCAACCATTCTTCAAACCTGCTTTCGTGGTTTTCCTTACTTTCGCTAGGGAAGCCAAACAAATATTTATTCTATGCAAGAACATTGGAGCCTACCGTGGGGCCTTGGTAAGATTATCCTAGGCCATACCTCAACACTCATTCACCAGAATGTTATCCGAATGAGACCCCCCAGACATGGCATAATTGTTGGCCATGGTGGAAGCTCTAAGACAATAGAATGAGACTCTGCAGGATAGTGTTGTTGACTTGCAACTTAAAAGCATAGGAGACAAACTGCCAGAAGTTGAGCTCCTAGAGCCTCAACCACTATCTTAAGCCATCTGGGATGATCAAGTCCCAGAAAACTTCAAGTCACCGTCGTTGATAACTTACGACGGCAAGACTGACCCTCGGGAGCATATTATTGCCATCAACAATCAAATGGCACTAATAGGCCCCACCGACTCACTGAAATGTAAGCTGATGGATGGCACCTTCAAGGATGTAGCTTTGTGATGGTATATGAGTCTATCATGGCTATCAATAGAAAGTTATTCAGACCTGACAAAGAAGGTAATTTAACATTTCTCCACTAACACGCACCACAAGGTGTCGACAACTACCTTGTTCAATGTTCGACAGGGCCATACAGAGTCTCTCCGAGAATACTTAGCCTGGTTCAACAACGAGACCATTAAAGTATCCCATCCAAATCAAGAGTGTTTCGTCAGAGCCTTTCAACATGGCCTCCAAGCGAGGCAGTTCAACGAGTCTTTAGCACAGAAAATGACATCCAACATGGATAAAATCACCACCGAGTCTAATGCTACATAATGGGTGAGGAAAGTAACTTTGAGAAACGATCTAGGGACACCTCATAGAAAAGTAAGACCAATGAGGAGGGGTCGGGAAGGAAGCCAGAATCTTCCCGGGCTGCTCCAAGGGATAGACCCCAGGAGCGCATAACTCAAAGGTCAAACTGATGTCCCTTTGATCTGAATGACATGTTGACGCCTTTGAATGCTAGGAGAGGCAATAATTTATAAGAAATGGCACATATGAACCTTGTCCTAGAACCAATCCTTCCAAATAGGGTCAATACCATGATGGGAAGGGATACCGGGGCTTGGGGCAATTACCACTGGCTCCGGGGACACCATACCCACAATTTCCTCCAATTAAAGAAAGAAATCGAGGCAGTGATACACATGGGGCACCTGCTAACTTATGTAAAATAGGGTAAAGCCCCAGCTGGGAAAAGAGATACTCGGCGAAAATATGCAGACTCGAAAGGATCCTCCTAAAAGAAGAGGAAGGGTACTGAGGAAGTGCATGAGATTAAATCTTCTCATCATACCTTTAACACCATCGCCGGTGGATTCGTTGGCGGCAAAGAAACCAGCTCGGCTAGGAAGAAATATGCATATGTCGTGATGCACATGTCCAAAGACATAGCCAAGGTCCAGGAGCAGGATTTAAATCTGATTAGCTGCTCCAAAAGCGATGTTGACGGCATTATGGCCCATGAAAATGATCTTATGGTTATTAAGGTACAAATTAGAGATTGGAGCGTGAAAAAGGTACTGGTAGACCCTGATAGTTCAGCTGATGTACTCTATTGGGAAGCCTTCAGGGGTATGGAGTTTGATAAAATTGAGCTATTACCCTTCAAAGGTACTTTAGTCGGATTCTCTAGAGAATAGGTGCAAGTATTGAGACATCTCCCGGTACTTACTACCTTTGGGAGTGGCACAAATGATAACATGGTCAGAGTGAGATACTTGATTATCAATGCTGCTTCACCCTATAACATCGTCGTAGGGAGACCTCCTTCAATTCCTTGGAAGCTGCTATCTCTACCTTGTACCTCACTATGAAGTACCCTTTGGGGATGGCTGGGTTGGGGACACTAAAACCGTACCCAAACCATATCCAAATTGTACTCACCCAAACCCAGAAAAAAGCCATAAGGATTTATTTTGAAAAAGACAACCAAAAACAAGATGATACAAGGGAAGGAATGACCTCTTTAAATAACCGAGCAGTGACTTAGGAGTTAACGATCTTCGATTGTAACAATGGTTTTGGTCAAAGAAAGTGTGTTTTGAGGAAGCTAACTGCACCAAAAATAAATATGCACAGTCCAAGTCAGTTTTGAATGCATTTATTGACTCTGGATTGATTCTCTTGGAACTGATAGTTCCAATTAACACACATGTACACGTTTCACACTCTTTCTGACATGTGCTTGATTACACCGTCCAAAACTCCCTTGTCAGTCTCAAAAGAAACAAGTCATGAACAATGTCCTAACATCTTGTCAGAAATTGTCTACTTTCCCTTGTCTTCGCAACCAAGATCAAAACTTATTCAACCATTAGGAAAAGATGTTTCATAGAGTTATCCACATGCTCTGAAGCATCACCACAATGTCTTCCACTGGGCTCTACGCATACTTCAGCCAGAATTAGTGAAACATACTAAGATATCATATGTGACAATTCCCATTCATCAACCAAGACATCCATTGAGTCCCAACTAAATCTAGAGAAAAATAAATTCTCTCATTCAAGAACACAATCTCTCAGAGTACTCATAAGAGGCATGTGTACACAAGATCAATCAATCAGTCTCATATGGCTAGAACCACACATGCCCTGTCAAGAGTACAAAGAGATACATCTAGTAGCCATATGTCACGACAAGTTGTCTGACATCATAACCTCACATGTGATATATAATCTCCACAAGGTTGATCCTCACTCAAGCTTCATAAGATCCGCACTATTGCAGCAATAATTCTTAAACAAGTATTTAACTCCTCCTGTCATGGATAAACAATGCTCTTGCTGAAGATGGACACTTAAGCACCAGATGAACTCACATGAAGTACTTCACATTATCATAGTGGAGATATACCATTTCACTTGCTGAACACATTCACACACTATAAAATGAATCTTGATCCATATAATCTAGCTCCTTGAGAGCATATCCAAGCACCTTGACTTATTCAATAAGAAAGGACATATTTGATAAATGGCCTTACATATCTACACACGTTGTCATGACTATTTGGATGACCAATATGTCATGCACACTCCCCATAAGCAAGCATATCAAATCACTTTTCTGATACTCTTCCTTTCCACCCACTAGCAATTGATGGTACAAGCGAATTCTTCAACATGATAGTAGTCATGCATTTTCCATACACCCCACTGGAGATATGGTCAAAAGCTTTTCAACTTACTTCGCCATAGTTAGAGAAGCCATCACTTCTGAAACTAGCGTTGAGCATCAAGTTCCACATTCATAATCCCAAGCATCTCAAAAAAATGGTCATCAACAAGCATGATGTTACTACATTATTAAACCATTCACTTTAGTTATTGCTCCACCATCCATAGACGAAGATATAAATAGGACACAACCTCTGTAGCTTATACATGTCATCACAAACGCCAGAAAACCATGGAGAGAAATAAACTCTTAAACACTTTCTGAAGCATAATATTCAGACTACAATCCTGCATCAATACATTAGACATATACACAACTCTCTTCTTTAGTTAGAAAATTTTTTCAAGCACAAAGGATTTGTCATCAATCATATGAACAACCACATGAGAGGAACAATTCCTCACGTTCCTTCATTCACAGTTTCCCTTAGAGGTATAATCATCAGATATGGCTACCTCCTCATAAATGGTAGATCACTTGGTCTGACATCCTTCTTCTGTAATCCATTAGCACACGTGGATTCAAATAGTTAAGACTGATATACACTCAACAAACCACCCATTGCTTGACTTTACACTTCACCATGGTCAAACATCCCAATGATGATCAACAATCCGCACACCATGAGCTTCAAGGATAACTTCCTTTTCTGGTGAAGTAATCACTGAGATGATGTTCAAACATTATTTCAAACATCAATCTCAATCACATGATTTTATCATTTACTATAGTTCTAGAGATATCATCCATAATAACCCATACACATCCCTTTTGCATGGAACATATGAGAACCATACATCAATAGACAAATAACCCTCCAAGGCCAGATCACAGATATATGCAACAATCCACTAGTCATCAATAGTGCCTGATACAATATTGGAGTTATATCCATCAGATTCCCATAAGCATCCTACCTTGGATGTCTTTTCCATCGTTGGTATTTCAAGAACAGACCTTTTAAAAGCCTCAACACCAGAGACACAAGGAACTACCACAGGTTTTACATCAGATGCACATGCAGCGGAACATAAATCAACAGCTCCTCAACACCCTTCAAGCACAACTTAATAATGCTTGCACATAATCACTATAACCTAGGTGACAGCAGAACAACATATGTTTAGAAATAAATCAAACACACAAATCAGAAACATATCTGTTCACCACCAAAGCAACATGCCTGACAACATAAGACATGACCCAGTTACAAATAGTCAATACTCCCCCTCAAGGGACCATCCAAACAACAATATGAATTGTCCAAGTTCATACATCAAGCAAGATGTCATAACATTTGGTAAGACATCATGCATACACACATATCACCATCAGCAGTAGTAGCAGAAGCACACTATAGTATTGGGAATAAGACAATCTTGACCATGTTCATGTGGTCTTGAACCTCTTGCCCATATCAAATAGTCTCATGCGCTTCTTGATTTTGTCACAAGTTGTATGAGTGTTACCACTGAACTCCATTGTCATCACCATAGAATATGTCTTTTTCCAATCAGCCCTTTGCAGAGATCTTTTGATCACAAATCTAACAACCTTGTCAATTGTACCAAAAAGTATCTTCCCTGAATCTCACCCAGATACAGAGCATGATGCCTTCTCTGATGCCAATTAAATTTCTAGTAGTCAGATCATTAATGTCCTAAGAGATGTCGAGACACCGATCTCTGAACAACAACAATATAAACAATATAAAATAATGCAAAAAGTAAACAACATGTAGAATTGCAAACTAGTTCGGTGTACATCAACACCTACTCTGGGGGCTACCAAGCTAGGAAGGAAACCCACTAAATAGTATCAATTCGAAGCTAAACTCCCCTGTTTACAACTTCTCACTTAATCAGTACCCGTGCTATATTTATACCTGTTGGCTGAAGATTTTTGATGATACAGTTCGAAATGAAGCAAATTGGATGTTTCGTTGGAATAAAGCAAGATGTTACGGTTCGGAATGGTAGAAGCAGTTCTTCGAACGAACATGTCAAAGCTCGGAGCTTCGAGTGACAGTTGTGAAGATATATTTAAAAGAAGCCTCGAAGTGGTAACGAGACTGTGTCTGAGAAATAAGTTCGAAGCGAAGATTGCCAAAGCATTTGAAATTCAAACGCAAGCGGGATGTTGGAATTCAAATATATATACGCTGGAGCGTTCGAAGACGCGTGGAAGCTAGAAAGGAGCAATGCTCTGCATGTTCTAAACGTGGCAGAATCTTATAGGCAAGACCGTTATGGTCGAAGTAGTATAAATAAAAGTCTTAGTATTAGGATTTCGTGTGTCATATCTATTGTACAAAATTCAGTAAACATTCAAAATACCACATGGCTAGGGAAACGAATGCTCGAACAATGTACGTATGATAACACCAAACATTTATGATTCAGTAAAACTCTTTACCTTTTCCAGTTCATCTTCTATTTTCATGTCGATGTCATTCATAGGCCTTTACATTCAAAGTCATTTACCTATTTCTTGCATTTAAACGTTTTCTTCTATTCGAATCCTTTACATTTCAGAAACTCTTTTACATTTCATGCTTTTGTATTCATGCTTCTTACATTAAAATCTTTACATTCAAAGTCATTTACTTATTTCTACATTTAAACATTTCTTTGCAATCGAATCTTTATTCATACAATTCAGTTTCGTATGTTTTTACTTGATCATGTCATTAGATCCTTTTAATATGGTAATCGAAGTGAGTTGAATGTCTATAAAACATTCCAAATACAAATCCTAACTATGAATATCAGTTTTACAATTAGAGTTATCCAAACGACCAATACCCCATAGGATCAATCTAGTCGATCCTGCAAGTTATCAGAGAGATTAAATAACAGTCATTAAGATTATTTGATAGTTTGGAGGACTAGCGGTTGTTTACCAGAAATCACTGTAAACAAATTGGCACACCCGGTGGGACGAATCATTGGTCGTAACGAAATTTAAAATAAAGTAAAGATTGTTAGGATATAATCATTGTAAAAGTTCTTTCTGAGTGATAAGTTCATTGTTATATGAACCTTAGAAGTGGTAGAATAACCAATAGCAACCAACCCTTACCCAGAAGAAAACGTAATAACAAGATGTCTAATCCAAACAATCAACAAGGGGAACAAAACGCCCCACATGGAACAGGCACTAATATGTCTGCCTCGACGGGAACGTCTAATGCGATCCCTTCGAACGCACAGTCTGTTGCATCTTCTACCAGTAGCGTAGCCACGAATGGAACAAGTGGCATATCGACTAACAGTTCGATCCTAGGAAATACAGGAACCATTGGTTATCCTGGGGGATTCGTCCCACCATCAGGGACACAAACCCATTTCGCCACCCCACTAACTAGACCACCCGGTTTCGATGGTAACAGACACAGGAATTCCTCTTATGGGATGCCAACGTCTTTTATGGTGGGTCTACACACTTCGACATCGAATACGTCACCACAAGTAGGGTCTGGATCTGGGGCTAATCAATTTATGACAAATAACCAAGGGTCAGTAGGTTATAGTGCATTGCCTATCTTAACCACAGATAATCAAATGACTTTTAGGCAATTAATGGATGATAGTAACCATAATATGATAGGAGTGTTAGCACAAACTATGCAAGAGATCTTTGCCCCAATAGTACAAAATGTAACTGTGACAAATAGAGAAAACGCGGATAACATGAGTCGAATAGCAGATTTTTTCGCTCCGCCAAAAAGGCATAGGAAGAATCAGGTGGGGGTTCGAGCAAACATACCTATCATAGAACAAATTGCTGATGACCCACCCTATAGACCAGCCAGAGAGGGGGTTAACTTGGGGGCAAGGGCACAAAGGTTAGAAGCCCCAATGATTCAAGGCCCACAAAGGGAAATTATAGAACCAGGGGCAAGGATCGAAAGGTTAGAAGTCCCAGAGTTTCGAGAAGAACAACCTAGAGGAGTTGTCATGGTGGGACGAAATCAAGATGCTGATGCAGTCGTTCACAGAATTCGAAACGATAACATCTTGGTAGAAAATAATTTAACCACCATGATAGAGAGGATCATGGCCCAAAATGGCCTCAATACAGGAATTAGAAGGCCAAATTATGCCTCTCCTATATTAGATTACATAATGCATACTGATTTACCAAGGGGATATAAGGTCCCTAAGTTTACAAAGTTTGCTGGAGATACCAATGAATCAACAGTCGAACACATAGCCAGGTATCTAACCGAAGCAGGAGATATAGCAAATAATGAAGACCTTAGGATCAAATATTTCCCAAGTTCCCTAATTAAGAACGCTTTCACATGGTTCACCACTTTGCCTCCTGGGTCCATAGATACTTGGGCTCTGTTGGAGAGATTATTCCATGAACAGTTCTACATGGGACAATCTAAAATAAGTCTGAAGGAACTAGCCAGTGTCAAAAGGAAGTTTACTGAACCCATAGATGATTATCTCAATAGGTTCAGACTTTTGAAATCTAGATGCTTCACAGTAGTTCCTGAACATGAGTTAGTCGAAATGGCTGCTGGCGGCCTGGATTACTCTATTCGAAAGAAATTAGACACACAATACTTGAGGGACATGGCTCAATTATCCAATAGGGTTCGACAAGTCGAAAGACTAAAGGCCGAAAAGGCTCGAGTTTTTAAAAATAATAAGAAAGAAAGGGTCTCCTATGTTGGAGCTGAGGAAGCAGAAGATTATCCTGAATTCGAAGAGGTCGAAATTGATCTCGCTGAATTGAAACAGGCTCCACCTTAAACTTGTAAATTATTAGTTCCCACAAAGGGGAAAGAAATTGTTGAAAATGAGAAAAGTGACAAATTCCCAAAGAAGGTGTATACTTTCGATGTAGCAAAGTGTGACGAGATTTTTGATTTGCTTGTAAAAGATGGCCAACTCATTGTGCCATCGAATGTCAAAATACCTCCTTTAGATCAAAGAAAGAAGCGAGGATTTTGTAAATATCATAGTTTCCTGGGCCACAAAACCTCACAGTGTTTTCTTTTCAGGGATCTAATTCAAAATGCAATTAAGGATGGCAGATTGAAATTTGCTGACAAACCAAAAATGAAAGTAGATGAAGACCCTTTGGATGTTGCAGACACCAATTACTCCGAGCCTGCATGCATTGGAGAAATCAATATGGTGGAAGCAGATCAAGATGACACTCCATTAGGAGAAAAAAGCACTGAGAATGAAAACTGGGTGTTAGTCGAAGTCAACAAGGGGGTCACTGAGGACCTCCACAAGCAACTAGAGGCTTTGATCGAAGCAGTACCTTTGGCTGTTTTAAAAGAGATCCAGGCTACTGAAGGCCAGGAGAACCAAAAGTAAGAATTGACACAGGTTACTGAAGGCCTGAGGCTAAAACTGGAGAAAGTCCAGATCACAAAGCCACCCTCCCCTCAGAAAGAAATATGGGATACTTTGGGAGAACCTAGTGGAAAGTTTGACTACTTGGTGAAGTATTCTGCCCCAGAAAGTTCAAAAATCCAAATCGAAGATGTCAAACCTACAGGATGGGGAGATGATGACATAAAGGGGGAGGATGTAGATGTCAACATGGTGGATATGGAGAGACCTCGTTCTGAAATGGAGGAGATGGAGAGATACTTAGAAAAATAGAAATACAAAATGGAGGATAATTATGCTAGGGATGCTAGTCTTAAAGACTACCTCATGTTGTGCCACAAAGGAGATGCCGAAATGATATTATGCCCTAGATGCAGCATCATCTGCAACCAAAGAATTGCTGCAAACTTCGAGAGGAAACAAAGGGCACGAACTGGCATCAACTGGCGCCAGGATAACCAGTTATTCAGGTGTTACCCTAAAGCTGGAGAAAGTTTGTTGGAGTTTTTGGTTCGCTGTTACAAAGGGGCAACCAAATGCCTATTATGCCCAAGGTGTTATGCAGTGTACGATCAAAGTATGGCCAGAGCCTTCGAAACAATCCCTTTCGCCCCATGCTGGAACCACTAAGAGACTGGTCAGATGGGCCAACGTTTCGATAGCAAATACACTCAACGAAGGCCTGATAGTCCTCATCCCAAAGGCGCACGAAGGGTAACGTTCAAAATTCCTGCTGAAATACTAACAGACAAATGGCTGCAAGTCATAACTGACAAGGGCAAAGACAAATGGAGAAACAATGAGCGAAACACCCGCCACGCCATGACATATAGAAGGCAGTTCAACATGGCAAAGAGGGAAGAAGTGAGGTTAGAAAACTACAAAGGAAGAAACCATATGTCAAGATCACAATGGCGAAGGTAACAGAGAATTCGAAAGGCTGAAAGGGAAGCTATGGCAAATAAAGGAGAAACTTCGATCAAAAACCAAGGAGAATCAAGCACCAACAAACCTACACCAAATAATCAACCTAAGGACAAACCCCCAGTTAGTAGGAGACTCTTCTCTGAAGCACAACCAAACGAATCGAAGGAGTACACACCAGGTCCAGAAGAAGACGAGGATATGCTAACGGACAACTTCGAATCAGAGGGGGAGTCTTCACTCAATATCAATTGCAACGTGGTATCTGTACTACCTTGTGAGTTTGGACAGGAAACTGAAATCGAAGAGTATGAGGAGGATGATACAATAGATATGATGAAGCATAGGCCAGTGTGTTACTACGTAATGGATAACGGAGTTGTCGAGGAGCAGAATGCTTTCTTTGAGCGCCCAGAGCCAGTTATGAAAAATCATCTGAAGCCATTATTCATTCGGGCAAAGGTTGGTGCCCATGGCGTAAATAAGGTCTTAGTGGATGGGGGCGCTGCAGTTAATTTAATACCCCATTTCATGCTGAAAAAGTTAGAAATACGCGAGGGTGACATCAAACCACACAACATGGTCCTATCCAACTATGAAGGGAAAGTAGGTCAAACATTGGGGGTAGTTCAACTGGACTTGACGGTAGGATCGAGCTGCAGGCCCACCATGTTCATGGTGATCGAAGCCAAAGCCAACTACAACTTGTTGTTGGGAAGAGAGTGGATCCATGGCGTAGGAGCAGTTCCTTCGTCAATGCATCAGAGGTTGGTTTTATGGAGAGAAGATGGGATTGTGGAGAACATCGAAGCGGACCAGAGTTACTTCATGACAGCAGTCAACTTAGTTGACAAGAGGCATTATGACAAACACTTGGCCAAGATTGCTCCTTGTGTTCCTAACGACGAAATCAACGAAACCAGGAACGCACACTATTATATGACCCTTCGCCATGATGGCATGTATTGGGATTGAAGAATAGTCAATGAAGATGAAGGAGTCAAAGGTACTACGCAAAGACGGCCAGCAGGCTGGGAGTTCGACAACCTTGCTCATGATTGAGTCCTCCTTCTTCGAAAGGATTTTGGCCTATATGGCTGAGAACGAATCGAAAGCGACCTTAGAGGCTGAAATAGATAAATTGGCTGTAGAAGTGAACGAAATAAATGGGGATGGTTCGACAGGCTCACCCTTTGAAGACCACGAAATAGATCAAAGGCTAGATGCCATCTATGATAAAGAACCCTTAGGCTTCGAGAAGGACCCCATAGACTTAGGTGCCAAAATGTTGGCGCAGGATCCGCTCGAAGAAGTGAATCTGGGGGATGAGAACACAAAAAGAATAACCTACATAAGCTCAAAACTTAATCCAGGCCTCAGGCAGGAAGTGATCGAAGTCCTCAAAAGAAAAAAAGATTGCTTCGCGTGGGACTATGATGAAATGCCTGGTTTAAAGAGGGAGTTAGTGGAGCACAGACTTCCAATCAAGGATGGCAAGAATCCCATCAAGCAAACTCCTAGAAGATTCGCACCAGCGGTTCTCACAAAGATCAAAGCTGAGATCGAAAGGTTACTGCGCTGCAGATTCATCAGAACCACAAGGTATGTCGAATGGTTAGCAAATATAGTGTCTGTTATTAAGAAAAATGGCTCTCTGAGAATTTGCATAGATTTTAGGGATTTAAATACTGCAACCCCTAAAGATGAGTACTCCATGCCTGTGGCAGAAATGTTAGTAGACTCTGCTGCAGGATTCGAATATTTAAGTATGTTAGATGGATACTCTGGGTACAATCAGATTTTTATTGCTGAAGAAGATGTTGCCAAGACAGCATTTCGTTTCCCAGGAGCCTTAGGCACCTACGAATGGGTAGTGATGCCTTTTGGTTTAAAGAATGCTGGGGCAACTTATCAAAGGGAAATGAATTCGATCTTCCATGATTTCATTGAAACCTTTATGCAGGTGTATATTGATGATATAGTCATCAAGTCTATATCTGCAGAAACCCATTTGCATCATTTGAGCCAATCATTTGAAGGAATGAGAAAACATGGCTTAAAAATGAACCCCCTTAAGTGTGCATTTTTTGTGCAGGCTGGAGATTTCCTTGGCTTTGTGGTTCATAAAAAAGGAATCGAGATCAACCAAAATAAGACCAAAGCCATAATGGAGACGAAAGCACCTACATCAAAAAGGGAGCTGCAATCTTTGCTAGGGAAGATTAAATTTCTCAGAAGGTTCATTTCGAATCTAAGTGGAAGAACCCAAGCTTTCTCTCCGTTGCTTCGTTTGAAGCAAGGCCAAGCCTTCGAGTGGAACGAAGCCCATCAGGAGGCATTTGACAAGATAAAAAGATATCTCTCTCAGCCTCCCATCTTGTCTCCACCTTCATGGGGAAAGCCCATGAGATTGTACATATCTGCCTCTGAAGTTAGTATAGGTAGTATGTTAGCACAAAAGGATAGCAATGGCATCGAAAGAGCCATATACTATTTAAGTAGGGTATTGAATGATGCAGAGACTAGATATAGCAATATAGAAAAGCTATGTCTCTGTTTGTACTTTTCTTGTATGAAACTTAAGTATTATATAAAGCCTGTTGATGTTTATGTTTCATCTCATTTCGATGTTATCAAACACATGCTTTCGAAACCAATGATGCATAGCAGAGTTGGTAAATGGGCTTTAGCCTTAACAGAATATTCTTTGACTTTCATGCCTTTAAGAGCTGTGAAAGGTCAAGTAATTTCTGACTTCATTGTGGACCATTCACTGGTCGAAAATACTGTCATGGGTCACGTTGAAATGCAACCTTGGAAATTATACTTTGATGGTTCGACCCATAGGGATGGTAGTGGTGTTGGAGTTCTTATAATCTCTCCTGAAGGAATTCCAACAAAATTCAAGTATAAGTTAGATGGTCCTCGTTGCTCGAACAACGAAGCTGAGTACGAAGCGCTTATTGTTGGACTTGAAGCTTTGTTGGAATTGGGGGCAACTAGAGTCAAAATTAAAGGAGACTCAGAGTTAGTGGTCAAGCAAATAACAAAGGAGTACAAATGCATAAAGGAAAATCTGATGACATACTTCGTCATAGTTAACAGGCTACTTAGAAAATTCGAATACATGGATATTCAACATATACCAAGAATAGAAAACCAAGAAGCAAATGACTTAGCACAGTTGGCTTTAGGTTATAAAGTTTCTACCAAAAACTTTGAGGATTTGGTCGAATTAAGAGGTAGGGTTATGGCTACTAGATTCATACCATCAGATCTAGAGAGTATAAAATTAGGTTGTGCTGATAAACAGGGATTCGAAGTACTAGCCATAGACACCTTATCAGATGCAGATTGGCGAAGTCCACTTGTGAGTTATTTAACAAATCCAACATTGAATGTTGATAGGAAGATAAAATATAGAGCATTATCATATGTCCTCATGGGAAATAAATTGTTCAAAAAGACCCAGGAAGGTGTATTACTGAAATGCCTAGGAGAAAGTGAGGCATACTTAGCATTGTCAGAAGTCCATAATGGGGCATGTGGGGCACATCAAGCAGGTCATAAAATGAAATGGTTGTTATTTCGGTATGGCATGTATTGGCCCATCATGCTCAAAGATTGTATAGACTTTGCTAAAGGATGTGAAGAATGCCAGAAACATGCAGGGATTCAACATGCTCCTGCAAGTGAGTTACATTCGATCATTAAACCATGGCCCTTTAGAGGATGGGCATTAGATTTAATAGGAGAAATTAATCCTGCCTCGTCTAAAGGACAGAAATATATCTTGGTAGGAATAGATTATTTTACCAAGTGGATCGAAGCAATACCATTAATAGCTGCTGATCGAGAAGCTATTATTGAGTTCATACAGAAACAAATTATCTATAGGTTCGGATTGCCAGAGAGCATAACCACAGACCAAGGTTCTGTGTTTACTGGTAGGAAGATGCAAGAATTTGCTCAAGAGATGGGGTTTAGATTACTAACATCAACACCATATTATGCTCAAGCAAACGGTCAGGTCGAAGCAGCCAATAAAGTGATAATAGGGTTAATTAAGAAACATGTTGGTAAAAAGCCAAGGAACTAGCACAAGACTTTGGACCAAATACTATGGGCCTGTAGAACATCTCCTAAAGAAGCTACTAACACCACGCCTTTCCAACTAACATTTGGTCATGATGCAGTTCTACCAGTAGAAATTCATCTACAATCAGTTCGAATTCAAAGACAAAACGAAATCCCATCTGCATTATATTGGGAGATGATGATGAATGAGTTAGTTGAGTTAGATGAAGTTAGATTGCATGCATTGGAAATCCTAATGAGACAAAAGGAAAGGGTAGCCAGGGCATATAACAAAAGGGTGAAAGGAAAAGCATTCACTATTAATGACTTAGTCTGGAAAGTCATATTGCCCATGGACAAGAAAAATAAAACATTAGGTAAATGGTCACCTCATTGGGAAGGACCTTTTCGAATAGTAAAGATATTTTCAAACAATGCATATGAAATCGAAGAGTTGGCTGATGATAAGCGAATCCTAAAGGTTAATGGGAAATATTTAAAGAAATATAAGCCACGCCTGCAGGAGATTCGAATAATAACAACGTAATCGAAACATTATAAAGGAATGCCAAAATGGTAATATAGATTGCTAAAATGGCGTTGTTTGGATATTACAGACCAAAATTCAACCAAGTTTCAAAACTAATTAGATAAACAGAGATTTAAAAATAGGCATTGTTCCTCAATCTATTAAAAGTACTCCGAAAGGACTCAAGCCTTTGTTGATTAAAACGCCTTGCTCCTTCTAGGGTAGCTACTTCTCCCTTAAGTTGCTCTACTGCTTCCATTTCTGCAAGTCCTTTGTTGAGGAGCTCTTCGAACTGATGACCAGCAGTATTGGTTTCATAGGCCAATTGTTGTTGTTGAGCCTCCTTAACCTTTTGTTGAAGCTCTTGAATTTGCTTTTCCCAGAGAAGAATAGACTGAGCTCGAGCTTCATAGTCATTTTTGGCTTGCTTTATACGCATGGCTTGGTCTTCAGCTTCTTTAGAGAGCTTCGAAGCATGCTCATAAGCAGCGTCCATGGCAGTTCGTTTTTCCTGGACCTTTTTAGTAGCAAATTTGTCTTGAAGAAGACACCCAGTTACGTTATCTAACAAAGATTGAAGATCGAATAATATGGTACTGACTGGCAAAGAGCAGGTGGCGAGGTTAACTTGTGTAAGTAGCTCCTTCATGGTATAGCAAGATGTACTATCCTTCTTGAGCACTTCGAACAAGTCCACATCAAGGATTGTTCTCCTAATTCTGTTAAGGAGTACAACTCTATCATCTGAGTGCAATGGATTGATAGTCGAACTAGTGCCAGCCCTACCAAGAGGAACGTCCCTTTGAGCTAGTTTAGCTTTCATATACCAAATTGGGTCATTTCGTCTTAGGAGAGCTAGCTCCTCTTCAGTCATTTGAGATTGAGACGATTGAGGAAGTTCCATACGCAAGGGAGTCACCTCCATTTCGACTTCCATAGGCTCATTGGTCTGGTTACCATCACCTTCACTTGTTTCCTGCTCATTGCCTTCTTCATTATCAACCAGATCCACCACTTCGATATCATTGTTCTCACTGCTATTGGCATCTGCCTCTGTTCCAGCAGTCGAACCATTCTGGGCATCTTCTTCCTCAGATCCTTCCTCTGCAGATTCTTCGTTCTCTTGATCAGAATCAGCCTTCTCCTCTTCAGCATGAATGTCCTTTGGGTTCTCTTGAAGGGTTTCGAGAGGAGACTTTTAAAGAGAAGTTTCTGGTAAAATCTCTGCAGATTCATGAAGCGTTGCTTCATTCGTTTCTTTCAAAGGAAGAGAAGTGCTTTGGTCATCTTGTTGCTCTGAAGCCCCAATCGGAACCGCCATGTTGGAGGATCCTTTGTTTTGCACCAGGTTACTGGAGTCCCCATGAGGAGAAGAGTTGATGGGAGCAACAGTCTTTGATGGAGAAGTCGAAGTAATAGGAGTTGGGTTCAAAATGTCCTACAGAGACAAAGAATATTAAGAGCATGCACCAAGGTAATGAATAACTGTTTTTCTTAAAGAGTCGAGTTCAATTTACCTGTGGATTCTCAGAGGAAAGGTTACTATCTATATGTTCCAACATTACGTTGGAGGTCGAAGGTGGATTTTTGGATTTAGTTGAGGGAGCAGCATCTCTGGAATCGAGTCCAGAAATGCCAGTTGGTTCAGCGCCTTTGGAAGCTTCTTTCTTCTGCTTCTTCTTCGAAGCGGCTGGTGAATTCCCTCCAGCATTGGGATTCTTCCCAGTAGTGCTTGTTTTCCTTTTCTTCGGAGTGGTTGGTGGGAGTTTGTTAGTCTGAAAAGATTTAAACATGAGTTAGATCTAAATCATGAATTTCAGTTTATTCGAAACATCAGGGCTAATTGATTACCTGTGGAGTTGGAACAGTTGTTATTACTGGTGTTGTTGTTGTTGCAGTAGTTGTTGTTGGTATGGCTAAGGTCACATCATCAGTGGTTTCGACGGATTGTTGGGAGGTACTTCCTTCTTTAGACTTTGAAGCAACGGACTTTATCCTGATGGCTGAAAATCGAAACAATTAAGGTAAAAGTTAAAAATGAAGAAAGTAAGAAACATTTGGGATTTCCCCAAGCATTCGCACCTGCGCCTTGATTAGATATAATCGACATGGAAGAAAGGTCATAGCGAAGGTGTCCTGGGAAATCATGGAGCCAATGAAGAGCCCATGTCACAGTCTCAGAGGGCTTTGGTTTCTTTTGAAGGTATTTGAACATTTCTTTGCAAGTGAACCACCAAGGGTATGGAGGAAACCAAGCCAGAGCCAGTTCTGAGGTAGGTAATCTAGGGAATTTAGGTGGATGCATTTCAAGTGCCAGCCTATACCTATCCTCATGTGACAACCCTGAAGGAAGTTTGAGCTTAGAAATTTTTTCTTTAAATTTTTCCTACAAGGTCTCAGCCGCTTGATGCACAGTGGTTTCCAAGTGTGTGGGATCATAAGTGGTTTCGAAATAATTTTGAAAAGCCCTAATCTCTTTGGCGTGAGTGAACATACCTTTCTTGGAGTGTACCTGCACATCGAACGCATCAGTTAGTTTCTGTTGAATGGAGAGGGTATCGAACATATAAGATTGGTAGAACTTAGTCCACCATTCCAGAAAACCCTTCGCTGTGAAGTGTGTGGGCTCAAAGGGTAGTAGTTCAAATTGAGCGAAGTCTTGATATTGTTCCTGTTGCAGTTTGGCTTCTCTTGCTTTAAAGGTTCGACCAGAAGTGATGGCACTCTCTGTTTGGAACAGAGGTTCAGGGATTAGTTGGCACAGGCCAAATTGTCTGGAAACAAAGTTAGGTTGATAGGCAAAGAGGAAGATTTGATTCTTGGAAGGAGTAATTCATGAGGAAATCAATCTAGGAAGCAAAAAGGCTTTCCAAATATCTTGGACTTCTTTTCTTTTAACTGCTTCTGAAAGAGACATGGTGAACCATGATGGTCCATGAGTTCTTAAAGCAAAGGGTGCCATGGTCTCTTCAAATTTGTGTCTTTTGGAAAAAATCATGATGTAGTTTGAGAAAAGGACTTTGAAGTCATCTTTATCATCATTTGGGGTGAGTTTTCGCAGCCTTGTACCTTCAATAATTCTATCCGCTATCTCCGGATCTTGTTCAACAACAGTGTCAGCAGTTGATAATGAGGGTTCAAACATGGCATTAAGCCATAATTGGAGTAACTAGAAGGGGCCAGCTAGAAGGATGTTTTTGGGAGTATGGGATTTCAAACTCGAAACGGCTGATCTTAGGCTTTCGTAAAGATCAACAAGTAACAGTTCACTCAAACATACCCTCCTATTCTCATGTAAGTCTCTAGCTAGAGGGATGAACCTGCTTGCTACCTGTAAGGACCTGCTGCAGAATACGTATCTTGATAACCATAAAGTGAGGAAAGCAATATGTTCCACATCTGACACATTGTCTCCTTCAGTGTGGTAATGGCTAATGAATTTGGAAAAACTGGCTAATTTGACTTCGAAGTCAATAATGCTGGAGTGTTCTTCATTATCAGGGATGTAGGTTTCTCCTACTGGTGACAAACCAGTGATGGCTGCTATATCGAAAAATGTGGGTGTTATCATTCCCCCAGGGAGATGAAAGGTGTTGTAGGTGTTGTCCCAGAAATATAAGGATGCAAATAATAATGGATGACTATAGGTGAAGCCTGGTTTCGATAACTTAATCAGATTATAGATTCCTAATTCCTCCCATTGCTGGGATTTCTTGGCTTCTACTTTGGTAAACCAGTTTTGGTAAGTTATGTCAGAGGTAGGGCAGGATCGGAATGGTTTAAAGTTGCTCTTCACGTAGTCTAACACAAAGGGATCTTTTGGGGGAACGGTTGGAGTTTCTATGATTGTCGAATCAGAAGACTCGCCTATCTTAGGGATATCCATCTTATTAAACAAGGGCTTAAAGTTGTAACAAACAGGGAAGATTTTTCTAGTATCTTTCAAGATTTCAAAAACTGTAAGAGGACCCATTAGAGCAAACCTCTTTCCAGCAGCGTTAGTTGGAATCAATACCTGAGAGGCGTAGAGCATTTCCTTTTCCTTGGAGATCATTTGAGGGATAAGCACAGATTGACCTTGATAAGTACCAACCTTGCTTTCCATAATTGTTCCTGTGTTCTTGCTTTTCTTCTTGGAAGTTTTCTTCAGTTGGGATGATGTTGTTGAAGACATTGTTGAAGATTGTTGGAAGTTTTAGGGTTTTAGTAAGAGGAGAGGAAGAAAAAGTTTCAGAATATGGAAAAAGAATAAAAGACTAAGTTGATTAGTTTTTATAGTGTGGAAGCTTAAACATCCACTAAGTGAGACTAGGATACGTGGGAGTAGTGGGTTGGATTGAGGAGGAAGTGGTGTAAAGGCTGATATTGGTAATAAGCGTGGTTAATAATAATCATTGTTTTATAACTGCACCATGCTATGAAATACTAATTCAAGACGGTTAAGAAATCCAAGAGGCGTCGTGATTGACGTGATTGGGGTCATACACAATAAATGTTATGATTACTCAAAGGTCACATCAAAATCTTGCAAATATATTTAAAATAAGTGTTTCTCAAAGGATCGAAATACATATTTTAAAGGGGCATTTTGTTGGCTGAAGATTTTTGATGATACAGTTCGAAATGAAGCAAATTGGATGTTTCATTAGAATAAAGCAAGATGTTACGGTTCGGAATGGTAGAAGCAGTTCTTCGAACGAATATGTCAAAGCTCGGAGCTTCGAGTGACAGTTGTGAAGATATATTTAAAAGAAGCCTCGAAGTGGTAATGAGACTGTGTCTGAGAAATAAGTTCGAAGCGAAGATTGCCAAAGCATTTGAAATTCAAACGCAAGCAGGATGTTGAAATTCAAATATATATGCGCTGGAGCGTTCGAAGACGCGTGGAAGCTAGAAAGGAGCAGTGCTCTGCATGTTCTGAACGTGGCAGAATCTTATAGGCAAGACCGTTATGGTTGAAGTAGTATAAATAGAAGTCTTAGTATTAGGATTTCGTGTGTCATATCTATTGTACAAAATTCAGTAAACATTCAAAATACCACATGGCTAGGGAAACGAATGCTCGAACAATGTACGTATGATAACACGAAACATTTATGATTCAGTAAAACTCTTTACCTTTTCCAGTTCATCTTCTATTTTCATGTCGATGTCATTCATAGGCCTTTACATTCAAAGTCATTTACCTATTTCTTGCATTTAAACGTTTTCTTCTATTCGAATCCTTTACATTTCAGAAACTCTTTTACATTTCATGCTTTTGTATTCATTCTTCTTACATTAAAATCTTTACATTCAAAGTCATTTACTTATTTCTGCATTTAAACATTTCTTTGCAATCGAATCTTTATTCATACAATTCAGTTTCGTATGTTTTTACTTGATCATGTCATTAGATCCTTTTAATATGGTAATCGAAGTGAGTTGAACGTCTATAAAACATTCCAAATACAAATCCTAACTATGAATATCAGTTTTACAATTAGAGTTATCCAAACGACCAATACCCCATAGGATCAATCTAGTCGATCCTGCAAGTTACCAGAGAGATTAAATAACAGTCATTAAGATTATTTGATAGTTTGGAGGACTAGCGGCTGTTTACCAGAAATCACTGTAAACAATACCTAAGACTCACCTAGGTATGAGACCCCTCTAACTTCCCTGACAGTCACAAACAGTGACAAGAACACAATTCAAACAAGTTAGAAAACAAACTTCAAAAACACACAATCACTCTATACTTATAAGATTAAGAGTGATTGACAATCAAGAAAGAGACACACTTATATAAACATAATTCACTCTTGCTTAGAAGCTTATGAGTGATTCACAATTACAACTCAAGTAATAGTCCAACTCAAGTAACAAACAATACAAGATTGGCTCACAATAGACAACGAAAAGACGAAGCCCTAAAGATTAATACTTTTATAACTTTGACTCGTATCTTATTTAAGTCTAGAGTCTTATTTTTATAACCCTTTTTATGGAATGGATTGGGCTTCAAAACTGCAGCAAATCAGCTGCAATAAATCAACAGAAACTTCTGCACATAATCTACAAAATCTTCTCCATGAAAATAGGTCTTTAATCATAACTTTCCTAAAATATCACAACATTTAGAAAAACTTGGATAACTTGAATACCAATATATATCCTTGATTTCTCACACTTGGACGCCACGTGTGATTACTAAATATTCTCATAATATTCAACATTTGTAACAAACTAACAAAATCTAAAGTCCACCTGTAACAAACACGATGTCGAATGATTCTGCATAACACATCTTATTTAACATGTTTTCTCTACAAGTTATAACATCCTACTTAATATGTTGTTGCCTAATTTATTTTACTAAAATGAATACTAATCCTAAAATATATAATTAACAAGGAGGAAGTTAGAGAACAAACAAGTACAAGCAGACCTCAGAGAACAAGACACATTCCTACAAGGCTGCAAGATTATGTGATTACATCAGATGATATAATTGATAATGAAGGTGACCTGGTACATTATGCTTTATATGCAGATGTCAAACCAGTCAATGTAGATGAAGCATTGAAGGATTTGAAGTGGGTGAACGCAATGAATGAAGAAGTGAAGTCCATCAAAGACAACAACACTTGGTCACTTGTCGAATTTCCTAAAGGCAAGAAGGAAATCAATGTGAAGTGGGTATACAAGATGAAGTTGAATCCCAAAGGGGAAGTAACTCGATACAAGACAAGGCTTGTGGTGAAAGGATTTATTTAGAAGGAATGAATCGACTTCTATGAAGATTTTGCACCTGTTGCTAGAATCGAAATAATCAAGTTGATTGTTGGTATAGTAACAATGAAAAGTTGGCATATATGTGAGATGGACGTGAAGTGTGCATTCTTAAATGGCCCCTTATACGAAGAAGTTTAAGTTGCACAACCAGTCGGGTTTGTGAAGCATGACGAAGAGGGAAAGGTGTATAGGCTGCATAAAGCCATGTATGGACTCAAACAAGCTCTAAGAATTTGGAATAAGAAAATTGATAGTTTCCTAAGGGAGAAGAGATTTGTGAAGTGCACAACTGAGCATGGAGTATATGTAAGAAGAAGCAAGAGTGAATTTCTTATACTATGTCTCTATGTCGATGACTTGTTAATAACAAGTAGCTGCAAGAAAGAGATCGAAGACTTCAAAAGTGATCTCAGCAAGGAATTCGAAATGTCGGATCTGGGTGACATTTCATATTTCCTTGGCATCGAATTCTAAAAGAGTAGTAGAGCTTTGGTGATGAGTAAAGAAGATACGCAAGAGAAATTCTCAAGAGATTTGAGATGGAAGAATACAACTCAACTTCGACACCTGCAGAACCAAGGCTGCAACTGTCAAAAGATTCAGATGAAGATGATGTCGACCTAACCCAATACAGAAGATTTATGGGGTAACTAAGATACCTTTATCACAGAAGACCTAACTTAAGATACAGTGTAGATATGGTAAGTAGATTCATGCAGAAGTCAAATGTATCACACGTAGCGGCAACAAAGAGGATACTAAGGTATCTCAAAGGAACTCTCGACTATGAAATTTTGTTTCCTTCAGATGATAAAGGAAAAGTATGTAAGTTAGTGGAGTATACTGATTCAAGCTGGTGTAGTGATGTTGATGATCGAAAATCCAAAGCAGGATATGTGCTTATGCTAGATGGTGCACTAGTTGCTTGGAGTTCGAGAAAGGGACCATTAGTGGAATTATCATCGTGTGAAGCAGAGTACATAACTACTTCTCTTTGTGCATGTCAAGAAACATGGATGATGAACTTGGTCAAAGAAATTACAGGGAAAGATCATAGAGCAATTACCATGAAGATCGACAATATGTCAACTATCAATCTGGCGAAGAATCCGATAGCACATGGTCGAAGCAAGTACATCAAGATGAGGTTCCACCATCTTCGAGAGAAGGTAGCAGATGGGAAGATGAGCTTGGAACACTACAAAATTGAGAATCAGATTGCAGAAATCATGACGAAGGGTGTGCAAGTCGAAGTATTTAGAAGACTAAGAGCTATGATGAATATAGATAGCTTAGACACAATGAATTAGGCGTTGTGTTGAAAGTGTAATTCCTTGTGTCGAAGCAGGATGTTGCTCGATATAAAGTGTGTCGAATTAGTCTATATAATGTGTCGAAGTAGTTGTTTCTGACAAATTTGATTTAAATCTAAAATAGGTATTTTGAATTTTTGTGTTTTGGACTTTGGCTTAAAGAGCATGCTAATCTAAAACTATAAATAGAGGGAGTAACCCCTATTCTTATAATCAATTGAATATTCACAGTATTTACAATTGCAAGTGAATAAATTTTTTTCCCACAATTTATAGATAAAGAAAACTCTACAAAAACCCTAATCCTTTTCTTCTTTAAAATTCTTTTCTTTTCATTATTATTATTATATGAAAATGATAACAATCTTATTTATTAAAATAAATAAAAATTCATCATAAATTTTAATGAATTTCCAACCTACTTAACTTTAACACCAAAGTAATATAATGTTTATTAACATGCGAATCTTGTACGGACGAATAATTAGTAAATTAATTCCAACCAAACAAGCTACAAATTATCACTAGTTAATGTCTTAAGTAAAAATAGTTTAAAGGTCGGTGTGATGATTGAGTCCAAAGTCATTCATTGAAAAGCCAAAAGATGCTGTGGATAGTTAGTTACCTAATACGTACTACACGTATTACTATTACATGAATGTCATGCACTATAATATTTTTTGCTAACTACTACTATATGTGTCCAATTATAGACCTCTTCTTTTTTCAGCATAAACATTCTATCTATAATTTTTAATATGAGTTCTTGGACACAAATTAATATTATTCTTAAACTAATAATATAAAAAATTTTATTAATTTTGAAGGCAAATACTTTTAGTTCAAAAACACTTTTATGCACTCTAAAATAATCATCTTTTTTTTTTCTTTCTATCTTCGCGGTATTTATTTTTCTTCTCTTATACAAAGTGCATTAAACTTACTCTATTTCTTGTATATTTAACTCTTTTCTTATAATCTACCACCCTCACTTTGTTCTCATAATTAAATATATCATTAACGTCAAAGTCAAATTTTGAATATCACTCGATCAGACATGTGAGTTCAACCTGAATTTAAGCACCTTATTATGGCAATTTTTAGTCTACGCACTATAATAAATTAAGAGGTTGGAGATTATCTTTACTCAAGATTTCACTTGCATAGTTTTAGGTTAAACTTATAGAGAAACAACTTAAGAAATGAAATTCTGGCAACAGATATTCAATGTCACAGTGAATGTTATGACACCGTATCTGACACACTTCAAGACAGTAATTTTAAAAGCAGTAAAGAACACAGTCAATTATTTACCCAGTTCAGTGTGTAACAACACCTACTCTGGGGGCTATCAAGCCAGGGAGGAAATGCACTATAAGAGATATTAATTTAGGAATAAATCAATCAGTTTATCTCCTTCACTTAAGACCTACCTAATGCCACTTCAATCTAAGTTCAACTTAAACCTGAGTTCCTGCTCACTCCCCCTCAATCACAGCAGTGATACTAAACTATTGATTAATGAAATTATGAAGATACTCTTCAGTACACACACTTGATTTTGCTTCACAACTTTAATCAAGTGACAAACACTTGTGCTTCAAAGCTTTGAGTGATATACAACCCTAACTTGTCTTTGCTTCAAAGCTTTAATCAAGTGACACAAACACTCGTGCTTCAAAGCTTTGAGTGATACACAACCCTTACAATCAAATCCTACTCCAAGTCACTTATCACAATGATAATTTCTTGGCTCACAGTAGTTACAACTATACAATCCCTTATTGATCTTCTGTCAAAAAGTGTGCTTCACCAACAGTCTTCATGAGGAATATATAGGCAGCTATTCTTCAGTTAGGGCTTTCACGAAAATAGCTAGGGTTAATTAGGGTTAACCTCAAGACTTGGTCATAGGTCTTTAACAACCAGATTAGGGTTAAGCAGAGTTAACCTAATTTCCACGTGAGTATCTGATCTGGACTGTATAAACCAGATTCCTGAAAATTCTCAGAAATAACAAATCTGCACAAATGTTAGATCAGTACAGGATGTCTTAACATTGGTTACGACAACAAGAATCCTGTTCACTAATTTTGGTATAATGCAATAAATATGATCATTGCTTAATGATCAGCTAAACACTCATATTGAGTAGCTCCTGTATGACATTCTTTTTCTGCATAATGTACCTTGTAACCCAGAATGTTATGACATCAATCATGACATTCACACAACTGGTTTTACCAAAAAAATGCCAACAACCAAACACTTACAAACTCCCCCTTTGGCAAATTTTTGGCTAAAACCTCTAAACAATCAGAGATTAGAAAGCAGCAGAATTTTTTAATAACATCTACTAAGTCTAATTCTACCAAAATAATCATAAAATATTCTCCCCCTTTTTAGCCATAAAGAGGCCAAAGATACTTGTACTTTTAATTTTATACAGTCATCCAAAAGGAATAATAAAAACACAGAGACAAATAAAAAGTCATTTGGCAGCAACACGTATCAACAACAAACTTTTCAACAAGACTGATCTTCAAGCACTGTCATCTTCCGAGGAGGCACTATCTTCAGCATTATGCTGGTCTTCATCAGCATCCCCTTCCCTTCTTTGTCCTTCATTCTCCTCCTGTTCTAGTCTAGCAATCAGGTCCTCAAGAGTCTTTTTCCTTGTATCAAGCTCTTTGCAGGTTTCCTTCAGCACAACTATAACATCAGTTTTCTTGGAATGAGTTTTGACAGTTGATGTCTCAGCAGATGTCATAACAATGTCAGGGACATGTGTTCCCTGAAACATCTTATAGTGCAAACCAAGAGCAGGGGCTCTTTTGCATACAGTGTCTTTTTCAACTAGAATGTTAGGATACTGAGCAATGACTATACCACACAGGAGAGAGGGAAAAGCAATAGGCCCTTTAATAGCACAGCTTCCAGCATGTTTCAAGGTTTGATCAAAGATATACTTGCCATAGTCAAAGTTTGTCCTGGTTCCACTAGCATAAATAAATCTTCCCAAGCCTGTGGAGATGGTTGATTTATGGTTGGTGGGAACCCAGTTAGCTGCACCAATTTTGTGCAGAATGGCAAACTTCATGCTCAGCTTGCTTGCATTCAACTTCCCTTTTAAGGGCCAGCTCTTGACTTGATTTGTAGTGATGGTTTGACAAACTTGGTTGTCAGTAACTTCAAGCTCAGGGCAAGCATCATCAGGTCTTCCTAGGATTTTTTTTATTTCAGAGGGAGAGAAATTTACCTTCCTTCCTCTCACATACACACTCTTAAAATCAGCTGACTTTCCATCAGCACACCCATCAGATAAATTTACTATGAATTCTTTGACAAGAATTTCATAGCAGTTGGTAAACTTTACCACAGTTTTCATTAGACCAGCATTCTTGATTAAATCCATGATCCCCTTACATTCAATGGCATTGTTGTTCAGCTCTCTTTCCAAAGCAATCCTTTTCAGAAATACATACTTCCACCTGTTTTCATTTTCTGGATGGTGAAAGGAGATGTTGTCAATGGCAACTTCAGGGACTTTAGGCATTTTGCTCGAAGAGAGTTTCTTTCTGAGAGGAATGTCTGGAACATTGCTCTCAACATCAAACTTAAATTTTGATTCCTCATCAGATTCAGAGGGTTCATGGTCCTTCCTTTTCTTGGCTATTGGTTGTCTCAAAGGTTTTGAGAGACTACCAGCAGGTACTCTAGTTTTCACCTTCCCCTTCCCTTTTGAAAATCCAGCTTTCCGATCCTTCTCAGCTTCTACTCCAGTCTTGTTCTCAGACCTGGTTTTCTTATGAACAACTTCAGTAACCTTCTCTTTGGAGAGGCTTTTGGCAGTATCCTACTTTCCTTTTCTGTTCATCATCCTTCTAACTATGCTAGGGTTGATGTTGGCAATTAAATCATTGTCAGAGTATTCTTCATCAACATCAATAATCGGGGGTTCAATATCCTTGTCAGTAGGGTTCTGGTGATCATCATGATTTTCAGGAGATTTTCTAATATTGTCATCAGGTGTCTCAACATTCTGAGTGACATATGGATTCATTTCAACATTTGGACTAGCAGATTCTTAGTTCAAAGGTACAAAAATGCCAAGTACAGAGTGATTCTCATTTAGAATCCTAGTGACTAGTCTAGCAATAGCTTGATGAACATAAACAGAACCTTCCCTATTTGCTATTTCTGGAGGAACAGAAGATGATGGTTGAGAGGATTTACCAGATGGAGAGGCTTGTGATCTTCTTGCATGTCTGGTTCGCAGCTTCTTGACCTTAGTGGGATCAGCTGCCAGTTCACGAAGAGGAGTTATCTCCAGAACATCAGAATCCATGCAGTTTGTGATTGCCCTAGGTTCGCGATCAGAGGATGCGGAAGAGGCAGTCGCCTTTGAAGAGGATGATGACATGGATAGTTTAGACATTTTGAGTGATTTAGAAAACAGGTAACAGTGATAGTGAAATCTTTGTTTGAGAGATTGGAGATTGTTGCAGAAACGCGAGAGGAGGGAGATATATGAATGTCTATTCAACTTCTTAAAATTTTGGAAAGAAATAGAGAAACAGATGATTAGCCCAATCAGAGTAGACTTAACTAAAATATCTCTTTCATCCCTTGTTTTAAGCAAAATTAATTGCCACATTTCTTCATGTTGGCAAATACCCATCTTGCCCCTTAAATTTTCAAATTGACTAGCATCAAGTGCCTTGGTAAAAATGTCAGTCAGTTGTAGTTCAGTGGCAACATGTTCCAGTTTAATCGCCTTTTCCTCCACAAGATCTATGATGAAGTGATGTCTAATGTCAATATGCTTGGTCCTGCTATACTGAATAGGATTCTTGGAAATGTTGATAGTACTCAGATTGCCACAGTATAATATCATAACATCTTGTGTGACATTATACTCAGTAAGCATCTGTTTCATCCAGATCATTTGAGAACAGCTACTACCAGCTGCTATGTATTCAGCTTCAGCATTAGATAGAGACACAAAGTTCTGTTTCTTGCTGAACCAAGAGACAAGATTATTTCCCAAGAAGAAACATCCTCCAGAGGTGCTCTTTCTATCATCAGCACTTCCAGCCCAATCAACATCACAGTAACCAGTCAGAGTTGGCTCACATCCATGAGAGTACAGCAAGCCATGGTTGTAAGTTCCACTCACATACTTCAGAATTCTTTTCACTTGGTTGACATGACTTACTTTGGGTTCAGCCTGGTATCTTGCACATACTCCAACTGCAAAAGCAATGTCAGGTCTGCTGGCTGTTAAGTATAGCAGACTTCCTATCATGCTTCTGTACAAGCTTTGATCCATATTAACCCCACTTGAATCTTTGGACAGCTTTAAATGGGTAGGTGCAGGAGTCCTTTTGTGACTGGCATTCTCCATTCCAAACTTCTTGACAATGTTCTTTGCATACTTTCTTTGAGACAGAAAAATTGAGTCTTCCATCTGTGTGACTTGCAGTCCAAGAAAGTAGGTCAATTCTCCCATGAGGCTCATTTCAAATTCAGCTTGCATCTGGTCAGCAAAATGTTTAACCATTTTATCTGACATTCCCCCAAACACTATGTAATCAACATAGATTTGAGCTACCATTATCTTTCCTCCTTCATTCTTGACAAAAAGAGTTTTATCCAAGCCTCTTTTCCTGTATCCTTTGTCAGAGAGGAATTTTGTCAACCTGTCATACCAGGCTCTAGGAGCTTGTTTCAGGCCATATAAAGCTTTCCTC
Source organism: Vicia faba (assembly GCA_948472305.1). Classification (NCBI taxonomy): domain Eukaryota; kingdom Viridiplantae; phylum Streptophyta; class Magnoliopsida; order Fabales; family Fabaceae; genus Vicia; species Vicia faba. The sequence goes on from OX451741.1 coordinate 1,471,478,739, forward strand.
AATTTGTAGACATGATCAGGGCAGTTTGGATCCACAAATCCTTTAGGCTGTTCCACATATACTTCCTCATTTAAGTATCCATTAAGGAAGGCACTCTTTACATCCATCTGAAATAGCTTGAACTTAAGGAGACAAGCAATTCCCAATAGGAGTCTGATTGATTCCAGTCTGGCTACAGGAGCAAAAGTCTCATCAAAATCAACCCCTTCAACTTGAGTGTATCCTTGAGCAACAAGTCTTGCCTTATTCCTGGTGACAACTCCTTCAGCATCTGATTTGTTCTTGTAGATCCATTTTGTGCCAATGATGTTTGTTCCTCATGGTCTAGGAACTAACTCCCATACTTCATGTAGCTTGAATTGGTTTAATTCATCTTGCATTGCTCCAATCCAGTATTCATCAGTTAAAGCCTCCTTAACATTTCTTGGTTCAATCTTAGATACAAAGCAAGAGTTTGTGATGGTTTCTCTAGATCTTGTAATGACTCCACTGTTAGGATCTCCTATGATGAGTTCCTTAGGATGATCTTTCTGAATTATGATGGAAGGGTCTTTGTTAGCTTCCTTTGATTCAGACTCTGATGAAGTAGTTTTAGGAACATCATCCTTTTGAGTTGAAGTCTCAAAGAATGTATCAACATCATATGGAACATTTGTTTCCTCATGGTAATCATTCACTATGACATTTATAGATTCCATCATAACTTTGGTCCTAGAATTGAATACCCTATATGCTCTGCTGTTGGTAGAGTATCCTAGGAATATTCCTTCATCACTTTTAGGGTCCATCTTTCTCCTTTGTTCACGATCTGTCAGAATATAGCATTTGCTTCCAAAAACATGGAAGTACTTTACTATAGGCTTTCTTCCTTTCCAAAGTTCATAAATAGTGGATGATGTTCCCTTTCTCAAGGTGACCCTGTTATGGACATAACAGGCTGTATTCATAGCTTCAGCCCAAAAATGAATAGGAAGTCTTTTGGCATGTATCATTGCTCTGGCAGATTCCTGTATAGTCCTGTTTTTCCTTTCCACAACTCCATTTTGTTGAGGAGTTATGGGTGAAGAGAATTCATGATTAATTCCTTCTGAGAAGCAGAACTCATCAAACTTATTGTTTTCAAACTCCTTACCATGATCACTTCTGATTCTGACAATGCATCCTTCTTTTTCTCTTTGAATTCTTTTGCACAGTTCCTTAAATACTTCAAATACATCAGACTTTTCCCTAATGAAGTTAATCCAAGTGAATCTGGAAAAATCATCCACAACAACATAGGCATATCTTTTTCCACCAAGACTTTCCACCTGCATTGGTCCCATCAGATCCATATGTAGAAGTTCTAGTACCTTGGAGGTGGTCAGATGTCTTGTCTTTGGATGTGACATTCTAGTTTGCTTTCCAACCTGACATTCACCACAGACTCTCCCTTCATCAATTTGAAGCCTTGGAATCCCTCTGACTGCCTCCATGGATATAATCCTTTTCATTCCTCTTAGATTTAAATGACCAAGTTTTTGGTGCCACAGTTTCACTTCTTTTTCTTCTTTGGCACTAGAGCACACAGAAGACTAATTAGTGTTCTCAGACTCCCATAAGTAGCAGTTGTCTTTAGATCTGACTCCTCTCATTACAACTTCTTGTTTTTCATTAGTTACAAGACATTCAGACTTGGTGAAGTTGACCTTGAATCCTAGATCACATAATTGACTGATACTTATGAGATTAGTAGTTAAGCCTTTTACCAGCAACACTTCATTTAGGTTTGGAACTCCAGGGCAGTCCAAGTTTCCAACTCCTTTGATTTCTCCTCTAGCACCATCTCCAAAAGTCACATAACTAGTGGTATGAGGTTTAACACTATTGAGAAGATTCCTGATTCCAGTCATGTGTTTAGAACATCCACTGTCAAAGTACCAGTCTTCCTTTGCAGAGACTCTAAGGGAGGTGTGAGCTATCAGGGCTGCAGACTTTTTCTTTCACTGTTGATTATATGGTGCTTTGTTAGACTTAGGTTTGACAACTGGGGTCTGATTAGGATATCCATATAATCTGAAGCAAAATGGCTTTATGTGACCAAACCTCCCACAATGATGACATCTCCATCTTTGATACTTTTTCTTCATATTTCTCTGTTCTCGATGTTGAGTGCTATGTTGTGACATCTGCTTTGACATTTGTTTATCAAGCCTGATCTTCTTCTTGTCTACAATAGATTTCTTTGCTGCCACAAATCCTAGACCAGACTTGTTTCCCACATTTTGTCCAACCTGAAGGATTTCTTCTAATTTGTCAGTTCCATTTGTTAGCATCTTGACAGATTTGGTCATCTGGTCAAGTTTTGAGTTTAACATTTGAACTTCACCTTCGAGATGACTTATAGTATCAATGCCTGCCTTCTTCTCAGCCTCCAACTTTACTATGAGTTTTTTTGTCTCTCATTTTGCTGACAGACTTCAGCACTTCTGATATATAACTTCTTGTAGGAGTCAGCCAGTTCTTCAAATGTCACTTCCTCATTACTAGAGTCACTATCAGAGTTACAAATACCAGTTAGTGCAGTAACTCGTTTGGCAGATTCTTCTTCAGAATTACTTTCTGAGTCACAATCAGACCAAGTAACAGACGTTCCTTTCTTTTGTTTCTTAAGAAAGGTAGGACATTCAGCTCGAATGTGCCCATATCCTTCACATCCATGGCATTGGATTCCTTTGCTTTGATTTTCTTTCTCTTCAGACTTTGGTCTTCTGCTGGAGTCATAAGATCTGTTAGTGTCAGAGGGAACGTTCTTGACATTTGACCTTGACTTTGGGTCCATTCTCTTGATGAGTTTGTTGAACTGACTTCCAAGCATGGCTATAGCTTCTGAAATATTTTCTTCTTCATCCTCCTTGTTTTCATCTTCAGTATTAGATACAAGTGTTATGTTCTTGTTTTTCTTGTCGACATTGTCACTGATCCCCATCTCAAAGGTATGAAGTCACCCAATGAGTTCATCCACCTTCAAGTTGAAGATATCCTGAGCTTCCTCTATAGCAGTCACCTTCATTGCAAATCTTTTAGGCAAGGATCTGAGAATCTTTCTCATCAACTTTTCTTTTGACATCTTTTCTCCCAATGCTCCTGAGGTGTTGGCAATTTCCAAGATGTTCATGTGAAACTCATGAATGGTCTCATCTTCCATCATCCTTAGGTTCTCAAATTTGGTAGTCAGCATCTGAAGCCTTGACATTTTTACTTTGGATGTGCCCTCATGGGTAGTTTTGAGAGTGTCCCAAACCTCCTTAGCCAGTTCACATTGATGTACTAGTCTGAATATGTTTCTATCAATTCCATTGAACAAGACATTTAATGCTTTGGAGTTACCTAGGGCTAACTCATCTTATTCTTTGCTCCATTCTTCCTCAGTTTTCAGACTGGTTGTCCCATATTTCCCAGTTATGGTGGGATGGTTCCATCCTTTGTCAGCAGATCTCCAAGCCTTTTTGTCCAGTGATTTTAAGAAGGCAATCATACGAGGTTTCCAGTAGTCATAATTTGATCCATCCAGAATGGGTGGTCTGTTCCCAAATCCTCCTTCTTTGTCCATAGCGCCAGAAAATAATATCCCTAAATCTCACCCAGTAAGATAGGCAGGGTGCCTGCTCTGATGCCAATTGAAATTCTGGAAACAGATACTCAATGTCACAGTGAATGTTATGACACCGTATCTGACACACTTCAAGACAGTAATTTTAAAAGCAGTAAAGAACACAGTCAATTGTTTACCCAGTTCAATGTGTAACAACACCTACTCTGGGGGCTACCAAGCCAGGGAGGAAATGCACTATAAGAGATATTAATTTAGGAATAAACCAACCAGTTTATCTCCTTCACTTAAGACCCACCCAATGCCACTTCAATCTAAGTTCAACTTAAACCTGAGTTCCTGCTCACTCCCCTTCAATCACAGCAGTGATACTAAACTATTGATTAATGAAATTATGAAGATACTCTTCAATACACACACTTGATTTTTCTTCACAGCTTTAATCAAGTGACAAACACTCGTGCTTCAAAGCTTTGAGTGATATACAACCCTAACTTGACTTTGCTTCAAAGCTTTAATCAAGTGACACAAACACTCGTGCTTCAAAGCTTTAATCAAGTGACACAAACACTCGTGCTTCAAAGCTTTGAGTGATACACAACCCTTACAATCAAATCCTACTCCAATTCACTTATCACAATGATAATTGCTTGGCTCACAGTAGTTACAACTATACAATCCCTTATTGATCTTCTGTCAAAAAGTGTGCTTCACCAACATTCTTGATGAGGAATATATAGACAGCTATTCTTCAGTTAGGGATTTCACGAAAATAGCTATGGTTAATTAGGGTTAACCTCAAGACTTGGTCATAGGTCTTTAACAACCAGATTAGGGTTAAGCAGAGTTAACCTAATGTCCACGTGAGTATCTGATCTGGACTGTATAAACCAGATTCCTGAAAATTCTCAGAAATAACAAATTTGCACAAATGTTAGATCAGTACAGGATGTCTTAATATTGGTTATGACAACAAGAATCCTGTTCTCTGATTTTGGTAGAGTGCAATAAATATGATCATTGCTTAATGATCAGCTAAACACTCATATTGAGTAGCTCCTATATGACATTCTTTTTCTCCAGAATGTACCTTGTAACCCAGAATGTTATGACATCAGTCATGACATTCACACAACTGGTTTTACCAAAAAATGCCAACAACCAAACACTTACAAGAAAAATTGCACATAAATTTTATTCGTACTACTTAAAAAATGTTGTGAAATGTTTGTTAAGCAAAAATCCTTATTTTTATGCTTTAGAAAGAGTTAAGTTTAAGCCGCACAAATTTCGTACTAACATTTAATTTTCTAAGGACTTCATTTTCGTGCAGTTTTTTATGTTTGAATAAGAGTTCCCTCTCTGGTTACCATTAGTATAGTTAACACTGTTTTGGCCGGTTCCTCCTATGGATATCAATATCCATACAATATTAATGTGACCGATTACTCTGCAAATCTGGTATGTTGGAGCGGAAGGGAATACAACATCAATGCTTATATTATTGAGCTTTGGAATCCACTTTACTGTTAGAAATAATTTATATTTTAGGAATGTCTTGTTGATTAAGTCTGTTAGAGAGTATTTTAGTATTTTATTCCACTTTACTCCTTATTTTTGTTGCTGTCATTTAGTATATTTTGTTTTTTTTTCATCTCTCCTATGTGCACCAATAATTGGTATCTAGAGCTCTAGTTCGAAATCCACGGGAAACACGAGTGAACAATGAGGTATTGTGTGATTGAGAATCATATATTTTTTGATTCTGTGGGATTTGGAAAACATTGTGTGTTAGTGAGTTTTTGAGTGAACTACACAAAGTTGAAGATGAACGGAAACGACGATATCAGTTCCAAGCTTCCAGTGTTTGATGGTAAAAACTGGAATCGTTGGAAGATCCAGATTCGTGTGTTGTTCGATTCTTAAGATGTGTTAGATCTTGTCGCCGAAGTCTATGCTTCATTAGCAGCAGACACGACGGAAGCACAAAAGACAATGCAGAAGGTGATAAAGAAGAAAGATTAGAAATCATTGACCTACATCCATCAGTGTGTGGGTGGAATGTGTTTGAGAAGATTACTAACTCTGAAACAGAAAAGGTTGTGTGGGGCACACTTGTTAGATGTTACGGTGGTGACGCATCAGTGAAGAAGGTGAAGCTTCAGTCCCTAAGAAAGAAATATGAGAATCTTAACATGAAGGACAACGAGAAGGTCTCTGAGTATATCTCTAGAGTGATTCTGATCACTAATGAGATGAAAGTTTGTGGAGAAACCCTTTCTGAACAAGTAATTATAGAGAATGTATTGAGATCTTTAACTTCTCAGTTTGATTATATTGTGGTAGCAATTGAACATTCCAAAGATCTGAGCACCATGAGAGTTGAAGAGCTGCAAAGTGGTCTAGAGGCGTATGAGTTGCGTATGTCTAAGAGAACTTATGAGAGGGAAGTAGAGCAGCAGGCTCTGAAAGAAACTTCTGTTAAAAATTATCAGAAATAGACTTGGTCAGAAGCCAGAAAGAAAACTAATGGTGGTCAGAGGTCAGAAGCTTCAACCTCTGATAGGCAGAAGAATGTCCAGAAGGGAAAGGAAAAGTTTGAAAAGAAGAATGTTCAGTGTTACAATTGCAAGAACTTTGGTCACTATGCCAAAGATTGATGGTCAAATAAAGAAAAATAAGTCAGAAGAAGCAAATATAGCCAGAGGAGAGTCTGATGATGAACCTGTGCTATTAATGGCTTATGAATATGATGAGGAATCTGTGAGATTTTCATTTTCTGATTCTGAAGAGGAAGAAGATGATTCTGAATATTCTGACTCTGAAGGAGTGTTTGAATATGAGTCGAAATCAGAAGATGACGCTAAAGATTTTGAAGATGAGTCAGAATCCGAGGTTTCTGAAGATGAGTCAGAATCTGAGGTTTCTGAAGATGACTCTAAGTTAGAAGATAACTTTGAAGCTGAAGACAAGTTAGAATCCGAAGGTGATTCTGAGTCTGAAGAAGAATCACGAGATGAGTCAGAATCTGAAGAAGATTCTGCTTCTGACGATGAGTCAGAACTTGAAAGTTCTGAAGAAGAGCTAGAGTCAGAAGATGAAGAATCTTTTGGAGACTCTAAATATGAGTCAGATGGTGAATCTGATTCTAATCCAGATTTTAAATATGGTGGTGGTCATGCTTCTAGAAGGGAAAACTCTGAAGATGTAGGTTCTAGAGGACAAGCTTCTGAAGATGATCATGTTTCTGGTGGAAATCATGTCTCTGAAGGTGGACCTTCTGAAGGAGGATCTTCTAAGGGTAATCGAGCCTTTGACGATGATCATGATTTTGAAAGTGGAACTTTTGAAGGCAGAGCTTCTGAAGGTGATCCAATTTGAAGATGTTATTTCTGAAGGTAGTGGTTCTGAACGAGGTCTAGAAGCTAACAAAGGTGGAGCTTCTGGTGGTAGTCAAACTTTTGAAGAAAGTCCAGAAGGAGATATTGTTCCAGAATCAAAAGGAGATTCTGAACAAGTTCAAAGGCCACATAGAGTCAGAAATATACCAAGGAGATTTGCAGAGTTTGACAAGCTGCAAGATACTGAAGGGACTATGAGGTATAGAGTGTTATTCCCTTCTAGTGTTAGATCAGATGCAGAGTTGATATGCTATCCAGAATCTGATTGGTATGAAAATAGAGTTGACAGAAGAAGTACTTATGGGTACTTATTCAAAATTCTTTATTTGAGGGATGAAATTGGTGTTGTCAGTTTTGTGTAAATATAAATTAAGGGTTGATGTTGGAAATAATTTATATTTTAGGAATGTCTTGTTGACTAAGTCTATTAGATGATATTTTAGTATTTTATTATACCCTAATATTGTGTATAAATAGCCTAGTAGTAAGTAGGTCATTGTATCCATTACTCCTTATTTCTGTAGTTGTCATTTAATATATTCTGTTTGTCTTTTATATCTACTTTGTGCACCAACACTTATATGCCCCAAAGCACTCATTTCTTACAAGCCTCCTTTTTAAGGAGCATTTTCAACATGGGCACGTTCGCTTCCCCATTGCTAAAAGTTTTGGGTCATGTATTCTATGAGTGCATAAGAATACACTCATTCATTGATTAAAGCCCCGCTTGCAACATCATTTATACTTATTCTCGTCAAATAGAGAATACCAATATAAAATGTAATTATTATTAACTATTTTATAAATTTGTGATGGGAAAAACCTAAGCATTTCCTTAAACATTTCACAATCCTCATACAACGATTCCCAGTCGCTTTGCTTAAAAATTGTAATTTGGTTTCTGAGCTGAGTAGTTTTACTCTGAGGGAAATAATTTTCCAGGAATGCAATTTTAAGTTCATTCTATATCGTAGTGGAATTTGTAGGTAGGGATTGCAGCCATGCTTTGGCTATATTCCTTAGGGAAAACAAAAATTGTCTTAGTTGAATCGCAATCGGGCCGACACCATTCCTTTGTATGGTGTCGTAAAATTCAGTGAAAATAGATACATGTAAATTAGAATCATCCATTGTAGAACCAAAGAACTGGTTTTGTTGTACCATAAACTTCTACGAGTGTTTCAACTCGAATTTTTTTCTCAATGGATCGAAGTACAATACTCGAGTGTGGTTCCTCATTAATTGGGGTAGCATAATCTTTTAAGGCACGATTTGGGACTGTCATCGCTTGTTGATGATGTTTTTGTTGTTGTCTATATGTTTCTTGGAAATAACGTTCGACTTTATTTATTTGTTTAACCATATTCCCATGGCTTCGGGTCCATCGCATTCAACCAATAACAATAAAATTTTAAAATGATTAGAAAAACATAAAATAGGGTCTTAGTCTAACGGTAGAACACTAAAATTCAATATTAAAAAGGGTCCATGACAATGGCGCCAAAAATATGACAGACCGCAAGTGTACGACTTCCATTGATGTAGTAAAAAGTTATAGTCCTCAAAGACGGTTATGATTTCCAAATTCTATTATCCTTATGTTTATCTAAGAGGATCAATAAATATTGGTTCATGAATTTTGTTTATTTAAACTTAAATTTTAAAACAGGATCTGAGATTGCAATTCCTATCCTAGTCTCTCCCATGCAAATTCTCAAATTTATCTATTATGAGAAATATAAATTTTGTAGAAACGAATAGAAAATATAGATAATACCTATTTTTGTCAGTGTATTATCCTGTACTAAACTAACAAACTATCTACTTTCGTCAACATAGTTTTTTATTGCTTAAGACCAATTTAAATTTGACCATTAAAAATTAAATTTTTTTCTCAGTTAAGTTTGAGACATTTTTGTAGCCCAAAACTCTATTGTTTAGTATTTCTAGTTCAAATATCAATTTACACTCATTCAATATGTGATTGGTATCTAAAAATATGTCTACTTTCGTAGGAATATATGTGTTTAAAATAGAAAACCAAAATAATTATAATGTTTCTCATAATAAAATTTGTAGAGAACCTACATGAGGTTTGTCATTGGACAATCCTCGTGATCATAAATACTTAAGGATTTACTAATACATATTATAAGAAAGGCATACATGATAATTACTATTGATTACCCAGTCCAAAGCAATTTCATATGAGTTTTAAAAAATAAATGAAGTTTTGAAAAATGAGTTGTTTGTGTGCGCATGTGTGACTTTATTACAATGAAAATAACACACTCGAAGTCAAATTTTGATCCTAAAAAAGAAAAATGAGTTGAGAATGACATCATATGTCAAGCTTTTAGCATATAGATTCATTTCTTGATGTTGTTCTTTAGCATTTTGATTCTTTTAAGTTAATCATAATAAACTTCTTGCTTTTTATTTAATTAAATCTTTATTCTTTATTTCATGATATTTATGATAAATTTCTTTTATCTTTCTGTCATCATTAAAATCTATTCCAATCTCTCATGATTGAATTGAATATTAACAACAATGTTACTTTCTAACAAGAGAAGTACATTGAGACAAATTTTCATTACTTTATAGATCAAGTGAAAAAAAGAAGCTTAAAGTGGAAGCTCCAATTTCTAAATCTTAGGAGACAAATTAGAATGATCATTTTTCATATTTTAGGGTTGAGAATAAGAGTTGAATGTTATAATCCTAAGACTAATCAAAAAATTTCCTAGTCCACTAATGAAGACTTTGAGAGAACCACATTCTTAAGTCTTAAAGATTTCACCAACAAATTGATTTTTAGGAGTTAGTTTGTTAGTTTCTCACTTTTGTAGCTAAGAGTTAATTATATCTTAACTAATTTTAAGAGTAATTATTGGTTTACTTGCTCATCAGTTAAACCGCTTTAGAAGTCATTAATGTGCTATATAATCCCTCACCAGTATTATACTATTCACATATTCATATTCGTTTATTCATATTAATTTATCTTACCAATTAATTATTCAAATCAAAATGTTTAAAATTCACAAACAAATTAAATCAATTTCTTCGCCTAACGCGCTCTAATTCTAAGGAAGATCAACTCTTCTTCAAAACTCAAACTTAAGCTAATTAAAATATCTAACCAATCATCAAAACCTTTTTTACTAACATAATCAAATCCAAGACATTTTTCAATAAAGGATTGTCTGGTTTCTTTCTACTTGAATATAAAAACTTCGCCTACCATCACTCAATCTTCAAACTCAGGCAAGTTCAAAATCATTCAAAAGTAGCTTAACACAATCCTATAAAAAATACTAACCAAACAACTTCGAACTATGAAGGACTTTGATTTCTTTTTAAGAAGTTACGTAGACACACGATTGAAAAACCACGGCGATCCCATTAACTTAAAAAACATATTTCCCCCGTTTCTTCTCCTCTACATGATAATGTGTTAATAAATAAAGAAATATCCTCAATAAGTCCTAAGTCTAAAAAGGATCCCCTTGAGTACAAGGGAGATAAATGGTACCTAATACCTTCCCTTTATCTAATTAACTCGTGAATCTAGTAATCTCTAGACAATTAGATTTTTTCCATTCCTTTCCAGTCCTTAGGACAAAAAGTAGTGGTGGCGACTCTCGTATTTTTTTCCGGTTACGACACAACCGTTGTAAAATAACTTAAAGGTCATGAGTTTGACTCCTGCATTGTCTTTTATTATTCTACTTGTAATAATTGGTTAAACTAAAAATCGTTATTATATTGTTTAAGAAAAATTCTCAATGGTATCATACCAGAATTAACAATACACTTATTTTTTAATTGAATATCAAAACTTGTATTACATACACAATTCCATTATATACACATTATTTGATCAAACTATCCGTTAAAATAAGTGGAAAAAAAATTTGAAAATACAAAGAGATGCATTCAAAAGCTCGAGGTTGGAAACCATTATGTACACATTATTACATCAAACTATGCGTAAGAAAGGATATCAAAGAAGTGAAAAAGAAATTTGAAAAGACAAAGATGTAATCATTCAACATCTCGAGGTAGCCAACCAGAAGATCTTTACAAATTCCAACAGAAGAAAACATATAGAATTATAGAACCAATAATGAGAAAACTTGACATGCCTGAAATATTTTGGCTTTTAGACTTTCAAGGATCATAGAATAGGGAAAATCAGAAGAAACAATGTAAAAGCATAATACCTCCAAAGAAATCAGAGAAAAGGAAAAATCAAAATACGTACTTCTGCTGAAGCTTTCAACAATGCTGAGAAAACAGAAGTTGCTCTTGTACAAAACCCACCTCACAATCCATCCAAAGAAATCATAAAAGTGGAAAGAAGCCACTTTTATGCAATCGAACAGTTGTGACTCAGGAGAGTTCACGGGAATAGGAGATCAAGCAGAAGAAGAAGGGTGAAAAGTCTAGTCATCATCAATTCTGATGATGAGGATGAAGCAGATTATACACGTTCAAACTTTCTCTCAGCTAGAGGATTTAGATATGATTATTAGCTTAACTTTAGGGCTTATTTAATGAAACTTTTTGAAAGGTTTATTTAATGAAAGTTTTAATCAGCTTAAGGTTTATTCAACTTAACTCTTAGTATGATGTACACACTCATATACACTCAACATTAACCTGGAAAAAAAACCAAAATGAAATAATCCACATTAGTGATTCACAGACAAAATCTAGGGATTTCTAATATACATCAATCTATCAGCTTTGATCCTATGATTATATGCTACAAAATCTGAATAAAACCAACACGAAATAATCCACATTAATGATTCATAAACAAAATCTAGGGTTTTCTAATATACACCAATCTACCCGTTTTTATCCTATGATTATATGCTACAAAATCTGAATAAAACCAACACAAAAACAATCCACATTAATGATTCACACACAAAATCTAGGGATTTCTAATATACACTAATCTATCAGCTTTCATTCTATGATTATATCTTACAAAATCTGAATAAAACCAACATGAAACAATCCTCATTAATGATTCACACACAAAGTCCAAAACAAAATAATCTACATTAACAGATTTGATAACCATATACATTCTTTAGTGTCATAGAAAGAGAATGGTGACTTACAAATTGATGAAGATTTCCCTTCCACAAATGATATTCGAAGAAATTGGTGAAGATTTCCCTTCCAAAAATTATATTTGACGAGGATGGTGAAGATTTCGCTATCCCTATCGTATCGTTCGCTAGGGCACCCATATGTGTTATGAACGAAATAAAGTACCTTCTATGTTATAATTTGTGGGAAATAATTTCACAACGGTTGAGAAAATCAACCTTAGTGATATATGAAACTTATAATTATGGTTTATTTATAAAATCATAATGGTAAAACTTTCAATTTTTAAATAAAAAAATTTAAGGGACACGCACTTGCTTTTACCATAAAAAAAGGAAAAATGTTGATGCTAGGATTCGAAACTTGTCACCCAACTCCTATGACCATCGTTGGGTTTCAGAACCGTGATGAAATAAAATAAAATAAAATATTATGTGTACAAAATAAGATATTACCACAGTGAATAGATGGATGTGGTAATATGTCTCACCGTATGTATGTTTGTAGTAGTGTTTCGTAAAGATGAATTTGGTCAAACTCTAATAATTTACAATATAATTAATAAAATATAGTTTTAATCCAACATTATCTCATATAAATGCGGTTGAAATTCAACTCATCATTTTTCTTACTCCCTCTGGTCCTTATTATAAGAGAAAGTTCACTTTTTAAATTCATTCAATGATTAATGTATTTGGTCCATATATGGTCCTATTTTTATAACATTTTACTCTTGCTAAGGTGAGAAAAAGCTCTCTTATCTCTCCTACTTTGTCTCTTCAATTTATCTTTTTCTATCCATTAGCTTTTCGGCTTCCGGCGGCGGCGGCCGCATGGAATCTTTTCAGATTCCTTGGTCTTGCCTCACTTCTCATAAGTCTCATTCTTCATCACTTAGCAACCCAAACATTGCCATCAAACCCAAAACTAATACCTTTGCGGAGGTCGTCAATGTTGAGGAAAATATCTGTCAAATTCCAACTTCTCAACTCCCTTAGTTGTGCCTTAAAGGTGATAAGGTTTCCATTTAGATATCGGAGGAGGAATACTTTGCAATTATTGAGGCTTGTAAGCACAACTTGCCTTGAAGAAAAATTTAAATACTTTGTGGGTTAGTCTTGGAAAATGGGGGATTACTTCGCTCAGAAAAAGGTTTTTTGAGTTTTCGTTTTCTTAATTGGAATACGTTAAGTGGGTATGCTTGTCTGTTACTTAGAATCTCTCCTCAGTTTATCCGAAGCTTTTACCTTGGTCGAAGGATTTCAATCCCAACATGCGAAAGGTGTCTACTACTGTGTTTGGATTCGTTTGTTTGGACTGGCACAAGTGTATTGGAGGCCCAACATCATTTTTGCAATTGCTAATAGTGTCGAGACTCTTATCTACACTTATGTTCTCACTTCTAAGTCCTGGTGTAACCGACCCTTTGGTCATTTCGTTTGGGTTTTGGTTGACATGGACTTATCTTGTACTTTACAACAAAATGTTCTTGTTAAAAGACAAGGCTTTGTTTTTTTTATCGATATAGAATATGAAAATGTTCCTCTCTATTGTTCTCACTGTAAGTTGGTGGGTCATTCTATTCAAAATTGTAAACACATCAAATAACCTTCCTCTAACACAGATGAAATTGTTCATACCAAAACCAAATGTAAAGTTTATGTTCCTGAAAATGCTAAAATTAATGTGCTTTCTTGCAAAGACAAAGATCTTATTATTGACTCTCACTTTGTCAATCATGTTCCTGAGTCTAGTGATATTGTTAAGGAAACTGTAGTGGTTTCTTCCCCTAATCTTGATAATGGTCTAAATTTAGTTGACCATAATGATATCACCCACACACACAATAAGTTTGTTGCCTTAGAGGCGGTTTTAGAATATGTTGAGGAATCTAAGGGTAGATCTCAAGATAAATAATTTTTTGATGCTACACTTGTTTTAGATGATTACACACATTCTATTGAAAATCCTCCAGGTAACGTTAATGAAAACTTTCTTATGTGTTCTTAGTAATATTTGCAGAACAATGATGATGACATAGATACCTCTGATGAGGACTATGTTAACAAATTAGCCCTTTCCTTTACCCTTGTTAGAACTAAAAAAAATAAAAAATAAAAAGATAAGCAAGCTAGTGGATACATAACCAGGTCTAAGGTTGGTTCTTTTACACCTTTGCTATGATTTGTATTTTATGGAAATCAAGAGGTTTGGCTAATTCCCCTTCCAGATTGGCCATACAATTTTTTATTACCTCTAATAAACCTAACTTTTTGTTTATTTATAAGCCTTGGATGCTCTGGACATGGTGCCTTATAATTGGTTCCTTAAGCTTGGCCTCGAGCTCATTAATGTTAATGAGAGACCCAATCTTCATCCCAATCTGTGGTGTTTTTGTAAGTGTCACCATAACCCCCATCACCTTGTATATTAGTAGTCAAGCCATTGCCTCTACCATTTTGGTTGATAACATTTTCTTTGGCCTTATAGGTATTTATGCCTCTACTAATTATATCATTGGAAGATATTTTTGGACTAACTTAATAAATATCCTTACTTGCCCCAAAGTCCCTCGGTGCCTTATTGGAGATTTTAATGTCATTCTTGGGTCCCATGAGCATAAGGGTCATTGCACCCCTGCCAAGACGCATATTAAATATTTTCAGAATTGGACCAATTGATGAGTGCTAAATTATTGTGAATTTGAGTGTGAATAATTAGCATTCATCGGCTTAATTCGCTTGCTTTTTATCAATAAACCTCAACTTTATTATAAATTCGGTATAGTTTATATTATAGTGTATATATTGCATTTATCGTGTAAATATAATTTAGTTTAATTGTTTTTATCTTATTTTTGTACGTATTCAAGCATTGATATTTAGTCATTGTCTTGTAGATTGTTGAATAAGATTTCCAACGCTTCCGATTGTGCGTCAATCAGAGTTGCAGTTCAGAAGTTATGATGAAAACAAGTTTTGTCAGTACAACAGACCGCGCTAAGCAGCGGTACCACGCTAAACGTGCCCTGGAATCACCGAAAGTCGTGTTTTTTTTATACATTTTTTACCGTGCTAAGCGCGCCCTGCTGTGACAACAACTCTATTTTAGTGTGTTTTTCACACTTTTTGGGCCATTCCATCATCTTTCTTCAAGGTGACAACCTAGATGGAGATGAGAAACATTTTGGAGAGAGAGAAGTGCTACAAACAACATAGAAGCTGATTCTTGCGAATTGGAGTCGGATCTGAGTTACCTGGTGGGACACCTCGATTGATTCTTCTCCCTCTTCACTTTCCCCTCGTCGTGGTTAGAGACCATGAGTGATTACTTCTTTGTTGGTTTTGATTGTAATAACTCGTACTCATATGTATTTACTCTAATTCTATTGTATGTGAACCGATTGATTATTTGATTTTATTGATTTCATTTATGTTTATGTAAAACCTAGGTTTTGGGAATATTTTGAAAAACCCTTTGACAAACCCATTTCAAAACCTATGATCCAATATTTTTCGACTATTGAATACCACACTCTAGATACGGAGGTGAGATTTGATATTCATTTATATCTGATTGTTAATGTTACCGTAAAACTTGGATAGACACTATCGAGTTAGTTACGATAAACTCCTCTTCATTTTGTTGGATACAATCGATGTCAAAGAGGGATTCATGATAATAGCGAATGATTGAGAAGTTCACACGTGATATATCAGTTTGATATTTATGTTATATATTTGTGTTTATTGGTCATGGCGTTAGACACAATCTGTTTAGGAATCAGTATCGATGCTTTAGCATTTGTTAGGTCCTGAGTGCTAGACATAGCTTTAGGCTTAATGTTCACTTTTGTATTGATTCTTAATTCTATCATATTGCTTTGGACACGAACGATATGGTTGAAACCTCATTGGCATTTGGACATGAACGCCAATGTGAACGACACATGATGGTATTGAGAAATAAATAGACTGTGTATAACTAACCGATAGAAGGCATACTTTCGAGTTATGAAACCAATCCTAGCATGTTCTCACCCCTCTCTAAGATCTTTAATTTTTTGTTGTTTATTTTTTTCCCTTCACTTTAAATATACTTTTATAAACAAACTTAGAAACATAGTGACGATTGAATGACATCGATAACACTAATCGTTGTGGAGACGATAAAAGATACTTACTCAAGTTTTTACTTGAGATCCGCTTTACTGCAACTGTCAACACCAATCTTAATGATCTCTTTCATCTCCCTTAATGTGGGTGCTGAGCGTACTTGGTCTAATGGGAGAATGGGTTCTGACCACACCATAAAAAGGCTCTATAGAGCCATTTTCAACATTATTTGGATGAACCAATATTGTAAAACTAACTGTTCCCCCTGCCTAGAATTAGATCAGATTACCACCCCCTTTATCAAGCACTATCACACTTTTAAGTTCATGCAAATGTGGACCTCTAATCAGTCTTGTTTGAAGTTTATTGAAGATACATGGAAAACTAACATTCTTGGGTTCCATATGCATGCAGTTATATGAGAAGCTTAAGCTTCTGAAGAAGAGACTCAAGAGTTGGAATTTGAACACCTTTGGTAGTGTTCACGATTCTGTCAAACATTTAGAGTTTTCCTTAAACCAGGTTCAACTTGAGTTGCAAGATAATTTACACTATGAGGTCCTTAGAACTAAAGAAAGAGATTGTCGTGTCCAGCTTGAGAAAATCCTTAATATTGATAGCCTTTTCTGGAAAGAGAAAGCCAAAGTTAAGTGGCTTCTTGATGGTGATAAGAACACTAAGTTCTTCCATAGGATGACCAAGATTTAATTTGTTACTAATCACATTTCCTCCCTCAAGATTAATCACATTTTATGCTCTGACCAAGACTTGATGGGAGCTCATGTGGTCTAGTATTTCCAAAACCTTTTCTCTGACCCTAGATTCACCTCTCTTGATCTTGGCCTGATCAATTCTTGTGTCCTTAAGGTAGTCAATGATGATATGAATTCCATGCTCAATAGAATCCCTACTATACTTGGAATTAGGTATGTTTTCTTTAGCCTTAACATAAAGGGGCCCCTGGGACGATGGCTTTTGAGCCTCTTTCCATCAGCATTATTGGAATATGATTTCCAAGGATGTTTCTGATGTTATTATTCGATTCTTTCATTCCTATTGGATCCTTCATAATTTTAACTCTAACATCCTTATTCTCATCCCTAAAACTCCTAATGTCGATTATGTGTGTTGGAAATCCACCAAAGTCTATGATGAATTTCTACCACAATGACAATTTAATTATGAGACAAACAAAGAAAAGAAGACAAGACAAATAATTTCTGCAAATTTTCTCTCTGCTCACAAACTGTAAAAACTTTCTTATTCACTTTGCAACTGCAAAATACTGTGAATGACTTGCTTGACTTTCTTACAAAAAATAGGGGTTACTCCATCTATTTATAACTATGCTTACACCCTAAGCCCAAAGCCCAAAAAATATCTATTTTGTTACTAAATCAAATCTAATCTATTCTAGACTTAAATCAAATCTATTTAAATCTAAAACAAATCAAATCTTTTCAACACTATGAATTACAATTTAACACTATGAATTACAATTTAGCACACCACCTAATTCATTGTGTCTAAACTATCTATATTCATCATGATTCTTAGCCTTTTGAATACTTCGACTTGCACTCCCTTCGTCATGATGTCTGCAATCTGATTCTCAGTTATGTAGTGTTCCAAATTCATCTTCCCATCTGTTACCTGCTCTCGAAGATAATGGAACCTCATTTCGATGTGCTTACTTCGACCATGTGCTATTGGGTTCTTCTCCAGATTGATAGCTGACATGCTGTCGATCTTCATGGTAATTGCTCCATGATCTTTCCCTGTTATCTCTTCGACCAAGTTCACCATCCAAGTTGCTTGACATGCACAAAGAGAAGTAGCTATGTATTCTGCTTCGCATGATGATAATGCCACTACTGGTTCCTTTCTTGAATTCCAAGCAATTGGTGCACCACCTAGCATAAACACATATCCCGTTGTTGACTTTTGATCTTCAGCATCACTACACCAACTCGAATCAGTGTACCCCACTAACTTGCTTTCTTTTCCTTTATCAGCTGCATGAAACAAAATGCCATAATCGAAAGTTCCTTTGAGATACCTTAGTATCCTCTTCAATGCTTCTAGATGTTATACCTTTTGCTTCTGCATGAATCTACTTACCATACCTACACTATATGCTAAGTCAGGCCTTGTATGAAAAAGGTATCTCAATGATCCAATAAGTCTTATGTATTGGGTTGGATACACATCATCTTCATTTGCATCTTTCGACAGTTACAGTCTTGGTTCTGCAGGTGTCGAAGTTGGGTTGCATTCTTCCATCTCAAATCTCTTGAAAATTTCTCCTGCATATCTTCTTTGATGCATCATCAAACCTCTACTGCTCTTGTAGAATTCGAAACCAAGGAAATATGAAATATCACCCAAGTCAGACATTTCAAATTCCTTGCTGAGATCACCTTTGAAGTCTTCGATCTCACTATTGCAGCTACCTGTTATCAACAAATCATCTACATAGAGACATAGTATAAGCAATTTACTCTTGCTTCGTCTTACATATACTCCATGTTCAGTTGTGCACTTCACAAATTCCTTCTCCCTTAGGAAACAATCAATTTTCTTATTCCAAGCCCTTGGAGCTTATTTCAATACATACAGGGCTTTATGCAGCTTGTACACCTTTCTTTCTTCGTAATGTTTCACAAACCCAACTGGTTGTTTAACATAGACTTCTTCATCTAAAGGTCCATTTAGGAACGCACACTTCACGTCCATCTGACATATGTGCCAACTGTTTATTTCTGCTAGACCAACAACCAACCTGATTGTTTCGATCATAGCAACAGGTGCAAATACTTCATCGAAGTCTATTACTTCTTTCTGTAGAAATCCTTTCGCCACAAGCCTTGCTTTGTGTTGAGTTACTTCCCCTTTCGAATTCGTTTTCACTTTGTATACCCACTTGACATCAATTTCCTTCTTGCCTTGAGGAAATTCGACAAGTGACCAGGTGTTTTTGTCTTTGATAGACTTCACTTCTTCGTTCATTGCTTTCACCCACTTCGAATCCTTCAATGCTTCAGCTGCATTAACGGGTTCGACATCTGCATAGAAATCATAATGTACCAGCTCACCTTCATCATCTATCACATCATCTGATGTAATCACACAATCTTGTAATCTTGCAGGCATGCGTCTTGTTCTTTGAGGTCTGCTTGTACTTGGTATATCTGTTGGTTCTTCTTGTCGAACTTCTCTTTCAACTTGAGTTTCTGGTTCTTCGAATAGGATTCCCACTGAATATTTCTTGACATTATCAGTCCAATCCCATTCTTTAAACTCATCTATGATCACGTCCCTGTTGATCACAATCTTCTTTTTCACTGGATCGAACAACTTGTAGCCTCCTGTCGAATGATATCCAACTAGAATCATTTGACTTGACTTGTCATCAAGTTTTCTTCTCAACTGATCTGGCACATGTCTATGTGCAATAGATCCAAATACCTTCAGATGACTCAAGCTAGGATTTACACCAGACCAACATTCTTCTGGAGTAATTCCTTCTAGCTTCTTTGTAGCACATCTATTCAAAATATATGTTGCAGTCGAAACAACTTCACGCTAAAACTCTTTAGGTAAATTCTTGCCTTTCAACATACTTCTCACCATATTCATGATGGTTCGATTATTCCTTTCTTCAATTCCATTTTGTTGTGGAGTATAGGGTGGCACCACCTCATGCACAATCCCTTCCTTTTCACACAGCTTGTCGAAGTCTTTCGACACATATTCTCCACCATAATCAGTTCTCAAAACATTGAGCTTTCGACCACTCTGTCTTTCGACCATAGACTTAAACTTGGAAAATACTTCGATCACTTCACTTTTCTTCTTGATCAGATAAGTCCATAGCTTTCGAATGAAATCATCTATGAATGTAACAAAGTATTTATTACCTCTCATCGAATCTACCTGGATTGGTTCACATACATCAGAGTATATGACTTCAAGAATAGCCTTCGATTTGCTTCCTGCATCCTTGCTGAAGCTATTCTTGTGTTGCTTCGCCTGCACACATTCCTCACATACTTTGTTTGGAATGTCAATTTTAGGAAATCCTAAAACTATATTTCTTCTCTTCAAATCTCTGATGTCTCTGAAGTTGAGATGGCATAGTCTATAATGCCATATCCATTCATCTCTGCTAGCTGCAGTCGAAAGGAACTTGTGCTCCATCACATTTAGTTCAATCTTGAAGGTTCGATTCTGAGACATAGGAGCCTTCAAGATTAATATCCCATTTGCATCAATGACTCTCATCATCTTATCTTCGATTGACAGTTTATAATTCTTTTCGATCAACTTCCCTATACTGAGCAAATTGCTCTTCATGCCTGGTATGTACAACACATCGGAGATTACTGACCTTTTGCCATCTTTCCTCATAATCATAACATCACCAATACCTTCAGCTGCTAGGGTATTGTCATTTGCAAATTTTACCATATTTTTCATTGAGGGCTTTATATTGACAAACCAGTCTTTCCTTCCAGACATATGTGATGAACATCCTGAATCCAAGTACCATTTGTCCTTGAATCTATCTTCATCTCTTGTTGTGACCATCAACATCATTTCTTCTTCTTCATGTTTTGCAAGCTTTGCATCACTTTCTTGATTCTTTCGTTTTTCTGGACAATCACTCGAATAGTGTCCATACTTCTAACAATTGTAACATTGAATGTAACTCTTATCAGGTTTTCGACCACCACCTCTTCCTCTATTTGCAACACCACCTCTTTGGTTGCCTTGGTATGGTGTTTTTTAATTCGACATGTTTCCTTTGATCTGGTTTCCTCTACCATTCGATTTGTTGTAGCCACCTCTACCTCTATCGAAACACTTTCCTTTGCCTTTGGTTTCTTTTGCTAAATGTGCCTGCAAAGCCACATCACTCTTCGATTTTCCTGTAGCTCTTTCATTCATTCTTTGTTCATGAGATTCAAACGTCCCTTTAAGCTCTTCCTTTGTCAATTTCAACAAGTCTTTCCCCTCTTCTATCTCCACCACTATGTGGTCGAACTTAGGTGCTAAATATCTCAAGATCTTCGAAACAACAGCTCTTGTTATTAACGTTTCTCCACATATCTTGATTTGATTTATTAGTTTTGTAACTTTAGTGAAGAAATCGGATATGCTTTCACTGTCTTCCATCTGAAGCAGTTCGTACGTCCTTTTGGGAGTTTGTAACCTCACTTATTTCACCTTCTCAGCGCCTCCAAAAGACTTCTCAAGGATTTCTCAAGCTTCTTTTGCAGATTCTAAATCACTAACTTTTTCAAAATTGTCTGGGTTGACACATTGATGAATTATAAATAGTGCTTTATAACTCAGCTTCTCAGATTCTGTGTATTTCTTCTTTTCTTCTTCTGAAGCGTTTTCTCCAAGCACTTCGACTCCATCTTTTACAAGACCCCAAAGACCTTGACACCTGAATAAGACTTTCATCTGTTTGCACCAATTCTCATAGTCGTCAACTTTCAGAATTGGTAGCGTTGCTGGATAGTTTGCATTCCCATAACTTGTCATCGTGAATTCTTCAATCGTTCTTGATTGATACTTCCCTTGAATCGAAACAAAGCTCTTGATACCAGATGTTGGAAATCCACCAAAGTCTATGATGAATTTCTACCATAATGACAATTTAATTATGAGACAAACAAAGAAAAGAAGACAAGACAAATAATTTCTGCAGAGTTTCTCTCTGCTCACAAACTGTGAAAACTTTCTTATTCACTTTGCAACTACAAAATACTGTGAATGACTTGCTTGACTTTCTTACAAAATCTAGGGGTTACTCCCTCTATTTATAACTGAGCTTACACCCTAATCCCAAAGCCCAAAAAATATCTATTTTGTTACTAAATCAAATCTAATCTATTCTAGACTTAAATCAAATCTATTTAAATCTAAAACAAATCAAATATTTTCAACACTATGAATTACAATTTAACAATGTGGAGCTTTATAGGCCCATAGTTATTGCTAACTTTAAATTTAAAATTATTTCTAAGGTGATTGCTGATAGATTGACTCTTATTTTGCCTAACATTATTTCCTCTAAGCAGAAAGGTTTCATCCAAGGAAGATCCTTAAGAAATTATACTGGTTTCACCTCTGAAGCTATTAATCTCCTCCATAAGAAAACTCATGGTGGCAACACCGCTTTAAAACTTGGCATTATTAAAGCTTTTTATTTTCTTAATTGGGACTTTTTGTTGCAGGTTATTAGGGCTTTTGTTTTTAATGATAAGTTTACTAATTGGATTCTTTGCATTCTTAAATTTTCCAAGATTTCTATAGCCTTTAATGGGAGTCTTAAGGGTTATTTTCACTGTGAGAGAGGGGTGAGGCAGGGGGAACCCCTTTCTCCCCTCCTCTTACGCATTGATGAGGAGGTCTTTAGTAGGAGCATTTCGATGCTGGTGGACCAAGGAAAAATCAAATCCATTTCTGGTCCTAGAGGTTTCATTGTCCATTATCATTGTTTATTTGCTGACTGTTGTACCCCAAAATTTGCCCTCCCATATTTCTCAACACATGGAAAATGAGGTCCCCAAATTGCTCAAGGAAGTGCAAGAGTTCACCAGACAAACTCTCTCCTAAGGCAGCCTACCTCAAATTAGGGTTTCTATTTTCATCAAGATGTGTGAACCACAAAGGACTAAAATTCTCACCATTTTCCTAATATGTTCTCAAGATCATCCATGTTAAGTCTCAAGCCTTGTAGAAGAAGTTTGCTCAGTCAATTGCTCAACTGCCTGAAAATCAACTGTGCTAGGTCAAAAGTCAACTGTGGCCCATATACAGTCAAACTTCAAGATTTTTGGTCAAAATCCTCATTTTTAAGTATTATTCATCATTTGATCAAGGGTTGGTCATTATTCCTCAAGGATTGCTCACAATTCATCAAAACCCAAAAGTTACTAAATTAGGGTTTTGTAGGAAAAGTCAACTCAACTTTGAACAAGCATAACTTTCTCATACTTTATTAGAAATGACCCATCCAAAGCTCATTTTGAAGAGGATTCAATTCCCTACAATTAATATTCATCTCCAAAGTTCAGAATATGCACTCACAAAAAGATATGAATTTTGACATTATAGGTCATTTTGGAAAGTCAACAAAAACACCTTTTGGGTCAAAGCTTGATACATGAACATGGTAGACTCAATTAAGATGAGACCAAAAGGTTTGCTTAGAGGACATACTAAGCTTTCTAAAAAGTCCAAGAACACCTCTCTAGGGTCAAAATTGAGAGAGTTATGCATTGGCCAAGTTGACCATTTTTGCAAAGTTGCCAAAAGTCAAATGTGCTCAAATTTGCATTTTTTGCTAAATAGACCCAACTTTTTATGCTTTCACCTCACTAATAATATGATCCACGACCCAAATATCCAACCTCATGTTATTTTCTTCACTTTTCAATTTATTTTGATTTTTTGTTAATTAAAATTCCAATTAAATCAAATAATTGATGAATAATGAAAAAGATATGTTGTGATTTTACTTTTGGACAGGATATCAATTAAATAATGCAAGGATATCATGACCAATTCGAATCAAGGCTGATTGGGACAAGAAAGGCATAATTTGGCTCAATATAGAAAGTTTACATATGCCATGAAAATCAAATCAAATCTTGAAAACTTCCAAAGATGTGATAAGTTTTTACAACCCTAATGCACTCTATGATATATATTGAATGTATCCTAGGCAAGAACAAGGGTTAGAGGTCGTGCATAATCAAGAACAAAAATTGAAAAAATTCAAGAAAAGTGGTGATCCAATTTCCATCCTAGAGGCCAATCTAATCCATTCTAACAATACCAACAGACTCCTGGACATCTCCAGAAGGTATCTTCATCAATTGCAAGCATTTTCGCATCCGGCATCGCAAGTTACAGACGCCACAGTTTGCCCCAAAACATGATTTTGATTTCATTGATTTACGCATCAATAGCATATTGGATTTATATATTCTTGTTCATCATTGAGTTTGCAAGCTATTGGTATCGTTTAATTGTGTTTTCAGTACAGGAATGATGATGCGCCATTGTTAGGGTTTGTTGGCTTGTTTTAGGGCTTTGCAGTATAGGCTAAATTAGGCTTGGATTCTGGTACCATTATACTCGTGAGATGAGACGAGTTGATTGGTACCTTTAAATTTCATTTATATTGCTTGTATAGAATTTTGGAATGGCACAGGTTTGTAGCTACAGCGAAGCGTCCGTAGGTAAAAGCTTGTTTGCCTAAAACGACAGTCTGGGGAAGAAGATGAGGCGTGGCAACCATTGGTTAGTTGGTCTGAATTCCGCGCGTTTTTTCAAGTTAATCACCGTGTGTTATATATATTATATATTATGTTTGATATATTAACAAATGAAACAGATGGTAAGGTGTGTTGGTATTGAGCGTGAGGACCTAGGTTCGATCCCTAGGTCCCAATATTTGTTTCATATATTTTCTCTCTCTATGATTCTGTACCCCACAGGTCCAAACCTCCACCACATGCCATCAATATCTGGCCATCAAACGCATCTCCAGCCAGATCCAATGCCTTTCCATTGAAGGTCCACCATGTACCACAGGTAAATGTATGCACTAGATCAAGCGAAGTCAAAAGGGCTTGGATTTGTTGGGCCCATAATTTCAACAACATACCCCCTTTTCCAGCATAGCAACCAGGCCCATTTACTATTTTTCTTATCTTCTTTTTTTATTTCTTTTCTTTAATTATTTTAATTTTTCTTTTAATGATTTTAACTAACAAATTAATTATTTTTCATAAAAAACCATAAAATCAAGAAATCAAAAATTAGAATTAGACTTTTCTTGTCAAAATTAATTTTGTTAATTTAATTTAGTTTTAACTTAGGGCAATTTTAACTTTATATATATAATATAGTTAAAACTAATTAGCAAATTAGGTTAAATTCTTGATTTAATTCTTTTATTTTTTTTCTCGAATAAATAAAATACAAAAATAGGTTTTAGATTGAATCAATTTATTTTTTCTTAATTTAAAATTAATTAGAATTTAGGATTTTCTTTTTAATTTAACTATGTCATTATTTTCTTAAATAACAAAAACCTTTTTTTAATCAATCGCAAATAGGTTTAGCCAAGGGTCAAAACCTAATTGTTTTGTGTTTAATTCACCGCACGCTTATTATTTATTTTGACAAATTTTCGTAACTGTTCAAGGTTTGTAATAGTTTAATTTAGGGCTTTTACTTATCGCTTTTCCATGGGTTTTTGGCTATGTAATTAATCCCCCTCTCCGAAGCCTTGTAATAGCGTAGATTATTTTCTCGCATTTTTAATTCCCGCAAATATTTAACTGTCTAGATGTATGTTAATAGGACTGTATGACAAGAATGCATGACAAATTAATACGGTTAGAAAACCCTAATGTGCAAAGATAAATAACTGAAACAAATCACTCGCACATATCACTCTTAGGGTATACTCTCACTTCGGTTGCCTTCGACAAACGATCACTAAGCATAGGGTGTCTTAGGGGTTTACCTCCTGTCTAAAAAAGATCAAAATGTCCCATTCGAATGTTGCCTCGGAAATGTTGCCTCAAATATGATCTTAAGACTCTAGGTTTATTACTAAGATGTCCTAATATTGCTTTAGTGACCGTACGTCCCTTTCGAATTGGCCCTTACATCTCCAACGACGGTGCTACCTATTTCTCAATAGTAGGATAGCGCTGTCTAAAGGAAACAAAAATAGAAACGATCTTTTTTCGAGTAGGTAGATGCTAGTAGGTACTTGCTCAAATCAAAACTTTTCACACTTACACTTTTCAAACAAATTTTCAAAACAAATTCGTCACACTCTTGAGGACTGATACAAGGGTTATCACGAAGTCAAACTTTTCAAAAAAACAAAGGACATACAGAAGTAATTTTAAAAAGATGAGCAAGTACCTGAGAGCCCATGGAAAACCATGGATAGAAAGGGTGCTAACACCTTCCCTTTCTATAATCTACCCCCGTACTCAGAAACATCTCGAAAATGGATTTTTTCTGTAATTTATTCCTTTCCAATTGGATGAAATAAAAGTTTGTGGCGACTCTTGCTTACCGCGACATTTTGCAAACACAAAACGCAAACCAGTATCAAACAGTCGGTTCTGCCACCGTATTACAGAACTGGAGACTCTGCTAGGGATGTATAAGTGAGGTGTACCTTAGGATCTAGTTCATCATAATTGCTTCTCTTGATTGCTTTGTTTGCTTTACTTTTAAGGGTTTTGTTTGGGGTTACTATAGATCCTACACCCGGATCTGGGGAATACCTTTTAGGTAAGTAGCAATAAACTGTGAAGGAACTGTACGATGTAGACCAATACGATTGAAGCAGTAGCTACGTTGATGTGGCACTTTGGTTGGTACCGGTATCCCTTGTGGAGAAACGAGGAGAATACGGGGCCGCCGCGTGGTGTCGTTAAGCATCAACTGACCTTAGAACCTTTAATCGCCCAACTTGGCCATTAGAAAGTAGTGAGATAGCCGGCCTCGGTGTAGAGCTGAGAACTGGTTGATACTCGATGCTACACTCATTGAGATCATACTCTCGAAATAATTTCGGCCGCAAGAAAAGATTGCGTGAGTTGAAACCATGACCGATGGAGGATGGTCAGTGATATTGAGATCCTATAGAACCCGATTCCTTTTTCTAGGACAGGTTGAACAAACTTAACTTCAAGAGGGTATTAACTTTGACCTCACGCAAGCCTTAAACCTAAGGGCTTTGTGTGATTTGATTGTTTTTGCAATACCTGTTGTTTGCTATACCTGTGATTTATCATGACATCATGCATCATAACACGGCATTCATTTTTCATTACACTAACCATTTCAAAGACCAAGGGAATTTATCTTTGTTCTGTTTTGCAGATCATGGCTTCCGTGCATAGAAATACCATCTGAATTAACTCTATGCATATACCTTCCCAACTTAAAGAGTTAGCATCAAGAGTTTCTAAAACTTATACTTTCATTAAGAGACACGGTCAACTTCTCAGCCTGGTTACTTCAAACCTTGATGAATAGATGATGAGCGTACTATTTCAGTTCTTAGATCCCAAGCATCACTGCTTCACCTTTCTAGATTAACAGCTGGTACCCACCTTGGAAGAATTCTCTCATTTATTGGGCATATCCATTCTTGAACAGGTACCCTTCATAGGTATGGAAGAATTTCCTAGGCCAGAAGACATTGCCTCGGCTTTGCATTTGAAACGGGCCGATGTGGTATCCAATTGGGAAACTCGAAGCGAAGTCGAGGGTTTTCTAGCCAAGTTTCTGATAGACTAGGCTCAGCTATTTTGGGATGATTTGGATTTTCATGCTTTTGAGGATATCTTGGATCTTCTTATCTATGGTTTTGTTCTCTTCCCTAATCCGGATTCTTTTGTAGATGTGAATGCTGTCAAGATTTTCCTTTCTCGCAATTCTGTGCCTACCTTGCTGGGAGATATCTTGCATGCTCTCCATACTCATACTATGAAGAGAAGAGGGACTCTTATGTGCTGCATGTCGTTGCTGTCGAGGTGGTTTATTTCTCACCTCCCTAAGTCTGTGCTGAAGAACAAAGAAGGTTTGGGTTGGTCGTACAGAATAATGTCACTCGCTCATACAAATATTCTTTGGTGTTCCCGGGCTATGGAAGACGCTGCTGTTATTGACTGATGTGGGGGATACCCTAATGTCCCATTACTTGGTATCAGAGGGGGTATAACTTACAGTCCTTGTCTAGCCTTATGACAATTTGGTCGTGCTCGAAGAGATGGTCCTCATGAGCTACTTCTCGAGGACATTGTATTTGAATATAAGGATGACGTTAAGGAGCATCGCCAGAGGTTCATACGAGCTCGGGGAATGGTAAACAGATCTGACCCCGAAGAGTTGGGACCAGAGACTTCCCTTCCTATACAGCTTTACCTCCAATGGGTCCGAGCTTGTTCCCAGAAGCTTATGATGCCTTATGCGACCGTATTACCAGTAATTGTGGAGCCCACTAATGAAGAAGGTATTCCTTACACGGTTCTCTATCCTTACATTCCCACTGATCCTGGGGAGTTACATAGGTCTTAGATTCAGCTGAGGAATGAGAGAGATACTTATCGGGAGCAGTTCCATGAGCAAGAGAGGAAGGTTTTGAAGCTCACCAGACAGCTCGAGGAAGAAAGTGTGATCAATGACTACATCAGCACAAAGAGGAAGCGTCCATGGGACTTTTGATTTTGCTTTTTCTAGTTTTAGATTTGTTTTATTTACTTCTTTGTAACGCCTTAAAGGCATTGTTGAACCTTTAAAAGTTAAGCTAATAAAGTTTTGTTTATTTTTGGTTTGCAAATTTAAATCTCCCAAAGTCTTTGAAATCATTACATGCGCATCCCATTATCATGCACATCATTACAGGTACCACTACAGGTTTCTCATCTTCTTCGCTGTTTATTTCAGCAGAAATGTCTTCCGATCAAGCCATCAAATATCTTCAGGCATAGAATGCCCAATTCCAACAGATGTTCATAAGTCTGGCTAAGGGGCAAGAGGATCTGAAGACCCTTATTCTGAAAGAGAAGAAGAAGAAGAAGAAGAAGGTCGGAATTCTGAATATGGGCAGAAGGTTCGGAGAAAGGTTGAAGCATCAAACTGATCTGACCTCTTCATCCAAGGAAGGGGAGAACCAAGAAAGGGAAAAGGACCCTAGTCCTACAGTCTCTGACAATGATACTGATTTTGACGATGAGCAATATCCTCCTGCTGAGGATAGGTACAAGAAGTTAGAAGACCGTCTGAGGGATATGGAGGTTCAGAAGATCCCTAGTTTGGATTTCGGGGAATTGGGACTGGTATCGGGAGTGGTCATCCCTCATAAGTTCAAAGCTCCGGTTTTTGCCAAGTACGGTGGAGCGTCCTGCCCAAAACTCCATCTCCGCTCGTATGTCAAGAAAATTCAACCCCACACTGCTGACAGAAATTTGTGGG
This sequence comes from Vicia faba, assembly GCA_948472305.1. Taxonomy (NCBI): domain Eukaryota; kingdom Viridiplantae; phylum Streptophyta; class Magnoliopsida; order Fabales; family Fabaceae; genus Vicia; species Vicia faba. The sequence continues at coordinate 1,471,508,012 of OX451741.1, forward strand.
TGCACTTTTTTCAAAATAGTCTGTCAGGGACTCAGCTTGAATGGTTCTACCAGTTGGAGGGAGCTAGTGTCCAAAATTGGGAAGATCTTGCTGCTGCTTTCTACAAGCAGTATCAGTACAATGCCGACCTTGCTCCCACTCGTACTCAACTTTAGAGTATGTCCATGGGATCAGGTGGAGGCTTTAAGGACTATGCATAGAAATGGAGAGACTTAGCTGGAAGAGTTCAACCCCCGTTATCTGAGAGGGAGTTGGTTGATATGTTTCTGGGGATGCCGTCTGGTCCGTTCTTTAATCACTTAATCGAAAACTTGTCATCTGGTTTCATCGAGCTGATTTTGACCGGAGAAAAAGTAGAAGCGGGAATTTGGAGTGGTAAGATACAGAAGGATGCCTCTTCGAGTTCGGTAAAGAAACCTTTTGCTGGTAAGAATGAAGCCAGTGCAGTCTATAGCCCGAGAGGCCAAAGCATATCTGAGCATCGTCAAACGGTAAATGCTGTAGTAATACCAAGACCCGCAGTTGCTCCACAACGCAACAATCAACAAAGGGTGGAAAGACCACAGCGACAGTTTACCCGCATCAACATGACATTGGCTGGAGTGTTACCTCACCTGCTGAAATCCAACTTGGCGACCTTGAGAGAGGATCCTAAGAATCCAAACACTACATCTCCCAAATACAATCCCAACGCGCGGTACGCCTACCATTCTGAGAGTCCTGGCCATGATACAAACGATTGCTGGGTTCTGAGAAACAAAGTACAAGATTTTCTTGAAGCCAAGGTGATAGAGTTTGATGCTCCAGAAAAGCCGAATGTTATAACGGCTCCTATGCCCAAACATGGTCGTGGAGTTAATGTTGTTGACACTAATTTTTTTGTGGCCTCTGTTGAATAAATTTCTACTCCTCTTTTGATTGTTAAGAAGAATTTGCTGTTGGCCGATTTATTTTCGGGTTATGGTGAAGGTTGCCACACGTGTTCGATTCTACCTTCCAGTTGCCATTTGTTGAAGTCAGGTGTTCAGCGCCTGATGGATAATAAAGAGATTTTGTTCGAGAATACTGTGATCCCTGTTGTTCCTGTTGAAGACGTCTCTATTATAACCATTTCTGCCAATCCTTCTAAGGTTTCCTCGAGAAGACCTGTTAGGGTTACACCTGTTCAAAGAATTTCTCCGCCAATAGTCACTGTTCCTGGTCCCATCCCGTACACCTCAGACAAGGCTGTCCCATGGCATTATGGTGCTGATGTGTATTGCCATGGAATTAAGCAAGATCTGAAGAATGAAGAAGCTAATACTGATGTCAGTAATATTGTCGGGACTAGTAAGGTTACCTCAAGTACAAGGGTCTTCTCTCCCGAGATTTCCCCAAAGACCATCATCAAGCCTACTGTTATTCCAACTGCTGCTCCAACCAGCACTCCTGACATTTCTCCTGTTCCTACTCCAGTTATTACACCTGCTACTATTCCTATTCTTACTCCAGTTATCACCCCTACTGCTGATCCATCTGGTACTCGGGGCAAGGAAATCATAGGTGAGCTTTCCCGGATGGAGGCACCTAAGAAAATCATTGTGGAAGCCTCTAAACAAGAAATAGAGGAAATACTGAAAATTATCAAGAAAAGCGACTACAATATGGTCGAACAACTGGGGAAGACCCCGTCAAAGATCTCCATGTTGTCCTTGCTGTTGTGTTCTGAAGCCCATGCGAAGGCTTTGATTGCATTTCTCAAGACTGCACATGTGCCACAGGAAACCTCCGCAGAACAGTTTAAAGATTGTGTGGCCAGCCTGACTGTTGACAATGGGCTAGGCTTTTTAGATGCGAATTTGAACCCTAAGGGGAGAAGTCATAATGATGCTTTGCATGTCTCGATTGAGTGCAGGGGCACCACTATGGCTCATGTGCTGGTAGATATTGGGTCTTCGCTGAATGTTCTGCCGAAGAAAGCGTTGGACCGTTTGGATTGTGAAGGTTTGACTTTAAAGCCGAGTAACATTGTGGTAAGGGCTTTTGACGGATCAAAGAGAATGGTGCACGGGGAGGTGGACATCCCTGTCAAAGTGGGTTCTCAGACTTTTGGGTCCACCTTCTACATAATGGATATCAAACCGTCGTATTCTTGCTTGCTGGGTCGTCCTTGGATCCATAGGGCTGGGGCAGTTACTTCCACGCTCCACCAAATGCTGAAATATCCGGTGAAGGGGAAGATTGTCACAGTGCGAGGTGAAGAAGAGTATATGGTGAGTCATCTTAATTCCTTCCACTATGTAGAGATGGATGGGGAATTCATAGAAACTCCTTGTCAGAATTTCGAAGAGGTCCCTCAGTTCTCGATATCAACCGAAGTTACTACCGACAAACCTCCGCTGAAGGCGGCTTCTCTCAAGGACGCCAAAGTTGTAGTTGAAGAAGGTGGGTGTACCAATTGGGGTTAACTCCCTGATTTCACTCACAAAACTGACAAATTTGGTTTAGGCTTTACTACAGGGGCTCAAAGGGCTGTTAGGCGCGCACGGATTGGGAGACCCCCTCTGCACATCAGTAATCGGGGAGTTAATGCAATTGAGGACAGTGAAGAAGATTCAGACATTAACAGTTGGATCTACCCAACAACCAACGGTGGACAAAATAACTGGACGACGAAGGACTCCATACATGTTTCTTTCATTCCGCAGTAATTGACTTTTGTTTTAAGATTTGTAATAAACAGTTTGAAACTTTACAGCCCGATGCCTTGCCCAAGGAACCTTGGATTTGCTTGTGAGGGCTTATTATTTGTCATTTCATATATCATTAATAAAGCATTGGACGTTTCTTGCATTACAAATTTTGCGCTCCTTGTTTTTCTTTTCTGTCTTTTCACTTTATCAAAACAGCTATGCTCTTACACACACTCACGTATCATAATGCAAACCCATATCCACTCTGGATCCCATTAATAACAACTCTGCTACTGCCAGTTATGACTTCAAAAATCTGATCAACCAAGCCAAGGACGAAGGTGAGGATAATTGTGAGGTGCCTGGAGAGCTTGCTAGACTGTTACAGCAGGAAGAAAGGGCCATACAACCTCATGAAGAGCCAGTTGAGTCAGTGAATTTGGGTACAGAGGAAGACAGGAAAGAGGTTAAAGTAGGTGCGAATCTGGAGCCTAGTGTCAAACAACGGTTAATATAGATGCTACACGACTATGTTGAGATCTTTGCCTGGTCCTATGAAGACATTCCTGGTTTGGACACTGATATTGTGGTACATCGCCTGCCGACTAAAGAAGATTACCCTCCGGTAAAGCAGAAGGTCCGCCGTATGCGCCCTGAAATGTCAGAGAAAATCAAAGCTGAGGTCATGAAACAGTTTGACGCATGATTCTTGGCTGTCACTTCTTATCCGCAATGGGTTGCCAACGTCGTTCCGGTACCTAAGAAGGACGGTAAGGTACGGATGTGTGTAGACTACATAGATCCGAACAAGTCCAGCCCCAAAGATGACTTCCCACTTCCTCACATTGATGTTCTAGTCGACAACACCGTGCAACACAAGATATTCTCCTTCATGGATGGTTTTTCTGGCTACAACCAGATCAAGATGGCTCCTGAGGACATGGAGAAGACAACCTTCGTTACACAGTGGGGCACCTTCTGTTACAAGGTAATGCCTTTTGGGTTGAAGAATGGTGGGGCAACTTATCAGCGCGCCATGGTCGCTTTGTTCCATGATGTGATTCACCATGAGATCGAGGTTTATGTTGATGACATGATAGCGAGGTCCCAGACTGAGGAAGAACACCTTGATCATCTCTAGAAGCTGTTTGATAGGTTGAAGACGTACAAACTGAGGTTGAATCCGAACAAGTGTACCTTCGGGGTAAGGTCTGGTAAGCTTCTGGGTTTTGTTGTCAGTGACAAAGGTATTCAAGTAGACCCTGCAAAGGTAAAAGCCATACAAGAGATGCCGGCTCCCCGCATAAAAAAAGAAGTTAGAGGTTTCTTGGGACGTCTAAATTACATTTTCAGGTTCATTTCACATCTGACTGCTACTTGTGAGCCAATCTTCAAGCTTCTGAAGAAAGATCAAGTGGTAAGGTGGAATGATGAATGCCAGACCGCTTTCGAAAGAATCAATGAATACCTTTAAGAACCACCAATTCTGATGCCTCCAGTTGAAGGAAGACCGTTGATATTATACTTGACAGTGCTAGACAATTCAATGGGGTGTGTGCTGGGGCAGCATGACGAGTCTGGTCGAAAAGAGCACGCCATTTATTACCTTAGCAAAAAGTTTACCGACTGTGAGACCCGATACTCATTGCTCGATAAAACTTGCTGCGCTTTGGCATGGGCTGCTCGCCGACTGAGACAATATATGCTGAGTCACACTACCTTGTTGATATCAAAGATGGATCCAATCAAGTATATTTTCGAGAAACCCGCTCTCTCCGGAAGAATAGCAAGATGGAAGATGATCTTAACTGAGTACGACATCCAATACACAACCCAAAAAGCAATCAAGGGGAGTGTATTGGCGGATCATTTGGCGCATTAGGCCGTGGATGACTACCAGTCCATGAATTTTGAATTCCCGGATGAGAATATCATGTTGGTAACCGACTGCGAAGAACCTGGACCGGATGAAGGACCCGAGGAGGGATCCCGATGGTCTATGTATTTTTATGGAGCCTCGAACGCATTGGGTAATGACATTGGCGCTGTAATTATATCTCCTGAGGGCTGTCATACTCCGTTCATCACCCGATTATGTTTTAACTGCACCAACAATATGGCGGAGTATGAAGCGTGTATCATGGGTCTTCGAGCTGCCATTGACTTGAGGATTAAGTTCTTGAGTGTATTCGGAGATTCTGCTCTGGTAATAAGTCAGATCAAAGGCGAGTGGGATACGAAGCACCCGAATCTTATTCCTTACAAAGAGTATGTACTGACATTGCTCCCACACTTTGAAGAAATAACCTTTGAACACTTCCCAAGAGAGGATAATCAGTTGGCGGACGCGCTAGCTACCATGTCTTCTATGTTCAAAGTAAGGTGGGACAATGAAGCTCCCCAGATTACCATTGAGAGGTTGGATGAACCTTCACATGGCTGCGACATTGAGACTGAAGAGATAACAGATAAACCCTGGTTTCACAAGGTAAAGAGGTATCTTGAGGCTCAAGAATACCCCGAGAGGGCATCTGTTAATGACAAGAATTTTCTGAGAAGGTTTGCTACGAAGTTCTTGATCAGTAATGGAATCCTCTATAAGCGTAACCATGATTCAACCTTACTATGGTGTGTAGACAAGAGCGAGACAGAAAGGATCATGGAAGACTTACATACCTTCGGAACTCATTCTAGTGGACATACCATGGCGAAGAAAATCCTATAGGCAGGATACTACTGGTCCACTATGGGAGCCAATTGTTATCAGCACTTTCGAACCTGCCATAAATGCCAAATCTATGTTGATAAGGTGCATGTACCTCTGGTTCCCCTAAATGTTTTGACAGCTCCTTGGCCCTTTGCAATGTGGGGCATCGACATGATCGACGAGATCAGACCTACTGCGTCTAACGGGCATCGTTTCATTCTGGTAGCAATTGATTATTTTACAAAGTGGGTTGAGGCAGCTTCCTTTGCTACAGTAACCAAGAACATCGTGGCGCGGTTTATCTAACACAATCTGATCTGTCGATATGGTGTACCAGAGAGGATTATTACTGACAATGGTACAAATCTCAACAATAGGATGATCACCGAGCTCTGCAAACAGTTTAAGAGACAACATCATAACTCTTCTCCCTACCGGCCGAAGATGAATGGGGTTGTTGAAGCAGCTAACAAGAACATCAAGAAGATTGTGCAAAAGATGACTGTGACATATAAAGACTGGCACGAGATGTTACCTTTCGCTCTTCATGGGTACCGTACCTCAGCATAGACTTCAACAGGGGCAACACCCTACTCTTTGGTATATGGCATGGAGGCAGTCCCACCCATCGAAGTCCAAATACCCTCTCTTAGGATTATGAAGGATACAGGTTTGAACAAAGACGACTGGATCCAAACCCGACTTGATTAGCTGAACCTAATCAATGAAAATAGACTTACTACTATCTGCCATGGTCAGACGTATCAAAAGCGAATGATCAAGGATTTTAACAAGAAAGTCAAACATCAAGAATATCGAGTCGGGGATCTGGTGATCAAGCGCATCATACTACCGCAAGGTGATCCCAGGGGCAAATGGACCCCCCATGTACGAAGGGCCATTTGTGATTAAGAACATTTTCTCGGGAGGAGCTATGATTCTAACTACCATGGATGGTGACGACCTTCCTCACCCCGTCAATGTAGACATAGTGAAAAGATACTACGCATAATTAAAGGCCTGCTAGGTTGATTGGCCTAGGAAAAAATAAGGGCTTCCCGGTGAACCAAAAGGGTTTGGGAAAAAGTAAGGGATGAAAAGGAAAAAAACTGTACACCCGACAAGTTGAAAACCTGAAAAGGCGACTTGGGCAGAAAAGGGTATCCCGGTGGACTCAAAACCCGAAAGGCCGGTCCAGGAAAAAATTAGGGATTGAAGCGTAACACTATGTCTCATTGGATTATATTGCAACCAGACTTCGGTATCAACTAACAAGCTCAGACAGCGCCAATCAATCTGATCTATATTCGGCCAAGTAGCAAAGTGATTAGATGCTTGAAGATATAAAGGCAATAACAGAGTTGGAACCCAATGGGATTGTTTCACATAGCTGTTTTTCTTTCTTTTACACAAATTGTAATTTCTATCTTTCGGAGGTGCTTTCCTACTAGAGCGTCAACCTCTTTGTACAAAAATGCCTATTACAGGCCAACTTCAAAAATCAATACAATTCATTTTCACAAGAAATTTCAACTTGTTTTTTTCTTTTTCTATTTCGTTTTGCAAGAACGTCCAATGATTCATTTTTGATATATGCATTTGAAAATAATTGCTGCTCATAAATATTTACATAAGAAACAAAAGACGATTACTCGTAATTCCAGGAACAGGGACAAACAAGAAGTGCCCAAACCCTACAGTTACTTTGCCCATCAGGTACAAGGATAGAGCCATTTTGAGAACATGAGTAGTGGTACATACAATCCCCACAGAGTAAGAAGCATCCAAAGACAGTAATGGTAGCTTTCCCGAACAGGACATAACTCTCCCCAGCTGAGGTTCACAATCGCGAGTGAGTTGGTAAAATTTTCCCCAAGCATAGTTTATTTCTCTCACAAGCAGCAATTCGATATCCAACAGAATTCATTATCACCGGCAATGGAAATTCATCCCCAGCTGAGTGTTATTTCTCCAAATCAGCCGATCTATCAATAGAGTATCTCCTCTCCAACAGAGTTATCCCCCGCAGAGTCATCCTCAGACAAGGTCTCTTCCGGCAGAATATTCACCAGCCAAGGGGGAAAATCCCCAGAATGGTCATCTTTGTTCACCATCCCCAACAGAAGTGGAGGAACTATGGTTTTCTACAGCGGTCAAGAATAGCGTTTCTCATACTCTCCAAACAACAGTCAGTGATTTATTTTCCCGGACTCAGATTATTATGTTAGCATTTCATGTTCATACATCATGACATGTGCTACATCACATATAACATAGTCTCATTTATTTTGAGAATGTCATCTTATAATGCATCTCATGCATCTCACATAACTAACCTTGTATTTATTTCAGGAAAGACGGGTATTATCAACAATTTCTAGCAGGTCCATGATCAACACTTGAAGCTAAACAGAGTAATCATCGGTGCGACAAAAGCAACCTTACCCAGGTTCCCTCTGCAGTTTTACCCAAATTCATATCGAAGTAACCCTACTATTCAGGTTCCTTCCCAAGCCTTACTATCCAGGCTTTCATATCGAAGTAACCCTACTATCCAGGTTCTTTCTCCAGCCCTACTATCCCGACTTTCAGCTCGAAGTAACCCTACTACCCAGGTTCCTTCTCACAACCCTACTATCCAGGCTTTCATGTCGAAGTAACCCTACTATCCAAGTTCCTTCTCTAGCCCTACTATCCAGGATTTCATGTCGAACTAACCCTACTATCCAGGCTTTCATCTCGAAGTAACCCTACTATCCAGGTTCCTTCCCAAGCCCTACTATCCAGGCTTTCATCTCGAAGTAACCCTACCATCCAGGTTCCTTCCCCAGCCCTACTATCCAGGCTTTCATATCAAAGTAACCCCACTATCTAGGTTCCTTCTCACAGCCCTACTATCCAGGCTTTCATTCCGAAGTACCCTACTATCCAGTTTCCTTCTCATAACCTTACTATCCGGGTTCTTCCTCTCTTATCCCCAAACAGCAGTCCACAACACTGTAAGACCGGGACCCGATCAAACACAATTGATTTCACAGTTCCCTAGAAAGTCGTGGTGTAGCATATACCCCGACCAGATACGCAGTTCATTTCCGCTTCCCAAACCGGAGTTATTCCCCAGTAGAGTAACGGACAACTGAAGCTCCTAAAACTCTATTTATCTCAAGATAAAGACCAGTATTCCTCAATGAAGTCCTCCTCAACAGCAGGTATACGAGTTCTCGCAAAGGAATCTCTTGTGCGATCGACACTTCTTCGGATGGCATCTTTAAGCCCATCTCCGACAATTCTCTAGCAACTATCAAATGGCATCTATAAGCCCATTCCTGATATCACAAATCAAGTATCACTTCATGCAAGTGCAAATTTCTGGGCACTCTAGTGTTCAATCATCTTCCACCTTCAGATCACGAAAGGCAGAACAAGCAATCTACATCCTCATGTTTAAGAAGATTGAACAGGGTCAGCTGTTGTACCCCAAAATTTGCCCTCCCATATTTCTCAACACATGGCAAGTGAGGTCCCCAAATTGCTCAAGGAAGTGCAAGAGTTGACCAGACAAACTCTCTCCTAAGGCAGCCTACCTCAAATTAGGGTTTCTATTTTCATCAAGATGTATGAACCACAAAGGACTCAAATTCTCACCATTGTCCTAATATGTTCTCAAAATCATCCATGTCAATTCTCAAGCCTTGCAGAAGAAGTTTGCTCAGTCAATTGCTCAACTGCCTGAAAATCAATTGTGCTAGGTCAAAAGTCAACTGTGGCCCATATACAGTCAAACCTCAAGATTTTTGGTTAACATCCTCATTTTGAAGTATTATTCATAATTTGATCAAGGATTGATCATGATTCCTCAAGGATTGTTCACAATTCATCAAAACCCAAAAGTTACTAAATTAGGGTTTTGCAGGAAAAGTCAACTCAACTTTGACCAAGCATAACTTTCTCATACTTTATCAGAAATGACCCATCCAAAGCTAATTTTTAAGAGGATTCAATTACCTACAATTCACCTTCAACTCCCAAGTTTAGAATATGCACTCATAAAAAGATATGAATTTTGACATTATAGGTCATTTTGGAAAGTCAACAAAAACACCTTTTGGGTCAAAGCTTCATACATGAACATGGAATACTCAATTGAGATGATACCAAAAGGGTTGCTTATAGGACATCCTAATCTTTCTAAAAAGTACAAGAACACGTCTCTAGGCTCAAAATTGAGAGAGTTATGCATTGGCCAAGTTGACCATTTTTACAAAGTTGCCAAAAGTCAAATGTGCTAAAATTTGCATTTTTTGCTAAATGGGTCCAACTTTTTATGCCTGCACCTCACTTATAATATGATCCACGACCCAAATATCCAACCTCATGTTATTTTCTTCACTTTTCAATTTATTTTGATTTTTTGTTAATTAAAATTCCAATTAAATCAAATAATTGATGAATGAAAAATATATGTCGTGATCTGATTTTTGGATAGGATCTCAATCAAATAATGCAAGGATATCATGATCAATTCGAATCAAGGCTGATTGGGACAAGAAAGGCATAATTTGGTTTAATATAGCAAGTTTACATATGCCATGAAAATCAAATCAAATCTTGAAAACTTCCAAAGATGTGGTCAGTTTTTACAACCCTAATGCACTCTATGATATATATTGAACGTATCCAAGGCAAGAACAAGGGTTAGAGGTCGTGCATAATCAAGAACAAAAACTGAAAAAATTCAAGAAAAGTGTTGATCCAATTTCCATCCTAGAGGCCAATCTAAGCCATTCTAACAATACCAACAGACTCCTGGACATCTCCAGAAGGGATCTCCATCAATTGCAAGCATTTTCGCGTCCAATATCGCAAGTTACAGATGCCACGGTTTGCCCCAAAACTTAATTTCGATTTCGATTTACGCATCATTAGCATATTGGATTTATATGTTCTTGTTCATCGTTGAGTTTGCAAGCTATTGGTATCGTTTAATTGTGTTTTCGGTACAGGAATCATGATGCACCATTGTTAGGGTTTCTTGGCTTGTTTTAGGGCTTTGCAGTATAGGCTAAATTAGGCTTGGATTCTGGTACCATGATACTCGTGAGGATGAGACGAGTTGATTGGTACCTTTAAACTTCATTTATATTGCTTGTATAGAATTTTGGAATGGCACAGGTTTGTAGCTACAACGAAGCGTCCGTAGGTAAAAGCTTGTTTGCCTAAAACGACAGTCTGGGGGAGAAGATGAGGTGTGGCAACCATTGGTTGGTTGGTTTGAACTCCGCGCATTTTTTAAAGTTAATCACCGTGTGTTATATATTATATATTATGCTTGATATATTAACAAATGAAACAGGTGGCACAGATGGTAAGGCGTGTTGGTATTGAGCGTGAGGACCTGGGTTCGATCCCCAGGTCCTAATATTTGTTTCATATTTTTTTTCTCTCTATGATTTTGTACCCCACAGGTCCAAACCTCCACCATATGCCATTCATATTTGGCCATCAAACGCATCTCTAGCCAGATCCAATGCCTTTCCATTGAAGGTCCACCATGTACCCCAGGTCAACGTATGCACTAGATTATGCGAAGTCAAAAGGGCTTGGATTCGTTGAGCCCAGAATTTCAACAATATACCCCCTTTTCCAGCATAGCAACCAGGCCCATTTACTATTTTTCTTATCTTCTTTTTTTATTTCTTTTCTTTAATTCTTTTAATTTTTCTTTTAATGATTTTAATTAACAAATTAATTATTTTTCATAAAAAACCATAAAATCAAGAAATAAAAAATTAGAATTAGACTTTTCTTGTCAAAATTAATTTTGTTAATTTAATTTAGTTTTAACTTAGGGAAATTTTAACTTTTTATATATAATATAATTAAAACTAATTAGCAAATTAGGTTAAATTCTTGATTTAATTCTTTTCTTTTTTTTCTCGAATAAATAAAATACAAAAATAGGTTTTAGATTGAATTAATTTATTTTTTCTTAATTTAAAATTAATTAGAATTTAGGATTTTCTTTTTAATTTAACTATGTCATTATTTTCTTAAATAAAAAAACCTTTTTTTTAATCAATCGCAAATAGGTTTAGCCAAGGGTCAAAACCCTAGTTGTTTCGTGTTTAATTCAACCGCGCGCTTATTATTTATTTTGACAATATTTTTGTAACTGTTCATGGTTTGTAATAGTTTAATTTAGATTAGGCGAAGTCAAAAGGGCTTGGATTTGTTGGGCCCAAAATTTCAACAACATACCCCCTTTTCCAGCATAGCAACCAGGCCCATTTACTATTTTTCTTATCTTCTTTTTTTTATTTCTTTTCTTTAATTCTTTTAATTTTTCTTTTAATGATTTTAATTAACAAATTAATTATTTTTCATAAAAAATCATAAAATCAAGAAATCAAAAATTAGAATTAGACTTTTCTTGTCAAAATTAATTTTGTTAATTTAATTTAGTTTTAACTTAGGGCAATTTTAACTTTTTATATATAATATAATTAAAACTAATTAGCAAATTAGGTTAAATTCTTGATTTAATTCTTTTATTTTTTTTCTCGAATAAATAAAATACAAAAATAGGTTTTAAATTGAATCAATTTATTTTTTCTTAATTTAAAATTAATTAGAATTTAGGATTTTCTTTTTAATTTAACTATGTCATTATTTTCTTAAATAAAAAAAAACCTTTTATTAATCAATCGCAAATAGGTTTAGCCAAGGGTCAAAACCCTAGTTGTTTCGTGTTTAATTCACCGCACACTTATTATTTATTTTGACAATATTTTTGTAACTGTTCATGGTTTGTAATAGTTTAATTTAGGGCTTTTACTTATCGCTTTTCTTTGGGTTTTTGGCTATGTATTTAATCTCCCTCCCCGAAGCCTTGTAATACCGTAGATTATTTTCTCGCATTTTTAATTCCCGCAAATATTTAACTGTCTAGATGTATGTTAATAGGACTGTATGACAAGAATGCGTGACAAATTAATACGGTTAGAAAACCCTAATGTGCAAAGATAAATAACTGAAACAAATCACTCACACATATCACTCTTAGGGTATACTCTCACTTCGGTTTCCTTCGGTAAACGATCACTAAGCATAGGGTGTCTTAGGGGTTGCCCTCCTGTCTAAAAAAGATCAAAATGTACCATTTGAATGTTGCCTCAGAAGTGTTGCCTCAGAAATGTTGCCTCGGAAATGTTGCCTCGGAAATGTTGCCTAGAATATGATCTTAAGACTCTAGGGTTATTACTAAGATGTCCTAATATTGCTTTAGTGACCGTACGTCCCTTTCGAATTGACCCTTACAACTCCAACGACGGTGCTACCTATTTCTCAATAGTAGGATAGCGCTGTCTAAAGGAAACAAGAATAGAAACGATCTTTTTTCGAGTAGATAGATGCTACACTATGCCAAACAAGGGATTAGACAGCGCTTTTTTAGGCTTTTCACAGCGCTTAAAAACGCTGCTAAAACCTCCGCTGCTAAAGTTATAGACAGCGCTTATGTAATTTCAAAAGCGTTACTATAGGTACCCCCTTTAGCAGCGCTTACACTTTAGACAGCGCTTTTAATGTGGAACTTTAGACAGCGCTTGGTAAAAGCGCTGTCTATTCCCCCCCTTTAACAACGCTTTTCCTTATTATTTTTTAATATAGTTTTTTCAATCACTTTAGACAGCGCTTTCATTAAAAGCGCTGTCTATTCCCCCCCTTTAGCAGCGCTTTTCCTTATTATTTTTTTAATATAATTTTTTTTCTAAAACTTTAGACAGCGCTTCTCATTAAAAGTGCTGTCTATTCCCCCCCTTTAGCAGCGCTTTTCCTTATTATTTTTTTAAATATAATTTTTTTTTCATTTAAAACAAAAGCTGCCTATCAAATTTAATCTCACCATTTTTGCACCAGAATTTATAGCTTCATTATAACATTTTAAACAACAACAACATCAATATACCACAATGAAACAATATTATAACAACATCAATATTCATCTCTTCAATCCTTTTTGCACAATATACACAACAACAACATTAGTATATACAACAATGAAACAAAATCAACAATGAATTACAAAATAACTCTATCTTCTACATCGAGCTGCACCTATATAACCTAAAACAAAATCAAAAAATCAAAATTCATACAAGTTACCAAATAACAACAACAAAAACAATAATATTGTAACACAACTATAACGACATATATTATATTCTCAAAACTCAAAGTTATACCTTATAATAAAACTCTCAACTCCATAACAAATTGGCACCAATCCTCCATAAGCTCATCCAATTGATCTTTTGAGTATGAAGCACACTTGAATTCATCAAAGTACTACATAATAATATAACATAGTATGATTTAATTAAAATACTAAGTCATTTTATGAGAAATATTAAAATAATTCCTAAGTTAGAAATTCATACCGTTGATGGAATCTCTAATCGGTCCAAAAGAATAGTTTCTTTCATAAACCTCAACATAAAATAACCGCAATCTACACCATTGCGCTGACGAGGACACTACACATGGAAAGAAAATACGGATATACATCAAGATATACACCTTAACTTGTTTTATCAAGTATCATCACTATATAATCAAAATTGTGAAAATCTATACCTCCACTTTGATCCAAGAAATATTGTTGACTCTACTCCTTGGTACTTGATATCTCTTTGTGCTCGAAAACTTTGTAGAATGCTATAATAAAATAATAACGAATATTTAGAACTATCACACATAAATAATTAAATATACACAGTAATATTTTGGAACAATCTCACTTACATGTCAATCGTCTTCTTCATATCTGGGTATGTTGTCCAATCATTGCCCAATGAATCCAGATAATATACAATTTCTCTCACAGGATTAATTGCAACCAATAACCAGTGTCCACTGGAATATTAAACAAAGGTTAGATGGAAATTTTCTGCACAACGTTAAAAAACGAAAAATTATAATAGAGGAAATTTAGAATGAAAATCTTACTTGGGGCCAGTATTATATGGTAAAAAGAACAATTTTTATGTATCTTTGCTGGCCATAAATAAACAGAGCACAAATGCTATTACTTCATCTGGTTTTGAGATGATTGACCCTGCATGGACAATGTTGGGATTTATGAAAGCGAATCTGGACTCCAATCCACGCGGGCGAATCAACTTGTCATACAGAAACCTGAAATAAAAACATCATTAACATTAATTATTCATTGAAATGAGTAAATAAATTCTGCAATTGATTAAACAAAGTTGATTGGAGTGTACCTGATGTATGTATTGATAACAACGATGCCTAATGTCAAGTGTCCAAAAACTTCTTCCAAATCCTCCTTACCAATTGTTGTCATGCCTTCAGAACCATAAATCCCTTCATCCAGGGGTATAAGAGAAGTACCACCTTGCGAAATAATTGTGAAGCTTATATATGCCTGAAGGCACGACCTATATTGTGAAGTAGTTTTCTTTCTAGCCCCGGTCCTCTTAGCAACACTCTTTGTTTCTGTGGAAATGTTGCTAATTACAGGCTCCTTACCCCTACTTACAACTTCAATCTCTTTAGCAGGAATAATCTAAATATCATAAAATTAGAGTGGTCAAGTATAGGACGACAAATTAGCATTATCTAAGCATAAATATCATATAATTGTGTTGTACCTATTTTTTTGCTGTCACTGACTCCTTTGGCCGCGTAATTCCTTTATCTTTTGGTTTGGGTTTTGTAGGAGTCTAACATTACCATGCAAAAAAAATGTAAGTAAAACGAACGTAAAAAAATTGAGTACTAAAAGGTTCATAACGGTTTTAATTATACCTCATCATCTATGCATAGGGAACCCTTCACCTTCAGAGCTTCAAACTCGTATCTGCCTTTGCAAATGCCTGTTTTATTGCTTCTTCAACAACTTTGTAATCTTTCCCAAGCAATACTAACCCACCTTGTAGAGCTTCAAAACACTCATTGTATAGTTCATCCCTGTAATTGGCACAACAGAAAGAAAAAAAAAACAATTTAGATTGTGCAATTGGTCTTACAGTAGCAATTAAAGTATCAAATTTGATCATAGTAAAACTCAGATTTTGTTAGAGATATTAACATCAGTCACAAATTAGTTGCAAGTTAGTTACAAATTGGTTACAAATTCATTACACTAAGACGAGAGTTGGTTATTAGTTGCAAGTTAGTTACAATTTGGTTACACGAGATGAAAGTTAGTTATTAGTTGCAAGTCAGTTAGAAATTGGTTACAAGTTAGTTACAAATTGGTTACAAAATTAACTAAACTAGCATAATCAATTTAGAATTAACATAAATCAGACATGATTAATTAACCTAACATAAACCTGAGAAACTGGACAGACGCAAACCCTCCATTGTAAGTCTAAGAGTGCCTAAGAGGGGGGGTGAATTAGGTATATAAAAATTTATTCGATTTTATGAGAATACTTATAGTAATTTGTGGTTAAGTGTTTGAAGGTTTTTGATTATATCTTATCTTTTCTTGATTATGGTGATGAAAACGATAAAAGCGGAAAAGTAAAGAACACGACGATATATCCTGGTTCCCCTCACAATCCGAGAGTACTCCAGTCTCCTTTCCAACACGAAAGAGATTTCACTATAGTTTAGAATGATTGTACAGCCTATGCTTACTATCTAACCTATAGGGTGACCAAAGGTTCTTAACACCTTTAAGGTCAAACAAACACTAATGTGAATGAAGAACAATCCTCTTCAAATCACAATACTTACTTCTAACAATCCTGGATAGTAAGGGAATACTTTCCTTTTGTAATACAATGATTTATTTGAAAGAGATGGAGAGCACTATCAATCTTTGATTGATCTTCTTCTTCAAGAAAGAAACAATTCTCAAGCAATGATTATAAATGTTCACAATGAATGTATGAAACTTGTAATGATTTCTTAATGAAAATGTATATGGCAAGTTTCACAAAATTTATGATTTGTAAGAACACTTGAAAGTTTGTAAGAATATGCAAATTTGAATGATGAAAATTGTTAATTGAAGAAGGTTATTTGAATTTGAAAATCTGCACAATTTATAATGTCACAAATACCTCTTCATTCATGCCATTTGATATGAAAAGATGCAATGTAATCATGAAAGAATACCATTTGAATTATGTTCAAAAAACAAAAGAAAATCTGTACTGGTTCGATGGGAACCGGTTCCGACCCAGGCAGAACCCGGTTCCTAGTGAACGTTATAACCCAGAATTCAAAAATAACACGCAGGAACCGGTTCCCCTATAGGTACAACCCGGTTCCTGGTACAAATTCCAGGGAAGTGATTTTTGAACAAGTTTGGAACCCGGTTCCCTGTTAGGTAGGAACCGGTTCCTGAAAGTTTATTTTCAAAAAATCCTTTTGAAAAAGATCTCAAACATAGTTTTTCTTATTGTTAAAAATGTGGGATATGTATATGATTATGAATGCATATTTGTGAACATCTATATTCAAGTTTAAGAATTATTTATACCTTTTGACATTTGTTGTTTCTTTAATAATTCTTCTTCTAATCTTCAAGACTTGTAACAAGGTTTTATATGATATTGATAAACTTTTTGCACATCCTTTGAATGTTGATATCCATGTTGTCTTCATCAAAACCAATGCTTTACACATGACTTGAGAAGCTTGCAATTATATCCATGGCCATCAAACACAGCAGCGAAAGAATAACCTTGAAGACTATCGGGTTGAAGAAGAATATCATCTTACATTTCTTCGCGTGGACCTTGCAGGGAAACAGATCCCCATCTAATAGGAGGAGAGTCCGTCAAAGAGGAAGGTGCGTCAATGGCTATGGAAGAGTAGCACCGACTTCTTCGGTTGTTGGTGATGGCACTGGAGATGTTTATCGTTATATTTTTGTGGAGGTTGTTGGATTTGGAAGAGGTGGTGGAGGAGCGTTTATGAAGTTTGGTTAAGAGGAATCTCTGTATTTGTGGAGGAGTTGATAACGCCATCACCTAGAGATTTTTCAGAGTTTGAAGTTCTGAAGGTGAAGGGTTCCCTCTCAGTTGAGATGGAGGGGTTAGATAAATGGGTTCATAACGGTTTTAATTGTAGGAGTTGGAGAAGAGTTGGAGGAAGAACCACGGTTAGACGGTGAATGGGAGGAGACGAGTTGGAGAAGAAGATGAACAGGAGCGATTTCTGGGTGTGGGGTTTCGTTTGTACGATTTGGGATTTCTGGAAATCTGATAACCAATTTAGGGATTAAGACACTATTTAATTACCTTAGACAACGCTTTCAAGAAGCGCTGCTAAAGGTATTACCTTTAGCAGCGCTTTTAGAGTAATGCCTTTAGCAGCGCTTCTGGAAAGCACTGTCTAAGGTATACCCTTTAGCAGCGCTTCTGGAAAGCGCTGTCTAAGGTATACCCTTTAGCAGCGCTTTAGGCTTTAGCAACGCTTTAGACTTTAGCAACGCTTCCTAGAATAACACCTTTAGCAGCGCTTTTAGTAAGCGCTGTCTAAAGTATAACCTTTAGCAGCGCTTATTCTAATTTTTTAATTTTTTTTTACTGAAAACCTATAGCAGCGCTTAGGGAAAGAAAGCGCTGTCTATGGTAAGGCCTATAGCAGCGCTTATAATAAGCGCTGTCTATAGTATACCTTTAGCAGCGCTTCTCCTTTAATTTTTAATTATTAATTTTTCTGAAAACCTATAGCAGCACTTTAGGCATAAGTGCTGTCTATGTGGCGCTGTCTAAAGTCAATTTTGGCATAGTGCTAATAGGTACTTGCTCAAATCAAAACTTTTCACACTTACACTTTTCAAACAAATTTTCAAAACAACTTCGTCACGCTCTTGAGGACTGATACAAGGGTTATCACGAAGTCAAACTTTTCAAAAAAATAAAGCACATACACAAGCAATTTTAAAAAGATGAGCAAGTACCTAAGAGCCCATGGAAAACCATGGATAAAAAGGGTGCTAACACCTTCCTTTTCTATAATCTACCCCTTGTATTCAAACATCTCGAAAAATGATTTTTTTTCTGTACTTTTTTCCTTTTCGATTGGATGAAATAAAATTCGGTGGCGACTCTTGCTTACCGCGACATTTTGCGAATACAAAACGCAAAACGCAAACCAATATCAAATAATCAGTTTTGCCACCGTATCACATTGATGATATCATAATTTTCTGTAGGAGAAATATGAGATCATTAAGGAGTCTTATCAACTTGCTTGAGTGATATGCTAAGGCTTCAGGGAAAATGGTGAATCAGACTAAGTCTCAAATGTTTTCTATTTCTATGTTTGAGTTTAGGACTCACCATATTGCTACTCTTTTTGGTGTCAGGATTGGTTATATGTCTTTCTCTTACCTTGGGATCCCCATTTTTAAGGGTACACCTAAAGCTACTTATTTCCAGCCCTTAGTGGATAGAATTAAAGTTAAGCTTGCTAATTGGAAATCTTCTTTGTTGCCGAGGATGCTTCTCATTAATTCCACCATTTTGGCTATGCTAACTCACTCTTTTTCTGTCTATTCCTGGATGGTGTTCTTAATTAAAGAGATTGAAAAACATTTGCTAGCTGGAAACTCATACACCGTGTCTCATGGGCTAAAGTGACACACCCCGTGACCAAATGTGCCTTATTTGACCTATACATGTCTGCTTCTGCTATCCACTTCAGATTAATAAAAGCATTTGTGTTCTTTCACCAAAACATTTAGTTTTAACTAGTCCATTTTTAGATTGGATATTAAAAAAATTGTACTACCACATATACTTTTTTTTTTTAAATTATTAAACTATAAAAAAGTAGAGGAAAAGCATCATGAAACCTTAGCATCACAAATTGATACAAAAAGGCTACCACTATATCACAATGGGTTGATGGAGTGAGTAGGCTTGGACAAAGACATTTCTTCACCCTTACTACACGCTAGAGTGTGAAGCTTCGTAGCTCTCTCTAATCTTAACTACAAGACTGTGAAAAGTTGATTGATAAGGAAATATTAAAAATTAGCTATAAACTCATACAAATGACAAACAATAATTAACTACTAATTAAAATAATGAATTTTAAATTCACGTGGAAGAATGAAGACCCTGAAATTAAGTTTCAGTTTCTTGATCTTCAAGCATGTGATTTATTTAATTATTTTTAGAATACAAGGGATTTTTAAGGTCATTGTTAACCTATCGAATATTAATTTTTAAGGTGAATGAAATATTAAAAAGAAGCCTCTAGAAAGGGATTTTTTTTCTCAACATTTTAGTACCACAATTTAGAATGACAAAAGGTGATATAAAAAGGGATGCCCTACATCCAAGGGAATGAGAGAGAAAGAAACAGTAGAACAGAACAACAAGTCACCTTCTTATGATTAACATCCTAAAATTCATCTTAATTTATGTGCTTTACGATTTAAATAAAAAATAGTTGAAACTAAAATTGGAGATATACATATTTTTAAATTGAATTATTTCATGAAAGATAGTACTTACCATGTACATAATTATCTTACCACTACATCACTTTATAATTGATGTTTATCTTTTCATTCAAGTTTATTATCAAGAAAAAATACATTAAATTTATTATCATAGACTCTAAACTAAACATGTAGGATTAGAGAAAATATTTTATTGTGAAATGGAAATGGGGAAGTGTCCTATATTAATAAATTATTGAACATTTAGTAAATAGGTTGGATGTTTTTATTGAAAATACATTGTTTCTGAATTTGAGAAGCATAAATTAAGGGTTATCCGTTAGAGAAACTTTGACAAATGCCGCAACTATCATCTAGTTCTGCAACTTCCACTTATTATGCTGATCAAACACTCCTCTTATATGTTTTTGGGACTTACCTCTTCCTTACCATAGAGTAAAGTACAAAGATCACTTTCAATGATTTTTATCTTATCTACTGATGCATGTGTGCATTAGATTTATCCATCTAACTGTGTTTGTTGTAAAAATATATGCATGCCTGCTGATACGTTTTTACAAAGCCTGTGCTACTAGGTTCAACATGGCCTTTTTTTTTATAGTTTTAACAATGTGGCTACTAAAAGGAAACATTGTTGATAGCTTTAGAAAAAATAATTTCGGGATAATACGACAATTAAGATGTATTTGCAGAAGACACACCAAGGAAGCAAATCAAGATGAGATAGTGTTTTGGACTGGTCCGAAAGCTTGAGTAGCCCTAGTCTAAAACATCTCTTAGGTGCCACCCACTGACCGTGACCCGGACTTTCCGCACCTGTCGAGAAATATCACTCTCTCGCTCTTCTGGTCCAGCTCCGATCCAAGATGTCCATGGAGCGTCTTCTCAGCCTGCCCGACACCAGCGCCGCGCAGGCCACCAGAGACCGACCAGAGAGATGCCTGCAACTAGCCTCCTCCTCAAAATCAACGACTAGTTACGAGCACATCTGCCGGTTTGACCAAGTCCCGACAATTACCTGATTTTCCAGACCCTCATATCTATACGAGAAACCAGGAACCAATGGCCACGCGCCAGGGGCATTATATAAACCCTCACACCTGTGAGGGCAAGGTATCACATTTTCACTACTCACTACCTGATATTTTGCTAGTACCTTCTTGCTCTCACTCTTACTTGATCGTTGGAGTACCTTGCAGGTACAACCCCCTCTCTCCTCAGCCCGATTGAAGATCATCCTCCAGCCACTCTCTAGGTTCTGATGAACCACAAGATTAGTGGCGTCGTTTGTGGGAAGCTTCTATCCCCATCTTTCTTCCCTCGAAACCTAAGATCAAAGCAACTTTTCTTTCAAGATCCATCTCTCTTATCATGGCCTACCATAATGATCTTTACCTGCCAGGAAAGACCATCCTTTCCTTTGCTCACAAGAATGATGGAAGCTAGGAACACCCTCGCCTTAAGGACAATTTGGGCTTCCGTGACGGAAAAATCGCGTCCCCTGATTCTGCTGATGCTCGATATGGTGACGACCAACTCTTGGACGAAGGACGTTCCAAGAATTCTACTGAGGAACAGCCAAAAATCTTACAACCGGTTCCTATCCCTCTCAACGCCAACCCGACCATGGCAGCACTGCTCGCTGCCTTAAATCAGACCAATGCCCTCATCCTTCAACAAAATCAGAGGATAGGGGCCTTGGAAAACATGCGCTCAAGATCTCCTCCTCGGAGAGCCTGGAGACAAAATTCCCCCAGTGCATCACCACACGGACGTGGTCCACCGTCCAAAAAGGAAAGGCGTGATGTTTCTTTCTTCAAGAAACGCAATCTCACACCTCCTTCCTGAGATCAAGACTCCCCTTCGTTCAAGAAGAGGAGGGACAACAGGCAGATCGACCGAGCTCGATTTCCCTCTCCCGTGCCAAAGCAAAAACGAAGGATCCCCTACCCTCGAAGGGACCGTGACGACCGACGGGGGAGAAACTATCACTCTCCTTCTCCATCTCCCGTCAATAGTGAAGATGACGAGCCCCATGGCCCACTATCGAGGGAGATCACCGAAGCTCCGCTCCCTATCGGCCTAGGGAAGCCGCCCACTCTAGGGACCTATGATGGCACGACAGATCCTAATGAGCACATCGATGCCCTCCTCGACTACAGAGGGGTCAGGGTCGCTATTAAATGTAGGCTCTTCTCGACCACTCTCAGGAAGGGAGCGATGGCATGATACAAAAGCTTGCCTGACGAATACATCACCTCGTGGAAACTACTCAGAAGAATGTTTTCAAGGCATTTCACTGCCTCCCGCCAACACCCTAAATAAGAAGCTTCGCTCGAAGAGATCATACAGGACAGAGATGATTCTCTACGTGCATACATTGAACGTTTCAACAAAGAAGCGGTCCAGGTCCCAACAACGGACAATATGAAGAAATTCCTACTCCAGCGCAGGCTCCGTCCCTGCAGCGAATTTGCCAAGGCTGTGGGCATAGAAACACCAGCCACACTCGATTCCCTTCTCCTAAAGGCACAGGCGTACATATAGTACGAGGAGAAGGAAGTGGCCAATAGTGCTCGGGAATCCAGGCACAGAGAGAGTGCCAGACCCTCAAAGAATGATGAACCCTCGACGTCCTATCGGGGGGAGACAAAACAGGAGGACAGGTGTAACGCGGTGGGAGAACTGACTTGGGTGTTTCATGTTTGATCACAATTGTGTGGATAACAAGAGTCGCCACCGACTTTTCTTTTATCCAAAAGGAAAGGATGAAAAGAACAGGAAAGACCTTTAGAGATGTTTTCTTGAGTTCGGGGGTAGATTATGAAAATGGAAGGTATTAGCACCCTTTTCATCCGTAGTTATCTACAGGCTCTTAGTTGCTTGCTAGATCACTTGCTTTTGTTTGAATGTGCTTGTGGTGTGGGTTTTGAAAGTATTTTGAAATGTGTCTTCTTTGTAATGGCTCTCGTTTCTATAAGAACGCGTACAAAGTGTTTGTCTTTTCAAAATGTTTCAAGATGAGAGTGTTGGTGTATAAAATGTTTTTGTTGTGAGCAAGCGAGCAACTAGGAGTGAATCTACCTACTCAAAAGGTCTTAGATGTTCTTTTCCTCCTCCTTTAAATGTTGCTATCTTACCATTGATTTGGGAAGAAGCCTCATCGTTGGATGTGAAGGGACATGCGTGGGACGTTTGTATAGTCATATAAGGAAACGTATGGGACGTTTTAGCAATGTCTTTTAGGGACTAGATCGTTTATTGAAAGCAACATCGAGGGTCATCGAGGGACTACGATCTTTTATTGAGGGTCTTTGCTAAAGCGTCCCATATTCGAGGGACATGACTGTATTTCTGAGGCAACAAGCGAGGTTACCCTAGAGGTGCGCGTGTGGAAAGTGTGTTTGATTCAAGTTATTTTATCTTTGAAATCAGGTTATCTAGTGATTGATTTTAGATCTTGCCATGCATGCCTAATTACTATACAGTATAAGGAAAACAATAAATTGTGGAAATTAAAATTCTACGCTATTACAGAGCTTTCGGGAATGGGGGTACAAATTTACAAATAGGGATGGATTAATGTGATTAAAAGTCCAAATAGGCAAACAATACAACCAAATCGAATCGAGAAATTAATCGAAATTACAACAAATTTATGAAGTAAAAGTAATTAACAAAGTAAAGATAAGAAAATAAAAATTCTTGGTATTTGTTTGAAAAGTTTGGAAAGAGAATTAAAAAATCTATTCTATTAAAGAAAATAATTAGCTTAAAGAAATTAAATCAAATGTATATATATATTTTTGTCTTTTAGAGTTTTTTGTTATTAAAAAATTAAATAAACAAATTTAGGACTAAATACAAAAATTAGTTAGTAAAATTGTTTACAAAATTTTCCTAAATTAAATTTTAGAACTAAGCTAATTGAGAAAATTATCTAACAAAATTTCATGAGTTATTAAATTAGTAAAAACAAATAAAACAAAACTAAATATTAAAACAAAATAAAATGAAAGGGTGGTGTTAAACTAAATATGGGGGTGATGCTGATTTTTGAATGCATGGGCTTTAGAGGTTAGAGCCCAAGAAGCTCTTTTTGTTTCACAAAAGTAGAATGAAGCAAAATCGAAAATAAAAAGAAAAAGGGTCCCAACAAGGGTTGAACCCTGGTTCCCTTGATTATGAATAATGATGCCTTGCCAACTAAGCTATTCCGTTTATTCATTATTTCTATGCTATTAATGAAATAAAAAGGGAAAAGAGATAGTGATTGGGCCAAGCAAAGCTCAATGGGGCGACCCAGATGGGAATGAGAAGAGGAAAGGGTTTGAAACCCTAGTAACATAAGGGGTGCCGTTCATTGTTGTTGGGAAAGGGAAAACAAAATTTGATTATTATTGTTGAAAAACTCTTCTTCCTATGCTGTATTGGGAACAAAATTAAGAAACGAAACACTCCTCTCTCTCTCTCTCACGTATCTTCCATCTTAATCTTTGTTCCTCAATTCATAATTATAATCTTCCTTTCACTCGTCTCCTTTTCTTCTTCTTGCTGAAGCCGCACTCCCTCTGTTCCGATTCAACATCTGCTTGCTTTATATTTCCATCCTCTATAACACAACAACACGCTTATTGAACGTACACCCTTTGTCCCTCACCTCGATCTCACACTTCTCAATCCATGAAACGAAACTCGCAACAGTGAACAAAACCCAGAAACTCAATGCAAAAGAAAAAAAAATCGACAAGATTTAAAAACTGCATCATGAGCAAACAAAGATTCAAGCAACAGAATAGCTGAATCGACGGGAAATCATATTAGTGAAATTCCGATTAAGCTTCTGAATTCGATCTTTTCTTTGATTTTTGCTTCTTTCTCCTTGTGATTTGTGTGTGTTGTTGGAAACGTCCGTGTTTAATTCAATGGTGCGAAATTGTCGACGTGTCAATATCGATGTTTGGACATTGTTGTTGTTGTTGTAGGTATGCGTAGAAGATTGAGGAATGCAGAGATGATGGAGATTTTCTATTTGAAAAAATGATGATTTTGCATTTCCAAGGACAATGGGTGCAACTGGGGAGGGTTGGAGTGTGTTACGGTTTTGAGGATGGCCATAGATTTTTGTGAGTGATTTTGTTGTTAAATGTTGGTACAATTTGCAAGGTTTGAAGGTGGTTTATGGAGAAAGAGGGAGGTGGTGAATATTACAGAGATAAGTCTTTGGTGATGGTTATTCTTTAAGAAGATTTAGCATTTTGTAGATGAGTTGTGTGTTGCTGATGAATTTTCTCTATGGGATTTTTCTGATAAGTCTATGCGTTGTCCCCCTTTTTCTCTTGTTGTCTTATGTTTTTATAGCATAATGAGGGGGTCAATTGGAGGGAGAATTTTGATGAATTTGAACTGTATTGGGTACTGCTTTTGTGCTTTATTGATGCAATTTATGTTTTACCCATGTCACGTAACCTTTGGCATGTTATGGGACTGTTTTATACAAGTTTTTTAGTAGCTAATCCAAGCCGCTTTTGACATTTTTTGTAGAATTTTGGACTGTATTGCTGGTTTGTAGTAGGCTGCTCAAGCTTAGGTGATATCTTTCTGTCTCTTGCTTTTTCCTCTTTCATCTTTCAAGGATGCAAAGCATTATGCTTTTTTATTTGAAATTCTAAAGGATTTGCAACATTTAGGAATATGATGACATATTATTTTGACCATGAGCTAGCATTGGCTGTTTTTATATTGGATGGTTTTACTTTGTTTTGGCTATTGCTTGTTGTTTTGTGTGTTTGGTAGCTTGGCTCCAAGTTTGCAATGTTTACAGCAGCTGCTGTTTTGCTGCAATATTTTGTTACAGGTTTGTCCTGCTGTTCTGTTTTGCGCTGCTGTTTTGCTGCATTTGGGCAACTTGCTTGTTGTTTTATTGTTTGTTCTGTTGTGACTTTTGGGCTGCTGTTGCTGGATTTTGTTTGGTAGCCTAGCTGCTGTTTGCATTGTTTGCAGTTTGACCTTGCTTTTGTAATGTTTGCAAATTTCTTTTTCCCTTTTGTGAACCAAAAAGATCAAAATTTTGTGATTTGAAAAAGTAGGAGATAAACCATGATTAAGAACAAAACCTTTTAGTTCTGATTCCAAATGCAAATCCTAATGATGAGTTTTCCTTTTTTACAAATCATTCTTGCTTGAATTTTTCATATATTGATTGCTTGCTAATTTTCCTTTTCTTGTTTCATGAACACGGGGAGTGGATGGCAAGCGAGGCAAGGTGAAGAGAAAACCATGGCTAGCAAGGAGTGGATGAGTTGCTTGAAGATCAAGCAAAGAAGACTTGAAGAAACAAAACAATATTTCTTTCTTTGTAAACAAAACAAAATTTGTAGCTTGTATTAACTTGTAATCTTTGTAACATAAGTTGATGAATCTTGAAGTTTTCAAATTTCTTGTAGTAAATGTAACAACTTTAAATAATTTGCGAGATAGAAACTCGAAATTTCCTTGTGTAAACTCATTTATCTCAAAATCTTGAAGGAAATTTACACATTAGTGAATCAATGCAATTTCAAACATGTATTGAGTGAAGTTTGTTTGATAATATCAGACATGTTTTGAACATTGTACCCTCTTGATTCCATGAAACTTGCACTTAAAATGAACCTCGCATGCGATGCTTGATTCAAAAGGAACTTCATTGCCAAACCTGAATTCAATCTCTTAATGACAAAACATATGCTTTAAGAGTATTCATCAATCTTGTAAAATTAACAACTTCAACATGAGAATCATAGTCATTAGAAAACAATTGTGGTATGAATTGAAATTAGGAGTTAAGAACATTCAAAATCAAGAAAATGACCTGTGAAGATGCGATAACTTTCAAAGTCTTCCAAACACAATTTTCCTTTGATATTTAAAGATAAACTTGTAAACGACATCACTCGTGACAATATGCAGAAACAATCGTCTCAAGATCTTGGAATTTGAGGAAATCACAATTCTTAGAAGTCAGACGACAGCTACTTAAGATTAGGTCAAATCCATGAAGCGACCTTTAAAGTATTCGAATTTTGGTGATCTTCTGAGTGTAATTAGCTCTTGATTTGTGAAGAGAAATTGGAGATGACGTCAAGGAGAGTCGTACGCAAAAAGAACCGCTAAAAAATATCGATTAATGAAGAAGTTACAACCGCTTGAACTTGGTCTCGCAAAAGGTCGACTTTTTGGTCAATGGAGTCATTTTCAGTCATTTGAACCCTTGATTGAGAAAACTTGCAATGCGAGGTTTAAAACTTGGCACGAACATCCTTGAGGAGACATGAAGATCTATGAAGACCATTTGAAACCTTGGAGACTCAATTTTCTTTGGGAAATAACAGACCCTAATTGTTGACTTACTGCCTAGGAAGAGAATCTGTCTGATCAACTTTTGAGCCAAATTGAGTATTCGAGAAACTCTAGGATAGTATCTTGAATGAAAAATGGGAGGGCAAATTTTGGGGTACAACAACTTCCCCTGTTCAATCTTCTTAAAATTGAAAAGTGAGATCGGCATGTTTGTCATTTGTAGCTTGAAAGTGGAAGATGATTGAACACTAGAGTGCCCAGAAATTTGTACTCGGTGATGTGTTGGTTGATTGTGTAGGGAAAGGGTTTAAAGATTCCATTCGGAGAAAAGATGGAGAGTTGTCGGAGATGGGCTTATAGATGCCATCCAAAGGTGATTTTTGACAGAAATTGTACTAAGTCTGAACTTGACTTCAACTGGAAAAGAATCAGAATAAACCTTTGGTCGATTTAAACTGAAACTAGTAGAAGTATTGCATGTTGTTTGACTGGAAAGGATCATAATAAATCTTTGTAGCGATTTATCTGAACCAGAGACAATGTCTATTTGGAAACTATCAGGATAAACCATTGAGAGATTTAAACTGAACCAACTGGGTTCTAGAGAAGAATCAGAATAAATCTTGGAGCGATTTATCTGAACCAGAGAAAGTGTCTACTAGGAAAGAATCAGAATAAATCATCGAGAGGTTTAAAACTGAACCAACAGGGGTCCAGAGAATAATCAGAATAAATCTTGAAGTGACTTATCTGAACCAGAGAAGATATCTATGGGAAGGAATCAGAATAAACCGTTGAGAGATTTAAACTGAACCAACAAGGGTCTGGAGAAGAATCAGAATAAATCTTGAAGTGACTTATCTGAACCAGAGAAAGATGTCTGCGGGAAAGAATCAGAATAAAGCGTTGAGAGATTTAAACTGAACCAGCAGGTGTCTGGAGAAGAATCAGAATAAATCTTGGAGCGATTTATCTGAACCAAAGAAGATATCTGCGGGAAAGAATCAGAATAAACCGTTGAGAGATTTAAACTGAACCGACAAAGGTATGAAGGGAATATTTGTTATGTAGATGGTCAATCAGTCCTTTCTCGAGAATTGATTTGTCTACAAATAGTTGTCATGTCGAAAATTATTGATGATAATTTCCTGTTGATTGATCTTTCCTGAAAAGGTGAAGAGTTAGTTGTATGCAATGATATGATGTATGAAATGCATGACATGAGATTGCGCTATATGCATATGTGTTGTCAATGTTATGATGTATGAATGTAATGTATGAACATATTAATTGTTCTTCTATAGTGTTGTTGGATTAGGGAAAATAAATCCTTGTCTGCTGCTGGGGATGTGGGGTGTAAGTCTTCATAATTTGTTGAAATTGAAGTGTTGATGGATGGGTTTCCATAATTAGAGAAATAAAATCTGTTGGGGAAGGGAAACACCGTGCATTGCTTGTGGACTTCGTGAAATCCTGCCGAGGAATCCTGTGAAACTGGGCGACTTTCACTGGGGAATCTTTGGATCGGTAACTGGAAGTTTTGCTCCGTCGGGAATGTGAGACCACCTGATACCATTAGGCTGCATACTGGAGATACGTTAGTGATCCTGTAGTAGGATGTCCTTGCTTCCGCTCTTGCTGGAAAAAGTACCTGCGAGGATTTTATGGAATTGCCAATAGATATTATCCTATTTCTTAAAGCCATTAGTAATTGTCTTTCTGTTTTCTGTTCCTTCTTTTCTTGCGCTAATTTGTAAACAGTAATCACGTTCAAATGCATATGTTCAAAAATAATCATTGGATGTTTTTGTAAACAAAACAGGGAAATAAAAGAAAAATAAATAGTTTTTCACTTTTAAAGGAATATGTTTGTATTAACTTGAATAAGTATTTTTGTACAAAGAGACGAACATCCTAGTATGAGAATGTCGTCGTAGAAAATGAAAACTGATACAAAGAATAGATAGCTATGTGAAATAATCCCATGGGGTTCCCA
The DNA here is from genome assembly GCA_948472305.1 of Vicia faba. Taxonomy (NCBI): domain Eukaryota; kingdom Viridiplantae; phylum Streptophyta; class Magnoliopsida; order Fabales; family Fabaceae; genus Vicia; species Vicia faba. Next base: position 1,471,537,189 of record OX451741.1, read on the forward strand.
CTCTGATATAGCCTTCGTGTCTCTGAGCGTCTCATCCACTTGCTGCTTTGTCCAAAGCCGATTGGATTGATTAGAACCATTTGAGTTTGTCAGCCGATACTAGAGGTTATCTGTAAGGTGACCCAACGGGACATAGTCATACGCTTTTTAATCCCTAAAATTTTCCTGGACCGTCCTTTCGAGTTTTCGGTCCACCGGGATACCCTTTTTTGCCCAAGCCGCCCTTTCAGGTTTTCAGCTTGCCAGGTGTACAATTTTTTTTTTGTATTTTATCCCTAATTTTTGCCCGAACCCTTTTGGTTCGATGGGATGCCCTAATTTTTGCCTAGGCCAGTCGACCTAGCGGGTCTTTATTCATGCGTAGTATCTTTTAACTATGTCCGCGCTTACAGGGTGCGGAAGGTCGTCGCCATCCATAGTGATTAAGATCATTGCTCCACCAGAGAATATGTTTTTAATCACAAATGGTCCTTCGTATATAGGAGTCCATTTGCCCATGGGATCACCTTGTGGAAATATGATACGCTTGATTACCAAGTCACCAACCCGATATACCTGACGTCTGACCTTCTTATTAAAAGCTTTGATCATACGTTTTTGGTACATCTGACCATGACATACAACTGTAAGCCTCTTCTCATCAATCAAGTTCAACTGGTCAAGTCGAGTTTGAATCCATTCATCTTCATTCAACCCTGCATCTTTTATGATTCTGAGAGAAGGTATTTGGACTTCAATTGGTAGGACAACTTCCATACTGTATACCAAAGAGAAAGGAGTTGCCCCTATTGACGTGCGCGCCGTGGTACGATAACCATGGAGAGAAAATGGTAACATCTCATGCTAGTCCTTATAGGTCACTGTCATTTTTTGTATGATCTTCTTGATGTTTTTATTTGCGGCTTCTACAACGCCATTCATCTTCGGTCAGTAAGGAGAAGAGTTATGGTGCTGGATCTTGAATTGCGCGCATAATGCGGTAATCATAGTATTGTTGAGTTTCGTACCATTATCTGTGTGGATTCTCTCTGGGATACCGTACCGATAGATGAGATTCTGTTTGATGAATCGGGCCACAACGTTCTTGGTAACAGAAGCAGATGCCTAGACGATTTTCCCCATAAATCCTCTCAAAAATAAATCCACCCCTCTAAAACTTAAGGAAGATGAATCGGTTGTTAGGCTGCCAAAAACCCAAAAAGAGAAAACATGTGAAAGAAAAACGTCAAAACCTATGAGGGACCTTTTTAGTATGGACTATGTTACTGGGAATTTCAAACCCTTTCGCTCATGTCCCTCATCAGATCAACTATACCAAGATTGGCTTTCGAAAGTTGAAAATAAGAAATCCCAGGAATGGGAAAGTATGTGCATCCTAAATCTGATTCGAATGTCAAAATTAGGTTTTAGTTATAGCTAACCTTCTTGCTAGCCTCCTGATACTTTTGGGATAGCACCTATAATACCTTCCATCTCCCTCGTGGAATGCTGACACCCACGTTCTTCGATATTGCTTCTATCACTGGACTCTCCCCTATTGGGGAAACTTTTGATCCAAATGAAGATGTAGATAACCTTATTGACTTTGATGTCAAGAATGCAAGCTTCTCAAAATACATCAATTTTTATCACTTTGCTGAGGAAGAGGATTCTGATGTCGAGCATATAGCTTTTCTGGCACTGTGGTTATCAAAATACGTCTTCTGCAACAAGTCTCTACAAGTTGCTAGCAGGTTCATCACCCTCGCAAATCAACTTCATCATGGTCGAAGGGTGTGCATCAATGAGTTACTGTTAACAAGCTTATATGAAAGCATAGGTGCTGCAGTTTCGAAACTGAAAACTTACGAATCTGGCACTAATCTGCTTCTCGCTGGCCCCTTTTGGCTATTGCAGCTTTGGTTAAATGCCACTTTCGAATCATCTCTATCAACCTTTGTGGTTATTAATGAAGAACATCCTAACATTGTAAATCGTAGCATTGAAGGCACTAGGTTGTTAAAACTGACCCCAAACGATGAAAGAGAAAATTTCAAGACATGCTTCGTTAATTACGTGATGATTTTCTCTAAAAGGCATAGGTTCGACCCTTCAATGGCCCCTTTTGCCAATCAAAACTGTGGTCCAACTTGGTTTACCATGCCCCTTGAACAAGCCATCGAAGAAGAAATAATCAGGGACATTTGCTGTGCCTTTTTAAACCCTAGGCTTATCATTTCTAGGATCACGCCGGTGAAGAGCCAAGTGTGTATCCTTGCTTATCAACCAAACTTCGTAGCCCGTCAATTCGGACTATGCCAAATTCTACCCGAGCCTCTCTTCAACAAGAAAATGGAGATATGTTTAGCAGGGGTACCTTACTCCTTCAAAGAAATCGAAACTCGACAGAAGCAATATGCTGGCTTTGCTGACTTTTCCCTAGTCTTCTTTACTCCTTCCTTTTATATGACAAAAGATTTTTATACTTGGTGGACGGCTTATTATTCGAATGATATGTTCAGCACCAACCAAATTCAACAACAATTGACGAGAGCTTTTTCCCTTGTGCAGGAGCATGTCAAAAAAGGTAGATTTACTCATGTCAAGGAAATTCGAGCCTTCCAAAAATATTTCGAAATTCGATCCTATGGAAATACATCAAGGAAAGTGCTGACTTGATTTCATACTTCCAGGCGTTTACAAGACTCCCAAGCCCTCTCATTCGCTTCCTGGGTATACAAGGAAGCTATACCAATAAAAAACAAGCATCCTCGTGCCCAGAATTTATCTCCACGACCCTCACGGTTTGGTTCTTTTTTTTTAAAATCGTATTCCTTTATTCTTGCATCTTTATCATGTTTCAATAGTATATTCTGAATCCCTAACATGTTTGCAAGCTCATGTTGGCAATTAATTGCATTTTTGTTGGCTATATTGGAATCCACCATAGCTAGGGTTCTTTGTCTCATTTTAGGATCTTTTTATACAGGTGAAATTGGTCCATAAGAACGGCACCATGATGCTCAACAGGCCAAGGCGATTTGATCCACAACATTAGAATCCATTTATCGTGCATGTATTTGATTTTGAAATGTGCAGGGTTTATAGCTACGGACATTTGTCCGTAGGTAAAAGTCACTGAACCTTTTAGCACTAGAGAGAGGACAGGGACGATAGTGTGGCAGCCCCTGATTGCTTAGTTTGAATTTCATGCAGATAATTCATATTTTGTTTGTTTTTTAATAGATTGTTTAATTGTATTTGACATACAACAAAAGCGCATGGCTCAGTTGGTATTGAGGCAGTGGAAAAGGCCATAAGACCTGGGTTTGAATCCCGGGTCCCCCCATATATTTCATGTTATTTTCATTTGTATGATCAGGCACACACACAGGAGTGAGGTCCACAATGAGTCCTCAAGGCTCAACCACTAAGATCTCCAGGAGGCCAGATCTGAAGGCCATTACATGAGGGTCCACCAAAAGCCTTGGTCAATGCACAACATGGGAACATGGAGATCAAACGTGGGTCAGTTTGTTTTGGGCCCAGAAAGTTGCTATCCACACCCCCAATTTGCTGATTACAGGCCCATTCTCATTTTCTTTTCTTTTATATTTTCTTTTATTTAATTTATTTAAATTATTTTATTAACACATAAAATTAATTATTTTTTATAAAATCATAAAATCAATTTTTTCATCAAAATTAGATTTAGGTTTTATTTTTATTAAAATTAATTTAGTCGGTTAATTTAATTTATTAGGTAACTTTAATTCTTTTTATGAATAAATTAAAATCAATTAGGAGAATTAGGGTTTTTGTCTAATTTAATTTTTATTTCTCTTTTCTTAAAAAATAACCAAAACACAAAAATAGGTCAAATAATTTAGTTTTTATTAATTTAATTTAATTAGTAATTAGGTACATATTTAATTTAAAACCTTATTTTCTTAAATAATCAAAAACAACCAAAAAATAAGTTTTTTTCTTCTTTTAATTAGGTTAGACGGGGTCAAAACCCTAATTTCCTTTTGTTCTCTATTCGTCGCGCGCGTTTATTTATTTTTATAATATTGATGTAACTGCTCACATGATGTAATAGATTAATTAGGACACTTTTCGTTTATTTATCTTTTTAGCGGATTTTTTTGGCTATGTAATTAATACCCGAAGCCTTCTAATAGCATAGTTTAATTTTCCGCATTTTAATTTCCACAAAATATTAACTGTTAGATGTATGATATTAGGGTTGCATGACAAGACTGTATGTAAACTTTAAAATGGTTAGCAAACCCTAAATGTGCAAAGATAATAACTTAAAATTGAATCACTCGCACATGCACACTCCTAGGGTATACTCTCACTTCGGTTGCCTTCGGTAAACGATCAGTAAGTAAAGGGTATTTTAGTGGTCGCTCTTTTGTATAAAAGATCAAATGTCCCGTTCGGAAAGGTTGCCTCAGAATTGTTGCCTCGAATATGATCTTAAGACACTAGGGTTATTACTAAGATGTCCTAAACATTGCTTTAGTGATCGTATGTCCCTTTCGAATTTACCCTTACAACTTCAACGACGGTGCTACCTACTCACTAATAGTGGGATAGTGCTGTCTAAAGGAAACGAGCATAGAACGATTCTTTTTTCGAGTAGGTAGATGCTAGTAGGTACTTGCTCAAAACCAAAATTTTCACACTTACACTCTTTTCAAACAAAGTTTTCAAAATGACTTCGTAACACTCTTGAAGACAGAAGCAAGGGTTGAATCGAAGTCAAACAAAAACTTTTTCAAATCAAACACACACAAACAATTTTGAAAATGATGAGCAAGTACCTAAGAGCCCGTGGAAAACCATGGATAGAAAGGGTGCTAATACCTTCCCTTTCTATAATCTACCCCCCGTACTCATAATATCTCAAAAAAAGGAATTTTTCTGTGCTTTTTTCCTTTCCAGTTGGATAAAATAAAAGTCGGTGGTGACTCTTGCTTACCGCGACATTTTGCAAACACAAAAGCAAAGTGCAAACCAGCATTTAAACAGTTCCGGTTCTGCCACCGTATCACAGAACTGGCAACTCTGCTGGGGATTTAATAAGTGGGGTATACCTTAGGATTAGTTCATCATATTTGCTTCTATTGTTTGATTTGATTGCTTTACCTTCGAGGGATTTGTATCAGGAGTTACTATAGATCCTAACCTGAATTTGGGGAACACCTTTTAGGTAAGTAGCAATAAACTGTGAGGGAACTGTACGGCGTAGACCGATACGGTTGAAGCAGTAGCTACGTTGATGTGGCACATTGGTTGGTACCGGTATCCCTTGTGGAGAAACGAGGAGAATACGGGGCTGCTATATGGGCCGTTAAGCATCAACTGACCTTAGAACCTATAATTGACCAACTTGGCCATAGGAAGTAGTGAGATAGCCGGTCTCGGTGTAAAGCTGGGAACTAGTTGATACTCGATGCTACACTCATTGAGACCATACTCTCGAGATAGTTCCGTCCGCAAGAAAAGATTGCGTGAGCTGAAACCATGACCGATGGAGGATGGTCAGTGATATTGAGAACCTCTAGAACCCGGTTACTATTATTAGGACAGGTTGAAACCAACTGAACTTCAAGAGGGTAGTATCTAGACCCCATGCAAGCCTGAAACTTAAGGGCTATTGTGTGACTTGTTTGCCTTTACCATGTCTGCTATCTAATATACCTGTTGTGTGTTTTATCATGACATCATGCATCATAACATAGCACGCATACTTCATTAGACTAACCATTTCAAAGACTGATGGGATTTATCTTTGTTCTGTTTTGCAGATCATGGCTTTTACACGCAGAAACACTATTCGAGTTAACTTCGTGCAAATACCTGCTCAACTCAGAGAGTTAGTCTCAAAAGTTCCAGATACTTCTTCATTCGTTAGAGCTTCTTAGTTTGGTTAATTCCAGGTTTGATGAGCAAATGATAAGCGTGCTTTTCCAGTTCTTTGATCCGGTGCATCATTGTTTCACCTTCCCGGATTATCAGCTAGTTCCCACTTTGGAGGAGTTTTCTTACTTACTGGGCATATCCATCCTCGAGCAGACACCCTTACTGGTTTTGAAAAGGTTCCTAGACCCGAGGACATTGCTTCAGCCTTACATCTAAAAAGGGCTGATGTAGTATCCAACTGGGAGACACGAAGCGGAGTTAAAGGTTTCTTAGCCAAGTTTCTAATGGATCAAGCTCAACTGTTCTGGGACAATTTGGACTTTCAGACTTTCGAAGAAATCTTGGCTCTCCTTATATACGGTTTGGTTCTTTTCCCGAATCCAGATTCCTTCATAAATGTGAACGTGGTTAAGATCTTCTTGTCTCGCAATCCTGTGCCTACTCTTTTGGGTGATATTCTGCATGCTCTCTATACCCGTACTGTGCAAAGAAAAGGGACCCTCATGTGTTGTATGCCGCTGCTGGCGAGGTGGTTTATTTCGCACCTCCCCAAGTCCATATTGAAGAATGAAGAAGGTTTAGGTTGGGCTTACAGAATAATGTCCCTTGCCCATACAGACATTCTTTGGAGTTCTAAGGATATGGAAAGGGTAGCTGTCATTGATCGATGTGGGGAATACCCTAATGTCCTGTTGCTTGGAATTAGAGGGGGAATAACCTACAGTCCTTGTTTGGCTTTACGACAGTTTGGTCACGCTCGGAGAGACGGTCCTCATGAGCTGCTTCTTACAGATATTGTCTTTTACTACAAGGAGGATGTTGATGAGCATTTCCGTAGGTTTATACGAGCTTGGGACATGGTGAACAGGTCTGACCCTTACGAGCTAGGACCAAAGACTTCCCTCCCTATGCAACCTTATCTCCAGTGGGTTCGAGCCCATGCTCAGAAGCTAGGAATGCCTTATGAAGCTGTTTTTCCAGTGATTGTGGAGCATACCAATGAAGAGGGCGTTCCTTATATAGTTCTTTATCCCTACATGCCTACTGATCTTGGGGCATTGAAGAGATCTTGGATTCAGCTGAAGGAGGAAAAGGATACCTACCGGGAGAAGTATCATGAGCAGGAAAGGAAGATCTTGAAGCTCACGAGGCAACTTGAGAATGAAAGGACAATCAATGACTACGTCAGCATGAAGGGAAAGCGACCATTGGATTTCTAATATCTTTTATTGTTTCTAGTTTAGATTTGCTTTTCAGTTATTTCTTTTGTAACGCCTTGAAGGCATTGTTAAACATTTTTATAAGTTTAATCTAATAAAGTTTGCTTTTATCTTTGTTTTACAAATTTAAATCTCCCAAAGTCTTTGAAATCATTCCATACGCATTCCATTATCATGCACATCATTACAGGTACCATTACAGGTTTCTCATCTTCTTCGCTATTTATTTCAGCACGAAATGTCTTCTGAAATACCTACCGATCAAGCGGTCAAAGCTCTTCAGGCACAAAATGCCCAATTCCAAGAGATGTTCTTGAACTTGGCTAAGGGGCAGGAGGATTTGAAGACTCTCATCCTGAAGCAGAAGAACAAGAAGGTAGTTCTTCCGAATATGGGTCACAGATTTGGGAATAGGTTGCGACAGGAAGCTGATCTGTCTCATTCATCCAAGGGAGGAGAGAATCAAGAGGAAGAAAAGGGTCCTAGCCCAGTGGTCTCTGATAATGACACTGATTTTGATGATGAACAGTACCCTCCTGCTAAGGATAGGTACAAACAACTTGAAGACCGTCTGAGTGCTATGGAGATTCAGAAGGTCCCTGGTTTGGATTTTGGAGATCTGGGACTAGCATCAGGAGTGGTGATCCCTCATAAGTTTAAAGCTCCGGTTTTTGCTAAGTACGATGGAGTGTCTTGTCCAAAACTCCACCTCCACTCGTACATCAGAAAAATTCAACCTTACACTGCTAATAGGAATTTATGGGTGCATTTCTTTCAAGATAGTCTGTCAGGGACTCAACTTGAATGGTTTTATCAATTGGAAGGAGCTAATGTCCGAAACTGGGAGGACCTTGCTGCTGCTTTTTACAAGAAATACCAGTATAACGCCGACCTTGCTCCCACGCGTACTCAACTTCAGGGTATGTCTATGGGTGCAAGCGAAGGTTTTAAGGACTATGGTCAGAAGTGGAGAGATCTGGCAGGGAGAGTCCAACCCTCTCTGTGTGATAGGGAGTTGGTTGATATGTTTCTGGGGACCTTGTCTGGTCCATTTTTTAATCATCTGATCGGCAGTTCATCATCCGGGTTTACTGAATTGATTTTGACTGGGGAGAGAGTAGAAGCTGGTATCCGAAGTGGTAAGATACAAAAAGGTGCTTCATCAAGTACAGAAAAGAAGCCTTTCAAGAAAGAAGCTAGTGAAGTCTATGACTCGAGGAGCCAAAGTCGACCTGAACGCCGCCGAGCAGTAAATGCGGTAGTAATATCAAGACCCACCGTTGCCCCACAATGCAACAATCAACAAAGAATGGAGAGGCCGCAGAGACAGTACACTCGGATTAATATGACCTTGTCTCAAATTCTACCGCAATTGTTGAAGACCAACCTGGTAACTCTGAGGGAAGCCCCGAAGAATCCCAGCACCACATCTCCGCTGTATAATCCGAACGCCCGCTGTGCCTATCACTCTGATAGCCCAGGTCATGATACGAACAACTGTTGGGCTTTGAAGAATAAGATACAAGATTTGATTGAAGCTAAAGAGATTGAGTTTGACGCTCCAGAGAAACCCAACGTCATAACTCCTGCTATGCCCAAGCATGGTCATGGAGAAAATGCTGTGAACGATGATTTATTTGTAACCTCTGTGGAAGACATTTCTACTCCTTTGATGACAGTAAAGAAGAATCTTTTGTTGGCCGATTTATTTCTGGGTTGTGGCGAAGGTTGCCACCTATGTTCGATCCTGCCTGCTGGTTGCCATTTACTGAAATCAGGTGTTCAGCGCCTGATGGATAACAAAGAGATCCTGTTCGAGAAAACTTTGATTCTGTTGGTTCATGTTGAAGATGTTGCCATCATAACCATTTCCGCCAATCTTTCCAAGGATTCCTCGAGAAAGCCTGTTAGGATTACATCTGTTCCAAGAGTCGCTCTGTTAATCATTACTATCCCTGGTCCTATCCCATACACTTCGGATAAGGCTGTCCCGTGGCACTATGGGGCCGATGTGTATTATCATGGGGTCAAACAAGATTTGAAGGTTGAAGAAGCTAATACTGATATCAGCAATATTGTCGGGGCTAGCAAGGTCACCCGAAGTGGAAGACTCTTTTCTCCCGAGATTTCTCCTCCGACTGTTCAAAAGCCTGTTGCTATTCCATCTGCCAGTACATCATCCACTGTTCCAATTCTTACTCCAGTTATCACCCCGGTCGCCGAGTCATCTGATGCTCGGGGAAAAGAAGTCACAGGTGAGCCTGCCCGGATGGAGGCGCCTAAGAAGATCATCGTAGAAACATCTAAGCAGGAGATAGAGGAAATTCTGAAGATTATCAAGAAGAGCGACTACAACATAGTCGAGCAGCTGGGGAAGACCCCGTCGAAAATCTCCATGTTATCCTTATTGTTGTACTCGGAGGCCCATGCAAAGGCTTTAATTGCTTTCCTTAAAACGACGCATGTGCCACAGGAAACATCTACTGATCAATTCAAAGACTGTGTGGCTAGTTTAACTTCTGACAATGGGTTGGGTTTCTCAGACGCAGATCTGACTGCTAAAGGAAGAAATCACAATGATGCTCTGCATGTCTCGATCGAGTGCAGGGGCACTACTCTGGCCCACGTACTGGTGGATACTGGGTCCTCATTAAATGTTTTGCCAAAGAAAGCATTAGACCGTCTGGATTGTGAAGGTTTGATTTTGAAGCCGAGTAATATTGTGGTTAGAGCTTTCGATGGGTCAAAAAGGATGGTGCACGGGGAGTTGGACGTCCCTGTTAAAGTGGGATCTCAGACTTTTGTATCTACATTCTATGTGATGGATATTCGACCATCTTATTCTTGTTTGCTGGGTCGCCCGTGGATTCATAAGGCTGGGGCAGTGACTTCTACGCTCCATCAGATGTTGAAATATCCAGTAAAGGGGAAGATTGTTACGGTACAAGGTGAAGAGGAGTACATGGTGAGTCATCTTAATTCCTTTCGTTATGTGGAGATGGATGGAGAGTTCATCAAAACCCCGTGTCAGAACTTTGAAGAGGTTCCTCAGACTCCAGCGTCGACTGAAGTTGCTGCTGGCAAACCTTTGATGAAGATGGCTTCCCTCAAGGATTCCAGGGCTGTAATTGAAAAAGGTGGGTGTGCAAATTGGGGCTAACTCCCTGACTTCGCGCACAAGACTGACAGGTTTGGTTTGGGCTTTACTGCAGAGGCTCAAAGGGCTGTTCGGCGTGCGCAGATTGGAAGACCTCCCCTGCGCATCAGTAATCCGGGAGTGAATGCAATTGAAGATGATGAAGAAGAGTCAGAGTTTGACAGCTAGATTTACCCGACTACCGAAGGTGGATTGTACAACTAGATGGAAAAAGACTTCGTGCCCGTTTCTTTTATTACACAGTAATTGGCTTTTGTTTTGGAGATTTGTAACAGACAACTTGAAAATTTACGGCATGGTGCCTTGCCCGAGGCACCTTGGCTTTGTTTGTGAGGGATTATTATTTGTCATTTTCAAATATCATCAATAAAGCATTGGACGTTTTCTTGCATTACAAATTTTGTGCTCCTTGTTTTTCTTTTCTATCTTGCACTTTATCAAAACAGCTATTGTCTTACACATACTCACATATCATAATGCAGATCCACATCCACTCTGGATCCCACTGGTAACGACTCTGCTACTGCCAATTATGACTTCGAAAATCCGATCAACCAAGCCAAGGACGAAGGTGAGGATGATTGTGAGGTGTCTGGAGAACTTACTAGACTGTTACTTCAGGAAGAGAGGGCCATACGGCCTCATGAAGAGCCAGTGGAATCAGTGAATTTGGGTACAGAGGAAGACAAGAAAGAGGTCAAGATAGATGCAAATCTGGAATCTAGTATCAAGCAACGGTTGATACAGATGCTACGTGACTATGTTGAGATCTTCGCTTGGTCTTATGAAGATATGCCTGGTTTAGACACTGACATTGTGGTACACCGCCTGCCAACCAAAGAAGACTACCCTTCGGTAAAGCAGAAGGTTCGCTGTATGCGCCCTGAGATGTCTGAGAAAATCAAAGCTGAGGTCATGAAACAGTTTGACACCGGATTTCTAGCTGTTACTTCTTACCCACAGTGGGTTGCCAACGTGGTTCCGGTACCGAAGAAAGATGGTAAAGTACGGATGGGTGTGGACTATATAGATCTGAACAGGGCGAGCCCCAAGGATGATTTCCCTATGCCTCACATCGATGTCCTGGTCGATAACACCGCCCAGCATAAGGTCTTCTCCTTTATGGATGGTTTTTCTGGTTACAATCAAATTAAGATGGCTCCTGAGGACATGGAGAAGACAACTTTCTTACACAGTGGGGCACCTTCTGTTACAAGGTAATGCCTTTCGGGTTGAAGAATGCTGGGGCAACTTATCAGCGCGCCATGGTCGCTTTGTTCCACGACATGATTCACCATGAGATTGAGGTTTACATTGATGATATGATTGCAAGGTCCTAGACTGCAGAAGAAAACCTTGACCATCTCCAGAAACTGTTCGACAGGTTGAAGATGTACAAGCTGAGGTTAAACCTGAACAAGTGAACCTTCGGGGTAAGGTCTGGTAAGCTGCTGGGTTTCGTTGCTAGTGATAAAGGTATTCAAGTGGATCCCGCAAAGGTGAAGGCTATACAGGAGATGCTAGCTCCCCGAACGGAAAAAGAAGTTATAGGATTTTTGGGACGTCTGAATTACATTGCCCGATTCATTTCACATCTGACTGCTACTTGTGAGCCAATCTTCAAGCTGCTGAAGAAAGATCAAGTAGTAAAATGGAATGATGAATGTCAGACCACTTTCGAAAGGATCAAGGAATACCTCCAAGAACCACCTATTATGATGCCTCCAGTTGAAGGAAGACCTTTGATCTTATACTTGACAGTACTGGATAATTCAATGGGGTGCATGCTGGGGCAGCATGACGAGTCTGGCCGAAAAGAGCATGCTATTTACTACCTTAGGAAAAAGTTTACCGATTGTGACACCCGATACTCACTGCTTGAGAAAACTTGCTGCGCTTGGGCATGAGCTGCTCGCCGGCTGAGACAATATATGTTGACTCACACTACCTTATTGATATCAAAGATGGACCCAATCAAGTATATCTTCGAAAAGCCTGCCTTGTTCGGAAGAATAGCAAGCTGGCAGATGATCTTAACTGAGTACGACATCCAATACACAACCCAAAAAGCAATCAAGGGGAGTGTATTGGCAGATCATTTGTCGCATCAGGCCGTGGATGATTACCAGTCTATGAATTTCGAGTTTCCGGATGAGAAAATCATGTTGGTGACTGACTGTGAAATACCTGGACCGGATGAAGGACCTGAGGAAGGATCCCGATGGTCTATGTAATTTGATGGAGCTTCAAACTCTTTGGGTAATGGAATTGGCGCCGTGATCATATCTCCTGAAGGCTGTCATACTCCGTTCATCGCCCGATTATGTTTTAACTGCACCAACAACATGGCGGAATATGAAGCGTGCATCATGGGCCTTCGAGCAGCTATTTATCTAAGGATTAAGTTCTTAAGTGTGTTAGGAGATTCCGCTCTAGTGATCAGTCAGATCAAAGGCGAGTGGGATACGAAGCACCCAAATCTTATCCCTTATAAAGAGTATGTATTGACATTTCTTCCACACTTCGAGGAGATAACCTTTGAAAACTTCCCAAGAGAAGAGAATCAGCTGGCGGAGGCGCTAGCTACCATGTCTTCTATGTTCAAAGTCATGTGGGACGATGAAGCTCCCCAGATTACCATTGAGAGGTTGGACGAACACGCACATTGCTGTGATATTGAGACTGAAGAGGTAGCAGATAAACCCTGGTTCCACGAGGTAAAGAGGTATCTTGAGGCTCAGGAATACCCCGAGGGTGCATCTGTTAATGATAAGAAGTTCTTGAGAAGGTTCGCAGCGAAGTTCTTCATCAGTAATGGGATTCCCTACAAGCTTAATCATGATTCAACCTTACTGCAATGTGTGGATAAGAACGAGGCAGAAAGGATTATGGCAGAGTTACACGAAGGTACTTTCGGAACTCATTCCAGTGGACATACCATGGCAAAGAAAATCCTACGGGCAGGATATTATTGGTCTACTATAGAAGCCGATTGCTATCAGCATTCTCGGACCTGTCATAAGTTCCAAGTCTATGCTGATAAGGTGCATGTAACTCCAGTTCCTTTGAATGTTTTGACAACACCTTGGCCCTTTGCAATGTGGGGCATCGATATGATCGGAGAGATCAGACCTACTACGTCCAACGAGCATCGTTTCATCCTGGTAGCTATTGATTATTTCACGAAGTGGGTTGAGGCAGCTTCCTTTTCTACGGTAACCAAGAACGTCGTGGCGCAGTTTATCCAACACAACCTGATCTGTCGATACGGTGTACCAGAGAGGATCATTATAGACAATGGTACAAATCTCAACAATACGATGATCACCGAGCTCTGCAAACAGTTTAGACTACAACATCACAACTCTTCTCCCTACCGGCCGTAGATGAATGGGACTGTTGAAGCAGCTAATAAGAATATCAAGAAAATTGTGCAGAAGATGATGGTGACATACAAATACTGGAACGAGATGTTACCATTCGCTCTTCATGGGTACCATACCTCAGCCCGAACATCGACAGGGGAAACACCCTACTCTTTGGTGTATGGCATGGAGGCAGTCCTGCCCATTGAAGTCTGGATACCCTCTCTTCGGATTATGAAGGATGCAGGTTTGCACGAGGACGATTAGATCCAGACCCAACTTGATCAGCTGAACTTAATCGACGAGAAGAGACTTACTGCTATTTGTCATGGTCAGACGTATCAAAAGTGGATGATCAAGGCATTTAACAAGAAAGTTAGACGACAAGAGTATCAAGTCGGGGATCTGGTGATCAAGCGCATCATACTGCCGCAAGGTGATCCCAGGGGAAAATGGACCCCCACATACGAAGGGCCATTTGTGGTTAAGAACATTTTCTCAGGAGGACCTATGATTCTAACCACCATGGATGGTGACGACCTTCCTCACCCCGTCAATGCAGACATAGTGAAAAAATACTATGCATAATCAAAGACCTGCTAGGTTGAATGGCCTAGGCAAAAATAAGGGCTTCCCGGCGAACCAAAAGGGTTCGGGCAAAAATAAGGGATGAAAATGAAAAAAGCGGTACACCTGGAAAGTCAAAAACCTGAAAAGGAGGCTTGGGCAAAAAAGGGTATCCCGGTGGACCGAAAACCCGAAAGGGCGGTCCAGGCAAAAATTAGGGATTAAAGCGTAATACTATGTCTCATTGGATCACCTTGCAACCAGAATTCGGTATCAACTATCAAGCTCGGACGACACCAATCAATCTGATCTACCTTCAACCAAGTAGCAAAGTGATGAGACGCTCGAGGATATAAAGGCAATAGAAGAGTGGGAACCCAGTGGGATTGTTCACATAGATGTTTTTCGTTGTTTTTCACAAATTATATAACTTCTATCTTTCGGAGGCGTTCTCTTACTAGGACGTCAGCCTCTTGTACAAAAATGCCTATTTACAGGCCAACTTTAAAATCAATACAATTCATTTTTACAATAGTTTCAAAATTGTTTTTCTTTTTCTGTTTTGTTTTGCAAGAACGTCCAATGGTTCATTTTTGATATATGCATTTGACAATAATTGATGCTCATAAATATTTACATGCGAAACAAAAGACGATTACTCGAAATTACAGAAATAGGGGCAAACAGAAATGTCCCAAACCTTACAATTGCTCTATCCACCAGGTACAGGAATAGACCCAGCTGGAGAATATGACTAAAGGTACATACGCTCCCTGCAAAGTAAAAGGTATCTAAAAACATCAGTGTTAATTCTCCCCAAACAGAGTTCATCTTTCACCAACTATGGAAGACCATCCCCAGTGGAGTTTATATCTTCCACAAACAGAAATTTTTATCCCCGACATAGTTTATCATCACCAGCAACAGTAATTCATCCGCAGCCGAGGTTATTGCTCCAAATCAGCAGATCTTCTAGCAGAACATCTCTTCCCCACAGAGTCATTTTCTCGCCAGTTTATTATCCAGCCGAGTTAGTCTCCCGCCAATTTATTCTCAAAGCATCTTCGATCATTATCTCTAACGAGCGAAACTCTTTATATTCTCCAGCAGCAGCCCGTGATTTATTTTCCCCAGCTAAAGGACCTCACAAAAACATCACATTTCCATGCATCATGGCACATGCATATGCATCATACAACACAATCTCATTTATTTTGGGAACGTCATTACTCAATACATGTCATGCATCATTGCATTACATACAACTAATTCTTTACATTTTAGGAAAAGATACAATCAAATTCCCACAAGTTCAAGCTATGAAGCCCAGATCCGACCGGATAATATCTTGATTACTCCATCATATTGTGAAGCCTGAAGAACGACCGGATAACAGTATCAAAACACCGCGAAGCCTGGAATAGACCAGATAATGGTATCTCTTAAAAGTAAGCTATGAAGGCCGGATTCGACCGGATAATAGTTTAATCCCCAGCAAGTTACTGTGAAGCCTAGATTACGACCAGATAGTAGTACGAGACGCCATGAAGCATGGATTTGATCAGATAGTGGCATATCATAAAC
Organism: Vicia faba; assembly: GCA_948472305.1. Classification (NCBI taxonomy): domain Eukaryota; kingdom Viridiplantae; phylum Streptophyta; class Magnoliopsida; order Fabales; family Fabaceae; genus Vicia; species Vicia faba. The sequence continues at coordinate 1,471,552,995 of OX451741.1, forward strand.
ACAAGCCGTGAAGCCCGGATTTGACCGGATAATAGCTCAGCAAGTTATTGTGAAGCCTGGAAAACGACCAAATAGCAATGCAAGTTTCTGTGAAGCCTAGATTACGACCAGATAGCAGCCAAGAATACTACGAAGCCTGGATTCGACCAGATAGTGGTATATCTTTAATGCAAGTTATGAAGCTCGGATTCGACCGAATAATATCTTGATTTCTCCGAACGCCATGAAGCATGGATTCGACGAGATAATGGTATATTACATCGTGAAGCCTGGATTACGACCAAATAGCGGTAAAGACACTGAAGTCTGGTTTATGACCAGATAACAGTAAGGGACACTGTGAAGCTTGGATTTCGACCAAATAGCAGTTTACCCGGCCAATTACTATAAAGCCCGGAAATCAACCGGATATTAGTGAGCCTAAACTCAAATGGAAGCCCGGATGCGACTGGATAACCACTTGATTTCTTCTGAAGCCTGGATTTCAACCAGATAAGAAGTGAGGTATTGTGAAGCCTGGATTCGACCTGATAACAGTATAGGACACCATGAAGCCTGGATTCGACCAGATAATGGTATGAAACATCGTGAAGCCTGGATTACGACCAGATAGCGGTACAAGACACTGCGAAGCTTGGATTTCGACCAAATAGCAGTTTACCTGGACAATTACTAAGAATCCCGGAGTCGACCGAATATTAGTGTTCCCTAAATTCAAGTTAAAGCCCGGATGCGCCCGGATAACAACTGAATTCCTTCTGAAGCCTAGATTACGACTAGATAAGAATTGAGAAATTGCAAAGCCTGGATTACGACCGAATAGCAAGTTTAATCTCATCCCCCCAGTAAATCACTGTAAAGCCTGGATTACGACCAGATAGAAGTCTATCATATCACTATGAAGCCTGGATCACGACCAGATAATAGTTCATTTTCACCTCCTCGACCAAGAGACTATTCCCCAGTAGAATAACGGACGACCGAAGCTCCTAAAATTCAACTTTTCTCTCAAGACAGAGACCAACATTCCCCAGTGTAATCTTCCTCAACAACAGGTATACAGGTTCTCGCTAAGGAATCTCTTAGACGATCGACACTCCTTCTGATGGCATCTTTAAGCCCATCGTCCGTCATCAATCTCCAAATGGCATTTATAAGCCCATTCCCGACATCACAAGACAAGTACCACTTCATGCGAGTGCAAATTTCTTGGGCACTCTAGTGTTCAATCATCTTCAACCTTTAGATCACGAAAGGCAAGTTTGCCCGAACCCTTTTGGTTCGCCGGGAAGCCCTTATTTTTGCCTAGGCCAGTTAACCTAGCGGGTCTTTGATTATGCGTAGTATTTTTTCACTATGTCTGCATTGACGGGGTGAGGAAGGTCGTCACCATCCATGGTGGTTAGAATCATAGCTCCTCCTGAGAAAATGTTCTTAACCACAAATGGCCCTTCGTACGTAGGGGTCCATTTGCCCCTGGGATCGACTTGAGGCAGTAAGATGCGCTTGATCACCAGATCCCCAACTTGATACTCTTGTCGTCTGACTTTCTTGTTAAAGGCTTTGATCATTCACTTTTGATACGTCTGACCATGACAAATAGCCGTAAGTCTATTCTCATCAATTAAGTTCAGCTGATCAAGCCGGGTCTGAATCCAATCGTCCTTTCTCAAACCTGAATCTTTCATAATCCGAAGAGAGGGTATCTGAACTTCAATGGGCAAGACTGCCTCCATGCCATATACCAAGGAATATGGTGTTTCCCCTGTTGACGTCCGTGCTGAGGTATGGTACCCATGAAGAGCGAATGGTAACATCTCATGCCAGTGTTTGTATGTCACCGTCATCTTCTGCACAATCTTCATGATGTTCTTATTATCTTCTTCAACAACCCCATTCATCTTTGGCCGGTAGGGAGAAGAGTTGTGATGCTGTATCTTGAACTGCTTGCAGAGCTCTGTGATCATTGTATTGTTGAGATGTGTACCGTTATCCGTAATGATTCTCTCTGGTACACCATATTCACAGATCAAATTGTGTCGAATACACCACGCCACGGTGTTTTTGGTTACTGTAGCAAAGGAAGCCGCTTCAACCCACTTCGTGAAATAGTCAATAGCTACCAGGATGAAACGATGCCCGTTGGACGCAGTAGGTCTGATCTCGCCGATCATATCGATGCCCCACATTGCAAAACGCCAAGGAGCTGTCAAGATGTTCAGAGGGAATGGAGGTACGTGCACCTTATCAGCATAGACTTGGCACTTATGACAGGCCCAAGAATGCAGATAACAATCGGCTTCTATAGTAGACCAATAATATCCTGCCCGTAGGATTTTCTTTGCCATGGTATGTCCACTGGAATGAGTTCCGAAAGTACCTTCATGTAACTCTGCCATAATCCTTTCTGCCTCATTTTTGTCCACACATCGCAGTAAGGTCGAATCATGATTACGCTTGGAAAGGATACCATTACTGATGAAGAACTTCGCAGCGAACCTCCTTAGAAACTTCTTATCATTAAGGGATGCACCCTCGGGGTATTCATGAGCCTCACGATACCTCTTTACCTCGTGAAACCAGGGTTTATCTGCTACCTCTTCAGTCTAGATGTCACAACAATGTGCGGGTTCGTCCAACCTCTCAATGGTAATCTGGGGAGCTTCATTGTCCAACCTGACCTTGAACACAGAAGACATGGTAGCTAGCGCGTCCGCCAACTGATTCTCCTCTCTTGGGAAGTGTTCAAAGGTTATCTCCTCGAAGTGCGGAATCAAGTCAATACATACTCTTTGTAAGGAATCAGATTTGGGTGTTTCGTATCCCACTCTCCTTTGATCTGACTGATCACGAGAGAGGAATCTCCGAATACACTCAAGAACTTAATCCTTAGGTTAATATCTGCTCGAAGGCCCATGATGCATGCTTCATACTCCGCCATGTTGTTGATGCAGTTAAAACATAATCGGACGGTGAATGGAGTATGACAGCCTTCAATAGATATGAACACGGCGCCAATGCCATTACCCAAAGCGTTTGAAGCTCCATAAAAATACATAGACCATCAGGATCCCTCCTCAGGTCCTTCATCTGGTCCAAGTTTCTCACAGTCAGTCACCAACATGATGCTCTCATCCGGAAACTCGAAATTCATAGACTGGTAATAATCCACTTCCTGATGCGCCAAATGATCTGCCAACACACTCCCCTTGATTGCCTTTTAGGTTGTGTACTAGATGTCATACTCGGTTAAGATCATTTGACATCTTGCTATTCTTCCAGACAAGGCAGGCTTTTCGTAGATATACTTGATTGGGTCCATCTTTGATATCAATAGGGTAGTGTGAGTCAGCATATACTGTCTCAGCCGGCGAGCAGCCCATGCCAAAGCGCGCAAGTTTTCTCAAGCAACGAGTATCGGGTCTCGCAGTTGGTAAACTTTTTGCTAAGGTAGTAAATAACATGCTCTTTTCTGCCAGACTCGTCATGCTGCCCCAACACGCACCCCATTGAATTATCCAGTACTGTCAAGTATAAGATCAAAGGTCTTCCTTCAACTGGAGGCATTAGAATAGGGGGCTCTTGGAGTTATTCTTTGATCCTTTCGAAAGCGGTCTGCCATTCATCATTCCATTTTACTACTTGATCTTTCTTCAGCAGCTTGAAGATTGGCTCACAAGTAGCAGTCAGGTGTGAGATGAATCAGGCAATGTAATTCAGCCGTCCCAGAAAGCCTCTGACCTCTTTTTCTATTCGGGGAGTTGGAATCTCTTGTATAGCCTTCACCTTTGTAGGATCCACTTGAATACCTTTATCACTAACAACAAAACCCAACAACTTACTAGACCTTACCCCGAAGGTGCACTTGTTCAGGATTAACCTCAGTTTATACATATTCAACCTGTCGAATAGCTTCTGGAGATGGTCAAGATGTTCTTCTTCAGTTTGGGACCCTGCAATCATGTCATCAACTTAAACCTCAATCTCATGGTGAATCATGTCGTGGAACAAAGCGACCATGGCGTGCTGATAAGTTTCCCCACCATTCTTCAACCCGAAAGGCATTACCTTGTAACAGAAGGTGCCCCACTGCGTAACGAAGGTTGTCTTCTCCATATCCTCGGGAGCCATCTTAATCTGATTGTAAGCAGAAAAACCATCCATAAAGGAGAAGACCTTATGCTGTGCGGTGTTGTCGACCAGAACATCGATGTGAGGCAGTGGGAAATCGTCCTTGGGGCTCGCCCTGTTCAAATATCTATAGTCCATACACATCTGAACCTTACCATCCTTCTTCGGCACTGGAACCACATTGGCAACCCACTGTGGGTAAGAAGTAACTTCTAGAAAACCAACGTCAAACTGTTTCATGACCTCAACTTTAATTTTCTCAGACATCTCAGGGCGCATACGGCGAACTTTCAGCTTTACCAGAGGGCAGTCTTCTTTAGTTGGCAAGCGGTGAACCACAATGTCGGTGTCCAACCCAGGCATATCTTCATAAGACCAAGCGAAGATCTCAACATAGTCGCGTAACATCTGTATCAACCGTTTCTTGACGCTAGGCTCCAGATTTGCACCTTTCTTAACCTCTTTCTTTTCTTCCTCTGTACCCAAATTTACTGATTCCACTGGCTCTTCATGCGGCTGTATGGCCCTCTCTTCCTGTAGTAAGAGTATAGAAAGTACCCCAGGCACTTCATAATCATCCTCACCTTCATCCTCGGCTTGGTTGATCAGACTTTCGAAGTCATAACTGGAAGTAGCAGAGTCATTATCAGTGGGATCCAGAGTGGATGTGGATCTGCTTTATGATATGTGAGTGTGTGTAAGACAATAGCTGTTTTAATAAAGTGTAAGATAGAATAGAAGAACAAGGAGCATAAAATTTGTAATGCAAGAAAACGTCCAATGCTTTATTGATGATATATGAAAATGACGAATAATAAGCCCTCACAAACAAAACCAAGGTGCCTCGGGCAAGACACCGGGCCGTAGAGTTTCAAATTGTCTGTTACAATCTATAAACAAAAGTCTATTACTGTGTAATAAAAGAAATAGACACGAATTCTTTCGCCGTCCAGTTGTTCAATCCACCATTGGTAGTCGGGTAAATCCAGCTGTCAAACTCTGACTCTTCTTCACCATCTCCAATCGCATTAACTCCCGAGTGATGCTTGGGCATGGGTGCTGTTATGACGTTAGGCTTTTCCGGTGCGTCAAACTCAATTTCTTTAGCTTCAATCAAATCTTGCACCTTATTCCTCAAGGCCTAGCAGTTGTTCGTATCATGACCCGGGCTATCGGAGTGATAGGCGTAGCGGGCATTCGGGTTATACAACGGAGATGTGGTGCTGGGATTCTTCGGGGCTTCCCTCAGAGTTACCAGGTTAGCCTTCAACAATTGCGGTAGAATTTGAGACAAGGTCATACTGATCCGAGTATACTGTCTTTGCGGTCTCTCTACTCTTTGCTGATTGTTGCGTTATGAGGCAACAATGGGTCTTGATATTACTACCGCATTTACTGCTTGATGGCGTTCAGGTTGGTTTTGGCTCCTTGAACTGTAAACTGCACTAGCTTCTTTCCTGAAAGGCTTCTTTTCTGTACTTCATGAAGCACCTTTCTGTATCTTGCCACTTCGGATACCAGCTTCTACTCTTTCCCCAGTCATAATCAATTCAGTAAACCCAGATGATGAACTACCGATCAGATGATTGAAAAATGGACCAGACAAGGTCCCCAGAAACATATCAACCAACTCCCTATCAGACATAGGGGGTTGGACTCTTCCAGCTAGATCTCTCCACTTTTGAGCGTAGTCCTTAAAACCTTCGCTTGCACCCATGGACATACTCTGCAAGGTCGGTGTTGTACTGGTACTGCTTGTAAAAAGAAGAAGCAAGATCCTCCCAGTTGCGGACATTAGCTCCTTCCAATTGATAAAACCATTCAAGATGAGTCCCTGACAGACTATCTTGAAATAAATGCACCCACAAATTCCTATCGGAAGTGTAGGGTTGGATTTTTCTGACATATGAGCGAAGGTGGAGCTTTGGACAGGATACTCCATCGTACTTAGCAAAAACCGGAGCCTTAAACTTGTGAGGGATCACCACTCCCGATGCCAGTCCCAAATATCCGAAGTCCAAACTGGGAACCTTCTGAATCTCCATAGCACTCAGACGGTCTTCAAGTTGTTTGTACCTATCCTCAGTAGGAGGGTACTGTTCATCATCAAAATCAGTGTCATTATCAGAGACCACAAGACTAGGACCCTTTCCTTCCTCTTGATTCTCTCCTCCTCCAGATGAATGAGACAGATCAGCTTCCTGTTGCAACCTATTCCCAAATCTGTGACCCATATTCAACAGCACCACCTTCTTCTTCTTCTTCTTCTTCTTCTTCTTCTTTTCCTTCAAGATGAGAGTCTTCAAATCCTGTTGTCCTTTGGCCAAGTTCAAGAACATCTCCTGGAATTGAGCATTATGTGCTTGAAGAGCTTTGATGGCTTGATCGGTAGGTATTTCAGAAGACATTCTGTGCTGAAATAAACAGCGAAGAAGATAAGAAACCTGTAATGAGGTTCATGGTAATGGAATGCGTATGAAATTATTTCGAAGACTTTGGGAGATTCAAATTTGTAAAACAAAATAAAACACACTTTATTAGATTAACTTGTAACAATGTTTAACAATGCCTTTTAAGGCGTTACAAAAGAAATAACTGAAAAGTAAATCTAAACTAGAAACAATAAAAAATATCAGAAATCCCATGGTCGCTTTCCCTTCGTGTTGACATAATCATTGATTGTCCTTTCATTCTCAAGCTGCTTCGTGAGCCTCAAGATCTTCCTTTCCTGCTCATGATACTTCTCCCGGTAGGTATCCCTTTCTTCCTTCAGCTGGATCCAGGATCTCTTTAATTCCCCGAGATCAGTAGGCATATAAGGATAGAGGACTGTATAAGGAACACCTTCTTCATCAGTATGTTCCACAACCACTGGCAAAACAGCTTCATACGACAACCCCAGCTTTTGAGCATGGGCTCGAACCCACTGGAGATAAGGATGCATAGGGAGAGAAGTCTTCGGTCCTAGCTCGTGAGGGTCAGATCTGTTCACCATGCCCCAGACCCATATAAACCTTCGGCGATGCTCATCCACGTCCCCCTTGTAGTCAAAGACAATTTCTGTAAGAAGTAGCTCATGAGGACCGTCTCTCCGAGCGCGACCAAACTGTCGTAAAGCCAAACAAGGACTGTAGGTTATTCTACCTCTAATTACAAGTAACAGGACATTACTGTATTCCCCACATCGATCAATGATATCTATCCTTTCCATATCCTTAGAACTCCAAAGAATGTCCGTATGGGCAAGGGACATTATCCTGTAAGCCCAACCTAAACCTTCCTTATTCTTCAATACAGACTTGGGGAGGTGCGAAATAAACCACCTCTCTATCAGCGGCGTGCAACACATGAGGGTCCCTCTTCTTCGCACGGTACGAGTATAGAGAGCATGCAGAATATCACCCAGAAGAGTAGGCACTGGATTACGAGACAAGAAGATCTTAACCGCATTCACATCTATGAAGGAATATGGATTCAGGAAAAGAACCTAGCTGTAGATGAGGAGGGCCAAAATGTCTTCAAATGCTTGAAAATCCAAGTTATCCCAGAACTGTTGAGCTTGATCCATCATAAACTTTGCCAAAAAACCTTTAACCCCGCTCTGTGTCTCCCAGTTGGATACTACATCAGCCCCTTTTTAGATGTAAGGATGAAGCAATGTCCTCAGGTCTAGGAACCTCTTCAAAACCCGTGAAGGGTGTTTGCTCGAGGATGGATATGCCCAGTAAGTCAGAAAACTCCTCCAAAGTGGGAACTAGCTGATAATCCGGGAAGGTGAAACAATGATACACCGGATCGAAGAACTGGAAGAGTACGCTCATCATCTGCTCATCTAACTTTGAAGTGACCAGACTAAGGAGATGACCATGTCTTCTAACGAATGAAGAAGTATCAGGAACCTTTGAGACTAACTCTCTAAGTTAAGTAGGAATTTGGACAAAGTTAACTCGAATGGTGTTTCTGCGCACCGAAGCCATAATCTACAAAACAGAACAAAGATAAATCCCCCCGGTCTTTGAAATGGTTAGTACAATGAAGTATGCATGCTATGTCATGATGCATGATGTCATGATAAAACACACAACAGGTATAGCGGGTAACAAACATGGTAAAGGCAAACAAGTCACACAAGAGCCCTTAAGTTCAGTTAGTTTTAACCTGTCCTAATAATAGTAACTGGGTTCTAGAGGTTCTCAATATCACTGACCATCCTCCATCGGTCATGGTTTCAGCTCACGCAATCTTTTCTTGCGGTCGGAACTATCTCGAGAGTATGGTCTCAATGAGTGTAGTATCGAGTATCAACCAGTTCTCAGCTTTACACCGAGGCCGGCTATCTCACTACTTCCTATGGCCAAGTTGGTCAATTATAGGTTCTAAGGCCAGTTGATGCTTAATGACCCATATAGCAGCCCCGTATTCTCCTCATTTCTCCACAAGGGATACCAGTACCAACTAATGTGCCACATCAACGTAGCTACGGCTTCAACCGTATCGGTTTACGCTATAAAGTTCCCTCACAGTTTATTGCTACTTACCTAAAAGGTGTCCCCGTGATCCAGGTTAGGATCTATAGTAACTCCAATACAAAGCCCACAAAGATAAAGCAATCAAATCACATAATAGAAGCAAATATGATGAACTAATCCTAAGGTATACCCACTTATTATTCCCCAGCTGAGTCACCAGTTCTGTGATACGGTGGCCAGAACCGGAACTGTTTTAGGAATGCCGGTTTGTGTTTTGCGTTTGTGTTCGCAAAATTTCGCGGTAAGCAAGAGTCGCCACCAACTTTTATTTTATCCAACAAGGAAAGTAAAAAAGAACATAAAAAGTCCTTTTTTTAAGATTTTCTGAGTACGGGGGGTAGATTATAGAAAGGGAAGGTATTAGCACCCTTTCTATCCGTGGTTTTCCACGGGATCTTAGGTACTTGCTCATCATTTCCAAAATTTGCTTGTGTGTGTTTGGTTTGAAAAAAAAAGTTTTTGTTTTACGTCGATTTAACCCTTGCTTCTGTCTTCAAGAGTGTTACGAAGTCGTTTTTGAAAACTTTGTTTGAAAGAGTGTAAGTGTGGAAAAGTTTGGTTGTATTGAGCAAGTACCTACTAGCATCTACCTACTCGAAAAAAGAATTGTTCTATATTCGTTTCCTGTAGACATCGCTATCCCACTATTAGTGAGTAGGTAGCACCGTCGTTGGAGTTTTAAGGGTCAATTCGAAAGGGACGTACGATCACTAAAGAAAAGTTAGGAAGTATTAGTAATAACCCTAATGTCTTAAGATCAATATTCGAGGCAACATAACCGAGACAACCTTTCTGAGGCAACATTTCCGAGTGGGACTTTGATCTTTTAGACAAAAGAGCAACCACTAAAATACCCTATACTTAATGATCGTTTACCGAAGGCAACCAAAGTGAGAGTATAACCTAGGAGTGCGCATGTGCGAGTGATTCAATTTCAAGTTATTATCTTTGCACATTCAGGGTTTGCTAACCGTTTTAATTTTATCATACATTGTTGTCATGCATCCCTATTACCATACATCTAACAGTTAATATTTGCGGAAAATTAAAATGCGGAAAATAAGCTATGCTATTACAAGGCTTCGGGTATTAATTACATAGTCAAAAACAACCCGTAAAAAAACGATAAATGAAAAGAAAAATACCTAATTAATCTATTACACCCCATGAGAAATTACATCAATATTATCAAATAAAATAAAGCGCACACGATGAATTAAGAACGAGAAAAGTTAGGGTTTTGACCCCGTCTTAACCTAATTAAAAGAAAAAATTATTTTTGTTGTTTTTAATTATTTTTAAGAAAAATTAAGGTTTGAATTAAATACAAATCTAATTAGTAATTAAATTAAATTAAAGAAAATAATTTACATGGCCTATTTTTGTATTTTTGGTTATTTTTAGGAAAAAGAAAAATAGAATTTAAATTAAACAAAACCCTAATTTCTAACTTGTTTTAATTTATTTACAAAATAATTAAAGTTACCCTAAAATTAAATAAACTAATTAAATTAATATTTGTATAGAAAATAAATTATAAATCTAATTGGATGGAAATATTATTTTTGTGATTTTTTTGATAAAAAGAAAAATTAATTTGTGTTAGTAAAAAAATTAAATTAAATGAATTAAAGAAAATATATAAAGAAAAGAAAGTAGGAAATGGGTATGAGAATCAGCAAATTGAGGGTGTGAATAGCAACTTCTGGGCCCAAACAATTCTGATCCATATTGACTTCCACGTTCTAGTGCTATGCATTGACTGGGCTGTATGATGGTTCTTCACATGATAGCCATCAAATATGGCTTCCAGGACACCTGGTTGGTTGGATGATGATGGTCCATGGTGGACTTCATACCTACATGCGCGCCTGATTATGTAAATCAAAATAATATGAAATATGGGGGGACCTGGGATTCGAACCCATGCCCCATGGCTTTCGCCACTAGCCTCTTTACCAACTGCGCTGCACATGTTTATTGTACAAGAAATAATAATAAATGATAATATATATAATGATGTGGGTTAGTGGGAAAAAAGCTCCAAAATTCAAATGGACAAGTAATATGGTGCCACGCAAGTCATCCCTGTCCTCTCTCTGTTGGTAAAAGTCAGAGACTTTTACCTACGGACAAACGTCTATCACTATAACCCTGGCTTATTTCAAAATCTCCCTTGGGCATGATAAATGGAGTCTAAGGCCATGAATAAAACCGTCTTGGCCTGATGAGCATGATGGTTCCCTTCTTGTGGCCCAATTTTACCTGTATACAAAGATCCCAAAATGAGACAACAAAACCTAGCAATGGTAGATTCCAGTATAGCCAATAAAAATGAAATTAATTGGTATGAGTAGCTTGCAAATGCCTCAAGGAACAAGAATATGTAAGTATTTCATGCTATAAGTGTCAAAATCATGTGATTCGATTTCAAGAAGAAGCCATGGTCGTGGATCACTTACAGTGGGTTCTAGCGCATGAAAATCCTTGTTCTTGATTGGTATAGGTTGCTTGCAATCCCAGGAAACGAATGAGAGGGCTAGGGGACCTTGAAAACGTCTGGAAGTGTGAATTCAAGTCAGCACTTTTTGGTCAATTTTTCAAGTTTCGTTCTTCCTTTGTGCGCCTCTATACCTTGTTCTTTCTGGCTGCAAATGTTCACTATACACTGAGGAATGAATTAGGTGTACAAAAGTCCATTCAATCTTTGTCAATTATGGCTTTTGATCTTGATTTGATTCACTTGAAAATATTTCCAAAATAGGCCAAAATCAATCTTTTTGTGCCCACCTATTCCTTGCACGAATTGATTCACTTGCTAGCTGGATATAGGACCTGAAATGTGCACAAGATCTTGAGTATTCAATGATTTGGATTTTTCCATGATTTGTTTTGATTTAAATGATTTAATTGAAATGAAAAATCAAAATAAATAGAAAAAATAAGATAAAGACAAATGGGAAGAGATAGGGCTCGTGGACCATGCTACCAACTCAAAACAAGTGCAAAAACTTAGGCCCATTTAGCAAAAATTGCAATTAGAGGCATTTTTGACTTTTGGTAATTTTGTAAAAAAGGTCAACTTCACCAATGCATATCTTCCTCAACTTTTACTCTTTGAAGGTGTTCTTGGACTTTTTAGAAAGCTTGAGATGTCCTCTAGGCAAACCTTTTGGTCTCATCTTAATTTGGTATTCCATATTCATGTATGTAGCTTTGACAAAAAAGGTGTTTTTGTTGACTTTTCAAAATGACCTATAATGTCCAAATTCGTAACTTCTTGTGAGTGCATATTTTGAACTTGGGAGATGAAGATGAATTGTAGGTAATTGCATCCTCTTCAAAATGAGCTTTGGATGGGTCATTTCGCATAAAGTATGAGAAAGTTATGCTTGGTCAAAGTTGAGTTGACTTTTCTTGTAAAACCCTAATTTAGCAACTTTTGGGTTTTGATGAATTTTGAGAAATCCTTGAGGAATCATGATCAACCATTGATCAAATGATGAATAATACTTAAAAATGAGGATGTTAACCCAAAACCTTGAAGTTTGACTGTGTGTGGGCCACAGTTGACTTTTGCCCTAGCACAATCGATTTTCAGGCCTTTGAGCAATTGACTTAGCAAACTTTCTCTGTAGGGCTTGAAACTTGACATGGATGATCTTGAGAACATATTAGGACTATGGTGAGCATTTGGGATCCCTTGGACTTAAGTATCTTGATGCAACATGAAACCCTAATTTGAGGTAGACTGCCTTAGGAGAGAGTTTGTCTGGTCAACCCTTGGACTTCCTTGAGCCATTTGAGGGTCTTTCTTGAAATGTTTTAAGAAATACGGGAGGGAAAACTTTGGGGAAAACACTACCCTCCTACACAAACACAACAATTCAATGCTGCATGAAAACCCAAGTTTGTCAGAAACTATGGGAAAACTAATTCTAAAGGACCCAAAAGATTATGGGTACCAAAAGATAAGCTTGTGTATGTTGCAAATGCAATAGAGTTAAAACACCAGTCATGGTACCTGGACTCTCGATGCCCGCGTCACATGACGGGAAGAAAACATATGTTCAAAATCCTGGAACTTAAAGATGTCGGGTTCGTTGGTTTTAGAGGAAACCAAAAAGGAAGAGTAAAAGGATCAGGAACAATTGGTAACATATATCTTTCTTATATTTCTAATGTAATTTATGTTGAGGGTCTAATGCATAATTTTTTATCCATAAGTCAATTAAGTGATAATGGTTATGACGTTACTTTTAATCAAAAATCAAGTAAGGTTTTGATATGTGCAAATTGTAGCTATTTTTGTATATACTTTTTGTTGCACTTATCGACTCTTTGTTGTTAATAATCATTAAATAAACTTGTCTTTTATGTAAATACGTCTAATTTGTATATATTTGTGTTTTTGATTCATTTGTGTAACATTTGATAATTTTTACTTCTTTTGTAGGTATTTGTTGCACATTTGTAGCATTGAGGAATAAGGTGTTGAAGGAACGATTCTAGATGCTCCTTTTTGGAATAAAAGACAATTTTTGAGAAAATTTTTTCAAGGCAGACGCGCTAAGCAGAAGTTGTAGCGCACTTTGATTTATTGTGTGTAGTTTGGTGGAATCATGTTTTCTGAGCCTGCTTAACGCGGTTTAGGGTGGTTTAGTGTGTTAATTTAGAGCAGATCGCTTAGCACGGCCTGCTGAGGTGTGTTTTATAACATTCATTTTATTCATTTTTAGGTTATGGTCTTTGGGGTGTTTTTGTTCTGAAATTCCATCAACCTCATTTTTGGGTAGATTAGTTTAGATAACAACTACGGAGCTTGCATACAGAAGATCCGAGGTGGATTGCTCTTCGATTAGCGCTGACAAACCAATTGACCTCTATGTTGTTAAGGTTGGTTGAGAGATCACCACTAAGATGATATAATGAGTGTTGTGTTTGATACGTGACGACATCGATGAGTCTCGTAGGTTAAGTATGACAGGTCCATAGATTTAAGTTATTGAAGAGTGGGTCATTATGCATGCTTGGTAAGTATTTTCTCCTGAGAATGAATTCTTTTCCTGTTGATAACTTTTAATTCCCGCATTTAGTTTCAACCCATTTAAACCCAAACTCATTAACAAGAGATTTGTAGAACTTCATTTCAATACACCAATCTCTGTGGACACGATACGATATAACCTAAATATCACCCAGCAAAATAATACTTTACTTTTTGCTTGCCGCTTTACCGCTTTAGCATAAAGGCGTCGTTGCCCGGGGTTGATGTTTATTGTTTCGCATTGTGATAGTTTCTTTGTTTGTGAGTTTTGTAATTAATATATATGTTGTATAGAAATTGTGCATCAACTTGTTTATGTTTACTTATGAATTTATTTGTTTATGTTTACCCCACTTGTACATGTTTTATATACTTGTGAATTTGTTATATCATTGTTTGTTTCCTTTCATGTTTGCTTGTGTGTTGGTTAGGAATGACCGGGTGGAAGCAACTTGGAGAAACTTTCTTAAATAACATGCTTCGAGCGTACGACGTAAAACAAACATGTTTTTATTGTTTTTCATTATTTTTGTAGTGTGGCGAATTTTGTTTAAACAAGTTGAAATCGGTCAAGTTCTAAAAATTCTCAAATCTTCACATTTCAACTTGTTTAGTTCAAATTTCACTTGGTTATTTAGTATGTTTATAGTAGTCAGTGTTGATGTGTTAAGTTTTGTTTTCCGCAAGCTTGTTGTGTTTAGCTTGAGGAAGTTTGTATGTTGTAAATATTATATGTTTGAGAGTAGTGTAGGTGATTATGGAGGTTGCTGCTAGACTGATGCTACTGTCATATTTTTATGCATCTGGTGTAGCGTGTGTTATACCCCAATTTTTGCCCCTAAGATTTCTCAGCATCTCATATCATCCAGATCACACATTAGGGTTTGGGCACTTCTTCTACTTTATCCTATCTTTAGGTTTGCTCTTAAGGGATCATCAAGAACCTTGAATTGTGTATCTTGTACATGTATTCTTTTAACTAACATCAAAATATGTATATATGTCTCTTTGAATGTCATATTGTAGGTAATGGCACAATTGCGTTCATCTTACCATCTCCTAGCATAAAGGATCAAAACTAGGGTTTGGAATTTAATCCAGAAATCTCTGACTTTTTAGGCCATACTTGATTCCATTCCTCTCTCATGTTCATGAGCATCTATGATTGGAAGTTTGATCATCAATTTTGGTTTGGAAAGGTTCAATTGATAAAAAGGGGTAAAATGGTCATTTTGTCAGAAGTCAACCAAAGTCAACTGTTGACCAAGTAGACTTTTGGTCAACTATCAATTCAATGTCCCTATTTTCACACTTTTCATGGTCATTGGTGGCATAAAATCAAGAGGAAGTGTGAATTGGAGATAACTTGTCAAGGAAGTTATTTGAAGTTTTGGATTTTTTTTCTAAGTATTCATAGTGCTAAACTTTGATTGAGCATAACTTTCTCAATTTTTATTGAAAATGTGCAAACTTTACATGCCTGGAAAGAGGATACAAAATTCTTCAACTTTGAGGTCTCAAGTCCAAAAAGTGAAAGGAGAAAAAGTTATTGAGCTTAGAAATTTCTGGACACTTAGTGGAAATTTTGAATATATACAAAAATCTGATTTCTTTCATGGCTAATTTGGAATGTTCATTTGGGCTCAAATCAAAAAAATTTCAACATCAAAATTGGAGTTTGAAGTTTTCTTTTCATTTTTGATTCAAGAATCATCTTAAATGGTTAAGTGTAGAAGGAGATACAATGCTTAGGATATGGAGCTTTGATTTGTCATCTTGCCCAGCCAATAAGCATGTCACGCGCACACTAGGCCAAGCATTTCATCAAACAGTTCATGGGCACGCGTTCATCATCTTTTTTCTCTTTGAAATATTCATTATTTTGAAAAGTGTCCAACATAAAAGATCAAGATAAATGTGTGAGGTACAATTTTTCTTCAGAAAGTTTCTCAAAATAAATCCTACGTTTTAATATATAATCATGGGAAGAAGGTGCCATGATATTAAATTTTTTCCCAACACACAAGGCATGATACGCGCGCGCCAGGTTAGACATTCCAACAAACACATGATGTGCATACATTCATAGCTATTTATCTCATTGATTCAAGTTTTGTTTTGAAAATTTATGAACATAGTTGGAGTATGTTATGCCCTATTCAATCTTGATTCAAATTTTGCTACATTTCACGCACTGTGGAGAGATATACGATGAGATGAAGATGTGATCATGATAATGGCAAGGCTTGCATGGAAATGCATGGGATTTTATGTCAACCAAAACACCATCCTGCCAGCTCACGCTCTATGCTTTCCCGCTTATCCAAAACGACCTCCCAAAGATTACTAACAGAGGCAAAACGCAAAAACACCTCATTTCAACTTTGTTTCCCATTTCTACCCTCACGCTCTTAGTTCCTCACTCTATAAAAATAGACTTGATTCAACATAGAAGGGGGCTTTTCTCTCTTCATTTCACACACTTCATCCTGGCTGAAGCAGAAACTTTCTTTCTTTCTCTCAATCGAATTGCTCTCAAATACTTTAAAGGTTTCAGAATTTCTTCAAGGAGCTCTTGTTCTTCGTCGCTATTTCTTCTCCTTCAAGCTTCCTCAAGTGACTTTTCGAGTTTCTCTTATCTCCTTGCTCAATTTGAAGAGTCAGTGGAACTTCTCCACTAGGTAAATCATCCAAACTCCATAGATTTAGATCTGAGCTTGCATCTCCATTTCCAGTTGTCTTTAATTGTTAAATTCATGTTCATTGCGTTCTTGGCTAGCCAAACAATAGGTTTGATGTGTAAATATGAGTGAATCTGAGCTTGCTTAGTGTTCTGAATATTTGTGAAAAAGTGATAGTTAGTGAACTCATGATCTGTTTTTATGTGCGAATTTATGTTCATTTAATGTAATTCTTGATGTCACATTGTAGATCTCCATGAGATCTATAACTTTGCTTCAGATCTCATTCAATTTCTTGTAGAAACGGGTAGGTTGTATGGATCTGAAGTTTACTATAGGAACACAGTTTTAGGGTTTTTTCCTGGTTATTCAAACAAAGAAGAAGACACGCGATTGGTCCATTTGAATCCATGGGTCCCACTGCTTCGTGCCATCACCATTGTTATATTATATTTTGAATTTTGTTTTAAATTTTCCCTCTCTTATTTCTATTAAGTTCATGATTTTATTAAAAATACTTTTGATCATAAAAAAATAATAAAAAATATGTCATGAATCCTCAGAGAGTCTATTATTTTTCTATATTTTATATTTTAATTTTCAAAAATCAAGAACACGAAAACTAATTTGATTGGTTAAATGTGTGTTTGTTGTAAATATTTTTGAACTATTTGAATTTTGATTTTATTTTCAATCTTCCACCCATTTTAAAAATATTCAAAAATATACTTACACATCCTTAGAATTGTTTTGAAATTTAGGGGGTCTTACACCAAATTTATTTGAATTTTGGATTAGGTAGTTTGATTTTGAACTTAATTTCCTATTTTTTAGGGTTTTGGTTGATCATTCACATTGATTGCTTGAAAATTCTAATCACCTATGTTTATAAAATCAGAAATAAATTTGTTTGGAGTGCTTGGACAAGTTGAGATCATAAAGATCATTTTAATTGAATTTTAAACTGTGATTTCATAATTTCTATGAATTGTTTTCGAAAACACCTCTAGTTTAAGCACTTTGCAAGCTAGTTTCAATGTTTGCATTTTTAAATCAAGTCTCCACCTAAATCCAAGAACTCTAAACCCCACTTTTTACTTTCATAGGTATTTAGGAAGTTAGGGTTTAATATCATGATTTTTACAATTCCCTTTCCCTTTTTTAACCTAATTTTTGACTTAGGACTGTATTTAGGGTTTTGCTTTTGATGAAAGTTAGTATTTGAGAACTCTTGTGCATAGTTTTTGTTTAACTTTTGGAAAGAGATTTGCTACTTACTTGGGTGTTATTTTGGGAAAATTTCTTCAACCTCATCGGATCTTGGGTGTTGATAGGTTGAAAAACCAAATCCTCCAAAATGGATGAATAATGTTGATGATATTTGAAACCCTAATTTCATCTAATACATCCTCTCCCTCTTCATCTTATCCATTTCTTACTTATGCTACATGTTGTTGGAGAATGATTTACATATCATTTATCTAAACATATGGTACATAGATTTCTATTGACCGACCCTCAAAATAGGTGCGACTTCTATATAAGTCCACTTACGATTGCTTAACATAGCGCTAAATATTGTCCCGATTTGAGAAATGATCATTCGTGGCCCGAACCCATGTTTTCAAGCCCAAATATGTTAATTTGAAACCTTTGATCCAATAACCTTTAGATTCGTTGTTAGGAGGCTTTGGTCTTATCAATCCTCAAATGAATCTTTATAAACTTTAGTCAAAGTGAATCACCTAAACATCGTTGATCATTTATTGTTGTCTTGAGATTTTAGAATGAATGATATACTTGACAAAAAGCAAATGAAACTTGTTGTTAAGATGATTTTATTTTATCAATCTTCTAATGAGTTTATAAATTCAAGTTTAAAGATGGTCATTCAACTAACCACTAATTTCTAACAATTGACTTTATTTTCTATGCCCTTAATTTATGCTTTTATTTTAAGCATTTACATTTCATGCTATTTTCATCTTTACTCATTTGAGCTTTCATTTTATTTTTAAAGATACCTAATAACAAACTTGAACAGTAAAAACCTTAAGGTTACATGGACTATTTGGTTACTATCCTTGGCATTATGGAGTGATGGACTTCTTAGACTTAGGATTAGAAGCCTTGCTACCTTTGAGACTTTTTGAACCTGTTGTTATTTTGTCTGGAGTTCTTGGGGTTTACCCAGAGACATTGGGTTGTTTTTTCTGTGTGTGCAGGTTATTCTGATTATGTCCTTTATCTGTGATTGGGAATTCATCTGTATAAAACTATTACTCTTCCCAATTTTTATGAAGACTTAATGCATTTGAAGCTTGGTTTTCTTAAGAAGTTTATTATCTTTAATTGTTTGGTTTCAATCAAAAGGATGGGAATTCTACAATGAATCGTTATGTCAAGTGTTGGCTTCTTATTGGGTTAGACGATTCTTTTTCTCTAGCTTTTACCTTATGCTTTAGGATAGTCCCTTCATCTCCTCCCACATTCTTCAATTTCAAAAATCTTCTCCCTCTCTTTCAAAACTATTCTTGTTTTTTAAACTTGAAACACTTTCACAATAAACTTGGACTTGGGTCCATGCATTTTCAAAAATATTTTCTTAATCAAACTTTAAACAACTTAATAATACTTTGACATTTTTGTGAGAAGACTAAAAGTCAATTCATTCAAACTAACTTTGCCACTTTGGATTTTTTACTTTAAAATTTTCTCAAAATATTATACTCTTGTTAATATTTGTAGTGATTCAAATTATTATACTTCTACAATATGTAGTAAAGTGAGATATTTTCCACTTGAGTGTTGAGCAAGGCTTTGTTGATTTTAAAATCCAAGCCATATCCTCCACTTTGAGATGATGAAAATTCTCCTTATAATTGTGGGTAGTAATTGTGTTCTTCCACTCAGATATGATGATGATGTCTCATCTCTTAAAATTAACCAACACACTTGTGTTTTAAAATTTTTAAAGGTGAACTATGAGTACCATGATCCCCTATTGCACGGAAGGTGGTACGTAGGCACTAAAGGTTCGCAACCACGGCGGGTGAAAAAATTGTAAAAAATATTTCTTTTCCCATCTCCACCATCTATTTTCATGCAAGATTCATAGCCAAAATACACAAATTTTTAAAGAGGTTCTTGCGGAGTACCGTAGATGTTTAGGGTGCTAATACCTTCCCTTTGCATAACCAACCCTCGTACTTAGATTATCTCCCTATTTTTTGGGTTATTCGCTCTTTTCCCATTCCTCTAGAAACAATAAAGTGCGGTGGCGATTTTTATTTGATTTGTGCGAGTCAAGTTATTCCAATGGCTTTGTCTCAACATTTCTACCGCTATAGCGTGCTTAACGCGGTAGAGCCTTCTTAGCACGCTCTCCTATGTTGCACCAGTGAATTCTTTTTAATCTCACTTGGCCCTCCTTTTTCCCACTTTCACCAAGGCTTTGTATTAGTAAATAAAAATAGTATTATTTTTCTAATTCTTTTGCTGTTGTTTGAACTCCAATTTTGGTCTGGTAACTTGAAGAATTTCGAGGTGATTTTGCGATTTTGATTGATTCAACTTACAAATGTATGGTAGTGATATTATTTTGAAGTTGGTACACGTCAGGTACTCATTTATTGCTTTCTATAGCATAACATGTTTAGGAAACTTATCATTTTAATTATTTCCATACCATTCATTCTTTTTACATTACTTGTTTTGATTGAATCACTTTAGTTCCCTTTTTATCCATAAATGTGAGGAAGCTTTCCATTGTTCACATATGCAGCAGGCCACAATTCTTGTTTTAACTAGATTTTACTATGTTCAATATTTTGTTTGTGTTGATTGTATGAAAGCATGAAAATTTTCAAGGCATTTTGTTGGATTTTAAGCACAACTATCTAGCCAAATAGTCCATTCACCTTGTGAGTGTGTGAACTTTTGTTAACCCTTTTGAGCCTTTTTTTCAATGTCCGTGTTGTTTTTAAACTTAATGCTTGTCTATGAGTGTTTAATTTTCCTTTTTGAATGGATGTTATTTTTTGTTTTCTTGAACCCTGAAATATGATTTTTAGTTGAATTTTTATATTGCCTTAGAAAGTAGGTGATAAGTGCAAATTGTAGCTATTTTTGTATATACTTTTTGTTTCAATTATCGACTCTTTGTTGTTAATATCAGTTGAATAACCCGACTTTGTGTGTAAATTAATTTAGTTTGTGCATAGTGCATTTTTGTGTACATAGTGTATCGATTGATGGTTTTGTATTCATTTTGTAGGTATTTTAGCATTGTTGGAGCAAGAGAAATAAAGTATCCAAGACGCATTGTTGGATCAATAAAGGAATAAGGCCAAGAAGAGAGAGCCATTTGAAGTTGTGCAGAGAAAACAATAAAAGTTGTTGGACTGATGTGCATCTTCGGGCGATGGTCGGGCTAGGGGCATCGCTTATGCGTCACTGGGCGACGGTGGAGCGAGAATGGACCAATTTTCCAGTATTCTACCTTGTTTCGCTGGGCGAGGAGAAGAAGTGTCACCGGGCGACGTGTATCTATCGTCGAGCGAAAGAAGATATTTGTGGCCAATTGCATACATGGCATAGCCTGGTCCAAGAGTTTAGGTAGCATCGTCGGGCGACGTGTTTATGTTGCCGAGTGATGGTCGTGGAACAAATTTTCTTTATATTTCATTTTCATTTCATTTTGTATGGTTATGTTTTTGGGGGTGGTTTTTGTTTTCCCAAATCCATTAACCTAATTTTTATAGTAGATTAGCTTAAATAACAACTATAGAGCTTGCATACAGAAGATCCAGGGTGGATTACTCTTCGATCAGTGCTGACAAACTGAGATATTTGTGGATCATTTCTCTTTTTTTTGTGTATTCTCTTTTAGTTAGGTTTTGTAAGTATATTTTCTTTAATGTTATGTATATTTTTTGCACATGGCGTTATATTTAATTTTCTTTACAAATCTTTATGGATTGTTATCCTTGATTTATGCTATGTGCTAGAGATTTCGGTTGTTATAGACATATACTGCTCGAATTCTTATCTAGGATGATTGTCTAATAGTGTCTAGATTCTAGAGATAGATTTAGTTCTATTATTCACTTAGGGTGTCTGTGATTAATGCCTTTGTGTTGGTTATGTTGGCCGGGAGATCGTTAAAACGAGTGGCACGATTGACTTCTGCATTTTTGAGGTGGTTGAGAGATCGCTACCGAGGTGATATAGTGGGTGTTGTGTTTAACATGTGATGATATTGACGAGTATTGTAGGTTGAGTATAACTTGTCGATTTATTTAAGTCTGAAGGATAGAAAAAACAAGAAAGGGGGTTTGAATTTGGATTTTCAGAAATTAAAAACAGTATGACACGTTTGGTTATCCTGGTTCATTTGAACTCAAACTAATCCAGTTCACCCGCCAAGGTGATTTCACATCTCTTAATCGAGGTGTTAATCCACTAATCAAAACTTTGATTACAACTCACAAAGACTACTGTCAATGTCTTCTTGAGACTAAACCACAACTTGGTTTCTCAAGGAATTACAACTTTTCTAGCAAAAAATAACGTGTCTAACAAATTCTTCTAAAAAGCTATATCACAACTGTGATGTTTACACACATTTAGCACAAGGAATAATTCAAGAGATAAGAAATATGGGAATATTTTGATTGCTCTTGCTGGTATGCATGAGTTTTTGTTTTTCACCTTTCATAGACCTCTTTATATAGGCAACTATCATGAAACTGTTGGAGACATAATCTTCTGATTTTGGAAGGTTATTGATTTGTAATTTGATTTTCTTTCCAAAAATACAAATGTTGTTCCCAATCATAATTATCCAGCCTTTACTTTCTTGATCCTGTATTTATTGTCATTAATGTGATGTTGGATCTTCAGTCCTATCAGAGTTTCTTAAGCTTCACTGCATGCAATCAGAACTTTGAATGTGATAGATACATTAGATGCTTCTTTGTTCTTTCATAGGTTTATATATCAGAGTAGCTTGGGCTTAAGTGCTGAGTCTTTAGAACTTCAGAATAGATGAGTGCGTTGAGAGTTCAGATCATCAGAGTATTTCTTCATCAGATATTAGCTTGCAACTTCGGTGCTTCAAAATTTATAACATCAGAACTTCTTCTATTGAGCGTAATACTTTGATTTAGTTTGTACAAATATTCTTATCAGATCTTCTTTGTGCAAATAGCTCTCCAACTTCTATGCTTCTTTATCAGAACTTCTTTGCATATTTAAATATTTATCAGAGATCATAATTATTCTTTATATATATATATATATATATATATATATATATATATATACACACACATATATATATATATATATATATATATATATATATATATATATATATATATATATATATATATATATATATATATATATATATATATATATATATATATATATATATATATATATATATATATATATATATATATATATATATATATATATATATATATCATGTATTTATTATCATCAAAAAATTACTTAGATGTAGAACAAAACTATGTTCTAACAATCTCCCCCTTTTTGATGATGACAAAAACTTGTATATTTTGTTGAATGTAACACCCGTTGATTTAATTAATTATTTAATTAAGTATTTTCTATTAATTGCAAATTATTTATTGAAAATCGTTAACATGTTGTGTTATTTTGTGAGTTATTGACATACGTTGTGGTGTTGTTATTAGTCGGTTATATTAGTTGATTAATAATATTAGAAATAATATTAGTAATAATATTAGAATTGTAGAATATTAATAATATTAGTTGTTGGGCTTGTTTTTGTGATAGATGTAATATTAAGGGGGTGTGAAAATTAGGCCCAATAGAAATAATAATATTATTAGGTTAAGATAAATAATAGAAATTAGGTTAATTAAAAAGGGTTAAGAGAAAGAGTAGAGAAAGTGTTGTACGTGAGAAGTTACAGAGAAGAGGTAAAGGAAAAGAGGCAAAGATAGGTTTGATCGGAAATCATAGAGCAACCTTCTATCCAAGGTAAGGGTGGGGTTGTGAATCTATAATGGGGTTTATGATGAATGTTGTGTAGGGATTGGGTTGTGTAGAATTGTTGCCTTGTGCGTATAATCATCGTAGTTGTGTCTGAATTCATTTGTTACTATGTTGTGGTTACTTTTGAAATTGTCTGCATTGTTATCCTATACAATCGATGAAATATCTTTGTTGACAATTGTTTATTTTATTGATCTATTTACTGCATACTGTGTTGTATCATGTTGTTATGAATATACTGATAATCAGAGGAAAAATTTGGAGAATTATGTGTTAGTATCAGTAACAGATTGAAGTCTGTGAAGAGGTTGTGTGAAAGCATGTTGTGCCGAGGGGCATGGTATGTGTTCCGATCGACATAGAGGGAAAATGGGGGCATGCCGAGCGGCACAATTAGTGTGACGAGGGGCACGAGTAATTCAGTTGTGATGATTGTCACAAAGGGTGTGCCGAGCGACACAGTTTGGTGGTGTGGGTGCCGAGTGGCATATGTGTGTACCGAGGGGAACCATAGTATTCCAAAAGATTAATTAAAGTAGTAGAGTTATTAATTCAATTCACTTAGCAGAGTTGGTGTACATGTAGCAGAGGTAATTGGTTAGTTACAGAGTTAATAATAATAAGTAACAGAGTTAGTAAATGCTAGAAAAAGGTAATTTAGCAGAGAACATAAGGATAATTGTTAGTAGCAGTAATGTACAAAAAATGACATTAGTAGATATTTAGCAGAAGGACCTCAATAATTGTAGGATGGAAATAGCAGGAAATAACATAAAAGATTTGATAAATTAAAAAAGCAGTAGAGGTAAATTAGTGTCAGAAATTAATAGGTTCATTGATTCAATTAAAAATGATTGGTCAGTGAAATATTTCACTGAAATTATATTAGTAGGACTTGGTCGATAACGTTATTGACATATATAAGTTGCTGTGGTGTTATTGCTAATAATTGTTGAAGTTGAAGGTGAATATATTGTTGTATTGCCTCTATTTATTGGCTAAGACTAAGTTGTAGTCTTATGGCCAATGTTGAATTAAGTTAAATTATTGTGGTTGTTATTACGCTCATGTTGTTAATGCACACATATCATATCATGTTGGAGATGATGCTCGTTAAGTTGGCCTGGATTGGCAAATATAAAGTTGAAGGCTTATGCCTTGTTGATGCCTCTATTTATTGGTATATTTCTATGTTAAGAGTTATGCTCCATTGGTACCACATACATGTGCATAATAACAAGTCGCATTTCATGTTGCATCCTGAGTTTTCGGGTGGATGAATTGATTATGTTAAATGTTGATAAAAAGCTTTGAAGTGGTGAATTATATGAACTAATTCTAATATATTATTTATCGTACATATGATTATATTGTTTGATATCTCACCTCTTTTGTTTGAATGTTACCCCTATGTTGGTAACGTGTAGGTAATCCAGAGTGAAGGAGGTTTACCTTCAGTAGTTTGAGTCGGTGTCATTGCTCTAATACGTAATACTCGGGGGGATGGACGCTTGTGGCTTTATTGTTGTTATTATTTCAGTTGTTAAACTTTAAGTTGTTTTTCTTTGAATGCATGTTATTTGAAGTTGTTTCAGTTGGATAAAGATGTTACGTTCTTATAAGTTGAACATTATGATTCCGCTGCGTGGTTATAAAAGTTTTTAGTTGTTAAAAGATTAATTTATGTTGCTGTTGGTTCATCCAAGTTTAATGTTTTATGTATCTGTAATGAATGCCGTTGTTTTAAGTTTAAATTTTAGCATCCTAATTTGGTTGTTGAATTTTTATAACTCTGATTTCATAATAATTGTCGGGTAAAATTGGGGTGTTACAAGTTGGTATCAGAGCAATTTGGTCCGTCCGACCAAGTTGTCGAGTCGTAGTTTGTTTAGCAATCGAGTATTGTTAACTTGAGTTTTAACTATTGTTTATGTGTATTGTTAAGTTGAGATGGCTGGAAGAAATGACGCTGCACTTGCTACTGCTTTAGAAGCGATGGCACATACCATGGAGAATCAGCCGAATATTAACGGGAATGCTAGATCTCGTAGTTTGGCGACTTTACAAAGGGAGAATCCTCCTACCTTTAAGGGTAAGTATGATCCTGACGGAGCATTATAATGGTTGAAAGAGATTGAGAGAATCTTTCGTGTGATGGACTGCACTCCAGCGCAGAAGGTTCGTTATGGAACTCATATGCTAGCACTCGAGGCTGATGACTGGTAGCTAGAGACTTGTCAGAAGTTGGAAGTTGCAGGTGAAAATATCACTTGGGTTGTGTTCCGTAGGGAATTCCTGAGGAAGTATTTCCCTGAAGATGTTCGTGGTAAGAAGGAAATTGAGCTCCTTGAGCTGAAGCAAGGGAGTATGTCGGTTGTTGAGTATGCTACAAAGTTTGCTGAGTTGGCTAAGTTCTATCCGCACTATAGTGAGGAAAATGTTGAGTTTTCAAAGTGCATCAAGTTTGAGAATGGGTTACACCCAGAGATCAAGAAGGCAGTTGGATACCAGAAGATTCGTGTCTTTCCTGATTTGATTGATAGTTGATGGATCTATGAAGAAGATAATAATGCTCACTATAAGATTATCAATGAGAAGAGGGTTAAACACCAACAGAACCGTGGTAAGCCTTATGATGCCCCAGCTGGTAAAGGTAAACAAAAAGTTGCTCAGGGTCAGAGGACTAATTAGTGGAGATGCTCTTGCTAGTGTAGTTTGTTTCAAATGTGGAAAACCTGAGCATAAGAGCAATGTGTATGCTACTGAGGTGAAGAGGTGTTTCTGTTGTGGTAAGACTGGACATGCTATATCTGAGTGCAAGCATAAGGAGGTGATTTGCTTCAACTATGGTGAAGAAGGACACATTATTAGTCAGTGTCAGAAACCAAAGAAGGCGCAAACTAGTGGAAAGGTGTTCGCTTTGGCTAAGAATCAAACGGATAATACAGACAGACTCATCAGAGGTACATGTTTCATTAACAGTACTCCTTTAATTACTATTATTAATACCGATGCTACTCATTGCTTTATTTCTGCTGATTATGTTGAAAGATTGGGTCTTATATTGTCTTCTTTGAATGGAGAAATGGTCGTCGATACTCCAGCCAAGGGATTAGTGACTACTTCTCTTGTGTGTTTAAAGTTCCCGTTGTCGATCTTCGACATAGACTTTGCCGTTGATTTAGTTTGTTTTCCTTTAAGTGGGTTAGAAGTGATCTTAGGTATGAACAGGTTAGAGCATAACTATGTTCATATTAACTGTTATAACAAGCCAGCGAGGTTTTCTACTCCAAAAGAAGAGGAAGTTGGTCTGTTGCCTGCTAGACACTTGAGGAAATTGATGCAAGAAGAGGCTCAGATGTTCTCGTTGATGGCGCCGCTATCTGTCGAGAATCAAGATATAATTGAGTAATTGCAAGTGGTGCGTGAATTTCCTGAAGTTTTCCCTGATGAAATTCCTAACGTACCGCCAGAGAGAGAAGTCGAATTTGCCATTGATCTTGTACCTGGTACAAGACCTGTTTCTATGGAACCATACAAAATGCCTGCATCTGAATTGTCAGAATTAAAGAAGAAATTGGAAGAGTTACTTGAGAAGAAATTTGTAAGACCAAGTGTATCATCATGGGGAGCTCCAGTGTTGCTATTAAAGAAGAAAGATGGAAGTATGAGAATTTATGTTGATTACAGACAATTGAATAAAGTGAAGATTAAGAACAAGTATATGTTTCTAAGAATAGATGACTTGATGGATCAATTGGTGGATACCCGAGTGTTTAGTAAGATTGATTTGAGGTTAGGCTACCATAAGATTAAAGTGAAGGATGAAGATATTCAGAAGACGACTTTTAGAATGCCTTATGGACATTATGAGTATTCAGTGATGCCTTTCGGTGTTACTAATGCACCGGGAGTATTCATGGAGTATATGGACCGTATCTTTCATACTTATTTGGATCGGTTTGTAGTGGTGTTCATTAATGACATTTTAATTTACTCTAAATCGAAAGAAGCACATGTAGAACACTTGAGAATAGTATTGCAAGTTTTAAAAGAGAATAAGTTGTATGAAAAGTTGTCTAAGTGTGAATTTTTGTTAAAGGAGGTTAGTTTTCTTGGTCATGTAATCTCAGGTAGTGGCATTGCTGTAGATCCATCTAAAGTAGATGCGGTGTTGCAATGGGAAACTCCAAAGGCGGCTACTAAGATTAGAAGCTTTTTGGGATTAGGTGGTTATTGTAGAAGGTTTATCAAAGGTTTTTCTAAGTTGGCACTTCCGTTGACTAAGTTGACTTGTAAAGGTAGAGCTTATGTATGGGACGTTCAATGTGAAGAAAGTTTTACGGAATTGAAGAAGGGATTGACGTTGGCTCCTATTTTGGAATTACCTAATATAGGAGAACCTTTTGTGGTATATTGTGATGCTTCTAAGATGGGTTTAGGAGGTGTACTTATGCAGAATGAAAAGGTAGTTGCTTATGCGTTAAGTCAGTTGAGGACTCATGAAAAGAACTATCCTACACATGATTTAGAGATTCCTGCAGTTGTTTTTGTGTTGAAGATTTGGAGGCATTATCTTTATGGTTCTAGATTTGAAGTATTTAGTGACCATAAGAGTTTAAAGTATTTATTTGATCAGAAAGAATTTAATATGAGACAACGAAGATGGTTGGAGTTGTTAAAAGATAATGATTTCAGTTTGAATGATCATCTAAGAAAGGCAAATGTGGTGGCTGATGCGTTAAGTCGAAAGACTTTACATATGTCGGTAGTGATGGTTAAAGAGTTAGAATTAATTGAGAAGTTAAGAGATATGTGCTTAGTTTGTGAGGTGACGCCGCAGAGTGTTATATTGGGGATGTTGAAAATTAATAATGATTTTCTGGACAATATCAGAGAAGCTCAGATGTTAGACGTGAAACTGGTAGATTCGATGGTTGGAATCGATTAGTCTGAGAATAAAGATTTTGATTTAGATGCTCAAGGTGTGTTAAGATTTCATAATCGAATTTTTATTCATGATGATGTAGAGATGAAGAAAGTGATTCTTGAGGAAAGTCATAGAAGTAAGTTGAGCATTCATCCGGGAGCTACACAAATGTATCGAGATTTGAAGAATTTGTTTTGGTGGCCTGGAATGAAGAGTGATGTGTCTCTATTTGTGTATGCATGTTTAACTAGTCAGAAGTCAAAAGTTGAACATTAGAATCCTGCAGGGTTGATGCAACCGTTAGAAGTTCCAGAATGGAAATGGGATAGCATTTCGATGGACTTTGTGATGAGATTACCTAATACTCTAAGAGGACATGATTCGATTTGGGTGATTGTTGATAGGCTTATGAAGTCGGCTCATTTTATTCCTATTATCATCAGTTTTCCAGTATCAAAGTTGGCGGAGATTTATACTAGTGTGATTTTAAAGCTGCATGGTGTTCCTTTGTGTATTGTGTCAGATAGAGATCAAAGGTTTACTTCAGAGTTTTGGAAGAGTTTGTAAGAGGCGTTGGTTTCTAAGTTGAGGTTGAGTTCGGCATATCACCCTCAGATGGATGGTCAGACGAAGATGACTATTCAATCATTGGAAGATTTGTTGAGAGCATGTGTTCTTGACCAGGGAGATTCGTGGGATACTTATCTTCCATTAATAGAGTTCACTTATAATAACAATTACCATTCTAGTATTGGAATGACACCTTTTGAAGCGTTGTATGGTCGAAGATGTAAAATTCCTTTATGTTGGCATGAATGTGGAGAAAGTGTAGTGCTTGGACCCGAAATTGTTTGAGAGGCTACCGAGAAGGTGAAGCTAATTCGAGATAAGATGAAAGCTTCCCAAAGTAGGAAGAAGAGTTATCATGACAAGCGAAGGAAATATTTAGAATTTCAAGCAGGTGACCATGTGTTTTTGAGAGTGTGATACGGTGGGAGAACTGACTAGATGTTTTGCGTTTTGTTCGCACTTGTGCGGTTAGCAAGAGTCGCCACCGACTTTTATTTTATCCAAAAAGGAAAGGTAAAAAAGCACAAGAAAGACCTTTCGTGAATTTTCTCGGGTTCGGGGGGTAGATTATGAAAAAGGAAGGTATTAGCATCCTTTTCATCCATGGTTTTCCACGGGCTCTTAGTTACTCGTTTAGATCACTTTCTTTCATTTGGTTGTGTGTTTGTGGTGTGGGCTTTGAAAGTATTTTGAAAAATCTCTTTGTAATGGTTCTCGTCTCTATAAGAACGTATACAAAGTTTTGTTTCGAAAAATGGTTCAAAGATGTGTTTGTGAATCGTGTTTCGAAAAGTGTTTTGAAAAGAGGTTTTGCAATGGTTCTCGTCTCTATAAGAACGTATACAAAACGTTTTGTCTTTTTGAGAATGTTTTGAAATGGGAGTGTAGGTGTAAGAGTTTTTTTGTCGTGAGCAAGCGAGTAACTTAGAGAGAATCTATCTACTCGAAAGGTCTTAAATTGTTATTTTCTTCTTCCTTTTAATGGTGCTATCTTACCATTGATTTGGTAAGAAGCCCCACCATTGGATGTAAAGGGACAGGCGCGGGTCAATTTCACAATCATTGAAGGCAACTTGTGAGACGCTTTAGCAATTTTCGTAAGGGACGAGATCGTTTTAATCTAAGGCAACATCGAGGGTCGTCAAGGGACTATGATCTTTTTATCGAAGGGTCATTGCTAGAGCGTCCCATATTCGAGGGACATGATTGTATTTCCGAGGCAACGAGCGAGGTTACCCTAGAGGTGCACGTGTGAAAAGTGTGTTGGTTTCAAGTTATTTATTCTTTGATTAGGTCATCTAGCGATTGATTTTTGAATCTTGCCATACATGCCTAGTTATTATACAGTATATGGAAAACAATAAATTGCGGGAATTGAAATTCTACGCTATTACAAAAGTATTTGGGAATGGGGGTATAATTGTTACAAATGGGGATGAATCAAATGAAATAGCAATGTCCAAATATCAAACAATACAACCAAATCGAATTTTTATGCGATTTAATATAAAGCTATGACAATTTATGAAAATAAAATCAACGAAGTATGAAATGAAATGTATTTACTTGAAAAGAGAAAAATAAAATCTATTCTAAAAAATTGATTATATTAAAATCTTTTTTTTGTATTTATTAATTTAAGTAAAAACTAAAGAAAACAAACAAACTAAATCATTACTTTTTTTGATGTTTTATAAAATGTAAAAATTAAATCTAAAACGAATTCTATTAAGGAAAATTTTTTTACTTACAACAACCTAAATCAATTTAATAAATTTTTTTAAGTTTTATGCATTTTTATCACAAAAATAAAGTGAGAAGAAAATCAAGTACAAAAAAAAGGTAACATGGGCTTAGGAAAATGTAATGGGTTATCAGCAAACCAAACCCAAACATCTTAAACCAAACCTAATTGTTGGTTAAGGAAAAACAAATAAAATTAGGTTTTCCTTTGGGATTTCTCCCACGCGGCGCCGCTATTTGCTTGTCATGTTCGCCCCTGTTCTTCACAAAATGTTAAAAACAGTTCCATGGTTGAAGCATCAAGCTTCAACCTTCTCCCACGCTTAGCAAAAATAAAAAACAACAAAAAATATTTGTTCACCGGCGACAAAAAAATGAAGCTACGGTATCTATACTTTATCCTTCAGTCGAAGTTCTCCCAATGCGACTTCGAGGTGATGAACAAGGAAAAACTCTCAGGCTCAGGTATGCATTTTATTTCTCTAATCTTCCCTTCTTCTTCTCTGATTCTTGTTGATTTAAATCCTTGGGCGTGTTGTTTTTTTCAATTTCTCCGTGTTGTCATGTTGTTGGTTGTGAGGGAGTATTTATCGTGACGTTGGTTATTAACAGCAGCGGAAGGAGGAGGTTCGTGGTACGTGCAAGCAAGGTAATAGCAATTTGGAAAAGTTTCTGGGATTGTTTGGGTGAATTTTTTTTGGATATTTTCTGGTGAGGTTGGGGAAGAGATTTATCAGTGGACTGTTGTTTTTTTCTCTGGAAATTTTTTGTGAATTTTGTATCTGTCTTTCTATGTGACTCCAACCTGCTTTCTTGTATGCATGGCTGCCTTTTCTTATAGTGAAATGAGGGTCAATTTTTTTGGGGGAAATTAGAGCCACGAAGGAATGAATTTGATCTAAATCGGTAATGTTTTTTTTGGTTGTTTTTCTACAGCAGGAATTGCCTTGCCATCTTGGTGCAATGCTTGGTAAAATTTTTTTAGACAGCTGTAGTCTGGTTCATACAGGTTTTGAAGCAGGCTGCTTTGACAGTTTTGGACAGAAGGTGCAAGTTTTGGTGATGAATCTATGCAAGAACTGTGATGCCTTTGGTGTTCAATTTTTCTGTTTTTCTTTCTTTCCAAATTGGTGTAACATATGTATTGTACTATTTTTTATTTAGGTCTTCTATGATTTCTGAATATTGCAGGGCTGTTGTATGATCCATTTTGAACAAAGTTGGCTATATTTTGAATTTTGTCTTGTTGTGTTTCATGTGGACAGATTTTGGTGCTAATGAAGAGAGACATAGGTCGAAGATTGGTGGAGTTTTGAAGAGGAAAGCATGGTTTAGCATGAAGAATTCAAAGGATTTCGAAACATGAAAATGATTATTAGGCTTTAGGAATTAGGACCACAACTTTTGAACTCTTTTTTCATTGAATATGAATCCTCAGGCATAGGAACCTAAATTATTTCTTTTGTAATTGTAACTTGAAATTTGGAGAAACATGAATTGAATTGAATTTTTCATGAAGCATATTTTTTGTATTTTTTTGTAATATTTGAACATCTTGTGAATTTTTTAGAATTCTTGAGTAATGACATGAAATTCCTTTATAATGGTTAAGCTTGAAAGAAATCTTGTTGTAAGTCTCTTGAATTGTTTGGAAGATTATGAATGGATCTTGTAGTTGTAGCATGAAGTATTCTGGTATCATTTTATAACTTGAAATCCTTTATCAACAACAACTTGTAATTTCTCTTCGCATCTTCACTGATTCTTAAAGATTCCCAATCAAGATAATTGAAACTGCATTCCAATCTGATAATTTAATTCCAATAATTCTGTAATCTCGCAACTGCATTCCAAACAAACACGCACTATCTGTTCCATTTCCTAAATAAGAAAATGTTTTAAAAGACGCAAATCATCTGGTTAACCTGGATTAAACGATCATGACAGACTTAAATTCCATCTCTTGTCCCAAACAACCATGCCTTGAGAACAAACAGTGTCTTTTCAGTAAACTTGAGAAAGCATGAAAACATGTGAAAGCCAATTTAGATCTTTGAGAATTCATTACTTTTGAGAATTGCAAGAAAAACCCTAATTGTTGGTTTACTGCCACAGAAGAAAATCTGTCTGACCGATTCCTGAGCCAACTTGAATATCTAAGAAACCCTAGGGTTGTGTTTTCTATGAAAAATGGGAGGGAAAATTTTGGGGTACAACAGCTACCCCTGTTCAATCTTCTTGAACCTAAAGAGTTAGATCGGCGAGCTTTGTCGTTCGTGACTCGAAGGTAAAAGATGATTGGACACTAGAGTGCCCATAAATTTGCAATCAACAAAAGTGTAATTGAGGGAATGGGCTTAAAGATTCCATTTGGAGAGATGTTAGAATCTGGTTGGAGATGGGCTTGTAGATGCCATCCAAGAATGTTTGGTTGTAAATAAAAAGAATAAGCATCATAATGGTATGCGTATTTGGAACGTATCTGAACTGTATCTGTACTTGAATCTGAATAAGTAAACAGAATGGCTTCCATGTCTGGAACGTATCTGGACTGTATCTTGAAATTAAGTCTGAATGAGTAACAAAATGACGTCCGTGTCTGGAGCGTATCTGGACTGTATCTTGAAATTAAGTCTGAATGAGTGATAAAATGGATTCCGTGTCTGGAGCGTATCTGGACTGTATCGGTACTTGGAATTTGAATAAGTATCAGGATGGCATCCTTGTCTGGAGCGTATCTAAACTGTATCTGAAGTTGAGATCTGAATGAGTGACAGAATGACTCCCGTGTCTGGAGTGTATCTGAACTGTATCTGAAATTGAAATCTGAATGAGTAACAGAATGACTTACGTGTCTGGAGTGTATCTGTACTGTATCTGAAGTTGAGATCTGAATGAGTGACAAAATGACTTCCGTGTCTAGAGTGTATCTGTACTGTATCTTGAAATTAAGATCTGAATGAGTAACAGAATGACTTCCGTGTCTGGAGTGTATCTGTACTGTATCTGAAATTTTGGAATATTTGTTAAAGATAGCTGTTAATCTTATCCTGAAAGGGGTAAAATGTTAGCTGAAACACAAAGTTATTTTGCATGAAATGTATGATGCAATAAATGTGTTTTATCCATATTTATGATATATGGATGTAATGTATGCACATGTAAGCCGATTTGCTGTATTGCTGAGGAAAATAAATCCTTGACTGCTGCTAGGGAAAATAAATCCTTGACTGATGAGGATTCCATTGTAAGAGTAATGCCAAATACTTCTTGAGGAATCTACTTGGGGAATCCATAAAATTTTAATGACTTCTACTGGGGATTCATTGACGGGAGTCTTTTTTCTATCGAGAAGCAATAAAAACTCTGGGGGAAAAAGTTTATCCTGTAGTGAAAGCTTTGTGGGCAAAAGCTTAATTCCGCTGGGGAGTTCAGGAGTTTGGGTTGTATGCCAATCTACTGTAGAGTTACCCTTGGTTGGGGAGAAACAGAAGTTAACCGTTATCTGGTTGATTTTCAGGCTTCAAGTCAACTTGCTGAAGGAACCTGGAGAAACTGGATGATTTCCACTGTGGGTTGATAATTTGAAGTTTCAGCTCCGCTGGGGATTGGTAGTTGGTAGTCTCGGCTCCGCTGGGGATCTGTAGTTCAATGTTATGGCTCCGCTGGGGATCTTAATGACATGCTGGTTTGATTGTGTATGGAAATGGGCTTAAATATGCCATTTGGAGAAACAAAGGAGAATCGCCGGAGATGGGCTTGTAGATGCCATCCAAAGGTGATTATTGACGGAAAGTTTGAACTGGATCTGAACAGAGAATGAATAAGAATAAACCGTTGAGAGATTTATCTATTGAGAGATTTTATTTGAATCAGTAAAAATCTTGAGACGAATCAGAATAAACCGTTGAGAGATTTATCTGAACCAGTAAAAATCTGGAGACGAATCAGATTAAACCGTTGAGAGATTTATCTGAAACAGCAAAATCTGGAAGTGAATCAGAATAAACCGTTGAGAGATTTATCTGAACCAGTAAAAATCTGGAAATGAATCAGAATAAATCATTGAGAGATTTATCTGAAACAGTAAAAAATCTGGAGACGAATCAGAATAAACTGTTGAGAGATTTTATCTGAACCAGTAAAAATCTTGAGATGAATCAGAGTAAACCGTTGAGAGATTTATCTGAACCAATAAAAGTATGGAAATGAATCAGAATAAATCGTTGAGAGATTTTATCTGAACCAGTGAAATCTGGACATGAATCAGAATAAACCGTTGAGAGAATTATCTGAACCAGTAAAAATCTGGAAATGAATCAGAATAAATCATTGAGAGATTTATCTGAAACAGTAAAAAAATCTGGAGACGAATTAGAATAAACAGTTGAGAGATTTTATCTGAACCAGTGAAATTTGGAAATGAATCAGAATAAACCGTTGAGAGATTTATCTGAACCAGTAAAAATCCTGAGATGGATCAGAATAAACCGTTGAGAGATTTATCTGAAACAGTAAAAAATTTGGAAATGAATCAGAATAAATCGTTGAGAGATTTTATCTGAACCAGTGAAATCTGGACACGAATCAGAATAAATCGTTGAGAGATTTATCTGAACCAATAAAAATCTGGAAATGAATCAGAATAAATCGTTGAGAGATTTATCTGAAACAGTAAAAAAATCTGGAGACGAATCAGAATAAACCGTTGAGAGATTTTTTCTGAACCAGTGAAATCTGGAAATGAATCAGAATAAAACGTTGAGAGATTTATCTGAACCAATAAAAATCCTGAGATGAATCAGAATAAACCGTTGAGTGATTTATCTGAAACAGTAAAAAATCTGGAGACGAATCAGAATAAACCGTTGAGAGATTTTATCTGAACCAGTGAAATCTGGAAATGAATCAGAATAAACCGTTGAGAGATTTATCTGAACCAGTAAAAATCCTGGAAATGAATCAGAATAAATCATTGAGAGATTTATCTGAAATAGTAAAAATCTGGAATATCTTCAACTGGAATAAGAATCAGGGAGATCTTAGTGTCAATCTGATTGAACCAGAGAAGGTCTTGAATTAACTTTGACTGGATAAGAATCAGGAATATCTTAGAATCGTTTTAACTGAACCAGATGAAAGTCTTGGAATATCTTCAACTGGAATAAGAATCATGGAGATCTTAGTGTCGATCTGACTGAACCAGAGAAGGTCTTGAATTAACTTTGACTGGATAAGAATCAGGAATATCTTAGAATCGTTTTAACTTAACCAGACGAAAGTCTTGGAATATCTTCAACTGGAATAAGAATCATGGAGATCTTAGTGTCGATCTGACTAAACCAGAGAAGGTCTTGAATTAACTTTGACTGGATAAGAATCAGAAAAATATTAGAATCGATTTAACTGAACCAGACGAAAGTCTTGGAATATCTTCAATTGGAATAAGAATCAGGGAGATCTTAGTGTCGATCTGACTGAACCAGAGAAGGTCTTGAATTAACTTTGACTGGATAAGAATCAGAAAATTTTTTGAATCGATTTAACTGAACCAGACGAAACTCTTGGAATTACTTCAACTGGAATAAGAATCAGGGAGATCTTAGTGTCGATCTGACTGAACCAGAGAAGGTCTTGAATTAACTTTGACTGGATAAGAATCAGAAAAAATATTAGAATCGTTTTAACTGAACTAGACGAAAGTCTTGGAATATCTTCAACTGGAATAAGAATCAGGGAGATCTTAGTGTCGATCTGACTGAACCAGAGAAGGTCTTGAATTAACTTTGACTGGATAAGAATCAGAAAAAATCTTAGAATCGATTTAACTGAACCGGAAGAAAGTCTTGGAATATCTTCAACTGGAATAAGAATCAGGGAGATCTTAGTGTCGATCTGACTGAACCAGAGAAGGTCTTGAATTAACTTTGACTGGATAAGAATCAGAAAAAATCTTAGAATCAATTTAACTGAACCAGACGAAAGTCTTGGAATATCTTCAACAGATGTCGGGGAACCGTTAAATCCTGGACTGCTGTTGAAGAGTATGTATGTCTTCAAACTTTGCTTAGAATGTTTCCACTGGGGATTCCTGTTTCGTTGTTTGAGGAGGACTCCGCTGGGAAATGTTGATCTTTGTCTTGAGAGAAATAGAATTTTAGGAGCTTCAGTCGTCCGTTATTCTACTGGGGTACCATCTCTGTTGAATTTTAGGAACTTCGATCGTCCGTTATTCTATCGAGGAATCATCTTTGTTGAATTTTAGGAACTTCGGTAATCCGTTATTCTACTGAGGAATCCTCTCTGTTGAATTTTAGGAACTTCGGTCGTCCGTTATTCTACTGAGGAATCCTCTCTGTTGAATTTTAGGAACTTTGGTCGTCCGTTATTCTACTGAGGAATCCTCTCTGTTGAATTTCAAGAACTTCGGTTGTCCGTTATTCTACTGAGGAATCCTCTCTGTTGAATTTCAGGAACTTCGGTCGTCCGTTATTCTACTGAGGAATCCTCTCTGTTGAAGAGGAAAGTTGAATGAACTACTATCTGGTCGTGGTCTAGGCTTCATTGTGATAAGACCGACTGTTATCTGGTTGTAATCCAGGCTTTACAGTGACTTACTGGGGATTAAACTATTATTCGGTCATACTCCAGGCTTTATAGTTTAAAGATAGGCCACTATCTGGTCGAATCCAGGCTTCACGGTGTTTGACACTATTATTCGGTTGTAATCCGGGCTTCACAATATGCTTGTAGAGATCAAGATACTATCCGGTCGAATCTGGGCTTCATAGCTTGAATTTTGTGAGAATTTGATTGCATCTTTCCTCAAAAGTAAAGGTTAGTTGTATGTAGTGCATGATATGTATCAAGCAATGATGTTCTCAAAATGGGATTATGTTGTGTAATGTTTTTATGATGCTCTCTCGCTGGGGAAAACAAATCCTTGATGACTTCTCTGGCGACATAGGGATCCTTCCTGTCTTGAAGTTGGAGTATTGATAAAAATTCTGTTGCGAGCAATGCCCTAAACTGCTTGAGAAATTTTCTTGGGAAATCCAGAGAACTTTGATGATTTCTGTGGGGGATCAAGAATGAGAATCTTCATTCTGTTGAGGAGCAATGAAAACTTTGGCGATTTCACTAGGGAATTAAGAATGAGAATCTTCATTCTGTTGAAAGATAAAAACTCTGGCGACTTCACTAGGGAAAAATCCTCAGGGATTCTTGAGGTCGACTTAGCTGGGAAGAGGTTATCAAAGATTGAAACTCTGGCTGGGAGTCATCTTATGAGAAGGATTTTGGGGAGATTTGTCACTGCCCCTAGTAGCGAGTGTTCATGGCTTTGCCAGGAAATGTTTGACCGCATGCAACCCTTTGTTGGGATTGACGTTCAATGCCCCAAGTGACGGGGACAGAGACTTGCCCCTGGTTACTCTGCACTTTGAGAGATTTCTTGAAATCTTGACTGGACTTCCCCAGGTTACTCTGCACTTTGAGAGATTTCTTGAAATCTTGACTGGACTGCCCCAGGTTACTATGCACTTTGAGAGATTTCTTGAAATCTTGACTGGACTGCCTCAGGTGTGCTGGACAATGACATGTCATGTCCCCTTGTTGATAGGAGATTTTTGCAATGGAAGTGTCATCCCGCTTGAAGTGACTTTGTTCAGTGAGAGAGCTTTTCGTTCATTGGATATTCATTGTGTGAATTTCTCCGCTGCCAAACAAATAGCCATATGCAAACAACGATATTCAAATAATGCAAAATTTATGCTTGTCTTGAAATTTTAAAAATGAGTTTTTTGCAAGAAACTTTTGTAAGAAAAATTCAACTCAGGATTTAGGGCAAAGCCTTATAGGAGTCAGGATACCTTTTTGTAATAGTATGCTTTCGAACTAACCCATGCTTCAATTAGGACTTTTGAAGGGTTGTAATGTGGCTTGGTTCACGGTTTATGAAACAAAGGATAAAGGCTCAAAGTGAATTTGTACCCGCCCGTTCTTCGTGATGTTCTTCAGTCCTAAACTCAGTTAATTGTGCGTTTGAACTCTAATTGGGTCTGGAATGATATTTCGGTGATTGTTAAGACAAGTTAAGTTTGTCGGAAGACAAACATTTTTGCAACATTTTTCATGTTGTCGAGGATTTGTAGTGACATCTTTCTTTTGATTTGTTATCCCTAATTTTTCCTGACTGTTCTTGTTTTTTTTTTTGAGATTACAGTCAGCGGGATGCCCTAGTTTTTCTTAAGTCTCCTTTTTAGGTTCTGACTTAGTGGGCTTTTTGTTTTTTGAGAGATAATGACTGCCTATGTGATAGGGAACCATCATCGTCTTTTGATTCCAGAGGAATATTTTTGATGTCATTCGTTGTATTATAAGATGAGAGTTTGCGGCTTTAACGCGCATTTGAATTAACTGAGAGACTACCCTGCCCCAGGTTTTGATTAAAGGTTTCAATTTGTGTTAAAACAGAAAACTTCTACTTCTTTGGCTCGAAGGGGTTGACCAGGGATTATCTTCCTTATAACTCCAGTGTTTAGGATTTGTAAGAAACGCCTGTACATCGTCAGCAAGGTCTATCCAAAAGCATATTGTGTGAGATTAAGGCATTGTTTTCG
Organism: Vicia faba; assembly: GCA_948472305.1. Classification (NCBI taxonomy): domain Eukaryota; kingdom Viridiplantae; phylum Streptophyta; class Magnoliopsida; order Fabales; family Fabaceae; genus Vicia; species Vicia faba. Next base: position 1,471,592,297 of record OX451741.1, read on the forward strand.
TCATCCTCCCTCTAAAGGTTTGTGTCATAAGAAGAATAAAAAGCATAGTTTAAATATAGTGAAAACAAAAAGATGAATTCAAGACAAACATATGCAATGCATTAATGAAACAGAGTTTGACATTAATAGATAATTGTTTGAATAACAAAAGAAATTACAATTGGAAATTCAAAATAAACAGAAGCCTCTCTGTTCGAACTTGTCATTTTAGGCGGAGAGCCCTCAGCGGAAGATTTTCATCTGGCCATCTTGTGTGAACTCCAGCGTTCTTCCTTCAATCATATCTTGAATTTTGTTTCTCAATGCCCACTAGCTATTGGTGTCATGTCCAGGACTGTTGGAGTGATACGCACATCTTGCATTTGGATTGTAATCTGGAGAGGCTGTTGAAGAAGAGTCAGATATTGACAGCTGGATTTACCCGACTACCAACGGTGGATTGAACAATTGGACGGCGAAAGACTTCGTGCCTGTTTCTTTTATTACACAGTAATAGACTTTTGTTTTGAGATTTGTAACAGACAATTTGAAACTTTACAGCCCGGTGCCTTGCTCGAGGCACCTTGGCTTTGTTTGTGAGGGCTTATTATTTGTCATTTTCATATATCATCAATAAAGCATTGGACGTTTTCTTGCATTACAAATTTTACGCTCCTTGTTTTTCCTTTCTATCTCGCACTTTATCAAAAACAGCTATTGTTTTACACACACTCACATATCGTAATGCAGATCCACATCCACCCTGGATCCCATTGATAACCACTCTGCTATTGCCAGTTATGACTTCGAAAATCCGATCAACCAAGCCGAGGACGAAGGTGAGGATGATTGTGAAGTGCCCGTGGAACTTGCTAGACTGTTACAACAGGAAGAGAGGGCCATACAGCCTCATGAAGAGCCAGTGGTATCAGTGAATTTGGGTACAGAGGAAGACAAGAAAGAGGTCAAGATAGGTGCAAATTTGGAGCCTAGTGTCAAACAACGGTTGATACAGATGCTACGCGACTATTTTGAGATCTTCACTTGGTCTTATGAAGATATGCCTAGTTTGGACACCGATATTGTGGTTCATCGCCTGCCAACTAAAGAAGACTGTCCTCCGGTAAAGCAGAAGGTTCGCCGTATGCGCCCTGAGATGTTTGAGAAAATCAAAGCTGAAATCATGAAACAGTTTGACGCCAGATTTCTAGTTGTCACTTCTTACCCGCAGTGGGTTGCCAACGTGGTTCCAGTGCCTAAGAAGGATGGTAAGGTACGGATGTGCGTGGACTATAGAGATCTGAACAGGGCGAGCCCCAAAGACAATTTCCCACTGCCTCACATCGATGTTCTGGTCGAAAACACCGCGCAACATAAGATCTTCTCCTTTATGGATGGTTTTTCCGGTTACAATCAGATTAAGATGGCTCCCAAGGACATGGAGAAGACAACTTTCGTTACACAGTGGGGCACCTTCTATTACAAAGTAATGCCTTTCGGGTTGAAGAATGCTGGGGCAACTTATCAGCGCGCCATAGTCACTTTGTTCCACGACATGATTCACCATGAGATAGAGGTTTACATTGATGACATGATTGCAAGGTCCCAGACTAAAGAAGAACACCTTGACAATCTCCAGAAACTGTTCGACAGGTTGAAGATGTACAAGCTGAGGTTAAACCCGAACAAGTGCACCTTCGGGGTAAGGTCTGGTAAGCTGCTGGGTTTCGTCGTTAGTGATAAAGGTATTCAAGTGGATCCTGCAAAGGTGAAGGCTTTACAGGAGATGCCAGCTCCCCGCACAGAAAAGGAAGTTAGAGGTTTTTTGGGACGGCTGAATTACAATGCCCGATTCATTTCAGATTTGACTGCTACTTGTGAACCGATCTTCAAGCTGCCGAAGAAAGATCAAGTAGTAAAATGGAATGATGAATCTCAGACCACTTTCGAAAGGATTAAATAATACCTCCAAGAGCCACCTATCCTGATGCCCCCAGTTGAAGGGAGACCTTTGATCTTATACTTGACCGTACTAGATAATTCGATGGGGTGGGTGCTGGGGCAGCATGACGAGTCTGGCAGAAAAGAGCACGCCATTTACTACCTTAGCAAAAAGTTTACCGACTACGAGACCCGATACTTGTTGCTCGAGAAAACTTGCTGCGGTTTGGCATGGGCTGCTCGCCGGGTGAGACAGTATATGCTAACTCACACTACCCTATTGATATCAAAGATGGATCCAATCAAGTATATCTTCGAAAATCCTGCCTTGTCCGGAAGAATAGCAAGATGGTAGATGATCTTAACCGAGTACGACATCTAATACACAACCAAAAAGGCAATTAAGGGGAGTGTATTGGAATATCATTTGGCGCATCAGGCCGTGGATGACTACCAATCCATGAATTTCAAATTCCCGGATGAGAACATCATGTTGGTGATCGAATGTGAAGAACCCAGACCGAATGAAGGACCTGAGGAAGGATCTCGATGGTCTATGTATTTTGATGAAGCCTCAAACGCGTTGGGTAATGGCATTGGCGTCGTGATCATATCTCCTGAGGGCTGTCATACTCCGTTCACCGCCCGATTATGTTTTAAGTGCACCAACAATATGGTGGAGTATGAAGCGTTCATCATGGGCCTTCGAGCAACTATTGACCTGAGGATTAAGTTCTTGAGTGTATTCGGAGATTCTGCTCTAGTGATCAGTCAGATCAAAGGCGAGTGGGATACGAAGCACCCAAATCTTATTCCTTACAAAGAGTATGTATTGACGTTGCTTCCACACTTCGAGGAGATAACCTTTGAACATTTCCCTAGAGAGGAGAATCAGTTAGCGGACGCGCTGGCTACCATGTCTTCTATGTTCAAGGTTAGGTGGGACAATGAAGCTCCCCAGATTACCATTGAGAGGTTGGATGAACCTGCACATTGCTGTGACATTGAGACTGAAGAGGTAGCACATAAACCCTGGTTTCACGAGGTAAAGAGGTATCTTGAGACTCAAGAGTACCCCGAGAGTGCATCTGTTAATGATAAGAAGTTTCTGAGGAAATTCGCTGCGAAGTTCTTCATCAGTAATGGTATCCTTTACAAGCGTAACCATGATTCAACCTTACTGAGATGTGTGGACAAGAACGAGGCAGAAAGGATCATGGAAGAATTACATGAAGGAACCTTCGGAACTCATTCCAATGGACATACCATGGCAAAGAGAATCTTACAGGCGGGATATTATTGGTCCACTATAGAAACCGATTGTTATCAGCACTCTCAGACCTGTCATAAGTGCCAAGTCTATGCTGATAAGGTGCATGTACCTCTAGTTCCTCTGAACTTCTTGACAGCTCCTTGGCCCTTTGCAATGTGGGGCATCGATATGATCGGCGAGATCAGACCTACTGCGTCTAACGGGCATTGTTTCATTCTGGTAGCAATTGATTATTTCACGAAGTGGGTTGAAGCGGCTTCCTTTTCTACGGTAACCAAGAACGTCGTGGCGCGGTTTATCCGACACAATTTGATCTATTGATATGGTGTATCAGAGAGGATCATTACGGACAATGGTACGAATCTCAACAATACAATGATCACCGAGCTCAACAAACAGTTTAAGATACAACATCACAACTCTTCTTCTTACCGGCCGAAGATGAATGGGGCTGTTGAAGCGGCTAATAAGAATATCAAGAAGATTTTGCAGAAGATGACGGTGACATACAAAGACTGGCACGAGATGCTACCATTCACTCTTCATGGGTATCGTACCTCAGAGCGGACGTCAACAGGGGCAACACCCTACTCTTTGGTGTATGGCATGGAGGCAGTCTTACCCATTGAAGTCCAGATACCCTCTCTTCGGATTATGAAGGATGCAGGTTTGGGCAAGGACGATTGGATCCAGACCCGGCTTAATCAGCAGAACTTAATCAACAAAAAGAGACTTACTTCTATTTGTCATGGTCAGACGTATCAAAAGCGAATGATCAAGGCATTTAACAAGAAGGTTAGACGACAAGAATATCAAGTCGGGGATCTGGTGATCAAACGCATCATACTGCCGCAAGGTGATCCCAGGGGAAAATGGACTCCTACGTACGAAGGGCCATTGGTGGTTAAGAACATTTTCTCTGGAGGAGCTATGATTCTAACCACCATGGATGGTGACGACCTTCCTCACCCCGTCAATGCAGACATAGTGAAAAAATACTACGCATAATCAAAGACCCGCTAGGTAGATTGGCCTAGGCAAAAATAAGGGCTTCCCGACGAACCAAAAGGGTTCGGGCAAAAATAAGGGATGAAAATGAAAAAACTGTAGACCCGACAAGTCGAAAACCTGAAAAGGCGGCTTGGGCAAAAAAGGGTATCCCAGTGGACTGAAAACCCGAAAGGGAGGTCCAGGAAAAAATTAGGGATCAAAGCGTAAAACTATGTCTCATTGGATCATCTTACAACCAGACTTCAGTATCGACTATCAAGCTCAGACGGCACCGATCAATCTGATCTACCTTCAACCAAGTAGCAAAGTATGAGACGCTCGAAGATATAAAGGCAATAGCAGAGTTGGAACCCAGTGGGATTGTTCACATAGCTGTTTTTCTTTGTTTTTCACAAATTGTAAAATTTCTATCTTTCAGCGGCGTTCTCTTACTAGGACGTCATCCTTTTGTACAAAACGCCTATTTACAGGCCAACTTAAAAATCAATACAATTAATTTTCACAATAAATTTAAAAAAAAATTGTTTTTTTCTTTTTCTGTTTTGTTTTGCAAGGACGTCCAATGATTCATTTTTTGATATATGCATTTGAAAATAATTGTTTCTCATAAATATTTACATACGAAACAAAAGACGATTACTCGTAATTCCGGGAACAGGGGCAAACAAGAAATGTCCAAACCTTACAGTTGCTCTATTCACCAGGTACAGGGATAGACCCAGCTGGAAAATATGACGAAAGGTACATACACTCCCCGCAGAGTAAAAGGTGTCTAAAAACATTGGTGTTAATTCTCCCCAAGCAGAGTTCATCTATCACCAACACTGGAAGACTATCCCCGGATCTGACCGGATAGTATCTTGATTTCCCCATCATATTGTGAATCTCGGAGAACGACTGGATAACAGTATCAAATATCGTGAAGCCTGGAATCGACCAGATAGTGGTTTATCTTAAATTCAAGCTATGAAGCCCAGATTCGACCGGATAATAGTTTAACCCCCAGCAAGTTATTGTGAAGCCTGGAGAACGACCACATAGCAATGCAAGTTACTGTGAAGCCTGGATTACGACCATATAGCAGTACAAAGACACCATGAAGCCTGGAATCGACCAGATAGTGGTATATCATAAACACAAGCGATGAAGCCCGGTGATCGACCGGAAAACAGCTTAACAAGTTATTGTGAAGCCTAGATTACGACCAGATAGCAATACAAGACACCATGAAGCCTGGACTCGACCAGACAATGGTATAAGACGTTGTGAAGCCTGGATTACGACGAGATAGTAGCCAAGAATACTACGAAGCATGAACTCGACCAGATAGTGGTTTATCTTTAATGCAAGTTATGAAGCCCAGATTCGACCGGATAATATCTTGATTTCTCTAAACGCCATGAAGCCTGGATTCGACCATATAATGGTATAATACATCGTGAAGCCTAGATTACGACCAGATAGCGGTAAAAGACACTGAAGCCTGGATTACGACCAGATAACACTAAGGGACACTGTGAAGCTTGGATTTCAACCAAATAGCAGTCTATCCAGCCAATTACTATGAAGCCTGAAAATTGACCAGATATTAGTAGGCCTAAAAATCAAATGGAAGCCCGGATGCAACTGGATAACCACTTGATTTCTTCTGAAGCCTGGAATACGACCAAATAAGAAGTAAGGTATTATGAAGCCTGGAATCGACCAGATAGCAGTATAGGACACCATGATGCCTGGATTCGACCAGATAATGGTATAAAACATCGTGAAGCCTGGATTACGACCAGATAGCGGTAAAGGACACCGAAGCCTGGAATCGACCAGATAATAGTATAAGACACTGTGATGCTTGGATTTCAACCAAATAGCAATTTACTTGGACAATTACTAAGAAGCCCAGAATCGACCGGATATTAGTGCGCCCTAAATTCAAGTTAAAGCCCGGATGCGATCGAATAACAACTTAATTCTTTCTGAAGCCTGAATTACGAACAAATAAGAATTGAGAAATTTCGAAGACTGGAGAACGACCGGATAGCAAGTTTAATCTCATCTCCCCCTTAAGTCATTGTAAAACCTGGAGTACGACTAGATAGCAATCGATCTTATCACTATGAAGCCTGGATCACGACCAGATAGTAGTTAATTTTCACCTCTTCGACTAAGAGACGATTCCCCAATAGAATAACGGACGACCGAAGCTCCTAAAATTCCACTTTTACCAAGACAGAGACCAGCATTCCCCAGCGTAGTTTTCCTCAACAACAGGTATACAGGCTCTCTCAAAGGAATCTCTTATGCGACCGACACTTCTTAAGATGGCACCTTTAAGCCCATCCTCCGTCATCAATATTCAAATGGAATCTATAAGCCCATTCCCGATGTTGTAAGACAAGTACCACTTCATGCGAGTGCAAATTTCTGGGCACTCTAGTGTTCAATCATCTTTCACCTTCGGATCACGAAAGGCAAGCAAGCCAATCTACATCCTCAAGTTTAAGAAGATTGAACAGGGGCAGCTGTTGTACCCCCAAATTTTCCCTCCCATATTTCTCAACATTTCAAGTGAGATCCTCAAATTGCTCAAGGAATTCCAAGGGCTGACCAGACAAACTCTCTCCTAAGGCAGTCTACCTAAAATTAGGATTTCATGTTGCATCAAGATATTTGAGTCCCAAGGATACCAAATGCTCACCATTGCCCTAATATGTTCTCAAGATCATCCATGTCAAGTTTCAAGCCCTACAGAGAAAGTTTGCTCAACCAATTCATCTTCAGCTCCCAAATTCAAAATATGCACTCATAAGAATATATAAATTTGGACATTATAGGTCATTTTGAAAAGTCAACAAAAACACCTTTTTTTTCAAAGCTTCATACATGAATATGGAAGACTCAATTGAGATGAGACTAAAGGAGTTGCTTAGAGGACATCTCAAGCTTTCTAAAAAGTCCAAGAACACATCTCTAGGGTCAAAATTGTAGGAGTTATGCATTGGTGAAGTTGACCTTTTTTGTAAAATTGCCAAAAGTCAAAAGTGGCCAAAATTGCAAATTTTGTCAAATGGGCCCAAATTTTTGTGTTTGTATTGAGTTTGTAACATGGTCCACGACCCATGATCCTTCCCACTTGCCTTTATTTTATTTTTGTCATTTATTTTGATTTTTATTTCATTTAAATCAAATTAAATCAAAATAAATAATGAAAATATCAAAAATCATTTAAACCTTGAGATCTTGTGCATAATTCAGGTTCATGAATAGCTGGCAATGAGATCAAATCGTGCAAGGCTTGTTTGTACACAAAAAGATTGGATTTTGGCTTGATTTGGAAAGATTTACATGAGAATCATATCATGATCAATGATCATTAGTGGAGAAGATTTGATGCAAACTTGTAAACCTAATTCACTCAAGGGTACATATAGAACAAATCCAGACCAAAAGCATAAGGGTTAGAGGCGTGAAAAGAGAAGAACAACTTTCAAAAAATCAAGAAAAAGTGGCAATCTAATTTCATAGTTCCAGGCTATCTCAAGCCTTCCCAGCTATCTCATTCGCTTGCTGGGCATTCAAGGAGTCTATCCCAATCATTAGCCAGTGTTTTCGTGCCCAAGAATGCACTGTAAGTACCTCACGACATCCCTACTTTTTTGAAATTAAATATCATGAATTTGGAATTGTTAGCATGATTGGTTTATATATTCTGAATCCTTGAAACATTTGCAAGTTAATGATAATAATTAATTGCATTTTTGCTAGCCATACTGAGATCCATCATTGTAGGTTTTCCTTGCTCGTTTTAGGGTTTTCTCATGCAGGTAAAATTGTCCCAAAAGAGGGGTACCATGGTGTTCACAAGGCCAAGATGAATTGATATGTACCATTAGTTTTCATTTATTGTGCTTGTATGAGATTCTGGAAATACGCATGTGCTATACCTACAGAGAACGTTTGTAGGTAAAAGTTGTTTTACCTAAGACGACGGACGCTGGAGAAGATGATGGCGTGGCACCCCCTGGCTGGTCCATTCAAACTTCGCGCGTTTTTGGTTCCATTATTTTGTTTTCCATTAAATTAATTTTTGTTTATTTTAGATACAAAAGAGTCAGCCAGCCCAGTTGGCAAGCACGCTATGGCCAGATGCTAAAGGGCCTAGGTTCGATCCCCAGGTCCCCTTGTTCTCCAATATTATTTTTTTATGCATATTTCCATGCACAGGTTTCCATGACATCCACCATACGTCCTCAATGATCAGCCAACCAGATGTCCAACAAGCCAAATCCAATGCTTGGCATGTGAAGGTCTACCATAGGCCTAGTCAAACGTGCAACATAGGATCATGAGAGTCAATATGGACCCGGGCTTATTGGGCTCAGAAGCTGCTATTGACACTCCCTTTCTACTTTGACACCAGACCCATTTCTTTTTTCTTTTATATTTCTTTTCTTTTAATTATTTTGATTAATTATTTTCTCACACAAAAGTAATTATTTTTTTTATTTTTTTTACAAAAACTCATAAAATCAATTTTCATCAAATTAGAATTTAGGTTTTTTATTTATTTTGTCAAAACTAATTTAATTAGTTTAATTTAATTTTAGGGTAATTTTAATATTTTTTTTTAAATAATTTAAAATAAATTAGAAAATTAGGGTTTTGTTTCATTTAATTTTTATTTTCTTTTCTTAAAATAACAAAATGCAAAAATAGGTCAAAAATAATTATTTTTCTTAATTTAAATTAATTAGTAATTAGGTTCGTACTTATTTAATTAAAACCTTATTTTTTTTCAAAATAATCAAAAATAACCAAAAAATGATTTTTCTTTTAATTAGGTTTAGACGTGCCAAAGCCCTAATTTTTCTCGTTCTTAATTTATCGCGCGCGCTTATCATTTTTGCAAATATTAATGTAACTGCTCATGGGATGTAATAGTTTAATTAGGATTTTCCTTTTATCTATCGTTTTACGGGTTTTTGGCTATGTAATTAATCCCCCTCCCCGAAGCCTTGTAATAGCGTAGTTTTATTTCTCGCATTTTAATTTTCGCAAATATTAACTGTTAGATGTATGATAATAGGATTGCATGACAAGAATGTATGTTAATTTTAAAATGGTTAGCAAACCCTAAATGTGCAAAGATAATAACTTGAAATCAAATCACTCGCACATGCGCACTCCTAGGGTATACTCTCACTTCGGTTGCCTTCGGTAAACGACCATTAAGTATAGGGTGTCTTAGTGGTTGCCCTCTTGTCTAAACAAAGATCAAATGTCCCATTCAGAAATGTTGCCTCGAAAATGTTGCCTCGAAAAGGTTGCCTCAAATATGATCTTAAGACATTAGGGTTATTACTAAGACGTCCTAACATTGCTTTAGTGATCGTACATCTCTTTCGAATTGACCCTTACAACTCCAACGATGGTGCTACCTAGTCACTAATAGTGGGATAGCTCTGTCTAAAGGGAACAAGAACATAAACATTCTTTTTTCGAGTAGGTAGATGCTAGTAGGTACTTGCTCAAAATCAAACTTTTCCACACTTACACTTTTCCAAACAAAGTTTTCAAAAACACTTTCTAACACTCTTGAGGACTGATAAAAGGGATAAAACAAAGTAAAAACAAAACTTTTCAAAACACACAAACACGAAAGCAATTTTTTAAAATGATGAGCAAGTACCTAAGAGCCCGTAGAAAACTACGGATAGAAAGGGTGCTAATACCTTCCCTTTCTATAATCTACCCCCCGTACTCAGAATATCTTGAAAAAGGAATTTTCTGTGCTTTTTTCCTTTCCAGTTGGATAAAATAAAATTCGGTGGCGACTCTTGCTTACCGCGACATTTTGCAAATACAAAACACAAAATGCAAACCAGCATTTTCCTAAACAATCAGTTCTGCCACCGTATCACACATACACATGCCATACATATCAATGCATAAAAAAGTCTCATAACAGGTTTCTCATCTTCTTCGCCATTTATTTCAGCAATAATGACTTCTGAACAAAGTATCAAGGATCTCCAGGAACAAAATGCTAAAATTTCATCAAATGTTTGTAGCTTTGGCTAAAGGGAAGGAAGATCTGAAGGCCCTTATTCTGAAAGATAGAAAGAAGAAGACAAAGAAGACCGCTGGTGTCCTGAATCTGGGCAGAAGATTCAGGGGACCATTGAAGCAACCAGTTGAGCTTACCACTTCATCCAAAGAAGGGGAGAATCAAGAGGGTGAGACAAGGGAGGGAGACCCTGGCCCAAGGGTTTCTTAGGATGGATCTGATTACAATGATGAACAATATCCTCCCACTGAGTATAGATACAAACAGTTAGAGGATCGTCTGAATGCAATGGAGATCCAAAGAATACCAGGGATGGATTTTGAAGAGCTGGGTTTGGTATCTGGGGTTGTCATTCCACCGAAGTTCAAGGCTCCGGTATTTGCAAAGTATGTTAGGGTTTCTTGTCCCAAGCTTCATCTCCGTTTTTATGTGAGGAAGATTCAGCCTCACACTGCTGATAGGAACTTGTGGGTCCATTTCTTTCAAGACAGTCTGCCCGGGACTCAGCTTGAGTGGTTCTATCAGCTGGAGGGAGTCAATGTCCACAATTGGGAAGATCTGGCTGCTGCTTTTTATAAGAAGTATCAATATAACACTGACCTTGCTCCTACCCGTACTCAACTCCAGAATATGTCTATGGGTGCAAGCGAAGGTTTTAAGGACTATGCTCAGAAGTGGAGAGATTAGGCAGGGAGAGTCCAACCCCCTTTGTCTGATAGGGAGTTGGTGGACATGTTTCTTGGTATGCTATTTGGTCCGTTCTTTAATCACTTGATTGGTAGCTCCTCAACTTGTTTTACCAAGCTGATATTGACTGGAGAAAGGGTAGAAGCTGGGATCCGAAGTGGCAAGATCCAAAAAGACACCTCTTCAAGTACAATGAAGAAGCCATTCACGGGTAAGAAGGAGGTCAATGCTATCTACAATCCCAGAAGTCAGAATAGAACCAAGCACCATCCAGCGATAGGGGCTGTCATGATCTCGAAGTCCGAACCTACCCAACAAAGGAACAATCAACCGAGGACAGAAAGGCCGGTAAGACATTTTACCCGGATAAAGATGACTCTGTCTCAAATCTTGCCACAGTTATTGAAGACTAATCTGGTAATTCTGAAGGAGGCTCCCAAAAACCCCAACACCACGTCACCTGGTTACAATCCGAACGCTCAGTGTGCTTACCATTTTGAGAGTCCATGCCACGATACCAACAACTATTGGGCTTTGAAGAACAAAGTGCAGGATTTGATCGAGGCAAAGGAGATTTAATTCGATCCCCCTGAGACTCCCAACGTCATAACTGCACCCATGCCCAAGCATGGCTCGAGAATCAATGTTATTGAGGTTGTCTCTGCCATGTAAGATGCTGACAATGAGGATGGAATGGATATATGGATCTACCCTACTACCAACAGTGGACCTAGTAACTGGACGACCAAGGATTTTGTGCCGATTACTTTTGTTCAGCAGTAATTGTCTTACTTGTTTTTCGGTTTTGTAATAAATAATACAAACTCTATGGCCTTGTGTCTTACCCGAGGCACAATGTTTTATTTGTGAGGGTTCTTAGATGTCATTATCATATGTCATCAATAAAACATTGGACGTTCTTGCATACAAATTTTGCGCTCTTTGTTTTTCTTTTCTGCCTTTTACTTTATCAATACAGCTATGCTCTTACACACACTCACATATCAAACTGCAGATCCATATCCACTTTAGATCCCATTGATAACAGTTCTGCTATTGCCAGTTATAACTTTGAAAATCCGATCAACCAAGCCGAGGACGAAGGTGAGGAAGATTGTGAGGTACCTGGAGAACTTTCTAGACTGTTACAGCAGGAAGAGAGGGCTATACATCCTCATGAAGATCCAGTTAAGACAATAAACTTAGGAAAATAGGTAGACAGGAAAGAAGTCAAGATCGGCGCAAATCTGGATATTAATGTCAAACAGTGGTTGATACAGATGTTACACGATTATGTCGAGATCTTCGCCTGGTCATATGAAGACATGTCGGGACTAGACACATATATAATGGTTCATCGTCTGCCGACTAAAGAAGATTTCCCTCCGATAAAGCAAAAGGTCCGCCGTATGCATCCTGAAATGTCAGAGAAGATCAAAGCAGAGGTCATGAAACAGTTCAATGCTGGGTTTTTAGCTGTCACTTCTTATCCCCAATGGGTGGCCAACGTAGTGTCCGTGCCTAAAAAAGACGGTAAGGTACGGATGTGTATGGACTACAGAGACCTGAACAGGGAAAGCCCCAAAGATGACTTTCCGTTCCCCCACATTGATGTTCTGGTTGACAACACCGCACAATACAAAATCTTTTCCTTCATGGATGGTTTCTCTGGCAACAACCAGATCAAGATGGAACCCGATGACATTGAGAAGACAACCTTCGTCACACAGTGGGGCACCTTCTATTACAAAGTGATGCCTTTTGGATTAAAGAATGATGAGGCAACCTATCAGCGAGCCATGGTAGCTTTGTTCCAAGATATGATTCACCATGAGATATAGGTTTATGTTCATGACATGATAACCAGGTCTCAAACCGAGGAAGAACACCTTGATTATCTACAAAAGTTGTTTGACAGGTTGAAGACGTACAAGTTGAGACTGAATACGAACAAGTGCACCTTCGGGGTAAGGTATGGTAAACTTCTGGGGTTCATTTCCAGTGACAAGGGTATTCAGGTAGACCCTGCAAAGATGAAGTCCATACAAGAGATGTCGGCTCCCCGTACTGAGAAGGAAGTTAGAAGTTTCTTGGGACACCTAAATTACTTCGCCAGGTTCATTTCACATCTGACTGCTACTTGTGAGCCGATCTTCAAACTCCTGAAGAAAGATCAAGTAGTAAAATGGAATGACGAATGCCAGACTGCTTTAGAAAGAATCAAGGAATACCTTCAAGAACCACCAATTTTGATGCCTCTGATCGAAAGAAGAACTTTGATAATGTACTTAACGGTGTTAGACAATTCAATGGGGTGTGTGCTGGGGCAGCATGATGAGTCTGGTAGAAAAGAGCAGGCAATATACTACCTTAGCAAAAAGTTTACCGACTGTGATACAAGATACTCACTGCTCGAGAAAACTTGTTGTGCTTTGGCATGGGCTGCTCACCGACTAAGACAGTATATGTTTACCCACACTACTTTGTTGATATCTAAGATGGATCCAATCAAGTACATCTTCGAGAAGCCCGCTCTCTCCGGAAGAATAACAAGATGGCAGATGATCTTAACCGAATACGATATCTAATATACAACCCAGAAAGCAATCAAGGGAAGTGTATTAGCTGATCATTTCGCTCATCAGGCCTTGGATGACTACCAGTCCATGAATTATGAGTTCCCGGACAAGAATATTATGCTAGTGACTGAATATAAAGAACCTGGAATGGATGAAGGACCCGAAGAAGGATCCCGATGGACTATGGTTTTTGAAGAAGCTTCAAACACACTCGGTAATGGCATTGGTGTTATAATCATATCCCCTGAGGGCTGCTATACTCCTTTCACTGCCCGACTATGCTTCAACTATACCAACAACATGTCAGAGTATGAAGCATGCATCATGGGTCTCAAAACTTATATCGACCTGAGGATCAAGTTCTTAAACATTTTTTCAGGGATTCAGCCTTGGTGATAAGTCGGATCAAAGGAGAGTGGTATACAAAGCATTCGAATCTCATCCCGTACAAAGAGCACATGCTAACATTGCTTCCACACTTTGAGGAGGTAACCTTTGAACATTTCCCACGAGAGGAGAATCATGTAGCGGACGCGCTAGCTACCATGTCATCTATGTTCAAGGTCAGGTGGAACAGTGAAGCTCCCCAAATCACTATCAAGAGGTTGGACGAACCAGCATACTGCTGTGAGATTGATGCTGAAGAGGTAGCAGACAAACCTTGGTTTCACGAAGTAAAAAGGTATCTCGAGGCTCAAGATTATACCGAGGGGGCATCTGTCAATGATAAGAATTTTTTAAGAAGGTTCGTCGCAAAATTCTTCCTCAATAATGGAATCCTTTACAAGCGCAACCACGACTCTACCTTACTGCGGTGTATAGACAAGATTGAAGCAGAGAAGATTATGACAGATTTACATGAAGGTACCTTTGGTACTCATTCCAGTGGACATACCATGGCTAAAAATATCCTATAGGCAGGATACTATTGGTCCACTATGGAAGAGGATTGTTATCAGCACTCTCGAACTTGTCATAAATGCCAGATCTATGCTGATAAAGTTCATGTACCTCCGGTTCTCTTAAACGTATTGACGGCTCCCTGGCCCTTTGGAATGTGCGACATTGACATGATCAGAGAGATTAGACCTACCACGTCCAATGGGTATCTCTTCATCCTGGTGGCCATTGATTACTTCATGAAGTAGGTTGAAGCTGCCTCTTTTGCAACTGTCACCAAGAACGTTGTGGCGCGGTTTATCAAGCATAACCTGATCTATCGGTATGGTATACCAGAGAGAATCATCACTGATAATGGTACGAATCTCAACAACACAATGATCACTGAACTCTATAAACATTTTAAGATCCAGCACCATAATTCTTCCCCCTACCGGCCGAAGATGAATGGCGTTGTTGAAGCTGCTAACAAGAACATCAAAAAGATCATACAGAAGATGACAGTGACATACAAAGACTGGAATGAGATGTTACCATTTGCTATTCATGGGTACCGCACCTCCGCGCGAACGCCGACAGGGGCAACACCCTACTCTCTGGTATATAGCATGGAGGTTGTCCTGCCTATTGAGGTCTAGATCCCTTCTTTGAGGATTATGAAGGATACGAGTTTGAATGAAAATGATTAGATCCATACTCGACTTGATCAACTGAATTTGATCGATGAGAAGAGACTTACTGATGTCTGTCATGGTCAAATGTATCAAAAGCGGATGATCAGGGCTTTCAACAAAAAAGGTCAGGTGCCAAGCATATCAAGTTGGGGATCTAGTGATCAAGCGCATCATACTTCCACAAGGTGATCCCAGGGGCAAATGGACTCCCACATACGAAGGGCCATTTGTGATCAAAAACAATTTCTCGGGTGGTGCCATGATTCTGACCACCATGGACGGTGACGACCTTCCTCACCTTGTCAATGCGGACATAGTGAAAAAATACTACGTATGATTAAAGACCCGCTAGGTTGACTAGCCTAGGAAAAAATATGGGCTTCCCGGCGAACCAAAAGGGTTGGGGCAAAAATTAGGGATGAAAACAAAAAAAAAATTGTACACCCGGGAAGTAGAAAACCTGAAAAAGAGGCTTGGGCAAAAAAGGTTATCCCGGTGGACTGAAAACCTGAAAGGGCGGTCCAGGAAAAAGTTAGGGATGTAAAGCGTATTACTATGTCTCATTGGATCACCTTACGACCAGAATTCAATATCAACTATCAATTTCAAATGGAACTAATCAATCTAGTCAGCTTCGGACAAGCAACAAAGTGATGAGACGCTCGAAGACATAGCGGCAATAGCAGAATTGAAACTCAATGGGATTATTACACATAGTTGTTTTCTTCTCTTTGTACACAATATTGTATAACTTTAATTTTCATGGAGGCGTTCTCTTACTATAGCGTCAGCTTCCTTGTACGAAAACGCATGTTATAGGCCAACTTCAGAAATTAATACAAGTCATTTTTACAAAACCATTTGTTTTTCTTTTTTCTATTTCGTTTTGAAAAAAAAAAGTCCAATGATTTATTCCTGACATATGAATTTGAATATGATTTCTATTCACAAATATTCGCATATGAAACAAAAAGACATTTGCTCATGACTTAAGGAACGGGGCAAAGTCTAAAAAAACATTTCAATCCCGACAGTTACTCTGTCCAACAAGTACAGGGGCAGAGACAGTTTTGAGACAAGGTCACCATTACATGCGACTCCGTGACGTCTACAAAACCCACACAACAGAGGCAACTAAAGCTTTGACACCGGCTTCCCCAAACAAGAGTTACTTTCCCCAGTAAAGTTCCTTCAGAGAGTCGACGTCTATATTCCCCATCCAAAGTTTATAATCGCAAACGGTTCATAAAGTTGTCTGCCAAGAAGAGTTTATTTCTAAGAATACAAAAGCTCAATCCCTAACAGAGTTTATTCCTCTAGCTACGGAAGTTCATCCCCCAGTGGAGTTTATTTCTCTGAATCGGCAAAATCTTCCTATAAAGCATCTCCTCTCTCAAACAGAGTTATTCCCCGTAGAGTTATTCTCAAGCAAAGTCTCTCCCTGGCATAATATACACAAATAGAAAGGGGTAAATCCACGACATAGTCATCTCCGTTCACCATCCCCAGCGGAAGTAGAATAACCACTTTTTCTACAACGGTCAGGAATTCAATTTCCAGCACTCTCCAGCAGCAGTCAGTAATTTATTTTCCCAGACTCGGATATGTCACAATAGCATTTCATGTTCATACATCATGACATGCGCATACATATTACATACAAGATAGTCTCATTTATTTTGAAAACATAATCACACAATGCATTTCATGCATCGCATATAATTGATCATGTACCTTTTCAGGAAAGATGGTTATCATCAACAATTCCAACAGTTCAAGATTAAATCCGTGAAGCTATACATGTCATATCTGCAGACAACAATTCCAACAGTTCAAGATTAAATTCGAAGTAACCTTACTACCCAGGTTCTTTCTCATAGCCATACTATCCAGGCTTTCATTTCAAAGTAACCCTACTACCCAGGTTCCTTCTCATAGCCCTATTACCCAAGCTTTATTTCGATGTAACCCTACTACCCTGGTTCCTTCTCACAGCCCTACTATCCAGGCTTTCATTTCGAAGTAACCCTACTATCCAGGTTCCTTCTCATAGCCCTACTATCCAGGATTTTATTTCAAAGTAACCCTACTACCCAGGTTCCTTCTCATAGCCCTACTACCCAAGCTTTATTTCGAAGTAACCCTACTACCCAGGTTCCTTCTCACAACCCTACTATCAAGACTTTCATTTCGAAGTAAGCCTACTATTCAGGTTCCTTCTCATAGCCATACTATCCAGGCTTTCATTTAGAAGTAACCTTACTACCCAGGTTCCTTCTCATAGCCCTACTATCCAGGCCTTCATTTCGAAGTAACCCTACTATCCAGGTTCCTTATCATAGCCTTACTATCTAGGCTCTCATTTTGAAATAACCCTATTACCCAGGTTCCTTATCATAGCCCTACTACCCAGGCTTTATTTCGAAGTAACCCTACTACCCAGGTTCCTTCTCATATCCCTACTACCCAGGCTCCTTTTCATGAAATACTTGACGCAGTTTTGCATGGACTTATCCCGCGAAATCCCTATACAGGTTCCTTCTCTTTTATCTCCCGTTAATAGTTTACAACACTGTAAAACCTGGACCTGATCAAATATGGTCGATTTCACATTTCCCTAGTAAGTCGTTGTGAAGCCTGGAATATGACTAGATAACAGTCAACCTTATCATCCTTAACCAGTCACTGTGAAGCCTGGACTCGACCAGATAACAACTCATTTTTGTCTCATCAATCAAGAGTTAATTCCCTAGTAGAGTAATGGACAACCGAACCACCTAGACTCTATTTCCCAGGACGTAAATCAACATTCCCCGGTGAAGTCCTCCCAAATGGCAGGTACAGGAATTCTCGTAAAGGAATCTCTTATGCAACTGATATCTTTTCTAGATGGCATATTTAAGCCCATCTCCAACGATTCTCCGTCGCCTTCCAAATGGAATATTTAAGCCCATCTCCGACGATTCTCTGTCGCCTTCCAAATGGCATCTGTAATCCTATTCCCAATATTATCGATCGACATTCACTTCATGCGAGTGCAAATTTCTGGGCACTCTAGTGTTCGATCATCTTCCACCTTCTGATCATGAAAGGAAAACCAGCCAATCTACATCCTCAGGTTTAGGAAAATTGAACAGGGGCATCTGTTGTACCCCAAAATTTGCCCTCCCATTTTCACACAAAACATACTCCTAGAGGTCCTCAATTGCTCAAGTTGACTAAGGATTGACCAGACAAATCCTCATTCTAAGACAATGAGCCTCAAACTAGGGTTTTACTCCTCATTAATATGTTTGAGTTCCAAGGGTCCTAAATGGTTTCCATTGCCCTAATATTTCCTCAGGATCATCCATGCCAAGTTTCATGCCTTTCACAAGAAGTTTGCTCAGTCCACTG
This sequence comes from Vicia faba, assembly GCA_948472305.1. NCBI lineage: Eukaryota > Viridiplantae > Streptophyta > Magnoliopsida > Fabales > Fabaceae > Vicia > Vicia faba. The sequence goes on from OX451741.1 coordinate 1,471,610,801, forward strand.
CTCAAATGCCTGAAAACCAACTATACTAGGTCAAAAGTCAATTGTGACCCACATACTGTCAAACTTCAAGATTTTTGGTCAACATCAACATTTTGAAGTTATATCCATCATGTTATCAAGGGTTGATCATGATTCCTCAAGGAATGCTCCTAATTCATCAAAACTCAAAAGTTGCTAAATTAGGGTTTATACCAGAAAAGTCAACCAAACTTTGACCAGACATAACATTCTCATACTTTATCAGAATTTTCTCATCCAAGGCTCATTTTTAAGAGAATCCAATTCTCTACAATTCATCTTCAACTCTCAAGTTCAAGAAATGCACTCATGAAAAGATATAAATTCAGACATTATAGGTCCTTTTCAAAAGTCAACAAAAACACCTTTTGGGTCAAAGCTTCTTACATGAACATGGAAGACCCAATGAAGATGAAACCAAAAGGATTGTTTAGAGGACATCCTAAGATTTATAAAAAGTCCAAGAACACCCTCTTAAGGTCAAAATTGAGAGAGATATGCATTGTCAAAGTTGGCCATTTTTGGAAATTTGCACAAAGTCAACAATGCCCAAAATTGCATTTTCCCACATGGGCCCATCTTTTCAAGATTGAATCTCAGTCCTAGTATTGTCCAAGATGTATGGGACCCTCCATGCCTTATTCACTTATTTATTTAATTTATTTTGATTTTATTTATTTAAAATACAAATTAAATCAAATTAAATCAAAAATAAATCATATAAATGGGATAAGATTTGTTTTGGCATTGATTGAAGATCTCATATGCTGTCAAATTTCCAGGAAATCATGCAAGGCCAAATAGGACACAAAATATTCACATATGGAAACTTTTCAAGATTTGATTTTTTTTCTAAAACCATGCAATTATATCTTTGATTCTTTCCAATTCTATTACCCTAATTCAATCCATTACTTAATCACAACATTCACAAGTCATAAGGGACGAAACTTTTGAAGGTTTTGCAGCCAAGAGAACTCATATGAAACTTCCAAAAATTCAAGAAAAAACTCAATTCGGATTCCATATTGCAACCCTCCTCAAGGGGATTTGAAGATTGCAATATGTTCCTTGGTACTCCTAGAGGCTCTTCCACTTGTTCCCAATCCTCAAAGCATCAAGAATCAAGCGTAAGAACCGTCATGATTTGCACATCATCTAAATTTCAATTTCTTTGATTCTGGCATCATAAACATATTTTGATTATATATCTATGCTTGTTATCATGTTTACAATATGCTGGAATACTTTGATTGGAGTTTGAGTGCAGGTACATGCATCTGCCATGGCTAGGGTTCCGGAGCTCCAATTTGGGGAACCCTAGTTAGAGACAAAATTAGGCCAAATTAAGGGTTTATTCGTGCTCAGGGGATTATTTCCAATCAACCCATGCCCTTGGTTGGGATTTATGTTGCTTGTGTTGCGTTTTTGATTTCTACAGGTTTGTAGCCATGCACAAGAACTGTCACTATAGCCTATAGTGACGAATCTGTCTGTAGGTAAAAGCCCAGTCCCTAAGGCGACAACTCTGGGAAGAAGACAAGAGGTGGAAGACTCCCATTAGGAGATTTGAATCCACACGCGTTTTTTCCGGTGTATTACTTTGTTTAGCTTATATTTTTTTATTATATTAACAACTAAGCCTTCCAGCGCAGATGGACAAGGAATGAACGCGTGAGGAAAACGTCCTGGGTTCGATCCTAGGCGTATGCATATTATTTTTCCTACAATTTCTTTGCAGATTCAGCGCATCTCACAACTAGGCATCCATCATGCACCTCCAGATCCAGCCATTGGATCTTCCCAAGATCAGATCCATCGCCCAATCAACCAATCCCTATGGTGAACCCTCCAAAGGTGATCCTCACTAGGTCACGCGCCAGGAAGATGGGCCAGCTATTCTGGGCCTGGAAATTTCCAATTCACACCCCCAGAATCACTTCCAACATCAGGCCCATTTTGATTTTTTGTTTTAATTTCTTTAAACCTTTTTTGTTTTATTTTTTTTAATTATTTTAAAAATATTTTTAATTAAATCTTAAAATCATAAAAATACAAAAAACACATTAGAATTAGGTTTTTTTAAAATATTTAATTTCATTAATTAATTAGGTTAATTAGAATAATTTAAATTCCTTTTTCATAATTAAAATTAATTAGAAATTAGGTTAATTTGCAAAATTAATTACTTTCTCAAAAAATACAAAAAATAAACTTTTTCTTTATTCACTAATTAAATGTCTTCGAATTTAACTTTAATTCGTTGTTTAATTTATTCTCGCGCGCATTTATTTATTCATTTTTCCAATTCATGTAATTGCTCAGAGTTTGTAATAGCTTTTAATTTAGGTTTATTACTATTTTCATTTACTGTTTTCCCCAAGTTTTTGATTATGTAATCCCCCTCCCCAAATCCTTGTAATAGCTAGGTTTAAACTTCTCGCACTTTTAATTCCCGTCATTATAAACTGTTAGATGATTGATAATAGGATTGTATGCGAAAGATAAATCAATAATTTAAAACAGTAGAAAACCCTAAATGTGCAAAGACTAAATTGACTGAAAAACAAACACTTTCACATGCTCACTCCTTAGGTTTTTCCCACTTCGGTTGCCTTTGGTAAGTGGTCATGAAGTATAGGGAGTTTTAGTGGTTGCCCTCTAATCCCAAAAGATCAAAGATGACCCGTTCGAATGTTGCCTCAGAAAGATCTTTAGGACTCTAGGGTAACTACTAAGGTTTCCTAACCATTTCTTTAGTGATCGTAATCATCCCTTTTGATTTTCCCTCAAACTCCAACGATGGAGCTACCTACCCCTTAATAGTAGCATAGCGCTGTCTAAAGGAAATAGGAAAAACGAACAACCTTTTTCGAGTAGGTAGAAACTCTTAAGTACTTGCTCAAAACAACAATTTTACACACTGACACTGTGATACAATGGCAGAACCGACTATTAATACTAGTTTTGTGTTTTTTGTTCGCAAATGTGTGGTAAGCAAGAGTCGCCACCGACTTTTAATTCATCCAACAAAGGAAAAGGGAAAAGAACAGAAAAAACCTTTTTCGAGATGTTTCTGAGTACGGGGGATAGCTTATAGAAAGGGAAGGTGTATGCACCCTTTCTATCCATGGTTTTCCATGGGCTCTTAGGTACTTGCTTATTCTTAAAATTACTTTCGTGTGTTTGTGTGCTTGAAAATTGTTTTGAAAATGCCTTAGTGCGGCGATTCGCTTTGTAATAAATCTTGTATCAGTCCTCAAGAGTGTTGACAAGGCGAATGTTTTTGAAAGTGTTTTTGAAAATATTTTTTTATAGGTGCAAAAAGTTGTTTTGAGAAAGCATCTAAGAACTTATCTACTTATACTCAAAAAGGTCGTTCTTTTCTCCCTAACCTTTAGACAATTCTATCATACTATTAGTGAGCAGGTAGCCCTATTGTTAGATATATGAGGGACAAGCGTAGGGTCTTCGATATAGTCATTGAAGGCAACATGTAGGGATACCTTAGCAGTTCGAAGGGACTATCATCATATAGGCAACATCTAGGGACAAGATCATTTCTCGTAGGCAACTCGAGGGACGTTAAGGGACTATGATCTTTATGATGACTTTTATATTGAGGGTCCTTTTCTAAGATATCCCTACGTTCGAGGGACATGACCATTGTTTTCTGAGGAAACCAAATGCGGAGTACCCTACGGGTGCAAGTGTGCAACGGTGTGTATTTTCAGTTATATTTATCTTGCAATTAAGGTTTTCTATCATTCATTTTTATCTTTCCATACAATCCTATTAATCTAAGCATTGCATAAAATATAGTATCATAAGGTAAAGGCGGAAATGTAAACCTAAGCTATTACAAAGCTTTGGGGCAGCTACATAATAATGAAGAGTGCGGAAAAGAAATTCTAAAACTATTACATCCCGGAAGCAATTACATGATAATGATGAAAAAAAGCGGGAAAAATAAAGCTACGCTATTACAGTTGAATGCGTCTTATACACTTTATCTAGGAAAATAAAAATAAGATGAAAATAGCAAAGAAAGTGTTTTGGTGAATTTTTTATGAAAAATAATTTATGATAATTAATTAAATAAACCTGAAAAACCTAATTAATTTTAATTAATAAAAAATGTTAATGTTGAAAAAAGTTAATTAAAATACCTAAATCCTAATTAGTTTTAATTAATAATAAAAAAAGGTTAATTTTGAAAAAAAAGGTTAAAAAAAACCTAAAACCTAATTAATTTTAATTTAAAAAAGGTTAATTTTGAAAAAAAGGTTAATTAAAAAAAACCTAAAACCTAACTAATTTTAATTAAAAAAAGGTTATGTGTAATGATTAACAAGAAAGAATTAAGTTTTCCAGAAAATAGATAGGGGAAGAAACATCAATGAAAAATAGGGTTAGAAAATATAAATAATGCAAATGTCAGGGGTGGGTGTTGACCCAAAAATTAATTTAAAACCCAAAATTAAATTAAAAAACCTAAATTTAATTATTCGGGTTTATTATGAAAAATCAAAGGTTTGTGAAAAATGTTAAGTTTTATGAAAAAGGTTTTAAACAGAAGGAATGAAAATAGGTAAAAGGATAAATAAAAAGGAAGAAAACTAAAACCAATAGGGGTGAGTGTTGAACTTACGCTCTTAACCTTCTCAGGATGTCTGACTCGCCATGCATTGATGGTTGTTCTGTTTTGGTCTCAACGTTTTATAATAACCCTGCATGGGACCATTAAGATGATCCAAACCTGTAATATTGAATCTCATGAACACATTAATAAAATTAGTATACCATGAAATACAAAGAAAAAATATATGAAATTTTATAATGTTAAAACTGATATGACATGTATGAATGCTTCTACACCCTTTTGATCATGGAGATAAAACCAGCCTTACCCTTACCAGAGAAGTAGTGAGATGAGGGTTTGTAACAAGGATTTCAAGATTTTTAGGATTCTTGAAAGAATTTGATATTTTAACAGGTTTGTGGCAAAGGTTTTTTTTGTCCCTGTTTGTGTGAAAAGAATGAGATTATATAATAGAAATTAGAGCAAATATATGGGCTTTGAATGTTCAATTGAGCCTCCAATAACCACAAGCAATAGTGCAGATTTTTATTCATTTGAGTCTGTCACGTTCCAGGCTAAATCACAGGGGCTTAATTGAAATTTTTGAAGTTGAAATTTGAAAACAAAATGTAGCCGACAACGAGAAATAACTTCTGTCCGAAAATGGGATTAATCGGATAAACGGTGAATTAGTTATGAATTTTTGAAGTTTCGCCTCAGACAAACTTATTTTGCGCTCTAGTGTCAACTCTGACACATTCTTCAATAAAAAACTGGTATTGATTGGAGCATAACCCGGTCGTGATTTTGGAAGCAAAGTTGTAGATCTCTAATTTAGTGACCTTGTGTAAAAATTTGGGCCCGATCCGGTAAAAATTGACCGAGTTATGAATTTTCAAAATTTCGACCCAGATGAAATAATATTCACCATTCAGGATTTTCGGTGCGTCACGCAGACTCTGAGCAAAAAACGAAGGCGTTTTGGATACCGTTCGAACTAGATACCTCCTGAAATTATAGCCAACTCAATTTTTGAAATTTTTGTGTCGGAACCAGCTCGATATGATGAAAATCAACAAAGTTATAATTTTCTGAACATGACGCAAATAAACTTCTGTCACAAATTTTCTGTACGAAAATACTTGATAAATCCGCATTTTTGAAGACTTTCTGATAAAAAATGGCTTCCAGCCGTGAGAGGTGAAAACGTAGTTGACGTCAATATGAAATTTTTGCCACTGGAACGGGTTTAAAACGAGTCACGATCTTCAAGTTATGAATTTTTTAGTGTGTAAAAACTGCACTTTCAACACACTTTTTCACAATATTTCTTCGAGAAAAAATCGCACATTCGGAGACCTTCTTTAAATAATTGGCTCTCGAGCCGAACCTGAATTTGAGAATATGTTATCAGAGATACCTTGGCGAAAGAACACCTGAATATGACGCACCGGGTTGGACTCATGGATCTTTGAACCCCGAATCTTTGCGAAACGGTGAACCGATCTTCAGCACGAAAAATACTTTGAGAACACCCATTGACGAAATAAACGTCACTTGTAACCTGAAGAAGCTTGCTAAATATACCTTGATTCCATAACCATAAAACCAATGATATGCGTGTATGAAAATAAAGAGGGTAAATTTTGGGGTACAACAGACACTTTCAAACATTTTTCAAACTAAAGTTTTCAAAACACTTTATCACACCCTTGAGGACTAATACAAGGGTTACCATAAAGTGAAACGCCACACTATAGCAATTTCAAAACTTTTTAAAAGCACGCAAACACACAAAAGCAATTTAAAAATGATCAAATACCTAAGAGCCCATGGAAAACCATGGATAGAAAGGATGCTAACACCTTCCCTTTCTATAATCTACCCCCTTACTCAGAAACATCTCGAAAAAGGTTTTTTCTGTTCTTTTTCCCTTTTCCTTTGTTGGATAAAATAAAAGACGGTGGCAAATCTTGCTTACCGTACATTTGTGAATAAAAAAACACAAAACCAGTAGTAACAAAAAAAAGTCAGTTCTGCCACCATATCACACATGCTTTGACTTGCTTCGTGCTAGCATCCACAAGATATAGGCTGTCTTTGTGCCAACTTCGACTGGGCAATGGAACCATTTTAAACAATTGTACACACTTCAACACACGTGATGGCCATTCGAAGGACACACCTTAGTGGCCCATTCGAAGAGGGCACAAAGCATGCACACAAAGTCCATTCAAAATATCCATTCAAAGGACACACCTTGGTGGCCCATTCGAAGAGGGCACAAAGCATACATAGAACGTCCATTCAGAAGAGCCAGTCAAAAGAGGCAACTTGAGCCCAATCGAAGGGCAGGGATTGAAGGCGTTCGAAAGAGGGAAGTATGTCCAGGTTCATTCAAATTAAAGAGGAGACAAGTTCCCATGACTTTTGCAACTTTACAAAACAACTTTCATGGCTTTGAAAACACTTGTTTATGGTTGTTTAAACCTTTTCCTTCTTGTCCCCTCCACCCCTCTATATAAGGAGACCAGGGGACAAGCCCAGAACAAATTTGGATATACACACACGCTGCCTCATAAGCTACCAAAATTGTCAAAAACCTACTGAGTAATCCAAATCGAAAGAATCTTCAATAATACTCCACCCATTCCTTGAAGTTGGAAGAGAACATGCCCAATCACTAGGAATCTCCAACACCACAGATCCATACACCACTGTTGGTAAGGAAAAAGCCTGTATTTGTTTCTTTTTGTTTTCTAACACTTGTTGTAGATTCAACATAAGTAAGACCACTATGCAAGGAATCGAAGGACCTGGGCTTGGCACCCAGGTCATGCTTTTCGTTTGATACCATATCTTTGCAGACCAGTGGGCACAAGATCAAAGGACATGTGTTTGACACCCAGGTCCAGCATCTTTATTTGTTATAATGTTTGTCATACAAATGTGAATCGAAAAGCAGATTGCATCTCCTAGATCGAAAGGAAGCATTCCCTTCCATCGAAACAGGAAACATCCCTCATGGATCAAAAATCTCATCTTTCTCTAAATCAAAGGCAGCTTCCCCTCTGGATCGAAAAAGCCCCTTTCTCCCTAAAATCGAAGGATGGCCCTTTATTTTCTACTTTTGTTTTCATTTCTTCATTGAAATTTTCTTTTATTTATTTTAGCATTAAAATCAAAATCACAAAAAAAAACATTAGGCTAGTTGTTTTATTAATCAAGTTAAATTTTGTTAATTAATTAAAACTTTAACCTTTTCTTAATTAAAAATGAATTAGAATTTAGCACTATTTATTTTCTTTTCATAATAACAAACATAGACTAAAAAGAAATTAGATTATTTTTATTAATTTTAATTTTATTATATAGACTTTAGAATAATTGACCATTTCACCTAAATCAAAAACAACAAAATTTTTTTTTCTTATTAGGTTTTTCATTAAATGGTACTTTTGATGATTCCAAATGGATGATATACTTGACAAAAAGAAAATGCAACTTGTTGTATGAAGGCTTTGAATCTACCAATCCTATAATGAGTTCCAAATGCAAGTTTCAAGATGGTCATCCAACTAACCACTAATTATTAAATTGTTTTACTTTATGCTTTTATTTTTATGCTTTATGTACCATTTACTTTAAGCATTACATTTCATGCCATTTTTATTTTTCTCACTTGAGCATTTATATTCTATTTATTTTTATTTTGCTCATTTGAGCTTTTCTTTTCTTTTTTAAGACACCTAATAATCAACATGAATCCTAAAAAACTTTAATGATACTTTGACTATTTGGTTACTATCCTTGGTATTATGGAGTATTGGACTTCTTGGACTTAGGGTTAGAAACCTTGTCCTATGTTGGAGACCTTGAGATCTAATTAATGTTTTGTATGGAGTTCTTGAGGTTTACCTCAAGACATTGGGTTCTTTATTTGTTTTTGTATGCATGTTATTGTGATTACATACTTTGTTTGTAATCCGGAATTCACCCGGATACAGCCGTTACTCTGCCCAATTTTTGTGAAGACTTAATACACTTAAAGTTCGGTTCTCTCAAGAGGTCTAATATATTTGCTTGCTTGGTTTCAATCCAAAGAATGATAATTATATCTTGACTCATAATGTCAAGTATTGGCTTCTTGTTGGTTAGATGGTTCTTATCCCTAGCTTTTACCTTATGCTTTAGGATAGTCCCTTCTTCTCCTCCCATCTTCTTTAATTTCAAAAATCTTCCTCCTCCTTTTAAAAACCCTTCTTGTTTCTAAATTTGAACCACTTTCATAATAAACTTGGACATAGGTCCATGCATTTTCAAAATCATTTTCATAAATAAAGTTCAATCAATTTAATAATGCCTTGACATTTTTTGTGAGAAGACTAAAAGTCAATCAATCTCATTTCAAACCATTTTGCCGTTTTGGCTTTAAACCTTTCTCAAAAGATTGAACTCTTGTCAATCCTTATAGTGATGCAAACAAATATACTTCTACAATATGTAGTGAAGAGAGATATTTTCCACATGGGTGGTGAGTGAGGCATTGTTGATTTTAAAATCCAAGCCATATCCTTCACTTTGAGATGATGCAAATTCTCATTTCTCATGATTGTGGGTAGTAAGTATGTTTTCCACACGGACAATGACGATGATGTCTTATCTCATAAAATTAACCAACATACTTGTGTTTTAAAATTTTAAAATAGGAACTACGTGTACCTTGATCCCCTATTGCACGAAAGGTTGTACGTAGGCACTAAAGTTTCTCAACCGCGGCGGGTGCAAAGATCATAAAAAATACTTCTTTTCTCACCTCCACCATCTATTTTTTATACAACATTTTATAGCCAAAATATACAGATTTTTCAAAGAGGTTCCTGCGGAGTACCGTAGATGTTTAAGGTGCTAATACCTTCCCTTTGCATAACCAACCCCCTTACCTAGAATCTTTCCCCATATTTTGGGTTATTCGCTCTTTTCCCATTCCTTTGGAAACAATAAAGCGCGGTGGAGATTTTTATTTTTTTATCTGTATAAGTCTAGTCAATGCAATAGCTTAGTCTTAAATATTTCTACCGCTATAGAAACCATCAGGATCCAGACTTTGATTTTGATCAGGATGAAGATCAACTTTTTGTGTGGCATTCTAAGCCGGAAGTTTAGATTGAGGATAGAAGGTATCGATTATTGGAAGAATGGTTGAAAGCTGTTGAAGGGAAAGGAGTCCTTGGCATGGATGGTAACGATTTTGGCTAGTATCTGGGGTGAACGTTCCCCCAAAGTTCAATCCATCAGTATTTGAAAATTACAATGGTTCTTCATGTCCCGTAACTCATGCAACTGCTTATTTCTGAAATATGTCGGTACATACCGAGGATCAGGGGCTTTTGATTCATTTCTTCTAGGATAGCCTATCTGGGGCATCCTTGGAGTGGTACATGAAGTTGGATAAAAATCATATTCAATTCTGGAATGATCTTGCTCAAGATTTTATCAAGCACTATCAGTACAATGTGGATATGGCGCCTAATCGCACTCAATTATAGAATTTGTCACAGGGGCCAAAAGAATCTTTCAAAGAATATGCCCAGAAATGGCGTGAGTTGGCTGTGAGGGTTCTGTTAGAATATAGTTTGATTCTACAACCCTTAATTAGAGTTTTTATGATAACAATCACAAAGAACAAATATGAACTCTAAATTTGTGTCATTTTGTATGCAGAAGTTCTGACCAAAGCAGCATCAGAAGTTAAGCTATAAAAGCTTTCACGCCGAGGTAATCAGAATCTGCGCTGAAGAATGATGATCAGAATCTGCGATGAAGTGAAGATTACTCTGATTCTGAATAGAAGTTTCATATACAATCAGATCCTCACATCTCTAAGTCATCAATGTTCTGAAGCAATTGCAGCATGCAAGATTGTAAGATTCTGAAGCGTTACTATTCAATCAAGACAGCATCACATGCAACGTCTTCATTCAGACAAGAATATTCTCAATATGGAAACAATTTAATTGTCCATTATCACGCTTTATGTTGGACAGGATTCCTATTCCATTTTAAATAAGCTAAGAGGACAAATAATTTACGATTTTGAACACGGCTGCAATACATCTCTAAAGGCTGCAAGCTTACATACTCTTTTCTACGCTCAAAATTGTGTAAAATATCACAGTTGTGATAACTGTTTTTGTAAGGAAAAACAACCATACACAGAATAATTTTTATTTTGATAAAGCTAGTTTTCCTTGAGATTAACCGGATTGTGGTTGTACTAAAGAGGACTTTGGCAGTTTTCAAAGTAGTGATTGTAATCAGTTTTTGATTAGTGGATTAAGTCCTTGTTAGAGAGAGGTGAAATCACCTTGGCGGGTGGACTGGAGTAGTTTGAGATCAAACGAACCAGGAAAAAAAATATTGTGTCTACAGTGCATTTGATTTTAAGTTTTCAATTCAACCCCCCTCCCCCTTCTTGTGTTTTTCATTTCTTCAATTGGCATCAGAGCGCCTGGTTCTGAGTTCATACACTTAACCGTGTCAGTACAAGATCCAAGCTTTAGAAAAACACTATGGTGTGACCAAGCCAAAACATCAGCAATGACTATCATGAGGACAAGGACAAAATTAGTGGCAAACCTCCAGTCTTTGGGTGAGAAAATTTTGACTACTGGAAAGACAGAATTGAGAGCTTCTTTCTGGCCCATGATGCTGATCTATGGGACATGGTAATTGATGGATACACACATCCAGTGGATGAAAGTGATCAGAAGATAGACAGAAAAAGGATGTCTGACCAGCAAAAACGTGATTTCAGAAACCATCATAAAGCCAGAACAATACTTATCAATGCTATATCATACTCAGAATATGAGAAAGTCTCAAACAGAGAGACAAACAAAAACATGTTTGACTCTCTGAGAATTACGCATGAAGGAAACATACAAGTCAAAGAAACCAAGGCCCTTGTGCTTATTCAGAAGTATGAAGCATTCAAGATGGAAGATAACGAATCCATAGAAGCAATGTTATCAAGATTCCAGATCCTTGTTGCTGGGATGAAGGTTCTTGATAAAGGATATTCTACTACTGATCACGTAAAGAAGATCATTAGAAGTCTACCCAAGCAATGGAGGCCAATGGTCACAACACTTAAGCTAGCTAAAGATCTCAACAAGATATCTCTGGAGGAACTTGTCATCTCCCTCAGAAGTCACGAGATAGAGCTAGAAGAAGATGAGCCAAAAAAGCAAGGTAAGTCACTAACATTAAAATCTAACAAAAAAATCTGATTCTAAGGTTTTGTAGGCTATGGAAGAAACCTCTGATGGATCCTCATTAGAAGAAGATGAATTGTCTCTCCTCTCCAGAAGGGTAAATCAACTGTAGAAGCAGAGACAAAGGAAATTCAGAAACCCTAGAAGATCAGAGAATCAAAATGAGTCCTCCTCCAGATACAGAAAGTCTGAGTCTTCCTCTGGACACAAGACCTGAAGGTTCTTCAGGAAACATAAATTCAAATAACAAGGACATCATCTGCTATGAGTGCAACGATCAAGGGCACTACAAAAGTAATTGTCCAAGGCTTCAGAAGGAGAAGCCCAAAAAGAAGTTCTTCAAGGAGAAGAAGAAAAGCCTCATGGCAAAATGGGACGATTCAGACACTTCTGATGCTGACTCAGAGTCAAATGATGAAAGAGCAAACATAGCTCTCATGGAGAACGTGTCAGAAGACAGTGAAGCTTCTGGTACTGACTCAGAATCAGACACTGAAGAGGTATTCCCTGACTTCACTATTAATTTTACTAAGGCTAAAGTTGCAGAAAGTCTAAATGAAATTCTGGAAAGGTATTAGCAAATCAGAGTCAAATTCAAGAACCTGAAAAGGGATCTTGTCTCTGACTCTGAAAAGACTGAAAGTCTCAGGTTAGAGAATTCTGAGTTAAAAGAAAAGGTTTCAAAATTAGAAAATGATTTGCAAAACTCTCAGAAAAAAATAATCTCAGAGACTCCCAGTAATGCTGATGAGATCATCAAAGAGTATGATCACAGCTTTCAGAAGTTTCTGGATAAAAATATAGATAGAAGCAAGATGGCTTCAATGATCTATGGGGTTAGAAGGAATGGAAGAAAAGGGATAGGATATCAAGGTAAGGTATCTACACCTAAGAAAGTCATGGACCTTGTCATAAAACGCACACCACTAAAATCACACTTCACATATGGGCACACACGTGACCTAAAATACACTAGTAATGATTACTCTGTCAAACCAAAATTCAACCATAATTTTGATAAAACTAACAAACGAGGACCCAAGAAGATATGGGTACCTAAGGACAAAATTATATATGTAGCAGATATCTTTAGCAGCAAGGCTAAAACACCAGTCATGGTACCTGGACTCTGGATGCTCTCGACACATGACGAGAAGAAAGCATATGTTCCAAAGCCTGGAACTTAAACCTGGAGGCTACATGGGCTATGGAGGCAACCAAAGAGGAAAAATCATTGGCTCTAGAACAGTAGGTAATGGAAATCTTCCCTCTATAAATAATGTGCTCTTAGTTGATGGATTAATGCATAACCTGTTATCCATAAGTCAATTAAGTGATAACGGTTATGATATAATCTTTAATCAAAATTCATGCAAAGCTGTTAGTCAGAAAGATGGAACTATCCTTTTTAATGGAAAGAGGAAAAACAACATTTATAAGATAAAACTTTCTGAACTAAAGAGTCAGAATGTAAAATGTCTTCTCTCTGTTAACAACGAGCAATGGGTCTGGCACAAAAGATTGGGGAATGTTAGTATGAGAAGAATATCTCAGATTAACAAACCCAATCTGGTCATAGGACTTCCTAATCTGAAGTTCAGCTCAGATGCTCTGTGTGAAACATGTCAGAAAGGCAAATTTGCAAAACCTACTTTTAAATCAAAAAATGTTGTTTCCACCTCTAAGCCATTAGAACTTCTGCACATAGACTTATTTGGACCAGTAAAAACTGCGTCTGTTAGTGGCAAGAAGTATGGGTTAGTGAGCGTAGATGACTATAGCAGATGGACATGGGTAAAGTTCTTAAGACACAAGGACGAGTCATACTCTGTGTTCGTTGCATTTTGTAACCAAGTTCAGAATGAAAAGGATCTTAGAATTGTCAAAGTCAGAAGTGATCATGGTGGAGAATTTGAAAATAAAAATTTTGAATCATTTTTTAATGAAAAAGGCATCTTGATGACTTCTATTGTTCTAGAACTCCCCAACAAAATGGAGTTGTAGAACGAAAGAACATAACACTGCAAGAAATGGCCAGAACCATGATCAATGAGACTAACATTTCTAAGATCTTCCGGGCAGAAGAAATTAACACAGCGTGTTACATTCAGAATAGAATCTCTATAAGACCCATTCTGGAAAAGACTCCATATGAATTATGGAAGAACAGAAAGCCCAACATTTCTTATTTCCATCCTTTTGGATGCACCTATTTCATTCAGAATACTAAAGATTATCTAAACAAGTTTGACTCTAAAGCACAAAAGTGTATTATGTTAGGATACTCTGAATGCTTAAGAGGGTATAGAGTATACAATACAGAAACACAAATTGTTAAAGAGTCAATCAGTGTTAGATTTAACGATAAGCTTGACCCTCAAAAGTCAAAGCAGAATGAATTCTTTGTAGATATAGAAGTTGAATTCACAGGTACTGAAGACAAATCGTCAGAAGTTCTCAACAAAGACGCTCCAATAACCTCAGAAAGAAATGTTACAATAAATCCAGCACCTTCTATTGATCAACTCCAGAAAAGGTTATCCAGAAGCAGCATAGCTCACCTAGAAGATAAGATCCTGGGAAAGAAGGATGATCCAATCAGAACAAGATCAACATTTAGAAACTATGAAGAATCTCTCATGGGACTGGTCTCTTTGATTGAACCAACAACAATTGATGAAGCTCTTCTGGATAATGACTGGATTCTGGCAATGCAGGAGGAATTAAATCAGTTCACCAGAAATGATGTATGGGATCTGGTTCCCAAACCAAAAGGATTCAACGTTATTGGAAAAAAATGGGTGTTCAAAAACAAATTGAACGAGCAAGGAGAAGTCATCAGAAAAAAAGCACGACTGGTGGCACAAGGTTATAGTCAGCAAGAGGGGATAGAATATACATAAACCTTTGCTCCAGTCGCCAGCTTAGAATCTATTAGACTCTTAATCTCATTTGTTGTAAACAATGGCATCTCTCTGTATCAGATGGATGTCAAAAGTGCATTCCTAAATGGCTACATAGATGAAGAGGTATATGTGCATCAACCCCCTGGGTTTGAGAATTCCAAACACCCAAAATATGTTTTCAAACTTCCTATTAGAAAAGGAATTCACCAGAGGGAAAATGGACACAACCTTGTTTTGTAAAACATTTAAGAATGACATTTTAGTTTGTCAGATTTATGTAGATGATATCATCTTTGGATCTACTAAACCTTCTCTGGGAATAGAGTTTGCTAAGTGCATGCAGGCAGAGTTTGAGATGAGCTTAATGGGGGAACTCAAATTCTTTCTGGGAATTCAAATAAACCAAACTTCAGAAGGAACTTACATTCATCAGAGAAAATATGTCAGAGAACTTCTGAAGAAATTTTATCTCTCAGAATGTAAGCCCTCAAAGACTCCAATGCACCCCACGTGCATTCTGGAAAAGGAAGAGGTAAGTAAAAAGGTAGATCATAAAATCTACAGAGGTATGATTGGATCTCTCCATTATCTAACGGCTTCAAGGCCTGATATTTTATTTAGTGTTTGCTTATGTGCTAGATTCCAATCAGATCCTAGAGAATCTCACTTAACAGCAGTTAAGCGAATTTTCAAGTATCTGAAAGGTACTACTAATATGGGTTTGTTTTAAAGAAAATCCAATGAATACAGCTTAGTAGGATACTGTGATGCTGACTTTGCTAGAGACAGAGTAGAGTGTAAAAGCACTTCTGGAAGCTACCAGTTTTTGGGAGACAATCTGATCTCATGGACCAACAAGAGACAATCCACAATAGCAATGTCAATAGCAGAAGCTGAATACATAGCAACTGCTAGATGTAGCACTCAAAAGCTCTGGATGAAAAGTTAACTTGAAGACTTCAACATATTTGAGAGTAACATTCTTATCTTCTGTGATAACACATCTGCCATATGTTTCAGTAGAAATCCCATTTTGCATTCTAGGGATAAGCATATAGAAATAAAACATCACTTTATTAGGGACTATATTCAGAAAGGAATTCTTGCCTTAAAATTTATTCACACAGACCATCAATGGGCTGATGTATTTACAAAACCCCTTTCTGAAGATAGATTCAATTTCATTCTGAAACATATCAGCATGAAATTATGCCCAAAATAAAATGTTTTATTTTCATATCTTAACCCTCAGAACATTATTGTTTTCTGTGAACATCTGATCAACTTGTCTTCAGAAGTTAGAAGTACAGTTTCCTCAGAATCTATCTATGAAGATCTGAACGTTTCATTTCAAGGATAGAGGCGTGCAGTTCACATCATCAAACATCTGTCATCCTCTCACAAGCTACCTTCTGAGGCTGAACACGCATTCAAATTCTGAAGGGTCCAAGGCTCTGATTGGATGCATTGAGACACTTGTCAGTGGTAACTGTTCAATATCTCTCTAAATCCCCTAATTTCAGGTTTCATTAATGCATATAATCATTACTTATTTTCTTGCTTACTGTTTACGTTTTCTAAAAACCAATATAAACTCAATTTACTATTTCATTCATTCACGTTTTACTCTCTTCCATATTCTCTTTTGTTCTACGTTTCATTTTCAAAAAACCTTTCCATTAATTTTCTTTAAAGAACCCGTGTGAACAATGGCATCATCATCAAGTCTCAAGAATCTCAGTGCTCCTGAATCTTCATTAACGGAACAATATGAAGAACCCATTAGAACGCTACTCACTTATGTTGACAACCTGAAAGGTCTCTCTGAATTGATCATTGATTTTGAAAGCTTACAAGAAAATGGGTTTAATCTCTATGAAGACGTAACCTCACAGGGATGGAACATATACTTTGACCGTCTGTTGGGTCCAACTTTTCCCATTCTCGTCAAAGAGTTATGGATTCATGCTACCTCATCCAACCACCAGGTTACAACATATGTTATGAGGAAGAAGATAGTTATAACAGAAGATTTAATTGGGAAACTCATTGGATACAATGGAGGTGGAGTCAGATGCATTGATATGGCTGATAGGTGTTCTGACCTAAAATCTATTGCCAGGGAAATCTTCACTTCTGGACAGCCATCCAGCAAGATCAGAGACTTGAAGGATCATCACAGAATCTGGGCTAGAATAATTCTGGGATGTATCAATCACAGAAAGCTTACAAGCTCTCCTGATTACATCAATATTGATCAGTAATTCCTGATTTACTTCATTACAAAGAAGACCAAGATAAATCTTCCACACTTGCTCTTCAACCATCTCAGAACAAGTGTGAAAGAGACAAGAGAAGACGGAAGAACTAAGAGGGATTGGATTCCCCTAGGAAGACTGATTTCAGATATTCTAATAGAAAACAGGCTGATAGAACATCTGACAGAGGCTCAGGAAATAAGTACCCTGGAAGCAACCGCTGGGAAACCTATGAATGCCAAGAATCTGAAGAAAATAAAGATTATTGAGAACAGTGAGAAGGAACCAACTATTGCTTCTCATGAGGCCATCACTTCTAGGAGAATCCCTCTGAAGGATTTTCCACTATTTTCTAAGATAGATGCCTCTCCAGAAATCATAGTCAGATACCTTGAAGCTTGCAAGGCTGATGGGACTATTCCAGAAATCAACATTGAAGATCTGCACAAGCCAGCTCTAGAGGTTGTGCTAAAGAAATCCAAAAAGAGGAAGGCAGCAGGAGAAGGATCCTCTCAGAAGACACCTAAAGTTGCGAAAAAGAAAGGTAACCCATCTTCTGTTTCTGTTGTAGAATCAATAGATGTTCCAACATCTGAAACCATTCCCCCTCAACCAACAGAAAATCCTTCACCCAAAACATTTGAGGATTTTGACATAGAGTTTGACCCATCTATAACTCTTGGAAACTTCTTGAATGAACCTCACTCCCCCAATCAAAATCAAAATCCAGAACATCATCAACAAGAACTTGCCAAAGTTTTATCTGACATTAAACTGTTTGATCAAGACTTTTCCTCACCAATACCAGAAAATCCAAACACTCAATCTCCACTCCTAGAAAATCCAAACACTCAACAACCAAAAAATCCACAATCACACTCTCCTCAAACAGAAAATCCACAACCACACTCTCCTCAACCAGAACATCTGAACCTCAACTCACCTCAACCAGAGAATGGAAACTCTTTCTCTCCTCCTTCTGAAAACCCATCTTCTGAAATTCCTGAACCATAAATTCAACACACTACCGCAAACTAATCTGAAGACCCCCCTTCAGATTCTGATACCTCTATCCCAATCCCTGGAATAGCAGAACCCCTTACGGTTCTCTTACCTCTCACTATTCATGATATTCCAGAAATCCCTTCACCATATGAATCTACACCACCAAACACCTCTAAAACACCAATCCTAATTTCTTACTCTTCCACTCCATCACCTATCAACCGTCCAGCTGACAACCTTAGACTTGTCATTGATCCACTAGTGCTGGACCAACTAGCTTCCACCTCAAACAAAATTGTCATTCCCAAACCTAAATCAACCGCAACCAAATCAAATGTTGGTAAGAATTTGTTGATTTTTGAAATAGAAATGCAGAAATGAATCAATTCTTTGAAGCAAGCAAGCCAAGAGATTTATAATCCTGCTGCTTCTGATTCTCTGTGGGAAAGATTAAGAAAATGGATCAACTCTGAAACTCTGAAGCTGAAAGAATTGGGGTATGAAAGGGCTCAGTAGAACTTCAGTGATCAATTGGAAGCCTTCCAAGATCACGTTCTGAGCCAATGGTACAAGAAAGAAATTCTTCCGCTGGATAATGCTCCCTGGAAAGAGCACCATCCTTCAGAAGTCACTGAACCAGATTCTGATAGTCTCTCTCTGACTACTGCTCCAGAAAACATGATTGCAGCAGAAGAAGTGGTTCAATCAGAAGAAGCTGCAGAATGTTCTGAACAACATGCAACTCCCGAAGATACACCAGCTTCGTCTCTAGTCATGCAACTCTGGAAGAGTTGAAGAAAGAGAATGCCTTAATCCATGCCAGACTGGATAAGCAAGAGGATACAAACAAAGAGATCAAGGGTATTCTGGATAAACAAGAAGATACTACAAAAGAAATCAAAGACATTCTGGGAAAGCAGGAAGAATCAAGCACTCAGATCAAGAGCTTGTTGGAAGCGTTGTTCAAACGTATTCCCCATCCTTCTTAGATTTTCTTTAAAACTGTTTATCTGTGATTTTTTATCTTTACCTCCTTGTTTCTGAAACTTGTCATTGCATTCTGTTTTCAATATAATTCATCTTTTTGACTCTGATTATATTGCTTTTTGATACCTGACAAAAAGGGGGAGAAAGTAAGATATTTTCAATAACAGTATACCAGGACAAAGTCTCAAACATTCTGAATATTTTAACCTCTATTTTCTGAAAAGCTTGAACAGGAACACATTCTGATAAGAACAGAAGGAGATTCATCAAAAAGCTCCGACGAGAAGGAACTTCGGGGAAGTAATCGACTCAGGGGAGTCTCTCTTAAGCTTTTTGTTCTATATTTTTCATTAAAATCCTAGTTTTTGTCATCATCAAAAAGGGGGAGATTGTTAGAACATAGTTTGATTCTATAACCCCTAATTAGAGTTTTGATGATAACAAACACAAAAAAAAAAAATATGAACTCTAAATTTTTGTTATTTTGTATGCTGAAGTTCTGACCAAAGCAGCATCAGAAGCTAAGCTATAGAAGCTTTCACGCTGAGGTAATCAGAATCTACATTGAAGAATGATGATCAGAACCTGCGCTGAATTGAAGAATACTCCGATTCTGAACAAAAGTTTCATATACAATCAGATCCTCACATCTCTAAGTCATCAATGTTCTGAAGCAATTGCAGCATGCAAGATTGTAAGATTCTGAAGCGTTACTATTCAATCAAGACAACATCACATGCAACAGATTCATTCATACAAGAATCTTCTCAATATGGAAATAATTTAATTGTCCATTATCACGATTTATGTTGGACAAGATTCCTATGCCTATTTAAACAAGCTAAGAGGACAAATCATTTACGATTTTGAACATGACTGCAATACATCTCTAAACACTGCAAGCTTACATACTCTTTTCTACACTCAAAATTGTGTAAAATATCACAGTTGTGATAACTGTTTTTGTAAGGAAAAACAATCATACACAAAATACTTTTTTATCTTGATTAAGCTAGTTTTCCTTGAGATTAACCGTATTGTGGTTGTACTCAAGAGGACTTTGGCAGTTGTCAAAGTAGTGATTGTAATCAGTTTTTGATTAGTGGATTAAGTCCTCATTGGAGAGAGGAGAAATCACCTTGACGGGTGGACTGGAGTAGTTTGAGATCAAACGAACCAGGATAAAAATATCGTGTCTACTGTGCATTTGATTTTAAGTTTTCAATTCAACCCCCCCTTCTTGTGTTTTTCAATTCTTCGGGTTCAACCTCCACTAATGGAGCGAGAACTTGTTGATATGCTTTTGAGTACCTTGTAAGGGCCGCTTTATGATCACATGATAGGAAGTGCTTCGGCGGGATTTACGGATTTGGTTATGGCTAGTGAAATAATTGAGGTGGGTTTGAAATTAGGGCAAATACAAATTGGTGGTTCTAGTGGCTCATCAGGGGGTGATAAGAAACCAATCAATGCTTACCCTAAGAAAAGGCAAGGTGGCGCAAGTGCGGTTTACTCTCGTAGAGGAAGAGGAGAGGATCATCAACACCAACAAGTCAATGTTGTCTCTATTACTATTAATGCTGCTCCACAGCAGAGATAGAATCCGACGCCCCAACAACAAAGACAACAAGATGCTCCCCGTTAGTATAATAATCAACAACAAAGACAGCGAAGAAAATTCGATCCCTTGACAATATCTCTTACCGAAGCACTCCACCATTTGCTTGACTTGAAGTTGATCAGTTTGAGAAATATGCCACCACCCACCAGAAGACATCCTGCGAATTATGATGCTAACGCAAGATGTGAATTCCATTCCATCGGAGTCGGTCATTCTACTGACAATTGTTTTGCGTTAAAATGCAAGGTACAGATTTGTTGGATGCCAATGCAATTGAGTTTACTCCAGTGACTGGTTCAAATGTTGTCCAAAACCCAATGCCTAGGCATGGAGGGGATGTTGTTAATATGATTGATGATAATGGATGTGGAACAAGTGACTACTCCATTGTGGTATGTTAAAAGATATTTGCTCAACAATTCTATTTTTCCAGGCTGTGTTACTGACTGTGTCAAATGTAAAGAACATCCAGAGGACTATTGTGATTTGAAGGCCGACATCTAATTCATGATGAATGAAGGTTCCCTAGAGTTTGATATAAAACCAAAAATCTGAAAGGTTACCGAGGAAGATGTTATTGTGGTATCTATTCATTATACCACAGTGCATATTCCTACCCCATCTAGGTCGCCTCCTTTGATGATTATGGTACCTCGTCCCATGTTGTATACTAGTGAGAAGGTCATCCCATGGAATTATGGTGCTGATGTTTATTCCCATGGGGTGAAGCAAGAGGTAAATCCTCGTCCTGCTGAGGAAGAATTTTCCGAAAAGAATGAAGGGGATGTTTATAATTTCTCAGGTGTGGGTCGAATGACTAGAAACGGGAGAGTGTTTGGTCCTTCTAATGTACAAGATACGATGAATGCCTCTGCAATAGAAAAAGGCAAGCATCAGGTGGTGATTGGTAATCCAAGAGTTACACCAGCCAATATGACTCAACCAAGTCCAATGCCAGAAACTACCTCAGTTCCTGATGAAGTTGAGGAGTTGATGCGAATTATCAGGAAGAGAGATTTTAGCATAATTGATCAGATAAGTCATACCCATTCTAAGATGTCTATCTTGTCTTTGTTCATCTATTCAGAACCTCATAAAAATTCTCTGATGAAGTTATTGAAGAATGTGTTCGCGCTGCATGAGATAATAGTTAATCAGTTCTAGAATGTTTGTGCTAATATATCTGCTGGGAACGGTCTGGGATTTACAAATCTTGACCTTCCTCCAAAGGGGCGAGACCATAACAAGGCGTTACATATTTCTATGGAGTGTATAGGCACTACTTTATCCCGGGTATTGGTGGACACAGGATCATCTTTGCATGTATTACCTAAATCAGCATTGATGAAGATTGATTATTTCATACTTTAACTGAACCCTAGTGACTTGATGGTGAAGGAATTTGATGGTTCCTGAAGTTCAGTATTTGGGGAGGTGGAATTACCTACTAAGGTTGGTCCTCGCACCTTCAATGCTACCTTTTTTGTGATGGATATACAGCCAACATATTGTTGTTTGTTAGGGCGGCCGTGGATTCATAAAGTAGGGGCAGTCACTTCTAATCTTCACAAGAAACTCAAATACCCCAAGGATGGAAAAGTGATAACTGTGTGCAGCAAAGAAGAGTATATTGTGAGTCATTTGACGTCATTCCTCTATGTTGAGGTTGAAGGTGATATACATGAGACTCCTTTCCAAGCATTCGAAACAGTTCACGCGGTTAATTTTCCTCCTCCAATATAGAAAAGAAAGCCGGAAACTGTTATGTCTTCTCTTAGAGATGCTAGAGCTATGGTGGAGAATGGCAACCCTGAGGGTTGGGGTCAGGTGTTGGAATTATCCCTAAGTTTAACAAATTTGGTCTTGGTTTCAGTCCGGGTAAGCAAAGTGCAACTCCCAGAGTATCCAGTTTATCTACTCCTGTGAAGTTTTCCCGTCCTAGTGCTGCTCAAGAAGGATACACCAATGCAGCTGGTGATGATAGGGTTGATGGCTACACTATTGAAGATTGGAGTCGTCCAACTATTCTAGGCCAAGCATTAAACAATTGGACTTCTGTGGATGTTATGCAAGTTTTAATTGCTGAGGAGTAATTTTCCTGTTTTCTTTTATTATCATGTCATAATTCTTGCGCTCTGCCCAAGGCATGGTGAACCATTTGTGTAGGGCCACCATGTTTATTTTCAAAAATTTGTCATAATTAAAGAACATTTTTGCATTCAAAATTTTTGTTCCATTTCTTTCTTTTTACATATCTTTAAATGGCAATGTTTCCCTTTTCACACACCGTCCCTAAAACACCAAAATATAATTTATGCAGATGCACTTCCACCACATATTATATTGATAATGACTCTGCTATCGCTTACTATGACTTTGATAATCCGATACATCAAGATGAAGAGGAGGCATATGAGGATTGTGATCTTCCCGAGGAATTAGCAAGGTTGTTAAAACAACAAGAGAAGGTTATATAGCCTAATCAAGAGTCAATCGAGGTGGTGAATATTGGCACAGAAGAGATAAGAAGAGAAGTCAAGATAGGGGCAGATCTCGAAGAAAGTATGAAGGTCAGATTAATTGAGCTATTTCGTGAATATTCTGATATCTTTGTTTGGTCTTATGAAGATATTCCAGGGTTGGATACATATATTGTGGTGCATCGACTGCCGCTCAAGGAAGGTTGCTCTCCTGTCAAGAAAAAGCTATGAAGAACTCATCTTGAGATGTCCAAGAAGATTAAAGAAGAAGTTCAGAAACAGTTGGATGCGAATTTCTTAAAAGTCATCAATTATCCTCCATGGATTGCAAATATTATGCTTGTTCCTAAGAAAGATGGTAAGGTCAGGATATGCGTGGATTATAGGGGCTTGAATAGAGCCATCCCTAAGGATGATTTTCCTGTTCCCCATATTGATGTGTTCGTCGATAATACTGCTCACTCTAAAGTGTTTTCCTTTATGGACAATTTTTTGGGTTACAATCAAATTAAGATGGCACCAGAGGATATGGAGAAGACAATGTTTATCACGCCTTGGGGAACCTTTTTCTATAAGGTGATGCCGTTTGGTTTGAAAAATGTTGGGGCAACGTATCAGCGTGCCATTGTTACTCTCTTCCATGATATGATTCACAAAAATATTGAGGTATATGTGGACGATATGATTGCTAAGTCTAAAACGGAAGAGGAGCGTCTTGTCCATTTGGAGAAGTTGTTCGAGAGACTTAGGGAATTCCTATTGATGTTGAATCCAAATAAGTGCACCTTCGGGGTGAGATCCGGCAAGTTGTTGGGTTTTATTGTAAGTGAAAAAGGTATCGAGGTTGACCCTGCTAAAGTGAAGGCGATACAAGAAATTCCCGAATTGAAAACAGAGAAGGAGGTCTGTGGTTTCTTGGGGAGGTTAAACTACATTTCTAGATTTATTTCTCATCTCACAGCCATATGGGAGCCTTTGTTTAGATTGTTAAAGAAAAATCAGATGTTAAGTTGGAATGAAGATTGTCAAAAGGCGTTTGACAAAATAAAGGAGTATTTGCAGGAACCTCCGATACTCATGCCACCGGTTGAAGGAAATCCATTAATCATGTATTTAACTATATTGGAGAATTCCATGGGTTTTGTCCTTGATCAGCATGACGAGACAGGAAAAAAAAGCCATTTATTACTTGAGTAAAAAGTTTACAGAGTGCGAGTCGAGATACTCATTGCTGGAAAAAACTTGTTGTGAACTTTCCTGGGCTTCCAGACGCTTAAGACAATACATGTTGACACACACCACCTACTTGATATCCAAAATGGATCCAATAAAGTACATTTTTGAGAAGCCGGCTCTCACAGGAAGGGTAGCCCATTGGAAGATGCTACTTACTGAATATGATATCCAGTACACTATGCAAAAGGCAATCAAAGGTAGTATATTGGCCGATCATCTTGCTCATCATCCCATGGACGATTATGAACTGATGAAGTTTGATTTTCCAGATGAGGAAATAGTGTATATTCGAGATTGTAATATACCGAGCCCAGATGAAGGACCCGAGCCAGGATGACGTTGGACGCTTGTGTTCGACGGTGCCTCCAATGCTATGCGCAACGGCGTCAGAGCTATTATCACCTCCCCTAAGGGATTCCACATTCCTTTCACAACTCGAATTTGCTTCAATTGTAAGAACAATATGGCCGAATATAAAGCTTTCATTTAAGGTATTGAAGCGGCAATCGACTTGCGAATCAAATATTTGAAAGTTTACGGGGATTCCAATCTTGTTATGAGCAAGATTAATGGAGATTGGGAGACTCGTCATCAGAACTTGATTACCTATCATGAGCATGTTATGAAGTTGATTCCATACTTTAAAGAGATCACATTTGAACACATTTCCAAGGAAGAGAACAATCTAGCTGATGCACTGGTAACTTTGTCCTCCACGTTCAATGTTAAGTGGGCTAATGAAGCACCTTCCATTACCATCAGAAGGTTGGATGAGCCAACTTTTTGTTTTGAAGCCAAATTGGTATCAGATGATAACCCTTGGTTTTATGATATTAAAATACATATTGAAACACAAGAATACCCTAAAGAGGCGTCTTTCACAGACAAGAAATTCTTGAGAATATTTTCGGTCGAATTCTTTCTTAGTGGTGGTGTGTTGTATAAAAGGTATCATGATGATTTACTACTCAGATGTGTTGATAAGAGAGATGTAGCTAGAATCATTGAAGAGATACATGAGGGTGACTTTGGGACTCACTCTAGTGGGCATACCATAACTAATAAGATTCTACGAGCTGGTTATTATTGGTTCACCATGGAAGTTGACTGTTATAATCATGCACGAATTTTCCATAAATGTCAAGTCTATGCTGATAAAGTGCACGTGCTTCCCGTACCACTGAATGTCTTGACTCCCCCTTGGCCGTTTCCAATGTGTGAAATTGATATGATTGGAAAGATCGAACCGACTACATCCAACAGACACCGTTTCATTCTAGTTTCCATTGATTATTTCACTAAATGGGTCAAAAAGCTGCATCTTATGAAAATGTCACCAGACAAGTGGTAACTCGGTTCATTAAACACAATATTATTTGTCGTTACAGAGTGTCTAAAGATCATCACCGACAATGGGTCTAATTTGAACAACCAAATTATGAAGGAGCTTTGTGAGTCCTTCAAAATCAAGCATCATAACGCTTCTCCGTATCGAACTTAAATGAATGGCGCTGTCGAAGCGGCCAATAAGAATATTAAGAAGGTTGTACAAAAGATGGTAGTAACCTATAAAGATTGGCATGAGATGTTGCCTTTCACTTTACATGGTTATCGTACCACTGTGTGTACTTCGACTAGGGCAACCCCATTTTCTCTGATTTATGGCATGGAAGCAGTGTTGCCTATGGAAGTCCAAATTCCTTCTCTTAGAATCATGAGGGGTGTTGAGCTTGATGATAGTGAATGGGTACAAAATCGGCTGTATCAGTTTGAACTTATCGATGAGAAGAGGTTGACGAATGTATGTCATGGTCAGGTATATCAGCAAAGGATGAGGAAAGCTTTTGACATGAGGGTACAACCTCAGTGTTACAAGCCAGGTGATCTTGTGCTAAAGAGGATAATTCTTCCCCAGGGGGATCCCAGAGGCAAGTGGGCTCCGACTTATGAAGGACCATTCGTGGTTAGAAAGGTTTTCTCTGGTGGAGCGATGATGCTGACAACCATGGATGGAGAATACTTCCCTCTCCTTGTGAATGCTGACGTAGTTAAAAAATACTTTAAAAAAAAGATCCGCTAAGTTGACAACCCGAAAGGAAAGCTTAGGAAAAAAAAGTGTGTCTCAGTGAATCGAAAACCCGAAAGGGTGATTCAGGAAAAAGTTAGGGATTTAAAGCAAATGACCGTGCTCAGCATAAGATCCCTTGCTCCTTTTTCATCTTTTTGTTCGGTCACCTGGAAAAGGTTCGAAACTAGTCCAAGAATGTTTTATCAGAAAGAAGGAAAAAGGAAGCGTTAAAGTCATAAGAGTTATAGAAAAGTCAGAACTTGATGGATATTCGTATTCACATTGCCATTTGTAATCACTTGTTTGTTTTAGTTTTGCAATTATCTCTTTCTAGGATCTGTTTCCAAATGTAAATGCCTTTTTCATTGGCTGATTTCTCAAGTCAATAAAAAGATCCTCTTTTATATACATGCACATAACTTCCTTTTACTGTTTTGTTTGCAAAAACGTCCAATATTTTGATAAACATATACGTATAAATTTTGTTGGCCCTATACAAATATGATAATTGGTTTTAAAGTTCCTTGAAACACGAATAATGAATACAACTGTCGTACTATGCGAGGGGCATGTTCAATTTTACTCTTGATGGAATACTCATCTACTTACTTGTGGATATTTTGCTAATTTGTTTCATGGCTTCGTACTGGTGGCAAAGGTTTACCTTTCCCCATTGAATGCTCATTTCTCCGAGAAGACAAATGAAAGAAAAACCATTTGCAATTTCTCTTCATAATATAAAGGTCATGGGTCAGGATAATGTCAATATTGTGGCGCGTCATCAAGATTGACAAGTCCAGATGAAGTCAATTCTCCTCCATGGTGGCATTTTTATGATTCTCTGCTGCATTTTCATGTGTATCTTGATTGTCTGTTTTAACATTGTCTGCGTGTAGGAACTTGTTTGTTTTTTGTGTCAACCCTGATGCGTTGAATATGTTTTCCGTGAAGTAATCCTTTTGTTTTACTTAAATCCATTCATTATCACTCTTTAAATTATTTTCTGGCATTTTGATACCAACTGTGCCAACTCTTTTTCCTAGTCAAAAGATTGGAGGAAGCATGACGATAGTTAAAGTCAATATCTTTGATTGTATGCTTTTAAATAGAACCCTGTTGACAATGTACATGCCTTGTTTCAATCCCAAAACATCAGAGATATAAGGGAGATAGACCCTCGTTAACCACTCTGAGCCTTCGAAGTAGGAGTTTCTTTTCTGTTTGAAAGAACCCTTATTTTTAACTCGAGGCAGGGTAGATGTTCAGTTAATTTGTTCGAACATTCAAAATCTCAGAAGGAGTGTCCCATCTGAGGATCACTACATTTTATCCCTCGCATTATGAGGTAAGAAAATATCAAAACCATAATGGTTATTTCCTCAAAAAATATCCTAAGGTCGAGATCAAATCGATACAACAATGGTTATCCCTCGCCGACCCAGGAATGAGGCAGTCACCTTATGCCAAAAGTTCAAAGACTTAGTGTCACACGACCTGTTCGAAAAGGAAATTATGAAAGAAACAAAAAAGCCCCGCTAAGTCGAAACTTGAAAACAAGTCACTTAGGAAAAAGTTAGGGCATCCCATTGGACTTCCAAATTGAAATTCAAAAGATTTGTCCAGGAAAAAGTTAGGGAACGCGAAAAGAATTTGAAAAGCCCAAAAGGTAGAAAAACATCATCCAATAAAAATCCTCATCGAAAGAATAGTCGTGTGATCGAACACCTAAAAACCAAAGATTAAGTGACTGTCGTGTCTAAGAAATATTTGTGGTTCCTCAACCATCATAGACTCTTCTTGAGAGAAAAACGTCTGTGTCAAGTTAACTGAATTCAAGACTAGAGAACATCACGAAGGGGGTGGGCAAAAAATAACTTGAGCCTTAAAAACTTTTTTTTATAAAAAAACCGTGAACCAGGCCATGTTACAACCTTTAAAAGTTCTAACTGAAACATGGGTTTAACTCGAAAGCATACTACAACAGGATAGCATTTCCTAAACTCCAAAATATGTGTTAGATATCCATGTTTATATCTTACCGCCTACATCGTGTTTGTTTTAAAAAAAAGAAGAATTTTTTTTTTGAAATGTTGTACTCTAGCTAGTGATTCATTCACAACAGTGATGCAACATCTTTTTCATTCAATGCTTTCAACTTCAAAGTTTACATAATGATCGCATCAGGGTTGTTATTCCCATAATAAAAATCCTTCTGCATACAAAACAATTGTTTGACATCAAAAGAGCTTACACAATGAACATCAGTGAAGAGCTTAATGTTTTCAGGAGAGGAAGATTCGACTAATCCATTGGACAAAGGTTGTTCGTGTCATGAGAGAGTGTTAGTGTCAAAATAATCCTTTATCATCCTCAGTAGTGTTGATGATTGGTTGAAATTTCCACTTCCCCGGTAAAGTTGATGCTGTTTGACTATCTTCACGGTTTATTTTTATGGTTTCATACCAAAGGTTCGGGAATCCCCAGCAAAACACTCCTCAACAGAGTTTTGTTTCCTTAGTGAAGTTTCATTTCCTCGACAAAGTTTTTTTTTGCCCGAGAAATCTTATCAAGAGAAAGGCTTTGTTCTGAGACTCCAAGTTTAAATATGTCTCATGCCCTGGTGAAGGTGCTTAGTTGGGAATTCACAATGTGAAGAAGTTTCAGTTTCCTGGCGGAATTACCATTCAAAGATTCCTCGTCCTAATCTTTCATTTCCAAGTTAGTTTGCTACTTGGGGCATCCTTATTTAAGGATCTTTCCTTATTCCCAATGTAGTTATTGCTAGTAGTTTATTTGAGATTTTGTTAATCTTTGGTAAGCGGTAAAGGATTTTTTGACAGAAGTTTCCCCAACAAGGGTTTCGCTTCTCACATCTGATCTGTTATCTTGGTATCATCCTTAACACGGCTGCATAACGTCTTTTCCAGAGATTACGGTCTTGCCTTGATTTTCTCCAACACCATCCGATTTCTATTTAGCATTCCT
Source organism: Vicia faba (assembly GCA_948472305.1). NCBI lineage: Eukaryota > Viridiplantae > Streptophyta > Magnoliopsida > Fabales > Fabaceae > Vicia > Vicia faba. The sequence continues at coordinate 1,471,640,224 of OX451741.1, forward strand.
TCTTGAAGATGATCAGTTTTGATCTAATCTTTTCCAATAGAGTTCACAATTTATTTTTGCAACTCCTCTCAGTCATTGTAGCCCGTTTCTACAGGTTATTCGTTTTGCTGTTCCCCATAGAGTTTCATCTCCTCAAGGGTTTTCTTTCCAGCGATTCCTTATATTTTCTCTTCTCCAGCATATTTTGCATTTTATTTTTTCAAGTCTTGTCAGTTCTGACTTCTTGGTTGTTGGCTTCTCAATTGACCATTCCCCGGTGAAGCATTTAAACATGAATCATTACATTGGATCTACCAAAACGCGTAGCATTTCCATTATATGGAGCATTACACTATAAAAAAATTTCAAACATGCATCGGAACATAAGCCATTACTGTTTCTATTTCCCCCAGTGAATTTGCCAATACTTCGTATTATATCCCCAACGAGGTCTTCATCCTCAATATCTCAGTTTCACCCCATACAAATATCCTTTTAATGTTAATCATTTGAATGGTTGAGTGTTTACTCTTGGTTGTAGCTAAGTTTATCCTGACGCAATTTTCTCGGGTTTAGTCTTTACTACCCTCATTTGTTCGTTCCAATGTCTATTGATTTACCTTTTGAATACCAGTTTCGTCATGATATTCACTTTCAGAAGGTTTTTAGTTGTAGGCCCTAATCACCTTGCTTTGGGTCGAGATTTGAGTTTTGTCACCTCACCCGCGCATGAAATCCAGTTTTCGTTCTGGTACTCATCTAGTTTAGTTTTGTCTAACTAGTTATAATGAGTCGAATTTCACCTCGTTTTGTTTTCATACCTTGGACTTCCATAAGTGTTTGTTTACTGAACCCTTTATCGGTTTTTGTTTACCGAGTCTCTTTGCAATGTTCGTAACTGCGTCCCTGGTTGAAATTAGTCTCATTTGTTCCTTGGATTCTTCTATCAGTTTTCGTTACTGTTTATCCATTGATCTGAGACCAGCAAGTGCTCTGAGAAACATGCGCTCTCATCACTTTGCTATGGGTCGAGTTTTGCATCATAACTCGCGCGTGAAATTGAGTTTCGTCCTGGTACTCATCTAGTTTAGTTTTGTCTATTTCACTAATTCATCAGAGGGTTAAAGATGGTGTTGATTTGAAGAAGAATCACTTTCTTTTGATGCACCAGTCAAAATTAGGGTTTCTTCCAAGTTGAAGTAATTAGGTCTAGATGAGCCAAGTTATGAAGCATATTTATGTTATCATCATTAGAATCAAACTTGTTGAAGAAACCTCTCATGATGCTCAGTGGAATTAGGGTTTTGAAGCTTGATCAGCTATCTCCTAATGTAGAGTGCAATACTAGGGTTTTAGATTTAATCAGGATTTCTCTGACATTTTCACCCAAGTTTGTTTCCATGCTTCACCATATGTTATTAAGCATCTTTTATTAAACGATTGAGGTTCAATTTGGATTGGAATTGGTTCAATTGGTCACATGGGGCAAATTGGTCATTTTGGTCAAAGTCAACAAAATCAAGAGTTGACCAAGTGGAATTTTAGTCAACCATCAATTTAAGCATCTTATTTTCAAAGTCCATATCCAAATTCATATTTGAATCGTGAAAATGGGGAATTTGAGTTTAACTTGTTCCAGAAGTTACTTGAAAATTAAAAAATATTCTAAGTGTCAATATGACTTTTCATTGGCAAGCCACACGCGTAATTTTGTCAAACAGTTGTTGGGCCATTCTGAGGACTTAATATCTCTTGATTCAAATGATATTTTGAAAATTGGCTTTGAGCACTTTGAGGAATGCCATGAAATATTCTTATTAAGCCTTGATTCATTCAAATTGGTCACTTATTGCATGAGATATGATCATTGGATGTGGAGGTCTAAAGTTGTTCCCATGCAAGCCAGGTGCGCGTGTAACACCCCATTTCTACCCGGCGAATAATATTAAAAATCAGAGATCAACATAAATAGGATGCTACATTTACAACTTAAAATCAAACTTCATTTAATCGCATACAAATAGATACATGACACTTAACTCAGATGAACCGATAACAACCTGATTTATTGTTCAAAATCAAACAACTTTTTACTGATAAACAACGGAATCTACATACTCAACTTCAATTCACTTAACTTCTTTTATTAAACTAAAAAATCCTCAAGAAAACAATTATTTCATGTAATCAACTTAAAAATTCAGAAACTGAAATAATAATCAACAACTAAACATCAATCGTTCATCTCCCCGAGTGCTACGTATCAGAACGACAACACCGACTCGAACTAACGAGGTAACAACTATCCTTCTTGATTACCTGCATGTTACCAACAGAGAGCAAAATTTAAACAGAAGGGGTGAGATATCAGACAATATAATAAGTCGTATGATAAATAATATATTAGATCAGATCATATAAAATCATCACTTCACAACTTACAAACAACTTTAATCACAACAAAACATCAACATGACATAACTACTAATTCACAGCTTTTAGATAATACTTCTCAAACAAGTCAACAACATAAAGAAACAACAAATATATCATCACTATAACTCAAGATACAACATCAACTGTGACTCAATTACAATGCACATGCATGTGGTACCATTGGATAAGAACTCCATCTTAAAAATTTGCCAATAAATAGAGGAATCAACAAGGCATAAGCCTTCTTCGCATTAACCACTTCACTCACCACTAAGACAGCAAGACAAGTCTATACAATCCAACACGATCTCGTCTACTATCAACAAGAGATTAAGGGTGATCAGTTCCTCAAGTTGCCAATAGATAGCCGACAATCATAATGGAGTATAAACCACCGTTACTGAACTATAATAGTGTTCCTTTCTAACTTATAATCAAGTCACCTAAAGAAACACAATTCAATAATTTCCAATGAGGTTTACAAATACTTCCACAATTTCCCTCTCATTCGATTTTGTCAATGAGACACCAACGCTAAACATATTACATGGTCCACATTACACTCACTTAGCCTCACACGAAGGTTAAGTATCCTCCAACTCAAGAATTAAATTCTTCATCTCCGCATCATCAGGAATACAAATTCGATTAAAGAATCTCAACACACCCTGCACATCTAGCTTGAAATCATCATTCTCAGACTGATCGAGTCCAACCATCGAATCTACCAATTTTACATCTAGCTTCTGAGCTTCTTTGATATTGTCCAGAAAATCATTGTTAATCTTCAACATCCCCGACATAACACTCTTCGGTGTCACTCGGCAAACTAAGCTCATATCTCGGAACTGTTCAATTAATTCCAATTCTTTAACCATCATTGTCGACATATGTAAAGTCTTTTGACTTAAGGCATCAGCCACTACATTTGCTTTACCTTGGATGATAATTCAAACTGAAATCATAATCTTCCAATAACTCCAACCATCTTTGTTGTGTCCTATTCAATTCCTTCTGATCAAATAAATACTTTAAACTCTTATGGTCGCTAAATACTTCAGATCTAGAACCAAAAAGACAACGTCTCCAAATCTTCAACATAAACACCACTAAGTCCCATCTTAGACGCGTTCATAATACACTACAAATGACTCACTCGGATTAGGCAAAACCAATACCGGAGCAGTCATCAATATTTTCTTTAGTTCTACAAAACTTCCTTCACATGCAACATCCCATACTTGAAATGATGAACAATTATCCTTTTTAATGCTGAACATCTCATTTCTCAACTTATTCGCCAATAACATATTATGCTTGACCTCGTCTCAAACAACCGAGATAATAATCATTTATGCCCAACAAGCCTCTAGTTTTGTAAACGACTTCAGAGTTCCTCCATATTGGAATGCATCACCCATATTTGAAAAGACTTTCATATGATAGAATATATTTCTATCTCCTCATAGGTTCAAATGGAACACTAATCAGATACTCGAAACACAAGATATGAATTTCCAAAGTTATCCGAAAACGCGAACACCGTCGTCATGGAGTGACATGCTATCACACACCTTACGGTAACATCAGAACAAAATTTCTTTGTACCAGTACCAACACTTACCATTCTTGAAATCATACTCATCTCGTCGCATTTCTGACTCTGGCTCGTGATTCAAAATATTCCAACAACTTCAACAACTTTTTCAATCACTCACAAGGATCTTACGACAAGGTCTACATAAATTTGTCACTCTATCATTCTTCAAACATTGACATCTTACGCAAGGGCTAATCAAACCGATGACTTCACAGTCCACCAGCAGCGCTGAAACATCACAACTTTCTAAATTCCACCTTCTAAAGATTATCCTTGTTACTTAACAATCACCTTCTGAAACATCAAGGATTTACACTCTACTCGTATATCAAAAACCGTTACATTTCTCCTCATCCTTTGAGAAGTAAACATCAACATTGTCTGATCATCCTCCCTCAAGATGTTCCAACTTGAATAACATACAAAGTCTTTAATCCATGTCACCTTCGGATTCGAGAAACAACAAAACTTCAACAATACTTGCATTGTCGCCATACTGAAACATCATCTTACAAATAAAACATATCCGAGAATATAAGCTTCTCTCCCACTTATATTCAAACCAACTCCTTCATACAAGTGATTATAAAAGAAAGAAAACACCGATAATGTTCCACACACTTGTCACATACTAAGGAACAAACAACATTAGACAACTTGGCCGGATGGACCGACCTGCTCTTATACCACTAATGTAACACCCCATTTCTACTCGGAGAATAATATTAAAAATCAGAGTTCAACATAAATAGGATGCTATATTTACAACTTAAAATCAAACTTCATTTAATCGCATACAAACAGATACATAACACTTAACTCTGATTTATTCTTCAAAATCAAACAACTTTTTATTGATAAGCAGTGGAATCTACATACTCAACTTCAATTCACTTAACATCTTTTATTCAACTAAAACAACCTTAAGACAACAATTATTTCATGTAATCAACTTAAAATTCAGAAACTGAAATAATAATCAATAACTAAACATCAAGTATTCATCCCCCCGAGTGCTATGTATCAGAGCGACAACACCGACTCGAACTAATAAGGTAACAACTATCCTTCTTGATTACCTGCACGTTACCAACAGAGGGAAACATTCAAACTGAAGGGGTGAGATATCAGACAATATAATAAGTTGTATGATAAATAATATATTAGATCAGATCATATAAAATCATCACTTCACAACTTACAAACAACTTTAATCACAACAAAACATCAATACGACATAACTACTAATTCACAGCTTTTAGATAATACTTGTCACAACAAGTCAACAACATAAAGAAAAAACAAATATATCATCACTAAAACTCAAGATGTAACATCAACTGCGACTCAATTATAATGCACATGCATGTGGTACCATTGGAGAAGAACTCCAATCTTAAAAATCTACCAATAAATAGAGGCATCAACAAGGCATAAGCCTTCTTCGCAGTTTGCCAATCCAGGCCACCACAGAGTATGCAAATATATGTGACTCAATGAATGCACCATCACATACTCACAATAATCATCATCCATCATTGGGCATAAGCCCACATCACCATTATTACCAATAAATAGAGGTAATTCATCATCATTTAAAATTCTCTACAACTTCACATTATCAACAAATATTCACAAAGACAATCATAACAACACAACATCTCAACATAAATCAACATTGGCCATAAGCCTAACAACTTGATATTTCAACAACAACAATTAGCACAACGTTGGCATAAGCCTACAACTTAGTACGTCACAACAACATGTCAACAACCATTCGACATTGGCCATAGGCCTAGAACATAATATTGCCCATAATTATTCAGACAATTCTCGACTATACCGGTTAATTACTTATCTAAATGATTATTTATAATTACAAAAATTCTACAAATTGTTATACTATAATACTACATCATCATTATCATTGATATTATTATTATGAAACAAGCATTATCATAAGATCGTCATGTCATCATCATACTTCATCACCATAAAACATCATGGCAATTCAACGCGGGAAAGATAACTCTATCCTAACATGGGTACTATAATTATCCTTCTTACCCTTAATTTTTCTCCTTATAAATATATTTCATCGTATTAGCTTTCCAACGCTTCGAACGGCGCATCAAACGGAGTTACGGTTCAAAAGTTGTGGAGTTTTCGAGTTTCCAAAAATACTGTCAAACAATGAGCAATCGATTCCACTAACAGAGTAATCGATTGCACCCTGTTCCAGAGTCAAAAAATCATGTTTTTAAGCAGTGCGATCAATTGCAAATTGAAACAGAAGCAAAAATCCCAATTTTTAAGCAGAGCAATCGATTTCTCTTCTGTTGCAATCGATTCCACCCTGTGAAAAACAGTTTTACGACTTCTGTAAGGTACAGTACGAATATCCTTTTATCTCAACCCCGACAACACAAACCTCATGAAATAATACACAATCCAATATCCAATTATCATGGCTATCAACATACATCAATTACCACACAATTCAAAGCATCAATTGATCGATTATAGTCAATTTCAACAGATTAAATCAAACAATCTACACCAAAACCTAACATGCATATCATTACATCCCTACCCTTATACCACTTATTAGAGATTCAAAACCCCACCCTTACCTTGGATTAGAGATTTCTCTACAATTTTCCGATCGAATCCCGCTTTTCCTATTTTCCTCTTCTCTGTAACTTCTACGTTCTTTTCTTTCTTCCAACCCTTATTCCTCTTCTACTTGACAAAACCTCTGTTTCTTACTGTCACTTCTAATTTCTATTATTATAACCAAACTTAATAATAATAGTATTGCTATTGGGCCTAATTTTCACACCTCCTTAATGCTACATACCACCATATAAAAAAGCCCGACAACTTAATCTTATATTATTCCATTAATTCCAACATTATTATTATTAATCAACTAATTAATTAATTAATAATAATCTAAAAAATTATACCAACAATTCTCAACATCTCACAACTTCAACCAATAATCCAAAAATAATTTAATGAAATAATTAATTAAATTAACGGGCGTTACAGCGCGCGAGGCAAGGCCTTCAAATCACATGTTTTATCAAACTTGAAGCCATGATTTCTCCATGATCCATGCATCAATTTCAAAAATGTAAAATTCTACCATGATCTACATTTAAAGATCTTTCAATAGGCCTCTTTAACAAGAATTTCGCACGAGTCAATTTCAATAAAATTGCATGAGAAGTGAGCTAGCCATTAATGTATGCATGTAGTTGTGTAGTTCCATATTTTTGTGCTCAATTGGCTTTGGTTGCTGTTCCACGTTTCAGTCACATGCTTAACACAAAATTATACTCCCTTTGTTTGCCAAAACAAGTCAAGCCAAGTCACATCATGTTCATGACCTCCCTCTCTTCATGCTTGGCCAAAAATAACAATTTTCTCCTCTCTCAAACTTCCCCACGTGATCAACACAACTAGCTCACCAAATTCACATCCCTAGCTCAAAATTCCACTCAATATGATGTCATCAAAATGACTTCAAGGATGGGCATAATAGGAGTAAAATGCATCACAACATCTCACACTTTTTTTTTATTTCTGTTTTTTGCAATTTTCTTCTAACAATCTTGTGAGCTCTTCAAAATTTCTCTTTCAAGGCACGCTTCATTCACCTCACGAAATCAAATATGAAATTTCTTCTCTCTCAAAATGTTGCTCGAAGCTCTCTCTCTCTCTCTCTCTCTCTCTCTCTCTCTCTTTTCAATTGTTCCAGTCATAATTTCTCTTTGAATTTCACTTCATTGGATCCTAAGGAGAAAGATTTGTAGGGTTTCAAGTTTGTTCAGAGGCACTAGTTGGATTTATTTTACAACTCAAGAGGTAAAAATGAGATCTCGATTTCTCTCAATATAGTTTGCTTTAGAGCTTAAGATCTTGAATGCATGCTCATAGCTGGCCAAACAATAGGTTTAACGTATAAATTTGCTTGGATTTAAAGTGTAGATCGTTTTTTGAACTTCTGAATAATTCATATTCAGTTAGTTTTTGCAATTTCCGCGTCTCGATTTCTAATTACGTAGTCAATCATTTTGAAATCTACAAATAGCATGATGCAGAGGATGGATCTAGCTTTGTTTCGAGCTTCGAATCACTCATTTTTGTGGAGAAATGAAGTAGAGATCTTGAGTAGAACATAGGGGCTTGAAACTGTAAAACGCGCGTTTTAGGTTTGTCTTGAGGAAGAAGACAATGGCGTGGTTGGATTTGATTTGTCCATTTGAAGTTTAATGCAATTTCATAATATTGTTTTTTAATTGTTTTCTCTGATTTTATTCATTGATCAAAATATTTTCAAAAATTTTAAAAAAATACCATAGGTTTTTTTTTATTTCTAGTATTTGTCATAATTTTTATGGAATTTTTAAAAATTGTTTGATTGGTGAAAAAATGAAATTTTTTTTGGATAGACAAGTATTAAAAAAAATATCGCAAATAACCGCGTTTCAGAAAAAATTATGCAAATAACCATGTTTCAGATGACTCCCCAAAGGAGGAGCCATATCACTTCGCGCCTACACCCATTATTTAAGGGGAGACGCAATCTCAGTTGGCGCATATGTGCTTAGGGCATGCCCTAAGCCAAGTGAGATGGCGCCTATGTGTAATTCTAGGGCAAATTTTGCATTTTTTTTCGGTCCGGTGCGTTGCATATTGGATACAGGATCAATAAAATTGACTTTTTATTTAAAAAAAATAATTACATCCAAATGTAGTACATTAAAAAAACAGATAAAAAAACAGAAAAAAAAAACAGATAAATCAGTGATCCCCCGGAACCCGGTAATGACCCCCGGTTCCGCATCCCCGTCCTCGCCTTTCCCGTGCTGGGTGTCGTCGCGTTTCCTGCTGTGGCAGGGTCGATGGCCCAGCGAAGTCAATGTGTTCTGGATCCATAAAATCAGTCAGATCTTCATATCTAGAAGATCCGCTTTGGTACAGTCGATTACCCATACCCTCAAAGTTTGGTCGTGTGGGCGGTGGGTGGGGTTTCATGGTGGGTCTGTAGCATTGATCGTCTGAGTACGGTGGGTAGAAAGGAAATGGATCTTGGGGTGTTTGGTATTGAGGATGTTGGGTGGTTTGGTGATATTGTGGTTGATGGTAGGCTGGATCGGTTTGTTTGTAATCTTCCGACATTCCCGGATTAGGGCTAAGGCTGGATGTTGAGGGGCCCATATTAGGATATACAGAAGACTGAAATTGTGTGTGGGGTATGCGAGTGTGTTGGTATTGTGATTGGTATTGTGGTTGGGTGTGAGGCATATGGGGGTATTGGTACTGAGGTGGTGATTGTGGTTGGTTGTGGGGCATTTTAGTGTAATTTTGTTGTGGTGGGGGTTGTGGTTGGGTGTTTGTGGTTCTGTTTCTTCTGGGGGGTTGGTGGGAGGTTGATGTGTTTTGGGTTTGTTGTTGGGGAAACGAGGGTTGTGCCCATTGTGTGCGTGGGTCAACCAAGTACCTTGGATGAGACACGTGCATTTCAGGGTTACTAACCGACCTGTACCAAGATAAATACTGATCCGTGTGTCGCATATTACCATGATTAAGGAAAACCGGGAATTGCAAGACATATCGGTGACGCCTCTGCCACATCTTACACCATTCCGGAGCAAATTCTTTCCAGTTGGTAAGACCCCACTGGGCGTCGACCCTTTTGAGATGCCATGGGGACAAACAAGTTGGATCACTTGGTATCTCTTGATGCATTCTGAACTGCATCTTCACACGGTCGCTGTGGTACATCTCCATAATGTTGAACCGAATGATTGCAGTCTTTACGGTGCAAATTGCTGCATCCTCGGGGTTTGGTTCATGGCCCAAACCCAAATATGGTCTCCAGACGAACTGCGAAAAAATTTAAATCAGTTTAACGAAAACGTAATATATAAATAATTTAAATGAAGAAAAGTTTAAAGGTACAACATACATCATCCTGGCCTACGTGATCCAACAAATTGCGGTATAGTGCGACATTGAATCTTGGATTCTTTCCGTAATACATACCCCTCACGCAATACCTAAAGGAAATGAAAAACATTTTATTTTTAGCATATATTTGGTGAAGAGATGAATAGTAATAAATGATATAACTTGATGACTTACTTTGTTGCGTATGGGAAAATGAAAGTGTTGTTGTTGACGGGGTTTAAGGACTCCATCCTCCACCAACCCCAGGCTTGTAGTAAAAAAGCGCACCCATAAAATGTACATTTTTCCTTGACTGCATTTTTGCACAAGGAACTGTATAGGTGGGCTAAAACTGCAGAACCCCAACTATACTTTCTTGTTTTTTCAAAATCTCTAAGTAAATGTAAATACATAAAATTTACACTATTTCCCGTACTTTCGAGAAATAAAAAGGTACCAAATAGTATCATAAGATAAGTTCGGGCTTTTACTATCCTGTCTTGCTCGGAGGAATTTTCGTTTAATTCCAAACTTGCATAATGACTTTTAAGCTCAGTGAGTAGTATTCCCTGACCTCTCGCACCACCACCTTCAACCATATCCCTGCCCAACAATTCTTCACACTGAGAATTGGGTTGTTGAACCGACCCGTTCACGGCCTTACCGTCGACAGAGAGACCTAGTAACATGTACACATCCTCTAGCGTGACAGTACATTCACCTATTGGTAGGTGAAATGTATGGGTCTCTGGTCTCCACCTTTCCAACATTGCAAGAATGAACTTCGAATCAATTGTGCAGTTGGAGATCTTTATAACATGTCTGAAACCTGCGTATTCCAGATATGGTACGATAAACGGGTCGGGAGCCAGATAGTTGTGAGACCGGATTCTGAATCTTTTGGTATCCTGAGTTAATAATGTAAAAGATGTAAGATTAAGTTAGATGAACATAGCATTACCTTTAGTATAAATAATGTATAACCAAATTAGAAACTTACAAATGCGGAAATGTTTTCCCTTGTGCCTCTGTGAGAATCCCCCATTGTTAGAAGAGCCATTGTTTAAAAAGCTTGAGATTATGAAAGACTTAGAAAGTGTAAGAGATTATGAAATACTTAGAAAATGTGAGAGTTTATGAAAGACTTAGAAAGTGTAAGAGATTATGAAAGACTTTGTAGAAGAGAGTGAGACGAGTGTGGGTGTGAGAGAAGTATGATATGGTCTGTATTTATAGGCAAAAAAATTTCATAGAGTGAGTGAGATGGTAGCTGGTGCATGCATGCATGAGAAGTGTCACTCTTGCAGGCTAGGTGGCAGCCTAGGGGGTTACATATCTGCATGCATGTAACATGATTGGACATTAAGGGAGGCGCCATTGGACTTGGCAAAAGAGTACAAAAATGAAAGGTGTCGCCATCCCAATTGGCGAATAAGAGGTGTCATTGGTTGCAGAGTAGGCTCAGGCTACGTGACAGCCTTTGGGATGCCATGCCTGAATGCATGTAACACTATTGAAGGTGATGGGAGGAGACTTACAAGTTACAGTGTAGGTGCAGAGTAGGCGCAGGCTAGGTGGCAGCCTAGGGGGTTACATATATGCATGCATGTAACACGATTGGACATTAAGGGAGGCGCCATTGGACTTGGCGAAAGAGTACAAAAATGAAAGGTGTCGCCATCCCAATTGGCGAATAAGAGGTGTCATTGGTTGCAGAGTAGGCTCAGGCTACGTGAAAGTCTTTGGGATTCCATGCTTGAATGCATGTAACACTATTGGAGGTGATGGGAGGATACTTACAAGTTACAGTGTAGGTGCAGAGTAGGCGCAGGCTAGGTGGCAGCCTAGGGGGTTACATATCTGCATGCATGTAACACGATTGGACATTAAGGGAGGCGCCATTGGACTTGGAGAAATAGTACAAAAATGAAATGTGTCGCCATCCCAATTGGCGAATAAGAGGTGTCATTGGTTGTAGAGTAGGCTCAGGCTACGTGACAGCCTTTGGGATGCCATGCATGTAACACTATTGGCAGCCTTGGGGGTTACATCCTTACTTCATTGAAATTCAGTATGAGATTTTTAGTCTTACATTTATCATAACATTGATTCACTTAATCTGTCAAACCTTCCAACCTACAAACGTTCATACAATCAAACCTTCAAACCTTCAAACAATCAAACATACAAACCTTCTAATAACTCATAAACTTCAAACATTCCAACCTTCAAACCTTACCACCTTCAAACCTTCATACAATCAATAAACTTCAAACATACAAACCTTCGAATAACTCATAAACTTCAAACATTCCAACCTTCAAACCTTCAAACAACCCTACGCAATGGCCTTTGCACCACAATATGTCATCAAAGCACATTTCAACGGTGAGACATACAATTGTCCCACCTCTTGGTTTTTGTTTAGAGACATAGACAACATCCGATTTATTTTAAATGGGAAAGCCAATTTCTCGTACTTCAAAAAACAATTAGAGGCCAAACTTGGACGAGGCCCGGTGACACAGATATTTTATCAGAATCCAGTTTTTTTTGGAAACAACCAAATAATTTTTTATAAGGTTGAAGTTCAAGATGACGAGGATCTCCAGAATATGTTTTCCAGCCATGTGTATTCTGGGTACGACTCTATTGAGTTGTACATTATGCTGCGAGAGCCTCAGGTGACACAAGTGGTTGATCCTTTAGAGAATGAACAAGCTGAGGTAGATGCAGTTGATGAAGAAGAAGAAGATGACGAGTTAGAGTTTGATGAAATGGTGAATGATGATTCTGACGATGATGGCATACCTAGTATTCCTGCAAACGAAATCTACACACCACCTCCGCACATGACAAAGTTCAACTTGGGCGGAGATGAACCTTCTACTAATTTATTTTTCAATCCGTTTATGCAGTCGGATGAAAACTTAAAAGAGAAGGACAAGTTTCGTAACAGAGAGGAATAAATCAGATCCATAAAAAAATTCCACATGCTTAACTCGGTTGATTTTAAGGTGGACCGTGTCAACCCAGAAAGGTACAAGATCAAGTGTGTCCACCCTGACTGTATGTTCAAGCTGACTGCATCATACATATTAAGAGGTAATTGTTGGGTCATAGGTTCCATGACTACCCACACTTGTGTAAGTTCTACCCAATCACGGGACCACCAAAAAATTAATTACGATCTCATCTGTCAAGAAATCCTACCACTGGTCAGCAACGACCCATCTTTGAAGGTGAAAATAATCATCTCCCACATCACCACGCTTTTTAACTATACTCCTTCTTACCGTAAGGCGTGGCTAGCAAAGACTAAGGCGATTGAAAAGGTGTACGGAAACTAGGAGGAGTCATACCAAGAACTTCCTCGCTACCTGAATGCACTAAAGATGTATTCTTCGGGTACTGTTTACGTTCTAGAAACAGTGCCAACATACGCTCAAGATGGTAGTCAACTAAACGGCAACGAAATATTCAATCGAGTTTTTTGGGAATTTCAACCTTGCATCACAGGGTTTGCATCATGCAAACCAATTATACAAATTGATGGGACTTGGTTGTATGGGAAGTACAAAGACATGCTACTGATGGCAGTTGCACAAGATGGCAACAACAACATTTTCCCCATTGCCTTTGCCCTAGTCGATGGGGAGACCGGTGGTGCTTGGAGCTTTTTTCTGAAAAACCTGCAGACACACGTGGCTCCTCAACCAGATCTCTGTTTGATCTCGAACAAACATGACTCCATTGAAAGTGCCTACAATAATCCTGCAAACGGTTGGCATGACCCTCCTTCTACGCATGTCTATTGCGTTAGGCATATCGTTCATAATTTTACGAGGGAGATCAAGGACAAAACACTAAGGAAAGCGGTTATGAATGCGGGATATGCATTGACACAACACACATTCAAATATTACCGCAACGAGATCCGTTTGTCCAATCCAGAAGCCGGTAGGTGGATCGACAATATTCCGGTGGAAAAATGGACTAGGTCATACGACAATGGCCAGAGATGGGGGCACATGACAACAAATCTTATTGAATCGATGAATGGGGTATTCAAAGGCATACGAAACCTCCCAATCACTACTTTGGTAAAATCTACGTATTTTAGGATGGCTGCGCTGTTTGCCAAAAGAGGTGAAATGTGGAATGCGGTATTGCAATCTGGACAACTATGGAGTGAAAGCTGTATGAAATACATTAAGGCAGAAAGTGCCAAAGCCAACACTCATATGGTTATACGGTTTGACCGACATAGCCACAACTTCATTGTGAAAGAGACAATCGACCACAACGAAGGCCTACCAAGACAAGAATATAGGGTCATGCTACCTTCTTGTTGGTGCGATTGTGGCAGGTTTCAAGCATTTCGTATGCCTTGCTCTCATGTCATTGCCGCTTGTGCTTATACCCATCAAGATGCGCTGCAACTTCTGTCACACATTTACAAATCTGAAACGTTGCTTAACGTTTACAACAACAACTTTCCTTTGGTAGAAAAACCAGATTATTGGCTGGCATACGACAGCAAAATAGTGTGGCACAATGACCAAATGCGAAGAAACTTTAAGTCTAAGAGTGCCTAAGAGGGGGGGTGAATTAGGTATATAAAAATTTATTCGGTTTTATAAGAATACTTGAAGTAATTTTTGGTTAAGTGTTTGAAGGTTTTGATTATATCTTATCTTTTCTTGATTATGGTGATGAAAGCGATAAAAGCGGAAAAGTAAAGAACACGGTGATATATCCTGGTTCCCCTCACAATCCGAGAGTACTCCAGTCCCCTTTCCAACACGAAAGAGATTTCACTATAGTTAGAATGATTGTACAGCCTATGCTTACTATCTAACCTATAGGGTGACCAAAGGTTCTTAACACCTTTAAGATCAAACAAACACTAATGTGAATGAAGAACAATCCTCTTCAAATCACAACACTTACTTCCAACAATCCTGGATAGTAAGGGAATAATTTCTTTTGTAATACAATGATTTATTTGAAATAGATGGAGAGCACTTATCAATCTTCAATTGATCTTCTTCTTCAAGATAGAAACAATTCTCAAGCAATGATTATAAATGTTCACAATGAATGTATGAAACTTGTAATGATTTTGTTAATGAAAATGTATATGGCAAGTTTCACAAAATTTATGAACACTTGAAAGTTTGTATGCAAATTTGAATGATGAGAAATTGTTAATTGAAGAAGGTTATGTTGTTCTTATGAAAATCTGAAAATCTCCATATTTTATAATGTCACAAGTACCTCTTCATTCATGCCATTTGATATGAAAAGATGCAATGCATTCATGAAAGAATACCATTTGAAATATGTTCAAAAACCAAAAGAAAAGTTACATTGGTTCGCTGGGAACCGGTTCCGACACAGGCAGAACCCGGTTCTTAGTGAACGTTATAACTCAGAATTCAAAAATAACACGCAGGAACCGGTTCCCCTATTGGTACAACCCGGTTCCTGGTACAAATTCCAGGGAAGTGTTTTTTGAACAAGTTTGGAACCCGGTTCCCTGTTAGGGAGGAACCGGTTCCTGAAAGTTTATTTCCAAAAATTCTTTTTGAAATAGATTTCAAACAAGGTTTTTCTTAACATTAAAAATGTGGGATATGTATATGATTATGAATGCATATTTGTGAACATCTATATTCAATTTTAAGAATTATTTATACCATTTGACATTTGTTGATTCTTTAATAATTCTTCTTCTAATCTTCAAGACTTTGTATATGATATTGATAAGCTTTTTGCACATCCTTTGAATGTTGATATCCATGTTGTCTTCATCAAAACAAATGCTTTAAATATGACTTGAGAAGCTTGCAATTACAGAAACAAGAAGGGTCGTCCCAAAAGTAAGCGCATCACAACAGAAATGGACGATCTTGACAAGCTGGAAAGAAAGTGTGGTTTATGCCGTCAGGTCGGACACAATCGCAAAAATTGTCCGAATCGGGCATCTTCCTCGACCACATAAAAATTGTAATACATAAAATCTTTCCTTAATTATGTTTTAAATATTAGGGTTTTCTGTTAACAGATTTTGCTACAATAAATATTGCGCGTACAAGAAAAATACACGATATTCCGTCTACGAAATTATAACTGTTAACACAATTTCATCTGACCCATGCATCATCAACATTACATCGCTGTCTGTTTTGACTTCCTCCAACCATACATTAGGTCTTCCTGTCGCATGTGAGGTTGTTGTTCATTTTCGCTGGATCCTTCGAATTTTTCCCCCTCCGCAATGTCTTCATCTAGCCATCGCATCAACTCCTGCTTCAGACGCTCCATGGAGTGAATGTGCCAGAATTTCATTTTCATCGCAGGTTTTGTGGCGGATAAGATAACATAACCATCTTTGCTAAAAATCACGGGCGATGTCATGACGCAAATAACAGAGTAAAAAATAACAAAACAGTGCGAGAAAGTGTGAGAAACGACGGAGAAACGGACAAATTATTTATAAAACAGCATTTTGCCCTAGTTTTGCCCTAGGAATCACGTGAGATGGCGCCTCCTCTCACTTTTAAAGTGCACGCACCATCTCACTTGGTTAAAAGTGAGAGGAGGCGCCAAGTGAGATGGCGCCTAGGGTAAAACTAGGGGTGGAGGCGCCAAGTGAGATGGCTCATCCTTTGGGGAGTCATTTGAAACATGGTTATTTGCGTAATTTTTTCCGAAACGCGGTTATTTGCGAAATTTTATTTTAATACATGGTTATTGTAAAAAAAATTCGAAAAAATTTCGTAGATTAATTAATCTTGTTTAATTGATTTTTTTTGCATAGTTTTCTTTATTAAATTTTGTTTCTGACTTTTTCTTTGTACAAAAATTATACCAAAAATACTTTAGGCACTTTGATTAGTCTATTTTGATTTTCTAGTTTTTATTTAAGAATTTTACTTTTTTTAATTAATCAAATAATTTGTGACATTTAATTACCTTTTAAATATTTTCACATTTAATTTAATCATTTTCCTAAGTACAAAAATTCACAAAAAATATTTTGATTCACTTTTATTGGCATATAAGTGATTCCTGTTTTTATTTCACATTTTTAGCATTTTTGGTTGATTAAGGAAAATATAGAAATTAATTAGGGTTTTTAAATAGAGATTTCCATGTTTTGATTTAATTCTTTTTTCTTTCAATTCTAAAAAATAAAGAAAAATATTGTTTGACTTATTAAGGCCATTTTCTAGTCTTTTGAATTTTTTTTCAATTTTATTTTGTGTCCTTGACCTCTATTGAAAAATTGGACATTAGTTGTTGGTTTTATTTACTTTTGTTTGCTTAGGTCACAAGTTATGGTTCTTTGAGAAATTTCCCTTGATTCCTAATTCAATTCCTATTTAGGATATGATAGTATGATACCTTAGGGCCTTATATTTTAATTTTCCTTAATTTTAGGAGTTGATTTGATATTTTTATCCAATATACCAAGCTAGGGTTTCCAAATTAAAGGCTTGTTTAAGTTAGACTAACTGGTATATTTAAGTTTTCAACTTAGATCTTGTTAATTTTGTATTAAGCTTGATGCTCTTGACCCATTGACATCTTTTGAACCTTGAAATATTTTTGTCTTATTTTTGCAAATCTTATTTCTATTTTTGATTCAATCATCTTTGTCATTTGTACTTATATGATCTTTTGTACTAGAGGTAAAGGAAATGCACTTGTGGATCCCATAAGAGATCAATCTCTTTTCTTTTTGTCACCCTCTCCATTTTTTTAGAGACTTGAGTTCATCATTGAACCATTCAAGTTCTCATCACTTGCCTATTTTGTCAATGTTGTTTGTTGATTCACTTATGAATGTGGTTTGAAAGATACTTTTGTGCTTTGTCTTTTGAATGCAATTGGAGTTCTTTTTTTTTAGATTGAATTGTTTGTGATTTTGACTTGTTATAGATTACTTGATGTCATGCAAAGCTCCTTTGATCCTTGGTTAACATTTCATTGTTAACTCAACATGGTGAAATGAAAGGAGCAATAGTCCACTAGTTTTGACCTAGTTGTTATTTGTGCTTGCTTGAGGGTTCTTACATCTATTGCCTTGATGTTTTGCCAACATCTCTCATTGCCTTGTTATATCATCATTCATCCCTTATTGATTCATCAATCTTCTTTGTAATTACTAATTTTTCTGTTAAATGTGTGAGGTACCTTGAGAAAAGTTTTCAATTTTGGCTTGATGCTTATGTGTTCTACTTTATTTGTGGAACACCATTTGTTATGTTTGCACCATTCGTGTGCCTTGTATATTTGTTATTCCCTTGAAGGACATATATAATTGTGTCTGTTATACATCATTTGTAGGGAAATGTTAATATGTAAAGCTTCAATTCTTATGTTTGACGGCGTGATATCTGACTTGATTTGTTTACTGATACTAGCTTGCTTGAAGTTCTTTGGGTTTCTTCTATTGCTTAGTTTCTACAGACAGTTATTCGTTTGGTATTGCATTATTTATTTTTCTTACTATCTCTGCCCTTTATTGCTTTCTATTGCATCACGGGACCTCCGTTGCTGATATATGTCAGGAGTCCCTCTGGTTTATTTAAAGACCTGTTTAAGGCAATTCTGTTGGTATGCTAATTGTGGTTGTTTAAAATCCTACCTTGGAAGTAGGTATTATTCACGTGTGTTTATATTTGTGCTCGCATTATATTACAGGTGATAAGTCCTCAAAAGGAAGCGAGCGGGGAGGATCCGTAATCGACCCCCGCACATTCTAGTTCGTGTCATCCTTAGCCCACGTGGTACGTCGATGCTTCGGAGCTGTGCAGATCATATGTATCGAGTCCGTCAAGTGGGGAAGGGTTTTGTAATCAAACCCGCATGCTTTGTCAGGAGTTCGCATTGGCCAATGCTGACACTCCGTGATTGTTTATATTGTCTTCTGTCGCCTACCTCGATCTTCTATATCTTGATTAGGTGCTCAGTCGCTTTGGACGTCACATTTTTCTTATTTCATCCGTCTCTCGCTTGTTTGCTTCAGATGATCCGCTCCCCTTAGCTAAAGCATTTTATCTCCATACCCCCATCCCCTGAGTCAGTATACCCTGATTGTGTGCTTTTGCCAAAGCACTTGTTTGGTATTTACCATGCTCCCTTAGGATTGCTCGTGTAGGGTTAGTACTCGAGCTAGACATTAGGATATCTACCCATGCATGCTAACTTAGGTTAGAGACTTCCCTTTTCATTCTCAACCTTAGGGTCAATCATTGTATGATAACATTAAGGGTAGTGCTAGGCTAGTCTCCCTTAGATGTTTTTTATTTTCTTTGCATATTGCATCTTAAAACTAAAACTTCTTCTTGGCAAATCATGAAAATGTCTCTAATGAACTTAAATCCTTCTTCAAAGTAAAAAACACAAACCAATCTTAATTGTTTGTGCGACTTTTGGATTTATTTTAAACCTTGTCAAATTGATGTTTTTCCATTCCTTGCCATGATATTTTGTTATCTTTTCACCGATGTTTCTCTATCGCACTTGTTTGGTATCCTACTTTGATTCTCAATATCATTGTTAGGTATGATGTTTTATCATCCGAATTGTGATGTCTCGCCATCTTTTCCATGATATTTTGCTATCTTTTAGCCGATGTTTCGCCATCACTTATGTTTATTGTTTATGTTTCGCCATCTTTACCATGTTATCTTGCTATCTTTTTTGCCGATGTTTCGCCATCGTATATGTTTGTTGCCGATGTTTCGTCATTGTATATGATTGTTATCCTACTTTGATGCTCGATATCATTGTTAGGTGTGATGTTTTATCATCCGAATTGTTGATGTTTCGCCATCTTTGCCATGTTATCCTATTATCTTGTTATGTTTGTTGTCGATGTTTTGGCCATCTGTTGTACCCCAAAATTTGCCCTCTCAATTCTCAAGGCTTTTCTCATAAAGATTCTCAGGATTTTAGCTTGCACAAGTGCATTGGGATTTTCCAGTACCAAAATTAAAAGGAAACTGTCAAAAAGGGAGCAAATAGATAAAAATAACATTTTGAAAAATTTGGAGGAAAACAGGTCTCCTTCGATTCTACATCCTTCGATTGACTCTTGGCCTCCTTCTATTTCTCAAAGTGGTTGCTAGCGTGCCTCTTTCGCCTGGGCATGTGACTTCTTGTTGCAGGTTTCGTTTGTGTATTTTGCTGCCTGCATGCTTGCAATCGAAGGCCATGACCTACTGGTCACATGTACCCCCTACAAGGCAAGTCTTTGTTTGGGCACTAACCTTTTGTGTGCCTGGATGAAAACTTCAGTTGAGCAAGAGCCTCCTTCGAATGCAACTTGGATTACATCCTTCATTTTTAGCAAAAGCCTCTTTCGAATGCAACTTGCATATGTCCTTCATGTTGAACTCTAAGCCTCCTTCGAATGCAAGTTTAGGTACATCCTTCGTTTTGAGCAGTAGCCTCCTTCGAATGCAACTTGGGAATACCCTTCGACTCAGAAGCCAGGAACCTCCCACACGCTAAAAGGCAATGACTCCCTTTATGTTTGTTTCGATCCACATGCTTCGATTGGGCAACATTGCTTCCTTCGAACACGGACTTTCGATTGGGAAATATGTTTGCTTCGACCCAGGCTTCGATTGGGCAATATGCTTCCTTCGAGCATGATCTTTCGATTGGGCAATATGCTTCCTTCGAGCATGAGCTTTCGATTGGGCAATAGCTTCCTTCGAGTTAGCTTGTTTCGACCACAAGCTTCGACTGAGGCAAAGGCTTCCTTCAAACAGGTGTGTTTCGATCTCACTCTTGCATTCGACTCAAGACCAAATCTCGTTTTCCAGACTATGTTGCGTCCAAATCTTTACATAATCAGAAGTTTGTACAAGGGTTTTAAACTTTGTCTTTTAGATACTATTATTCTTGGTTAAAGGACACATACTCTTTATTTTCATAGAGAGTACTTTATCACAAAAGTAGATTTTAACCTGAATTTGGTCTGAGCACAAGCAACGTTAGAGGCCTAAGTCACATCTTCTGCACCCCAACTGCCAAGAGGCCCCCCACATGTACTTTCACGTTACCTATTATTTTATTATTTTGCAAGGCTGGCTGTTGAAAACATGTCCATTCTTTTTCTCTATAAATAGAGGAATTTATGCAAAGCTAAGGGAGGATCTTTGGACCAGAGGAACGAATCCCCCTAATTTTCTCAAACACAACAAAACTCTCAAGTTCATCAACACTTGAGAAATAAAAAAAACCCAGAATCCCAAACACTCACCTCTTTCGATTCTGAAGAACACCCCACACATAGAAGTTTGTTCAAACTCAAAGAGAACCTTCTGTGAAAACTCTTCGAACCAAAAGCGAACCCCCTATGACTACTCTTCGAATTCCAGAAACGTCCAGGTAGCAGTTCAAGTTCGAAACCCACCTCCATTCAAGGCCTGAAGCAAGGTAAGTTATTCTTACCTTTGAACTTTTCGTTTCATGGCATAGTAATTTTCCCTTCGTTTGAAACATGTACATATCATTGTTCCTTTCTTTTCCACCTTTTTTTTAACATATTTTTTAGAACTAAGCCTTTCGTTTTGCTTTCTGTTTACCTGAACTTGCTTTAACTATTAAATTGTTTACAAGACAAATACTGGCATGGCCTGAGGCCATGTTGCCATTTAATGCTTGAAATGAAAGAAACAGGAAACAGGAAATAGGAAACGAAGCTTCTGTCTTCTACCCCCTTTCTCCAGGCCCAATCGAAGGAAGCAAAAAGGAAGATTGCATATTATATTGGTTCCAGGCCCAGTCGAAAGGCACAACATGCTGTCCTGCTGGTCCCAATCTAAAGGCACAACATGCTGACCGTGAGGCCTCAGTCGAAAGTCATGCCTTCACCCTTTTCAGGCCAAATCGAAGAGAGCCAGAAAGTGCAGAATCGAAGAGTTCTTCTTCCTGAATCAAAAGACTCTCTTTTTTACTTCTTTTTATCTTATTTTTTTATTTCTATGCACTTCAATATGGTTGTAATAGTGTAGGATTTATTTTTTGCACTTTTTATTACTTTTGTACAAATGCTAGTAACTAGGTGTGTATGGCAAGATAAAACCAACAAGTAGACAACCTCTAATCAAAGACTAAATGCATGCAATAAAACACACTTTGCACACATGCACCCTTAGGGTAACCTCGCTTGTTGCCTCAGAAAATGCAATCATGTCCTTAGAGTATGAGACACTCTAGCAAATGTCCCTTCGATAAACAAAGATCGTAGTCCCTAGATGACCCTCGATGTTGCCTTCGATAAAACGACCTCGTCCCTTACAAAATTGCTAGAGCGTCTCACAAGTTGCCTTCAATGATTGTATACGATGACCCGTGCCTGTCCCGTTAACATCCTAACGCAAGGTTGTTCACCAAATACAATGGTGAAACAACACTGTTAAAAGGGTTAAAAAAATGAGAAAGATCTTTGAGTAAAATAGGGTAGACAACTCTTATTTACTTGATCAAAAGCTTGCAAAACATCCTTGCCATTTTCAAACACACTTCACAACACAATTTCAAAACAAACTTTCAAAAACATTGAAACAACTTTTCAAAGAGCCAAACACCTTTGTAAAACATTCAAACAAGAATTGTTACAAAGGTTGCCTAGACAAGGCATCTTTTTCAAAACATTTTCAAAAACCACACACACAAAGCACCATTTCAAACAATTGAAAAGCAAAGGCAAGTGATCTAAAACAAGTAACTAAGAGCCCATGGATAACCATGGATGAAAAGGGTGCTAGCACCTTCCCTTTTCATAATCTACCCCCCGAACCCACGAAACATCTCAAAGGTCTTTCCTGTTCTTTTTGACCTTTCCTTAGGATAAAATAAAAAGTCGGTGGCGACTCTTGCTAAACCGCAACATTTGCGAACACAAACGCAATCCCAAGTCAGTTCTCCCACCGTATCACAGAACTGGCGACTCTGCTGGGGACTTTCTAAAAGTGGGGTTACCTTAGGGTTTTAGATCACCTATACATGCTTACTTTGATTGCTTTGATTGCTTTACTTTTTGGGTTCCTTGTTTGGGTTTATTGTAAATCCTACACCCGGATTTGGGGGCACCTTTATAGGTAAGTAGCAATAAACTGTGAGGGAACTGCGCGGGGTATACTGACATGGTTGAAACAGTAGCTACGTTAGTGTGACATATTTGTGGGTACCGGTAGCCCTTGAGTAGTCAAGGAGAATACAGGGCCGCTGAGTGATGTCATGAAGCACTAACGAACTCTTAGAACCTTACTTGACCATCTTGGTTTTTTTTAGGGGTAGTGAGATGACCGACTTTGGTGCAGTCCGAAGTTGGTAGATACTCGATACTACACTCATTGAGGATTGTTTTCTTGGAATATTTTGGTAGCCAGTTAAGTGGCTAAACCAAAACAATGAACATAGAAAATAATCCAATGATATTGAGCTCCTTAGAACCCGGTTACTATTTATAGGACAGGTTGAGCCAACTAACTTCAAGAGGGTACTTACCTACAAACCCCATGCAAGCCTAAACCTAAGGACTTGTTTTCTTTGTGTGAATATGACTGTCTGTATATACACTTGCTTACTTTTGCATACATGTACATAACATCATAACATCATACCATGGCATTCTCAATAACCATTTCAAGGATCTCGAGGGTCTTTTGATGCAGGGTCACGTTGAACCAGACATCTGCCAAAGGGAAAGAGGGTTCCCCTCTAAACAAACGCCGTCAAAGATCCAGTGCAACAACTTGAATCGGGGGCTATGACCCACTTGACATGGTGAGCTTGATTCTCATGGAAATACATCCACCGATACAAAGTTCTCCAATCAAAGATGTTGATCAAAATTCAACCTCTAACATTTTTCTTGTGTTTACCCTGCGAGATTCTTGGAAACATGCATCCACATATCATGCATTGCATCATAACAGGTTTTCCTTTTTCAGGTTTCCTTATCTTCCTACTGTTTATTTCAGTAGAGATGGCTCTAGAGCAGACTATCAAGGACATCCAGGCTCAAAACTCTCAACTTCAAGAGATGTTCTTGAACCTATCCAAGGGACAAGAAGAGGTCAAGGCGCTCCTCACCAGGGGCATGATCGTGGGAAATCCTGGGGACGACAGAGATGACCAGTTGGAGTGGCTACAAACTGAGATAGCCATAATGAAGGTCCTCCACTTGAAATGACAAAGCTCGAACTGGGAGACTTTTGTTCCATTTTAATTTTCAAGTTGTAATTTCTTTTGTATTCAAACAATTATCTATTAATGTCAGACTTTGTTTCATTAATGCATTGCATATTGTGATCGGTGGATCTGGAACTGACTTTTTAACGCTGGTTCGCGAAATTTCGCGGAAGCAAGAGTCGCCACCGTCTTTTATTTTCTCCAAATGGAAAGGACAAAAGCACAGAAAAATTCCTTATTGAGATTGTTTCTCGGTTCGGGAGGTAGATTTATAGAAAGGGAAGGTGTTAGCACCCTTTCTATCCATGGTTATCCATGGGCTCTTAGATACTTGCTCGTTTGTGTTTTCAAAAATGTTTGTTTGCTTTTCAAAGTGTGAGTGGGTTTGAAAAAGTTTCGTTTAAAGTTTCAGATCGACTCTTGTATCAGTCCTCAAGAGTGTTTGAAAAATTATTTTTTGAAAGCTTTTTGAAAGCGTAAGATGTGAAAAGTATTTTGTTTGTTTTTGAATTAGAGCAAGTATCTACGAGTCATCTACCTACCCTAAGGAATTAGTCTGGGTAAATGTCCTTAAAGTAGTGCCATCCCACCATTGAGAGGTAGGTAGCACCACCGTTGGAGGTGTTCGGGTCAATTCGAGGGTTAGGGACAGTGTGGTCACCGGGCAATGGTAAGAACCTTAGAAGCTACCCTTATGCCATTGATCTTTTTATTCGGAGGCGACCGTTCCGAGGCAACTTATTCGAGGCAACTAGATCAATGGAACATAAAGACTCACTAAGACGTCCTATACTCGACAACCACGTTTCGAGGGGCAAGGCAACAGTGTGATCACCAGAGCAATAGTAGGATACCTTAGAAGCTACCCTTATGCCATGTTCATGGACATAAGGACTTACTAAGACGTCCTATACTCGATGACCACCTTTCGAGGGGCAAGGCAACAGTGAGGCGTACCCTAGGAGTGGTGTGTGAATTGTGTGTCATTTTCAGTTATTATTTGTCTTGTCATGCATTGGTGATCTACGCTTTGTTTTTATTTTTGGCATTCATTCTTTCATGTGTTTTAACAGTTAAAAGATGCGGGAAGATAAAAGTCCTACGCTATTACAAAGGCGCGGGTCTACATCGCCAAATTAAACCAAGACCCGATTTGAAATAAATAAACATGCGGAAAGTAAATACCCTAATTAATCTATTACAAGGCTTTGGGGCAAGTACATGAAATTCAAAAAAAGGAATAAAAGTAAATGTGCGAAAAGAAATAAAATCGAGAATGCGAGGGCGTTGGACCCTTTTAAAGAAATTAAATCGAAATCGTAAATTAATTAAATTAAATAAAAGAAAGAACCCTTTTTGGAGTTTTTGTATTTATGGAATTTAATGAGAAAATTAAATGGAATTAAAACCCTAATTCTAAACTATTTTTAATTTATTAAAAAATGTTTAAGTTTGACCTAGTTTTAACCTAATTATTTAATTACAAATTTATTTACAAAAATAATTAATTATTAATAATAATAAGAAGAAATTTTAATTATTGAAAAAAAAAAAAGATAGAAACCCTAATTTTTATGTTTTTTTAATTTATTTAAGAAAAGAAGTTAAAGTTAAAACCCTAATTTAAAGCTAAATTAATTATCAAATTTATTTACAAAATAAAACATTAGTGAATTAAATAATAAAATATATTTTTATTTTTTGACTTTCTGATTTTTTTGTATTTTTATATTATAAAACTTATTTTATGGATTAAAAGAAAAAATCATTAAATTAAAGCAAACAAAAAGAAAAAAGAATGAGAAAAGAAATACAAACATAGGGGGGTTTGTTGGCCCTTTTGGAGGTATATTGCAGTACTGAGGCCCATTGAAATCTGGCCTTTTTTGACCTTCCCATGATCACGTATGGATCATTGACCAAGGTGCATGGTGGAGGTCCTGTATTGGCCTTTGGATTCATCTCCTGAGACATGTGGCGCGCCAGGATATTGGATGCATGGTAGACCACTGAAAGACATGCTGCGTAGGAACACATTATGCAAAATAATATTGAGAAAGGAGGGGACCTGGGAATCGAACCCAGGTCCCAATGTTTAAAGGACAACGCATCAACCAACCAGCCAGGCGTGTTTCTTTGTCAATTATATGGAACGTGAATATTATAAGAAAAGATAAAAGTTAATGGTCTGAACCAAAAAATTACGCGCCAATTTTGAAAAGCCCAATAATCTCAAGCCACGCATGCTTCTTCTCTATGCTATACCTGCAACGAAAATCAAATAGCGGGGGTTTTAAACCCCCACTAACTACAACACACAATAATAGCGATTAGAATATGGCTCATAATAAATTGAGCGTGAGGTATGGATTTTGTCCTTCAGGATGTCACGATTTCAATGGTGTATGTCTTGCTGCCTAATTTTTCCATATGCAAAAGTCCCCAATTTCAAGCTTCTGCAACCCTAACGAGCTCCCATGGTGGATTCGTGTATAGGGCTTAAAAACTCAATTGAATGGTATTGTTAGCTTTAGAATGATTAAATTAGTACAAATCAAGCATTAGAAATCAAAAATACGGCATGAATCATGAGACACGAATATGCAAAAAGGTTGAGAAAGTTTGACTTTATTCTACCACTTCTTGATGCGTGGGGACTGGAAAAGAATTGAGTTATGTCCAGGAAGGCCTCAGCAAGCTTTTAGAATCGTTCTTTTGCCTTGAAACACCCTCTAGCTGTGTTTTCAGTTTTGAACTTTTTGTCAAAAAATGCAGAGCTTGTATTTGATTTGAGGCGCAGCTTCTGAGTTCTTTGCATTAGGTTTAGGTTTGAGTTTATATGAGGAATGAATTAGGGTAAAAATCCAAGTCAAAAACCTTTGCATTCATGAATCAAATATTTGATTTTTAATGGTATATTTTCCAATCTTTTTCATGTGAAGGTCATGCCAATCATTGCCAATTCTTTCCATATTGAGTGTGCACGAAATCTTGAGGTTATGATGAGTAGAAATGCTGCATAAAAAGATTTGAAAGGTGGCATTTAGCATTTTTTCATATTTAATTTGAATTAAATGAATTAATAGATTTAAAAATTCATTTAATAATTTAAAAATAAGAATATAACTCCCCTTTGGGTCAATGGGTCGTGCATAGCTTTTGGATGATGATTCTTGGAAGAAAATGTGGCCCATTAGCAATTTTGAGGCATTTGAAGTAAAGTTGACTTTTCAAAATTCCCAAAAATTTCCCAACTTCCACAAGGCATATCTTGCTCAATTTTTAAGCTTTGATCATGTTCATGGACATTTTGGAAAGGTCTTGAAGTCCTCTAACCAATGCCTTTGGTCCCATGTCATTTTGATTTACCAATATCAAGTTATGGTCTTTGACTTAAAGTGCCTTTTTGTTGACTTTTGAAAATGACCTATAATGTTGAGATTGATAACTTCTTGTGAGAGCATTTCTTGGACTTTAAGTGTGAAGAGGAGTTGTAGGAAATGTAATTCTCTTCAAAATGAGCTTTGGATGGAATTTTTATGATAAACCATGTGGAAGTTATGCCTTGGTCAAGTTACAGTTGACTTTTTCAACTGTCCAAATATGGAAACTTTTGCATCTTGAGACTTTTTGAGCCATGCTTGTGATATCATGATCAAGAATTGATCAAATGATATTTGTGGCTTCAGAATAAGATGTTGACCAAAAATCTTGACTTTTGACTGTCAAATGACCATTTTGCCCCTACAGTTGACTGTTGAGTAATTAGGGTTTTTTTGACTGTGCAATTTTGTGCTGTGAGTCTTGAAACTTGGCATATGGATGCTTGACCATGTTTGTAGGCATGTGGGACTTGTTTGGACCTTTGAAAACTTCAATTTCTTTGCCAGAACCAAAACCCTAGTTTTTGACTGTTACGAGGCCCTTGAACTGTGCAACCCTTGAGAGATTTTGAAGCATGATCTTGGCAAATCTTGAAGAATATGGGAGGGAAAATTTTGGGGTACAACAATTGCCCCTGTTCAATCTTCTTAGACCTGAGGATGCAGATTGGCTGACGTGCCTTTCGTAATCCGAAGGTGGAAGATGATTGAACACTAGAGTTCCCAGAAATTTGCGCTTACATAGTAGTGTGATGGTGGGAATGGGCTTATGGATGCCATTTGGAGATTGATGGATAGGATGATGGGCTTATAGATGCCATGCTAAGAGATGATGGAAGGTGGATGGGCTTATAGATGCCATCTGGGTGTCAATCGCGTAAGAGATTCCTTAGCGAGAACTTGCGTACCTGAAAAAAGAAAATGATTACCTGGCCTGTTACAGGAACTGGTCTTCAAACTCTTTGTATAGATGTGCCCTGACTGGTTACAGGAATTGAATCTGGAGCTTCAAAAGGTGATGAATGAACCAGGGATGGTTACTATCTCAACGGGACGGTGAGAGAACCTTGGACGATTACTACCTCAACAGGAACGCTGAGAGAACCTGTGGTGATTACTACCTCAACAGGAACGCTGAGAGAACCTTGGGAGATTACTACCTCAACAGGAACGCTGAGAGAATCTTGGGGCGATTACTACCTCAACAGGAACGCTGAGAGAACCTTGGGCGATTACTACCTCAACAGGAACGCTGAGAGAACCTTGGACGATTACTACCTCAACAGGAACGCTGAGAAAATTTGGATGTCTTCTACTGGGATAAGAATCAGGGAGATCTTAGGGTCGATCTGACTGAACCAGAGAAGGCCTTTGACTGGATAAGAATCAGGAAAATCTTAGGGTCGATTTAACTGAATCGGACAATGGTCTTGGAATATCTTCAACTGGATAAGAATCAGGGAGATCTTAGGGTCGATCTGACTGAACCAGAGAAGGCCTTTGACTGGATAAGAATCAGGAAAATCTTAGGGTCGATTTAACTGAACCGGACAAGGTCTTGGAATATCTTCAACTGGATAAGAATCAGGGAGATCTTAGGGTCGATCTGACTGAACCAGAGAAGGCCTTTGACTGGATAAGAATCAGGAAAATCTTAGGGTCGATTTAACTGAACCGGACAAGGTCTTGGAATATCTTCAACTGGATAAGAATCAGGGAAATCTTAGGGTCGATCTGACTGAACCAGAGAAGGCCTTTGACTGGATAAGAATCAGGAAAATCTTAGGGTCGATTTAACTGAACCGGACAAGGTCTTGGAATATCTTCAACTGGATAAGAATCAGGGAGATCTTAGGGTCGATCTGACTGAACCAGAGAAGGCCTTTGACTGGATAAGAATTAGAAAAATCTTAGAATCGATTTAACTGAACCAGACTAAAGTCTTGAAATATAGCTGAGAACTTAACTAGATCTTTCCTGAAAGGTAAATGTCAGTCATATGTAATGCATGATATGGATCAAGCAATGATGTTCTCACCATAAATGAGATTTGTAAGATATGATGCATATATGCATGCTATAATGTATGGAAATGTGATGTTTATGAACGTATGTTTTCGTCTAGGAAAGTAAATCCTAGACGGGTGCCGGGAAGTTAAATCCTGGGCTGATGTAGAGCTTCTGTTTCCACTGGGGAATGATGGTTGCAAGAATACCGGTAGGAGAAGATATCTCCGTTGGGGAATAAACTTGGCGAATAGAACACTCTGCGGGGAGAAAAATTACTCTAGAGATCTTGCTGGGGAGCAATACTCTGTGGGGAGAGAGAGGTACTTTGCTGAGGTTGATGAGGATAACTCCGCTGGAGATACCGTTGTTGTGTTGGAAGTGTTAATGGACTCCGTTGGGGATAAGAAGACTTCGTCGGGGACGATCTTTCTGTGGCTTTTGGCTGAGGATAAACCAGTTATATCCTGATAGGGAAATAACCTTTGAATAAAGTCGGGAGACGTGTTCGTGCTCTGTAGGGGATAAGCTTCCAGAATCTACTGGGGATAAGCTTCCTGCTGGGAGGATGGATTCAAACTTTCCTGGGGGAATCTTGATTGGACTTTCCTGGGGAAATTTCTGAGATGTATTGGGAAGTGGCTCTGCTGAATGCCTGGTATACCGCCGGGGAACAATCTTTAGGTCAAGATTGTCGGGGATGCTTGCTAAAAATATTTATATATCGTGTTGGGGAATGTTTGAGATCTGCTGGAGGATACACAACTTCCTTAAGGCTGACAGTATAACTCTGCTTGGGGAGAGTGCATGGACTTGCTGGCTCACTCTCTGGGGACTTAAGATATCTTGGTTGTTCTTCAGCCGAACCTATCTTAGTACCTTGGTGGACAGAGCCATTAGATCGTTTGGACAACTCATCATTGCCCCTGTTTCTGAGGTGGGAGAGGAAGACCTGTGAGGTGCTGATAGTTGTTGATGGACGAACCTTCTTCTGGCAGGCCGGTGACAAGATGACAGGACATAGTCGTACGTTTTGATCCCTAACTTTTGCCTGGACCGCCCTTTCGGGTTTTCAGTCCACCGGGATACCCATTTTTGCCCAAGTCGCCTTTTCAGGTTTTCGACTTACCGGGTGTACAGATTATTTTCATTTCATCCCTTATTTTTGCCCGAACCCTTTTGGTTCGCCGGGAAGCCCTTTTTTTTGCCTAGGCATGTCAACCTAGCGGGTTTTTAATTATGCGTAGTATTTTTCGACTATGTCCGTTCTCTCGGAATGTAGGGAATTGCCCCTGTTAGAATTGTTTTGCCATGCCACCAGAAGACGTTTGATCAGGCAAGATTCGTTGCTGGAATTCATGTCCAATGCCCCAAGCGACTCAGGCGGAGGTTTGCCCCTGGGTATTTGACATTTTGAGAGATTCCCTGAATCTTGACCTAACTGCCCCGGATGATAGACCATGATCATGTCATGCCCCTTGATTGGAAGTGCCTTTGTTCACTAGGCTTTCATCGTGCGAATTTCCCTACTGTTCAAACAAATAGTCATATGCAAACAATGTTATATCAAAAATGCAAAGCTTATGTCTGTCTTGAAGATTTTGAAAATGCATTCTTTTTCATAAAACAAGTGAATGTTTGTAAAACGTGATGTCAACTCCGTATTTACCGTAGACCTTAAGGAGTCAGGATACCTTTCGTAACAGTATGCTTTCGAACTAACCCGTGCTTCAGCTAGGACTTTTAAAGGTTGTAGCGTGGCCCGATTCATGGTTTAAGAAACAAAGGATAAAGGCTCAAATTTTATTGGTACCCACCCATTCTTCGTGATGTTCTTCAAACCTAAACTCAGTTGACCGTATGTTAGACCTTGTTTGAGTCTTCGCTCTGACATTCCGATGATGGTTCGGATATTGACAATTTATTTTGAACATGCAGTCATTTTGTTTTTGATTGAGGGTTTGTAGGACCTCCTTCTTTTTTTATTTCGTTATCCCTGTTTTTTGCCTGAACTGTTCCCTTTTTTGGAATTACAGTCAGCGGGATGCCCCAGTTTTGCAAGTCTCCTTCATAGGTTTTGACTTAATGGGCTTTTATTTTGAGGGATAATGACTGCCTTTCTTTATTGGTTAATCGGAACCATCACTTTCCTTCTTTGTTTTTGTAAGGACCTCTTTGGTGCCATTCGTTATGCACTTGGATCAACTGAGAGAACTACCCTACCCCAGGTTATGATTAAGGGTTTTAATTTTCGAAAAGAAAAACTCCTACTTCTTTGGCTCAAAGGGGTTGACGAGGGATTATCTTCCTTATAACTCCAGTGTTTAGGGATTGAAACAATGCCTGTACCTCATCAGCGGGGTCTGTTAAAAAGCATAGTGTAGATTGTGGTATCGTTTTCGTCATCCTCCCTCAAGAGGCTTAGCATTATTAATCGAGCGTTGATCATCAGAAAAAATATGAAAATAATTTGCATATAGTGAATACGAATGTATTGCTTCAAAACAGACGTATGCGATGCATTAATGGAATAACAACGTTTAACATGAGTAAATGTTTGAACAAAAGAAAATTACAACTTGAAAATCCTAATGAACAAAAGTCTTTTCATCTTCAGGGCTTGTTACTTCAAATGGTGAGCCTTGGAGGGATGGTAGAAAAACTCAGCCTGACCATCTTGTGTGAACTCCAATGCTCCTTCATCAATCAGGTCCTGGATCTTGTTCTTCAGAGCCCAACACTCATTTGTATCATGTCCTGGACTGGCGGAGTGGTAGGCACACCTTTTATTGGGATGATAGGTAGGAGCTGCTGTGTTGGGGTTCCGGGGATGAGCCTTTAATGTGATCAGATTCAATCTCAACAGGCGTTGTAGAGCTTGAAACAGCGACATATTGAGTTGGGTGAATTGCCTCCTGGGCTTGTCTGGCTGAAGCTGGTGAGGTTGATGCTGAATTTGTGACACTGGAGCCATTTGAGGAGTTCTCCCCTTATCTCCTTGTCTCAAAGATGGTTGAATGATGACTGGCTCTTTACCCTTAGACGTTTTCCCCAGTTGGTTACCCTGAAGCAGTTGGTTGATGAGAACTCCGAGCTCTTCTTGTCTTTGAGCTAAACCTTGAATGGCAGTCACCTGCCCCAGCATCTGGGCTTTCATTGCATCCACTTCAACTTGCAGACGTTTCAGCCGTTCGTCCTCAGCGCTGTTCCTGACCAAAGTCCCCATGAGAAGTGTTCTCAGCTCCTCCTGCCCCTTGGATAGATTCAGGAGGATTTCCTCGAACCGAGTCTCTTGAGCAAGAAGGTTCTGGTTGTATTGTCGGGAAGCCATTGCTGAAATAAACTGCGCAGATGGTAAGTGGCCTGTCAAAAGGGTACCTGTAATGCAATGATATGTATGATATGCATGCAATGTTTTCAAGGACCTCGCGGGATAAACAAGAAATTTGTTAGAGCTTGAATCCGGTGGCTTGATTGAAGGAAATTCATGTTATTGAGAGTCCTTCTTCAAAGGGTCAAAGGCTCACCATATCCAGTGGGTCATAGCCTCTGACTCAGATCCTCAACCTGGCTAGAGGAAAATAAATCCCCTTTGCCCCTTGCTAGACATTCTGGTTCATCATGACCTGCATCACAAGCCCTTGAGATCCTTGAAATGGGTTAGGATGTATGCAATGGTATGATGTTATGGTATGCATGGAGTGATGTAAGTAAACCCTATTATGAGTCCCCATTAAGGTCTATAAACAAAACCTGCAAGAAACTCAGTACACTCTGTTATGAGTCCCAATTAAGGACTATAAACAAAACCTGCAAGAAACTTAGTAAACCCTGTTATGAGTCCCAATTAAGGACTATAAACAAAACCTGCAAGTAGTTCATGTGTCAGATAACAAGCATGCAAGTAGTCAAGTACGAAGGCACACAAGTCACACAAGAGAAGCCCTTAGAGTTTAGGCCAGCATGAGGTCTAGGTATTACCCTCTTTCAGTTTGTTGGTTCATACATGTCCTATCAAAAGTAACTGGGTTCTTAGAGGATCCCAATATCATTGACTACCCTTAATCGGTCATAACTCCAGCATCGCAATCTTTTCTTGCAGCCAGAACCATCACGAGAGTTTAGCCTCAATGGGCGTAGCATACTACTACTGTTCTATTGGCCAAGTTGTGTAATTTAAGGTTCTAAGGTCTGTTGGTGCTTAATGACTCCTCAGAAGACCCATATTCTCCTCGTTGTGACACAAGGGATATCGGTACATACCAAGGCTCCACACCAACGTAGCCACTGCTTCACCCGTGTCGGTCTACGCCGGACAGGTCCCTCACAGCTTATGTTACCTAAACGGGGTATCCCCAGATCCGGGTTAGGATCTATGTAACTCCGATGCAACCCACAATTTAAAGCAAACAATTCAAAACAATTGAAAACACAGTTATGAACTATCCTAAGGTACACCTCACTTTATAAGTTTATTCCCCAGCAGAGTCGCCAGTTCTGTGATCGGTGGATCTGGAACTGACTGTTTAACGCTGGTTCGTGAAATGTCGCGGAAGCAAGAGTCGCCACCGTCTTTTATTTTCTCCAAATGGAAAGGACAAAAGCACAGAAAAATTCCTTATTGAGATTGTTTCTCGGTTCGGGAGGTAGATTTATAGAAAGGGAAGGTGTTAGCACCCTTTCTATCCATGGTTATCCATGGGCTCTTAGATACTTGCTCGTTTGTGTTTTCAAAAATGTTTGTTTACTTTTCAAAGTGTGAGTGGGTTTGAAAAAGTTTCGTTTAAAGTTTCAGATCGACTCTTGTATCAGTCCTCAAGAGTGTTTGAAAATTTGTTTTTTGAAAGCTTTTTGAAAGCGTAAGATGTGAAAAGTATTTTGTTTGTTTTTGAATTAGAGCAAGTATCTACGAGTCATCTACCTACCCTAAGGAATTAGTCTGTGTAAATGTCCTTAAAGTAGTGCCATCCCACCATTGAGAGGTAGGTAGCACCATCGTTAGAGGTGTTCGGGTCAATTCGAGGGTTAGGGACAGTGTGGTCACCGGGCAATGGTAAGACACCTTAGAAGCTACCCTTATGCCATTGATCTTTTTATTCCGAGGCGACTGTTCCGAGGCAACTTATTCGAGGCAACTAGATCAATGGAACATAAGGACTCACTAAGACGTCCTGTACTCGACAACCACGTTTCGAGGGGCAAGGCAACAGTGTGATCACCAGAGCAATAGTAGGATACCTTAGAAGCTACCCTTATGCCATGTTCATGGACATAAGGACTTACTAAGACGTCCTATAATCGATGACCACCTTTCGAGGGGCAAGGCAACAGTGAGGCGTACCCTAGGAGTGGTGTGTGAATTGTGTGTCATTTTCAGTTATTATTTGTCTTGTCATGCATTGGTGATCTACGCTTTGTTTTTATTTTTGGCATTCATTCTTTCATGTGTTTTAACAGTTAAAAGATGCGGGAAGATAAAAGTCATAAGCTATTACAAAGGCGCGGGTCTACATCGCCAAATTAAACCAAGACCCGATTTGAAATAAATAAACATGCGGAAAGTAAATACCCTAATTAATCTATTACAAGGCTTTGGGGCAAGTACATGAAATTCAAAAAAAGGAATAAAAGTAAATGTGCAAAAAGAAATAAAATCGAGAATGCGAGGGCGTTGGACCCTTTTAAAGAAATTAAATCGAAATCGTAAATTAATTAAATTAAATAAAAGAAAGAACCCTTTTTGGAGTTTTTGTATTTATGGAATTTAATGAGAAAATTAAATGGAATTAAAACCCTAATTCTAAACTATTTTTAATTTATTAAAAAATGTTTAAGTTTGACCTAGTTTTAACCTAATTATTTAATTACAAATTTATTTACAAAAATAATTAATTATTAATAATAATAAGAAGAAATTTTAATTATTGAAAAAAAAGAATAAAAAAGCTAGAAACCCTAATTTTTATGTTTTTTTAATTTATTTAAGAAAAGAAGTTAAAGTTAAAACCCTAATTTAAAGCTAAATTAATTATCAAATTTATTTACAAAATAAAACATTAGTGAATTAAATAATAAAATATATTTTTATTTTTTGACTTTCTGATTTTTTTGTATTTTTATATTATAAAACTTATTTTATGGATTAAAAGAAAAAATCATTAAATTAAAGCAAACAAAAAGAAAAAAGAATGAGAAAAGAAATACAAACATAGGGGGGTTTGTTGGCCCTTTTGGAGGTATATTGCAGTACTGAGGCCCATTGAAATCTGGCCTTTTTTGACCTTCCCATGATCACGTATGGATCATTGACCAAGGTGCATGGTGGAGGTCCTGTATTGGCCTTTGGATTCATCTCCTGAGACATGTGGCGCGCCAGGATATTGGATGCATGGTAGACCACTGGAAGACATGCTGCGTCGGAACACATTATGCAAAATAATATTGAGAAAGGAGGGGACCTGGGAATCGAACCCAGGTCCCAATGTTTAAAGGACAACGCATCAACCAACCAGCCAGGCGCGTTTCTTTGTCAATTATATGGAACGTGAATATTATAAGAAAAGATAAAAGTTAATGGTCTGAACCAAAAAATTACGCGCCAATTTTGAATAGCCCAATAATCTCAAGCCACGCATGCTTCTTCTCCATGCTATACCTGCAACGAAAATCAAATAGCGGGGGTTTTAAACCCCCACTAACTACAACACACAATAATAGCGATTAGAATATGGCTCATAATAAATTGAGCGCGAGGTATGGATTTTGTCCTTCAGGATGTCGCGATTTCAATGGTGTATGTCTTGCTGCCTAATTTTTCCATATGCAAAAGTCCCCAATTTCAAGCTTCTGCAACCCTAACGAGCTCCCATGGTGGATTCGTGTATAGGGCTTAAAAACTCAATTGAATGGTATTGTTAGCTTTAGAATGATTAAATTAGTACAAATCAAGCATTAGAAATCAAAAATACGACATGAATCATGAGACACGAATATGCAAAAAGTTTGAGAAAGTTTGACTTTATTCTACCACTTCTTGATGCGTGGGGACTGGAAAAGAATTGAGTTATGTCCAGGAAGGCCTCAGCAAGCTTTTAGAATCGTTCTTTTGCCTTGAAACACCCTCTAGCTGTGTTTTCAGTTTTGAACTTTTTGTCAAAAAATGCAGAGCTTGTATTTGATTTGAGGCGCAACTTCTGAGTTCTTTGCATTAGGTTTAGGTTTAAGTTTATATGAGGAATGAATTAGGGTAAAAATCCAAGTCAAAAACCTTTGCATTCATGAATCAAATATTTGATTTTTAATGGTATCTTTTCCAATCTTTTTCATGTGAAGGTCATGCCAATCATTGCCAATTCTTTCCATATTGCGTGTGCACGAAATCTTGAGGTTATGATGAGTAGAAATGCTGCATAAAAAGATTTGAAAGGTGGCATTTAGCATTTTTTCATATTTAATTTGAATTAAATGAATTAATAGATTTAAAAATTCATTTAATAAATTAAAAATAAGAATATAACTCCCTTTTGGGTCAATGGGTCGTGCATAGCTTTTGGATGATGATTCTTGGAAGAAAATGTGGTCCATTAGCAATTTTGAGGCATTTGAAGTAAAGTTAACTTTTCAAAATTCCCAAAAATTTCCCAACTTCCACAAGACATATCTTGCTCAATTTTTAAGCTTTAATCATGTTCTTGGACATTTTTGAAAGGTCTTGAAGTCCTCTAACCAATGCCTTTGGTCCCATGTCATTTTTATTTACCAATCTCAAGTTATGGTCTTTTACTTAAAGTGCCTTTTTGTTGACTTTTAAAAATGACCTATAATGTTGAGATTGATAACTTTTTGTGAGAGCATTTCTTGGACTTTAAGTGTGAAGAGGAGTTGTAGGAAATGTCATTCTCTTCAAAATGAGCTTTGGATGGAATTTTTCTGATAAACCATGTGGAAGTTATGCCTTGGTCAAGTTACAATTGACTTTTTCAACTGTCCAAATATGGAAACTTTTGCATCTTGAGACTTTTTGAGCCATGCTTGTGAAATCATGATCAAGAATTGATCAAATGATGTTTGTGGCTTCAAAATAAGATGTTGACCAAAAATCTTGACTTTTGACTGTCAAATGACCATTTTGCCCCTACAGTTGATTGTTGAGTAATTAGGGTTTTTTTGACTGTGCAATTTTGTGCTGTGAGTCTTGAAACTTGGCATATGGATGCTTGACCATGTTTGTAGGCATGTGGGACTTGTTTGGACCTTTGAAAACTTCAATTTCTTTGCCAGAACCAAAACCCTAGTTTTTGACTGTTAGGAGGCCCTTGAACTGTGCAACCCTTGAGAGATTTTGAAGCATGATCTTGGCAAATCTTGAAGAATATGGGAGGGCAAATTTTGGGGTACAACACATATGTTTGTCTTGAATTCATCCACACGTTTTCACTATTCTTATACTGTCTTTATGATATTCAACTCTTTCTAAAAGTTACAAGCCTTTAGAGGGAGGATGACGAAACAATGCCATAATCTCATACAATATGCTTTTGGACAGACCTTGCTGACGATGTACAAGCATTTCTTTCAAATCCTAAACACTGGAGTTATAAGGAAGATAATCCCTAGTCAACCCCTTCGAGCCAAAGAAGTAGGAGTTTTCTGTTTTTAAACAAATTGAAACCTTTGATTTAAACCTAGGGCAGGGTAGTCTCTCAGTTAATTCAAAAAAAAAAGATGCGTATTGAAGTCGCAAACTCTCAGTTCATAATACAACGAATGGCATCAAAAACATTCCCTGGGAATCAAAAGACAGTGATGGTTCCTTATCTCATAGGCAGTCATTACCTCTCAAAATAAATAAAAAAAGCCCACTAAGCCAAAACCTACAAAGGAGGCTTAAGAAAGTTGGGGCATCCCGCTGACTGTAATCTCGAAAATAGGAACAGTCAGGAAAAAGTTAGGGATAACAAATCAAAAGAACGAGGTCGCTAAAAATCCTCAACAACATGAAAAATGTTGCAAAAATGACTGCCTTCCAAAATACAACTTGTGTGAACCATCACCAAAACGTCGTTCCAAATTCAAATAGAGTTCGACGCACAATTAACTGAGTTTAGGATTGAAGAACATAACGAAGAACGGGTGGG
The DNA here is from genome assembly GCA_948472305.1 of Vicia faba. Lineage (NCBI taxonomy): Eukaryota > Viridiplantae > Streptophyta > Magnoliopsida > Fabales > Fabaceae > Vicia > Vicia faba. Next base: position 1,471,678,956 of record OX451741.1, read on the forward strand.
TACAAATACATTTGAGCCTTTATCCTTTGTTTCTTAAACCGTGAACCAAGCCACATTACAACCCTTCAAAAGTCCTAATTGAAGCATGGGTTAGTTCAAAAGCATACTGTTATAAAAGGTATCCTGACTCCTATAAGGCTCTGCTCTAAATCCTGAGTTTGAATTTTCTTAGCAAAATTTCTTTACTCGCTAAAACGCATTTTCAAAAAAAAAACCTCAAGACAAACATAAACTTTCCATTATTTGAATATCACTGTTTTCATTTGACTATTTGTTTGACAACGGAGAAATTCACACAGCGAATATCCGATGAACGAAAGCCCTCTCAATGAACAAAATCACTTCAAAAAGGATGACACTTCCATTGACAAATCTCCTATCAACAAGGGGGCATGACATGTCACTATCCAGCACACCTGGGGCAGTCCAGTCAAGATTTCAAGAAATCTCTGAAGAAGTGCAGAGTAACCAGGGGCAAGTCTCCATCTCCGTCACTTGGGGAATTGAACGTCAACCCCGACAAAGGGTTACATACAATCAAACTTTTTGGCAATGCCACAAACATTCGCTACTAGGGGAAATGACAAGTCTCCCCAAATTCCTTCTCATAGGATGACTCCCAGCAAGGTTTTAATCTCTGAAAACCTTTCCCCAGCTGAATCAACCTCAAGAATCCTCGAGGACTTCCCTCAACGAAGGTCACCTCTCTAGCAGACTGACGACAGGGTTTATTTCCCCAACAACACCAGGATTCCCCAGCTTGAGTTTGCCTCTCTGACTACTACAAATTAAAGGACCACAACTCCTCTTCCCCAGTAGACTACTCTACAATCCCCAACAAGTTACTGCGAAACCTGGACCCGACCAAATATCAGTTTAACTTCGACTCCCCAGTAGAGCAACGGACGACTAAGACTCCTAAACTTTTTTCCCATGCAGAAATAAACATACTCCCCACAGAGTTTTCAATATCCCCCAGCGGAGTTCTCCTCAAACAACAAAGCAGGGACCCCCGGTGGAAACATTTTGAGCAAAGTCCAAGACAAAATTGCACTTCAACAACATTCATAACATATGCATACAAAATACATATGACACAAATCTCATTTTATTTTGAGAACATCATTACACAATGCATACATCATGACATTGCATACAACTAACTCTTTACCTTTTCAAGAAAGATCAATCAACAGGCAAAGATCATTATCTTCTGAGATCCCTTCTAGAGACAGTTCATATGCGATCCAGATATGGCTGACATTCTGATACTTATTCCAGATTCCTTCTAGAGACAGTTCAGATGCGATCCAGATATGGCTGACATTCTGATACTTATTCTAATTTCCTTCTAGAGACAGTTCAGATGCGATCTAGATATGGATGACATTCTGATGCTTATTCTAATTTCCTTCTAGAGACAGTTCAGATGCGATCCAGATATGGCAGACATTCTGATACTTATTGCAGATTCCTTCTAGAGACAGTTCAGAGGCAATCCAGATATGGTTGACATTCTGATACTTATTCCAGATTCCTTCTAGAGACAGTTCAGATGCGATCCAGATATGGCTGACATTCTGATACTTATTCCAGATTCATTCAAAATACAGTCCATATACGATCCAGATTCAGATGTCATTATGTCACTCATTCAAAATACAGTCCAGATACGATCCAGATTCGGATGTCATTCTGTCACTCATTCAAAATACAGTCCAGATACGATCCAGATTCGGATTTCATTCTGTCACTCATTCAAAATACAGTCCAGATACGATCCAGATTCGGATGTCATTCTGTCACTCATTCAAAATACAGTCCAGATAAGATCCAGATTCGGATGTCATTCTATCACTCATTCAAAATACAGTCCAGATACGATCCAGATTTGGATGTCATTCTGTCACTCATTCAAAATACAGTCCAGATACGATCCAGATTCGGATGTCATTCTGTCACTCATTCAAAATATAGTCCATATACGATCCAAATTCGGATGTCATTCTATCACTCATTCAAAATACAGTCCAGATACGATCCAGATTCGGATGTCATTCTGTCACTCATTCAAAATACAGTCCAGATACGATCCAGATTCAGATGTCATTCTATCACTCATTCAAAATACAGTCCAGATACGATCCTGATTCGGATGTCATTCTGTCACTCATTCAAAATACAGTCCAGATACGATCCAGATTCGGATGTCATTCTGCCACTCATTCAAAATACAGTCCAGATACGATCCAGATTCGGATGTCATTCTATCACTCATTCAAAATACAGTCCAGATACGATCAAGATTCGGATGTCATTCTGCCACTCATTCAAAATACAGTCCAGATACGATCCAAATTCGGATGTCATTCTGTCACTCATTCAAATACATTTCAGATATGCTCCAGACACGAACGCCATTCTTTGGCTCATATAGACTCAGTCTCCAGATACAGTTCAAGTGCATTCCAGACATGGATACCATTTTGATGCTTATTCTTCTGACCTACAACATTGCACTTACAACAAACATTCTTGGATGGCATCTTTAAGCCCATCTCCGACAAGATTTTGTCACATCTCCAAATGGCATCTTTAAGCCCATTCCCTCAAACTACGCTTTGACGAGTGCAAATTTTTTGGTCACTCTAGTGTCCAATCATATTTTACCTTCGAGTCGCGAACGGCAAAACTGCCAATCTAACTCTTCAGGTTCAAGAAGATTGAACAGGGGCAGCTGTTGTACCCCAAAATTTGCCCTCTCAATTCTCAAGGCTTTTCTCATAAAGATTCTCAGGATTTTAGCTTGCACAAGTGCATTGGGATTTTCAAGTACCAAAATTAAAATGAAACTGTCAAAAAGGGAGAAAATAGATAAAAATAACATTTTGACAAATTTGGAGGACAACAGGTCTCCTTCGATTCTACATCCTTCGATTGAGTCTTGGCCTACTTCGATTTCTCAAAGTGGCTGCTAGCGTGCCTCTTTCGCCTGGGCATGTGACTTCTTGTTGCAGGTTTCGTTTGTGTCTTTTGCTGCCTGCATGCTTGCAATCGAAGGCCATGACCTACTGGTCACATGTACCCCCTGCAAGGCAAGTCTTCGTTTGGGCACTCACCTTCTGTGTGCCTGGATGAAAACATCAGTTGAGCAAGAGCCTCCTTCGAATGCAACTTGGATTACATCCTTCGTTTTTGGCAAAAGCCTCTTTCGAATGCAACTTGGATATGTCCTTCATGTTGAACTCTGAGCCTCCTTTGAATGCAAGTTTAGGTACATCCTTCGTTTTGAGCAGGAGCCTCCTTCGAATGCAACTTGGGAATACCCTTCGACTCAGAAGCCAGGAACCTCCCTCACGCTAAAAGGCAATGACTCCCTTTATGTTTTTTTCGATCCACATGCTTCGATTGTGCAACATTGCTTCCTTCGAACACGAATTTTCGATTGGGAAATATGTTTGCTTCGACCCAGGCTTCGATAGGGCAATATGCTTCCTTCGAGCATGATCTTTCGATTGGGAAATATGCTTCCTTCTAGCATGAGCTTTCGATTGGGCAATATCTTCCTTCGAGTTAGCTTGTTTTGACCACAAGCTTCGACTGAGGCAAATGCTTCCTTCAAACAGGTGTGCTTCGATCTCACTCTTGCATTCGACTCAAGACCAAATCTCGTTTGCCAGGCTATGTTGCGTCCAAATCTTTACATAATCAGAAGTTTGTACAAGGGTTTTAAACTTTGTCTTTTAGATACTACTATTCTTGGTTAAAGGCTACATACTCTTTCTTTTCATAGAGAGTACTTTATCACAAAAGCAGCTTTCAACCTGAATTTGGTCTGAGCACAAGCATCGTCAAAGGCCTAAGTCACATCTTCTGCACCCCAACTGCCAGGAGGCCTCCCACATGTACTTTCACGTTACCTATTATTTTATTATTTTGCAAGGCTGGCTGTTGAAAACATGTCCATTCTTTTTCTCTATAAATAGAGGAATTTATGCAAAGCTAAGGGAGGATCTTTGGACCAGAGGAACGAATCCCCCAAATTTTCTCAAACACAACAAAACTCTCAAGTTCATCAACACTTGAGAAATAAAAAAAAAAACCCAGAATCCCAAACACTCACCTCTTTCGATTCTGAAGAACACCCCACACATCGAAGTTTGTTCAAACTCAAAGAGAACCTTCTGTGACAACTCTTCGAACCAAAAGCAAACCCCATGTGACTACTCTTCAAATTCCAGAAACGTCCAGGTAGCAGTTCAAGTTCGAAACCCACCTCCATTCAAGGCCTGAAGCAAGGTAAGTTATTCTTACCTTTGAACTTTTCGTTTCCTGGCATAGTAATTTTCCCTTCGTTTGAAACATGTACATACCATTGTTCCTTTCGTTTCCACCTTTTTTTTAACATATTTTTTAGAACTAAGCCTTTCGTTTTGCTTTCTGTTTACCTGAACTTGCTTTAACTATTAAATTGTTTACAAGACAAATACTGGCATGGCCTGAGGCCATGTTGCCATTTAATGCTTGAAATGAAAGAAACAGGAAACAGGAAATAGGAAACGAAGCTTCTGTCTTCTACCCCCTTTCTCCAGGCCCAATCGAAGGAGGCAGAAAGGCAGATTGCATCTTATACGGGTTCCAGGCCCAGTCGAAAGGCACAACATGCTGTCCTGCTGGTCCCAATCGAAAGGCACAACATGCTGACAGTGAGGCCTCAGTCGAAAGTCATGCCTTCACCCTTTTCAGGCCAAATCGAAGAGAGCCAGAAAGTGCAGAATCGAAGAGTTCTTTTGCCTGAATCGAAAGACTCTCTTTTTTACTTCTTTTTATCTTATTTTTTCATTTCTATGCACTTCAATATGGTTGTAATAGTGTAGGATTTATTTTTTGCACTTTTTATTACTTTTGTATAAATGCTAGTAACTAGGTGTGTATGTCAAGATACAACCAACAAGTAGACAACCTCTAATCAAATACTAAATGCATGCAATAAAATACACTTTGCACACATGCACCCTTAGGGTAACCTAGCTTGTTGCCTCAGAAAATGCAATCATGTCCCTCGAGTATGAGACACTCTAGCAAATGTCCCTTCGATAAACAAAGATCGTAGTCCCTCGATGACCCTTGATGTTGCCTTCGATAAAACGATCTCGTCCCTTACAAAATTGCTAGAGCGTCTCACAAGTTGCCTTCAATGATTATATACGATGACCCGTGCCTGTCCCGTTAACATCCTAACGCAAGGTTGTTCACCAAATACAATGGTGAAACAACACTATTAAAAGGGTTAAAAACATGAGAAAGATCTTTGAGTAAAATAGGGTAGACAACTCTTAGTTACTTGATCAAAAGCTTGCAAAACATCCTTGCTATTTTCAAACACACTTCACAACACAATTTCAAAACAAACTTTCAAAAACATTGAAACATCTTTTCAAAAAGACAAACACCTTTGTAAAACATTCAAACAAGAATTGTTACAAAGGTTTCCTAGACAAGGAATCTTTTTCAAAACATTTTCAAAAACCACTCACACAAAGCACCATTTCAAACAATTGAAAAGCAAAGGCAAGTGATCTAAAACAAGTAACTAAGAGCCCATGGATAACCATGGATGAAAAGGGTGCTAGCACCTTCCCTTTTCATAATCTACCCCCCGAACCCACGAAAACATCTCAAAGGTCTTTCCTATGCTTTTTGACCTTTCCTTAGGATAAAATAAAAAGTTGGTGGCGACTCTTGCTAAACCGCAACATTTGCGAACACAAACGCAATCCCAAGTCAGTTCTCCCACCGTATCACACCATCGCTTATGTTTGTTGTTGATGTTTCGCCATCTTTGCCATGCTATCTTGCTATCTTTTTTCCGATCTTTTGCAATCATATATGTTTGTTGCCAATGTTTCGCCATCACATATGTTTGTCATCCTACTTTGATTTTCGATACCATTTTTAGGTGTAATTTTCTATCGTCTTGTTTGATATTTTTCTATCATGCTGACGTTTTATCATCTTATCTGAGTTTGTGTTACCATGTGATGTCTTGTCATCCTTTTTTGTTGCTTTATCATCGTTGTTGATGTTTTGTCGATTTATCTGATGTTTTTCCATCTTGATTGTTGCTTTTGTCTTCTTAACTAAAAAACTCAAACCAAACAAAATATATGAGCCGAACTACGACTGCTCTGAGTCCTTAAAAGGGATACATAGGCAGAGGCTTTTCTGGGGCCTAATCGAGCATATCTTTGTAAATATTCCTTTCTTTTCCCCACACTTTGTTTTCCTTTTTATTTGCATGCATTCCCTTTTCAACTTTAAGCCTTAGACATAGATTTTACACACCCATTAGATTAGAACAACAAGAGTGGATACCGTAGAGTACTACGGGCGTATGGGGTGTTAATACCTTCCCCTCGCGTAACAGACTCCCTTACACGATCTCTCGGTCGCAAGACTTTGATTTCACCCTTATCAGATTTTCTCGATGTTTACCTTTCCTTTCCTATTTGGATAAAAGACGTTCGGTGGCGACTTTATTGATTTTATTTCAAATGACCGTTCGATCAGTTGTTTAACCAGTCCATCGTCTTCATCACTTTGTTGAATTTTCTTCAAAGTAACACAATAGAATTAAATATCCCTTCATATGTATCCACATCACATTCATCTTCTAAGTCTTCAATATTAGAGACAAAGGCAATGTTTTTCTTCTTTTCATACTTTTCATTTATCGCTAGTTCAAAAATCTGTAAAGATCCCATAAGCTCATCAACCTTCATGTTGTTTATATCTTGGGCTTCTTCAATGATAATCACCTTCATGTCAAACCTCTTTGGAAGAGATCAAATATTTTTTCTAACCAACATAGCTTCTGATATCTTCTTCCCCAGGGCACTTAAGGCATTGGTTATCACAATAATATTCATGTGAAAGTGACGAATATTCCCATCCTCCTTCATTCTTAAGTTCTCAAACTTTATGGTAAGAAGTTGAAGTCTTGACATCTTCACCTTAGAGGTTCCTTCATGAGCAGTCTTCAAGATCTCCCAAGCTTCTTTAGCAACAATACAATTTCTTATCAGTCTAAAGATGTTATTGTCCATTACATTGAACATGGAATTCAATGCTTTGGAGTTTCCGTATGCTAACTTATCATGTTAATCATTCTAGTCTTCCTCAGCCTTCAGTACATTAGTAATCTTCCCATCCTTATCTTTAGCCATTGGTGGATCTCATCCTTTGACAACAAATTTCCAAGCCTTGTTTTCTATGAATTTATTAAAAGCCACCATACGAACTTTTCCAATAGTCATAATTGGTTCCATCAAGAATGTGTGGTCTATTCACAAATCCTCTTTCCTTGTTCATTATACCATAATGTATGAATCTCACCAAAATACAGAGCAAGATGCCTGCTCTGATACCAATTGAAATTCTAGTAAACAAAATTAAAATTAATATAAGTAAATGAACACGCATAGTTGTTAATCCAATTCGGTGTACAACAACACCTACGTCTAGGGGCTACCAGGACATGGAGGAAGTTCACTAAATAGTATCAGTTTGTAGACCCACAACAAACTATCACCAGTTTACAATCTACTCACCTAATCACTACCCGTGCTTAACTTCTACCTAAGACTCACCTAGGTATAAGACCTTTCTCAAATCCCTTTCAATCACAACAGTGATGAAAAACACTAATACTTAGAAAGTTTCATAAGTTACACTTCAAGGACATAAAATCACTTTATGCTTAAAAGCTTAAGAATGATTGACAAAACTTACAACTCAATAGAGACAACCATACTTTTATATCAATATGATATCAAAGAGTCTCACAATAAACACAAGAACACAAACCCTAAAATCTCACTAAAATATATAATACGCTCCACACATAACATTGGGTTTGTAAACTTCTTTTTATAAGCAATGTTTGAATGGATCTGGGCTTCAAAAAAGCAGTAGGTCAGCTGCTAAATCTGTAGAATCTTCTGCATAAAAATAGGACTTCAATCACATGTTTCCTAAACTATCTCAACATTTAGGAAAACAAATTAATCTTCTAAATTCAAATAGAATCTATGATTCCTCGGTCTTGGACGCCATATAGGATAACCTAATATTCCTAGAATATTCAGAATCTGTTATAACCAAATATATCCAAGTGCACAACTGTAACAGACACAACGTCAAATGATCTGGATATGACATCTTGTCTAACATGTTTTCTCTACAAGTTAGAACATCCTATTAAACATGTTGCTTCCAAGTTAGTTTTCCAAAATTAATGCCAGTCATAAAAATATAGAATTAACAAACTTGTCTTGGAAATGATGGTAATATGTGTTCCCTCATTTCTCTAGATTAGACATGAAATGTTTTGAGTGTTTTGAGTTAGATTTCTCTCCTATTAAAATAAATTCTCTTGTTAGACACTTCTCTTCTTTTCCTATTTATATTCTCCATTGTTTCATTCTTTTTCTTCATCCTTTCATTGTGTCAACATCATAAAACCCTTCCCACAAACTTGTTTTCATTATGTCTTCAAAAACCTTATGTGGAAATGAGGATATCTTGGAGGTCATTAATGAAGTTTGTCCAGATTTATAAAGTCTAAATGATGCAGACTTAAATATGTCTCTGAGCATACAAACTCAAGGTTAGTCAAGGTATTTTGGAATGTTTCATGGACCCATTTACCCTAATCTGGTCAAGGCTTTCTGGAAATATGTTTAGTGAGAGATTATGGAAGATCAACTTGTTCCAATGTTTTTGGAGTTCCTATTGACATCATTCCTACCTCCATTTCTAAAGCTATAGGCTGTGTTGGAACTGGTGGTATCACTATGGACCAGTTCAATCTCAAATATACCTTCATGGAGAACCTCATCTCTATCCATGATGTATCTTCTGCCATATATGAGCCTACTAGTCTAGCAAAGCTTCTTCCTTTTGGAAAGTCTGGGTTGTCTTCTTCTAACCAACTTTAGACCTAGAGGAGATAGTCAGAATTATCTATCCCGTGATGACAGGCTCTTCTTCTATTTTCTGCTCAATGATGTTAAGGTCAACTTGCACCAAACTATCTTTGATTATCTGAAGCGTTCTATTGTGGTCTCTAGAAGTCGATATAAGTCTTTCATACCTTTTGGAAGAGTTCTAGCTGAACTTTTTTTATAAGGAAGATATGATTGGACTAGTTAGGATGATGGGACTAGAAAAAGGTCTTATGGAAGAAAATGTGAAGTATTTGGAGCATATGATGTTTGGATTTTTTTTCTTATTTTTTCTTTTCTTTGCTCTCCTATTCTTGTCGTGATTTTACTCTCCTTAATCATCAATAAAAGATTCTTCATTTTGAATTCATTGTCTCTTTTCATATGTTCTATGGATTTAGAGAAGCGTGCTAAAAATTCAAATCAACCGAATGTCTTAAATATTTTTGATTATGACAAAAATGGGGAGAAAATAATGATGATTTTGATAGATATCTAATTCTCTAAATCTCATTGCTTACATGAATTTCTAAAAAATTATACATGCAAACTGTTTAGAATTTGTTTAGAATGCATTTCAGGAACATTCTGAAGAAAGTAAATGAATCAAGTTCTAATTAATAACTTATATTATTTGAAAATATTTTGATAAACAATCTCTAATAAACAAACCTAATGCTTAAATCAGAAATCTGACAAAGATAACAATGCTCAGATATCTTTTCTTTCTGAAATGTCTTAAGTCTTAGACTAAGGGAGAGCTAGTTCATCTCAGGGGGAGTATTCGATATAACTCTGATACTTTTATGATATAACCTTGTTAAATTGTTCATCAAAATACATGGTTTTGTCATCATCAAAAAGGGGGATATTGTTAGAACAAGATTTGGATAATGCAATTAATCTCTAGTTTTGATGATAACAATACATATATTTTATATGTAACAAGTTTGTATTCTAATAGTTTATTTAGTGAGTAGATATAATATTCTAATTGATTCTGGATAGTTATCTGAATAATCATCAGAATCTTGTTTGGAAAGCCTTAGAAAGACTATTGCATCCACTTCTAAAATAAACATCAGTAGTTCTGATGAATGTTGAATGTTCTCTATAAAAGAATCTTTGCTGTGTTTCTAAGAAAAGCTTTGGTTTCTAGATCGGAAATCAAGATTTGCTTCTCAGAAAAGCTATTGCTCTCAACTGCAAAGTCAAGTTTGTTAAAGACAAGGTTTTGAATCTCAAGCTTCTAATACTATTGGAACTCTTCTCTGAAATATTCCACCAGAAGACAAGATCATGATATGTAACAACTTCAGGACTCATCATCTCTTCACATTAGAAAGACTTTATCAGAAGATGCGATTATCAAAAACTTGCGCTAGAAGGATTAGTACAAAGGTACATTACACATTACACTTTGGTAAATGTACTATACAACCAAAAGGAATTTGTGTGCTCTTGTTTCCCACGATCTCATTCTACCATTATGGCAGCTGGAACTGAAAGTGACGTTTTGTACTATTCAATGGTCTACTTTTTGATCCTATATAAAAGGATGACTACTTCATTACAAGATAGAACTTTTGGGACAAACTCTACAACATTAAAAAATAAGAGTTATTCTGTAAAAAATATCAACGTGAGAAATATTCATCTAAGAGATAAAATCAAAACATAAAGAGTTGTTGCTTATTATTTGTGTTAGTAGTTGTTCTTTATTGTAGTGTTAAATTTTCTTTTCTAGAAGCACTATTGTAAACACTTTCTATTGTAATTATTTTGAGAATTATTTTTTTCCTCAAGTAACTAAGTTTTAGTGTGTATACTTGAGAGGGATAAGGTGTTTTTAACACTTAGATATTTGTTTGTAATCTTTCAAGATTAGTGGATTAAGTCCTTGTTGAAGGAAAAATTACCTTGGAAGGTGGACAAGAGTAGCCTTGTTTAAGGTGAAATTGTATAAACCTATCGTATCAATTTTCTTTCTAAGTTTGTTTCTATCTTGATTGTTTGTGAGGAGTACTTCTAAGCAAAAAGATTTTGAAAACTCAATTTTAAACCCCCTTTCTTGTGCTTTTCTCAACCTTAAAAAATTTCACTGAGTAATTGATCATCCATTAGGTCTAGTTGGTTATTTCATTTTTAATACATCATAATCGATTATTATATTTGATAATTGATTAGTAATCGATTATACCTATGGCATAATCAATTATGAGCATTAAAAGCCCAATGATCATTTTCCTTTTTAGCTCCATTTTCTCCTATATAAGGAGGGAGTCTCCTCATTATTTCTCACACCATAATTCTATTTTAAATCATTCTTCTCTCATCTTAACCTATCTCTCTTATTATTTATTTCACTAAAAGTTGTCTTAGTGTCTTTGTGAGTGAAATACATTTGTAAAGTTTTATTTGTACTTATGTTCAATTGTTTTATCAAGAGTGTGATTCTCTTGAATTTTATTTTGTTTTGTTGTTGATATTATCTTGGTAAATCCTTTGTTTGGTTTGCGAGATCATCCAATCAAAATATTCTAGGTTCTGGAACTTAGCCAATGAAAAGCTCCACTTGGTTTTAGGGACCAACTGTTAAAATCGCTCAGACGATTATAATAAGGTATTTGGAATAAATCCGTAAAAGCTCAAAAAATATTATTAATGTAACTCTCAAGAGTATTTTTCTTGAGGTGATGAGTAGGCCAAGAGATTAGTCAAACCTATATAAGTCTTGACGCAATCTCTCTAACTCTTTCTCTTTACTTTCAGTCATTTACTTTCCTTTTCATTTTTGTCTTTCTATTATTATTGCTGATTTCAAATAGGGTTAAATAAGTTTTTGGTCCCTCTAAATATCTCAAATTTCAGTTTTAGTCCCTCTAAAATTTTCCTTCAAAGAATGGTCCTCCTAAAAACTTAAATTTTAACTTTTGGCCCCTCCTACAATTTAGCAATGGTTTTTACAACTTAGCGACGATTTTTATTTAACGATAAAATTAGATACCATTTTAGCTACGGTTTTTTCAGGAGGGACCAAAAGTTAAAATTTAATTTTTTAGAACCATTCTTTGAAGGAAAAATTTAGAGGGACTAAAAATGAAAATTGAGATATTTAGAGGGACCAAACACTTATTTAAACCTTTTAAATATACTAACACAAACTAGGATTTTTAGTAAATAAATTTTAATTTAATCTCAATTTTTGAATACCACAATCCCCCCTCCGGTCCTTCTTGTGGATGGAGTCACATGTTCAACAAGTGGCATCAGAGCCTAACTACTACTAAATACTAATTGTCCCAAGAGGAAGGAGACGACTTTAAGAGATTCACTAAAAAACCCCTATCATTTAATAGAGAAGGGTATATTACAAGGAAATATAAGATGAGAAATTTCATTGGGGGGATGGATCGTAGTATTTGGAAGGTTATGAAACAAGATCAATTTGTTCTCACACATGAAGTTAATGATGTAATGGTGAATAAATACAATTAAGATGATTTAACCTAATATGGGAAAGAAACGGGGCAATGTAGTTTGAAAGAAAAAACAATCATCATTGACACTCTTGGTCTTGGCGAGTTTCTGCATGTTTCTCATTGTGCAATTGCAGAATAAATGTGGGACACCCTCTAAGTTATCCATGAAGAAACATATGAGGTATAAAGATCAAGGTTGAAAGATTGATCCATGGGTATGAGCTCTTTATAAGCAAACCTGAAGAGAACATTTATGACATGAAACAAAATTCATCCATTTCGTGAATCACATGAGAACTATAGGGATAGCTTTTCAAATTGAGGACTTAATTGTAAGAATCCTTAGATGCTTAAACTGTAGTTGGCAACCTAAATTCACTGAGATTTATGAATCTAAGAACTTGTCATCCATGGACATGGCTAGTTCATTTAGTAAACTATAGGAACATGAGATGGAGTTGAAGAGACTTGTTGATGACGAAGAAGTTGACAAGAATAAAAGTAAAATTCTTGTACTAAAGTCAAAAACAAAAAAGATATGAAATTAGAAGATGAAGATAATGAAAGAAAAAATAATAAAGACATGGAACTCATGTTTTTAAAATTCTCAAGGAAGGAAAAACAATCTGAAAAGCTTCAAAACCAAAGCGAAGAAAGACCATCATTCATTCCAAAATGCATCAATGCAAAAATAAAGGGCACATAAGACTAAACTGTCCTCAAAACCAAAATAGAAACCAGAATGATGGAATATTCAATAAATATCACATAGAAATCAAGAGGGCCTACATTTCTTAGAAAAAATATGATATGAAATCCTCAGACAATGAAGAAGTAAACATTTTCCTCATGGAAGAACGCAAAGATAATGAGGTAACTTCCCATTTTTATTACCCTGACTTGTTTTGTATTTGAAAGAAGTTAAATAAAGAAACAAGTAAGTTAAAATAAATTGTCTCAAACTTTGTAAATAACATCTCCTTCCTTGAAATTTAAAATCAAAACCTTATGGAGTAAGTGGAAACTCTTAGAGAAATACATATTGTTTCAACTCAAGTTTCTTCCCATTACCATGGAGTTATAGTTGAATATGACATGTGCGATCAATGTGATGTTTTAAAAAACGATTATAAATATTTAAAAAACACACTTGAGATATTTACTAATAACTTTAATCTCCTTCTTAGAAACCAAAGAGCATCACACAATAAGGTCGACTTAGGTTATGACTATGATAAAAAAATTTCATGATCATAAATCCCTAAATACAAAACTATTAGATTTAACTATTGAAATAGAAATATTCATGTAGCCCATGTTTTCTTCATCAAGAAAAGTCATGAAAGTAAAAATGGTCATCGTCCCTCATATTTTTATAGATAGCGTCGTGAATGTAAAATGAAAATCATGCATACTTCATCTTATTTGGTCTACTACAATTTTGAAGTAAAGTACAATGATAAATCTATTTATCTAACTAAAATTAAAGGACCCAAATCATATGTCTTATTTTACTCCTGCAAAAGAAGAAATTATTCTTATAGCAACAAAGGTAAAATTGTTGGTTCACGAACTATTGTTAAGAGCCCTAACCCTACCATTGAGTTATTCTAATTTTTGAAGCTTATAGCACATGTTACTTAGTATTAATTAAGTTGTACTACAAACATAATAGAGTATCTTCTAATTCTTCTATATGTATGGTTTTTAAAATCTATGAAATTAAATTTATCTTTTTTCTCTATTAAATTTTTTTTCAAAAAGACCTTGACTATAGAAGAATTCATACACATTACCTTTGTTGATCTAACCCTTAATAGGTAGAGGTAGAAGTTGTTGATTCTGCATGTATCCTAGAAAATACCAATCTAGAAGACAAACATCAACATCAAGTAGAAAAAGATCAAAGTCAAAGTGAAGATACTCAACATGAATAGGGAAGTGTACATCATCAAGATCTTCCCAAAAATTAGAGGATTACTAAGGACCATCATATTTAGAATATCATTGGAGATATTTCCAAGGGATTTACAATTAGACACTCATTTATCAAGGTGTGTAACTTTATGGATTTTGTTTCACAAATTGAGCCAAAGGGAATTGATGAGACTCTCGTCAATGAACATTGGACTCTTTCTATAAGAGTTAAACCAATTTGAGAGAAACAGTGTTTAATGTTTTTGGAAGTGGTTTGAGAAATAAATCAAGAATCCTTGGAAAGTATACAATTAATAGGAAGGCATATATTTTGTTAATACTTATGCCAATTTAGTTACATTAGAAGCCATAAGGATGCTTCTAGGTTTCTCATGCATTTTGATTTTTAAACTCTTCCAAATAGATGCAAAGAATGTGTTCCTAAAAATTTACATTCAGGAGGAGGTGTATGTTGATCATCCTCAAAATTTTAAAAACTCTTAGTTTATTACCCTTGTTTTCAACTGAAAAAGGCTCTCTACAATCTGAAACAAGCCCTATAACATTGTATGATATTTTGAGCAATTTTCTGTTTGAAAATAAGCTTATAAGAGGTAAGGATAACAAAACTCTTTTCAAACCAATCATGTCATCTTACTCATGAATATTTTTGTTGATTTGGTGCTACTAACAAATCATTATGCAAGGATTTTTTTTCCTGATGTGATGCAGAAATAATTGAAAATATTATCCTAAAAGGGAAGGTGTCCCTTAAAGTTAACCCATTTTTTGGTAAAAGTGTGTTCCCAAAGAAAAGGGAAGCCAGAAGTCATTAGAAGATTATCATTTTGAGGAATTTTAATCTCCAAATACAATGGGATCTTAGAGTAAATAGCTTATGATATGAAAGTATACTAGACTCTAATACAACAAGATTCTCAGCAAACAAACCCATCAGAGGGAGAAATATGAGTGCATTAAGGTTTTTCTAAGTAGTCGTGATTTATCAGGTAAATTGTTCCTTTTATCTGAGCTATCTTTATGATCTATGTGCACGCGCTTTGTTATTGCATCTCTTTTTGATAATGCCAAATGGGGAAAAAATATACTCTCAATAAGAGTAGGTTATACTCTCTATTTTTTCAAGGGGAGTTTAACCACACAAATATATCACTCTTGTTTTTTTGTCCACTTCCCTAAGAGATGTGTTTCCATCATCAAAAAGTTGAAGAATGTGGATTTACGTGCTTCTACGTACAATATTTGATGACGCTTTGATCCTTTTAGTGATCATGATCATTTTTATGATGAATTTAATGTTCAGTGGAAACATGATTGTTAGTAGCATGGTTTTGAGATTGATAGAAATTTTTCTAAAACATGTTTCATAGCAAGATGTTATGGAAGATGTCCTAACATGCTGGTCAGGTTCAATGAAGACATATGTTCTGACAGATGTTGTGACATGCTGTACTAGAACATCAGTACAAGCTATTTTAAATCTTGACATATTTAATTTGATTTAATTTTGAGAGATTCCTTTTGGATATATCTCACTAATTTTCACAGGTCAAGAAGATTTAATACGGAACACGTGATTTGATCTCTAAATGTACATAAGTTTCTAAAATTTGATGTTGAGACAATTTAGAAAACTTGATGTTTTGTTCCAAGATTTAAGGAGATTTTTCTACACAATTGGTGCCACCACCAGCTTGTGGATCAAGGAATATTTGGGCGAAGATTCAAGGCCCATGGACTACTGATGTGTATTTAAAGAAATTACCTAGATCTAATTTCATTAAGAACTTTATCAAAAACAAGGGAAGCTTGTTTTTCTAGTGTCTTAGGGTTTGAGGGTTCTCAGGGGAGTTTCTATTTTTATTTCTAAGTCACCCATGTATCTTTTGATACAATGAGGTAGACAGATTGTTAATTGACTATGTGTCAAGTTATTATTCTCACTCATCAAGATTTTAAGCAAAGATTTTGAGTTTTTGTAATTGGAAGTATGTTCTTCAATTTTGGTCATTGTTTCTAGTCACTAGTTTGTGACTGTAGTTATCACTGAGGTGATTGGAAGTGATATGGGGTTCTCATATCTAGGAGGTTTCTAGTTAGAAGTTGCACATAAAAGTGATTAGGTGATAAGTTGTAAACTGAGATTATTTAGGCTTTGAACTCATACTATTACGGTGGATCTCGTTCCTGGCTTGGTAGCCCCTAGAGTAGGTGAGTTTCACCGAACTGGGTTAACAATTCACTGTTTTCTTTTACCTTCTACAATTTATTTCTGCATAGTTTTAAATTTTGGTAAAATTTTCTGTCAGCAGATGATGTTATAACATTTTTCCTGACATTGTGCTTTGGTGTTGAGGCATCAGTCTTGACATTTGTTTAAACTACCATTATTTCAATTCGCATCAAAGCAGACACCCTATTCTATTTATTGGGTGAGCTTTCGGGAGAATATTTTCTGGTATGATGGATACTGGAGAAGGATTTTCCAATACTATCGTGTTATTTGGGACCTAATTTAGCAGGATTCTGAAAATATTAGAAAGAAGAAGAAGACCAGATGCCAAGAACATCTCATCTGACATCAGCAAAAATAATCTCAGAACTGAAGAAATGTCTAATCAAAGTAAAAGGATTAAATGTCATGGATGTGAAGGTTTTTGGAAAACTAGAATGTAATGTCCTTCTTATCTCAAAAGTCAACACAAGGGACCGATTGTTTCTTGGTCAGATGATGAGTTCTCTGAGGTAGAATCTGCTAAAATTATAAATTTCTTAATAGGAAGATGCAATTTTAAGGAAGACTTCAGAAGTGAAAAGATATCATATGATAAACTAACTACCTCTTATAAAAAACTGTGTAACAAGAGTGAGGGAGTCTATCAAATATGGGTAAAGCCAAGAATGATCATAGCTAAACTCCAGACTGAAAAAGAGGAATACCTAGCTGACATTTATGAACTTAAAAAAGAAGTGAACTTGTTAACATCAAAACTTGATAACTTAATCAAATTTTTTATGATGTTGAACAATGGTTATGATGTGCTGGATGATATCCTTCAAGATATAGAAAGAGGTAGAAGACATACTAGCATAGGGTTTAACTACCAATTCTTGAATAACAAGAAGAAATCCCCTGAGACAAATTATGCCCATTCCAAAATGAAGGATGAGAGAAAGATGTCTAACCGAATGTCACAACATCCTGCCCGGTCATAGAATGCTCAGACCAAAGTTAGGTTCCACCCTTTGACGTGTCATTTTTGTGGAATGTATGGTCGTATAGAGCAAGTCTACAACATATTTCATGGGCATCCAAAACATTCATTTCAACCTAGTGCAAATTCTTTTGTGACTAGAACTAGGAAGGAGTGGAAAGTGAGAGACAATTTTAAGAATCTCATTGCTCATACTTCTCTTAAAGTCTCATCTAGTGAAGACTAGTTTTTTGACAGTGGATGTTCTAGGCATATGAAAGGTGTGATGAACTTTTTGGAAGATGTTAAACCTCATATAACTAGCTATGTTACTTTTGGAGATGGTGCCAAAGGAGTAATTAAAGGTGATGGAAGACTAGCTTGTAAAGGATCTCCTAAACTTGATAGAGTCTTGTTTATAAAAGGTCTAACTTCGAACCTAATAAGTATTAGCCATTTATGTGATCAAGGCCTTATGGTTCACTTCACTAAATTAAAATGTTTAGTCATCGATAAGGAGAATGAAGTGCTAATGAAAGGAGACATTTATAAGGATAATTTCTACTTGTGGACACCCCAAGGAGTCAGTTATACTTCCACATGTATGTTTGTCAAGGAAGATAAAGTCAACCTGTGGCATCAAAAACTTGGTCATTTACATTTGAAAGGTATGAAGAAAATTGTGTCTAAAGAATCTATTAGAGGCATTCCTAAACTCAAAATTGGGGAAGGAAGAATCTATGGAGAATGTCAAATTAGAAAGCAAACCAAGATGTATCACCCAAAGCTTCAACATCAAACCACTTCAAAAGTTTTGGAACTACTTCATATGGATTTGGTGGGTCTTATGCAGGTTGAAAGTCTTGGTGGAAAATGCATGCTTATGTTGTTGTTGATGATTTTTCAAGATTCACCTGGGTGAATTTCATCAGAGAAAAATCATAAGTCTTTAATGTTTTCAAGGAATTGTGTCAAAAACTTCATAGAGAGAAGGAAAGCAACATTGTTAGGGTAAGAAGTGATCATGGTAGGGAATTTGAAAACAACAAGTTTGCTGAATTTTGTGCCTCTGAAGGAATTAGTCATGAATTTTCCTCACCTATCACCCTCAATAGAAGGGAGTTGTGGAGAGAAATAATAAAACTCTTCGAGAATCATCAAGAGTTATGCTTCATGCTAAGAAGTTGCCATATCATTTTTGGGAAGAATCTATGAATATTGCATATTATGTTCATAATAGAGTCACCTTAAGGACTGGTACTGCAAATACTCTATATGAATCATGGAAAGGGAGAAAGCCTACAGTCAAATACTTTCATGTTTTGGCAGTAAATGCTACATCTTGGATGATCATGAACAAAAAAGAAAGATAGGTCCCAAGAGTGATCAAGGGATATTTCTGGACAACTCTGCAAACAACAGAGCCTATAGTTTTTTCAACACCAGAAATCAGGTCATGATGGAGTTTATAAATTTTGTGGTTGATGACTTAAGCACATATAGTGAACATGATGTTGAATACAATGTTGGAACATCATTCCAAATGAATGATGAGTCAGTAGATGTGGAAGAGGATAACATAAATATTGAGGTTGTGTGTTGTACCCCAAAATTTGCCCTCTCTTTTCCCGCAAGAAAACACAGCTTCGGGTTTTCCCTGACTTTTCAGATTGGCGCGAGAATCAGTCAAACAGACTTTTTCTTATCAGTCCGTCCAAATTAAGGTTTTCATGGCTCTGGAACAGTTCAAGCAGATTGCTAGGGTTTTGTTTGAGTTTGGCTCAGGTTTTGATCAGGCGAACGCTTCTTTAGTGTTAAGTCAAGAATCAGGGTTTTGTGCGCGCATTCTCAGAAAGAATTAATTCCACAGTTCTTTTCAGTTTACTCTGAGATTTGGATTGAGGCATTTGAATTGAAAGGTTGCATTAATCAGTGAAAAAAGGACATGTGGACGTTTGTTGTTTAGCTGTGCAACGCTATGATTATTCGGAACTCCGGACGTTTATTGATTATTTATTCTTCTGAGTTAAAATAGTTGGGATTTATTTCCAGTTATTATAATTTAAGAATTATAAATAATTAAATAAACAGTTGAAGAAGAAAAAGAATTAATTGATCAAAGGAGGACTTTTATTCATCTTTAATTATTTGTTACAATTATTATTTGAGCACTGTAAGATTATTTACAGATGTTTACATTAATACTGTTACAATAATTAAAAATAAATTGAAACTATCCTAAATCTTTTCTAAGTCTTCGTCTTCTATTTTGCTGCTCCCCGTTGCGCAATTATTTTTACCTGCAAAAAGAAGAGAAAAGAAGTCAAAAGCAGATAAAAATAAAAGAGCAGACAGTTAATTTAAAATCATCATTAAAAGTGACTGGCCGGAATCAGTTTATTTTCCCTCTCTGCAAATCACGAGATTACTCTCGGTTCACAAAGAGGAATAGAATATGCTTGCAAATAAAGTATGAATTGCACAAATTCAAAATGTCAAGCAAAGCTGCATAATTCCAAAAATTCCAACCAAAGTCCAAAGGCAAACTGAACTGCATAAGGCCTAACCAAAGTCCAAACTAGACAGCAAACTAAAAACTATCCACAAGCTGCCAAAAAGATAAGAAAGGCTGTCAAAAAGGCGTCAAGAAGTACACACAATATGCAGAAAATCTTGAAAGTACACAGAGGAAAGAGACAATGCAAGCTTATTTCAAAATTACATCACTTTCCAAGGCCAGTCACCTTTTCAGAAATACAGTGTAAGCAATATTTTATGCTTTTAATCTGTAAAGAGAGAGAGGAAAAGAGAGGGAAAAAAGGGCTTACAACAGGCTTAGGCTTAAAGACAAATATATAAAACAAACATACCACATCACAGTACAGGAGAGGCAAAAAATAACACAAAGCAAAAAAGCCACAAACTGATATAGAGCAAACAGTCTGCCTCCATAAGCTTCAAACACTTAAAAATATGTTTCAACACCAAGCTCACTAAAAACTGAAGCCTTAACCTGCCTGAGTCATAAGCACAAGCTTTAAACCTAAACTGCCTCCAAACTGTGTCAAACCTTTCAACAGGCCAAGCCTCAAAGCTTCAAGCCTATAACCTGTATCAACTAGCCCAAGCCTTAACCTGCTTCAAATTGTAACATACAAGCACCTCAAACTGTCAAACTCACAAACAGATCCATACAAGCCTAACCTGCCTGTAAACCTGCCCAAGCCTAACCTGCCTGTAAACCTGTCCAAGCCTAAACCTGTCCAAGCCTAAACTAACAGCATAAGCCAAAACCAGAAAAAGCCTACACCAAAAAAAATACATCAAACCAGAAAAAGCTTCAACCTGCATAATCCTTATTCAAACCAGCAACTTCCAACTAAAGCCTAAAATCCAAGCTTGTCTTAAGCAAGCATTCAAATCCCAAAACCCTCAGAACTGTGTTCATCACTGGGCCAACATCAACAAACCATATTCAGAATCATACCAACATCATCAACACTCAAAATCAACATATCAAGCATATCAAGCTTATCCAAAAGCGAGCAAAAGAAAGCATACTGGAGAAGCAATCAAAGGCAACAGAAGCGAGTAGACAGAAGAGGAAAAGAGAGTTATACGAAGGTTTTCAAATAGTCATCACAAAACCCTAAAAAGCAAAAATACGAATACCAGGTTTTCCAGCAAAAGCCAGCATCACAATCTTCGTCCTTGGCCACCGGAGGCGCCGCCATCCACTCCTCCTTCTCCAAAACCCCGAAGGTAGTACTTCTTTCTTTTTTCGTTTCACACCTCACAAGAATCAAGTAATGATAGTCAATAATCAGAATACGAAAATAAAAACATGCTCGAATGAAAACCTAAAAAATGCATTGAGAGGAAACGAAACTACCTTTTTTCATCGTGGCTTGAATATCCATGGAGAGAAGGGAAGTAGAGGTGATGCGTGATAACCAGGCATGGAGAGCTTTGTTCAAAAGCGTGACAAGAGCGAGAAATACGAAAGCGAAGAAGGAACGGCGCCTCTGTAACTCAAGCCTGTAAGCCTAAATTTCCCAAATGACACAAACACTGAAACCCTTGCAAATGTTGTGAAACATCCTTGGGCCGGTTCGCCCATCAGCTGCCTTAGCCCAATTGATTTCAATGCGCGTACCCCCCCTCATTCCTAAACATGCCTATTCTGACTGGGCCATCCAAAAACCTCTAAGGCCCATTTAATCCTTTAGCCTTTTTTATTTTTCAAACTAACTCATACTTTTTTTTTACATTAAATTTTAATTAACAATACTCTTTTCTTAACATAATTAATATTTTGTTAAATAAATAACACCTTTTTTTATTATATAAAATGTTCTTAATTGTTTCTTTTCTTTATTATTTCTATTACATTTTAAAGTGAATATACAAACATTAATTTTTCCTTAAACTTAAAACACTTCTACTTTCTTTTAATTAAAATTTTTGTACATTAATGAAATACATAAAAAATAGTTTTTTAAGTTAAATACTTTTCTTTTCTTAAATCTTTTTGTTTGTACATAATCAACAACAATCTAAAAATCATAAATACTTAATAAAACATTAAGTTAACATTTCGCACTTGTAAATAAATCACATACACTTACACAAATACATTGATACATTTACATTGCTCTATTCTTATACATTTGCTTATCTTTGTACATTGCTACATTTTTCATTGCGATTGATTCGATTTGGTTGTAAATTATTTGGACACTACTCTCCTAATAAGTCTCATCCCCATTTGTAAATATTTGTACCCCCACTCCCGGATACTTATTTGTAATAGCGTAGACTTTAAATTCCCGCAATTTATCGCTTTCAAATATACCATGTTTAGACCTAGGGTTTGTATGTAAATAAAATCAAACGCTAGATAACCTAATACAAAAAAAAGGCATGACAATCAATACACCATTCACACTTGCACCCCTAGGGTAATCCCACTCGTTGCCTTCCAAAATGGGCCATGCTTGCATGTTAAGTTCTTTGGCAAAACAAAACAAATCAAATGATCATAGTCCCTCGATGACGCTTTCGAAAGTTGCCTAAAATGATCATAGTCCCTTCAAGAAAATTGCCAAAGATACTTGGCACCATTGCATTCATGGTCTAAACGATGACCCGTGTCTGTCCCGTTAACATCCTAACACAAGATTGTCCACCAAATACAATGGTGGAACAATACTGTTAAAAGGGTTAAAACATGAGAAAAACCTTTGAGTAAATTTAGGGGTAGACAACTCTTAGTTACTTGATCAAACTTGCAAAACACACTTGCCTACTTTTCAAAATCCATTCCACAAACACTTTCAAAACAAACTTTCAAAAACATTTGAAACATCTTTTCGAAAAGATACACACCTTTGTAAAACATTCGAGTAAAGAATTATTACAACGGTTGCCTAGACAAGGCGTCTTTTTCAAAACATTTTCAAAACATACACACACCACCATTTCAAGCAATCGAAAATCAAGGTAAGTGATCTAAAACAAGTAACTAAGAGCCCATGGATAACCATGGATGAAAAGGGTGCTAATACCTTCCCTTTTCATAATCTACCCCCCGAACCCACGAAACATCTCAAAAGGTTTTTCCTGTGCTTTTTAACCTTTCCTTTAGGATAAAATAAAAAGTCGGCGGCGACTCTTGCTAAACCGAACAAGTGCGAATACAAAATGCAAAAACTCAAGTCAGTTCTCCCACCGTATCACATTGTGGATGCTGAAACTCATGATAATCCAGTCAATAAGGGTCCTTCAATCAGTATTCAGAAAGATCGTCCCAAAGAGCTCATCATAGGAAATCATAATCAAGGTATTACTACTAGATCAAGGGTAGTTATTTCTAACTCTTGCTTTGTGTCTATGATTGAATTGAAGAATGTCAAGGAAGCCTTAACTGATAAATTTTGGATCAATGCCATGCAAGAAGAACTGAGTCAATTCAAGAGGAATAAAGTTTAGGATTTAGTTCCTAGGCCTAGTGGAACAAATGTCATTGGAACAAGATGGGTGTACAAGAACAAAACTAATGAAAGTGGAGTTGTCACCAGAAATTAAGCGAGACTTGTGGCCCAAGGTTACACTCATATTAAAGGGATAGATTTTGATGAAACTTTTTCTCCATTTGCTAGACTTGAGTCCATCAAATTACTATTAGGAGTTTACTGCCTATTGAAGTTTAAACTATTTTAAATGGATGTGAAAAGTGCTTTTATGAATGGGAACTTACATGAAGAAGTTTATGTTGAACAACCCAAGGGATTCATTGACCCTACTTATCCAGATCATGTGTTCAAGCTAAAGAAATCTCTCTATGGATTGAAGCAAGCTCCTAGGGCTTGGTATGAGAGGTTGACAGAGTTTCTTGTCAATAATGGCTACAGGAAAGGACGAATATATAAGACCTTGTTTGTCAGCGAGAAGGATGGAAAACTCATGATTGCTCAAATATATGTTAATGACATTGTATTTGGAGGGATGTCAAACTAGATGGTCAAACATTTTATTAAACAAATGGTCAAAATTTGAGATGAGTCTTGTTGGTGAATTGACATATTTTCTTGGACTTCAAGTGAAACAAGTGGATGATTCTATCTTTATCTCTCAAAGTAAGTATGTCAAGAACATAATAAAGAAGTTTGGGATGGAAAATGCGAGTCACAAAAGGACACTTGCTTCTACTCATTTGAAACTATCAACGAATGAAAAAGTGTTGCTGTTAATCAAAGCTTATACAAAAGCATGATTGGTAGCTTGTTGTAACTTACAGCTAGCATACCCGATATCACCTTTATTGTTGGAGTTTGTGCAAGATATCATGTTAAGCCAAAAACAAGTCACTTCAAATCAAGTGAAAATGATTTTTAAGTATATCAATGGTACTACTGACTATGGAATTTTATGCTCACATGGATCAAATTCCATGCTGATAGGGTATTGCAATGCAGATTGGGCAGGTTGTGCTGATGATAGAAAGAGAACTTCTGGTGGATGTTTCGTTTTAGGAAATAACCTGATTTCCTGGTTTAGTAAGAAACAAAACTGTGTTTCTTTGTCTGCTGCTGAAGTTGAGTATATTAAAGCTGGAAGTAGGTGTTCACAATTGATGTGGTTGAAACAAATGTTGAAGGAAAATAATGTAAATCAAGATGTATTAACATTATACTGTGACAATCTAAGTGCTATCAATGTTTCAAATAATCCTATTCAACATAGTAGGACTAAGCACATTGACATTCGTCATCATTTTATCAGAGATCTTGTTGAAGATAAAGTGATTGTTCTAGAACTTATAGCCACTGAAAAACAACTGGATGATATTTTCACCCAAGCTTTGGATGCATATCAGTTTGAAAAGCTTAGGGGTGAACTAAGAATATGTATTTTTGAGGAACCCTAGGTTCCATTTGCTTGTGTGTTTCCGATGTTGTTTTGTGCTTCCATTTGTGTTATATCTTGTATATAATATGTGCTTTTCCATTCTATGTTTACATTTCCTCTATTGTTTTGTCAAATTTTGGTTAAAAAGGGGCAGTAAAGTATTATGGTGTTTTATGTGTCCTTATGTCATGTCATATGTCATGACATGTTGATTAACATTGTGATAGGATTGTGCTACTACTAAGGCATGATCGGTTATTGTGGTTGCTTGTTGTTTGTAACTATTTAGAGGGAGCATGGTAGTCTGTCATGCTTATGGGTGCTTCTATTGCTGCTACTGATGTGATGAATATGTGCTTGATGTCACACCAGATGTTCTGACATCTTGCTTGATGTGTTTATGGAGAACCCTGGTAACTATAGATTCCTATGTTTATTGTGAGGCTTAGTTTTTATTGTGAGATTACCTTTGGATATATCTCTCTGATTTTCATAAGTCAATAAGATTTAATCTGGGACAAGTGATTTGATCTCTAACTGTACATAAGTTTCTAAACTTGGGTGTTGATACAATTTAGGAAACTTGATGTTTTGTTCCAAGATTTAAGGAGATTTTTCTGCATAATTGGTGTAACCCTTAGCTTGTGGATTAAGGAATATCTGGGCGAAGATTCAAGGCCCATGGACTAATGAGGAGTATTTAAAGAAATTACCTAGACCTAATTTCATTAAGAACTTTATCAAAAATAAGGGAAGTTTATTTTCTAGAGTCTTAGGGTTTGAGAGTTCTCAAGGGAGTTTCTGTTTTAATTTCTAAGTCACCCATGTATCTTTTGATACAATGAGGTAGACAGATTATTACTTGACTACGTGTCAAGTTATTATTCTCACTCTTAATGCTTTTAAGAAAAGAGTTTGAGTTTTTGTAATTGGAAGTATGTTCTTCTGTTTTTTGTCATTATTTCTAGTCACTAGTTTGTGACTGTAGTTATCACTGAGGTGATTGGAACTGGGAGGGGGTTCTCATATGTAGGAGGTTCCTAGGTAGAAGTTGCACATGATAGTGATTAGGTGATAAGTTGTAAACTGGGATTGTTTAGGCTTTGAAATAATAATATTATAATGGATTTCCTTCACGGATAGGTAGCCCCCAGAGTAGGTGAGTTGCACTAAACTGGGATAACAATTCACTATGTTCTTTAACCTTTTCTAATTTATTTCTGCTTAGTTTTATATTTTGGTAAAGGTTTCTATCAGTAGATGATGTCATAACATTTGTTCTGACATTGTGCTTTGGTGTTGATACATTAGTCTTGACATTAGTTCTAAAGTACCAGAATTTTAATGATGGTTAATCCTTTGTTTTCATCACCAATGATATATTTCTAGTTGTCTCTGTTGGACATGTGACTTATGTTATACCCCAAATTTCCCCCCTGAGATCTCTCATAATCTCAATGTTAACCCAATCCTATCAATGACTCACACTAGGGTTTAATTCTTCTTCCTATCTTTAGGTTTGCTCATATGGGATCACCAAGCACCCTGATGTGTATGTTTTGTACATGTATATCGTGTATTGATTGACTTTTAACTAACAAATAAAATGTAAGTATACTTTCTCTATGGATGTTGGCATTATAGGTGATGGCACAACACCTTTCATCAGGTTGATTCATAGGTTCATGAGTTTATTTCCATTCCTTCTTCAACAAAGCATCACTGAGATTTAAACTTCCTCTTTGTGTTGTTTCAAGACAACATTATTTTAAAGCCTACTATGTTTCATCGCACTCTACTTTGCTAAGGAAAGTCAAGAGATGCAAGATTGATTAAAGAAGTTTGACTTAATTTGACAAGTTCTTGATTCCATAATTACAAGTGCAGAAATTTCTCAATTTTCAACATTTGGAAGTGATTATTTTTTATATGGGTTCTTATTATCATCCACAAAAACATCTCTTCACATGACAAAAGCAATTGTGCAAGAAATATTGTCAAAAATTGAAAGGGATTCCAAGTCATTTTGATGCTTTAAGAGCTAGGGTTTTGAACTTCTAAGGGCTATATCTTGTTCATCTTTTGAGATTTTTTAGTGATTCCAAAGATATGTTTCTATTTAAAGGGTTATTAACAAATCACTTCAATAGTTTCAAGAAAATTATATATGGAAGATCAATAATGATTGAGAAAGATTATAAGTCCTCTAGATAAACCATCAAATTCTTTTATGTGACTTTAAAGGATCATAACTTGGTCAATTTTTATTATCTTGAGCTCATTATTTTTTCAAAATGATCTTAAGGATAATAAATTTAACTCTCTTTTTAGTGATAAGCTTGTAAATCATTGCAATATGTTTTTTGAGCTCAAAAGATTATAGGTCATCTCATGGATTTTCACCAATTTCACAAGATCACAACTTGTTTAATATTTGGAATTTCTGAGTGATATGAGTTTCACAACACTCTTTAGGAAGTATACTTCAAGATAGAATCAATTATAAAAGCTCAACTTTGAAGGAAGACCTTGTTTGGAATCAAAACATTATAGGTCATTTTTGAAGAATAATCAAGCGCTTTTTTTCTTCTGATTTTAACCAAGCATAACTTCTAGCTCAAGTGTCCAAATGAATTATTTCTTGGCACATTGTGAAGAGTGTTACACGATCTTTCTAATACATCAGGAATCATCTCCTAAGGCTTTCTAAATCGTGCACACCATGAGTTCAAAGTCAGCTACTTAAAACTGCATTTTCCTCCAAGTCAGATTTTGAAATCTATAATCTAGCTTCTAAACACCAAATTAGCACACGTTTTTAATTTAAACATGTTTAACAAAGTTCCCAAAGTTGAGTTAAGGATCAAAATGCGGGAATTATATGAGTTTTGATGCATATGGAGTCACACATTTTCAACTTTCTAGATCCATCCAATTTTCCTCCAAACTTCAATTTTCCCCTCAAATCTTTACACCACTCTCTTCCCTGTAAATAGAGGACTTCATTCCCCTCATTTTCTCAATCTTTAACAGCCAAAATCACCCTGTTCAGATCCCATACGAACTTTCAATTTGAAATTCTGATTTCTTTCATTATCACCTCAAAAAACTAAAAGCTCCATTCAATTAGCTTCATTGAACTTCTCTAAAGCTAACCATACTCTTACCTTCACAAATCGTGACCTGAATCAAGATACAGAAGTCAACTTTCAAAGCTATTTTGGTGAGCTCCGCTCAGGTAGAATTCTTAACCAAACCGAATCAAATAAGTCCCTATTCTACTCTACTCATCCTTATGATTCTCATAATTCTTACAGTTTTCATTTTCATAGAAAATTTAGAGAGATACTTGGAAATTTCGTGCTCGCTATGTTTATGGTTTTCTCCAAATATAGCCTTGCTCAACTTATATAAATTTGCGAGGGTACCATTAAAATTGTCTTGAATCCACAAATCTAATGGTGTCGATCTGGTTCTCTAATTTTATACTTTGTGTAACTGTAATCTAGGGCGTCTGGAGGTTGAAGACGATCTACGTGTCGTGCTTCAACCAATGATACTGTGACATATAATTTTTTTAATCCTATCCAATGTTCTTGCCTTGCCATACGCGCATTTTGAGAACCCTATGATCTGATTAATTTCATTAGTCAGACTCCATCCAACGTGCCAGATTTTAAGTTACTTTTAATTATTAAAAAATAATTTGGTGTGATTTTCAAAACAAACCATGATAATTACAGCATGCCAGATCCTTTGGATATGTTTACTAACACGTTTTGACTCTCATCTAATGGTCCATATTTTTCTGACTTTCATTTTTATTTTCTGATTTTTGCATTTAATTGTTTTAAACTTTAAAAAATCATAAAAAAACTCATTTCTGACCCAAACATTATGAAAAAATTCACAAAAATATTTTCAAATATTCTCTTTCTGATTTTTATTTTTCATTATTTTATTTTCAGATTTGATATTTTTTATGATTTTTCTTTTTGTTCATTTGTTTTTTAACTGTTCTAAAATTACTTTTTGATATTTCTAAACTCTGAAAAAATTATTAAAAATTATTTTATTTATTCCTGACATACTGGAATTTTTTATGGAATTTCATTCTAATTTTTACTATTTTTAATCATTTATCACTTATTTGAGTGATTTTAAATAAATTAAAAATACCTTTTTGCTTTAAAAATTTACCAATTTTTTTGTAAAAACACTTGAGATCATCTTTGACTTCTTTATGGTTTCTTTTAATTTTTATTTGATTCTTTCAATATAGTTTGTTATTTTCCTTTTTATTTTCACTTTAAAACAATTTAAAAATCATTTTCTCATTCTATTTTTCTTATTAAATGTAATTTTATTTTTGTATATATTCTGGCTGATCTTGAACTATGTGATTTTAAATCATGAGCTTCATTAACATCATTGAATCTTGGGTGTAGAGTTTAACTCCACCAAAATGGATGAATGATTTTAATGATAGTTTGATCAAATTTCTTGGTTCAAATATTTATTCTCCCTCTTCATCTCATCCCCTTCTCACTTGTGTTACATGTTGTTAGAGAATGATCTACATATCATTTCTCCAAACATATGATACATAGATTGCTATTGACCAGCCTCAAACTAGATGTGACTTCTACATAAGTCCAATTATGGTTGCTTAACATAACGCTAAATTATATCCCGATTCGAGAAATGATTATTCGTGGCCCAAACCTATATTTTTAAGCCCAAGTATGTTTAATTTGAAACCTTTGATCCAATAATCTTGAGGTTCATTGTTATGAGGCTTTGGTCTTATCAATCCTCTAATGAACCTTCACAAACTTTGGTCTAAGTGAATCATTTAAACATCGTTGATCATATGTTGTCGCCTCGAGAATTAGAAATGAATGATATACTTGACAAAAAGCAAATGAAACTTGTTGTTGAGAAGCTGTGATTATATCAATCTTATAATGAGTTTTTAATTGTAAGTTTCAAGATGGTCATTTAGCTAACCTCTAATTCCTAACTCTTTAACAATTGACTTTTACTTTGAGTTTTTACTTTATGCCATTTATTTTATGCCTTTACTTTTATGTACCATTTACTTTAGCATTTAGGTTTCATGCCATTTTTATCTTTGCTCACTTGATAATTTATCTATATGTCATTTTGATTTTTTCTCACTTGAGATTTTTTTTTCATTTTTCTTTTTGATGACACTTAATAATCAACTTGAACAATAAAAACCTTAAAGTTACTTATTTGGTTACTATCCTTTGAATTCTGGAGTTATGGACTTCTTGGACTTAGGATTAAAAGTCTTGATAGTTTGGGAGCTTGTGACCCTGTTTTTATTTTGTATGGAGTTCTTGGGGGCTTACCCCAAGACATTGGGGGTATTTTCTTTGTGTGCAAGTTATTCTGATTATACGCTTTGTCTGTGATTCGGAATTCCTATGTATACAACCATTACTCTGCCCAATTTTTGAGAAGACTTAATGCATATGACACTTGATTTTCTTAAGAGGTTTAGTATCTTTGCTTGTTTGGTTTCAATCCAAAGGATGGGAATTCTATATTGACTCTTTGTGTCAAGTGTTGGCCTCTTGTTGGTTAGACGGTTCTTTTCCCTAGCTTTTACCTTATTGCTGTAGGATAGTCCCTTCATATCCTCCCATATTCTTTAATTTCAAAAATCTTCTCCTTTCTTTTCAAAACTCTTCTTATTTTCTAACTTGAACCATTTTCACAATAAACTTAGACTTAGGTTCATGAATTTTCAAAAAAATATATTCTTAATCAAACTTTAATACACTTAATCATATTTTGACATTTTTGTGAGAACACTAAAAGCCAAACAATCTTATTCAAACAATTTTGCCACTTTGGCTTTTTACTTAAAAACTTTTTTCAAAAGATTAGACTCTTGTCATTCCTTGTAGTGATGTGATTTACTATACATCTATGATATGTAGTGAAGTGAGATATTTTCCACCTGGCTGTTGAGTGAGGCTTTGTTGATTTTAAAGTCCAAGCTATATCCTCCACTTTGAGATGATGCAAATTCTCCTTTCTCATGATCTTGGGTAGTAAGTAAGTTCTTCCACTTGGAGATGACGATGATATCTCGTCTCTTAAAATAACCAACACACATGTGTTTTAGAACTTTTAAAGGTGAAATACAAGTACCCTGATCCCCTATTGTACGAAAGGTGGTACGTAGGCACTAAAGGTTCGCAACCGCGACAGGTGCAAACATTGTAAAAAAATACTTCTTTTCTCATCTTCACCATCTATTTTTGTATACAACATTTATAGCCAAAACATACAAATTTTCAAAGAGGTTCCTGCAGAATACCATAGATGTTTAAGGTGCTAATACCTTCCCTTTACATAACCAAACCCTGTACCTAGATTCTCCCCTCTCTTTTTTGGGTTATTTGCTCTTTTCCCATTCCTATGGAAACAATAATGGCTTAGTCTCAACATTTCATTGGGAACAGATAGACCAAATGCTAGTCCATCTCTAAGTAGGTTAATAATATCTTTGTTTATTTGTGTATGTGTTATTATTTGTTATATATTATATATTGTATATATGTTTGTCCGGATCTTCTTGGTTTTCACAGGTGCTTGGTGATTTCTCATAAGTCCTCTAGTCGGACTTGGGTAAACTTAAGATAGGACGGTGGTATAGCCATGTTAACTTTGAGGGAGGAATCCCAGAAAAGGAGACACGATATCCCCTACTCAGTGGAGGCCCCTTTGACTGTGGTATCCGTTTACCGAGAAATTGGGAAGATGTGCTGCTTTCAACCTGGGAGCCTGCTAAAGTTGAGGACCATAGAACCGTTAACCCATCTTGGCCTTTTAGGTGTAGTGCCGAAACTATGACAGAGAAATCTGGAAGTGGTTGTCACAAAATACTACACTTAGACGAGGTTTTCCCAAGAATATTACTGAATATCGAGTTAAACGGGACGTTGGTAATACCCGAAGGGAGGATGTAGACTATGGGAACCTTTTAGAACCTTTTTCGAAAGGTGATAAACTATTAGTCTATACCTTGTGGGTAGTACCTTTGACGTCATGCTTGTGGCGTCGAACCTATGAACCCCCCATGTTTGTGATGTTGTATGTGATTGTTGCATCATGCATTCATGCACCCGTGAGCATTCCTTAAAACAGTTAATTCAAGGGACTTAAAGTTGAATTTTGCAAATATCTCAGTTACTTTTGACCATGGATTTTGGAAGAAGAAAGACTTGGAATTACAGTTTCAAAGATCCTAAGATAGAGGAGATGATGAGTTTGATTCTTGAGATTGGAAGCTCTACAGGTTTCCGAAAGAAGTATGGAGCTGTCATGACTCTTATGAATCTTAGGATGAAGGAGGGAATTCTTTCTACATTGGTATAGTTATATGATCCATTGTGCATGTGTTTTACTTTTCCTGATTATCAGTTGATACCCATATTGAAGGAGTATTCTTACCTATTCGGCTTACCTATTACTGATCGTGTTCCTTTCACCAGATTAGAGGGAGAGCCTAAATCTCACGTGATTGCTGCTATGACCCATTAGAAGAAGTATGAGATTGAGGCTACTATGACTACTAAAGGAGGAATTAGGGGTTTATCTGCTCAGTTTCTATTGGAGAAATCTCATTGCTTTGCCAAGATGAAGTGTACGGATGCTTTTGAGGATATCTTTGCTTTTCTCACCTATGGTTTGTTCTTATTTCCTAATGTCAATAAGTTTGTGAATGTTAATGCCATTAGTATATTTATGATCTAGAATCCGGTCCCTACACTTCTAGAGGATACTTATTATTCTATCCATCTTCGGAAATTCTATAGGGGAGGGATGATCATATGTTGCACGTCGTTATTATATCAGTGGTTTATTTCTCACTTACCTAAGTCGGTTTTCTTTGGGGATACCAAGAAGGAACCTCGTTGGGCCACGGAGATCATGTCTCTCACTCATTCTGACATCTATTGGTTTCACCAAGCTTATTATGATGTGAAGATTATTGATAGTTGTGGTAGTTTCCCCAATGTTCCTCTTCTTGGTAAAAAAGGGAGGAATTAACTACAATCTCATTCTCGCACATCGTCAGCTTGGATATTCAACGAGAGATAAGGTAAACAACATTTATCTGAGTGGTTTCTTTCTCAAACAAGGAGAAGATCACAAAGAGGCTATGAAAGAGATTGAGAAGGCTTGGCGCCATATTCATAAGAATAGTAGAAAAGATTTGAGACCAAAAGGAGTTGTTTCTTTAGAACCTCATATCCATTGGCTACAAATAAGGGCAATTCAGTTGAATATGCCTTATTCTCGTGAAGAACCTTTATCTGATATGTTTGTGAGGATTACTCATCCTCTTTTAGATGATATAGAATAACTTCACCTTGCCCTGGTTAGGATGCAGTAAGAGAAGGAAGCATGGAAGAATAAGTACCAGATATTGGAGATATCCTACTCAACAGAATTGAAAGAGAAGGATGACTTAATTGAGATTCTTGAGAGTCATGATATGGAGATGATGGATAAGCAAGAGGATTTATTTTCCTCTAGAGCTCGGCCAGGACCTAGTTGCTCACTTTCTTACTTTAGTAGTTGGAAATAAGTCACTGACAATCATGTAGAAGAGAACAAACAGTTAAAGGCTCAAATTGCGAGGCTCCAAGGAAAGCGCCAGTGTGTGGAGAGATCTTCATCAACTCTTTCTCCTTAGGATTTTGGATTCCATCTTTATTCTCTTGTGCTTAGTATTATTGAAACTTTTACTAAAAGTTGTAATCTATTCCAAAAGTTATTATAATAAATTTTTTCAGTATTTCAAAATGTGTTAGTACTTTAATATTTGCAAATTTCTTATGATTCTTTGAGTTCCTTGAAGTAATAATGATAAATAAATCATATGCATTAACATATCATGCATCATTTTGCACGCATTCTTTCATTTATGTTCATACCAAGGTGTCTTACTGTGTTTCTCTACTTCGTTCAGTTAGCAAGTTGTCTCATCAATACAATACTCAGGCTAATTCCAAGAAGAAAATGGAGAATCTTAAACAAAAGAATCACGAGCTGCACGAAGATATTACTACTTTAAGGGCTGGTATGGCCAATGTGACTGCTTTGGTCGAATCTATGGTGGTTTCTCATAATCAGCCTCCTCCTCCTCCTCTGTCTCCTCATGTTGCTCAGCCACACTAGATGATTGTTATTTTAGAAGTTCTTTCAGTTCCTGTTTGTGTTACTCCAGTTACTGCTGCTCAGTACCGTATGCCTCAAGGCTACCCGTGAGGAATGCTTGGGAACTTTATACCAGAAGGTTACAATCTAGATGCTCAAGTTGCTCCATTTGCTCAAGCAGCTACTATTACTACACCTCCTGTGGTGCATGCTACTCCTGCTGCTAGAAATGAGATTCATTATACTGCTCCTCCTCCGGTGAATGTTGTGCCATTTATTGATGATGAATTTTAACTTCCTTTTCTTCCACTAAGTAAAAGTGTGGGCTTCTATGACCGATTGGATGAATTTAAGGACCAATTCAATGAGATGTAAAAGGAAATTAAGGTTCTTCGAGGGAAAGAATTATTTGGGAAAATCGTTAGTGAACTCTGTTTAATTCGTAACATAAAAGTGCCAATGAAGTTTAAAGTGCCATGACTTGAGAAGTACAAGGGAAACTCTTGTCCTTGTGACCACTTAGTAATGTATATCTGAAAGATGTCCACTCATACTGATGATCAGCATTTGCTTATTCATTTCTTTTAGGATAGCTTAACTGGTGCTGAATTGAAATGGTATATGGGTTTAGACAATAGCAGTATCCTCACTTTCAATGATTTGGGTGAAGCTTTTATCAAGAAGTACAAGTACAATATGTTTATGGCACCTGGCCATGACCAACTGAGAGCGATGGCTCAGAAAGATAAGGAATTATTCAAAGAATATGTGCAGTGTTGGCGCGAGATTGCTGCCCAAGTGGTACCCCTAATGGGAGAGCAAGAAATGACCATGGTCTTTCTGAAAACCCTCAGATCATTTTACTATGAAAGGATGTTTGCTAGTGCATCGGGTGATTTCATTGAGAAGGTAAGAATAGATGTTCGTCTAGAAGAAGCTGTCAAGGAAGGACGCTTGATAGAAGATGAAAGGACAAATAAATCATCACATGGGTTTTCTAGCAAGAAGGAAAGTAAAATAAATATTTTCATTGAGGAAAGAAAGGCTCGACCTCTGAGAAGACGTCATCAATACCAGCAACAAGTTGCATCAGTGACTCCAGTTATAAATGCATCTCCGACTACTATTTCCTATCAGAGACCACTTCCTCAGGGAAATCAATGGCAATGTTAAAGAAGAGATGCTTTGGACTCTATTCCGATGATTTATGCAGAGTTGTTACCGAATCTGATTGGAAAGAAATTGGTTCAGACTAGACCTCCTCCTGCTATACCTTCTCCTTTTCCATGGTATTATAAGGTGGATCAAACTCGTGCTTTTCATCAAGGAGCTCTAGGGAATAACGTTGAAAATTGTTATCCTTTGATGTTTAAAGTTTAGAAGATTGTGATATCTGGTATTTTATCTTTTAAGGATGTTGGTCCTAACATAAAAGATAATCCACTGCCCAAGCATGGAGATGGAAGTTCTATAAATATGGTTGTTGGTTGTCCTGGGAATTTCCAGATTTTTGACATTAACTTGGTGAGAGGAGATTTTGTGAAGATGCATGCTTATCTCTGTGAAGTAAGCTATTATACACATGACCATGGTAGTTGTGGTATTTGCAGTACATACATCCATGGATGCAATAAGGTGAGAGCTGATCTTCAAGAAATTATGGATGAAGGTCTTATCCATATAATCATACAAAGGGTTGAATATAAAGAATAAATGAATATGGTTTGTGGTTTCCCTGGAGAATTCCGGATTTTGGATGTGAATTATATGAATGATGATCTGGTGCAGTTGAATGCCACATTTTGTCACATGGAGGTTCAGGAGGTACATCATTATGGATCTTGGCGAGTCTTCTATAGGGATTCCCGGGGTTCTTCTGTGGTAAGAAGATGTGTTTAGTTATTGTTCGATAATGGTACTATCAGAGTCATGGTCAATAGATATTATTACAATAGAATTAATATGATGGAAGATTCTTCTATTGAGGCCATGTCCAACGATGAATATGTTTTTGCTGATGAGTTCTTTCCTTTTAAAGAAGACATGTTCTCCGATAACGATTATGTGATGCCTAAATATTATGAAGAAGGGGTGAATGTCATTGTGTCATATTTTGGTGTTCCCGCTCCTATAGAGATTGAGTATCATAGCAAGCTTGTTGTTGCTCTAGTGGTTATTTGTCTGCATGGTCTTGTCCAATATAAATCAGATAAAGTTGTGCCTTATAAATACAATGCAACAATCCTGGAAGATGGTGTGGAAATCCCTATCTAACCTTTTTCTGACGTCAAGAATATCGTTGAAGCTAGTCGGGTAACCCACAGTGGCCGTGTCTTCGCCCCTACCTTTCGAGGGGATGTTAATTATGATAAATAGGTTGTTGAGAATACTGAAAGTGGTGGGAGAATCTTGTGGAACTGCTTTGGAAAAGGGTGTGGATGACTTATTGAAAATTATCAAGATGAGTGATTACAAGATTGTAGACCAGTTATTGCAAACTCCATCTAAGATTTCCATTCTAGCCTTGCTTATGAACTCTTCTGCTCACCGGGAATCTCTGATGAGAGTGTTGGATCAAGCTTTTGTTGAGAGTGACATATATCTGGATCAGTTCAGCATTGTTGCAGGGAATATTACATCTTGTAATAATACGAGCTTTTATGATGATGTGTTTCCTGATGAAGGAAGAAACCATAACCTGGATCTCCATATTTCCATGAATTGTAAGAATGACTCTTTGTCCAATGTTCTATTTGATAATGGGTCTGCCTGGAACGTTATACCAAGAAGTACACTCATGAAGCTTAAGTACCAGGGAGCTCCCATGCGCCCAAGTGGAATCATAGTGAAAGCATTTGATGGTTCGAGGAAGTCTGTCATCGAAGAGGTATATTAGCCTATTCACATAGGACCACACTTATTCCAGATTACTCTCCAAGTTATGGATATTGTCCCCGCCTATAGCTGTTTATTGGGATAACCAATGATCCATGAAGCATGAGCTATTACTTAAACCTTGTGAAGGAAAGGTGGTCATTGTGAATAGTGAGCAAGCTCCGTTAATATCTCATTTATCCTCCTTCAGTGTTAGGAAAGTTGATGAAGTCGTTGTTGGAACTCCGTTCCAAGCTTTACCTATTGACAATATAAGGAAGAATGAAGATTCTATCGCCTCAGTTAAGGATGCACAATATGTAGTTCAAAAAGGCCCTAGCAAGGTGTGGGGGCAGGTTATTAATCCCCCTGTGAACAGGAGTAAGACCAGCTTGGGTTTCTCCATGAAGAAGGAAGTTGTGAAGACGAAGTCTTCTTTAAGTAAGTATCAAAACATATTTCACAATGCTGGGTATCTTCATCCGACTACTCCAGAGATCAATTCTATTCTTGAAGATGAATCAGAGCAAGAGAAGCCCAACTTCGTGACACACGGAGACAGAGTCCAAAATTGGATCATTATTGATGTTCCTTCTTGCATTCTCATTTCAAGGTAATTTTTTTTAGTCTTTTCAAAAGTATTTCACTCTACCCAAGGTGGAATAATGATGTTGTATGGGCATATCTGTTGTTTTGATTTTTAAAATCATTAATAAAAGTTGTTTTTGATTAAAAAATTATGTCTTTATTTTTTGCTTTCTCTTGGAAAATGGTAATAAAAGAACCCTTTCAAAATAAATGATATTTGCATAATCACTTGTTACATGTGTCCGTTTCTAAAATCAATCATAAATCATATGTGCCGATTAATTAAAAAACTCGTTGAATGCAATGACCCTACACCCTCTCCCAAATTTGAAAATCCTGTGTATGTGGTTGAGGTAGAAGAATATGACGAATTCCCAGAAGAGATTTCACGGTTTCTTAAGTGTGAGGAAAATGCCATTTAGCCATATAAAGAGCCGTTAGAGACAATTAACTTGGGTTCAGAGGAAGATCCAAAGGAAATCAAGATTGGAGCATTACTTCGTCCTAATGTGAAGAGCAGGTTGATTGAATTGTTGAAAGAGTATGTGGGTATCTATGCTTGGCCTTATCAAGACATGCATGGTTTAGATATCGATATTGTGGAACATTATTTGCCGCTAAAGCCAGAATGTCTGCCAATTAAACAAAAGTTGTGAAGAACTCATCCTGACAAGGCAGTGAAGATTAAATAAGAGGTTTTAAAGCAGATTGATGTCAGTTTTCTTGTGACATCAGTTTACCCTCAGTGGATTTCCAATACTGTTCCAGTACCAAAAAATGACAGAAAAGTCTACATGTGCATAGATTATAGAGATTTAAACAATGTTAGTCCAAAAGATGACTTTCCATTTCCGCATATCGATATGTTAGTTGATAGTACGACAAAATTCAAAGTGTTTTCATTCATGGATGGATTTTCCAGATAGAATCAAATGAAATTGGCTCTTGAGGACATGGAAAAAACAACATTTATCATACATTGGGGAATATTCTGTTATAGAGTGATACCCTTCGGGTTGAAGAACATTGGTGCAACGTACCAGAGGACTATGACAACCCTATTCCATGACGTGATGCATAAGGAAATGAAGGTATATGTTGATGATATGATTTCCAAATCTCAGAATGAGGAAGGGCATATAGAAGATTTATTGAAATTGTTTCAGCGTTTGATAAAGTATCGTCTCCGCTTGAAACAAAATAAGTGTACTTTTGGTGTTCGTTCAGGAAAATTGCTAGGTTTCATTGTCATCCAAAAAGGAATTGAAGTTGATCCTGATAAAGTTAAGGAAATTCAAGAAATGCCTGCACTAAGAATTGAAAAGCATGTTAGAGGATTCCTTAGACGTTTGAATTACATTTCGAGATTAATTTCCCATATGACTGTGACATGTGAGCCGATCTTCAAGTTGTTAAAAAAATATCAAGGTTGTGTATGGATGGGCAATTGCCAAAGGGTATTTGAAAGCATTAAAGAGTATCTTCTTGAACCGCCTGTCTTGCTCCCTCCTGTTGATGGAAGACCATTGATTATGTATCTAACTATGTTAGATAATTCTATGGGTTGTATTTTGGGACAACAAGATGAAACAGGAAGAAAAGAATATGCCATTTATTATCTCAGTAAGAAGTTTACTAACTTTGAGTCATGGTATTCTATGCTGGAAAAAACATGTTGTGCTTTGGCCTAGGCAGAAAAACGATTGCGACAATATATGTTGAATCATACTACTTGGTTGATTTTTAAAATGGATGCAATTAAGTATATTTTTAAAAAGCATGCTCTTACTGGAAGAATTTCCCGTTGGAAGATGCTGTTGTCTGAATATGATATTGAATACCGTACTCAGAAGGGTATAAAAAGTAGTGTGTTGGCGGATAATCTTGCTCACCAACCAGTTGATGATTATCTGTCTGTTAAATAAGATTTCCCGGATGAGGATGTAATGTTTTTGAAAGTAAAAGATTGTGATGAGCCTTTGCTTGAGGGAGGTCCTGATCTTGAATCCCGATGGGGTATGGTGTTTGACGGAGCTGTAAATGCTTATGGGAAAGGAATTTGTGTCGTGATTATCACTCCCCATGGATCACATATCCCTTTTAATGCAAGGTTGACCTTTGATTGCACCAATAATATGGCAGAATATGAAGCTTGTATCACGGGTCTTGAAGAGGCTATAGATCTTAGATCAAAATTCTAGATGTATATGGTGATTCAACTTTGGTAATAAATCAGATTAAAGGAGAATGGGATACTCGACACGTTGGCTTGATTCCCTACAAAGATTATGAAAGAAGATTATTACCTTTCTTTAATAAAGTTGAATTACATCATATTCCCAGAGATGAGAATTATATGGCAGATGCCTTAACCACCTTGGCTTCCATGTATCAAGTGAATACTTGGAATGATGTACCTCGAATCACTGTTTGACGTCTTGATAGACTCGCTCATGTGTTTGCTAAAGAGGATACGTCAGATGAAAATCCTTGGTATTATGATATCAAGCACTTCCTCCACACTCAAGAATACCCATTAGGTGAGTCGAATAAAGATAGAAAGACATTGAGAAGGCTGGAAGGTAGCTTTTTCCTCAGTGAAGATGTGCTATACAAAAGAAATTATGAAATGGTCTTACTCAGATGCATGGATAGACACGAAGCAAACATGTTGATGCATGAGATCTATGAAGGTTCCTTTGGTACCCATGCCAATGGATATTCAATGGAAAAAATATACTTAGGGCAGGTTACTATTGGCTGACAATGGAATCGAACTGTTACAAATTTGCAAAGAAGTGCCATAAGTGTCAGATTTATGCTGACAAGATTCATGTGCCTCCAATGTTTCTCAATGTTATTTCTTCACTGTGGCCCTTTTCTATGCGGGTTATTGATATGATTGGAATGATTGAACCTAAGGAATAAAATGGATATTGTTTCATCTTGGTGGCAATTGTCTACTTCATCAAATGGGTGGAAGAATCTTCTTATGCTAACGTAACAAAGCAGGTGGTAGTTCATTTTATCAAGAACAATCTTATATGTCGATATGGTGTACCAAGCAGGATTATCCTGACAATGGCTTAAATCTGAATAACAAGATGATGACAGACCTTTGTGAATAATTCAAAATTGTCCATCACAACTCGTCTCCTTACAGACCTAAGATGAATGGGGCTGTTGAAGCTGCTAATAAAAATATTAAAAAGATCATCCATAAGGTGGTTGTTACCTATAAGGATTGGCATGAGATGCTTCCTTTTTCTTTGCATGGGTATCATACATCCGTCTACAGTTTAACAGGGGCAACCCTGTTTTCTCTTGTATATGGTATGGAAGCAGTACTCCCCATCGAGGTTGAGATTCCCTTTTTGCATGTAATAATGAAACCAAGTTTTCAGAGGCTGGATGGTTCCAGAACTAGTTTGACCAGTTGAATTTGATTGAAGAAAAAAGAATGACGGCCTTGTGTCATGGTCAATTATATCATAAAATAATGAAGAAAGATTTTGATAAGAAGGTCAAGCCTCGTCAATTCAAAGAAGGCAACCTCGTGCTCAGAAAAATCATGTCTTTTAACACTGGTTCTAGGGGAAAGTGGACTCCCAATTATGAAGGCCCATATGTTACAATAAAGCCTCCTCTGGCAGTGTATTGATCTTGAAAATATGGATGGAGAGGAGTTCCTATATCCCATGAATGCTGATGCAGTCAAGAAATACTTTTCCTAAAGAAATAGAAAAACAACTCACTAAGTTGAAAACTCGAAAGGGTGGTCAAGGCAAAAGTTAAAGACATAAACAAAATAAATCTTCCCATAGGTTGAAAACCCACAAGGGCAACCTAGGAAAAAGTTATGGATTTCTTGGCAAGTAACTGCGTTAGACAAGACTTGATCATTGAAGAAACAATCTTCTCAGATTCTCATCACACTTCAACTAAAGCCTCTGCTCAAGAGTTCAAAGTTGTTAGGGAGAATAGTGGTCATTGTATTTCAATGTATCCTTTCCATATACTTACCATTTTCCAAAATTTTTAATCATTCATGGAGTCACGCCATTTCTGGACGACCATTCTATTAATAAAGTTGGAGCCTTTATCCAATTCTTTGTGGTTCTTGTTTTATTTTGTTTACAAATTTTTCATTTATTATTGATAGTAGTTTTCAAAACAAAAAGACTTAACAATATAAACATGTTTTTGAAAAGAAATTCGAATCACCTTTTACTTCATAATTTTTGATTCAAGTGGAACAAAAGTAGTGATTCCAAGGATGGACTAACTCCGGAGTTCTGATAGGATTCCTTAAGATGTATCCCGAGATTACTCCTTCTGATATACGCATGATCTATTTGTGTTCTGGATATTTGGATTTCATACCGATTGATACATGGGCGTGTTAAGTTTGTGATCTCATCTTTCCCCGGTTAATTCTTAGTTCAGATCTTCTTCAGGTTGATTATTTGGTTTCGGGTTTGCATGGTTTGAAACCTATATCCCAAGTTCCCCAGTGAGGTATTCACTTATTTGACAGAAGTTCTTTCTCTCTGTGCGTGTTGAGGTAGAATCATTTGCAAATCATCGCTCTTTGCAGTAATGACATTATTGTTGTTGTTTGTTTCCCAAACAACCTGGCAAGGGAAGTATTCTTTTTTAAAAAAGTTTTGAGATGGCTGTCAACTTTTTGGGTTTCTCTCAGAAAATGTTGAGTTTGATTTAAAATCCCTATAATTTTAACCTCTTTCTGTGATGATAACTTCTTTAAATATCCAACATGAATATCCCCATGAAGTTTCATAATTTCTCCCCGGAGGAATTTACACAAACTATTATCCTTAATTTTGAATTATGTACTTGGGTTCTCCTCAGCGTGTGAGTTTTCCTTTTCCCCAATAAAGACAACACGACGTTCCTCAATGGAAGTCCCGATGGTGTGGGTTTCACCTTCCCTAGTAAAGTCAGTATTGGAATCTCCAGTTGGAGTCTAGACGATGAGGAACTGTGTTCCCTAGTTGAAGTCTGCATAATATTTCCCGGTGAGATCTGGAAGAGGATTTTTTATATCTCTACAATTTCATTAGTTTATTACAATTAGATTGTGCTTGGATTATTTTCCAAACCATGTTTCTTCCTAGTGGAGTTAAGCTGAGAAATAGGAATTTGTTTCCTACGATAATGCTTACTTTCTTATGGAATCTTCATCCTGAATTGGTTTAGCCAAGTGTTATTTTTAGCCCAAGTTGGTTTTGTATGGTTATCCCCAGTAAAGTATGTTTGTTTCGTAAGCATATACATGATAACATTCATACATTCATACATTCATACATACACCATACATAGTTGAATTTAGAATTCATTGCTCATTTGCATTTGTTATTATTTTTGTTGGCATATTTCCCTATTTGCAGAGTTATGTTACCCTCTCTCCAATAGATTGTGGACCTTAAAACAAAAAGTGTATATCCTTTCAGTTTCCTCATTGAGTTATCCCTCGTGGAAGAATTTTTCTTTAGCCTTCCTGCCCAACTCATTATTTGGGTGGAAGTTGATCCACATTTGGTTTATTCCTCATTGGATAGTGTATGGGTTAACTGTTTCACTCCAATTTGTTCCGGGCTTGAATTTGTAGTCATCAACAACAGTGTTATTTTGGTTTTTGTAGGCTTTGAGCCTTGGATTGAGAATGTGCATTTATTTTGCACGTGAAGACTTTATCTACTTAGCAAAATGCACTGGTATTTTTCCAAGAAGTCAAAATTCATTTCCCAGCAGCATTATTGCAATTCCTTCTCAAAATAGCAAGTGGTGATCT
The DNA here is from genome assembly GCA_948472305.1 of Vicia faba. Taxonomy (NCBI): domain Eukaryota; kingdom Viridiplantae; phylum Streptophyta; class Magnoliopsida; order Fabales; family Fabaceae; genus Vicia; species Vicia faba. The sequence continues at coordinate 1,471,722,466 of OX451741.1, forward strand.
CTTTATTTAAGCAATATATTCTTCCCCAGTAAGTCTGTCAATGCTAGAAGAGATTTGTTACTCGGATGAATGGTAGTCTCGTCATTATGGGAGATAGTTCTTTGTTGAGATTTATTACTCCGATGAATGGTAGTCTCGTCATTATGGGAGATAGTTAGTTGTTGAGATTTTTTCCTCTAATTAATGGTAGTCTCATCATTATGGGAGATAGTTAGTTATTGAGATTTGTTACTATGATCAATGGTAGTCTCGTCATTATGGGAGATAGTGTGTTGTTGAGATTTCTTACTCCGTTGAATGGTAGTCTCGTCATTATGGGAGATAGTTTGTTGTTGAGATTTTTACACCGATGAATGGTAGTCTCGTCATTATAGGAGATAGTTCATTGTTGAGACTTGTTACTCCGATGAATGGTAGTCTCGTCATTATGGGAGATAGTTCTTTATTGAGAATTGTTACTTCGATGAATGGTAGTCTCATCATTATGGGAGATAGTTCGTTGTTGAGATTTGTTACTCTGATGAATGGGAGTCTCGCCATTATGGGAGATAGTTCGTTGTTGAGATTTGTTACTCTGATGAGTGGTAGTCTCGTCATTATGGGAGATAGTTCGTTATTGAGATTTGTTACTCTGATGAATAGTAGTCTCGTCATTATGGGAGATAGTTCATTGTTGAGATTTGTTACTCCGATGAATGGTAGTCTCGTCATTATGGAAGATAGTTTGTTGTTGAGATTTGTTACTCCGATGAATGGTAGTCTCGTCATTATAGGAGATAGTTCGCTGTTGATATTTGTTACTCCGATGAATGGTAGTCTCGTCATTATCAGAGATAGGTTGTTGTTGAGATTCACTTTGCTCTAAAGAAGTTCAGTTGTTTTCAGTCATAAGTATTAATGTCAATCATTTATTTCTTACCCTAATATTGTTATTCACCGATATCATCTTACCATGTCTATTCCGAGTGAGTCGATGTTACTTTTTGCTATCTTCTCAATGATTGGGTAGTTCACAATTATCTGTCGATCTTTGTCATCCATTACTTTTTCCTCAATGTTTGAGTTAAAGATACTTTATCTCCTCCTTGGGCTTTATAATAGTGGAGTCAAGTCTTCTGTTTACCAGTGATTCATTTTCCTGGTCGGATTTTCTTTTGATCCTTTATTTTTATTTCCCGCATCCCAAGTGGTGTCATGTGTCACCTTTGGATTTGTTTGTCTGCATGCATGGTCATAATCATTTTATGGCATCTTAGGGAAAAAATAGGGCTTGTTTTATATTTAAGTATCTTATATCTCGTCGAGTTGAAGATTTTAACCTTTGTATCTCCGGATAGAAGACACTTAAATAAGGGAAGCTGTTATACCATAATTTTTGGGATCACTAAGCACCTTGATGTGTATGTTTTGTACATGTATATCTTGTGTTGATTGAATTTTAACTAACAAATACAATTTATGTATACTTGCTCTATGTATGTTGGCATTATAGGTGATGGCACAACACATTTCATCAGGTTGATTCATAGGTTCTTATGTTTATTTCCATGCCTTCTTCAACAAAGCTTCACTAAGATTTAAACTTCCTCTTTGTGTGTGTTTCAAGACAACATGGTTTTAAATCCTACTATGTTTCATCATACTCTACTTTTCTAAGGAAAGTCAAGAGATGCAATATTGATTCAAGAAGTTTGACCTAATTTGACAAGTTCTTGATTCCTTGATTACAAGTGCATAACTTTCTCAATTTTCAAAATTTTGAAGTGATTATTTTTTCTATGGTTTCTCATTATCATCAACAACAACTTATCTTCACATGACAAAAGCAATTGTACAAGAAATATTGTCAAAAATTGAAAGAGATTCCAAGTCATTTTGATGCTTTAAGAGCTAGGATTTTGAACTTCTAAGGGTTATATCTTGTTTATCTTTTGAGGTTTTTGAGTGATTCCAAAGATATGTTTCTCTTTAAAGGGTAATTAGAAAATCACTTCAAGAGTTTCAAGCAAATTCTATATGGAAGATCATTAATGATTGAGAAAGATTACAAGTCCTCTTGATAAAGCATCAAATTCTTTTATCTTACTTCAAAGGGTCATAACTTGGTCAATTTTTATCATCGTGAGCTCATTATTTTTTCAAAATGATCTTAAGGGTGTTATGTTTAACTCTCTTTTTGTTTCTAATCTTGAAAATGATTCCAAGATTCTTTTTGACCTCAAAAGATTATAGGTCATCTCATGGATTTTCACCAATTTCACAAGATCATAACTTGTTTAATATTTGGAATTTTTTAGTGATATGAGTTTCCCAATACTCTTTAGGAAGTCTACTTCAAGCTAGAATAAATGATAAAAGATCAATTTTTAAGGAAGACCTTGTTTGGAATCAAAACATTATAGGTCAATTTTGAAAAAGAAACTTAAATTTTTTCTAACTATAAAAGTCAGCGCTTTTTTTATTTCTGATTTTGACCAAGAATAAATTCTAGCTCAAGCATCAAAATGAATTATTTCTTGGCACATTGTGAAGAGTATTACATGATCTTTACAATGCATCAAGAATCATCTAATAAGGCTTCCTATATCGTGCACACCATGAGTTCAAAATCAGCTACTTGAAACTACATTTTTCTTCCAAGTCAGATTTTAAAATCTATAATCTAGCTTCTAAACACCAAATTAGCACGCATTTTTTATTTAAACATGTTTAAAAAAGTTCCCAAAGTTGAATTAAGGATCAAAACATAGGAATTGGCTGAGTTTTTATGCACATGGAGTCACACATTTTCCACTTTTGGGCTCCATCTAATTTCCCTCCAAACTTCAATTTTCCCTCAAATATTTGAATCTCTCACTTCCCTATAAATAGAGGACCTCACTCCCCTCATTTTCTCAAGCTTTAACAGCCAAAATCACCCTGTTCAGATCCCACACAAACTCTGAATTTGAAATTCTGATTTCTTTCAGTCTCACCTCAAAACACTAAAAGCTCCATTCAATTAGCTTCATTGAACTTCTATGAAGCTAACCATACTCTTACCTTAAAGAATCGTGAGTTGAATGAATCGACAAAATTCAAGTTTCAGAGCTATTTTGATAAAATACGTTCTGGTAGAATTCTCAACCAAATCGAATCAAATAAATCCATATTCTTATCTATTCATCCTTTTGATTCTCATACTTCTTACGGTTTTCATATTCATTAATAATAGAGAGAGATACTTGGAAATTTCGTGCTCGCTATTATTTATGGTTTTTTTCAAATCCATCCTTTCTCAAGTTATATAAATTTGGTGTGAGGGTATCATTAGAACCGTCTTGAAGAGACGAATATAATGGTACTGGTCTGGTTCTCTAGTTTTATAGTTTGTGGAACTCCAATCTAGGGCGTCTGGAGGTTGAAGGCGACCTACGTGTCGTGCTTCAACAAATGATAGCGTAACATGTAATTTTTTTGAATCCTATCCAATGTGCTTGCCTTACCATACGTGCGTTTTGAGAACCCTTGGATCTGATTACCAATGTGGCAGACTTTAAGTTACTTTTAATTATTAAAAAATGATTTGGTGTGATATTCAAAACAGACCATGATATGCTCAGCGTGCTAGATCCTTTGGATCTGTTTACTAATCTATTTTAATTCTCATCCAATGGTCCATATTTTTCTGACTTTTATTTTTATTCTCTGATTTTTGAATTTAATTGTTTTAAGCTTTAAAAAATCATAGAAAATTCATTTCTGACCCAAAAATTATGAAAAAAATTCACAAAAATATTTTCAAATACTCTTTTTTATTTTAATTTTTTCATGATTTTATTTTCAGATTTGATATTTTTTATGATTTTTCTTTTGTCTGATTTGTTTTTTAATTGTTCTAAAATTACTTTTTGTTATTTTTAAATTCTGAAAAAATTCATAAAAATTTTCTTTATTCCAGACTTCCTGTAATTTTTTCTGGAATTTCATTCTAACTTTTACTATTTTTAATTATTTTTTTACTTATTTGAGTTATTTTAAATAATTTAAAAATACTTTTCTGTTTTAAAAAATTACCAAAATTTTTTGTAAAAATACTTGAGATCATCTCTGACTTTTCTAGGGTTTCTTTTAATTTTTATTTGATACTTTGAATATAGTTTGTTATTTTCCCTTTTATTTTCACTTAAAAACAATTTAAAAATCATTTTCTCATTCTATTTTTCTTATTAAATCAATTTTATTTTTTGTATATATTCTGGCTGATCTTGAACTATGTGATTTAAAATCACGAGCTTCATTAAAATCATTGGATCTTGGGTATTGAGTTTAACTCCAACAAAATGGATGAATGATTTTAATGATAGTTTGATCAAATTCCTTGGTTCAAATATTTATTCTTCCTCTTCATCTCTTCCCCTTCTCACTTGTGTTACATGTTGTTAAATAATAATCTACATATCATTTCTCCAAACATATGGTACATAGATTGCTATTGACCATCCTCAAAATAGATGCGACTTCTACATAAGTCCACATACCATTTCTTAACATAGCGCTAAATTATGTCCCGATTTGAGAAATGATCATTCGTGGCCCAAACCTATGTTTGCAAGCCCAAGTATGTTTAATTTGAAACCTTTGATCCAATGATCTTGAGGTTCATTGTTAGGAGGCTTTGGTCATATCAATCCTCTAATGAACCTTCATAAACTTTGGTCTAAGTGAATCATTTAAACATCATTGGTCATTTGTTGTCGCCTCGAGAATTTGAAATAAATTATATACTTGACAAAAAGCAAATGAAACTAGTTTTTGAGAAGCTTTCATTTTATCAATCTTCTAATGAGTTTTCAAATGCAAGTTTCAAGATGGTCATTCAGCTAACCTCTAATTCCTAAATCATTAGACTTTTACATTGAGTTTTTACTTTATGTCATTTATTATATGCCTTTACTTTTATGTACCATTTACTTTAACATTTACATTTCATGCCATTTTTATCTTTGCTCACTTAAGAATTTATCTTTATGTCATTTTGATTTTTGCTCACTTGAGCTTTTTTTTTTCATTTTTCATTTTTTGACACTTAATAATCAACTTGAACAATAAAAACCTTAAACTTACTTGGACTATTTGGTTACTATCCTTTGCATTCTGAGTTATGGACTTCTTGGACTTAGGATTAAAAGCCTTGATATGTTTGGGACCTTGTGACTCTATTTTTATTTTGTCTGGAGTTCTTCGGGCTTACCCCAAGACATTGGGTTGATTTTTTTATGTGCAGGTTATACTGATTATACGCTTTGTCTATGATTGGGAATTCCTCTGTATACAACCATTACTTTGTCCAGTTTTTGAGAAGACTTAATGCATCTGACACTTGATTTTCTTAAGAGATTTAGTATCTTTGCTTGCTTGGTTTCAATCCAAAGGATGAGAATTCTACATTGATTCTTTGTGTCAACTGTTGGCTTCTTGTTGGTTAGACGATTCTTTTCCCTAGATTTTACCTTATTCCTTTAGGACAGTCCCTTCATCTCCTCCCATCTTCTTTAATTTCAAAAGTCTTCTCGTTTTATAACTTGAACCACTTTCACAATAAACTTAGACTTAGGTCCATGCATTTTCAAAAAAATATTTTCTTAATCAAACTTTAATCAACTTAATCCTATTTTGATATTTTTGTGAGAAGACTAAAATTCAATCAATCGTATTCAAACCATTTTGCCCCTTTGGCTTTTTACTTAAAAACTTTTTTCAAAAGATTAGACTCTTGTCAATCGTTGTAGTGATGCGAGTTACTATACTTCTATGATATGTAGTGAAGTGAGATATTTTCCATTTGGGTGTTGATTCAAGCTTTGTTGATTTTAAAATACAAGCTATATCATCCATTTTGAGATGATGCAAATTCTTCTTTCTCATGATTGTGGGTAGTAAGTAAGTTCTTCCCCTCGGAGACGATGATGATGTCTCGTCTCATAAAATTAACCAACACACATGTGTTTTAAAATTTTTAAAGGTGAACTACGAGTACCCTGATCCCCTATTGCACGAAAGATGATACATAGGCACTAAAGTTTCACAACCGCGGCAGGTGAAAAAATTGTAAAAAAAATACTTCTTTTCTCATCTTCACCATATATTTTTGTATACAACATTTATAGCCAAAGTACACATATTTTTAAAGAGGTTCTTTCGGAGTACCGTAGATGTTTAGGGTGCTAATACCTTCCCTTTTCATAACCAACCCGTCAACCTAGATTCTCTCCCCCCTCTTTTTTGGGTTACTTGCTCTTTTTCCATTCCTCAAGAAACAATAAAGTGCAGTGGCGATTTTTATATTATTTGTGAGAGTTAAGTCAATTCAATGGCTTAGTCTCAACATTTCTACCGATACAACTTCAAACATAAGAGGGGATGAATTGTGGTATATAAAATTCATGATTTTTTTTCTTGATTAAACTTCAAATTGTGTAAGTAGTTCCTTAAGAGTAATTAGCCATGGAAATTAAAAAGATAAACGACATAAATTAAAAGGATATGGTTAAAGATATTGCACCAGATATTTATACACGTTTTGCCGAATGTTGGCCTAGTCATGTCCCCAACAGATCATGAATGTTGATAGATTGAATATAAACTTTGAGATGTTTAAAGTTATTCCCAGGAACCTTCATAAAATCTAACCTTGAGATATTGTCTGGGTTATCCTGAACCAAAGATAGATTTTGCCATAAGCTAAACTAACGAACCTTCTTAGAGATTTTTAGATTGATCTCAATAACCAAAATTATCAATTTTTCAGAAAAGCTCAATAAACCAAAACAAAGATTTTATGACTGGTTTATCTCACGAGCCAAACTCAATCTTCTCTATAGTATCTCACTCTTAAGAATTAAACAAACAACACAATCACTTAAAAACCCTTCCCATCAAGAAAAATTTCACTCTAAAGAACTATGGCAATGTTTGTCAAAAAGAAAGATTTCTTAGAGACATATCAGAAAAGGAAGACGAGGCAAGACTCCTTTATATAGGAGATGGAAATACCAGAAAAGGAAATAATCCATTGGCATTATTGATGAGCCAATTGATCGGTATAATGCTCCAATTGATTGACCAAGTCATGTTTAATCGATTACCATGTCCAAAAAAGAAATATTGGATGCAGAGTTGTTCCAAGTCATTAAGGTGTTGTCTTAATCTCCTGGTTAACCATTTAGTCCTTCTCCAATCGATAGGGTTAATGCTCCAATCAATTGGTTAGCTCAGAAAAGTTTTTCCACTCAATTGCCATTAGTTAACAATTGATTCCTTAGTTCAAAAATCATTTGGGGAGAGATTAGATAGATTTTTAATCACTTTGCTTGACTTATAAAATAATTTTCATGAAAAAAATATTTGGAAATGATATTTTAAGGTGTTTGTGTGTGACTTTCCTTAGTACTTCAAAGTTACATCCTTACTTTTATAAAACTCGGGTCACTTAGACAAACAGACACAACCTGATGATCTTTCACACTTCCTTTCTTTCATTACTCTAAGGCTTCTAAGATTATTTTTGGATACCTCGATCATATAAACACTTTAATCTTGAGTCTCTTTTCTTGACGAGGTTTGAGATATTTCTCAAGTTGGGTCATCATCATCAGAGATTTGAAAGTTATTTCCACCGACTTTATCACAATTGTTGAAGCTGTCAACATTAAAATATCAAAGAGGATCTTTTACGGGATTTTCAACTTTACTCCTGCAAGCACATATGTCAACATTATCCCCTCTTTTTTAGTTAAAATCCCCCTCAATCAAGAAAAAAGTATACTCCCCCCTTTTTTACGGGATTTTCAACTTTACTCCCAAAGCACATAAGTCACATATAAAAAGAACACGTTACCTTATAGTGATGGATGTAAGAAGTTGATGTGTAGAATAATATTTAGTCTATAATACCCACAAGGGCTAGTGTGATATCACTTTCATTCAACAATTAATATTATTTTAAGTGATGATCGTAAGATATTTTTAGTTGTGAAAACTAAAGGAACTTAAAAACGATAATTGATATGTAATGTAACCGAGATATGAACTTATTGAGATTAGATTTTGTTAACCTACTTCACATGTATCTTCCTGATCGGTTATATAAGTCCTAGTTAATATTCCATATCATCATTTATCGCTCATCAGCTTCATTTATGTCTAAAGAATGATGGGAATTCAACTGTATTGTGTAATCGACAATTTCTCAACCTATTGAACAATGTGGTAGCATTAAGAATTGATACGCGTAGTGAATGTTAGATCTAAATATATCTCTAGAGATTAGCTTTTAACAGATGATTATCCTAAAATGAGATTTAAATGAGATTTCTCAATATCAATTTAAATCTAAATAGGTAACAATGAAACAAAGATAACATCGACATTGATGAGTAACTAGTTCATATATAACAATGATCAAAAGAGATGCATGAAAGTACTATTAATTACATCTAACCCAATAAGAGAGATGTTTATATACTTATTGTCATCGTAGATTTATAAAAATGAGAAGAAGAGAGATGAATGAGCATTAATGTTGGTTTCTCGATGATTGTTGTAGATCCACCATCACTTATATGAATTCTAACATGTACCCTGTTTCTCCCTGGTTTGCCATCTCTAAAATGTGATTAGATCCTTCTGCTTTTGTTTGAATGGTATTTATAATGGTCCCAAAATCCCTATTTCTATTAGTGAACAAATGCCTTGCCTAGTGAGATATCTTTTCTTCACCATGAAGATTTTTGCCATGTCATCCTTAAATCGTGTTGTCTCGCTTAGAGAGAGTTGGCTTGCTCAGTGAGCTTTCTCGCTTTTACCTCACTAGGCTGCGATAAGCGAGACTGCTTCTAGAAGCGGTAAACCAGCAAGCAAAAAGTAAAGTATTATTTTTACCGGGTGATGTCCACAGAGATAGGTGTATTGAAATATCGTTCCAAAAATCTCTTGTTCATGAGTTTAGGGGATAAATGGGTTGGTTTATATAGAAATGTATCAACAGAAAATAAATGTATAAAATGGAAAGACAAACTTAACCAAATCTAATGTACTCTACTCGTCACAAACTTAAACCTATCGACCAGTTATACTCAACTTAAAATATTCATCAATGTCATCACATGTCAAACACAACACCCACTGTATCACCTTGGCAGATTGTCTCAACCAACCTTAACAACACAGAAGTCAATTGTGCTCGCTTGCATCGATGATCTCTCAGAGCGACACAAACAACAAAGAGGCATTAATCACATACACCTAAGTGAATGTCAACTCTAAATATATCTCTAGAATCTAGAAACTAACAGATAATCATCCTAGATAAGAATCCAAGCAGTATATGTCTATAGAAACTAAATTTTCTAGCACAGAGCAAAAATCAAGGATAACAATCGTCAAAGATTTGTAAAGAAAGTTTTATATAACGCCATGGGCAATAAATATACATGAGTTCAAAGTAAAAATACATAAAAAAAACCCAACAAAATAGAAATACATACAGAGGAGAAGAGATAAACCACAAATATTCCGGTTTGTCGGTGTCGGTAGATGAGAAGTCCACCTTCAATCCTTCATAAGCAATGCTCTAGTGTTGCTTTCTAAGCTAATCTATCAAAAATAAGGTTGATGGAATTTGGGAACAAAAACACCCCAAAAACCATAACACAGAATGAACTGAAAATGAAGTTATAAAATAAATCTCAAACTGATATTAACAACAAAGAGTCGATAAGTGAAACAAAAAGTATATATAAAAAGAGCTAAATTTTGCACTTATCAAACTCTCCCCAACTTGAAATTGTTTGTCCTTAAACAAGGCCAAACAGCTCAAAGAACCAAAAGTAATAAACCAAAGAATCACGAGTCAACAAGTTTTGAAAACAGAAAACAAATGTATGGTTCAAACAAAAATGCACAGGCAAGGTAAATACTTCCTACAATCCTACAACGACAACATGTAAATGAAACGAATCCTAAGTACAAAAATCATACTAAACATTATAAAACAAAAGAAGCTCAATCATGAATCATACCTAGTAAAAATTCATTGATAGATGAAGAACACACAAAAGTAACGGGAAAAAAACACTCATCCACAATCTTGCAAACAAAAGATTAAATTATGCTTTCATCCAAAAACTCATATTGAAAATACAAAGGCGATAATCACAAGGGTTTTTAAAGGTTGTAATGTGGCTTGGTTAACAAACAAGGGATAAGTCCTAAAGATAATCGAAACAAAAACTTGCCTTAACCTAAGGGAGTGATCAACTTACAAAGACTCAAGCAAAATAATTTCAATCAAACTTCTTCTTCATTCAAAATTTCAAACCAACATATATCACTTATTATCACAACATTATTCAAACTCTTTTTGTTTTTGTTTTTCAAAACATTTTCTCTTTTTTTCTTTTCTTTTTATTTTCACATCTTTTTCACATTTTTTTCTTTTCTTTTCTTTTTTTTCCACTCACAATTTTCTTCTTCTTTTTCTTTTCTTTAACAACCTCATAGCAATCACACCATAAATGCACAAACATTCCTCTCCCCAACTTGAATTCAACCATCATCATAATATGAATACTCCCTACTTTCTAAGGCAAGGAAAAAATTCAAACTATAAATCATAGTTAAGGGTTCAAGAAAACAAAGAATCAATGTAAATACAAAAAGATGAACCAAACACTCTTAGACAACCACTTATCAAAAATAACATGGACATCAACAAAAATTTCAAAAGGGGATACTAATGATCACAAACTCACAAGGTGAATTGGCTATTTGGCTAAGGTAGTTGTGCTCAAAATGAAACAAAAATGTATTGATCATGTTCATGCTTTCATAAAATCAACACAAACAAAAGATTAAACATAATAAAATCCAGTTAAAACAAGAATTGTCGCCTCCAACATATGTGAACAATGGAAAGCTTGCTCACATTAATGGGTAAAAAAGGAACTAAAGTAATTCAAGTCATGAGAAGGTAATGCAAAAAGAATGAATGTCATGGTAATCATATAAATGATAAGTTTCCTAAACATTTTATGTTATAAAAAGAGAAAAATGAGTACCTAGAGAGTACCAACTTCAAAAACTATCATTACCATACGTCCGAAAATTGACACACTCAAAATCGGAAAATCATCAAATGCGACTTCAAGCTACCAGACCAAAATTTGAGTCCAAAAAACAAAAGAAAGAATTAAAAATATTACTATTAATTACTATACTATAAAGCCTTGCGTGAAGTGAGAAAAAGGAGAGCCAAGGAAAAATAAAAAAGAATTCACTAGCTCTGCACAGCATGGTGAGCTAAGTGGCACAGAGAGCGCTAAGTGCGTTACACCAATTGTAAAAAACGGGGCAACTGGTGCAGCTGTTATGCAAGCTCCACTAACACCTACACAACCTCAACTACAAGTGTACAATATTTACAACCTACAATAGACCCCAAGCTAAATATGACAAGCTTGCAAAAAAAACACAAATTGACATAACAAATGGTTGAAAGTGAATTAAACAAGTTCACCACACAACATAAATGAACATAAACATGCTTGTTTTACATCGTAATCTCTACGCCTTTATTGTGAGAGCTAGTAACCTCCTCTCATCATGCCATGGTATTGTCACATCGCGCAAATTAAAAGAAAGTATCCTAACATGCACACAACAAATGTTACGAAAACGAGACAATTCAAAACAATACATGAAAAGCAAACACAAAACATGTACAAGTAAAAATAGACAAGTTTATGTACACATTCTATAGAACATATACATTAATTATAAAACTCAAAAACAAAGAACTATCGCAATGCAAAACAATAAACACCAATTCCCGATAACGGCTCCATTTTGTTGGAAGCAATAAAGCGACAAACAAAAAGTAAAGTATTATTTTTATCGGGTGATATAGGATATATTGTATCGTGTCAACATAGATTAGTTTATTGAAATATCATTCGACAAATCTCTTGTTAATGAGTTTGGGGGATAAATGGGTTGGTTTGTATAGAAAGGTATCAACAGAAAATAAATGTATAAAAAGGAAAGACAAACTTATCTGGCTCTAATATGCTCTACTCATCACAAACTTAAACCTATCGACCAGTTATACTCAACCTACAATATTCATCAATTTCATCACATGTCAAACACAACACCCACTATATCAATTCGGCGGAGATCTCTCAACCAACCTTCACAACACAGAAGTCAACCATGCTCGTTTGCATGGACGATCTCTCAGAGTGACATAAACAACACAGATGCATTAAACACAGACACCCTAAGTGAATGTCATCTCTAAATCTATCTCTAAAATCCAGAAACAAACAGATAATCATCTTAGATAAGATTCCAAGCAGTATATGTCTGTAGCAACTAAAATCCCTAGCACGGAGCAAAAATTAAGAATAACAATTGACAAATATTTGTAAAGCATGTTTTATATAATGCCATGGGCGACAAATGTACATGAGTTTAAAGTAAAAATACATATTAAATCCAACATAAGAGAAATACATAGAGAGGAGAAGAGATAAACCACGAATCTTCCAGTTTGTCAGTGTCGGACGATGAGAAATCCACCTCCAATCATCCATAAGCAAAGCCCTAGTGTTGTTTTCTAAGCTATAACACCCCAAAACCCATAACACAAAATGAACTGAAAATGAAGTTTTAAACAAATCTCAGCAGTTGCACTTAGCAGAATCACCGCGCTAAGCGGGCTTCCCGATATTTACACATTAAACTGACCTAAACCGTGTTGTCCGCGCTAAGCAAGCTCAAAAACAAAGCTTTTGCCAAAATGTCAAAATCCAAGCAGTGCGCTACAAAATGCGCTGAGTACACTCGGGTTTAGCCTCCTTTTCTGTGCTAAGAGGGCTCTCCTGGGTAAAACTTCTCAAATTAGGTCTTTTATTCCAAAAACGCCCATCTGGAGCCGTTCCTTCGACACCTTATTCCTCGTTGCTCCAAAATGCAACAAATACCTACAAAATGAATGGAAAAACATCAAACGGTACACTATGTACACAAAAACATAAATAAACACAAAATAAATGTATTTACACAAAATTTGGGGTTATTCAACCGATATTATTAACAACAAAGAGTTTATATGTATAACAAAAAGTATATACAAAAATAGCGACAATTTGCACTTATCAACTGCTGAATTTGAGATATGTTGACATTCTATTTTTCCTCGCCCGAAGCTTATTGTGGGCTCGCAGGGTGAGAGCTCACTTTGACTTTGGCTAACCGAGGATGATGATTTTTCACATTTTGGCATTTTTTTTACTCGCCTGGATCTCACATGATGCTCGATAGGAGAGACTAGTGAAGCTCAAGTCCATGCTTTGCTTGATAAATCTTCAAGGTTGAGTAAAAATACCAACAAATAATGGTTAGAATTAGTTATTTAATGGAGGAACTCATTGGTATCCAATATTTGCACTATAGTTGGAGTTTTGATACTCGAATCTTATGAAATAAGTCAATAAGTGCCCAAATTCCACGTGTCAATTTACCATATTTGGGTACTTATCAGCAATCTAGAGTATGGAGTAAAAAATAGAACCTAAGATTTTATTTCTCCACATTTAAGGTAGCATCCATCTTTGAAATAAACTGGAAAGTAATCTTCAGATAACTTCTTCCTCTTGATTCTTTCTTGAACAAAACTCAAAAGTATTTGAATCTTTCTAAACCAGGAGGACATTATGTTGTCTACTTCTTTCTTGCTCAGATTTATCTAAGTGATAATTGTTTCCCCTTAGATATGTTTTGAATAAACCTCTTTTATCGTCTTTAGGCCTTATACTAGTATTTGGATCTAGCTGTCTAACACCACTTAGCTTAACAAACACTTAAAGTCTCAAGGTAACTTGAGAAAATTCCCTTTTTGAGGGAATGAAAAGCCATCATCTATTTTCCTTCTCTATGAATTGTTTGATACGAGATTTGGTCTAACCATAAGACTGATAAATCCATTACAAATCTTTCACCTAACCTTTCTTAATCATATTCGATGAATAATACCATCCACAACACCACTTTAGGAAATTCTGTTGAAAAACTCAATCAACATCTTGATTAAATCCATTAGGATTCACTAGCTCCATATGGTAACCACTTTTACTTGTAAACTTAGGATAGTATAAAGAGATCTCCCATCTTTCAATTTTAATCTGCATCACTTCAAAAACACCGTTGCACAAGGACTCATTAGAAGTATCGAATCGACAAAGAGAGCATACGCAAGAAAAATATATGATTGGTTTATACATGAGTTATATCATCCTTCATTCTTAGAAACTTTTTTTCAAGAAAACAATTGCTCAAATTATCAAACCAATCTCTAGGAGTTTGTTTTGGATCATAGAGAGCTTTTTTTTAATAAAAAAATAACTAGGAAAAGTTATATAAATGGGAGGATGATCAACATACAATTCCTTATGGAAGTAATAATTCAAAGATGCACTCTTTACACCCATTTGAAAAGTACAATAAATGAGAAGGCTGGAATCATCCTTATGACTTGTAATAGAGTTATAGGGGCATAGATTTCATCCAAATTTATGCCTTCTTGTTGATTGTAACCTTTCCTAACAAGTCTTGTTTTATTTCTCAAAACATTTCCAATAAAAAATAAAACTAGTTGTGAAAGATCCACAAAGGATCCAATCACTCGATTAAATTAATAACGATTTTCCAAACGTTGTTTCTCTCAAATTGATTTAATCTTTCTTTCATAAAAAGAGACAAATATTCTTTGATGATAGCTTCGTCGATTTTCTTTGTTTCAATTTGTGAAACAAAAGCCACATGGTTACCTTTCTTTCTAAGGGAGTGTTAATATGGAATTCTCTTAGAAATATCTCCATTAACATTATGAATGACATGGTCCTTAATGGTCCTCTAGTATTAATTTATACATTGATTTTATTAAGTTGACATCTTTAACTTGAATCTCTTCATTTGATCTTTGGACTTCCTCTTTTCTTTTATATTTTTCTTTCCCTTTATTTTCATCTTCCAAGGACGTTCTTTAAATGATACCTACAAAATTAAAATCCTTTACTTCTACCTACTAGGGGTTAGTTCACCAAAGGTCATATTATGCAAGAAATCTTTTATAGTCATGGTATTTTTGAAAATAAGTTTTAAGAGGATTTTATTTAAGATTACCATAGACCATTGTTGTACCCCAAAATTTTCTCTCTCATTTATCAAGTATTTTCTCACAAGATCTCCTTTGGTTCAAGACTGCACAAGGGTTAATCAACTCAAGACACCTCCTTAAGCACTGATGACTGAAATTAGGTTTGAGATTGCACAAGGATAATTGAACTTTCAATTCCTCATATCACTTTCATGGATCATTATGGACCCCCAAGATTACTCATGTCAAGTTTCAAGCCTTGGATCACATTTTTGCTCAATCAATTGAGCAGTTGACCTAAAAATCAGCTGTATTGGGGAAAAAGTCAACTGTGGTCAATTTACAGTCAAACTTCATTTTTTTATCCATATCAACATTATACACTCATATGTATCATTTTATCAAGTTTGGACAACAATTCCTCAAGAAATTTGATCAAATCATCAAAAGGGCAAAATGGTCAAAATTAGGGTTTTGACTGAGAAAGGGCAATTTTTTATTTTTGACCTAGCAAATGGTTAATTGGTTTGAGGCATGATCCCAAGAGTTCAATTGCATCATTTTAACCTAATGGCATGACTCAAAATGTTGCTTAAGATATTTGATTGATAGTTGATTTTCAGTCAACTGATCAAAAGTCAACTGTATACTGAAAAGTCAAACTTTGACTTTTTTGGGTAAAGTCAAGTGTCAAAAATCAAAATTCATCAAAATATGTCAAAATATGAAACTTTTTCATCAAGAAATCAAAAAGTCAAGATTTCATTTTGAAAAGTCAAAGTTTTCATAACTTTGAGCCAATTTTTCACAATGATGCAAGATGATTCAAAAGAAACTTTCAAAATGAAAGTTGTATATCTCCATGAGATCTACAACATTTCTTTACACAACTTCTCCGAGAAATGCATGTATTTCAAGTTATGATTTTGTGAATACATGTTCATGAAACTAAACACTTAGTGAAAATTTTGCCCTAGTTTAGGCAAGATTTTGACCTAACTTCATGGAAAATTTTCACATAGTTCCAAGGGAAAATTTCAAAAGTGATTCAAAGAAGGGTTGTAGAGCACATTATAAGCTTTTAAAAATGTCTTAGAACTCCTTGATATCATTCTTGATCAAGGAGAATTAAAGAGATGAAGTTAGGGTTTCAAATTGGAATTATAGGTCATTTTGTGATGAACAAGAATTCAAATCTCAAACCTATGATGCACAATCTATGCTTTGCAGGCCTAAAACTTTTTTGGCACTCCATAATTAAATTCTTGCACAACTGTTAGAGGCTTCAACTCCAGCATTCAATGCATTGCCCGTGCTTTATGTCCATTTTAGGAAGAAAGTGCACAATGCCATTTTGAAAAAGTAGCTTTATGCACAAAACTTGTTCTTGAGCTTTGCAATTGTTTTCTTCTGATCATACACGACCTATAACTTAAAATAAGTTTGTCTCAAGCCTCACAATCACTCAGCCCATGCTTGTACTTCATCTTGGAACCTTACTTTCACTTTTCTTCAAAATCAAGTAACATAACAATCAACCTATATGTTGTACTTCTGACCCTCTCAAGCAGTCAAGCCTTCTCCTTAATTATTAACAAGTTATTTGCATTAAAACACACGCCTACACAAGCCCAAAAACTCTCAAGAACTCAGAGCTATAACACATACTTCCCTTCTTGCATAACCTGACCAAAAGCTTGAAACTCACATCTCCCTCGTGCATTTTCAAGCCTTTTTGTTCCTAAAGCTTCTAAACATCATTTAGAACTCATCCCACACCCTGTTACAAGACTGTAACACCATTAACACCATCTTCCATTTTCAAAAACAGAGCTTTTCACTTGGACTTCTCCAGCACGATTCATCCATCTCCAGTACAAACTAAACATTGCATTATCATCCTGGAGCGTCACTGAAGATATTTTTATCATCACAGTACCTTGAGGAGTGCTTAAACTCAGAATACGATTTCTAGTTTTTAGCTAAGTTTCCTTAACTTTGAACTCTCTCTACAAGAATCATTATTGATTCATTTGTGAAGATAAAATTTAGATATCATTATCCTAAAACTAACCATGTCTTTAGATTTCATTTATATTGCTTGAGTAGTTAGAATTTTGAATCTGAACATCCTGGAAAATTTAGGTCAGAATTTGGTACCATTCAAAATTCATGTTCATCTTTGATTTATAGTTTTAGTAATTTATATTTTTGGAATCGTTGTGAAATTTGGAACAAGTTTGATGTTTACATTTTTACAAATGAATGAGAAATGAGCAAGTTGCAGATATTCAGGTTGGAGGTTGAAGATGAAGTTATAACATGGACTTGTTTTGTTTTAAGTTTATTGATTGTTGTATAATGAATGGATGAAACAGGCCACCCCAGTGGTATAACAAGCGCGCACGTATTAGGAGTGTCCTGAGTTCAAGCCCCAACATGACCTTTTTCTTTTTTTCACATTTTTATTCATTTTTTGGCTGAATTAGGCGCTTGGGCCTCAACCCCCTAGGCCTAACTTATTTTGCTTATTTCATACTCCCCGTTTTACTTTCTAACCCCTGACTTTATTATTTTTTTATTTTTCTTTATTATTATTATTACTATTATTGTTATTATTATTATTATTATTATTATTATTATTACTATTATTATTATTTTTTATTGTTACTAATAAAAATCCAAAAAATATTTATATTTTATTATTTATATTTTATTATTTATATTTATTTAGTTCATTTTTCTTCATAAAACAAAAGAATGAAAAACATTTTTCTTTAATAAATTAATTTCCTTTTTTTTTTAATATTTAGATAATTAGTTTTAATTATTATTATATTACTTTCTTGTAAATTAAAATCAATTTATAACTTAGGACTTTTATTTAATTAATTTTATTTACTAGTTTAATTAAATTCACAAAAACCCTAAAAAAAACTTGTTTTCTTTAATAAATTGATTTCTTTTATTAAATTGATCTTAATATTATTTTTAGTTAATTATTTTATTTTATTTTTTAGTTAACTAAGTCAAAAAAACCATTTTATTGAAAACCAAATAAAAATCACATTTCTTTTTACATTTACATTCTTGCATTTTTACTTATTCAATTTTGTGCATTTATTCAAGTTCAATATGGTTGTAATAATTATTTAGATTTAATTTCTTGCAATTCCCCATTTTTAATTTGTACACCCCCTCCCCTAAATCATGTAATAGCGTAATAATTTTAATTTCCGCAATTTAATGTTTTATATACAAATGCTAGTAATTAGGGTTTTGTATGGAAAGATTAAAATCAATGCGTAGCAAACCCTAACCAAAGACAAATCAAGCATGTAAATCAATACACTTGCACACAAACACCCCTAGGGTAAATCCACTTGGTTGCCTTACAAAAATGGTCATATTATGCATGTGAGGTATCTTAGCAAAAACAAGCAAAAAATACAAGATCGTAGTCCCTCGATGACGCTATCCATGTTGCCTTTCAAAATGATCTTAGTCCCTAAAAAATGCTAAGATATCTTACAACATTGCTAATCATGGCTATACGATGACCCACGCCCGTCCCTTTTACATCCAAAGATAGGGTTACTTACCAAATCAATGGTAACATAACAATGTCAAAGGAGAGAGGAAATAAACATGAAGGACTTTTGAGTAGGTAGAATGTTCCTAGTTACTTGCTCAATTTCAAAACAAAAACATCCTTGCTATTTTTCAAAACAAACACTAACACCTTCAAAAACATCTTTCAAACTTGAAAACATTTTCAAAAGATCAACATTTTATATACATTCTTACGAACGAGAATCATTACAAAGTTTGCCTAAACGATGCCACCTTTTTCAAAATACTTTTAAAAACCACACAAAGCATATTTTCAAACAAAAGCAAGTGATCTAGAAAGTAACTAAGAGCCCATCGAAAACCATGGATGAAAAGGGTGATAATACATTCCCTTTTCATAATCTACCCCCCCCCCCCCCCCCCCCCCCCCGAACTCAAGAAACAGTCTCAAAGGTCTTTCCTGTGCTTTTTCACCTTTCCTTATGGATAAAATAAAAGTTAATGGCGACTCTTGCTAACGGAAACATTTGCAATCAAACACAAAACACCCAAGTCAGTTCTCCCACCATATCAAAGAACTGGCGACTTTGCTGGGGAGAATTTTAAAAGTGGGGTTACCTTAGGGTTAGATCACATTTACTTGCTTTCATTGTTTGACTTGTATGCTTTACATTTTGGTTCTTTGTTTGGGTTTGAATCCTCTACCCGGATTTGGAATACGTTATAGGTAAGTAGCAATACATTGTGAAAATTGTGCGGGGTATACCGACATGGTCTAAGAAATAGCTATGTTAGTGTGACATATTTGTAGGTACCGGTAGCCCTTGAGTATTCAAGGAGAATATGGGGCCGCTGAGTGATGTCATGAAGCACTAACGAACTTCTAGAACCTTTAGTTGACCAACTTGGCCATTAGGTCGTAGTGAGATGACCGACTTTGGTGCAGTCCGAAGTTGGTAGATACTTAATACTACACTCATTGATGTATGGTTTTTTGGGATATTTCGGTTGCCATTAAAGAGGCTTGCGCTGAAATAATTCCCAAGGAAACAAACCAGTGATATTGAGCTCCTTAGAAACCGGTTACTGTTACTAGGACAGGTTTGAGCCAACTAAACTTCAAGAGGGTACTTACCTATGAGACTCCACGCAAGCCTAAACCTAATAACTTGTTTGTTTTGTTTGTATATATTTACTTGTACATAACATCATAAACATCATAACATCATACTCATAGTCACTAACCATTTCAAGGATTTTTGGGATTTATCTTTGTTCTATTTTGTAGGACATGGATACCATTCGCAAGTGAAACCGCCTGGCCGAACCGTCATCTTCTAATGAAATATCAATGAAGTCGCCATCGAACATATTTTATCCCACCGAGAGGGAAAGGTAAACATCGAGAAAACCTGAAGAGGGAGAAATCATGGTCTTTCGACCGAGAGATCGGGTAAGGGAGTCTGTTACACGAAGGGAAGGTATTAGCACCCCACACGCCCGTAGTACTCTACGTTATCCACTCTAATGGGTGTGGTCAAAAACCTATGTCTATGGCTTAAAGCTGAAAAGGAAATGCATGCGAAAGAAAAAAAAAGAAAACAATGTAGGGAAAATAAAAGATTTGATCGATTGGGCCCTACCCTTTTGCCTACTATCCCTTTTAAGGAATCAGAGCGGCCGTAGTTTGGCTCATATATTCTGGTTGGTTTGTGTTTTTTAGTTAAGACAATAAAAACAGTCAAGATGGCTAAACATCAAATAAAACAACAAACAAATGAGATGGTAAAACATCGGCTAAATAATAACAAAGTAACATGTCAAAGATGGATAAACACAAAATGATAAAACATCACAGCTAACAATGACATTGAGAATCAAAGTAGGATAACAAACATGTGCGATGGCAAAAACATCGGCTTCAAAAAAATGTGCGATGGCGAAACATCGACTATAAGATAACAAAGTATCATGGCAAAGATGGTGAAACATCAAATGATAAAACATCACACCTGACAATGATATTGAGAATCAAAGTAGGATAACAAAAATGTGCGATGGCGAAACATCGGCTACAAACAAATGTGCGATGATGAAAAATCGGCTAAAAGATAATAAGATATCATGGCAAAGATGACGAAACATCAATAAACTGAATGACAAAACATCACACCTAACAATGATATTGAGAATCAAAGTAGGATAACAAACATGTGAGATGGCGAAACATCGGATTCTAACAAATGTGCGATAGCGAAACATCGGCTAAAAGATAACAAGGTATCATGGTAAAGATGGCGAAACATCAATAAACCGGATGACAAAACAAAGCCAAGAGACGCACAAAAAAGTAAGATTGATTTGTATCTTTTACGTTGAAGAAAGGTTTTAGTTTATTAGAGGTTTTTTATGATTTTCTAAGAAAACAATTTTTGTTTTAAGATGCAAAATGCAAAGGAAGAAAAACAACAACTAAGGGAAACTAGACTAGCACTATCCCTAGTGTTATCATACAATGATTGACCCTAAGGTTGAGGATAAAGGAAAATCCTACCCTATGCTAGCATACATGGATTCCTAACTTAATCAACATGTCAAAGGAAGCTTAACAAAACTATCCTATAGGGATCAGGAAATGAGAGCGAAGTCGTGATCTCAATTTCTAAATTGAGTGACTCATCGATCAATAATTAAAGAAGAAAAAAACAATAAATATCCTATAGGGAACATGCGCTGAGAGTGAAGTCGTGATCTCAATTTCTAAATTGAGTGACTCATCAATCAACAATTAAAGGAACAAACACAAACACAACACATGTATCAAACAAAACAGAGGGCCTCCTGACATATATCAGCAACAGAGGTCCCATCATGCAACATAGATCTATGAAAATAGAAGAAAGGAAATAGTGCAATACCAAACGGATAACTATCCTTAGCAACTGAGCAAGAATAAAAGAAACCCAGAGAACTTCAAGCAAGCTGGCATCAGTAGACAAATCAAGTCAGAAATTACGCCATCAGGATGTAAGTATTGAGGTTTTCAGATATGAACAGATCCCATGGGAATCTATAGCATTCATAATCACATACATATATCCTGCATAGACTATCAAATATTCCAAGCACAATAGTAGTACCAATATAATAAATTGTGTTCCACAAATAAAGTGAACCACAGTAGCCTCAAGTCAAAAATGGAAAACTTTTCTCGGAGTACCTCGCACATTCAACAACCAAGTTAGTATTCCCATAAATAGAATGATGACTCACATAAAGGATGGATGATGACACCATAATGAAGTGAGAAAACATGATAGCAACTATCAAAACATTAGATATGATAGACAAAAAGAAACAGGCATATGCATAATTTGGTCAAAATTTAGAGGAATGTTGCTTCTTTTCTATCACCATATTGAATTGATAATTGAATGTCAATCAAGGATCATGAGAGCTTGAGAATAATACAATCAAAGACCATGAAGGTAAGTAGCAACCACAATTCAATCATACTCAATTACTTCATCACAACCCACAAGCATAATAGAAGAGGAATCCCACACAATGCATCAAAGACTTAGATTTCAAGTTAACCATGGAAGAAAGTCAAACAAGGACAAAATTAGAGAGTTTGTAACAATCAAATATTTGAAGTAAAGCTTCTAAAACATGACTAGGACATGACCAAAAGGTTAAAGTGTTGATTCTATAACATGCTACATAGGTGCATTCAAAATGACTCACAAATTCAACAAGGATAAAAGAGAGAAGTCAAACTCCATTCATGATTAGAACTAACTTAAGTAATAGGGATCAATTATTCTCAAGTCCTCATGAGACCATCATTCAAGTATCATTTCCCTTCATGTTATCATTGGCCATTTAATGACCTTAAAATCAAATTGAAAGCACAAGTTTCAACGTGAAGATCAACAAGAAAGCAAAAAGTCATAAATCATGCATCAAAAGGTTCAATCATTCAAACATGGGGAATCAAGTGAAATTACTTGAGTTTATGTGGATAAACAGAACCAACATGATCATTAGGTGCCCAATTATATGCCTCACTCAAGTTCATTGGCCATCAAGCAAATTGCAACAAGATATGCAACATTAATTGGGTACCTTCACTTCAAAAATACATCAAAGATAGAAAAGGATTTCAATAATTCAAACCAAAATTTCCATAACATATTTGAGATGTGTATAGGTCAGAAAACAAGTTTGAAGTTCATGGATAGTAGAGGAGAATATCTAATGAGGCCCAAAGATCAAAACTAGTTGGCAAAACTACCAAAGTAGACAAGCTTTCAAAATAATTTGTCGAAAAATATCCAATCAAGTCAAATAATTCAAGAAAAATGGTTTTCATATCCTCAATAAATACATGAACCTTAAACAAGATCCAAATTCCAATGGAAACCCAAGGAAAATTGGTTTTGAAATTGAAACTTGCAATGTAAGCTACAAAACCCTAATTGTTTGAATTTTAATCTTAAATATTAATTAGGTAAGATAAAAATTCAAACAATTCAAACCAAGATCATGCAAATCACAAGGAAACCCTAAATACCAGAATATATATTTTTTTCACATTTTTAGGATTAAAGAAAAGTCAAAAATAAAATAAAAATTCAAACCATTAATCAATTAAACAAATAATCACATCTCAAAATAAAATTCTAATCAAAAATCAAAAAAATATCCAACCAAAATTATATTTAAATATTATAATTAAAAACACACATCCCTGATTTTTTGTGCAATTTTTTGGATTAAAGGAAATATAAAAAAAAAATCAAATATCAATCAAACAATTAATTAATAACACAAATTGTTAAACCAATCAAAATATTTTCAAAAATTCTAAAAAAAATACACAAGGTCTGAAATATTATTTTTAAGTTTCATGAATTTTTTTGGATTTTTATATCAAATAAAATATTAAAGAAAAATAAAAATCAAACAAATAATTAATTAAGCTCACGAATTGTTTTAACCAATAAAATGATGTTTAAAAATTTAAGAAAAATTAAAATCAAATTCTACATGAAATTCTGAGGCTATGACATTTTTTTTATAATTTTTTAAATTGTTTTGATCAGAAAATAAAATCAAACGAAATACAAAATAAAAATAAAATAATTCAAATAAGACAAAATTCAAATGGACCAATCATATTGTGCCACCACATCATCTTCAACCTCTGGAAAAACTCAAAAATGCGCGTGATACTCAGTCCTAGGGCTCATGTTCAAATCAACATAACATGCTCAATTCCACACCATTTTTCATGAAATCAAGGGCAAATTAAAGCTAGCATAACAAAGAATCCGTATCAACTCGAATCAAACAATATCATCAAGTATAGATCCAACACGAAGCTCATAAAAACTCAAAAAAACAATCTTCACAGTGTTTCAGAAACTCCAAAACACGATTCAAGCTCAAATCAAACACAAAGTATACCTCAAACCTATTTGTCTAGCCAGCTAATACACGAAACATATGATCTACATCATTAATTCAAGCTGAATCATGCAAATCAAAATCCGGAAAACTCACCTTGAGCAAAAATATGGAAACACGATTCCCTCACTCCAGAAACAAACCAACGATGCAAGCTTGATCTCCTTACTTCACTGAAGCTGAAACACCAGGAATTTTGAAGAATGATCCAAGGAGAAGAGAGATTCGAAGCAGTTTGCAGAGACACTTCAAAAATTTCAGATCTGGAATTCGTGCAATGGGAGCACCCTCCCTCTAAAACAAGGCTTGCTACTTGTTATATAGAGTGAGTGGAGGAGGATAGAAGAGGAATTTGGCTCATAAATCCGTTAGAGGGCAAGTTTGGACATTTGGGCCAAAAATGAGGATGCACATGGAGCCTGTGTTTCACTCGTGCATTTGCTTGCCTTTTGTTCGTTTTGTGAGCCAAATGAGGTCATAAATACATGCTCAAAATGCCAGCTCATGATTGTTTGAAATGAAAAAGTGTTGATGAATTTGCAAAATTGGGCAAGTTTGTCCTTTTTTCAATCAAACAAGTACCATGCCATATGAGGCACGAAATGGTGAGTGTAATGGGCCTCAGCATGTTACAAATTGGTTATGGGCTTGATTAGAAACAAAAGGAATGGCTGAAACTCGAGTTCTCAAGAAATTTCATTTTGCTTGCTTGGTCAAAATTCAATAAAATGCCTCAAAATTCCAAAGCTCATAACTTGCTCATATATTTGAATTTGGACACAAATGAGTACAATTTGGAAAGGTATTGAAAAGATCTACAATCCTTTAGTTTTGAGGTTTTACAATTGAATATATTAAGGTCCTCAGAATTTGACATGAAATTCACTAATTTTGGAAAATGACCTATAATTTTAACTTGAGGCATGAACTTCCAAAGACCATAACTCTTGACTCTTTGCCAATTTGGACATGAGACCAAATGGAGATGAAGTATCACCCTATTATATTTCCAAGCATATTTCATTTGCATTTTTTTGATCAAAGGTGAATAAAATATGAATTTTTGAAGTTAAGTCCTCATTTTCCAAAATTAGAAACTTTTAGGGTTTCTTCATGAACAAGTTTCAACCCAAACCTCAATCTTTTTTATCCAATGATCAAAATGGACTTGAAATATGAAAAGTAAACCCTTGAATTGATGGTTGACCAAAAGTCCCCTTGGTCAACCTTGACTTTGACTGATTCTGACCAAAATGACCATTTTGCCCCTTTGAATTAATTGATCCACTTCCCTTCAAAATTGATGATCACGACTTCAAACATATGATCTTCCAAATATATAGAGGCCATGTACAAAGTTTCACTTCAAAATTCTCAAGAAATCATGATAAAATCCCAAACCCTAGTTTTGGTTAACACCTTAGGAGACTGATGAATCATCTCCAAAATTTCAAATCCTCTGGACATCTTGACCAATTTCTTGTACAAAGACTTTTCAAATACCACTGAGATGTTGTAGCTTCCAAATCAAGACTTGTACATTGATCAAAAGCCTTGATCAAGCAAAACCCTAATTTTGACTGGTGAATCAAAAGAGTGATTCTTCTTATAATCAATCACAAACTTCAATCCTCTGATGATCCAAAGAGATGGATAAAATATCTTGAGATATGCAATAACTTTTGATCTTGAAAGATCCAGAGGTTTAGATGATAAGATTCTAATTGAGCAACTTGTCAATGCAAACAACCTTCAAACCTTGAGGAAGACTTGATAACCAAAGTATTTTGATCCCATCACAATGTATAAATGCAATGCAATATGATATTCATGATGAAACATAAGCCTAAATCAAGAGGGTTAATTTTGGGGTGCAACAGCTGCCCCTATTCAAATATCTTCAACATGATGAGTGAGAAAAGTGATAACTTTCAAGCGATCAGGGTTGAAGATGATTGAATACAAAAGAACCCGAAAATTTACACTCTTGAAGAAGAAAGAAAAAGAAGCAAAGAACCCCCAAGACATGCGTCAGAATGAAACTGTAACGCAGGTTGAAACAAAACAAAAACAAAAGAAGAGTAGACGCAACTAAACTTCCGGACAAATGTGCCAGAGCAAAACTGGGCTTCAAAAAAGGTGAGATAAAACCCAAATCAAATAGTATAGGCGAAACTAAGCTCTGGAAAAGAAAACGTACGTGGGTGAGGGGGCGAAACTCTAAGCTCGACCCAAAGCAAAGTGGCTAGAGTGCGTGATTCTAGGAGCACTTGTTAATCTCAACTAAGATAGATAGTATGAAGGAACTGAAAGAATCCCCGAAATGAGGAACAAAAGCGAGACGAAACTCGACTCAATAACCAGTTAGAAGACACTAAACTAGGTGAGTACCAGGACAAAACTGGATTTCACGCACGGGTAACGAGGGGAAACTAGACCCAAAGCAAAGTGAAGAGAGCACATGTTTCTCGGAGCACCTGCCGGTCTCAGATCAATGGATAAGTAGTGACGAAAACTGATAGAATAATCCAAGGAACAGAAGAGACATATTTCAATCCAGGGATGCAGTACGAACATTGCACTCGGTAAACGAACACCGTCAAAGGGTCCAAGGTATGAAAGAAAAAACGAGACGAAACTCGACTCAATAACTAGTTAGCCGAAACTAAACTAGATGAGTACCAGGAAGAAACTGGATTTCATGCACAAGCGACGAGGCGAAACTCAACCCAAAACGAGAGTGATGAGAGCGCATGTTTCTCAGAGCACCTGCCGGTCTTAGATCAATGGATAAGTAGTGACGAAAACTGATAGAAGAATCCAAGGAACAGAAGAGACAGATTTCAAACCAGGGACGCAGTACGAACACTGCACTCGGTAAACAAACACCGTCAAAGGGTCCAAGGTATGAAAGCAAAAACGAGATGAAACTCGACTCAATGACTAGTTAGGCGAAACTAAACTAGATGAGGACCAGGATGAAACTGGATTTCATGTGCAAGGTGAGGGGACGAAACTCTGAGCTCAACCTAAAGCAAGGAGATTAGGGCGTACACCTAAAAACCTGCTAAAAGCGAATATCAGGACGAAACTGGTATTCTAAAGGTGCATCAATAGACATTGGGATGAACCGAAGAGGGTAGTGAAGACTAAACCCGAGAAGACCGCGCCAGGGCGAAACTGAACTACAGTCAAGAGTAGACACTCAAATAAACAAATGATTGACGCCAAAAGGATATTGGTATGGGGGGGGGGGGGGGGGGAACTTAGACAATAAGGACGAAGACCTCACTGGGGATTTAATCCGAAGTATTAGCAAATTCACTAGGGACAACAGAAACAATAATGGCTTATGTTCCGATGCATGTTTGAATTCTTTCTATATAGCGCAATGCTCCATATAATGGAAATGCTACGCGTTTTAGTAGATGCAATGCAATGATGCATGTTTAAAAGTTTCACTGGTGAATGGCCAATTGAGAAGCCAATAACCAAGAAGTCAGAATCTGACATGACTTGCAAAAATAAATTGCAAAATCCAAAGGAGAGGAGAAAATATGGGGAACCGCTAGAGACGGAACCTCGAAGAAATGAAGCCTCGGGGGGAATAACAATTGAGCAACCAGTAGAAACAAGCCATAAACATTGAGAGGAGCTGCAGAAATAAGCTGCAAACTCCCAGAGAAGATCAGATCATCATTGTAGCTTCTGGAGAGGGACGCCATCTGAAGATTAGACATTGAGGGAGAAGATCAGGGCAAGACTGTAATCTCTGGAAAAGACAGCGCACGGCCGTGTTGAGGAAGACATCAAGACAACAAACCCGACGTGAGAGGTGAAAACCTTTGCTGGGGCAACAAAGCTCTGCTGAGGAAACGGGACTTCACCGGGGATACATAACTTTGTTGAAGATTTTTGTTGGAGAGATTTTTCCTGGAATGCAACCATTGGATGGATCATGCAGATAGTCACACAGTAACGACCTTACTGGGGATAAGGAAAGATATTAACATAAGGATGCCCCAATCAACAGAACGGCTCGTAAATGAGAGGTCACGATGAGGGATCTCTGTTGGCAACTCCGTTGGGGATATGCGATATCTTCAAATTCGGGGTCTCAGAATGAAGCCTTTAAAAGAAGATTCCTGGGGCAACAAAACTTCGCTGCGGAAATGAAACTTCACTGGGGATAGGTAAAGTCCTATTCATACATGGGCTCTATCTAACAGAAGAAAAACCAAATATTCCCTTCTTGACAATCATTAAGCTCTTTACAGGTGTTCAACGTGTAAATTTTTTGATGTAAAACAAATGTTTTGCATGTAGAAAAATGTTTATTTTGGGAATGACAGATCTGATGCGACTATTATTTAAGCCTTGAAGTTGAAAACCTTAACAAAGTGTCGCATCTCTGTTGTGAATGAATCACTGACTAGAGTGCAAAAATTTCAAAACTTTTCTTCCCCCTTTTTTTAAAAATAAAAACGAGTCAAGATGCAGGTGATAAGATAACAACATGAATATGCAACACATATTTGGGAGTTTAAGAAACGTTATCCTGCTGTAGTATGCTTTCGAGTTAAACCCTTGTTTCAGTTAGGACTTTTAGAGGTTGTAACGTGGCCTGGTTCGAGGTTTTTTTTTTAGAAACAAGTTTTTTTAAGGCTCAAGTTATTTGGTGCCCACCCCCTTCGTGATATTCTCCTGTCCTAAGTTCAGTTGACTTATCACAAGCATTCATCTTTCAAAAGGATTTATAATGGTTGAGTGATCACGAAAAATTCTCCAACATGATTGTCACTTAGCCTTTGCTGCTTTTGTTTTTCATATTATTGTTCATCTTCTTTTGATGAAAATTTTATTGGATAATCTTTTTTTTTGGCCTTTTAGGCTCTTCTTTTCCCTAACTTTTTCCTGGACAAAATCTTTTGAATTTCAATTTTAGGAGTCCAGCGGGACGCCCTAACTTTTGCCTAAGCGACTTGTTTTCAAGTTTCGACTTAGAGGAGATTTTTGTTTATTTTTTATTCATACTTTCCACTTCGAAAAAGTCAATGTGACTTTAGGTCTTTGAACTTTTTTTTCTTTTTTTTTCTCTTTTTTTTTGAAGAAAACAAATGCCTCATTCCTTGGTCGGCGAGGGATAGCCATTATTGTATCGATTTGATCTCAACCTCAGGACTTTGTGAGGAAATAAACCTCGTGGTTTTAACATTTTTACTGATCTCATGATGCGAAAGATAAAATGTGGTGATCCTCAGATGGGGCATTCCTTCTGAAATTTGAATGCTTGGTGAAATTAATTGAACATCTACCCTGCCCCTGGTTAAAAAACAAGGTTTTTTTTAACGGAAAAGAAACTCCTACTTTGAAGGCTCAGAGGGGTTAACGAGGGTATAACTCCCTTATATCTCCGGTGTTTGGGGATTGAAACAATGCCTGTACATCGTCAACAAAGTTCTACTCAAAAGCATACCACTACAGTCATCGTTTTTAGCTAAACTCCTTCCTCCAAACTCTTGACTAAGCAAAAGTATTGGTATAGTTGGTATCAAAATGCTTGGAAAAAATGATTAAAGAGTGATACTGGATGGATTAAGTAAAATGAAACAATTTTTCAAGGCAAAAATATTCAACGCATCAAGACTGACATTCGACCATAAACAAAATCCTATATGCAGACAATGCTAAAACAATCAATCAAGATAACACATGAAAGTGCGGCAAAGAAACATAATAAAATCCATTACGGGGAAGAAAAGACTCCAACTAGGTTCGCCGATCTCGCCGACCTGTCGTAATCTTGATATTACCCTGACCCATGACCTTTACCAACAACACGGAGCTGTGAAACAAATTGGCAAGGCATCCACCAGTAGAGTGAATGAGAATCCTATCCATCATAGAACTAAACACTCCCCTTGCACAATAGTAGTTGTGTTTGTTATCCGTATTTCAAGCGATCAACTAACCATGACCTAGATTACCATCTCCGTGTAAGGCCCACGAAGTTTATATGCACATGCTTATCAAAATATTGGACGTTTTTGTAAACAAAATAGTAAAAAGGGAGAAAAGAAACGTATACGTATACTTGAAAGAAGATATTCTATTGATTTTGAGAAATCAGCCTGTGAAAAAGGCATTTACATTTGGAAGCAAGTAATTACAAAATCAAAGCAAACAAGTGTTTACAAATGGCAATGTGAATATGAATATCCATCAAGTCCTGACTCTGCTATAACTTTTATGACTCTCACGCTTTCGTCTTCCTGCTTTCAGACAAATCATTCTTGGATTAGCTTCGAGCTTATGTCAGGTGACGGAATGAAGGAAAGAAACAAAGGATCTCATGCCGAGCGTAGTCATTTACTTTAAGTCCCTAACTTTTTCCTGAATTGCCCTTTTGGGTTTTCGATTCACCAGGACACCCTCTTTTTGCCTAAACCGCCCTTTCGGGTTTTCAGTTTAGCGGGTTTTTTATATTTTTTTTAAGCAAAGTATTTTTTAACTACGTCAGCATTCACAGGGAGAGGGAAGTACTCTCCATCCATAGTCGTGAGCATTATCTCTCCTCTAGAGAAAATTTTTTTGACCATGAAAGGACCTTCATATGTCGGATCCCACTTGCCCCTGGGATCTCCCTGGGGGAGAATTATCCTTTTTAGCACAAGGTCACCTGGCTTGTTGATCGGGACTTTATGAGTCTGTCGGGATACTAACTGCAAGTATACAATTCAGTCGTTCTAGTTTTAAAAGATTATCGAACCCACAGAGACTGAGGATCAATCGCATACGATCTAATGCTACAATATGTCTAACTAAGCGATGACTATTCGATTTTTGGTGGAAACAGTTTAATTAAAAATAATAGTACTAGTTATACCGGTATGTGATAATCGGACTTAGGGAATTCGGTGAACCGCTTGGCCTATAAAGTATTTCGGTAAAAGCTAATTGTTTAAAAACCTGAGACATACACTCTCGTGTTTATGAAATAAGTCATGCTACTAAACCTAGTGGATGCACTTTAAATTTAATAACACTTTTTGAAAACAATTTGAGTTTAATTAATTTATTAAAACACTCTCGTGTATTTAAAAATCAATGTTTCGTTACCACTATCTGGGTCGAACCCCAGCTCTCGCATGCAGGTTCTTGCCTTAATTAATTTCCCACTCTCGTGGAAAAAT
This sequence comes from Vicia faba, assembly GCA_948472305.1. NCBI lineage: Eukaryota > Viridiplantae > Streptophyta > Magnoliopsida > Fabales > Fabaceae > Vicia > Vicia faba. The sequence goes on from OX451741.1 coordinate 1,471,753,903, forward strand.
TGTGTTAATTAACCTCTCACTCTCGTGACAAGGTTAGTTAAATTAATCTTGGAAATTGGAAACCAAAAATTGTTTTATAAATATTTTTGGCCAATGTATCACTGAATTCCTTTAGTTCTTACGGGTCACATACCGGTATTGATAATTTAGCCGGACATAATTAACTTGGAAGCAATACAATTCAAAATATAATTCATAACAACAATTGGCATAATATAAAAACTGAATAAATATTAATTTCAATAAAAACCTGGAATCAAAGTTGCTATGGTAATCTTGAAGTATTACAATAATCCTTGAGCTTGATTGCAGTAAATAATTCGTGTTAATTCTTGAAGGAAGAATTAACACTTAAAACTAAAAACTAAAACTTGGAATGAAAATTACAGTAATATAGAAAAAGCTCAAAAACAAGGAAATAGAAATAATGCATAAAAATAGAAATTTGGTCTGTAGAAAATTCTTCGACCCTTGCTCTGAAGGTTGAACTTGTATTTATAGGCTTCATTTGTAACTTCCCGTTTCCATGTTGTATGAAGGCTAGTGGAGATCATGGGAATAACTACCAGAATCATGGGAGAACATGGGAATAACTACCAGAATCCTGGGAGAACATGGGACACGTCTCCATGACGTGACGAAGTTGAAATATAGCGCGTTACGGTCGTCACAAGGCTGTTACGGTCGTAACACCTTGTGGACTGAACTTCTGCTGGGCTTTTGCTCTTCTGGGCTTAGTCTTTTTCTTTGTATAATTATTTCTTTCTTCTTAACTCCTCCTTTTTGCTATATCACCCCTTTGCTTAATTTCTTTGGCTTTTTAATCCGATTTTCCCTCAATTTATTTCTTTTGCTCAATTGATCTTTTATTTAATACAAATACCTGAAACAAAAGAAATACCAACGTAATACAAAAATAAAATAGAATAAATAAATAAAAATACTAATATTATCTATGAAAATTAAGCCAAATATGTTATATAAATTCGTGTTATCAACACCCCTATACTTAAACCTTTGCTTGTCCTCAAGCAAAAATTAAAAATGAAAAATTACTTAAGCATAAGTCAAACGTAGATATAGAACACAATTCAATTCGTATTTGGTTGCAGGTCAATTCTTTTGTTTGGATAACTCAAGTTCAGACTTCGACACCAAAATTACCGTAATGACACTAGATACCCTCATTTATGCAGACCAAATTAAGTCATGAATTATAACTCGACCTAATACTTTCGTTTTGTTTCATCCATTTTCATTCTGGTGTAATCACATTAAGCCGTTTACCTTACGCGCACATAGTGGAGTAACCGGTTAGTGACTTTGATCTTTATAATCTAGCTTGGAGTTCTGGTAGTTATATTTGGTACTCCTTTATCCAATTACAAATTGTGGGGGATCGGACCGTCGTCCGCCCTACCAAGTTCAGCACCAGAGACCACTGAACCAATTCATAATGGTTGTTTGCATAAATATTTTATAGTTTCTGCAACCGTTGAATTAAATGATCTGGTAAGTATCATCTAACTTAATAAGTGCATCTTCTAATAAAAATTTCTCTTTAAAAAACTTGATCAAACACTTATATTCATCGATTCTCCACGTAGTTTGTCATTCAAGGCGGTGCTGACTGCTTTTATAAACTACTCGGGATTACTTTAAAACTAAGTCTTAAGGTGTTGGTATAATAAGTACTTAAATCAATCTAACACGTTGGGGTATTGAAGTGTTATGATGATAATAATTTTGCTTTAGTCGCGCTCGAGTTCTTATTTATAAAAATAAGCAACCTTAATACTAGTTGAATATGTTAATATAATGTTTGAATTTTTTCGTTATGGCTCAAGAATATGGAGGAATTCGAATAAGCACGAGAATTTTACATAAAAGGCTAAAATTTCATAAACATGAAGTAAGAAATGTTCTGACTCCCCCAAACTTAAAGTAAGCATTATCCTCAATGCGATAGTACCAGGAGAAATCAGAAAAGAGAAGGGTGATCACTCGTCGCTTGGAGAATTTTGTCCTCTTGCTCCTCTGTTTTTATTTCGTTGTCTTCTACGTCTATCAGAGTCGTAATCATGCAATCCATCGATTCTAAGGTTTAAGGCATGTATGGACTCGTTGAAATCCTCCATTTGATTTGATATCGCTTCGTAATTGCGGTTATTCCAATGTGCGTAGTCGTGTTGGTCGCGCTGCATTTTTCGAACTAGGCGCAATGTTTCATTTTGAACGACTTCCATTGCTTGGAAATGTTGATCTTGTTGTAGAATCGTAGCATACATTGCTTCTAGAGTAGCCGGAGGATGATCATTATCTGGTTGTGCAGCCGGCTTGACTGGTGCATTCAAATTGAAACGCCAAATTTGGAATTTTTGCACATTAATCTGATTTGGACATGGAAGTATTATATTGGGAATCAAATGTGAATCGCGGCAGTACATAACATCTAGCGTCTGGGCCAGCATCATATATTGTCCCAAGGACAAAATCTCTTCGAAAAGGCTTAAAGCATATGCTAAAGATGTGATGATTCCACCGAAGACAAATGGGTTGGTACCGGCTGCATTTACGCATGTGTGAAAGTGACTAAGCATGAAGGGAGCGGCGTTGACAGCTTGACCGTTGAGGGCACAGAAAATAAGAAACATCTCATTTTGGTTGACCTTGTGATTATTGGTCCTCCCAAAAATGATGTTTGCGAGAATTCGATGAAAGTACCTCAGAGAGGGATTATGAATATGCGAAGCGCAGAGATCTCGCGAACTTTCCGTGGGTTGACCGGTTAGATCATCCCAAAGGGAAAAACCAACTTTATCCCAAGAAATGTCGCCTTCAGGGTCGAAAGGTTTGCAATGAACGGTCGGACCTCTAGTGAATTCTAAAAGTTCAGCGACTCATTCTTGATCAATTGAATATTCTTGATTAAACATGCGGAAGTTCGCGGTACCGGTTGTGAATGGATCGTCGGGAGGCGTATTGTATGAGAATGAACTGAGGAACTCAAGCACGAGCGGTTCGAAGGTCGGAGAAGGATTTAAACAGAGATTTAACAAACCCGTATTCGTAAGCATAAAAGTGATGCTTTCCGCCCTACCCAAGGCATCCAAATAATCGGTGTCCACATATTTAGTGGGGACAACCGAACGGGAATATAATTTCATGTACTTTCCTCTTTGTTGGCCATCATCGTCTTCTCAGAATATAATCGTGGATAGGTCGGGTGGTGGTCGGTCTGGCCTCACTTGACGTTGAGTGTTTCGTGGAGCCATGGAAGAGAATGAAATGAAGGATAGAATGGTAGAAAATGAAATGGATGAGAGAAAGTATATGAGAATTAGATGGAAGGGACGTGAAATGAGAAGAAATGTAGAAGAGTGTTTATAGAGGGTTAAGATTGAAGAGGAATTATTATAATAATAATGTGTTGGGAAATGAAGAGGGAAAGTTTGAATAAGAATTATGGTGGAAGATGGATAAAAAGAATATTTTGATGGAAGAGTAAATAAGAGTTGAATGGGAGTAATGTGGGAAAATGAAAAGAAGAAAAGGACGAAACAAACAGTCAGTCAAGGGAGCAGAAAAGACAACATGCATCTGGAGAAGCACGAGCTGAGGCGGGGGTTATGGACGTAGTGGGACGGTTATGGAGGTAGTGGAAGAAGAAGAAGAGATTCTGTCTGCTATAGGGGTTACTGATATAACCCGTGTTACGGTCGTAACATGGGCATGACGGTCGTAACACGCTAAAAGGCGTGTGACGGTCGTAAGGGCTTTGTTACGATCGTAACGGCTACAAATTTTGTAACTTTTAGCAGAACAGAGCTGTTTCTGTTCTGTGAGATTTCTTTCTTACTACAGATACATTACAAAGCATTATTGCGTCCAGTATTTATTTTCAAACTAGTGCAGATATATTCCAGAGCATGGTGTGGGGACTTGAGGCGACTGTCTTGGGCAGCGATTTGAATTTAGGCAGAATAAGGAACAAGGAATTGTATTTCAGCTCACATGCATACATACTACATACTGTATATATATATATATATATATATATATATATATATATATATATATATATATATATATATATATATATATATATATATATATATATATATATATATATATATATATATATATATATATGTATAATAGATAAATCTAGAATTTTAATTAATAGTATATATATATAATACTAGTATATAATGCATTATGATTGATACTATAAATATTGGGAAGTATTAGTTCAGTATATTAATACGAGACGGGGAAATACGATAATTAAAATAATATTCAATTATAATTATAAATATTAACGTGAATTATTTAATTGAGTATAATTATCGGTATTACGGGGAAATAGTTCAAACGCATCAGATGAAAGGGTGCAACCGATAATCGACTTAAATATAAAATTTAACATAAAATAGAAAAAAAATGAAAATATGGAAGAGAAAATTTAAAATTAGAAACCAGGACGACTACTGGTTGATTTTCCATGGCCACTTATCAAGCCATCTCACATATCCCTCACCTTTTCTTTTCTTTCTTCTGTGGGGTGGTTCATTCTTTTGAACTTGTGGTGGTGGTTCTGGATCTATCCTAAGTATCAACTTTTCAAGTTTGGGCTTAGTGATTTCATCCACCACCTCAAAGGTTAACCTTACCTTCTTAACAGTAATTATATCCCTAGTTTCAAGGTCCTCTAATTTTCTCTTTTTATGCAAGACTCCCAACAAGGGTGCATTAGTGTGGATATTTTCCAATACCTCCACATACGTTTTAGAGTTGGAGTCTATCTGAGCTTCCATAAAACTTTTCGAGAAAGGAAACGGTGGGGTATAGGGGTGAGGCATAACAATAGGTGCTCCCTTTTCTACCTCTTCTACAACCTCCCTTTTAGATGGTATTGGAGGATTTTTCTCAATCTTTACTCTTTTCTCGTCTGAACTCTCCTCGTCCACATCATTACTCTCCTCAAACTCATTATCACTCTCCTTAGGATTTTCAACGTGTTTTTCACTACTGGTTATTACAACATCCAATTTCTCCTCAAGAAAGGGTCCTAGAGGGTTTTGTTCAAGCTGGGAGATTTGGGTCTCTAAGGCTATATTGTGGGTCGCGAGCGAGTCAACCACAGTGGTCAGTTGCCTAAGGTTTTCACTGTTTTGAAGACTTTGTTTTCTAAACTCTTCGTTCTGGACAGTTTGTGTCTCTACAAAGTGCTCCATCAGAGATTCTACCCTAGAGTGAATTAGCGTCGCGTCGGAATCCTCCATTGATGTTTCGAAGTCGAAATCATGTGATTCTTCTGATTCTTCAAATTGAGATAGAGTCGAAATTTGTGTTTCCGTAAAGCGCTTTGTCATCATTGATATTTCATTAAAATTTTCCATTAATATTTCGAGGTCGGATTTATAGGATACTTGCGTTTCCTCGAAATATTGGGTGTAGTGATTGTAGGGGAAATTTGGTTGAGGATAAGTTTGGTTGGAATTATAATATTCTTGCGATTCCTCAAAACGTTGGGATTGGTGGTTGGAAAGGTAATTCGGATGAGAATGAGTCTGTGAGGCATTGAGATTCTCCAATAGTATTTCGAGGTCGGATTTATAGGATTCTTGTGATTCCTTGAAATACTCAGAGTGGGGGTTGTAGAAAAAATTCGGGTGATACATAGTAACTGGGATAAGATTTGTAGATGCAAAGGCTCGCTTCAGGAGTGAGTATTTGGCATACAAATCGAAAGAGAGTTTTTTTTTTTTGCCTAGTCTAAACGCGCAACATAAGAATCGTACTTAATTGATTAATCAGTCCCCGGCAACGGTGCCAAAAACTTGATCGGGACTTTATGAGTCTGTCGGGATACTAACTGCAAGTATACAGTTCAGTTGTTCTAGTTTTAAAAGATTATCGAACCCACAGAGACTGAGGATCAATCACATACGATCTAATGCTACAATATGTCTAACTAAGCGATGACTATTCGATTTTTGGGGGAAACAGTTTAATTAAAAATAACAGTACTAGTTATACCGGTATGTGATAATCAGACTTAGGGAATTCGGTGAACCGCTTGGCCTATAAAGTATTTCGGTAAAAGCTAATTGTTTAAAAACCTGAGACATACACTCTCGTGTTTATGAAATAAGTCATGCTACTAAACCTAGTGGATGCACTTTAAATTTAATAACACTCTTTGAAAACAATTTGAGTTTAATTAATTTATTAAAACACTCTCGTGTATTTAAAAATCAATGTTTCGTTACCACTATCTGGGTCGAACCCCAGCTCTCGCATGCAGGTTCTTGCCTTAATTAATTTCCCACTCTCGTGGCAAAATCGTGTTAATTAACCTCTCACTCTCGTGACAAGGTTAGTTAAATTAATCTTGGAAATTGGAAACCAGAAATTGTTTTATAAATATTTTTGGCCAATGTATCACTGAATTCATTTAGTTCTTACGGGTCACATACCGGTATTAATAATTTAGCCGGACATAATTAACTTGGAAGCAATACAATTCAAAATATAATTCATAACAACAATTGGCATAATATAAAAACTGAATAAATATTAATTTCAATAAAAACCTGGAATCAAAGTTGATATGGTAATCTTGAAGTATTACAATAATCCTTGAGCTTGATTGCAGTAAATAATTCGTGTTAATTCTTGAAGGAAGAATTAACACTTAAAACTAAAAACTAAAACTTGGAATGAAAATTACAGTAATATAGAAAAAGCTCAAAAACAAGGAAATAGAAATAATGCAGAAAAATAGAAATTTGGTCTGTAGAAAATTCTTCGACCCTTGCTCTGAAGGTTGAACTTATATTTATAGGCTTCATTTGTAACTTCCCGTTTCCATGTTGTACGAAGGCTAGTGGAGATCATGGGAATAACTACCAGAATCATGGGAGAACATGGGACACGTCTCCATGACGTGAGGAAGTTGAAATATAGCGCGTTACGGTCGTCACAAGGCTGTTACGGTCGTAACACCTTGTGGACTGAACTTCTGCTGGGCTTTTGCTCTTCTGGGCTTAGTCTTTTTCTTTGTATAATTATTTCTTTCTTCTTAACTCCTCCTTTTTGCTATATCACCCCTTTGCTTCATTTCTTTGGCTTTTTAATCCGATTTTCCCTCAATTTATTTCTTTTGCTCAATTGATCTTTTATTTAATACAAATACCTGAAACAAAAGAAATACCAACGTAATACAAAAATAAAATAGAATAAATAAATAAAAATACTAATATTATCTATGAAAATTAAGCCAAATATGTTATATAAATTCGTGTTATCACTTGTAACACTGAGGCCGTACCTTCTTATCAAAAGCTTTCCTCATCCTCTACTGATATACCTGACCATGACATACAGTTGTCAACCTCTTCTCGTTAATAAGTTCCAACTGATCCAGCCGATTCTGTACCCATTCCCTTTCATCCAGCTCAACCTCCCTCATGATCCTAAGAGAAGGAATCTCGACTTCTACCGGAAATACTGCTTCCATACCATAAACCAAAGAAAATGGGGTTGCCCCAGTCGAAGTACGCACAGTGGTGCGATAACCATGCAAAGAGAAAGGCAGCATCTCATGCCAATCTTTATAGGTTACCATCATCTTCTGTACGATCTTCTTAATATTCTTATTGGCCGCTTCGAAAGCGCCGTTCATCTTTGGTCGGTATGGGGAAGAGTTATGATGCTTGATTTTGAAAGACTCACAAGGCTTCTTCATTATTTTGTTGTTCAAATTATACCCATTATCGGTAATGATATTTCCAGGCACTCCGTAGTGACAGATAATATTGTGCTTAATGAACCGAGTTACCACCTGCTTGGTGACATTGGCATAGGATGCAACTTCGACCTATTTTGTAAAATAATCGATGGCAACCAGAATGAAACAGTTCCCGTTGGATGCAGTTGGTTCAATTTTGTCGATCATATCAATTCCCCACATCGCAAACGACCAAGGGGAAGTCAAGAAATTCAAAGGTACTGGCGGCACATGAACCTTGTCAGTATAGACTTGACATCTGTGGCAAACCCGTGCATGATTATAACAGTCAGTCTCCATGGTGGACCAATAATAACCTGCTCGCAAAATCTTTTTAGCCATGGTGTGCCCACTGGAATGGGTCCCGAAATCCCCTTCATGTATCTCCTCAATGATTCTAGCTGCTTCTTTCTTGTCAACACATCTGAGCAATAAATTGTCATGATGCCTTCTATACAACACACCCCCACTGAGAAAGAACTTGGATGAAAATATTCTCAAGAACTTCTTATATGTGATAGATGCCTCTTCAGGGTACTCTTGTGTTTCAAGATATCGTTTAACATCATAAAACCAAGGATTACCATCGGATTCTAAACTATCCTCAAAACAGAAAGCTGGCTCACTCAAACTTCTGATGGTAATGGAAGGTGCCTCATTAGCCCACTTAACCTTGAACATGGAGGACAAAGTTGCCAATGCATCAGCTAAATTGTTTTCTTCTCTGGGAATATGCTCAAATGTGATCTCTTTGAAGTACGGAATCAGCTTCATAACATGCTCACGATATGGAATTAGGTTCTGATGGAGAGTCTCTCAATCTCCATTAATCTGGCTGATAACAAGATTGGAATCCCCGTAAACATTCAAAAATTTGATGCGCAGGTCGATCGCCGCTTCAATGCCATAAACGCAAGCCTCATATTCGGCCATATTGTTAGTGCAATCGAAACAAATACGAGCCGTGAAAGGAATGTGGTATCCCTCGGGGGAAGTTATAATAGCTCCGACACCGATGCCCATGGCATTGGAGGCACCATAAAAAACAAGCGTCCAACGTGATCCCGACTCGGGTCCTTCGTCTGGGTCTGGAATATTACAATCTCAAATATACACAATTTCCTCATGTGGAAAATCAAACTTCACCAGTTCATAATCGTTCATGGGCTGATGAACAAGATTGTCGGCCAATACACTACCCTTAACTGCTTTTTGAGTAGTGTATTAGATATCATATTCGGTGAGTATCATCTGCCAATGGGCTACCCTGCCTGTAAGAGCTGGCTTCTCGAAAATGTACTTGATTTGATCCATTTTGGATATCAAGTAGGTGGTGTGAGTTAACATGTACTGCCTCAAACGTTTGGCGGCCTAGGCAAGCGCACAACAAGTCTTTTCCAGCAATGAGTACCTAGACTCGCATTCTGTAAACTTCTTACTCAAGTAGTAAATAGCCTGGTCTTTCTTCCCTGTCTCATCGTGTTGACCGAGGACACAACCCATTGAGCTCTCCAACACAGTTAGATACATGATTAGTGGCCTTCCTTCCACTGGCGGCATGAGTATCGGAGGTTCCCGCAAATACTCCTTTATTTTGTCAATGGCCTTCTGACAATCCTCATTCCATTTCACTGTCTGACTTTTCTTCAACAATTTGAACAAAGGTTCACAGGTGGCTGTGAGATGAGAAATAAATTTGGAAATGTAGTTTAACCTTCCCAAGAAACCATGTACTTCCTTCTCTGTCCTTGGCTCAGGCATTTCCTGTATCGCTTTTACCTTGGCCGGGTCCACCTCGATACCTTTTTCACTTATAATAAAACCCAACAACTTGTCGGATCTCACCCCGAAGGTGCACTTATTTGGATTCAGCCTCAGCAAGAACTGCCTCAGTCTCTCGAACAATTTTTCCAGATGAACAAGATGTTCCTCCTCCGTGTCAGACTTAGCAATCATATGGTCCACATATACCTCAATCTCTTTGTGAATCAAATCATGAAAGAGAGTGACCATGGCTCGCTGATATGTTGCCCCGACATTTTTCAAACCAAACGATATCACTTTATAGCAGAAAGTTCCCCAAGGAATGATAATTGTTGTCTTCTCCATATCCTCCGGAGCCATCTTAATTTTTTTGTAACCCGAAAAACCATCCATGAACGAAAACACTTTGGAATGAGAAGTATTATCGACCAACACATCAATATACGGAAGAGGGAAGTCATCTTTAGGGCTAACCCTGTTCAAATCCATATAATCCACGCACATCCTGACCTTACCATCCTTCTTGGGCACAGGTACAATATTTGCAATCCAGGGCGGATAATTGATGACCTTTAAGAAATTTGCATCCAACTGTTTCTGGACCTCCTCTTTGATCTTCTTGGACATCTCATGATGAGTTCTTTGGAGCTTTTGCTTGACAGGGGAACAACCTTCTTTGAGCGGTAGTCGATGCACCACTATGTCTGTATCCAACCCAGGCATATCCTCATAAGACCAAGCGAAGATATCATAATTCTCATGGAGTAGCTCAATCAATCTGACCTTTATACATTCTTCGAGATCTGCCCCTATCTTGACTTCTCTTCTTACCTCTTCTGTGTCAATATTCACCACCTCAATCGAATCCTGATTCAGCTTGATAACCTTATCCTCTTGTTTTAACAATCTTGCTAATTCCTCAGGAAGACAACAATCCTCGTATGCTTCTTCTTCAGCTTGATAAATAGGAGTATCAAAGTCATAATGAGCCATAGCAGAGTCGTTATCAATATAATCAGTGGTAGAAGTGCATCTGCATGAACGATATTTTGGCGTTTTTTAGTGACATTGTGTGAAAAGAGAAACATTGCCATTTAAATAAAAAAGAAATGGAGAAAAATTTTGAATGCAAAAACGTCCTTTATTTCATGATAAGCTTTTTGAAAATAAACATGGTGGCCCTACACAAATGATCCACCACGCCTTGGGTTGAGCATAGGAATTATGATATGATAATAAAATAAAACAAGAAAATTACTCCTCAGTGCTTGAAACTTGGATAACATCCACAGAAGTCTAATTGTTGAGTGTCTGGCCTGGAATACTCAGACGAATCTAATCTTCGATATTGTAGCCATCAACCCCATCGTCGCCAACTGCATCGACGTGTCCTTCTTGAGTAGCAAAAGGACGGGAAAACTTCACAGGAGTAGATAAACTAGATGCTCTGGGAGTTGCACTCTGCTGACCGGGGCTAAAACCAAGACCATATTTATTAAATTTTGGGGTAACGTCCAGCACCTAACCCCAACCTTCAGGGTTACTATTTTCCACCACAGCTCTCGCATCCTTGAGAGAAGACATAACAGTTCCAGGCTTCCTTCTCAGCTCTGGAGGAGGAAAATTGATAGCATGAACTGTCTCAAACGCTTGAAACGGAGTCTCATTTATCTCGCCTTCAACTTCAACATAGAGGAATGATGTCAAATGACTCACGATGTACTCTTCCTCGCTGCACACAGTTATCACCTTTCCCTCTGCAGGATACTTGAATTTCTGATGAAGAGTAGAAGTGACTGCCCCTGCTTTATGAATCCACGGCCGCCCCAACAAACAACAATACGCTGGTGAAGCCACCGACAAAAAACACAGAGCCGCCACTGAACTTTATTTATCCCGAAGGAAGGGGAAATATCGATAAAACCACAAGGGAATGGATAAGATGGTCTTGCGACCAAGAGAAAGGGTAAGGGAGTTGGTTATGCGAGGGGAAGGTATTAGCACCCCTCACATCTGTTGTACTCAATGGGATCCATTTTGTTTGCTTGTCTTAAAGGGTGTATTTATCTACAACTATGCTTACTTAAAGGGAAATGGATGGTTTTTGATTATTGCGTTCGTGAGGGTTTCGCGACCCTTTGCCTAGGTATCCAATAAAGGAACCAGAAAACTGTAGTTCCTCTAGAAAAAGGTTGGTTTGTTTGTGTTTTTTAGTGGGCGATGTTAACGCACACATTCTAGCAATAGGCACGGCCGGTATCATGGTAGAACGGAGATAACATGCCCTTTTGGGGGAGTTTTAATTTGTTGAGTGTTTTTGTGAGTTTTAAAATAAATTCAGGTAATGATTAAGTGTTTTTGGATTTTTTGGATTAAAAAAAGAAGTTTTGTTTTAATTTACAAAAGAAGAAAGAGTCTAAGGGGGAGACTAAAAAACCTAATTGTTGTTATACAAAGATGAACTTAATGTTGAGTGTAAAAGGGAAATTCTATGCTAAAGTTATCATACAAAGTTTGATCTTAATACCTAATTCAACATGAAACGATCAACATGAATTTAATCGATTTAGGGGAATCACCTAAGCGAACATGTAACCAAGTAATCAAACAAAAAACAAAGAAATTAAGTTCTTAACATTTTTTATGATTTTTTATCAAATAAATAAAAGAAAATAATGCTATAATATTTTTATGATTATTGTGAAAACAAATATTAAAACCTAATTCTAAATTATATGTTGATTTATGAAGATACCAAAAAGAATTCAGGCCCAAGAAAGGGGGTGGTTTGGTTAGCCCAAGTCCAACGGATCTGTTCCATGGCCCTTCATTATCACCATTAACTCTTCTTTTTCAGCATAATGTTTGATAAAAAAAATAAATAAAAATAGGCTAAAGATAAATTATCAGCAAAATGAAACACAACATAAGGTGAAAGGATATAGGGTTCATAAACTGGAATGGTTCAACGTCTCCAATGGCCCACTCTTCTTCAATACTCGCCTCCACCGTACAAGGTCATAGCGCCATCGTAGCCAAGCGCTTACTCTCATATCCTCCGTTGTGTATTTCTCAGCATCGCGCACCGCCATCTTTGTTCCGAACATCAACCTTCTGTGTTTTGCTTCGCCATTTCGACTCCTTCTGCAAGTGGTGCTCCGATCTACCTCGACTTCGATTCAACTTGAACTTCACTAAGCTTCGAGTTCCTTCCCTTTCCTTTTTTATTCAGATTCACTGTTTTTGTTGTGTTCATGAATCGATGCTTGTTGATGTTCTTGTAGATTGTTGAAATTGAGTAGATGAAGACGAGATGAATTTGAAGTGAGGAGATGGAGGTGAGAAGGTCAGCGCTGTGAGTTTGTTTTAAACAGAGGAGGAGGAATGAATCAGAGTTGAAGGATAGGGTTGTCGTTGCATTTGAGAAGAAGGAGTCGTATTCAGACATACTGCTTAAAACTGGTTACTATCGGTACAGGTGAGTTGTGATAAAAGATGCAAAATCACAGATTAAATTCTCTCAATGACTACAACTAACAACAATCTGGCGACTGAAATCAAAATTGGATGCAGGTATGAAAATAAACAACAATGAAATAGTATGAGTTATAGTAAAAGAGACCTGGTATGTTTCTTTTTTTTATCTATTTCTCTTTTTAAGCTGCTTCTTCTTATGTTACTCACGATTCCTTCTAAGATTTCTTCTTCTTCAACTCCACGCATGTGCAGTACTGTTGAGGTAGATGTATTGTTGTTGTTACTGCAGTTGCGGAAACTGTTGTTTTTGAAGCTAAGGGAGTTGGTGCATTTGTGTGTTGGAGTGTATCTTGAAGCTGGTTTGGTGGAACAGAAGGTTTTGGAGGATTTTGTGTATGGAGGTTTAGCAGAGATTCTATGATTTTTTGCTCCTACGAGATTTCTTGAGATTTTTCTCTGTTATTTTTTCTCTTGCAATTTCTTTTTCTTGTTGGGATTTTTGTACTGTATCTTTTTTTTGAATTCCCCCCCCCCCCCCTCCACTAATCTATGTATTTCTCTCTTTGTATAGTGAATCAGAATGAATTTTGGGGGGAAAATTGGTGAGTCTTGGACAAATATGATAGCTGATTTTTTCTTTCTGATGTAGGATTTGTGTTGTTTATTTGGTGCAAATTATTTGGAATGATATGCAGGTTTGGACAGCAGCTGTGCAGATTTAAGGACAACAACAATTTTTGCCCCTTTTATGGACTGTTTTGCAGAGGGTTTTAGCAAGGCATAAGGTTTTGGAAATTGGGTTGAAGCTGAATTATGTTTTAGATAATAGGCTTTATAAAATTGATGAACTTGTATATGTATTTTTTTTGTATGAATTTTATTATGTATGTAATGGTAATTGAATTTGGATTTTGTAACGAATGTAAATGTTTCTTTGTATTGAGCTTAAATTGAATGAATTTTTTGTATTGTGAATCAAGATTTTAAACGTTGAATCCGTGAATGAGACTTGAATCTTGAATGAAAGATGGTAGAAATCAATGAATGATGAACTTGTCTTGATAATCTTTGAGTCTTTTAATGACCATGAAATAAATGTCAAATATTTGATATCCTAAACAAAATAATGAACAAAGGCAATGGACTTTGATATTTGTAACTCGACGATGTACTCCGTTGCTTGTTTTTACTTTGTATACCAAGGAATCACACGAAGAAAACTTCTTAGTCTATGATCAAACATTGACGAATTATGCTTAAGACCTTAAACCAAGATTTATTCTTCATTTCACGCTATATTTAAATCTCAACTCCATAATAATCATCTCGATGCACAAATCTTCCCTTAATCACAAAATGTGACATGAACCAAAAGAGTGCCTTGAATCAATAAATTCCCAAAAGAAAACTTAATACACTCTTTACTGAGACAAAGCCTTTTCCAATTGATAAAATTAACACAGGCATAAACGCCTTTAAATGAAGATGATTTGAGAACAAGAGGATGAAACCTATCCCACAAGATTCTCCCCTGAAGTAATTATAGAAACCCTAGGATCAACAACCCAAATTCACCTGAGATGCACATTGAATGAAGAAGGAGGCTTGAGATATTGAGATCTAAAAAACCTGGTTCGAAGTCTTCTCAGTTGAAAATATAGGTGAGAACCTTAACATCAACAAGTTGCAACCCTAACATCTTGCTCTTGAGACGTCTTTGAAGTAGATGAAAGAGGAATTTCACAATAACCATGGATCCAAAACCCTAGTCCCATTACAAGCAATAGGGAAATAGACTCTAATCCAGGCTCTGATGAGTTTGAATGAGAAACACCCTTGTAACTTGATGAGAAAGAAATTCATGGTAACCCTGCTCCAAAACTTAATTCCACAGTCCACTAATCGAGAACCAGATGCGCTTCCTTTTTACCTGATAAGAAAACCTCAAAACAAGATTATACATAAAGAGGGCGCAACCCTAATACTTTAAACCAAAGCGCCGGATCCCATGAGATGTGGGATATGCAAATGACTGAGTAATAAAATGATGCAAATGGAATGCAAAGTCCAAAGCCAGACAAAATTAAAGAGATAGGGAAAATTTGGGGTACGACAGCTGCCCCTATTTTATATTCTTAAACCTGAATGTGAGATTGGAATCGGACTTTCGTAGGTTCAAGGTGAAAGATGATTAAATACCAGGACCCGAAATTTTCCCTGGAGAGATGGCGTGAGTGTTATCCACTGATGTGAATGTCTGCTGGGGAAGGATAAACTGGTCTTCTAGTGGACTGGTCATGAGGGATAAAACATGGTTGAAAAAGGGTAGCTTGTACTGGGGTAATGGTGCCAATACAAGGTTTTTGAGGGAGCGGGTGGTGGAGTGACTGAAAGGATATGGTTGACGATGTCGTAATGACTGAAAGTAGAATTACTCGACAAAATGATAACTTAAATGCGATGAGTAGAACTTGATGACGGTAGAGAATCTATCAAGCGGTATTTTACGACCCAAAAAGAAAGGTAAAGATAATGGGTAAAGATTGGCGTATAATCTATGACCCAAGAGAACAACGGGTAAAGATAGACGTATGATTTATGACCCAAGAGAAAGGTAAAGCGAGGGTAAGACCTACGGGCGACCTACGACACTAAAAACAAATAACGCGAGGGTAAGTCCTACGAGCGACCTACGACCCTAAAAAAGATAACGCGAGGGTAAGACCTACGAGCGACCTACAACCTTAGCAAAGAAGACGTGAGGGTAAGACCTACGATCGACCTACGACCCTAGCAAAGATAACATGAGGGTAAGACCTACGAGCGAACTTCGACCCTAGCAAAGATAACGTGAGGGTAACACCTATGAGCGACCTACGAACCTATGAAAGATAACATGAGGGTAAGACCTACGAGAGACCTACGACCCTAGCAAAGATAACGGGAGGGTAAGACAAACGAGTGACCTACTACCCTAGCAAAGATAACGTCAGGGTAAGACCTACGAGCGACCTACGACCCTAGCAAAGATAACGTGACGGTAAGACCAACAAGTGACCTACGACCCTATGAAAGATAACGTGAGGGTAATACCTACGAGTGACCTACGACCCTATGAAAGATAACGTGAGGGTAAGACCTACGAGCGACCTACGACCCTAACAAAGATAATGTGAGGGTAAGATCTACGAGCGACCTACGACCCTATGAAAGATAACGTGAGGGTAAGACCTAGGAGCGATCTACGACCCTATGAAAGATAACGTGAGGGTAAGACCTAGGAGCGATCTACGACCCTATGAAAGATAACGTGAGGGTAAGACCTACGAGCGACCTACGACCCTAGCAAAGATAACGGGAGGGTAAGACCTACAAGCGACCTACGACCCTAGCAAAGATAACGTGAGGGTAAGACCTACAAGTGACCTACGACCCTACTAAAGATAACGTGAGGGTGAGACCTACGAGCGAACTACGACCCTAGTAAACATAAAGTGAGGGTAAGACCGACGAGCGACCTACGACCCTATAATAGATAACATGAGGGTAAGACCTACGAGTGACCTACGACCCTAGCAAAGATAACGTGAGGGTAAGAACTACAAGCGACCTACGACCCTAGAAAAGATAACGTGAGGGTAAGACCTACGAGTTACCTACGACCCTAGTAAAGATAACGTGAGGGTAAGACCTACGAGTGACCTACGACCCTAGTTAAGATAACGTGAGGGTAAGACCGACGAGCGACCTATGACCCTAGTAAAGATAACGTCAGGGTAAGACCTACGAGCGACCTACGACCCTAGTAAAGATAAAGTGAGGGTAAGACCTACGAGCGACCTACGACCCTAGTAAAGATAAAGTGAGGGTAAGACCTACAAGTGACCTAAGACCATATAATAGATAACGTGAGGGTAAGACCTACGAGTAACCTACGACCCTAGTAAAGATAAAGTGAGGGTAAGACCTACGAGCGACCTACCGCCCTATAATAGATAACGTGAGGGTAAGACCTACGAGTGACCTACGACCCTAGCAAAGATAACGTGAGGGTAAGACCTACAAGCGATCTACGACCCTAGCAAAGATAACATGAGGGTAAGACCTACGAGTGACCTACAACCCTAGTAAAGGTAACGTGAGGGTAATACCTACAAACTTAGTAAAGATAACGTGAGGGTAAGACCTATGAGCAACCTACGACCATAGTAAAGATAATGTGAGGGTAAGACCTACGAGCGACCTACGACCCTAGTAAAGATAAAGTGAGGGTAAGACCTACGAGCAACCTACGACCCTATAATAGATAACGTGAGGGTAAGACCTACGAGCGACCTATATCCCTAGCAAAGATAACGCGAGGGTAAGACCTATGAGCGACCTACGACCCTAGAAAAGATATCGTGAGGGTAAGACCTAAGAGTGACCTACGACCCTAGTAAAGATAACGTGAGAGTAAGACCTACGAGTGACCTACGACCCTAGTAAAGATAACGTGAGGGTAAGACCTACGAGCGACCTATGACCCTAGTAAAGATAACGTGAGGGTAAGACCTACGAGCGACCTATGACCCTAGTAAAGATAAAGTGAGGGTAAGACCTACGAGCGACCTACGACCCTATAATAGATAACGTGAGGGTAAGACCTACGAGCAACCTACGACCCTAGTAAAGATAAAGTGAGGGTAAGACCTACGAGCGACCTACGACCCTAGTAAAGGTAACGTGAGGGTAAGACCTACGACCCTAGTAAAGATAACGTGAGGGTAAGACCTACGAGCGACCTAAGACCCTAGTAAAGGTAACGTGAGTATTGAGAGTTGGGGGGAGTACGATGTACTGGCACCACGATTTATTTTAGTTGGTAGTGTAATAACAAATGTTAACTGGGAATTATGAGGATGAAATTTTTGTGAGGATGTTTTGTTGATTTGGGATTGATCTTGCTCATGCTTCATATGCATTTGAAGTGTGACATGATGATCCATGGATATGTTGTGCATTTGAGGATGCAATGCAATATGTCGTGATGATTATTGTATGCAAATTACCAAAAACTCATTGGGATCTGTTGTCCGTCATCTTGAGGTACCAATATGGACTGGTGCTTGAAAACTGAGAGAACTGAGTTATATCCTTGTCGAGCTCACTGGGGATTAAATCTTGTTGAGGAGGAGTAGCTTGATCTGACTTCCTTCATGTGTTGGACTTCTTGTGAATGACTGAATAGAGACTTGGATCTCATCAAATGCCCCAAGTTTTCTCTATTTCCAGGGAGGAAAGGGCCTCGTCTGACTTTCCTTACTTCACGAACCACTTGGGGATTAGGAAATGGACATTAGTGTCTTCAGATGCTCCGAGTTCACTTCATTGCTGGGGAGTTGCTTTTTTAAACATCTGCAGGGAATGATGATGATTCTGAGGATGTTAACTGAACCAAAGTGAACATCATGACGCTTTTAGCTTGATTGAATTTGTATGGATGATAGGAATTTGCTTGAATAGCTCCATAAGAGGGGAGGAGGAATGCCATTGTCTACATGGGTCTCTTCAAGTGGAATGCTGAAAGATTCGTATCATAATACGACGCAAAGTGGCATGCCCCAATATCTTCCTCTGATCATGGATTATCGTAGAGATTTGTCGAATCTCGATGTAACTTCCCCAGGTTTCACAAATTTTGAATAGGTTACTCAGCCTGATTCCCCTAGTTTGAAGTTTAGAGAGATTTATCGACATGGTTTCTTCTGATTGACTGGAAAAATATGGAAGAGATTTATTGATGTGATAGCCTCTGGTTGGCAGCTTGAGGGAATTCCCCAAAATAAGATCAATCTTTGTTTTTTGACAAGTTTCCTGCAGCAATTCGTCCTTCGAGATGACCATGTTTTCAATTGATGTTCATCACGCAAACTTACTTGATGTTCAAGCACTTATTTATATGAAACGAATGTTTGTCTAAGAATGATGATTCTAATGCAAATTCTATGCTTGTCTTGAAGTTCGAAAATTTTTTATTGAAATGATGTCGAAGCATCCGTTTTGTTTTTGTTTTTATGAATAGGTGGCGTGTCACCAAATCAAATTTTAGTACATCCCCGAGGAGTCAGGTTTCTGTATTCTCGCTACAGTATTGCTTTCGAATTAACCCATGCTTCAATTAGGACTTTTAAGGGTTGTAACGTGGCCTGGTTCACAGTTTTAGAAAAAATACTTAAGGCTCAAAATTATTTGGTGCCCACCCATTCTCCATGATGTTCTCCATTCCTATGTTCAGTTAACTCGATACGAGCACTCATCTCCCGAGAAAAGAGTTTGCGATGATTGAGGAACCACAGGAGTTTCCAAGACCCGACAATCATTGGCTTCTTGGCGTCTGATCACTTGATCTAGTTTTTTAGCGAGGATTTTTTTTTTAATTTCGCTTTCCCTAATTTTTCCTTGACAATTTCTTGATTTTGAAGTTGCAGTCCAGCGGGATGCCCTGACTTTTGCCTAAGTCTCCTGTTTTTCAATTTTTGACTTAACGGGGCTTTTTGTCTCTTTCTTTTTGAACAAGTTATTGATCTTTGCGCCATCTTCGATTTGTTGGAAATGGTTGTGGTTGTCTGAGTCCTGGATAGACGAAGAATAATTGTTATGGCATCATCATCTGCTGACCTCCTGATTGTGCAAGAGATACCCATTGGGATATCGTTCTCTTCGATGCACGTTGCTGGTAGGTGACAGTTTATCATTATGGTGTTGACTTCTCCTAGCCCTTTGATGGATAACCATTGTTGTATCCCTAGGAACTCCCTCTTGATGAGTTTTGAATGCTCGATCGGATTAACTGAAATCTACCCGCCCCGGGGTTAAAATTAAGGGTTTTTATGTGTAAAAGAAACTCCTACTTCAAAGCTCGAAAGGGTTGATGAGGGTTTATCTTCCTTATAACTCCGGTGTTTGGGGATTTGAAACAATGCATGTACATCGTCAGCAAGGTTTTATTCAAAAGCATATCGTTTGAGAATCTAAGTATCAGATCTTCATCATCCTCCCACAAGAGTTATTTTTTTCTTTAAATTAAAAAGAGTTAAGCATCAAAAGAAAGTACAATAACAAAATGTAAATGAGTGAATACGAATGGATTAGTTCCAGACAAACACAGTCAATGCATGGTGATTCAATATAGAAAGACAAATTTTTTTGCATACAATGGGTACTGAACAAAACAAGAATGGTTATAAATGATAATGCAAATGAAATTAGAAATTGCCATGCTCAGGAGACTTCTTTATCCCTGGCTCAATTGAGGAGACGCTCTTGCAGTCTTGACACATATCTCAGCAAGGGGATTCAATCCATTATCAGACCCTTTAGAGTGAACGTGATAACTTTGGAATCAAGGAGGTATTGAACGTTGTTTTTTAATGCCCTACAATTCTCAATTGTTTGGCCTGGAGCCCCTGAATGGAACTCGCAACGAGCAATGACATCATACCCTCGTGGGAGAGGATTTGGTGTTGGACCCAGTTCACGCAGTTGAACCAACTGATTGGCAAACAACTGGGGGAGAAGTTAAGCATAAGACATGCGAATGGGATCCACCCTCCTTTCAATAACTTTATTCCTCTTTCATCCTTGTTGCCCCTAGGGTTGATGACTCGGCTGAAAAGACCCTGATCGTGCTCGTTGAACATACAGTTATCTCTACATGAACTGATGTTGATGATGGATTGACTGATGCTGGGTCACCCGCGGTTGTTGAGCTGAGGTTGTAGCACATGCTCGAGGAACATTAGGATGAACAAACGATGTTTGACGACACAGAGCTTGATCTTGATGATGGACCAGGGCCTTTCCTTTGTTGATAGTAACACTAGTCTCTCCTTCTTTCTTCTTGAGGAGGCCAAAGCAAGGTTTCTTGTTACTTCCATTGGTAGCGCTAGATGTACCTTGAATTTTTCCTGACTTGAGGCCATCTTCAATACATTCCCCGATGGTAACCAAGTTCGAAAAGGAGGTCGAAATACTACAGAGTATATGTTGGAGATATGGGTCTTGCAGGGTGCCCACGAACAAATAAGTCAATTCACGATCCAAGAGAGGAGGCTGGACCCTTGCAACCAGTTCACGCCACCTCTGAGCGTATTCTTTGAAAGACTCTTCATACTTTTGTACCATCCCTTGGAGCTGAGTACGGCTAGGAGCCATGGCAATATTGTAATGGTAATGTTTCAAAAAGCATCAGCAAGCTCCCCCCAAGTACTGATATGAGATCTTTCCAATTGCATATACCAATTCAACGATGCCCCGGTCAAACTGTCTTAAAAGAAATGCATGAGTATTGGTTCATTTTTAGCATAGGCCGCCATTTTGCGACAATAGGAAAGAAGATGAGTCTCTGGGCAATAAGTGCCTTTGTATTTGTCAAACTCTGGGAATTTGAACATGGGAGGAATAACTACCCCAGGAATGAGGCACATTGCAGCAGTATTGAATCCGGAAGCCTTGATACCCTCCATGGCTCTAAGTCGCTCTTCGAGAACATGATACACTTTTGCAGTTTCGTCAACCCTGGCAGCAAGATTCACTTGGGGTTCATCGAGATCAATAACATCATAATGATCGTCGACATCATTCCTAGGAGCACCGGTAGGAGTCTCAACATTTGCATTGTCATTTCTCCCATTAGCAGAAGTGGAAGGAGCAGAAGTAGTAAGCTTGGAAACACTTTGGTGTAGTTCTTCTTGACCCTTGATCATGGCATGAAGGGTTCCATAATTTGATCCATGCGAGTACCCATAATGTCCATATCCTGACGGAGTGCATTCTGATTCTCTTCTAAAAGATCCATTAGCCTTTGCTGGTTGCCTCTGGTACGCTAAGGATGTGGATGAGTCGTCTTTGCTGTTTACTGGATTCTGAGAAAGGGGACCCCAATGAGTTTTTGTTGTAAAAAATGAATGCATGGTAGTATGGATGAAAGCTTTATCTTCATTTCTGAGGAGACCCAAAGACTCGTCTATCCCTTTTTTAAAATTCCCTTTTTTTTTTAAAAGCTATATCAACGAGACTTGTCTTTGGGTTTCTCTAGATATGAAATATATATATATATATATATATATATATATATATATATATATATATATATATATATATATATATATATATATATATATATATATATATATATATATATATATATATATATATATATATATATATATATATATATATATATATATATATATATATATATATATATATATATATATATATATATATATATATATATATATATATATATATATATATACATGATGATATGATGTCATGGTATGCTATGGCATGAAGTCTCAGCTCCACATATTCTGGATAACCATTGCGTAGTCCGTTGCACAGGCTGAAAGTAACAGGATCAAAAGTTTGACGTCACAGGCATGGAGTCAAAGTAACCACCCATGAGGTATGTACTAGGGGTTTATCACATGCCAAACAAGGTTCTAAAGAGTTCTCGAAGTCTACGCTCTTCCTTTGGATATTACCGGCGTCCTAATTACTTAGTAATAAGTAATATTCGCAAGAAAAAATCGTCCGAGTGCAATATCGCGTGACAACTACTTCCGGATTACTCTGTTATAGTCTCCGCACTGCACCTAAAAGGCCAGGATGGGTTAATGGTTCTACGGCCCTCAGCTTCTCGAGCTCCCAGGTCGAAAGCAACGACATCTTCCCGATTACTCGGTAAACATCACTACTTTCAAGGGGACCTCCACTGAGTGGGGGATTTTCATGCCTCCTTCTTCGGGATTACTCCCTCAAAGTTAACATGACTATACCGCCTGTCCTAATCCTATGTGTAACCCATGTTCGGGTATAGGACTTATCAAAAGTAATCACCAAACCCAACATCACAATGTATCCAGAATATGTGAGTAGCAACAATACATGCAATATATACAAAAGAATAAAATAAATAAAGAAATAAAACAGTAAAGCAAGATAAAGAAAATAAATAAACACCCAAAAAGACAAATAAACAAAACTAGGAGAGACTCGCTAAAATTCCCCAACAGCTTCGCCAGCTGAAGCCACCGACAGAAAACACAGAGCCGCCACCGAACTTTATTTATCCTGAAGGAAGGGGAAATATCGATAAAACCACAAGGGAATGGATAAGATGGTCTTGCGACCAAGAGAAAGGGTAAGGGAGTCGATTATACGAGGGGAAGGTATTATCACCCCTCACATCCGTTGTACTCAACGTGATCCATTTTGTTTGCTTGTCTTAAAGGGTGTATTTATCTACAACTATGCTTGCTTAAAGGGAAATGGATGGTGACTCACCATATACTCTTCTTCACCTTGTACCATGACGATCTTCCCCTTTACCGGATATTTTAACATTTGATGGAGCGTGGAAGTCACTGCCCCAGCCTTATGAATCCAAGGGTGACCCAGCAAACAAGAATATGACGGCCTGATATCCATCACATAAAAAGTGGATGCAAAAGTCTGAGAGCCAACTTTAACAGGGATGTCCACCTCCCGTGTACCATCCTTTTTGACCAGTCGAAAGCCCTGACCACAATCGAGCTTGTCATAAGTACCAAACACATACTGATAAGGTGCATATACCTCCGGTTCCTCTGAATGTCTTGACGGCTCCTTAGCCCTTTGCGATGTGGGGCATCGACATAATCGGCGAGATCTGACCCACCGCTTCCAATGGACATCGCTTCATCTTAGTGGCTATTCATTACTTCACGAAGTGGGTTGAGGCAGCTTCCTTTGCGACAGTAACCAAGAATGTTGTGGCGCGGTTTATCCGACACAATCTGATCTGTCGATATGGTGTGCCGGAGAGAATCATTACTGACAATGGCACAAATATCAATAACACAATGATCACCGAGCTCTGCAAACAGTTCAAGATACAACATCATAATTCTTCTCTTTACCGGCTGAAGATGAATGGCGTTGTTGAAGCAGCTAACAAGAACATCAAGAAGATTGTACAGAAGATGGCGATGACATATAAAGACTGGCATGAGATGCTACCATTTGCTCTTTATGGGTACCGTACCTCAGCACGGACGTCAACAGGGAAACACCCTACTCTATGGTATATGGCATGGAGGCAGTCCTACGCATAGAAGTCCAGATACCTTCTCTCATAATTATGAAGGATGCGGATTTGAACGAAGACGACTGGATTCAAACCCGACTTGATCAACTAAATATAATCAATGAAAAGAGGCTTACTGCTATCTGACATGGTCAAACGTGTCAAAAGTAAATGATCAAGGATTTTAACAAGAAATTTAGGCGTCAAGAATATCAAGTCGGGGATCTGGTGATCAAACGCATCATACTGCCGCAAGGTGATCCCAGGGGCAAATGGACTCCCACGTACGAAGGGTCATTTATGGTCAAGAACATTTTCTCGGGAGGAGCTATGATTCTAACCAACATGGATGGTGACGACCTTCCTCACCCTATCAATGCAGACATAGTGAAAAGATACTACGCATAATCAAAGACCCACTAGGTCGACTGGCCTAGGCAAAAATAAGGGCTTCCCGGTGAACCGAAAGGGTTCGGGAAAAAGTTAGGGATGAAAATGAAAAAAATTTGTACACCCGGTAAGTCGAAAACCCGAAAGGGAGGCTTGGGCAAAAAAGGGTATCCCGGTGGATTAAAAACCCGAAAGGGCAGTCCAGGAAAAAGTTAGGGATTGAAGCATATCACTATGTCTCATTAGATCATCTTGCGACAAGACTTTGGTATCGACTATCAAGCTCGGACGACGCTAATCAATCTGATCAACCTTCGGCCAAGTAGCAAAGTGATGAGACGCTTGAAGATATAAAGGCAATAGCAGAGTTGGAACCCAATGGGGTTGTTTCACATAGCTATTTTTCTTTCTTTTACACAAAATTGTATAATTTCTGTCTTTCGGCGGTGTTCTCTTACTAGGACGTCAGCCTCCTTGTACAAAACGCCTATTACAGGCCAATTTCAAAATTAATATAAGTCATTCTTACAAAACTTCAATTTGTTTCTTTTTCTTTTCCTATTTTGTTTTGCAAGAACGTCAAATGATTTATTTTTGATATATGCATTTGAAAATGATTGCTGCTCATAAATACTTACATAAGAAACAAAAGACAGTTACTCGTAATTCCATAAACAGGGAAAATAAGAAGTGCCAAACCCGACAGTTCCTCTGCCCAACGGGTATCAGGATAGATTCATGCTTTGGAACACAATTTTCAGTACATACATTCCCCACAGAGTAAAAGTACCCAAAAGGAATTGATGTCAGCTTTCCCAAAACAGGACGTAACTATCCTCAACCAAAGTTCGTAATCGTAGGAGAGTCAATTAATCTTATCACACAAGCGAAGTTTACTTCTACAGATACAGAAGCTCAATCTCCAACAGAGCTCATCACTTCCAGTAATGGAATTTCATCCCCAACTAAATTTGTTCCTCCAGATCAGCAGGTCTACCAATAGAGTATCTCTTCCCCCAAGGTCTGGCCCCACAGAGTTACTCTCTAGCATCTCTTCCTAGAAGAATGTTCACAAATCTCCAGCAACCGTCAGGGATTTATTTTCCCAGGCGCGAGCATACCCCGACAACATTTCATGAACATACATCATGACATACGCATACATATCATATACAACACAATCTCATTTATTTTGAGAACATCATCTCGCCCTGCATTTCATGCATCACATATAACTAACCCTCCTATTTTTTCAGGAAAAGACGATTAGCTTCAATGAATCTAACAGTTATACAGATCACATCTACAGACAACTAATGGAATCTCAGTTCCCAAAATCAAACGGGTCAACTAATCTACATTATCATACCAAAGTAACCTTACCCCAGTTCATCATGAAGTTTTACACGAACTTATCGCAAAGTAACCTTACCATGGTTCCTCCTGAAGTTTTACACAGACTTAGCCCAAACTAACCTTACCTCGGTTCATCCTGAAGTTTTACACAAACTTATAACCTTACCCCAGTTCATGCTGAAGTTTTACACGAACCTATCACAAAGCAACCTTACCCAGGTTCCTTCTCGATTCAGATGCTGTTTTACCCAAACTCCTCACGAAACAACCTTACCCAGGTTCCTTCTCACAGCCCTACTATCCAGGATTTCACATCGAAGTAACCCTACTATCCAGGTTCCTTCTCACAACCCTACTATCCAGGCTTTTCATATCGAAGTAACCCTACTATCCAGGTTCCTTCTCATAGCCCTACTATCCAGGCTTTTCATATCGAAGTAACCCCACTATCCAGGTTCCTTCTCACAGCCCTACTATCAAGGCTTTTCATATCGAAGTAACCCTACTATCCAGATTCCTTCTCACAGCCCTACTATACAGGCTTTTCATATCAAAGTAACCCTACTATCCAGATTCCTTCTCACAGCCCTACTATCCAGGATTTTCATATCTAAGTAACCCTACTATCTAGGTTCCTTCTCACAGCCCTACTATCCAGGCTTTTCATATCGAAGTAGCCCTATTATCCAGGTTCCTTCTCATAACCTTACCATCCAGGTTCCTTTTCTCTTATCTTCAAACAGCAGTCCACAACACTGTAAGACCGGGATCTAATCAAACAAGATTGGTTTCGAATTTCCCCAGTAGAGTAACGGACAACTGAAGCTCCTAATATTCTATTTATCCCAAGACAGATACTAATGTTCCTCAGCAGATTCGTCGTTGATAATAACAACATGAACTCTCATCGAAGGAATGTCTCTGGAAATCAACATTATCTAGATGGCATCTTTAAGCCCAACTCCGACGATTCTCCGTCCCATCCAGGATGGCGTCTTTAAGGCCATCTCCGATAATCTTCTTTCATCAACTTCCCAAATGGAATCTATAAGCCAACTCCCGATATCACAAATCAAGTGCCACTTCATGCGAGCGCAAATTTCTGGGCACTCTAGTGTTCAATCATCTTCCACCTTCAGATCACCAAAGGCAGACATGCCAATATACATCCTCAAGTTTAAGAAGATTGAACAGGGGCAGCTGTTATACCCCAAAATTTTCCCTCTCATTTTACTCAATACATGTCCATTGAGATCTTCAATTTGCTCAAGATTGCCCAATAGTTGACCAGATAAACTCTCTCCTAAGGCAGTGCACCTGAAAATTAGGGTTTCTATTTTCATCAAGATGGGTGAGCCACAAAATCCCCAAATGTTTCCAAGCTCCTAATATGTTCCCAAGATTCTCCATGTCAAATTTCAAGCCTTGCACAAGAAGTTTGCTCAGTCAACTGCTCAGATGCTTGAGAGTCAACTATACTAGGTCAAAAGTCAACAGTGGCCCACATACAGTTAAACCTCAAGTTTTTGGTCAACATCAACATTTTCATGTTACTTCCATCATTTTATCAAAGGTTGACCATGATTCCTCAAGGGATGCTCCAAATTCATCAAAACCCAAAAGTTGCTAAATTAGGGTTTCTCAATAAAAGTCAACCCAACTTTGACCAAGCATAACTTCTTCATAATTTATTAGAAATTTTTCATCCAAATATCATTTTGAAGAGGATGTAATTCCCTACAATTCATCTTCATCTCGCAAGTTCAAAATATGCGCCCACAAAAAGATATGAATTTCTACATTATGGGTCATTTTGAAAAGTCAACAAAAACACCTCTTGGGTCAAAGCTTCTTACATGAACATGGAAGACTCAATTGAGATTAGACCAAAAGGGTTGCTTAGGGGACATCCTAAGATTTCTAAAAAGTCAAAGAACACCTATCTAGGGTCAAAATTGAGAGAGTTGTGCATTGTCAAAGTTGGCAATTTTTGGAAAATTGTCAAAAGTCAACATTGATCAAATTTGCATTTTTTCCAAAGGGGCCCATGTTTACTCTGCTTGAAACTGTTTCTAATAGGACCCACGACCCCTGAGCTTTTCCACCTATTATTTTATTACTTTTATCATTTATTTTGATTTTTTATTCATTTAAATCAAAATAAATCAAATTAAATGGTAAAATAATGAAAACAAATCAAATCTTGGGAACTTTGTGCACATTTGGAGTCCATGTATAGCTAGCATGATGATCAATTCGTGCAAGACTCATTTGGGTTGGAAAAGATTAAATTGAAGCTTGTTTTAGAAAGATATCATACATGAATCAAATCAAATCACATTTTCATAATTCTTAAAGATATGATGTAATTTTACAACCCTAATTCAGTCTACTAAATGTATACAACAAATGCAGATCAAAAGAAGAGGTTCTGCAGTGGTAGGGAGCAAGAACGAAAACTTAAAATTTGGACAAAAAAGTGGGCATTGGATTTCTGCCTTAGAGGACGATTCCAGGCAATTGAAGTACTCTAATCACTCCTTGGCCATCTCCAGAAGCCAACAACACCATTTGCAAGGTCTGAAACACTCAAAATTCGTCCCTACACCTCACACGGTTTGCAAGCTTTTTCAAATTTGATTATTACAATTTACACATCATTAGAACCTTTAATTGTCATATTTGTGATTATTATCATGTTTGTAAGCTAACTGGATGGTTTAATTGCATTTTTGAAGCTTATACACGCATCTGCCATGGTTAGGGTTTCTACATGAATTTTAGGGTCTTTGTGTACAGGAAAAATTGGGCCATGAATCAAGTACCATGATACTCGTGAGACCAAGACGAGTTGATTGATACCATTACAATTAGTTTATCATGCTCATATGAAATTTTTGAATTGTGCAGGACTGTAGTTACAGCAAAACATTCGTAGGTATAAGTCTCTTATCTAATACGACGGTTGCAACGAAGGAGATGATGCGTGGCAGCCCATGAATGGCTGATTTGAATTTTGCGTGCATTTTTCTGAATCCATAATTTTGTTTTGCTTATTATGTTTTGTTTTCATTATATAAACAAAATAACAAGCTAGTGCAGTTGGCAGCGCATCGTTGGTGATGAGTAGAAGGACATGGGTTCGATCCCAGGTCCCAACAATTGCTTTGTATTATTTTTTCTTATGTAATCAGGTGTATCATGCACTCAACCACCCACCATGCGCTAGCAATTCATGACCACTGGATGTACTGCTGGCCAGATCTAATGCTTCCTGCTTGAATGTCCTTGGTGCTCCTCAAGTCAACGCTTGCACCTAATCCAACATGGTTGACCAGGCTTGATGCTTAATGGGCCAAGAAATTTAGATTCATACCCCCCCCCCCCCCCCCCTTCAGCTAGCATACAGGCCCATTTAGTTATTTTTTATTATTTTCTTTAATTTCTTTTCTTTAGTTCTTTTCCCCTTTTTTATTAATATAAAAAATTATTTTTATGAAATTGACAAATAAAAAATCACAAAAAAAGATTTCTTTTTCTTAATAAATATTATTTGAACTAACTAGTTTAATTAATTTAGGGTAATTTAATTTTCTTTTTATAATGAAAAATAATTAGAATTAAGGTTTTAGATTATGCATAATTTAATTAACTTCCTTTAAAATACATCATAGATCATTTTTTATAAATATATATTTCTTTAATTAATTAATTTAATTATAAAATTAGGTTAATTTAATTTCTTTCATAATTTAAAAAAAACAATTATAAATTAGGTTTAATTGATTTTAAATTGTTTTCTTCAATAAAAATCCAAAAAATACTTTTTCGCTCAAATTAGGATTTTAGATTATTTCAATCGTCCTCGCATTTGATTTTCCGCGCGCTTGTTAATTATTTGTCCATTATGTTGTAACTGTTCAGGGTTTGTAATAGTTAAAAGTAAGGTTTTTATTTACTGTTTAAATCCCCGATTTTTGGTTATGTAATTAATCCCCCTCCCCGAAGCCTTGTAATAGCTAGGTTTTATTTCCTCGCACTTTTAATTTCCGCAATCTTTAACTGTCTAGATGTATGGCTAATAGGATTGTATGGAAAAAATGTCTGAAAAATTAAAACGGTAGATCACCTAATGGGAAAAGATTAAATAATTGAAGCAAATCCTATGCACATATTCACTCCTAGGGTTTACCTCACTTCGGTTGCCTTCGGTAAACAATCATTAAGCATAGGAGATTTTATTGCTTGCCCTCCAATCTAAAAGATCAAAATGTTGCCTCAGAAAAGTTGCCTCGAAAATGTTGCCTCAGAAAGATCTTAAGACTCTAGAGTTATTACTAAAGTTTTCTAACTATTGCTTTAGTGATTGAACTCGTCCCTTTCGAATGTCCCTTACAACTCCAACGAAGGTGCTACCTACTTCTTAATAGTAGGATAGCACTGTCTAAAGGAAATAAGAACAAACAATCTTTTTTTGAGAAGGTAGAATCTTAAGTACTTGCTCAATAAAATTTTTTCACACAAACACCTTTCAAAACAAATTTTCAAAACAAACTTCGTCACATCCTTGAGGGCTGATACAAGGGTTATCACGAAGTAAAAACATTTACAAGACAAACACACACAAGCAATTTGAAAAATGAGCAAGTACCTAAAAGCCCGTAGAATCTTGCTTACCTACACTCAGAATATTCTCTAAAAAAGGTTTGTTCTGTTCTCTTCCCTTTTCCATGTTTGGATGAAATAAAAGTCGGTGGAGACTCTTGCTTACCGCGACATTTTGCGAACACAAAACGTAAAATGCAAAACACAAACCAGTATTAAACAGTCGGTTTTGCCACCGTATCACAACCTTAATTGTTAATTTTCCTTTCTTAACGCCAATTATGGCTCCGGCTGTTGATAGGAATGGTCTACCTAAGAGGATTGGGATTTCTTCGTCTTCTTTAATATCCATAACCACGAAATCATTTGGGATATATAGCTGACCGATCTTAACTCGTATGTCTTCAAGTATGCCTATAGGATACTTAACTGATCAATCATCCAGCTGGAGAGACATTTTAGTCGGCTGCAATTCTCCTAAGTTTAACCTTCTACAAACTGCTAAAGTGATAAGGCTAACGCTAGCTCCTAGATCTAAGAAGGATTTGTCAATAGTATGATTTCCTAAGATACAAGGAATGGAAAAACTTCATGGATCCTTTTCTTTCTTGGTAAGTTTATTTTCTGAAATAAAATTGCATTCCATAGGTTTGGGATCATCAAGTCTACGCTTGTTGGTCAGGATGTCTTTTAGGAATTTAGCATAAGATGGTATCTGAGTGATGGCTTCGGTGAAAGGAATCTCCACATGGAGTTTTTCTATAACTTTAACGAATTTATGGTATTGATTGTCCAGTTTGGTTTGTTTAAGTCTTTGAGGAAATGGGTCTGGGGGTTTGTACAGGGGTAGTGATTTATTAGTTTTATCTTTTAATTCTATTTTTTTTCTTTTCGGGTTCCTCTAGTTCCTCCACTTGGTCTGTAGGCAAAACATTTGTCTTAGGTTGTGAGGGTGTACTCATGGCTGGATTCTTGGGTCCATCGTAAGTAGTCCCACTTCGTAAGGAAATGGAATTAGCTTGCCCTTTAGGATTTGGTTGAGGTTGTCCAGGTAATTGTCATCCAGGTGTAGTTTGTGGGGCTTGTGTTTGGGCTATCTGCGAAATTTGGGTTTCAAGCATCTTGTTATGTGTAATTATCTGATCAACCTTAGTTCCTAATTGCGTGATTAGTTATTTTATGTGAATATTCTGATTTAGGAACTCTTTGTTTTGCTGGGTTTGAGCTGAAATGAAATTTTCCATGATTTTCTCAAGGTTTGGTTTGGGTGCCACAACTTGCATAGGTTGGTTTGGTCTTTGGGCTTGGAAACCTGTAGGTCTCGGAGGTGCAGAGTTTTGTATTGGGCTATTGTTTTTATAAGAAAAGTTTGGGCGATTCCTCCATCCGGGGTTGTAAGTGATTGAAAATGGGTTTCCTTGGGTATAGTTTACTTGGTCTGAGAAAGGCTCATTCAACAAGTTACATTCCACATGTTAATGTCCTTGGGTCCCACATAGTTTGCATTCTGAAGCTACTGCGGCTACAGTATTAGGGTTTTGAGACATGTTTTAAACTTTTAAGGCAAGAGCGTCAATTTTAACTTGCATCATGTCTAGAGAACTTATATCATGTCTTCCTCCTTGGGTCTCCTTTTTCTCTACTGTAGCTCATTCTGTTCCACATTAGTAATGGTTTTGGGCCATGTCCTCAATGAGAGCGCATGCTTCTAGGTAAGGTTTATTCATCAATGTGCCACCAGCGGCAGCATCGATAAACATCTTTGTGTTATAATGGAGTCCATTATAGAAGGTGTGGATGATTAGCCATTGTTCTAGGCCATGGTGTGGACATGCTCTTAACAGGTCCTTATATCTCTCTCATGCTTCAAAAAGTGATTCTCCCAGGTTTTGGTTAAATCTAGTGATTTGGTTTCTAAGGACAGCAGTTTTGTTGGGCGGAAAATATCTCGCGAGAAATACTCTCCTAAGGTCTTCCCAGGTTGTTATTGAATTGGGTGGAAGGGAATCTAACCAATCTCGTACTTTATCTCTGAGGGAAAAAGGGAATAATCTTAGTCGTATTGCCTCAGGCGAAGCACCATTGCATTTTAAAGTGTCTTCTAATTGTATAAAAGTTTTTAAGTGTTGATTCGGGTTCTCAGTAGCGAGACCACCGAATTGGTTTTGTTGCACCAATTGCAGCAATGAGGGTTTTAGTTCGAAATTATTTGTGGTTATAGCTGGGTTTGCGATACTTGAACTACGTTCCTCTTTTGACGGTTGGGAAAATTCCTTAAGGGGTCTTTGGTTACGATTCTCTGCCATATTTTTTCTAATTCTACGGAGAAAATGGATGTAACGTCCAGGTTTCGCTAAAGGATTGAATAAGGTTCCAGTGCTGCGAGACCTTCGCATCAACCAAACTAGCTAACTCTTTTTATTAGCTTTCATTTATCGTTGATCTCACCTCAATAAAAATTATGAAACTTAAGATAATGATTAAATCATGTAATATAACCACTCGTTTCATTTTGAATTTTTTTAATACAAATTGGATTAAAAGATATTGATTGGATATACATCACTTTGATCCTCGAGTGTTCAAACACAACACGTACAACTTGTTTGTTTGAATTATTGTATTCCTTTTTTTAATTAATAACTCAATCATTTTAACCTTTTTGATAAATCAAAATTGGATTAAAAAGGAATTTACTGGATATGCATCCTTTTTATACTCAGGTTTTCGTACACAAGTTGTAAAACTTTCTTATTCAAACACTCGTATTCCTATTAAAAATCAATTAATAACATTCATTATAGAGTACATTCTTTTATCATATTAAAAAGGATTAATTGGATGTACATCCTTTTGATCCTTGAGTGTTTGGACATAAGTTGTATAATTTTCTTTTTTGAATGCTTGTCTTTCTTTAAGAGAATGCAACTCAATTTGATTTGAATATTTCTTTTTATTAACAAAAATTGGATTTAAAAGGATTAATTGGATGTACATCTCATTTATCCTCGGGTATGCGAATCCAAGTCATACGACTTAATTGTTCGAACACTCGTGTTCCTCCTAAAATCAATTACAACCAACAAGCAACTTTCTTTCCGCCTTAGTGCGATCAAACATTTTTTATCCTTAAAATCAACAAGCGCACAAAATTTTTTTAACCAAGAGCTACGTACGTTTGAATTCTCCATCTCACCGGAAGATACGTAGGAGCAAGAGTAAAATCTTGTCAAGCATCCTAATAAAAAACCTCTTTTCCCTTTCTTACAAATATGTCGTGATAATTAGTAAATTACATTAGGGTTAACAATATTCTTTTGCAAAATTAATTAGAGGAAAGTGTTATTTAAAACCAATGTCGTAGGGTGATAACACTTTTCCTACACATAATTGAATCTCTAACCTAAATTTGATTGTGATGACCATACTTTTTTTCTTTATAGTTTTATCGATGTTTTATCTTTTTAAAAATAAACTTTGGAGGCGACTTCATTGCTTTCGAGCGTGTTCGTGCTCGAGTATTTTTCGTGCGTAACAACTTTTGACTCTATTGGAGATTTTTGAGAGTCAAGCCTAGTTTAATTACTTTTGCAAATAGTCCTAGCGTAGTTTATGTTTTCTTCTATTATCTTTTTATTTTCTTGTTTTATTATTATTTTTATTGATCGAATGTGTGTTTGCATATTTATTTGTTATATGGATTGAATGTTTTATCAATCTGAATATCTATTTGCTAACACTCAAATACCCATTTTTATTGACACACTTAAATACCTCTTTTAATAGAAAATGGTTGGAATCTCTTTGTCATAACAAGAAAAAAAAAGAAGAGTTGTCTCCATTAATTTTTATCCTAAGGACAGAGAATTATCGGGTAACCCTAATTTGTACAGAGATTTTAAATTTGTGAGTTGATTAGACAAAGGAAAGGTGTTAGGCACCATTCATCTCCCTTGTTCTCAAGGGAATCCACTTATAGGTCTAAGGGTAAATCAGGAATTTCTATTTGAAGGCATGTTATTATCAACTGCTTAGGAAAATGTTTAATTTTTTAGCTAAGGGACTCACCTTGATTTTAACTGTGTGCCTACGTATCTCCTTGCGAAGAATCAAAGTCCAATTTTGCAGTTCGTATGTGTTTGTTGGTGTTTTTTTATAGGATCGTAGAATTTCTTTCGAATGATCCTTTGAAATTCGTCTGAGTTTGAAGATTGAGTGATCGTAGATGCAGTTTGAAGTTTTGATTTGAAAGCAATGCTATTTAATCCATTTTTGAAAACATCTTGAGTTGATTATGTTAGTAGCAAAAAGGTTTTTTGTTGGTTGACTGTTTTAAGTTTGATTGGTCGATAAAGAGTTGATCTTTATTAAAATTAAATCGTGCTAGACGAAGAAATTGATTTTTATAAGGAGTTGATACTTATTAGAATTAAATCGCGCGGGACGAAGAAATTGATTTGATGTGTTGAATGAATTTTAGAAGTTTGATCTGAATAATTAAATTATAAGATATTGAGTCAACTACTTAATTACTCGAGGATGTATATCCTATTATTTACAAAAATATTAAATTAATTTGATAAAAAAAAATTTTGAAATGTATATGTGAATTATTTACATGTGACAAGTATACATTTTTAGATTTTTGGTATTTTATGGTTTTATAATCCAGATTAAATAATGACCTAATTAGAAAAACCTAGATGAATTTAGTCTAATCTCTAATTAAACTAACCTAAATAACATTAATTTAATTTAAAAAAAGAGTCTAATTATAAACAACTTAATTATCTTATATAAAATCCTAAGTTATAATACTAGGGGTGCAATAGAGAAAGTATGTGATCTGGTAGTTAAAAGGTAGAGAAGTTACTATTAGTAAATGTATAGGTTTAAAACCCAAGTCTAAACAAAATCCTGATATGTCTAAAATAAATAAATTAAAAAAACTAAAATATAAAATATTATAAATATATAAAAACGACACAGCAAGTGTGTTGGGTGGTGATTACCTGAGATAATTTTATTTTGTCTTCTAACTTCACTATTTAAATATTAAATTAGAATATATTAGATTTGATTAGATTTAATATTTAAATATAATCTAAGTTGTGTAGATTCAAGTCTAATTAGGGTTGTATATAAATAGCCCTAGTCTGTATTATTATTTATAACAATTCAATAATATAAATCCTTATTTTTTTATTATTCTCTCTTTCTCTCTTCACTAAAAGTGCCTCACGCACTAACAAATTGGTATCCAGAGTTTCTGGTTATTGTTCTTGATCGAGTTTTCAAGAACTTCATGTCAGAGATAATGTTTTTAGGGAAAGTGATTCAACCAATGCGAAGATGGCTAGTGATAAGGGAATTCTGAATTCACTTCCAATGCTTGACGGTAAGAATTGGATCCGGTGGAAAAAACAGATGCAATCCTTGTTTGACTTCCATGAAACCCTAAAAGTGGTTATCGCTGGTGTTCCTGCGTTGGCTGCAAATGCAACCGACTAACAGAAAAAAAGCCCACAACGAAGTCAAGTAGAAAGATTGCAAGGCTGTTTATTGCATTCAGACGGCGGTTGATGCTGCTAATTTCGACAGAATCTCTCATGCTGAAACGACGAATGAGGCATGGGAAATTTTGGTGAAGTATTACAAAGAAGGTGAGAAAGTCAAGTTTTTCAAGTTACAAACCTTGCATCAACAATATGAGTTGTTCTCAATGGGAGAAGATGAAAAAGTTGCAGAATATGTGTCGAAGGTTGAAAAACTCGTCCATCTCATGAAGGATTATGGTGAAACCATAACTGATATGATGATAGTTGAGAAGTTAATGAGAACATTGACTTCTCACTTTAATCACGTTATCGTAGCTATTCAAGAATCCAACAATCTTAAAACCACTAAAGTGGAAGATTTGGTTGGTTTGTTGGAGGCGCATGAGATGAGGATTGTCAAAAGGAAAGGAGTGCAAAACTCGATATAGGCTCTACAAGCTCAGTCATGGAAAAAGGATGGTGGTTCCAACAAATTCAAAGGAAAGTTCGACAAGACTCAAGGAAAGAAGTCTTGGTCGAAATCTCACAAACATCAGGTTGAAGATAGAGCTTCTGAATCCTCGAAAGGAAAAGGAGGAGGAAACTATCGAAAGGGCAAAGAAGATAAAAAAAATGTGTGCAGTTCTATAACTATGAAAATTAGGGTCACATAGCCAAGAATTGTTGGTACAGAAAAGACAATGGATCGACAGGAAAGGACGAAGG
Organism: Vicia faba; assembly: GCA_948472305.1. Lineage (NCBI taxonomy): Eukaryota > Viridiplantae > Streptophyta > Magnoliopsida > Fabales > Fabaceae > Vicia > Vicia faba. The sequence goes on from OX451741.1 coordinate 1,471,790,666, forward strand.
AGCGAAACGTGCACACCATGATTCAGATGATTCTGAAGGTGGTATGGTGGTTATGGTTTTAGTTGTAGATAACCATCTCGAATCCAAAATCTGGTTTCTCGATTCAGTCTGCTCAAACTACATGCCTAGTCGAAAGGAGTGGTTGGAATATTTTGACAAGTCAGAGAAGAGCAAGGTAAAACTTGCTGATAATAGTTTGTTACAAGTAGAAGGTACTGGATATATAGTCTTTCAAATGAGTAATGGAGGGAAAGCTATGGTCAAAGATGTGTTTTATGTACCTGGAATAAAGTGCAACTTGCTAAGTGTTGGATAACTAGTCGAAAAAGGTTTCTCAGTTGTCATGAAAGATGGAGTTTTGAAATTGTTCGATAGCAAGAACAATTTAATCTTAAAATCTCTGTTGTCGAAGAACATGACATTTAAGACTATGATCAGTTCTACAAAAGTTCAATGTTTGAAAAATTTTTTTGACCACAAGGATAGTTGGTTGTGGCATTTGAGATTTGGACATTTGAACTTTCGATCACTTAATCAACTGACTACTCAAGATATGGTTACTGGAATTCTAAGTCTTGAGATGCCTAAAAATTTTTTTGTGAAGGTTGTTTAGTAGGAAAGCAATCCAGAAATTCTTTCGTTTCGACTATGCCAATGAGATCATTTTGCATACTCGAAGTGGTACATTCAGATGTATGTGGTCCATTAGAAGAACATACAATTGGTGGAAACATATATTTTGTTTCATTTATCGATGAGTTTAGTCGAAGGTTGTGGATCTATGTGATCAAACAAATGGACGAAGTATTCAAAATCTTTAAGAGATTCAAGATACTTGTCGAAAACCAGAATGAAAAGAAGATCAAAGTTCTGCGAACATATGGAGGTGGGGAATACACATCCAAGATTTTTGAAGATTTCTGTGTAGAACATGGTGTTGATCATGAAGTAAGTGCTTCTTATACACCTCAACATAATGGAATTTCTGAAAGAAGAAATATAACCATATTAGATATCGCGAGATACATGCTAAAGCAAAAGAACTTTCCAAAATCTTTATGGGGAGAAGTTGTTTCGACTGCAGTTTAAATTTTGAATAGGTGTCTTAACAAGATATTGAAGAACAAAGTTCCTGAAAGTGGAAAACGACCATCAGTGAGTCATTTGAAGGTGTTTGGCTCTATGTGTTACAAGCATGTTCCTGATGCAAGAAGAAGGAAGCTCGATGGCAAGAGTGAACCTATCATTCTGGTAGGATATCATAAAACTAGTGCATACAGACTATTTAATCCAGTTAATGAGAAGATTGTGTTGAGTTAAGATATTTTGATTAATGAAAATTTTGTCTGGGATTGGAATTCTAGAAATCCAATTAACAAGTCAGTGATGAGTTCGACTGTCGATGAAGAAACTGATGAAGTAGAGGTCGAAGGAATTGTTGAGAATCCAGTTGAAGTAGAAGAAGAAGTAGTTGCTGACATTCCCGACATAGTCTAAGTCGAAGAGGTTGTGGCTGAAACAAGGCAAAGACCTCAAAGAAATAGAGTTCTTCTAATAAGACTTCATGATTATGAAGTGGTGAGTGATAATTAAGTCACACCAGATGGAGAATTAGTTCATTTTGCTTTACTTGCAGGTGTTAAACCAATTAACTATATCGGAGCTTTGAAGACTAAATAGTGGAAGTTAGCTATGGTCGAAGAGTTACAGGAAATCGAAAGAAACAACACATGGGAGTTAGTCGAATTTCCAACACATACGAAAGCTATCAAAGTAAAGTGGGTGTTCAAGTTGAAACACAATGCAGATGGCTTGATAGAAAGACATAAAGCAAGATTAGTATCTCTAGGGTTTCTTCAAAGAGAAGGGCTCGACTACTCTGAATTATTTTCTCTAGTAGCAAGATTGGAGACTGTTCGACTAGTGATAGCAATGGCATGCAACCAATGCTGGTCGACATTTCATTTAGATGTGAAATCATCTTTTTTGAATGGTCCTTTAGACGAATAGGTCTATGTCACACAACCTCTAGGGTTTGTGATTATAAGGAAGCGAGTAAAGTATATAAGGTGCACAAAGCGCTTTATGGCCTCAAGCAGGCACCTAGGGCATGGAACAAGACGATTAACTCATACTTAGTCGAATTAGGATTTGTCAAATGCAAATATGATTATGGTGTATATGTTCAGGTTGTAACACAAGATATAACAATCATCTACTTATATGTTGATAACTTACTAGTGACTGTAAATATCTTGGAGAACTTGTCGAAGTTCAAAGAGCTGATGATGAAGGAATTTGAAATGTCTGATCTGGGAAAATTTTCTTATTTCCTAGGTATGGAATTTCAAATTTAGAAGCAAGGTATGGTGCTACATCAAAATAAGTATATCAAAGAAATACTCAAGAGATTAAGAATGGATGATTCAAATCTCGCGCCCTCACCTGTCGAACCAAATGTAGAATTGGAGAAGAATGTAGAGGAAGACAAAGTCGATGTAACTTTGTTCAAGCAAATTGTGGAATCTCTGAGGTATGTATGCAACAGTTGACCTGATATAGGTTTCGATGTAGGATTAGTAAGCAGATATATGAGTTATATAAGTTGAAAGCAAGTGCTCGCAGGTTGAACTAACATAACATTTTGATGAGTACATTTTCTCTAGATGAGAAATTTTGTGAAATATTTTTTGTATTGGCTTTATCTATCAATTTCTTGACATATGTGTGTTTATTGAAGTATTCAAGTCATGCATTAATCATGTTTGCATTGTATTTTTATCAATCATATTTTCATTTATCTTGCATCAACCATGTTCATATCCCTCTTGCACGAATCATGTTTGCATTGCTCTAGCATAAAAACATACATATCATCTTATTCATCTGACATATCTCCATATCATCCATGAATATGACATCACTTTGGTGTCAAAGATAAAAATTCCTTAGAATACAAGCTGGAAAATAATCAAACACCACCAAAATCCCAATATTCATCGACATCTTGCAAAATTCCAATAATCATTACCACCTCATTTATTTAATTTCACGTTGATCTATGCTCAACCTTTCAGTTGAATATGTTTTTTTTTAATTTTATTGTCGATCTAAGCGTCAACCTTTCGGTTGAAGATGGTCATTTAATTTCTTGTTGATCTACCCATCAATCTTTTAATTGCATACAATCTTTTAATTTTCTTGTCAATCTATGCATCAAACTTTTTGTTGAAGATGATAATTTAATATCCTATTGATCTACACATCAACATTTCAGTTTAAGATGATCAGTTACTTTTCTTGTCGATCTAAACATCAACCTTTAGGTTGAAGACAATCATTTAATTTCATGTTGATCTACGCATCAACATTATGGCTAAAGACGGTCTTTTACTTTTCTTGTCGATATGTGAGTCAACATTTTGGTTGATCATTTAACTTCTCGTTGATCTATGAATCAACCTTTCTATTTTAGATGATCATTTACTTTCCCGTCAATCTATGCATCAACCTTTCGATTAAATAAGATCATTTAATTTTATTTTAGATCTATGCATCAACCTTTTGGTTGAAAATGATCATTTACTTTTCTTTTTGATCTACGCATGAACCTTTCGAATGAATAAGATCATTAAATTTCTAATCAATCTAGTTATTAGCATTTTGGCTAATGACGGTCATTTTGTTTTCCTTGTCATCTCATTTTATTTTGCACATCGAAGGAATAAATTCGAGTCCTTCATAATAATTATTGTTTCCAATGATTATATGAAGACTTTTGTTATTCATATTCTCTAGTTAAATATAATTAAATAGGGGCAACTGTAGTACCTCAATTTTGTCCAGGCAATTAAAATCGATTTCTCAATTTTCATAGTTCTTAAAAATCCATTGATTTTAACTTCAAAATTACAAAAATATGTCAATTTAGTCTTTCATTCTTCAATATCATCAAGATTTCCATTTTTTTTAATTTCATCATGAAAATCCAAAAAAAATCATGCATTTAGGGTTTTGGTGTTTTCTAGCAAATTGCCAAAATTTTAAAAATCAAATTCAAAGGCAAATGATAAATGAAAAAATATTTAATCATGATAAAAGACTAATTAGGGATTTACTAAGGTTAATTTTAACATTATCAAGTGCAATACATTATTCGAATCATAAGTTGTGTGAAAAATGGGATTTTCATCTAAAGCATTTGATTCGAATTACAAATTGAACATGATTTGAATCACAACCTCATATGATATGAATCAAGTGAAAAAATTGATTTGAATCAACTGATTTCTTGAACCTATGTTATGGCTATGTTCAAATTTATTTGAATTACATTTTTCACATTATCTAAATCAAAGCTTCATGACCCATTTTTTATCCTTGATTTAAATAGTTTTTTTTCTATGATAGAAGTAACAAATGAGTGAAACCTATGGAGAAACCCATAGATACAAAGAGTGAATTTGTCTTCTTTTTTTAGTGTGTCTATAACCATCACCATGATTCCTTCTCTTCGTATATAAAACAACTTCTTGATTATGAGTTCATGGCAGATTCAATCTCCTTTTTGTTGCATCTTGTTCTTGTGAAATTTTTTATTCTCTTGATAACAATCAAATCCATGACCCATTTACCCAGAGAGAACCTTGTGAGTGTGTTATTCATCATTGAAGCCACCGGCAAAAAACACAGAGCCGCCATCGAACTTTATTTATCCCGAAGGAAGGGAAAATATCGATAAAACCACAAGGGAATGGATAAGATGGTATTGCGACCAAGAGAAAGGGTAAGGGAGTCGATTATGCGAGGGGAAGGTATTAGCACCCCTTGCATCCGTTGTACTCAACGGGATCCGTTTTGTTTGTTTGTCTTAAAGGGTGTGTTTATCTACAACTATGCTTGCTTAAGGGGAAATGAATGGTTTTTATTATTGAGTTCGTGAGGGTTTCGCGACCCTTTTCCTACGTATCCAATGAAGGAATCAGAACACCATAGTTCCTCTAGAAAATGGTTGGTTTGTTTGTGTTTTTTAGTGGGCGACGTTAACGCACACATTCTAGCAATAGGCACGACCGGTATCACGGTAGAACGAAGATAACATGCCCTTTGGGGGAGTTTTGATTGGTCGTGTGTTTTGCGAGTTTTAGAATAACTTTAGGTAATGATTAAAGGTGTTTTTGGATTTTTGATTTGTGAATGAAAAGTTTTTGTTTTAATTACAAAAGGAGAAAAGAAAGGTAAAGGGGGAGACCAAGAACCTTATTGTTTGTTATATACAAGCGAGCTAAAAGTCTACTTAACATAAGGCAATAGAAATGGAGTTTAATCGCCTCATGGAGCTACCTAAGGAAGTATAGTATCAAAGTAACGGAAATAACATAAATGCAAAGCAAAATATTTTTGTATGATTTTTAACTAAGTAAACAAATATGACTAAGCACAAATAACTAAAATGACTAACAAAATTAAAACATATATTAAATTAAATTCACTAGATTTGTTTAGTTAATCTTAGAACTAAACTAATTAAGAAAATATAAAGCTAAAAATAAAATAAAAATAAACTAATTATTAATACAATAGAGTTAAGAAAATTTAAACTAAACAAGTTTGACAAAAGAGTGCAAGCTAAGTATAGGGGTGTATATTGAATTTTCAGAGTGGGCTTAAGAGAAACAACAAACCCCATAATGAAAAAAAAGTTTGAACAACACAAAAAAAAAAATTAAAAAAAGGATTTGGCTTAAAACAGACCAGGTCGGGTCAACCCAAGTCCATCCCAAAAGGTTGATGGATTAAACAAAACCTAGCAGAAAACGTGGCTTACAGCCTCCCTCTTCCTGTCTCAAGAGAAACCACGACACTAACATTCCCTTTAATGGTTCTTCTCTACTATTCTCTCAGTCACGGCATCCCCTCTCTCATCATTCACTGATTCAAATAAAATCCCCTATGGTTCTTATCTTGCCTTGGTTCGCATCACCCTCTCAGGAAAGAAACAAACAAACATAAATCCCTAAGCCCCAATTGAAAACCCTAAACCCCAATCCGCTCATTACGTTCAGAGATCAGTCACAAAATTACAAGATGAAAGGATGAAAACTGAAATAAATGATAACATGGAACGAGCAACGAAGATGACGACCAGGTTAGTTTCTATGGATCACTGACTCTACCCAGTTTTTGTGAATCTTCTGTATCTGTAATATGTGTTTCTTCTTCTTTCTATCCTTCTTTCATGTGGTTATATGGTCGGTTACGCATGCGATTTAGTGAGTTTTCAGTGTCATTGTTTAGGTGTTATCAGTCAAAGGGGTATGGGCATGAGGGCGGTTTTGAGGAAGACTTTGAGGTAGTTTAAAGGAGTTGTTGGTGAGTAAAATGACGTGTGAGATGCTATTTATGCAGGGAGGTTAAAGAGGTTTCAGAGCGGAGGTTTTGAGATGAATGGTACGTTGGGAGAGTATTTGTGATTTTTGTCGTGAGTAGAGGTTTTAGGGTGTGATTCTGTGGTTTTTCGAGCAGAGGTTGGAGGGATGTGAAATAATGATTTTTCGGATGTTGCTTTTGTTTTTTTATAAGTAAATTTCTTAGGCAGAGGGAGAGTTGTAAGGGGTGTTGACAGAGTTATCGAGGAGTTGCCAATTTTCATGGTCAGTTCCGTTGAGTGTAAGGCATGGGGGATTGTGGGTGAACATGGAGAATCCGGTTACGAGATTTGTGGCAGTGGCGAGATTTGGTTAAGGGTGGTTAAAATGGAGATAAGGGGTTGCATCATAGTTTGGTTTATTTGTATAGGAAAGGTGAGAGGTCGAGGTATGTTGAAAGAGCTTAGGGTTGTAGTTACAAAAATTACGGTTGAGCAAAGGTTGACAGCAATTTTGGTTATGGATTTTCTAGGGGAAGCGTTGGTTGTATGGAGGGTAAGGCTAGGCTTAGTGCAGAAGGTTTATGGTTGTTTTATTGCAGGCCTAGAAAGGTTGCTTGAGTTATCTTCAAGCTTTTGGGATGAAGGAATTATCGAGATATTATAGCATAGTTTCAAGAGAAACAAATATGATGCAAATGAATATGTGTAACACCCTCTAAAACCCGCATATAATTTTCGCAAATATTAAAAATTATAACTCAGAGTACATGTAATAATCGAGGAATGCTACAATTCTCTTTTAATAAAATAATTCCTGTCATGCATAATCTTAGTGGTAACTCATACATGTTTACACAGCGGAAAATTTTAATTAATAAAATCAAACGTTATAATATTTTCCAAAATCATCAGGGATTAACACCTGGAAAGTCAACATCTTATTATAACAATTAAAAGAAAATAAACGAGTCTGACTAAAGCAGCTCGACAACCAAACGTTCCCGGAGTTACAACTATCAGAGCATGACCCGGACATACTAGAATAAAACTAAACTAGACACGATAAGCCTTCGCCAAGCACCTGAGCGAAGCTCCTCAATCTGAAATATTCAACAGTAAGGGTGAGCTTCTCAAATATACATTTGGTTATACATTCATAACAATCAATTCACGAAATCATAAGCATCACCCAATAATTAACATATTTCATAGTTTACAAAACCTTTACAAATCATATATCCATGACATATTGCTTTTCATATTTACAAATACCCATCAACATCATCAACCATATATCAATCACACGTGCATACAAACAATCAAATATAACATTGGAAAAATCATCCATTCATGTTATATTCGAGTAATGCAACACACCCATGCATGTGGTACCACTACACCGCCCCATTATATCGCGGGTCACGGATAACTCACCGTTCCATTATATCGCGGACACGGCTACCACCTCAACGTTCCATTAAATCGCGGACACGTATATTGGCCACCATGTTAATTCCACACAATGGGAATTAACAAATGCAACATGATATGTAAGTATGTAACACTCAGCATACTATGAACATCATTCAACATATCATGCACATCAACAATATCAAACATAACAGGATATGAATAGTATGTAACCACTCAGCATACTATTTAAACATCAATCATATCAAGTTACAAATAGCATGTAATCACTCAGCATACTATTCAAACATCAACCAATCACATCAATTATATCATAACTCATGCTCGAGAACATATCTAAAAGCATGGCAATAAAAATCCAACATCGAAACACTGAAATCAAAATTCAGAAAATTCAGAAATTCAACACAGTAGCATCAACACGGGTGCCCGTGTTAAACAACACGGCCGTGTTGAAATATGCCCAGAAAACGCATTTTTTTAACAAAACAGGGGATCAACACGGGTGCCCGTGTTAAACAACACGGCCCGTGTTGAATTGTGTCTGGAAAACACAATTTTTGGCAACACAGTGCATCAACACGGGTGCCCGTGTTAAACAACACGGCCGTGTTGATGAGCGCGGGTCATATTTTTCTGAACCTGCAGTGGCTCACAACAGCCGTCCAAACGCGGAAAAATGTCGGCCAAAACGCGTATTTCAGTACCTAACGCATCGAGCTTGTACGATCCACAACAATACCACAATATCCAATTTACTAATAATCATTATAATAACCTTAACCGGGGATTAACCGTAACTTTGGGGAATTCTACCGACACTGAGGTCGTCCCTACAATTTCCAAGGTAAATTCACGATCATTAGACATACGCCCAATTCACCATTTGGGACCTAAATTCTTAATCGATTCATGAGAATTGGGAATCCTAATCCTTTTCTAACAAAGTTCAGTCCTACGGTTATCGATCCCTAGAAACATCTAACAATTGGGATTTTCCTACCATTACCCGAATCAACCGTACATAAACCCATAAACAAAGGTAAATCGAGTATAAACCCCCCTTACCTTATCAATTAGCAGCTTTGAATTCTTGAGCGAAGTTCTCCGTTCTTCGTTCCTCGTACCTTCAGAGCTCTATTTCCCCAATTCTAACTTCTGTTTATCGTGAAAACCAAAATGAGGAATAACTTGAGTTCCAACACATAACTTTACTTCTTTTTCACCCCCACTCTTTACTAACAGCATCTAAGCCCAAAACATAAAAATCCCTATATTTCTTATTTCTTCGAATATTCCAAATAAATAATTCTTTTTATTTTATTAATTCTAATAAAATAAATTCCCAAATTTAAATAATTCAATTAATTGAAAACGGGGTGTTACAACTCTCCCCCACTAAAAGAGTTTTCGTCCTCGAAAACATACCTTAGACGAACAGCTCCGGATAAGCCTCTTTCATCTGGCTCTCCAGCTCCCAAGTGATATTTCCATCTGCTGGACCTCCCCAAGCAACCTTCACTAATGCTATCTCTTTACCTCTTAACTGTTTCACTTCCCGATCTTCTATCCTCATAGGCAATGTTTCTACTGTCAGGTTATCTCTTACCTGTACATCATCTATTTGGATTACATGAGATGGGTCTGGAATATATCTCCTCAACTGAGAAACATGAAAAACATCGTGCAAATTCGCAAGTCTCGGAGGTAAAGCAATGCGATAAGCAACTTCTCCAACTCTTTCCGTAATCTGAAACGGACCAATAAAACGCGGAGTCAACTTCTTAGACTTCAACGCCCGACCAATACCCGTCATCGGAGTAACTCTCATAAACACATGATCTCCAGCACTGAATTCTAAATTCTTTCTCCTCTTATCATGATAACTTTTCTGACGACTCTGAGAAGCTCTCATCTTCTCTTGAATCAATTTGATCTTTTCTGTAGTCTGCTGAACAATCTCTGGCCCAATTACCGAACTCTCTCCAGATTCATACCAACACAAAGGCGTCCTACACCGTCTACCATACAATGCCTCAAACGGAGCCATACCAATACTCGAATGGTAACTATTGTTATAAGTAAACTCAATCAATGGCAAATAGCTATCCCAAGTTCCACCTTTCTCTAAAACACAAGCACGCAATAAATCTTCCAACGATTGAATCGTCCTCTCCGTCTGTCCATCAGTCTGAGGATGGTAAGCTGAACTCAATCTCAACTTAGTACCCAAAGCCTTCTGCAATCCTTCCCAAAATTTCGAAGTGAACCTCGGATCTCTATCTGACACAATACTAGAAGGAACTCCATGCAAACTCACTATTTTCTCAATATACAACTGTGCCAATCTCTCCATCGAGTAATCCATTCGCACCGGTATAAAATGAGCAGACTTAGTCAACCTATCCACAACGACCCATATCGCTTCACAATTCATAGGAGTCCTCGGCAACCCAGATACGAAATCCATAGAAATACTATCCCACTTCCATTCTGGAATAAACATCGGTTGCATAAACCCAGACGGCTTTTGATGCTCAATCTTCGATTTCTGACAGATTAAACATGCATACACAAATTCAGCTATTTCCTTTTTCATTCCCGGCCACCAAAACAATTTCTTCAAATCATGATACATTTTCGTGGCACCCGGATGAATGCTCATTCCACTGCGATGTCCTTCTTCTAATATACTTTTCTTGATTTCTGCGACATCAGGAACACAAACTCTATCGCCAAATCTCATAACATCATTTTCATCAATTCTAAACTCACCACCTTGACCTTGGTTGATCAATGTCAATTTATCAACTAAATTAACATCGGATTTCTGCCCGATCCTGATCTCTTCTAGAATACCACTAGTAAGTTTCAACATACCCAAACGAACACACTTCGGAGTACTTTCACAAACCAAACTCAAATCTCGGAATTGCTCAATTAAATCCAATTCACGAACCATCATCATAGACATATGCAAGGACTTCCTGCTCAAAGCATCTGCAACTACATTTGCCTTACCAGGATGGTAATTCAAACCAAAATCATAATCTTTGAGGAATTCTAACCACCTTCTTTGCCTCATATTGAGCTCTTTCTGATCGAAAAGATACTTCAAACTCTTATGATCACTATACACTTCAAACCTCGAACCATACAGATAATGTCTCCACAATTTCAAGACAAACACAACTGCTGCCAGTTCTAAGTCATGAGTAGGATAGTTCCTTTCATGAACCTTCAACTGTCTCGAAGCATACGCAACTACCTGTTGATTCTGCATTAAAACACCACCTAAACCCAACAGAGATGCATCACAATAGACCACAAAAGATTCCACCGGATTCGGCAAAATCAGAATAGGAGCACTTGTCAATCTCCGCTTCAATTCTTGGAAACCTTTCTCACAATCAGAATCCCAAATAAACGCTTGTCCTTTACGAGTCAACTTCGTCAACGGCAATGCTAATTTTGAGAATCCTTCGATAAACTTTCTGTAATAACCTGCAAGACCAAGAAAACTTCTGATTTCCGAAACAGTCTTCGGCGCTTCCCACTGAGATACCGCTTCTACTTTCGTAGGATCCACTGCAATACCATTCTTAGAAATCACATGTCCAAGGAAACTAACTTCATTCAGCCAGAACTCACATTTGGACAACTTTGCATACAACTTCTTATCTTTCAACAACTCTAACACAATTCTGAGATGTTCCGCATGTTCTTCGTCATTCTCGGAATAAATCAGAATGTCATCAATAAAAACCACAACAAACTTATCCAGATATGGGTGAAAAATCCTATTCATATATTCCATGAAAACACCAGGTGCATTAGTAACTCCGAACGGCATAACAGAATATTCATAATGCCCATACCTCGTTCGAAAAGCAGTCTTTTGAATATCTTCCGCTTTCACACGAATCTGATGATATCCAGATCTCAAATCAATCTTACTGAATACACTGGCTCCAATTAACTGATCCATTAAATCATCAATCCTCGGTAACGGATACCGATTCTTAATGGTTACCTTGTTCAATTGCCTGTAATCAACACACAGTCTCATAGAACCTTCTTTCTTCTTAACCAACAATACCGGAGCACCCCAAGGCGAAACACTTGGACGAATAAACTTCTTCTCCAGTAAATCTTCCAACTGACTCTTCAATTCCGTCAACTCAGACGCAGACATACGATATGGCGCCATCGACACCGGTCTCGTACCAGGAATTAAATCTATAGAAAATTCCACTTCTCTCTCAGGAGGTAACTCGCCAACATCATCAGGAAAGACTTCTGGAAATTCACACACCACTGGCAATTCACTACTCCTGACCTTTCCTGTTGCATCTAACGAAGCAAGTAACATAAACACATTAGCACCATCTTCCATTGCTTCTTGTACCTGCCTAGCAGTCATAGTCAAATTCTCGACACCAACTGCTTCTGGGAAAATCACCGTCTTAGCAAAGCAGTTCAGATGAACCCGGTTAAATTCCAACCAGTTCATCCCAAGGATAATATCAATTTGTTCAAGCGGTAGGCACACTAAATCCATACCGAAACTTCTACCAAAAATCTCAATAGGACAATTCCTACATACGAGTGAAGTTGTCACTGAACCCGATGCAGGAGTATCAACAACCATGCTACCTCGCATACCAGATATGTCCAGTTTCAACCTCTCAGCACAATCCAAAGAAATGAAAGAATGAGTTGCACCAGTATCAATAATTGCAACTAAAGGTGTGCCATGAATAAAACACGTACCTTTAATCAATCGATCCTCTGGGGTAGTCTCAGATCCAGACAAAGCAAACACTTTTCCACCTGACTGATCCTTCCTAGGCTTAGGACACTGCGGACGAATGTGACCTTCTTCGCCACAATTGTAACAAGTAACAGACTTCCCTTTGCAATCAATAGACAAATGACCAGCCTTTCCACATTTATAGCACTTCTTCTCATCACTCTTGCAATCTCGAATGTGATGACCAGACTCACCACACCTGTAGCATCTGATAGGAGCCTTAGAATCTCCCCCACTAGGCCTTTTCCAACCGCCTGATCTCTGGTTATCTCTACCATATGGCTTGCCACGGTCCATATGTTGCTTCCCTCTTTTATCAACAGCCCCACGAGAGTGAGACGACCGATTCTTGGTAATATCTTCTTCCAAGATTCTGCTACAATCCACCAGATCAGAAAATCTACGAATACGCTGGTACCTGATTCCCTGCTTAATCTCATCTCGGAGACCATTCTCAAATTTGATACATTTAGAGAATTCTCCAGCCTCATCATTGTTGTAGTGTGCATAATACTTTGCCAGCTCAGTGAACTTAGTAGCATACTCACTAACAGTCAGATTGCCCTGCTTAAGCTCCAAAAATTCAATTTCCTTTCTTCCCCGAACATCTTCAGGAAAGTACCTCCTCAGAAAAGCCCTTCTGAAGTTAGCCCAAGTCAGTGCCTCTCCATCCTGAACCATTTCAGTCCTTGTGGCAACCCACCAGTCGTCGGCCTCTTCTGCCAACATATGCGTACCATATCTGACTTTCAGATCTTCAGCACAATCAATCACACGGAAAATCCTTTCGATTTCCTTCAGCCACTTCTGAGCACCTTCAGGGTCATGTGTACCTTTGAACAACGGAGGATTGTTCCTCTGGAAATTTCCCAATTGCCTATCAGCACCAATCACGCCTCCAGTTGGGTTTCCAGCAAGTACACCAGCTAACATCCCCAAAGCCTCAGCTAATGCAGCATCATTTCGTCCATTACCTCTTCCAGCCATATTCCTGAGAATTAAAACATACTCCACATCAGAATACAGTATCGACAGTGTTACCTTGCACTAGTCGCATACGAAAAGGAATGACTGACTCAAGACTCTGGTCACAACGACCGACTATGCTCTGATACCACTATTGTAACACCCTCTAAAACCCGCATATAATTTTCGCAAATATTAAAAATTATAACTCAGAGTACATGTAATAATCGAGGAATGCTACAATTCTCTTTTAATAAAATAATTCCTGTCATGCATAATCTTAGTGGTAACTCATACATGTTTACACAGCGGAAAATTTTAATTAATAAAATCAAACGTTATAATATTTTCCAAAATCATCAGGGATTAACACCTGGAAAGTCAACATCTTATTATAACAATTAAAAGAAAATAAACGAGTCTGACTAAAGCAGCTCGACAACCAAACGTTCCCGGAGTTACAACTATCAGAGCATGACCCGGACATACTAGAATAAAACTAAACTAGACACGATAAGCCTTCGCCAAGCACCTGAGCGAAGCTCCTCAATCTGAAATATTCAACAGTAAGGGTGAGCTTCTCAAATATACATTTGGTTATACATTCATAACAATCAATTCACGAAATCATAAGCATCACCCAATAATTAACATATTTCATAGTTTACAAAACCTTTACAAATCATATATCCATGACATATTGCTTTTCATATTTACAAATACCCATCAACATCATCAACCATATATCAATCACACGTGCATACAAACAATCAAATATAACATTGGAAAAATCATCCATTCATGTTATATTCGAGTAATGCAACACACCCATGCATGTGGTACCACTACACCGCCCCATTATATCGCGGGTCACGGATAACTCACCGTTCCATTATATCGCGGACACGGCTACCACCTCAACGTTCCATTAAATCGCGGACACGTATATTGGCCACCATGTTAATTCCACACAATGGGAATTAACAAATGCAACATGATATGTAAGTATGTAACACTCAGCATACTATGAACATCATTCAACATATCATGCACATCAACAATATCAAACATAACAGGATATGAATAGTATGTAACCACTCAGCATACTATTTAAACATCAATCATATCAAGTTACAAATAGCATGTAATCACTCAGCATACTATTCAAACATCAACCAATCACATCAATTATATCATAACTCATGCTCGAGAACATATCTAAAAGCATGGCAATAAAAATCCAACATCGAAACACTGAAATCAAAATTCAGAAAATTCAGAAATTCAACACAGTAGCATCAACACGGGTGCCCGTGTTAAACAACACGGCCGTGTTGAAATATGCCCAGAAAACGCATTTTTTTAACAAAACAGGGGATCAACACGGGTGCCCGTGTTAAACAACACGGCCCGTGTTGAATTGTGTCTGGAAAACACAATTTTTGGCAACACAGTGCATCAACACGGGTGCCCGTGTTAAACAACACGGCCGTGTTGATGAGCGCGGGTCAGATTTTTCTGAACCTGCAGTGGCTCACAACAGCCGTCCAAACGCGGAAAAATGTCGGCCAAAACGCGTATTTCAGTACCTAACGCATCGAGCTTGTACGATCCACAACAATACCACAATATCCAATTTACTAATAATCATTATAATAACCTTAACCGGGGATTAACCGTAACTTTGGGGAATTCTACCGACACTGAGGTCGTCCCTACAATTTCCAAGGTAAATTCACGATCATTAGACATACGCCCAATTCACCATTTGGGACCTAAATTCTTAATCGATTCATGAGAATTGGGAATCCTAATCCTTTTCTAACAAAGTTCAGTCCTACGGTTATCGATCCCTAGAAACATCTAACAATTGGGATTTTCCTACCATTACCCGAATCAACCGTACATAAACCCATAAACAAAGGTAAATCGAGTATAAACCCCCCTTACCTTATCAATTAGCAGCTTTGAATTCTTGAGCGAAGTTCTCCGTTCTTCGTTCCTCGTACCTTCAGAGCTCTATTTCCCCAATTCTAACTTCTGTTTATCGTGAAAACCAAAATGAGGAATAACTTGAGTTCCAACACATAACTTTACTTCTTTTTCACCCCCACTCTTTACTAACAGCATCTAAGCCCAAAACATAAAAATCCCTATATTTCTTATTTCTTCGAATATTCCAAATAAATAATTCTTTTTATTTTATTAATTCTAATAAAATAAATTCCCAAATTTAAATAATTCAATTAATTGAAAACGGGGTGTTACAATATGCACCCTGAGTTATGCAATAACCAGAAAAATCTATGCGGATTAATGAGAAGAGAAAATAAAACTTACTTATCGGAGCCTCTCTGATGGATCTTCAAGAAGAAGTGAGTTTTCTTTCTCCGAAATGCAGTTGATATAATCTTCTCTTCTCCGTTGTTAATATGTTGATATGCTGGTGTATGCTTCAGAATTTTTCTCTATGATCCTTACTCTCCTAATTGTTGTTGTGACTTATGCAGATGGGAAAACAAATTAGGCAGGTCTACTTTGTGGGTGTGGTGAATTTTCTTGCTGGCTGTGTGCCAAGAAAGTCTTTCTCTTTTGGTTTTCTGGCCCGGTTCTCTCACCCCTTTTTTGCTGGTCTTTGTGTGTTCTTGGTAAGATCTTTTCTGGTTTTTTGTTTGGCTTCCTTGTCCTGCTGGTTATGTTCCTTTTGGTTTTCTGGTTGGTTCTTATTATAATGAAACAAAGGTGGAAAATTGGAGGGAAGATTAATAAAATTTGAACATTGTTGGAAAGATGACTTGTGGCCTTAGAATGCAGGTTTTGGGTATGCCCATTTTGGTGCAAATTTGGCCTGTGTTATTTTGGTGTTTATATGCATGCTGGACATAATTATGCAAACTGTTTTACATGATATGCAGCGGGTTTTTGGTGTGTTGTGGACTGTTTTGGTTTTTACATGATGCATGTTTTATCTTTTCCTCTTTCATCTTTCTATGATGTAAAGCGCACTTGCTTTTTATTCCAATAAATCTGAAGGGTTTTCTTTTTAGGAAAATGATGCATTTGAGGTTTTGGCTGTTTGTTAGCCTTCTATATTATTTGTTTGGTTTGATGTTGCTGCCTTGCTTTTGCTGTCTTGTTGGCTTTTGTTGCAGCCATTTGGTTTTACGTTGCAAATTCCCGTATTTGCTACTGTTTTGTGTTGAGGGCTGCTGTTTTCTTGTTGTTGTTTGTTTGCTGCGCTTGGCAGCTTGCCGCTTGTTTGTCTGCCCATTTGACTATTGTAGGTTGTCTTGCTTTATATGGCTGCCTAATGCTTTGCTGCAATGCTATTTTTTGTTTTTGTTTGCAGCAATAGAAAAATACTTGCAAACTCCGTTTTTTTTCTTTTTGTGAACCAAAGGTGACAACTTTTGTGATTGGGAGAAAAATAGCCCATGATTAAAAATAAATCCCTCTTTAACTGAGTCCAAACGCAAACCCTTATGATGAAATTTTCTCTTAACAAATAATAGTTTGGAAATTTTCATACGTTAATTGCTTGCTAATTTTTTGTTTTCTTTGTTTCATGAGCACGAGAATTGGACGACCAAAGCGAGGTTAAATGATAAAAATACCATGGCGAGGAGTGAGGACGAACGACTTGAAGATGAAGACTTGAAGAAACACACATTATTTCTTTCTTTGTAAACAAAATAATTGTAGTTTGTATTTCACACTGTAACATGCCTTGTAACTTGTCTAAAAAATGTAATGAGCACAAATTTGAACGAATTTTATTAATGATGAACTTTGTTGTAAGAATCAAATAACTCTTGAATCTTGTTTGAACTTTGAAATTCTCTCTTGAATGATTCGAATTCACATCTTGACTTTGTAACTTAAACTTCAAGAAATCATGAACAATTGTTGTAACTTGTATTTCAAGCAATCATGCGCCTTATCTTTCAAAATCCAATCAAACTCTCAAACAAAATAAATGCTTGAGAATTTAGTTCCACTTGGTTAATTTGAACCCAAAACAATGTTCACTTAAACCTTAATCTTCATACCACGCCTGAACCAAACATGCACTTCTTAAACAAAACTTTAACTTTGAGACTCACATCAAGAGTAACTTGTAACTTAAGCGACCAAAATATGCCCTGATCATCATGAACCCCCAACCTTATTTCTTCTGCCGAAACTCCATATTCGCCAACTCAAACCTCAAACTCTTGACTCAGTGACTTAGAGATTTTTAAGAAAAAGGCTTGAAGTGAGAGGAGATGAACTCCTTGACCTAATGCACTGAACTTTGAGTTATCTTTGAGGCAGGTGAAAGAAACATCTTCGCAGAAACCAAGGACCCAAAACCCTAGCCTCTTGACCAACAAATAGGGAAATAAACCCTAATCCAGGCTCTGATAAATTCGAGCGATAATCAACCTTGTAACGTGATGACAAAATTCATTCCATGATCCACTAATCAAGAAACAGATGGATTTCCCTTTTACCTGATAAGAGAACTTCAAAACAAAATTAGACATAAAGAGGGCGCAGCCCTAATATCTCAAACCAAAGTGCCTGATTCCATGAGATGCGGGATATGCAAATGACTGAGTAAAAAAATGATGCAAATGGGATGCAAAGTTCAAAGTCGGACAAAAGTAAAAGAGGTAGGGCGAATTTGGGGTACGACAGATGCCCCTATTTAATCATCTTAAACTTAAATGTGAGATTGTCGTCAGCCTTTCGTAAGTTCAAGGTGGAAGATGATTAAATACCAGGACACAAAATTTGCCCTGGAGAGAAGATGTGAGTGTCATTTATTGGTGTGAATGTCTGCTAGGGAAAGACAAATTGGTCTTCTGGTGGACCGGTCATGATGGATAAACATGGTTGAATACGGTAGCTCGTATTGGGGTAACAATGCCAATACGAGGTTCTTGAGGGAGTGGGTGGTAGAATGACTGAAAGGATATGGTTGACAATGTCGTGATGACTAGAGGTAGGATTCATGAGAAACTTAAAGATAACACGAGGGTAAAGTCCACGGAGGACGTACGACCCTAAAAAGATAATGTGAGGGTAAGACCTAGGAACGACCCATAACCCTAAAAGAGATATAGTGAAGGTAGGATCTACGGATGATCTACGACCTTAAAAACAAAATGAGGAGAGGGTAAAGCGAAGGTAAGATCTACGGACGATCTACGACCCTAAAAATACGAAGGTAAGATCTACGGACGATCTACGACCCTAAAAATACGAAAGTAAGATCTACGGACGATCTACGACCCTAAAAATATATAACGTGGTGGTAAGATCTACGGACGATCAACGACCCTAAAATGCGATGGTAAGATCTACGACCTTAAAAGATAACGCGATGGTAAGATCTACGAGCTTAAAAGATAACACGGTGGTAAGATCTACGGATGATGTACGACCTTAAAAATAATATGAGTAGAGGGTAAATTCTACGGACGACCTACAACCCTAAGAGAGATAAAGTGAAGGTAAGATCTACGGACGATTTACGACCTTAGGAAATGAGATGGGGAGAGGGTAAAGTCCACGGACGACCTACGACCCTAAGAGAGATAAAGTGAAGGTAAGATCTATGGGCGACCTATGACCTTAGAAAGATGACGCGGCGGTAAAATCTACGGACCATCTACGACCTTAAAAATACGAGGAGGAGAGGGTAAAGTCTACGGACGACCTACGACCCTAAGAGAGATAAAGTGAAGGTAAGATCTATGGACGATCTACGACCCTAAAAAGATGACGCGACGGTAATATCTACAGACGATCTACGACCCTAAGAGAGATAAAGTGAAGGTAAGATCTATGGACGATTTACGACCCTAAATATATGCCACAATGGTAAGATCTATAGACGATTCACGACCCTAAAATGTGAAGGTAAGATCTATGGACGATCTACGACCTTGAAAACGTAACGCGATGGTAATACCTACGGATGATCTACGACCTTAAGAGAGATAAAATGAGTATTGAGAGTTGGGGAGCATGACGTACTAACACCTGGTTTATTTTAGTTAGTAGTGTAATAACAGATGTTAACTGGGCATTATGAGGATCATATTCTTTGTGAGGATGTTTTATTGATTTGGGATTGATCTGACTAATGCTTCATGTGCATTTGAGGTGTGACATGATGATCCATGGATATGCTATGCGTTTGAGGATGCAGTGCAATATGTCTTGATGATTATTGTATGCAAAGTGTCAAAAACTCATTAGGATCTGCTGTTGTTCATCTTGAGGTACCAATATGGACTGGTGCTTGAAATTTTGAGAGAACAGAGTTAGCCTTGTCGAGTTCACTGGGGGATTAAATCTTGCCGAGGAGAAATGACTTGATCTGACTTCCTTCATGTGTTGGACTTTTTTGAATAACTGAAAAGAGACATGGATCTCAACCAATGCCCCAAGTCTCTCCATGTGGGAGAATCGGGCACATGGTCGATTGTAAGGAGGTGATGAGGATGACATCTTGGTCAAGGTGACCATTATGACTTGCTACCTGCATAAAAGAACGAACACTTGGGAAGCCACAACATTCCCTGGGGATGCCTTCATATCCATGTAATGTAGTGTTTCACATCTTAGCTTGTGATTATTATTGACTTATTATTTTCAATGCAATGCTTAACAAAGAATTTAAATCACGATTCGCATACGAAAAATAAAGTAAAAGAGCATAACAAAGATTTTCTAATAGAAGGGAAAATTTTTATTAATGAGTTTGGCCCGTGAATGGGCATTCATACATAGAAACAACTCCTAAATGAGGAAGTTGCGGAAAATAAAAGAAATACAACGGGTAAAATGGAAATAAGAAAATCTAGAATTTCCGTTAAAACTTATATTGTTATAGTTCTCGCATCCTGGGCCATCCTAGTGCCGTGCTTCCAAAGGATAATAGCTAGATTGATCCATCCCGCATTAGGAGGGTGTACATGAAGAGTCTTCAGACTGCAATCTCTCGCTTTTTGTCCCTAATTTTTTCCTGGATCACCCTTTTGGGTTTTCAATCCACCGGGACACCCATTTTTGCCTAAGCCGCCCTTTCGAGTTTTCTACTTAGCGGGTTATTTTTTTTTTCTTTTTTAGCCCTAACTTTTGCCTAAGCCGCCCTTTCGGGTTTTTGACTTAGCGGGTCCTTTTATGCATAGTATTTTTTGACTGAGTCTGAATTGACTGGAAGCAGAATGTTTTCCCCATCCATGTTTGTCAGGATTAGAGCACCTCCTGAGAAATCTTTCTTCATGATGTACGGTCCCTCATAGTTGGGAGTCCACTTGCCTCTTGGATCAATGTGGATTGGGAGAATATTTCTTAAGACCAGGTCACCTGCGTGGAACTCTCAAGGCCGAATCTTCTTGTCAAATGCTCTCTTGAGACGCTGTTGGTATAACTGACTGTGACAAATGGTTGCCAGGCGTTTTTCTTCGATGAGATTGAGTTGGTCAAGTCTCGTTTGAATCCATTCAGCTTCATCAAGCTTAGTATCCATCAGAACCCTTAAGGAAGGAATCTCCACTTCAACGGTGAGCACCACATCCATACCATATACTAGTGAAAACGGAGTTGCCCCAGTGGGAGTATGCACCGAAGTTAGATAGCCATGCAGGGCAAAAGGCAACATCTCATGCCAATATTTGTATATTCTCACCATTTTCTGGACGATATTCTTTATGTTCTTGTTAGAAGCTTCAACTTCCCCATTCATCTTTGGCCGATAACGTGACGAATTATGGTGCTCGATCTTGAACTCTTCACACATTTACTTCATCATCTTGTTGTTGAGATTTGACCCGTTATCAGTGATGATCTTGTTAGGAGTTCCATACCGGCATATAATCTCTCTTTTGATGAAACGAGTGACAACTTGCTTGGTCACATTCTTGTACGAAGCCGCTTCCACCCACATAGTGAATTAATCAATAGCAATGAGGATAAACTTGTGTCCATTTGAAGCGCTTGGCTCGATGCATCCAATCATATCGATGCCCCACATTGCAAAGGGCCATGGTGCAGTCATCACATTCAAAGGAGTGGGAGGAACATTTATCCTGTTTGCGTAAACTTGACATTTGTGGCACATTTTGGCATATACACAACAGTCACTTTCCATCGTCATCCAGAAATAACCTGCTCGTAGGATTTTCTTGGCCATGGAATGCCCACTGGAATGAGTCCCAAAAGAGCCCTCGTGTATTTCTCGTATAATGGATTCTGCCTCGTGTCTATCCACGCATATGAGCAGAACCGAATCCTAGTTTCTCTTGTACATAACGTCTCCTGACAGTAAAAACTTAGACGCCAACCTTCTAAGAGTCCCCTTATCACAAATTGTAGCACCTTCGGGGTACTCTTGCTTCTCAAGATATCTTTTGATGTCGAAGTACTACAGCCTTTCATCTGATACATCTTCAGTTGTGAGACAATGAGCAGGGAAAACATGCGCTGGCTCCTTGTAACGGCATATCCTTATACTGGGTGCATGATTCGGGTAACTGACTTTGAACATTGCTGCTAAAGTGGCCAGAGCGTCTTCCAGTTGATTTGCTTCTCTAGGAATGTGCTCAAAGGTGACCTCATCAAAAGCGGGAAACAACTATAATATGTAATCCTGGTATGGAACTAAATTAGGGTGTCGTGTATCCCAATCACCCCGTACTTGATGTATCACTAAGGCAGAGTCCCCATAAACTTCAAGAATCTTAATCTTCAAATCAATGGCTGCTTCAAGGCCCATCACACAAGCTTCGTATTCAGCGATATTATTCATGCAATCAAAACATAATCTGGCAGTGAGAGCTATGTGAGTGTTGTGTGGAGAGGTCAAAACTGTCCCAATGCCGTGACCCATAGCATTTGACGCATCATCGAATGTGAGAGTCCATCGCTCCCCTGGTTCAGGTCCTTCATTATCATCAAGTTTCATAATATCCTCGTCTGGAAAATCGAACTTCATGGGCTGATATTCTTCCAATGGTTGGTGAGCGAGATGATCAACAAGAATGCTTCCTTTGATAGCCTTTTGTGTGACGTACTGGATGTCTTACTCAGACAAAAGCATTTTCCACCGAGCCAATCTGCCTGTAAGTGCTGGTTTCTCGAATATGTACTTTATCGGATCCATCTTAGATATCAGAAGTGTAGAATGTGTCAACATATACTGCCTCAAACGTCGAGCTGCCCACGTAAGAGCACAACAAGTCTTCTCAAGTAAGGAATACCTTGATTCACAATCAGTAAACTTCTTGCTCAGGTAGTAAATGGCGTGTTCTTTTTGTCCAGTACCATCATGTTGCCCGAGCATACAACCCATAGATCCTTCAAGCACAGTCAAATACATAATGAGAGGTCTCCCAGGAACCAGTGGTATGAGTATTGGTGGTTCTTGAAGATACTGCTTAATCTTCTCGAAAGCTTCTTGACAAATCTCATCCCAGTGGACATCCTGATTCTTGCGTAACAATTTTAAGATGGGTTCACAGGTAGAAGTAAGATGGGAAATGAACCTGGCTATGTAATTCAACCTTCCAAGGAAACCTCGTACTTCCTTCTCATTTTTTGGCGCCGGCATATCCTGTATTTCTTTTACTTTGTTTGGATCTACTTCAATTCCCTGTTGTCTCACGATAAAACCAAGTAACTTGCCCGATCGAACCCCAAAGGTGCATTTGTTGGGATTGAGCCTTAACCTGAACTTTCGTAAATGATCAAACAACTTCAGCAAATGGACCAAATGTTATTTCTCAGTCTGTGACTTCGCGATCATGTCGTCCACATACACCTCGACTTTTTTATGAATCATATCGTGAAAAAGAGTCACCATAGCTTGCTGATATGTCGCACCAGCGTTTTTAAGACCAAAAGGCATGACTCTATAGGAAAAGGTACCCCAAGGAGTTATGAAAGTTGTTTTGTCCATGTATTCCGAAGCCATCTTTATCTGATTGTAGCCAGAGAACCCATCCATAAAGGAAAACACCGAAGACTGAGCAGTGTTATCAACCAATACATCAATATTAGGCAACAGGAAATTATCCTCCGGGCTTGCTCTATTCAAGTCTCGATAGTCAACACACATACGTACCTTACCATCCTTCTTAGGTATGGGCACAATGTTAGCAATCCGAGGCGGGTAATTTATCACAGATAGGAAACCTGCTTCGAGCTGTTTCTGAACCTCTTCTTTGATCTTAAAGCCATGTCGGGTCTGGTCCTTCTTGGTTTTTTCTTTATAGGAGGACATTTTGGCTTGAGTGGCAATCTATGCATTACTATATCAGTGTCTAAACCGGGAATGTCTTCATAAGACCAGGAGAAGATGTCAGCATACTCTTGAAGTAACTCAATCAACCTCTTATTTTCTTCACTTTGCAAGGAGGCGCCTATCTTGACTTCTCTCTTTACCTCTTCAGTACCAAGATTGACGACTTCTGTTTCTTCTTGATACGGCTGGATGACCTTCTCTTCCTGTCTCAAGAGTCTGGCTAGTTCTTCAGGGACTTCACAATCTTCCTCACTATCTTCGTTAGCATGATCAACTGAATTCTCAAGGATATAAGGAGCCATAGCATTATCATTTCCAACGGAGTCCGAGACGGATCTGCATGATCGATGATTTTATGTTTTATTTTTAGAAAGTGCAAAAGAATATTTAGAATATGAAAAGAAAAGTATTTCCATTTTTATTTTGAAAAAGTAAAAGTAAAAGAAAAGACAGGGAACAAAATTGTATGCGAAAGTGTGATTTTTCATTCAATGTTAAATGGAGATTGAAACATAAGGGCCCCCTTCTACAAGCTGTCAGTATGCCTTGGGCAGGACATATGACTTAAATGGAAACAGAAAATTACACATCAAGGAAAGAAACTTCAGGGATGTCCACGACAGTCCAATTGCTGAGCTCCTAGTCCGACGTAACTTGATAGATAAATCTTGAAACATCTTCGTCGTCACATTCAACATTTGTGGAGAGAACTTGTCCTTCTCTGCCTACACCAGCACTGACGAACACTTCAGAAATTGGGGGAACCTGCTGTCCTTTGAGAGGAATCCAACCAGCTTGCACGGAGGATGATGGCTGATACCCAAGACCGAAACGATCTTTCTTCTCTGGCACTTCAATCAATTTGCCTCAACTGTCATGGGGAGGTCTAGCTTTTATGAGGGCTTTGGCATCCTTCAAAGAGGCCAGGGGTATCTCATACTTCTTACAATCCACGATGGGGAATTTGTCAACAGTAACAATCTCTAGAGCTTGAAAGGGAAACTCTTGTACCTCGCCTTCCACTTCCACATAACGGTAGGTAGTCAGATTATTAATTACTATGTCTTCTTCCCCGCAAATGACGACAACTTGGTCATTCGCAATGAACTTCAGGCGTTGATGAAGATTAGATGTCACAACTCCTGCTACATGAATCCATGGACGACCCAAAAGGAAAGTATAGGATGGACGAATGTCCGTGACATAGAATGACAAATAGAAAGTGTGGGGACCAATCTTGACAGGAAAATCCACTTCTCCATCCACCGATCTTCTCGAAACATCAAACGCTCGAACATTTAGAGTGGAGGGTCTCATCATTACTCCATCCATATTCATCTTAAAAAAGGTAGCCTTAGGCATCACATTGAGTGAAGATCCCGTATCCACCAAAACTCGAGATAAAACAGTGTCCAAACACTTCATAGAAACATGCAGCGCTTTATTGTGGGCTTTGCCTTCAATTGGGAGTTCATCATCACAGAAACCCAAACATTTTCCCACATCAATATTGGTGACTATTCCTTCAAACTGGGCCACAGAGATGTCTTGGGTAACACGAGCAGAACATAAAGTCTTCAATAAGGCGTTGCGGTGGGCCTCTGAAAACAAAAGGAGAGATAAGATGGAGATCTTGTATGGTGTCTAGTTGAGTTGATCCACTACTTTGTAATCACTCCTCTTGAGAATTCTCAAAAGTTGCTCCGCTTCTTGTCCTACAGAAAGTTCGGGTTGATTATCCATCACTTGCTTTCCCCTGGCCTTAGCTAGAGCTTCACAGTTAGTTTCCCTAGGAGGTGGCTGTGGAGGAGAAATGATCCGACCACTGCGAGTCATGTTACTGGTTCCCGCAATGTTGGTAACATTCTTGTCACCAACCGTAGGGCACTCATACCTCTTTCCATGAATATAGCCCACATTATACTCCCATGGAATTGCCTTCGAGTCGTTGTTTGTAGGAGGAATAGGAGCTTGAATCATTGTGGGGGTAATAGGAACCTGAATTGTTAACAGAATACTAGGGGTTGCTGAAAAGCTTCTCGGATAGTAGGGGATTTCAAGGACATCAATCTCTTCTTCTCTGAATACTTTCTCTATTTGTAGGACACCTTCATCGATCAATTGTTGGATGGCCGTCTTCAACTCAGCACACTTTTCAGGTTTGGAGGAACACGTTAAGCAAAAGTCATGGAGTTCTTGTAGTACCTCATGCTTCAACAAATGTTCTCTGACAGTTCCAAAAGATATCTTAATTTCGTCAACCTTTGATACCAAAACCCGTTTATTAACTTCTTCAATAGCATTGACCATTCCCCCTTGATGAGGAGGCATGGGATTATTTTGAATATTCGGACCAACAGGGTTGAAGTTGATGGCTTTTGCATCGATGAGATCTTGAACTTTTCATTTGAATGCTCTATAATTTTCAATTGTATGGCCTAGGGCACCATAATGAAATTCGCAATGAGCATTAATATCATACCCCGTAGGGAGAGGATTTGGTGGTGGACCGAGTTCGCGCAATTGAACCAATTGACTAGCAAGTAGCTGTGGGAGAAGCTGAGCGTAGGACATAGGAATGAGATCAAATCTTCTTTCAGGGGTTCTTTGTCTTGGAGGAGCTCTCAGGACTTGAAGCTATTGATTCGGTTGTTGATAAGTTGTAGGAGGTGCAAATTATTATTGTGGAGCATAATGTGGTTGCGGAGCGAAAGGCCATTGTTGGGTCATCCAGGGTGCTGGAGTTGTAGCAGCATATACTTGAGGAACAAATTGGTTGGGAACAACAACAGGTGTAGGAAAATAAGGGAAACGGACTTGAGGAAATGCGGGAGCTCTTCCTTGGTTGATGGTGATGGCACTATTCTCGCCCTCTTTCTTCTTGACAAAACCAGAAAATGGTTTCCTACTAATGCTTGCATTGTTGTTAACATTGTTAGGGACACCTTCAATCGTCCCAACCTTAATGCACGTCTCAACGTGTTCACCAATAATGACCATATCATAGAAATAAGTAGAAGTGCTACTGAGCATATGCTGGAGATAAGGGCCTCGTAAAGTACCCATAAACAAATCAATCAACTCACGATCCAAGAGAGGAGGTTGGACCCTTGTAGCCAGTTCATGCTACCTCTGAGCGTATTCTTTGAAAGACTCTTCAGATTTTTGTACCATCCCTTGGAGCTGAGTACGGCTAGGAGCCATGGCAGTATTGTAATGGTAATGTTTCAAAAAAGCGTCAGGAAGTTCTCCCCAAGTACTGACATGAGATCTTTCCAATTGCATATACCAATCCAACGATGCCCCAGTCAAGCTGTCTTGAAAGAAATGTATGAGTAATGGTTCATTTTCAGCATAGGCCGCCATTTTGCGACAATAGGAACAAAGATAAGTCTCTTAGAAAGAAGTGCCTTTGTATTTGTCAAACTCTGGGACTTTGAACTTGGGAGGAATAACTACCCCAGGCACGAGGCACATTGCAGCAGTATTGAATCTGGAAGCCTTGATACCCTCTATGGCTCTAAGTCGCTCTTCGAGAGCATGATACAGTTTTGCAGTTTCGGCAACCTCGACAGCAAGGTTCACTTGGGGTTCATCAAGATCAATAACATCATGATGATCGTCGACATCATTCTTAGGAGCGCCGGTAGGAGTCTCAACATTTGCATTGTCATTTCTCCCATTAGCAGAAGTGGAGGGTGCAGCAGTAGTAAGCTTGGCAACACTTTGATGTAGTTCTTCTTGACCCTTGATCACGGCATGAAGGGTTTCCATAAGTTGATCCATGCGAGTACCCATGGTGTCCATATCCCGACGGAGTGCATTCTGGTTCTCTTCAAAAAGATCCTTTAGCCTTTGTTGGTTTCCTCTGGTACAGTAAGGATGTGGAGGAGTCGTCTTTGCTGTTTACTGTAGTCTGAGAAAAGGGACCCCAATGAGCTTTTGCTATGAAAAATGAATGCATGGTAGTATGGATGAATGCTTTATCTTCATTTCTGAGGAGACCCAAAGACTCGTCTATCTTTTAAAATTTCCCTTTTTTTTTGAAAAGCTATATCAACGAGACTTGTCTTTGGATTTCCCTAGATATGAGATATATATACATGATGATATAATGTCATGGCATGCTATGGCATGAAGTCTCAACTCCACATATTCTGGATAACCATTGCGTAGTCCGTTGCACATGCTGAAAGTAACAAGATCAAAAGTTCGACGTTATAAGCATGGAGTCACAGTAACCACCCATGAGGTATGTACTAAGGGTTTATCACCCGCCGAACAAGGTTCTAAAGAGTTCTCGAAGTCTACGTTCTTCCTTTGGATATTACCGACGTCCCAATTACTTGGTAATCAGTAATATTCGCAGGAAAAACTCGTCCGAGTGCAGCATCGCGTGACAACTACTTCTGAATTACCCAGTTATAGTCTCCGCACTGCACCTAAAAGGCCAGGATGGGTTAATGGTTCTACGGCCCTCAGCTTCTCGAGTTCCCAGGTCGAAAGCAACGACGTCTTCCCGATTACTTGGTAAACATCACTACTTTCAAGGGGACCTCCATTGAGTGGGGGATTTTCATGCCTCCTTCTTCGGGATTACTCCCTCAAAGTTAACATAACTATACCGCCCGTCCTAATCCTATGTGTAACCCCAAGTCCAGGTATAGGACTTATCAAAAGTACTCACCAAAACCAACATCACAATGTATCCAGAATATGTGAGTAGCAACAATATATGTAATATATACAAAAGAATAAGGCAATAATGAAACAATAAAGCAAAACAAAGCAAATAAATAAACACCCAAAAATATAATTAAACAAAACTAGGAGAGACTCACAAAATTCCCCAGCAGAGTCGCAAGCTGAAGCCACTGGCAGAAATCACAGAGCCGCCACCGAACTTTATTTATCCCGAAGGAAGGGAAAATATCGATAAAACCACAAGGGAATAGATAAGATGGTCTTGCGACCAAGAGAAAGGGTAAGGGAGTCGGTTATGCGAGGGGAAGGTATTAGCACCCCTCGCATCTGTTGTACTCAACGGGATGCGTTTTGTTTGTTTGTCTTAAAAGGTGTGTTTATCTACAACTATGCTTGCTTAAGGGGAAATGAATGGTTTTTATTATTGCGTTTGTGAGCTTTTCGCGAACCTTTGCCTACGTATCCAATGAAGGACTCGGAACACCGTAGTTCCACTAGAAAATGGTTGGTTTGTTTGTGTTTTTTAGTGGGAGACGTTAACGCATGCATTCTAGCAATAGGAACGGCCGGTATCACGGTAGAACAGAGATAACATGCCCTTTGGGGGAGTTTTGATTGGTAGGGTGTTTTGCGAGTTTTAGAATAAATTCAGGTAATGATTAAAGGTGTTTTTGGATTTTTGATTTGTGAATGAGAAGTTTTTGTTTTAATTACAAAAGGAGAAAAGAAAGGTAAAGAGGGAGACCAAGAACCTAATTGTTTGTTATATACAAGCGAGCTAAAAGTCTACTTAACATAAGGCAATAGAAATGGAGTTTAATCGCCTCATGGAGCTACCTAAGGAAGTATAGTGTCAAAGTAACGGAAATAACATAAATGCAAAGCAAAATATTTTTGTATGATTTTTAACTAAGTAAACAAATATGACTAAGCACAAATAACTAAAATGACTAACAAAATTAAAACATATATTAAATTAAATTCATGAGGTTTGTTTAGTTAATCTTAGAACTAAACTAATTAAGAAAATATAAAGCTAAAAAAAATAAAAAAAAACTAATTATTAATACAATAGAGTTAAGAAAATTTAAACTAAACAAGTTAGACAAAAGATTTCAAGCTAAGTATAGGGGTGTGCATTGAATTTTCAGAGTGGGCTTAAGAGAAACAACAAACCCCATAATGAAAAAAAAGTTTGAACAACACAAAAAAAATTTTAAAAAAGGATTAGGCTTAAAACAGACCGGGTCGGGTCAACCCAAGTCCAGCTCAAAAGGTTGATGGATTAAAAAAAACCTAGCAGAAAATGTGGCTTACAGCCTCCCTCTTCCTGTCTCAAGAGAAAGCACGACACTAACATTCCCTTTCATGGTTCTTCTCTACTCTTCTCTCAGTTACGGCATCCCCTCTCTCATCGTTCACTGATTCAAATAAAATCCTCTATGGTTCTTATCTTGCCTTGGTTCGCATCACCCTCTCAGGAAAGAAACAAACAAACATAAATCCCTAAGCCCCAATTGAAAACCCTAAACCCCAATCCGCTCATTACGTTTAGAGATCAGTCACAAAATTACAAGATGAAAGGATGAAAATGGAAATAAATGATAACGTGGAACGGGTAACAAAGATGACGACCAGGTTAGTTTCTATGGATCACTGACTCTACCTAGTTTTTGCGAATCTTCTGTATTTGTAATATGTGTTTCTTTTTCTTTCTATCCTTCTTTAATGTGGTTTTGTGGTCGGTTACGCATGCGATTTAGTGAGCTGTCAGTGTCATTGTTTGGGTGTTATGAGTCAAAGGGGTATGGGCATGAGAGCGGTTTTGAGGAGGACTTTTAGGTAGTTTAAAGGAGTTATTGGTGAGTAAAATGACGTGTGAGATGCGATTTATGCAGGGAGGTCGAAGAGGTTTCACAGCATAAGTTTTGAGGTGAATGGTACGTTGGGAAAGTATTTGTGATTTTTGTCGTGAGCAAAGGTTTTAGGGTGTGATTCTGTGGTTTTTCGAGAAGAGGTTGGAGGGATGTGAAGTAATGATTTATCGGCTGTTGCTTTTGTGTTTTTTAGAATTAAATTTCTTAGGCAGAGGGAGAGTTATAAGGGGTGTTGACAGAGTTATCGAGGAGTTGCCAATTTTCATGGTCAGTTCCATTGAGTGTAAGGCATGGGGGATTGTGGGTGAACATGGAGAGTCTGGTTACGAGATTTGTGGCAGTGGCGAGATTTGTTTAAGGGTGGTGAGAATGGAGATAAGGGGTTGCATCATAGTTTGGTTTATTTGTATAGGAAAGGTGAGAGGTCGAGGTATGTTGAATGAGGTTAGGGTTGTAGTTACAAAAATTACGATTGAGCAAAGGTTGACAGCAATTTTGGTTATGGATTTTTTAGGGGAAGCGTTGGTTGTATGGAGGGTAAGGCTAGGCTTAACGCAGCAGTTTTATGGTTGTTTTATTGCAGGCCTAGAAAGGTTGCTTGAGTTGTCTTCAAGCTTTTGGGATAAAGGAAGTATCGAGATATTATAGCAGAGTTTCGAGAGAAACAAATATGATGCAAATGAATATGCACCCTGAGTTATGCAATAACCAAAAAAATCTATGCGGATTAATGAGAAGGGAAAACAAAACTTACTTATCGGAGCCTCTCTGATGGATCTTCAAGAAGAAGTGAGTTTTCTTTCTCCGAAATGCAGTTTATATAATCTTCTCTTCTCCGTTGTTAATATGTTGATATGTTGTTGTATGCTTCAGAATTTTTCTCTATGATCCTTACTCTCCTAATTATTGTTGTGACTTATGCAGATGGGAAAACAAATTAGGTAGGTCTACTTTGTGGGTGTGGTGAATTTTCTTGCTGGCTGTGTGCCAAGAAAGTCTTTCTCTTTTGGTTTTCTGGCCCGGTTCTCTCACCCCTTTTTTTTGCTAGTCTTTGTGTGTTCTTGGTAAGATCTTTTCTGGGTTTTTTTTTGGCTTCCTTTTCCTGCTGGTTATGTCCCTTTTGGTTTTCTGGTTGGTTCTTATTATAATGAAACAAGGGTGGAAAATTGGAGGGAAGATTAGTAAAATTTGAACATTGTTGGAAAGCTGACTTGTGGCCTTAGAACGCAGGTTTTGGGTATGCCCATTTTGGTGCAAATTTGGCCTGTGTTATTTTGGTGTTTATATGCAGGCTGGACAAAATTCTGCAGATTGTTTTGCAGGATATGCAGCAGGTTTTTGGTGTGTTATGGACTGTTTTGGTTTTTACATGATACAGGTTTTATCTTTTCCTCTTTCATCTTTCTATGATGTAAAACACACTTGCTTTTTATTCCAATAAATCTGAAGGGTTTGCTTTTTAGGAAAATTATGCATTTGAGGTTTTGGCTATTTGTTAGCCTTCTATATTATTTGTTTGGTTTGATGTTGTTGCCTTGCTTTTGCTGTCTTGTTGGTTTTTGTTGCAGCCATTTGGTTTTGTGTTTAAAATGCCCGTATTTGCTACTGTTTTATGTTGAGGGCTGCTGTTTTCTTGTTGTTGTTTGTTTGCTGTGCTTGGAAGCTTGCCGCTTGTTTGTCTGCCTGTTTGACTATTGTGGGTTGTCTTGCTTTATATGGCTGCCTAATGCTTTGTTGCAATGCTATTTTCTGTTTTTGTTTGCAGCAATAGAAAAATACTTGCAAACTCCTATTTTTTTCTTTTTGTGAACCAAAGGTGACAATTTTTGTGATTTTCAATTGGGAGAAAAATAGCCCATGATTAAAAATAAATCCCTCTTTAACTGATTCCAAACGCAAACCCATATGATGAAATTTTCTCTTAACAAATAATAGTTTGGAAATTTTCATACGTTAATTTCTTGCTAATTTTTTGTTTTCTTTGTTTCATGAGCACGAGAATTGGACGGCCAAAGCGAGGTTAAATGATAAAACTACCATGGCGAGGAGTGAGGACGAATGGCTTGAAGACGAAGACTTGAAGAAACACACATTATTTCTTTCTTTGTAAACAAAACAATTGTAGTTTGTATTTCACACTGTAACATGCCTTGTAACTTGTCTCAAAAATGTAATGAGCACAACTGTGAACGAATTTTATTAATGATGAACTTTGTTGTAAGAATCAAATAACTCTTGAATCTTGTTTGAACTTTGAAATTCTCTCTTGAATGATTCGAATGCACATCTTGACTTTGTAACTTAAACTTCAAGAAATCATGAACAATTGTTGTAACTTGTATTCAAGCAATCATGCGCCTTATCTTTCAAAATCCAATCAAACTCTCAAACAAAATAAATGCTTGAGAATTTAGTTCCACTTGGTTAATTTGAACCCAAAACAACAGTCACTTAAACCTTAATCTTCATACCACGCCTGAACCAAACTTGCACTTCTTACACAGAACTTTAACTTTGAGACTCACATCACAAGTAACTTGTAACTTAAGCGACCAAAATATGCCCTGGTCATCATGAACCCCCGGCCTTATTTCTTGTGCCCAAACTCCACATTCGCCAACTCAAACCTCAAACTCTCGACTCAGTGACTTAGATATTTTTAAGAAAAAGGCTTGAAGTGAGAGGAGATGAACTCCTTGACCTAATGCACTGAACTTTGAGTTATCTTTGAGGTAGGCGAAATAAACATCTTCACAGAAACAAAGAATACAAAACCCTAGCCTCTTGACCAAAAAATAGGGAAATAAACCCTAATCCAGGCTCTGATAAATTCGAGCGAGAATCAACCTTGTAACGTGATGACAAAATTCATTCCATGATCCACTAATCGAGAAACAGATACATTTCCCTTTTACCTGATAACAGAACTTCAAAACAAAATTAGACATAAAGAGGGCGCAACCCTAATATCTCAAACCAAAGTTCCTGATTCCATGAGATGCGGGATATGCAAATGACTGAGTTAAAAAAATGATGCAAATGGGATGCAAAGTTCAAAGCCGGACAAAAGTAAAAGAGGTAGGGGGAATTTGGGGTACGACAATCATCTTTCATCTAAAACCCTTAACTAACACCTTGTGTATTTAGAGTGATTATGAAATATTCTAGAATTGTTTATCATATCCATCCTTAGTCTTTTTAATTGTTGAGGACGTTTACTCTAAATATTGAGTGTTGAGGGAGGCTAGTGGTAAATTAGGATACCTAATGTTTTTGTGTGAAGTTTTCTGCTTGCAACATGGGCAAGTAACATTTTTTGAATGTCGTTTGGTGTTTGATGTTATCTATCAAGATAAGAGTTTCCATAATACTCCAAGAAAGACTTTGGTGATATTTAGTATGAATTGTCTGTAAGGTGGGGATGGAACTTGTTCATCTTTGGTGGAGTTGGAGAAAGATTGCTCGTAGACAAAGTTGGGAGTTGTCTAATCAACCCTTAACTAATGGAAATTTCTCAGATAAGAGGTCAAAGAGATCTGATGGATTTACACATACGAATACTTAGAGAAGAATTATTGTGTGTAGCAAGGTTATTGGATCAAGATCTTTTAGAGATCTTGCTTTTTGTTAGCAGTGAGTGTCTGCATCAACAGAGGGAATTATCGTTTGATAGTTTGTTGTAACCAAAATACTTGTAATCAAACTTATCAAAATAGTGGAAGATTGTCATTATTTTCAAATGATTTTCAATGTAAACCCCCAAAATTTAGAATTATTTATTTAATTCATTAATTGTGATGATTTTCATGATGTATGATGATATATGGTGGGACAATGGTGAGAGATAGAAATAATTGAGATTATTTGAACTTAAATAATTTTAATTTTATTATTTAGATTGATAATAATAATTAAAATAAGAATATTAAGGTGAAAATGAGGCTAAGGGAAAAGATGTATAAATAATGAGGATCAGTGAGGGTATGAACAAGGGAAGAGAATTCAGTATGTACGATCAGAGCATTTGAGAGAACGCAAAAAAGAGGCTAGGGTTTAGAGAAGAGTTTTTCATAGAGTTTGAAGGAGATCAATTGTTGCTAGGAATCGATGTAAGGGATGTAATCGAGTTTATTATAATAGATATCAGGTTAAGATAGTGGTTGGTTTTTGTTTGATTGATGATTTCGGAAAAACATGATGAATTGTATGATGAAATGGTATGGATAATAATGTTAATATGCCATGATTAGTTTTATGATGTATATGATGATGTGTTTTTTATGAAATATGAGAATATGATGATTACTAAGTGTTTTAGACTAAGATTGGTACTATAATCAGAATTAGAATGAGGTTGGACAATGTAGAAATCGAAACAAAGAAGTTGTTGAATCGCACGCATCTCCGAGCAAGCCAATCACTTAAGCCTCACCAGGCGAGTAAAGCAGCGAGAAGAATGGTGGAAAAGAAGAGCTCCTAGAAAATATATCGGGAGGTGAAGTAGCCTGAGCTTCGCTTGGAGAGCGAGGCAGCGGTGAATCCAGTCTCCGAGCGAGCGTCGGGAAAAGAGGAAGCGAGGATAGTGCCCCAGCATCGTCGGGCGAGGATCAGACGAGCAAAAATGATAGTAAACTTCAAAATGTTGTAACTTGAGTTTCAGGACTCGGTTTAACACGTCCTTTGAAGCATTGGGAAGCTGACGCGTAAACCTATAATATGATATAATTATATAGGATGTTTGATGCATGATTCTAGTACCTATGTGTTATAATATTGAATCAATATCTGCTTAATATGCTAATATGTGATATTTTGATGGTGAGTCTGATGATGTTTTGAAGTTGCTATAATTTTATTATTATAATGTGATTGTTGTTATATGTGATGTTGTTGCAATCATATGCATGTCAATTATGTGAATATGTATGTGAAGATGATATTGTAAATGATGATGCAATTTACTAGCTGTGGACGCATTTATTATGGAGTTGTTTTCTATCATGCATTCATAGCATTTTTGGACGGTGGTCCGCTTGTGAAGATCCTCAATCCCATTGCATGGATTAATTACGTTATGATGTGCTCCAATTTCAAGAGGGAATCAATGATATGGTGGGGATCATGGAGGGTGATAAACCATGTGTTCATAAATTGGTACCACATGCATTGAGTCCTTGTTGTTGTATACTATGTGGCATTGCATGAATTTTTAATGAGATGTGATGTGATGATGATTAAGAATTATGTGACTTTGTGATGGTTTGGATAACGACAGATGTATATGTGTTATGGCGATGTATCGATAAATATTAATTATGATGAATGATGTGTGTAGTTATATGATGTTGTATGACAACTAAATCTTTTCCTTATATATTTTATAATGAATTATGATTACTCATCCTTTTTGTTTAAATGTTGCCTCCACGTGGGTAACTGATAAGTGCAAAATAGTCGTTATATTTGTGTATATTTTAGTGGAACTTATCGACTCATTTTGTTGTAATCCTTTAAATAAACCTTAAATTGTGCATGTATTTGTACATATTAAGCAATAAAGAGCAGAAGTCATAGCTTCAAAGAGGCGATTTTGAGCAATCCATCAAAGAATAAGGCTAAAATAAAAGAATAGGAAATCATTAATTTCATTTATCTTTATTCATTGTTAGATATAACATTAAATAATCTTTCCAATGCTTGGAATCATGCGTAAATAGGAGTTACGGTTCTCAAGTTATGGCAAAAACAAAATCTGATTTTTTTTTCTCTCATGACATCAGAGTGCGCTTTGCGGGCTCTGTTCCACTAAGCGAGATCTGTGAATTTCAAACTCATTAAATAGGAAAAAATCAAAAATTTTAAGTTATAGGTTGGGTTATTTTTTATCCCAATTCATCGCCAATCGTTCTTTTATCAAGAGAACCTAGAAAATAATACTGGAGCTTACATTTTGATGATTCGGAGTTGAATCTGCATCAATCAAACTAACAACCTATGAGGTGTTTGGTTTTCCTATCTTTCTCTCTATATATTTATCTTTTGTTGGGTTATGTTTGTATGCTTACTTTGAATATATGTATATGTGTTGATCATGGTGTTGTATAAATTTTGCTTTATTTTTGGATTTATGTTGTTGTAGAGATAGACCTTACAAATCTTGATTAGGGTTGAATATCTATTAGTTTATAGATTCCAGAGATATGTTTAGATCTAATAATCATTGTGGGTATCATAGCTTAATGCCTCCGTGTTGTTTATGTTGCATTGAGAGATCGATGATGCGAGTAATACATTTGTCTTCAACTTTGCGTTAGACATAACCTTTGTTGTGGTACATATCGAGAGATGCTTGATGATTCTGACGAGTACTGTAGGTTGAGTGCAAATGATCGATAGGTTTAAGTTTGTGACAAATATTTTATATTGATTCCTGATAAGCTTCTCCTCTCTAAAAAATGTATTTATTTTCGGTTCATAATTTACTTTTCACCACCTTACACTTTAAACCTATTCAAAACCAAACTCATGAACGCAAGACTTGTCGAACAAAATTTCACTAGCACTGATTTTATGGATAGGATAAAACCCGAAATACTTCTAAATCTTTTGCTTGTCACTTTACTACATCAATAAAATGGCGTCGTTGCTGGGGATTTGTGTTTTTATTGGATCGCATTATGATAGTTTCTTTGTTTTTAAGCTTTGTACATAATGTCCATATTGTGTAATTAAAACTTGTATATGTATATTTGCACATTTACTTGTCTATCTTTATCATACTTGTGAATTTGTACATGTTTTTCATATTTGTTAATATTTGTATATACATTAGCTTTATATTTGTTTTGTGTTTGATTTCGTACTTGTGCATATGTGTTTTCTTGTTGTTCAAAGAGATGTTATAAAATTTGTTTTCGTAACATTTGTTCAAGTGTTTGGTTAGGAAACTTTCTTTAGCTTTGCGCGGTGTGACAACACCATGGCATGACGAGAGGAAGTTACTATCTAACACAATAAAAGCGTCGAGCTAATAACGTAAAACAAACATGTTTTTATGTTCTTGTTTATGTATTGTTTTTCATTGTAGTATTTTAGGTAGTATGGTGAATGTTGATTAAACAAGTTGAAATTGGACCAGTATTGAAATTATCAAATCTTTACTTTTCGACTTACTTAATCCACTTTCAAAAGGTCGTTTAGTATGTTTATAGTAATTTGTGTTAATGTGTTAATTTTTGTGTTTTGCAAAAGCTTGTCGTGTTTAGCTTGAGGAAATTTATTGGTTGTAAATTTTGTACATTGGTGTGTAGTTAAGGTTGTGTAGGGGTAGTGGAGGTTGACATAGAAATCCAGTTGGTGCGCTAGTTTTCTCTATTTTTCTGCTACCGCTAAGAATGGTCATCTCGCTTAGCATGCTCCATTGTGTTGCGCCAGTGAATTATTTTTGTTTCACTTCGCCTTCCCTTTTCCCACTTTCACCAAGGTTTTAGAGTAGTAAATAATAATAGTATTATTTTCTAATAATTTTTTTCGTTTGTTGTTTGTCGTCTAATTTTGGTTCGATAGCTTGAGGTCACATTTGGTGATTTTCCGAATTTGAGTGTCTCAACTTACGGATGTATGGTAATGATATTATTTTGAAGTTGGTACACGCCAAGTACTCCTTTATCACTTTTTAAAGAATACCATGTTTAGGAAACTTATCATTTGTACAAATTCCATGCCATTCGTTCTTTTACATTGCTTGCTTTTTGATTGAGTCACTATAGTTCCTTTTTACCACCAAATGTGAGAAAGCTTTCCATTGTTCAAATATGTTGGCGACCATAATTCTTGTTTTAAATGGATTTTATTATGTTTAATCTTTTATTTGTGTTTATTGTATGATAGCATGAAAAGGATCAAGGAATTTTTGTTTCATTTTAAGCACAACTAAGTGACCCAATAGTCAATTCACTATGTGAGTATGTGCGTATTTGTTAACCCCTTTGAGCCATTTTGTCAATGTCCATGTTATTTTTGAACTTAATGCATGTCTATGAGTATTTAGTTCTCTTTGTGTAAGGATTTTGATTCTTTTTGTTTCTTGAACCCTCAACCTTATGTTGTTGTATAAATTTTTACTCTGCCTTAAAAAGTAGGTAGTATTCACACATTGATGTCAGTTGAATTCAAGTTGGGGAAAGCAATGTTTGCTCATATATTTGTTGGTTTCTATGCGGTTGTGAAAAAGAAAATAAAAATAAAATAATAAAGAAAGAAAAGATTGAAACATAAAAGATGAAAATGTTTTGAAAAAGGAAAACAAAAAGAAAAGAATAATTATGATAATAAGTATGTGTTTGATGTAACACTTGGGATGAAAGAAGAAGTTGGATTAAAATTTTCTGTTTGAAACTTTGTGATTTGATTACTCCCTTAGTTTTAGGGAAGTTTTTGTTTTGATTAGCCTTAAGAATTATCCCTTGTTTGTTAACCAAGCCACATTACAACCTTTAAACTCCCTTGTGATTCTTGCCTTTGTATATTCAATGTGAATTTTTGAATGAATTCATAATTTAGTCTTTTGTTTGCAAGGTTATTGGAAGAGTGTCAAATTCCCACCTTTATGTGTTTTTCATCCATTGATGAATTTTTGTTAGGTGTGATTCATGATGTTAGCTTGTATTGTTTTAGAAGGTTTAACATTATTTTTGTACTTAGGATTAGTTTCATTTTCATGTTGTTGTTGTAGGATTGTGGTAAGTATTTACTTTGCTTGTTCCTTTTTAATTTGAATCATACATTTGTTTTTCGTTTTAAAAAACCTGTTGATTCATGATTCTTTGGTTAGTTACTTTTGTTCTTTGAGTTGTTTAGCCTTGTTTGAGGACAAACAAGTTTAAGTTGGGGAGAGTTTGATAAGTGCAAAATAGTCGTTATATTTGTATATATTTTAGTGGCACTTATCGACTCATTTTGTTGTAATCCTTTGAATAAAACTCAACTTGTGTTTGTATTTGTACATATTGAGCATAATCGTGTTTTTTTATAAATATGGTACCTTTAATAGTTTTTAATCTCTTTTGTAGGTATTCATTCATGTTTAGAGCATTGAGCAATAAAGAGCCGAAGTCATAGCTTCAAAGAGGAGATTTTGAGCAATCCATCATAGAATAAGGCTCAAATCTAAGAATAGTAAATTATTAATTTCATTTATATTTAGCCAAATCGGAGTTACGGTTCTCAAGTTATGGGAGAAACAAAATCTGATTTTTTACTCATGACATCAGAGTGCGCTTAGCGGGCACTGTTCTGCTAAGCGGGACCTGCGAATTTCAAACTCATTAAATATAGTAAAAATCACATTTTTAGGTTATGAGTTGGGTATTTTTAATCTCAAATCATCACCAGTCATTCTTTGGTCAAGATAAGCTAGAAAATAACATTGGAGCTTGCATTTCGATGATTCAGAGTTGAATATACATCAAACGGAGCTGACAACCTGTGAGATGTTTGGTTTTCCTCTCTTCATCTCTATGTATTTCTATTCTTCTGGGTTATGTTTGTATTCTTACTCGGAACATAAGTATATGTGTTGATCATGGTGTTGTATAAAGTTTGCTTTACAAATCAATATCGATTTCTTCCTTGATCTTTTGCTTTGTGTTGTTGTAGAAATATACGTCAGAAATCTTGATTAAGTATGTATATCTATTAGTTCCTAGATTTTAGAGATATATTTAGAGCTAATAAAAACTGTGGGTATCAAAGCTTAATGCTTTTGTGTTGTTTGTGTTGCGCTGAGGGATCGCTGATGCGAGTAATATGGTTATCTTCAACTTTCTATTAGATATAACTTCTGTTGTGGTACATCTCGAGAGATACTTGATAATTTTGAAGAGTAATGTAGGTTGATTGCAACTGATCAATAGGTTTAAGTTTGGGACGAGTAGTTTATATTCATGTCTGATAAGTTTCTCTTCTCTAAAGAATGTATTTATTTTCTATTCATGATTTACTTTTTAGCACCTTACACTTTAAACCCATTCAAAACCAAACTCATGAATGCGAGACTTATCGAACGACAATTCAGTAGCACCGATCTCTGTGGATACGATAAAAATCGAAATACTTCCAAGTCTTTTGCTTGTCGATTTACTGTGTCAACAATAACGCATAGGTGATCAAGAGTAGTTGTAGAAGAATTGAATATAGCTTCAGAGTGTTTTATTAGTTTTTGTTCATTAGTGGTGTCTTGCTCTGATATGTAACATCGGGTTTGGAATGCTTTGTTTTGCGAATGATTCCTATACTTTGACTAACTCGTCTTCATGGGAATTTTGAATGTTAAAAATGGTTTTAATTACAATTTTCGATGAGACTAAATCAGTATGAGTTTTGGTTATGAAGAAGTTTATTTTATGACGATAAATCTAATCTAATGCTTTTAATGAGGTGTTGAGTTATAAGCTGATATGTGGGTTTAATTGATGTAACCCGTGTTACAGAGCTGGATTATTATGATGTTTTTTGTGATGATGTGACACCCTTGATATGGTGATTTTATTTTATTTATTTGCATAAATTATATGTGAAATATTTGTGGGTTTAGAAGGGTGTTCCATTAGTGGTATTAGAGCAGGTCGGTCTGTTTGACCAGGTTTTTATATGATATTCATGTCTTGTTAGTCGATTAGTGTGAGAACACTATCAATATGATATCTCTTCTGACATTGGTTGCCTATATGCAGAGTATGGCTATAGGTAGAAATGTGAACTCCATTGCTCAGGATTTGGAAGCAGTGGCCCAGGCTCTACAAAACCAACAAGGTCCATAGAATCTGAATAATGGAAATGATGATGAGGCTCGTCCATGGGGGAGGTTTCAGAGGAACAATTCACCGATCTATAAGGGAGGCACAATTAAGAGGAGTTTTGAGAATATTTTCGGACTAGTTATTTTCTCAGAAGATTAGAAGGTGTAGTTTGGCATTCACATGTTGGAAGGAGAAGCCGAGGACTAGTGGAATAATGCATGCCAAAGAACGGAGATTCTGGGTAGAGATTACTTGGGTTGTATTCAGAGCTTCCTTTCTGGATAAGTACTTTCCTGAGGATGTGTGTGGTAAGAAAGATATTGAATTCCTTGAGCTGAAGCAAGGGAGTTAAACTTTTGCTGAGTATGTGGCTAGGTTTGAGGAACTGGTGAAGATCTTCCTGCATTATAACGATCTAGTTGTTGAAGTGTCTAAATGCGCCAAGTTGGAGAATAGACTACGTCTAGAGATTAAGCATGGTATTGGGTATCTTGAGATTCGCCAGTTTCCTATACTGGTGAACAAATGCAGGATCTATGATTATGATAGTAAATACAAGGCTTCTTATTACAATAACCTCAATGATAAGAGAGGGATAAATCAGGATCATGGAAAACCCTATGTTTCTCTAGCTGACAATGTTTCCCAATTTTTATTCTTGATGTTCCAATGCTTGTTTGGATTGGTTCTCTTCACAATTTAATCTTGATTTAATTTGTGATGTGGATACTTGATTCTGATTATGCCTCCTTGTTATTACTAATGTGTTTGTTGATTTCTGCAAGGCATTTCAAGAGATCTTTCAATCGTTTAATTAATGTTTTGATTATTTGATTGAAAAGCATTTGTATTACGCTTCATTGTGAATTTAAGTTCGCTTCTAACACGATTGATTAAGATTCTCATTTGATGAGATATATACACTACTTGTGTTTTTATTTTGTCTGGATGTGAATTTTTGTGCAGGTGTACTGTTTGTTACGCAAA
The DNA here is from genome assembly GCA_948472305.1 of Vicia faba. Taxonomy (NCBI): domain Eukaryota; kingdom Viridiplantae; phylum Streptophyta; class Magnoliopsida; order Fabales; family Fabaceae; genus Vicia; species Vicia faba. The sequence goes on from OX451741.1 coordinate 1,471,832,910, forward strand.
TGCGTTCGATGCACATTTCACATGTGATTCATTTTCACATTATCGATGCATTGGCACTTATTTCCGACATTCGATTTCTGATTTTTTTTGTTTGTTGATGCTAACTTGCATGAAGTTTTCTGGATTTCTCTGCTTTTCTTACTTGCTAAGAACCTTTTTTCATTTGGTATTATTCAGATTTTGGTTTAATTTTCCGCATTGTATTTTATTTTCCTTGCCATGAGAAGTAGGAATAGAGATGCATGACTGGGCGTCCTTACTTTTGGTGGGAAAAATTGTTTAAAATACTCAAAGGAGGCAATGTTTGTCTTGTTAAAAGTCCTCAAAAATAGGCCATGGTTGTGTTTCTTTATGTGCAAAAGACCTCGACGAAGGAAAATCCTACTCCTCTCCCATTTCCCTTTTATTTTGTGCTTGCTATCGAGTCAATAAGTGGAACAAAGGACTCGCAATCGGCCTCACAATTTCTAGTTTGTGCCTATTCTTTTCCATTGAGTCAAATAAAGTGGAAAAGGATTCCTAACCAACCCCCACATTTTTCATTCATTTCAGCGATGTTAGCTCACGTTTTTTCAAACATTGATGCTCTGAGATGTTACTCGATGCCAGTGCTCGAGAAAATCAAGTGGAAAGAGTTCCTTACTCCAACTTTGAGATACATTGGACTATTTGTTTGTTATTAGCTCGCACCCTATTTTGCTTTGGTTTTTTTTCGACTTTGGTCGATTGCACTTGTGTTCGATCGCACCTGTGTTGTGCTTTTCTTTAAACTGTTGCATGATCCCTTAGGATTTCTTGACTCATTTTCCATTCAAGTTGGATATTAGGTTGTAACCTTTGCATGTTCCCTTAGGATTTCTTGTTCGTTTTTAATTCAAGTTGTACATTAAGTTGTAATCTATGCATGCTAACGTAGGTAGAGATTTCCCTTTGTTATCTACACCTTAGGACCATCATTGTATGATAACATTAGGGATAGAGCTAGATAGTTTCCCTTAGATGTTTTTTTATTTCTCTTTTGCATTTTTAAGACTAAAACCCTTTTTCTTTGGCAAATTATAAAACACTTAATAATGGAAGATGTGAAATGTATGCAGTTGAGTTTTATGGGATAGAGCGAATCGGTTTAGACCGAGCCTCGCTCTATGTTCACTTTAAAACTTTATTACGGTTCAAATCGCAAATTCTTTCACAATAAAAAGTACAAACCAATGCAAACCTATTTGTATCCGGACCTTTTTTCCTTTTAAAACCTTTTCAATAAGGATGTGTTGTTTCAAATTCGAAAAACTTGGAAATGCTAAGTGTGTGAGGGGCCGAGAATGAGTCTCTTTACGAGATGCAACGCCAAGCACTAATTGCAATCCTAACCGTAAGAATGCGAATGCAATATTATCCATAAAAACATGCAACTAACCAAAAATTTTGAGCCAAACTAGGGCGCTCTGATTCCTTAAAAGGATACATAGGAATTTGGTCATGGGGCCCAAGCGAGCGAAACTTTGTAAATATTACTTCTTTTTCCCGTGTTTTATTTTGCATGGATTCCCTCTTTTTCATTTTTTATTTTAGTTCGTAAGTTTTAGATTAGAACATACCCTTTGATCAGAACAATAAGAGTGGATCTCATGGAGTACCATAGATGTAAGGGGTGCCAATACCTTTCCCTCGTGTAATCGACTCCCTTACCTGCATCTCTAGGTCGTTTGATCATTATTTCACCCTTCTAAGGTTTAGTCGATGTTTACCTTTTCCTTCCGGTGGGATACAAAATGTTCGATGGCGACTTCATTGATTTTCTCTCGATGATTATTCGGCCGGTTGTTTCACATACCATTGTGAAATGTTGGGCCTTCATACAAAAGGTTCAAGATCAGATAGACTCCCAAGATATCACCTTTGATAAACCCAATATTAAAACAAATCCCATGCCCCTGCATAGTGGTCCAGCTATGAATGCAATTGAAATAGTCACTGATCATAGAGAAATCAAGCGAGTAAAAGCTCCAATAGATATCTTGAAGGAGCATTTGTTGGAACATGGCTTCCTCTTAGAACACAACCATGCTTTCAAAAACACTTACAAGAAATTGGTGGACCAAAGGATAGTTCAATTCAGGCACTACCCTGAAGAAGAATGTGTAGCCGCAATCAATGGGATACAAGAAGACCATTGGTGATCCCTTTCCAAGGTTTAAGCTCTAAGAAGAAACCACTTGTAATCCCTTGTAGGGAGCCAATCTTAACAAAAATACTAGTGACAATACCATGCCAAGGTCAAGCTATGAAGATACTAATGCCTCTAAGGTGTACAATGGTGATTAGGGAGCCATCTCCAATTCCCTATGAAAGTGATAAAGTTATACCATGGAATTACGACACAACTGTCTATATCAATGGACATAAACAAATGTGAACCATCAACAAGCCAAGGACATGCAATTACAAACATAGAAGGGACATTGGGCCTGACTCGCAATGGTCGTATTTATGCTTCGGATGAATACAAGAAGTATGACACTTTGGCTAAGGATAAAGGAAAATCTATAATTTGAACTATTCAGGGGCAAGAACCTCCAAGTAAAGACTTCACTAACCAAAAGGCTGACGAGTTTCTAAAAATGATCAAGAATAGTGACTATAGGGTTGTGGATCAACTTCATCAAACCCCGACCAAGATTTAAATACTCTCATTACTGATCAATTCAGAGGTGCACCGAGAATCTCTGATGAAAAATCTAAGTTTTGCGCATGTTACAAAAGAGATCACAGTAAACCAATTTGATGGAGTTGTGGCGAATCTGACATCAAGAACACACCTAGGTTTCAATGACAGTTAGTTACCTCCTCAAGGTAGATCTCACAACAAGGAGTTTAACATTTCAATGCAAATAGGAACAACTAGATTATCTAGGTTGCTTTTTAATACTAGTTCTTCCATCAATGTACTACCAAAGGCTAGCCTGATGAAGCTGATAATGGACGACATCGTCATGAGACCAAGTTCTATGGTGGTTAAATATTTTGATGGTTCTCAAAGCACTGTGTTTGGGGAGGTGGATCTCCCGGTAAAGATAGGCCCACATAGTTTCTACATCATGTTTCAGGTAATGGATATAGAATCAGCACATACTTGCTTGCTCAAGAGACCTTGGATTCATACAGCAGAGGCTGTCAATTTAACCCTGCATAAAAAATTTAAGTTCCTAGTTGAAGGTAAATTGGTGTTGAATTATGGAGAAGAAAATATCTTTGTAAGTCATTTGGAGTCTTATATATACATCAGTGTGGAAGAAGACTATGTAGAGACGCCATTCCAAGTCTTAGAAGTGGCTACAGTGGTTACACTCCCAGTGGAGAAAGTCACAAAACATGGAACCTCTAAGACATCATGGATATACTTACAAACAACTGTGGAGGATCAAAAATCTAAAGGTTGGGGCAAGCTTGTGGAGATACTTGAGAAGAAAGATAGTTTTGGTTGGGGCTATCAACTTTCAATGGCTATTAAGAAAGACAGGGAAATTTCTTCTTATCTAGGAGACCTTCGTTAAAAAAGGAGTGGAGTATGGTGGACATGTGTCAATGATATTTGTTGTACCCCAAAATTTTCCCTCCCATTTTTACTCAAGGCATGCTCCTAGAGGTCCTCAATTGCTCAAGGTTGACCAAGAATTTACTAGACAAATTCTCTTCCTAAGCAATGAACCTCTAACTAGGGTTTCACTTTTCACCAAGATGTGTGAGTTCCAAAGGTATAAAATTTTTTCCATGGTCCTAATATTCCTTCAAGATTGTTCATGACAAATTTCATGCATTGCACTACAATTTTGCTTAGTCAATTGCTCAAAAGCTTGGAAATCAACTGTACTAGGTCAAAAGTCAACATTGGCCCATGTAAAATCAAACTTCAAGATTTTTGGTCAAAATCAACATTTTGAAGTGATATCCATAATTTCATCAAGGGTTGATCATGATTCCTCAAGAAATGCTCCTAATCAATCAAAGGTCAAAAATTGCTAAATTAGAGTTTCTATAGGAAAAGTCAAATGAACTTTGACCAGGCATAACTTTCACATACTTCATCAATTTTCCCCCAACCAAAGATCATTTTGAAGAGAATACATCTCCCTTCAACTTCTCTTTTGTCCTCAAGTTCAAGATATGCACCATTTGAAAGATACAAGCTCATACATTACAGGTCATTTTCCAAAAGTCAACAAAAGGCACTTTTTGTCAAGACCATTTACATCAAGATAAAATCTTCAAATGTAAAATTGATCAAAAGAGGGACTAAATTAGACATCTTGGGATTTATAAAAAGTCAAAGATCATCATCATGAGATAAAAATTGAGCAAGTTATGGCTTACCCAAGTTGGAAAATTTTGGAAATTTCAAGAATTGTGCATTGAGCAAACTTAAACTTTTAGGTCAATAGCTTAATTTCTTGGACTTTAAATATCTTCCTAAACGTATAGAGGACCTCTAATATCATTCTTACCATGCCTTGCAATTTATATTTATTTTATGCATATTTTATTTCATTTTATTCAAATAAATATAAATTAAAATGCATAAAATAATGGATATTTTTTTTGGGCATGTGGGCTGACATTTTGGATCAGTTTTGAGCCCACAAATTTGTGCAAATGTGACCAGGTTCATCCATCTTTGAAAATGACATGAAATCTCAAGTAATGGCATGTTTTCAAATGTAGGATCATGGCTTCAATACAAATGATTAAGGCTTGATTCTTTCCTTCTTACCTTGTCCCCCCCATCTCCTCTATATAAGGGTGGTTTTTGCAAGACAAACTCACTCATACACACAACCTAGAGAACACCCCCAAAAATTGCAAAAAATATCAAAATTGTGAAAATCCAAAACCCAATTCCCAACCATTTTCAGTCCAATCCAAGTGCCTAAGCGTGTTCCTGAAGTATCCAGAGATCATTTCCACCCCTTTGCACAAGCCTAACGCCCACAAGAACCACTAGTTTCAGTCACTCCGGTTGGGTATAATATTGCAATCTCAAAATCTTTCTACATGTAATATAAATTGATTCTCTTTACATATTCACGTTATTATAGTTGCTTGCAAATGTCTAACGTATTTCATGTGAGTTACAGTGCCAGGATCGTAGGTCATCATTGTTAGGGTTTAAGAATGTTTAAGCTTCAGTTTCATTGATACAGGGACTTTCAAGACAAATGACCACCACCATTAAACTCGTAGCATGGGAAATAAGGGGGTAGCCTTAATCTTGAGCCTTGATTTTGTTTTTTGCAGGTTTTAAGATTTTGATGTGGCCGGAGAGGGTGAGCGGGGTTTGACTCCAGCACCCTTGAAAAGGGTTTACTCCGGTGGAGTCCGTGTGGCAAAATCACATATTTCTATTGGTCCATTTGAATCTGATTGGGCGCGCATTTGAAATATAAATGAAATTGACTGATTTTGTATATTATATAATCTTGTTGCTTTTATCAACGAATAAGCAGATTACTGAGTGATAAGGTGAGAGAGTTTGCAAGAAGGAAACTTGGGTTCGACACCCAGGTCTGCATTTTACATTTTCTAACTTTTCTTTACAGGATTCAATATGTTACATCCCCAAGCGCTCACCATATGTCTTCATGTTTGAGCCATCAGATATGATGCAAGAGGATCTAGACAGCCCAGAGTACGCCTCCACCCTATGACCTCAAGGTTGATGTGCACCTGGTCACGCAGGACCTTAGGCTTATTAATTTATGGGCCTAGCGAATTTAAAACCCACCCCCGTTTTTTTTTCTTTGCCAATTAGGCCCATTTTTTTATCTTTTTTTTCATTTATTTGTTTTATTGTTTATTAGTTTCAAATCTTTTTTATAACAATATAAAAAACAAAAATCATAAAATAATAATAGACTTAGGATTTTTCAAATTAATTTAATTTTCATTAATTTAATTTAATTAATTATTTTGCCTTTATTTTATTAGTTTAAAATTAATTAGACATAGGTTTTTCATTCAAATATTTTCTTAACAATAATACAAAAATTGTAGAATTAGTTTTTCTTTTATTAGAGTTAATTTATTTTCAAAATCATTTTTTCTTTTATTTAATTAATTAGAATAATATTTAGTTTTTTTCCTCATTTAATTTAATTTAATCTTTTTTTCTTAAAATAAACAAAAAAAAACAAAAATATTTTCTTTTATTTAGTTTATTTAGGGTTTTAGACGTTCTTCTCCATTTCGCGTGTGTTCAATATTTCCTTTCTATTTTCTCATATTTATGTATTTGCTGACAGTATGTAATAGATTAAACTAGGACTTTATCGCTTTCTTTATTTTCCTCCCAACTTTTGTACATGTAAATACCCCCTCCCGAAGCACTATAATAGTGTAAGATTTACGATTCCCGCACTTTAACTTTCTGCAAAATATTAATTGTTAGTAACTAGGCTTGTATGGAAAGACTGAAAACAAAAATGCTAGCAAACCTAATACCAAAGATAAATGAACTGAACTGAATCACATGCACATATACACCTCAAGGGTACCCCACTTCGATTGCCTTCGGAAAATAGTCACAACTCTCGAAATGTGAGAGGTTTTAGTGGCTACCCTTTGGTTCAAAAAAGATCATAAGTCCTTCGATGACTCTCTCGATGTTGCATCGGTAAAAATGTGATCTTAGAACCCTAGGGTAGTTACTAAAGCTTCTTGCCTAGTTGCCTTTGTGACTATAAAAACATCCCTTCGAATGTCCCTCATACATCCAACGATAGGGATACCTACTCACAAGTAGAAGGATAGCACTGTCTAAAGGATAGGAGGAAAAGAAAGAACCTTTTCGAGTAAAATTAGATAGTTCCTAGATGTTATGCTCAAAAACAAATTTTCACACTTACACAAAAACATTTCAAAACACTTTCAAAAAACACTTTATCAACACTCTTGAGGACTGATACAAGAGTTATTATAAAGCGAATCGCCGCACTAAGGTATTTTCAAATACATTTTTCAAAGCACAAAGCACAAGGTATTTAAAAAATGAGCTAAGCATCTAAGAGCCCGTAGAAAACTACGGATGGAAAGGGTGCTAACACCTTCCCTTTCCATAATCTACCCCCTTACTCGAAAAATTCTCGAAAAGGTCTTTTTCTATTATTTTCACCCTTTCCTTAATTTGGATAAAATAAAAGTCGGTGGCGACTCTTGCTTACCGTGAAATTTGCAAACATAAATTTAAAACCAGTATAACAGTCGGTTCTTCCACCGTATCACAGAACTTACGACTCTGCTGGGGAGATAAATAAAAAGTGGGGTTACCTTAAGAGTTAGTTCATTTTAAAAATGTTCTAATTGCTTTCTTTGTATGCTTTATCCTTGGAGGGTTGTTTAGGTTGTTACTATAGATCCTACACCCAGATATGGGGGCATCTTTTTAGGTAAACAACAATAGATCATGGAGACTGTACGTCGTAGACCGATATGGTTGAAGCGATAGCTGTGTTAGTGTGACACTTTGGTTGATACCAGTATCCCTTGTGTTGAATCGAGGAGAATACGGGGCCGCCACATGGTGTCGTGAAGCACTAACGGACCTTAGAACCTTATTTGAACAAACTTGTCGATTATAAAGTATTGAGATAGCCGGCCTCAGTGTAAAGCTGGGGATTGGTTGATACTCGATGCTACACTCATTGAGATCGGAATTTCGAGATGTTTCGTCTGCAAGAAAAGATTGCTAAGCTGAAACAATGCCCGATAAAGAAAGATCAATGATATTGAGACACCTTAGAAACCAGTTACTTTTCTAGGACAGGTTGAAGCAACTAAACTTAAAGATGGTACTTACCTACAAACCCCATGAAAGCCTCAACCTAAGGCTGTATGTGTGACTTGTTTTCCTTCATTATCTAACAACTTGAACTCATTGTAGGGCTTTTGTTTGTATTCCTTGCAGGACCTTATTTGCATACATTATCCAATAAACTGGTTTTCTTGCAAGACATACTAGTCTTCATCACCCTGCATTTTTTCTTGATGCATAGCATACACATCATAGCATCATACCATATTATTTCCTTAACCATTTCAAGGATCTCAAGGGCCTGTGGTGCAGATTATGATGAACCAGACGTCTAGCAAGGGGAAAGGGGATTTATTTTCCTCTAGCCAGTGCCATCATAAGGTCAAAACATGATAACTTGAGTCAGAGGCTATGACCCACTCGACATGGTGATCTTGATTCTCATAGAAGGACCTTCAATGATACGAAGTTCTTCAAGTAAATCTGCAGTCAACTCCTATCATCTTTTTGTGTTTACCCCGCGAGACCCTTGAAATCATCGCATAAGCATATCATACATGTCATTGCATAACAGGTATTTCAAGACGGGTTTCTTATCTTTTCGCTGTTTATTTCAGCAAAATAAATAGCTCTTGAACAGACAATAAAAGACCTTGAAGCCCAAAACGCTCAGTTCCAACAAATGTTCCTAGCTCTGGCTAAGGGGCAGAAATAACTGAAAGCTCTCATCATTAAAGAGAAGAAGAAGAAGGAAAAGAAACTAGCTGGTGTTTTGAATTTGGGAAGAAGACTCAGAGGACCATCCAAGAGAGCTCTAGATCTCTCAACTCCATCAAATGAGGGGGATAATCATGAAGATGATAATAACCTGGGGACTGATGAAGATGAAGCTGATTACTCTGAGGAACAATATCCTCCTGCTGATGATAAATACAAACAGCTGGAGGATCGTCTCAATGCCATGGAAATTCAGAGGGTACCTGGCTTGGACTTTGAAGAGTTAGGGCTGGTTTCTGGAGTGGTCATCCCACCAAAGTTCAAGGTTCCCACGTTTTCTAAATGTGACGGGGTCTCTTGTCTTAAACTTCATTTGAGATGTCAGAAAGATTCAACCTCACACTTCTGGCCGGAAGTTATGGGTCCATTTATTCCAAGAAAGTCTGGCCGACACTCAACTGGAGTGGTTCTATCAGTTAGAAGGAACCAACATTCATACCTGGGAAGACTTGGCTGATGCTTTCTACAGGAAGTACCAATATAATGCCGACCTCTCTCCAACCTGTACACAATTGCAAAGTATGTCTATGGGTTCCGGCGAGGGTTTCAAAGACTACTCCCAGAAATGGAGGGATCTTGCAGGGAGAGTCCAGCCTCCTATGTCTGATAGGGAGCTGGTAGACATGTTCTTGGGAAATTTGTCTGGTCCATTCTTCAACCACTTGATTGGAAGTTCTTCGGCTGGGTTCACCGAGCTGATATTGACAGGTGAAAGAGTTGAAAGCGGTATTAAGAGTGGGAAGATTCCAATGGATTTACCTTCTAATGTTGAGAAGAATCCATTCGGTGGAAAGAAGGAAGCTAATGCTGTATATGGCTAGGAGGTACGTGCTAGAGGTAACCACAAACCATCTGTGGGGGCAGAACTGGTCTTTAATCCTACGCATGTGCAATGAAATCAACAAGGGAATCAGCGTAAGGAGGTCTTGCCTAAGAGACAATTCACCAAAATATACATATCACTAGCTCCAGCGTTACAACACATGTTGAAAGCAGGATTAATTACGTTAAAGGCTCCTCTACAGAATCCTAATACCTCTGCTCCTAGCTACCACCCCAACAAAAGGTGTGCGTACCATTCTGATAGTCCTAGACATGATACGAATAGCTGCTGGGCTCTAAAGAACAAAATTCAGGATATAATTGACGCCAAGGAGATTGAATTCGACCCTCCAGAGACTCACCATGTGATCACTGCTCCTAGGCCAAATCATTGAGAGCGTCTAGTTCATTTGTGATTTTTCAATTATAATTTCCTTTGCTTGTTCAAAAAATTATTGTCATGTCAAACTTTGGTTTTCCCATTAATGCATTACATATGTTTATCTTGAATTATGTCATTTTCATTATATTTAAACTTCTTTCTTACTTCCTTTTTGTGATGTTTAACTCTCGATTAGAAGCTGTAAGCCTTTAGAGGGAGGATGACGAAAATAATACCATGATCTCTACAATACGCTTTTAAACAGACCCCGTTGACGATGTACAGGCGTTGTTTCAAATCCCAAATAGTGGAGTTATAAGGAAGATAATCCCTAGTCAACCCCTTTGAGCCTAAGAAGTAGGAGTTTTTCTTTTCACACAAATTAAAACCCTTAATCATAACCTGGGGCAGAGTAGTTTTCTCAGTTAATTCAGATGCGCATTCAGTCGCAATCTTCCACTTCATACATAATGAATTGCATAAAAAACGTCCTTCCAAATCAGAAGATGGTGATGGTTCAGCATAATCATTAAAGCCGGTAGTTATTAAATCTCAAAATAAAAGCCCGCTAAGTCAAAACCTATGAAAGAGACTTAAGAAAAAAACTTGGGCATCCCACAAACTGTAATCACAAAAGAACTAGTTCAGGAAAAATTAGGGATAACGAAAACAAAAAAAAGAGGTTACTACAAATCCTCAAAAAAAAGAAGAATACAAAAATGACTGCCTCTTCAAAATAAACTTTCAGTATCCGAACCATCACCAGAACATCAAGGACAAGATCCCAGACTCAATCGGGATTTAAACATACAATAAACTGAGTATAAGACTAAAGAATATCACGAAGAGCGGGTTGGGTACAAAACAATTTTGAGCCTTTATCCTTTGTTTCTTAAAACCGTGAACCAGGCCATGCTACAACCCTTAAAAGTCCTAATTAAAGCATGGGTTAGTTCGGAAGCCTACTGTTACAAAAGGTATCCTGACTTCTATAAGGTTTGCTATTAAATCCCGAGTTGATATCACACTCCTACAAACTTGTTTGTTTTACTAAATAATGAATTTTCAAACTTCAAGACAGACATAAGCTTTGCATTTTTAAAATACCATTGATTGCATATGACTATTTGTTCAACAGCAGAGAAATTCGCTGATGAATATTCAATGAACGAAAATCCACTCAATGAATAGAATCAGCTCAGATGGAAAAAGACATTTCCAGTAACAGGCCTTCCATAATCAGGGGCATACCATGATGCCTAACACATATGGGGCCGTCAAGTCAAAATTCCAAGAAAATCTCTTAAAGTCCTGAATAGCCGAAACTAGTCTCCATCACTTGGGGCATCAAATGTGATTCCCATTAAAATATCACATACAATCAAGCAAAATAAATATTCCCCAACGGATTTCTTCTCAAAACAATAAAACACGAACTCTCAGCGGAAAAGTTCTAAATAAAGTAGACTTTCTTCTATAAACGGTTCAGGTACGATCCAGAGACGAATGTCATCCTGATACTTATTCCAGATTCTCCTCTAGAATTGGTGCGGATATGATCTAGAGACGGATGTCATTCTGACGCTTATTCCAGACTTCCTCTAGAAATAGTTCAGGTGCGATCTAGAGATGAATGTCATCCTGATACTTATTCCAGATTCTCCTCTAGAAATGGTGCGGATACGATCCAGAGACGGATGTCATTCGGAAAATTATTCGAGATTTTCTTCTAGAAACGGTTCAGGCATGATCCAGAGACGGATGTCATCCTGATACTTATTCCATATTCTCCTCTAGAAACGGTGCAGATACGATCCAGAGACAAATGTCATTCTGACACTTATTCCAGATTTTCTTCTAGAAAGGGTTCAGGCACGATCTAGAGACGGATGTCATTCTGACACTTATTCCAGATTTTCTTCTAGAAATGATTCAGGCATGATCCAGAGACGAATGTCATCCTGATACGTATTCCAGATTCTCCTGTAGAGAAGGTGCAGATACGATCCAGAGACGAATGTAATTCTGACATTTATTCCATATTTTCTTCTAGAAACGATTCAGGCACGATCTAGAGACGGATGTCATCCTGATACTTATTCCATATTTTCCTCTAGAAATGGTTCATATACGATCCAGAGGCGGATGTCATTCTGACACTTATTTAAACAAATCTTTAAATACAATCACGACATAGATTCATCCACAAAATCCCCGCAGATACCTTCTCCAGCAGATACCTTCTCGAACAGGTACAAAGGAAAAGACATCCTACTACAAGGTCACTGCCATATTCTCAGTATACAGCCTAATGGTGTCAAGTGTACTCATATCCCCGACAGAGCAGAATCTCCAATTTACCGCTCCAATAAAAAGATTCCCCAGTAAAGTCGCCAAGCTTCTCAGGATTCCCCAACAGGATTTCAACAAAATCCCCAGACAGTGCATGGATTCCTTTCCCCAACAGAGTTTATTTCTCTAACAATGGAAGATCTGCTTCCTAGCATTCAACTTCGAACAAAAATCTGAAGACCTACATTCTTCATCGCCAGTTGTAATCAGGGATTTATTTTCCCTAATTCAACAACACTGCAATGGAACAGCTGAGACGTTCATACATTTCATTCACACAACATTTTAAAAACATCATGGCATATGCAGCACAAATGTAGATATCACAATCTCATTTATTTTGAGAGCAACATGCAATTCATACATCATGACATTGCATGAAACTGACTTTACCTTTCCAGGTTGAGTTTGCAGATAGACAAACACTATCAACTTATGCAGCAGGTCAAAGATTAATGCCTGAAACCAGACGGGAAAACTATCTACACGGACAAGTGGTATAAACTCCCAGAGCAATACAAGTTTACCAACAAATACAGCAGGCCACAGATTAATGCCCAAAGCCAGATGGGGAAACTATTTATGTGACCGATGTCGCCAGTCCCAGATTAATACCTATCCATGCTAAGACAACCATCTGTGAACGACCGACTGTAGATTAGTACCTATAACAAGCCAGGAAAACTATCTACATAAGCAAATTGAAGATTAATACTTGTAACAAGCCACAGAAACTATCATTCTTTCTCAGGCAAGAGATTAATACTTGAAACCATATAGGACAACTATCACAATAACCAACAAAAACACAGTTCCAGATTAATACCTGAAACCAGACAAGACATCTATCTGTGATTAACTGATTATAGATTAATACCTGTAACAAGCCAGGAAAACTATTTACATGAGCAGATTGAATATTAATACTTGTAATAAGCCAGGAAAACTATCTTTCTTTGAGATTAATACCTGAAACCAGACAGGGAAATGACTGGCAATTTTCATGTTCCAGATTAATACCTAAAACCAGACAGGATAACTATCTATGAACAACTGATTTGTAGATTAACACCTAAAACCAGACAGGAAAACTATCTACATGATCGGACGAAGCAATCTTACACGGGTTTCTTCTCATGATCTCCAAATGCAGTCTAACACAGACTCATCCCAAAGAAATCTTACGCGGGTTTATTCTTATGATCTCCAGATGCAATCTAACACAGACTCATCCTGAAGCAATATTACACGGGTTTCTGCTCGTGATATTCAGATGCACTCTAACATGAACTCATGTTGAAGTAGCCCCACACAGACTCCTTTTCAAACATTTCCAAATGTAGACTAACACAGACTCATCCTAAAACAGCCCTACACAGACTCTTTTTATTACATTTACAGATAACGATTAACTCCATTATCCCTAGCAAGTTACTGTGAAGCCTGGATTTCAACCAGAAAGCAGCAAACTCCCATTTCTCCAGTACAAAGATAACTCCTCAGTAGAGCCTTGTACAATTGAAGTTCCTAGACTTTATTCCCCACAGATTTTTCCTTAAGCGGGAGAACAACATAAACCCACATTCCCTAGCGGAGTCCTCCTCAGACAGCATGAGCAAGAATTCCCTACAAATGGACCATTTATGAAATCAATATCTACTATAGATGACATCTTTAAGCCCATCACCGACGAATCTCTGTCATCTTCTCCAAATGGCATTTGTAATCCCATTCCCGACATCATCAAATATCGGTGTTACTTCATACGAGTGCAAATTTCTGGGCACTCTAGTGTTCAATCATCTTCCACCTTCAGATCACGAAAGGCAGACAAGCCAATCTAAATCCTCAGGTTTAAGAAGATTGAACAGGGGCAGCTGTTGTACCCCAAAATTTGCGCTCCCATTTTTACTCAAGGCATGCTCCTAGAGGTCCTCAGTTGCTCAAGGTTGACCAAGAATTGACTAGACAAATTCTCCTCCTACGCAATGAACCTCTAACTAGGGTTTCACTTTTCACCAAGATGTGTGAGCTCCAAAGGTCTCAAATATTTTCCATGGTCCTAATATTCCTTTAAGATTGTCCATGACAAATTTCATGCCTTGCACTACAAGTTTGCTCAATCAATTGCTCAAATGCTTGGAAATTAACTATACTAGGTCAAAAGTCAACTGTGGCCCATGTACATTCAAACTTCAAGATTTTTGGTCAACATCAAAATTTTGAAGTGATATCCATAATTTGATCAAGGGTTGATCATGATTCCTCAAGAAATGCTCCTAATCTAACAAAGGTAAAAAATTGCTAAATTAGGGTTTCTATAGGAAAAGTCAACTGAACTTTGACCAGACATAACTTTCATATAATTCATACATTTTCCCCAACCAAAGCTCATTTTGAAGATAATCCAATTCCATCCAACTTCTCTCTTGTCCTCAAGTTCAAGAGATGCACCATTTGAAAGATACAAGCTCATACATTACAGGTCATGCAGGACCTTGGGCTTATTAATTTATGGGCCTAGCGAATTTCAAACACAACCCCTTTTTTTTTTTGCTTTGACAATGAGGCCCATTTTTTATCTTTTTTTCATTTATTTGTTTTATTGTTTATTAGTTTCAAATCTTTTTTATAATAATATAAAAATAAAAAATCATAGAAAATTATAGACTTAGGATTTTTGAATTAATTTAATTTTCATTAATTTAATTTAATTAATTATTTTGACTTTATTTTATTAATTTAAAATTAATTAGACATATGTTTTTAATTCAAATATTTTCTTAATAAAAATACAAAAATAGTAGAATTAGTTTTTATTTTCTTAGAGTTAATTCTAGTTCATAACCATTTTTTCTTTTATTTAATTAATTAGAATAATATTTAGTTTTTTTCCTCATTTAATTTAATTTGAGCTTTTTTTCTTAAAATAAACAAAAAAACCAAAAAGAATTTCTTTTATTTAGTTTATTTAGGGTTTAAAACGTTCTTCTCCATTTCACGCGCGTTCAATATATCCTTTCTATTTTTTCATATTTATGTATCTGCTGAGAGTATGTAATAGATTAAAATAGGACATTATCGCTTTCTTTATTTTCCTCCCAACTTTTGGACATGTAAACACCCCTCCCCGAAGCACTGTAATAGCGTAGGATTTACGATTCCCGCACTTTAAATTTCTGCAAAATATTAACTGTTAAAAACTAGGCTTATATGAAAAGACTGAAAACAAAAACGCTAGCAAACCTAATAACAAAGATAAATGAACTGAATTGAATCACTTGCACATATACACCTCTAGGGTACCCCACTTCGGTTTCCTTTGGAAAATAGTCACAACTCTCGAAACGTGAGAAATTTTAGTGGCTACCCTCTGGTTCAAGAAATATCATAAGTCCCTCGATGACCCTCTCGATGTTTCCTCGGTAAAAATATGATCTTAGAACCCTAGGCTAGTTACTAAAGCTTCTTGCCCAGTTTCCTTTGTGACTATAAAAATGTCCCTTCGAATGTCCCTCATACATCCAACGATAGGGCTACCTACTCATAAATAGTAGGATAGCACTATCTAAAGGATAGGAGGAAAAGAACGAACCTTTCAGAGTATAAGTAGATAGTTCCTAGATGATATGCTCAAAAACAAATTTTCACTTACACAAAAACATTTCAAAACACTTTAAAAAAACTCTTTATCAACACTCTTGAGGACTGATACAAGACTTATCATAAAGTGAACCGCCGCACTAAGGAATTTTCAAATACTTTTTTCAAAGCACAAGGTATTTAGAAAATGAGGTAAGCATGTAAGAGCCCGTAGAAAACTACGGATGGAAAGGGTGATAACACCTTCCCTTTCCATAATCTACCCCCCTTACTCAGAAAATTCTCAAAAAGGTCTTTTTATGTTCTTTTCACCCTTTCCTTAATTTGGATAAAAGAAAAGTGGGTGGCGAATCTTGCTTACCGCAACATTTGCAAACACAAACGCAAAACCAGTATAACAATCAGTTCTTCCACCGTATCACAATATTCAACAAGAGAAACAACAAAGGAGCATCCCACTTTATCCTTGAATATGCTCCAGGAAAAGAGCTCAAGAATTGGACAGTTGTGGAGATTTCGGATAAATTTCTCTTTCCAAAGTAATGTTTTCTATTTTTAAAGAACCTATGTCCCGCCCGAGGCATAGGGGTAGCTTGTAAGGGCCCCCATTTATTTTCAAACAATATTTTCAATTAATACAAGTATTTGTTTTTCATTTAATTGAGATCCATGTCTTTCTCTTTTATTTACTACCTTTTTTAAAATGGAAATACTTTTTTTTCTTCATATGCACTTTCCATTGTCGCATTCTAAAAAGCACCAAAACATGATAAAATATGTAGATCCATATCTAAACTCACCGATAAGAATATTGCTATGATCCGATATGATTTTGTTACACTAATTAACCAAGCTAAATAGAAATATGAGGAAGATCTTGAACTCTTCGAAGAGTTGGCGAGGTTACTAGAGAAAACATAATATAGCATACGACCTTACCAAGAATCCATTGAGATGATCAATCTTGGAAGAAGAAAAAAAGGATCCAAAAGAGATCAAACTAGGTGCAATGTTGGAGGAAAGCGTAAAAGAAAGGCTGATCAAGCTCTTACAAGAGTACATGGATATATTTTCTTGGTCTTATCGAGAGATTCCAGGTTTAGATACAGAAATTGTCGTGTATAAACTACCACTCAAGGATGGTTTTTCTCTAGTTAGACAGAAGCTCAGAAGAACTCGTCTAGACATGTCTGACAAAATTTGAGAAGAAATCCTCAAGCAATTTGATGCAGGGTTCTTAGCCGTGATAGATTATCCATCTTGGATAGCTAACATTTTTCCAGTACCCAAGAAAGACAGAAAAGTGCGCATGTGTGTGGACTATTGGGATCTAAACAAAGCAAGTCCTAAAGACGACTTCATGTTACCTCATAGATGTTTGGGTGGATAATAAAGCTCAAGCTTCGGTATTCTCTTTCATGGATGGTTTCTTAATATATAATCAAATTAAAATGGCACTGGAAGACATGGAAAATATTACTTTCATGACCCCTTGGGGCACCCTCTGTTACAAAGTGATGCCCTTCAGTCTAAAGAATGCAAGGACAACCTATCAACGAGCAATGCTCACGCTATTTCATGACGTAATCTATAAAGAAGTCAAGGTATACATGGATGATATGATTTCCAAATTCCACACGGAGGAGGATCACATCATTCACTTGCAAAAATTATTTGAACGTCTAAGGAAATTCATACTGAGGTTGAATCCGAAAAAATGTACATTTGGTGTCAGGTCAGGTAAACTATTGGGTTTTATTGTTAGCTAACGAGGTATTGAGGTGGATCCCGACAAAGTATGGGCCATACAAGAAATTCGAGCTCCAAAAACCAAAAAAGATGTTCATATTTTTTAGGACGATTGAACTACATCTCAAGGTTAATATCAAACCCAACGCCCAGTTGCGAGCCTATATTCGATTTACTTAGGAAAGATCAATCAGTTGAGTGGAATGAAGACTGTCAAATAGCCTTTGAAACAATAAATCAATATCTACAAGAACCATCGATTATAATGTAACCTATTCCTGGAAGACCACTTATCATGTACTTGATAGTTCTCAAAGGATCCATGGGATGTGTGTTTGGCCAACAAGATGAAACAGGTAGAAAAGAGCATGCCATCTACTACTTAAGCAAGAAATTTACTGTCTGCGAAACTTGGTACTTGTTTGTTGAGAAGACTTGTTATGCTATGGCTTGGGCCACTAAATAAATGAGACAATACGTGTTAACTCACACCACATGGTTAATAGCAAGAATGGATCCTTTGAAGTATGTGTTTAAAAATCCATCTCTCACGGGAAGAATTAATTGATGGCAGATGTTGTTATCCGAATATGAAATTCAATATGTTACTCAAAGGCCACCAACCAATGAAGTTTGACTTTCCAGGCAAAGACATTATGGTTATAGGTGATTACGAAATACCAAGACCCGACGAAGGATATGAACTAGGGGCACGATGGACACTTATGCTTGATGGTGCTTCAAACGCACTAGGACATGGAATTGGAGCATTATTGACATCTCCAAATAATTTTCATAAACCTTATACTACAAGGTTATGTTTCGACTACACCATAATATTGCTGGATACAAAGCTTGTATCTTGGGTCTAGAAGCTGCTATTGATCTAAGGATTAAATACCTCGAAGTATATGGAGACTCAATGTTAGTTATCTACCAAGTGAATAGTGAATAGGACACCCGAAATCCCAAATTAGTTCCATATCCGGAATATGTTTTGGAGCTAGCTACAAAATTCACGGAGATTACTTTCACTCACATTCCTCGAGAATAAAATCAGATGGCAGATGCCTTGAAAACTTTGTCAGAAATGTTCAAAGTAATTTGGCCTAATCATGAACCACGCATAACAAACAGACATTTCGAAGAGCCTTCACACTACCTCATAGTTGTAGAAGGGCTTGATAACAAACCTTGGTTCTACGATATCAAAAGGTATCTAGAAAAGCAAGAATATCAAGAAGGTGCTTCAATAATAGACAAGCGAACTCTACGAAAGCTAGATGAAAATTTCTTCTTGAATGGGGATGTACTGTACAAAAGAAACTACGATATAGTTCTACTCAAGTGCTTGGAAAAACACGAAGCATATACACTCATGAAAGAGATCCACGAAGGAACCTCCGGGAATCATACAAATGGACATGCCATGGCTAGGAAAATCTTAAAATCAAGTTACTATTGGATGACGATGGAAGCTGACTGTTACCATTATCCGAAGACATGTCACAAGTGCAAAATATAAACTGACAAGGTGCACGTTCCACCAATTTCTCTGAATGTTCTAAGTTCATTGTGTCCATTCTTAATATGGGGAATTGACATGATAGGAATGATCGAACTGAGGGCTTCAAATGGACACAAATTCATACTAGTCGCAATTGATTATTTCACCAGTGGGTAGAAGCTGAGTCTTATGCAAATGTTACAAAGCAAGTGGTCACTCGATTTATCAAACAAAACATCATATCTAGGTATGGGGTTCCTAGAAGAATTATTACAGACAACAAGTCAAACTTGAACAACAAAATGATGAAAGAGTTATGCAATGACTTCATGATCGAGCATCATAATTCATCACCTTACTACTCTAAGATGAACGGGGCCCTTGAAGCTTCCAATAAAAAAAATCAAGAAAATAGTCCATAAAATGGTGAAGACATATAAGAATTGCACGAAAGGCTTCCCTTCTCACTACATGGGTACCGTACCTCAGTGCGTACTTTAAACAGTGCAACTCCTTTCTCTCTTGTTTATTGCATGGAGGCTATACTCCCTGTTGAAGTAGAGATTCCATCATTCAAAGTCCTCATGGAGACTAAGCTTGAAGAATCAGAATGAGTCCAGACACGACTTGATCAACTCAACCTCATTGAAAAAAATTCTTAATAGCTTTGTGCCACGGCCAACTATATCAAAAGCGGATGAAGAAATCATTCGATAAAAAGGTTCCACCTCGAGTGTTCCAAGAAGAAGATCTGGCTCTCAAGAAAATTTTGCTACCTTGCCTAGATTCTCGTGGTTAATGGACACATAACTACGAAGGTCCACATGGGGTTAAAATAATATTCTCAGGAGGAGCTCTTATCCTTAAGACAATGGATGGAGAGGAAATACCACATCCTCTAAATTCCGACACTGTCAAAAATATTATGCATAAAAAGCTCGCTAAGTCGAAAACCCAAACGAGTGACTTAGAAAAAAAGGGGCGCCTCGGTGAATTAAAAACCCTAAGGGGCGATCCATGCAAAAATTTGGGACATATCAACAAAATTATTATCCCGGTGGATTGAAAACCCAAAAGGGCGATCCAGGCAAAAGTTAGGGATTTTATTCAAAAAATGAACAAATAGACCACGGTTCGAGATTTCATCACATCTACGACTACAAAGGAGGGGAACTAATCTAATTATTTTTCTCAAAAGCAAGGATATTGGAGTTATCAAAAGACATTGGAGAAATAGCAGTATCAACTATTATTTTCATTTCCATTTTTTTTCTATTTAATCTTTTTGTAATAACCTCTTTCTAAGAATTGCATCTTGTATTCAAGCCTATTCAAAGGCATTTTCATTATTAAAATAATTTATTTTTCAATTATGTTTTTATTTTTCTGACTTGTTTGCAAAATACTACGATTATTTCTTGTAAACACTTTATCATAATTATTTTGGGGATTTGACAAATAAGTAAAAGCATTGACAAAATATTAAAAAGCACTTTAGTTAGAAAAATTTGAAAAACAATCCATCTCTATTCCTACAATACAATCATAAAACATCACATTGACATTGTTCACCATAATATATCAAATATGAATCAACTTGGAGAAACCGCAACCAACAACAGACAACTTTAGGAAGGCAGTGACTCAAAGAATCCAATGGTTTAAAGGAGAAAATTATCAAAGAATTCAAAAACACTTGTTTCATTTACATACGAAACACATATCAATAATTTTGGGCATCATAAGCATATCGATAATATTTCCATTGGGCATCATACATACATATGTCAATTATATATGGCATTGCAAACTTCATAGGCCAAGAATACTTCGAATTATCTTAAGGCCTATCAGCAGTTAAGTTACCTGCGTGAATCGAAAATTTAAACCTTAGCATTGTTCACATCATTAGAAACAAATGCCTCCGTTGAGAATAGACACAATAGTTAGAGGTACTACAGTCAAACTTCACTAAATGGTATATCTGCAATTTATATCTTTGTTTTAGTCATCCAAGTTCAATTATCAAACTCAAATTCAAAAATCGAACCCACATTATTTATCCCCTATGTTGTGATAAATATGCAAGTATGCATTACAACTCGCTATGTTAGTCCCGAAGCTTTAGCTAGTTTGGTACCAGATCCTTTTCCGAATCTATTAGATAGTCCCCTGGCATAAATAGAGTTAATACCCGCGTTATCAGAAAGATAGTGTTGTACCCCAAAATTTGTCCTCTCATTTTTTTCAAGATTTTCTCTTACATGAGTGGTTACAAACACTTGCTTAAAGAAAATATTTTTTTTAAAGATGAACAAGGTGTCTTTCGATTGGAATCTGAGCAAAGGTTCTTCGATTAGCATCAGATCAAGGTGTCTTTTGATTGGTGCTTGAATAAGGTATTTTGATTGGCGCTTGAATAAGGTCTTTCGATTGGCGCTTAAATAAGGTCTTTCGATTGGCGCTTGAATAAGATCCTCCAATTACCATATTAAGTTGGTAATTCGATTTCTATATCAAGTTGGTACTTCCATTGCCATATCAAGTTGGTACTTCGATTTCCATACTAAAGAGGTGGTACTTCGATTTCCATATCAAGTTGGTATTTCGATTTCCATATAAAGTTGGTACTTCGATTGTCATATTAAGCAGGTACTTCGACTGGCACACCAACAAGGAACTGTCCAAGTTCATGTAGCACAAAAAATGACAAGAATTATCCAAATATGGCAAACTTTCAATATGTTGGGTTTTTGTCTCATGGCCTTGAAAGCCTTTGTCTCTTTCCATATTTTCTCTTCTCTTAACTTTATAAATACAAGGCACAACACAAGTATAAGGAGGCCCAAGTTACCTCAAAAACTCTACATACATATTGCCTAAAGATAGCCATACAAAACTTATCAAAATCTCCAAAGGTTGTCAAAATCGAAACAATCCTTAAGCAAGCATATCCACACCTAAAGCCACAGATCCATACATTACCGTTGGTAAGGATTGGAAAAAAAAATCAAATTTTACATTTTGCATGTCATATTAATACTTATAGTCATTCGATTTGTATTCAGGATCGAAGGACCTGGGTTCGCCACCCAGGTCCGCGTTTGTTTTTTATCTCTAACGCTTATATTGCAGAGTCCAGCCTAAACAGACCAACGCGCACAAGATCAAAGGACCTGGGTTCGACACCCAGGGTTGCATGTCATTTTTTCTATAATAATTCTTTAGAGATCCAATTGTTTCTAGATCGAAGGAGTGCATCATACACCATCATTTCCCTACTTCCAAATTGCTGACTAATCCAGATCCGGTTCCCTCAACGTGCAATCCATCATGCACTTTCGAGAACCCTCCATATTGGACCAAATGGCAACTTAGGCCTCTTTTCGATCCGGGCCTGCATCCTGCAAATTGCACCCTTTTTTTACTGCTTGGTCCATTTATGATATCTTTTTTCATTATTTTATTTCTTCTAGTTTTAATCAACATTAAAATAAAAAATCATAAAAAACATTAGGCTTAGTTTTTTCTATTGAATTAATTTTGTTAATTAATTAATTGCTTTAACCTTTTCTTTAATTTAAGACTAAATAGACTTAGGATTTTAATTAAATTATTTTCTCAAAATAAAAACAAAACAAAATGATTTCCTTTCACTTAGGATTTAGACGTTATTTTCAATTCGTGCATATTTATTTACTTTGGCACTTTTTTTCTTCATATTATTGTAACTGCTTACTGGGTTGTAATAGTTAAAATTAGGACTTTATTTTCTTCTTTTTATTTCTCCCCCAAATTTTTGACTATGTAATTAATCCCCCTCCCCGAAGCTTTGTAATAGCGTAGATTAAAATTCCGCATTTTAATTTCCTGTAAATTATTAACTATATAGATGCTTGACTAATCGGATTGTATGGCAAGAATATAAAATAAAACTCTAGCAAACCTAATGAAAAAGACAAAAATAACTGAATACAACACACTTGCACATACACACCTCTAGGGTACGCCCACTTTGGTTGCCTTCGAAAAAATAATCACAACTCTCGAAACGAAAGATTTTAGTGGCTACCCTCTGGTTTAAAAAAGATCATAAGTCCCTCAATGACCCTCTCGACGTTGCCTCGGTAAATAATGATCTTAAAAGCCTAGGGTAGTTACTAAGGTTTCTTTCCCAATTGCCTTTGTGATTATAAAACGTCCCTTTGAATGTCCCTCAAACATCCAAACGACTAGGGCTTCCTACTCACTAATAGTAGGATAACATTATCTGAAGGAAAAGAGGAAAAGAACGAACCTTTCAAGTAGAGTAGATGTGCTCAAAAACAAACTTTTACACATACACAAAATTCTTTCAAAACCTTTTCAAAAATGTTTTATCAACACTCTTGAGGACCGATACAAAATTTATCATAATAAAATCTCCGCACTAAGGCATTTCAAAATACTTTTCAAAATCACACAAAAGCACAAGGTATTTCAAAATGAGCTAATCATCTAAGAGCCCGTAGATAACTACAGATGGAAAGGGTGCTAACACCTTCCATTTCCATAATCTACCCCCCTTACTCAAAAACATCTCGAAAGGTCTTTTTCTGTTCTTTTCATCCTTTCCTTTGATGGATAAAAGGAAAGTCAATGACGACCCTTTCTTACTGCAGCATTTGCAAACACAAACACAAAACCAGTATAACTGTCGGTTCTTCCACCGTATCATAGAACTGGCGACTCTGTTGGGGAGATATAAAAGTGGGGTTACCTTAGAGCTTAAGTCATATTTAATTTTATTTCCTTGTATGCTTTTATTTGTTTATCTTTAAGGGCTTTTGCTTGGGTTTACTTGTAAAGATCTTTGTGATGCGGTGGCAGAATTGACTGTTATAATGGTTTTGCATTTGTATTCAAAAATTTTGCGGTAAGCAAGAGTCTCCACCGACTTTTCTTTTATCCAAATTAAGGAAAAGGTGAAAAGAACAAAAAAAGACCTTTTCGAGAATTTTTTGAGTAAGGGGGTCGATTATTGAAAGGGAAGGTGTTAGCACCCTTTCCATCTGTAGTTTTCTACGGGATCTTAGATGCTTAGCTCATTTTAAAAATAACTTGTGCTTTGTGTGTCTTGAAATAAAATGTTTTGAAATGCCTTAGTGCAGCAATTTGCTTTGCGTTAACTCTTGTGTCAATCCTCAAAAGTGTTGACAAAGCAAATTTTTTTTAAAGTTGTTTTTGAAATGTGTAAGTGTAAAAGTTTATTTTATTTGAGCAAACTACCTACTTGTACTCGAAAAAGTTTGTTCTTTTCCTCCTATCCTTTAAACAGTGCTATCCTACTATTAGTTAGTAGGTAGCCCTATCGTTTGATGTTTGAGGGACATTCAAAGGGACGTACAATCATAAAGGCAACATGTGGAGACGCTTTAGCAATTTTGTTTAGGGACTAGATCATTTACCGAAAGACAATTGTAGGGTCATCGAGGGACTATGATCTTTTTTATTTACGGGTCTTTGCTAAAGCGTCCCCGTTTTGAGGGATATGACTGTTTTATTTCCGAAGGCAACCAAAGTGAGGTACCCTAGAGGTGCATGTGTGCAATATGTGTTACATTTGATTATTAGGCTCTTGTCATACAATCCTATTATCATACATCTAGGTAGTTAATATATGTACAAGAATTTAAAGTGCGGAAAGTAAATCCTACTCTATTACAATGCTTCGGGGAGGGGGTATTTACATGTTCAAATTGGGGAAAAATATAGAAAGCGATAAAGTCCTATTTTAATCTATTACATACTGTCAGCAGGTACATTATTATAAAAAAATGTGAGAACAAAATAATGCACGCGAAATAGAGACGAACGTCTAAAACCCTAAGAAAATTTCTAAGTAAACAAGAAAATCTTTTTGTTGCTTTTTTTGTTTTAATTTCGATTAAGAAAAATAATTAAACTAAATTTAAATTTAATTAAGAGAATAAATATTAAATGAAATTATACCTAATTCTAACATTTTCTGTATTTTTTGTTAAGAAAATATTGAAACATAAATTAAATCCTAAGTACTAATTTATTTTAAGTTTGAGAAAAAAATGTTAAAGTCAATTAATTATTTAATTTAAAAAATTAATTACTTAATAAAAAATTAATCCTAAGTTTGATTATTATTGCTTTTTTGATTTTTATGATTTGTTAAAAAAATGATTAAAATGAAATAAATATGATAAAACAAAAAAAGAAAAAAAAAGAAAATGGGCTTGGTGTTATGTAGCCAAAAGGGGTGCTGATTTGAAATTCGGTGGGCCCATAAGTGAGGGAGCCCAGAGGTTGTATTGGAATCCAGTGTGAGGGTCCCCTGAGTGTCCATGATGGGGATGTGCATTTGCTACGCTTGGATCTGGCTGTATGGACATTGGAAGGCGTGGATTTGATGGTCTATGGCGCGCGCTTGGGGATGAAATGCATAGAATCCTGCAAAGAAATGTTAGAAAATGTAAAAGGCATACCTGGGTATCGAACCCATGTTTCCTCCTTGCACACTCTCCTCCCTTACCACTCAGCCACCTGCTTCGTCTGTTTGCAAAACAAGAATAATAAAATATAATACAAAAAATTATTCTTTTTGAATTTAAAATAAAAACACGGGCGGGCTGAGTCATCACCTTCTTCGTTTTGTACAAGACTTTTACTGACAGACTTTCCGTTGGTAAAATCTTTAGTGACGTTTTTCCGTCGTGGCTACATCCCTGCGACATTCAAAATTGTAAAATACCAATGATAAATTCCATACAAGGGCATGGTTCGACTGGAATTTCCTTTTGCACGCGATGGTACCCTTAATTTCGTCCAATTTTGCCTCTAGCTAGGGTTCCCCAATTTGGAGCTTCGGAACCCTAGCAATGGTAACTTGTTATATCTGCACTCAAGCTTTGATTAAACTATCCAGAAACATTCCCATGATGATCACGAACACAAATATGCAGTCAAATCATGTTTACAATGAATGTGTGAAATCGAAATTGAAAAAAGACAAGAGCAAATCGTGAGGGTAGTGATTGTTTCCTGATGCTTCAGAGCTCGAGGGTGATCGTGAAACATTCAGTGATGTTCAGGGATGGTTGTTGAATCCTCAAAAGCCTTTGAATTACCCTGGATTTCGAAAATCGAGTTTGACCTTCTCTCGAATATTTCATGTTTAGAACGTGGTCTCTAGGCTGTTGGTGTGCCCGTTTGGCTTGCAGGTATGTTCCTTATATAGAGGAGATGGAGGTGACAAGAAAACATGGCAAGCATCCAACCCATAACCATTATTTTTAAAACATGATCATAATTTGAAAAATTCCTTTTATGGGTATTTCATGCCATTTTCGCATTGGGATGAACCTAGTCACTTCTTGCACGAATTTGTGGGCTCAAATCTGATCCAACACAATAGCCCATGTGTCCAAAACAAAAACTTATTATTTTATGCATTTTATTTTATATTTATTTAAATAAAATAAAATAAAATATGCATAAAATAGCTATAAATTGAAAGGCACGGTAAGAATGAGATTAGAGGTCCTCCATAAACTTAGGAAGATTTTTTAAGTCCAAGAAATTAAGCCATTGACTCAAAAGTTCAAATTTGCTCAATGCATCATTCTTGAATTTTCAAACATTTTCTCAACTTGGGCAAGCCATAACTTGTTCAAGTTTTATCTCATGATGATGATCTTGGACTTTTTGGAAAGCCCGTGATGTCTACTTCAATCCCTCTTTTGACCAATTTTGTGTTTGAAGAATTTATCTTGATGTAAAAGGTCTTAGAAAAAAGTGTCTTTTGTTGACTTTCTGAAAATGACTTGTAATGTATGAGCTTGTATCTTTCAAATGGTGCATCTCTTGATCTTGAGGACAAAAGAGAAGTATTAGGGAATTAGATTCTCTTCAAAATGAGGTTTTGTTGGGGGAAAATGGATGAAGTATGTGATAGTTATGCCAGGTCAAAGTTCAGTTGACTTTTCCTATAGAAACCCTAATTTAGCAATTTTTGACTTTTGATGCATTAGGGACATTTCTTGAGGAATCATGACCAGTACTTGATCAAATGATGGACATCACTTCAAAATGTTGATGTTGACCAAAAATCATGAAGTTTGACTGTATTTGGGCCACAATTGACTTTTGACCTAGTATAGTTGATTTTCAAGCATTTGAGCAATTGATTGAGCAAACTTGTAGTGGAAGGCATGAAATTTGTCATGGACATTCTTGAAGGCATATTAGGACAATGGAAAACATTTGAGACCTTTGGAGCTCACACATCTTGATGAAAAGTGAAACCCTATTTATAGGTTCATTGCTTAGGAGGAGAATGTGTCTTGTCAATTCTTGGTTAACCTTGAGCAATTGAGGACCTCAATGAGCACATCTTGAGTAAAATGGGAGGGACAATTTTGGGGTACAACAATCCTACACCCAAATATAGGGAACCTTTTAGGTAAGTAGAAATAGATCATGGGGACTGTGTCGGGTATACCGACACGGTTGAAATGATAGCTACGTTGGTGTGACACATTTGTTGGTACCGGTAGCCCTTGAGTAGTCAAGGAGAATACGGGGCCGCTGTGTGGTTTCATGGAGCAACAACTTAGCTTAGAACCTTTAATTGAACAACTTGTCCATTAGGAAGAAGTAAGATAGTCGGCTTTGGTGCAGTACGAAGTTAGTTGATACTCGATACTACACTCATTGAGATCTGACTACCGGGATATTTTGGTCGCTAATAAAGAGGCTTGCGCTGAAACAATGCCTGGTGAAGAAAGATCGGTGTTATTGAGATACCCTAGAACCCGATTACTATTAATAGGATAGGTTGAGACAACTAAACTTCAAGAGGGTATTTACCTTTAAACCCCATGCAAGCCTGAAACTATGGCTACTTATTTGATTTGATTGCTTTAGCTGTCCAACAACTTGAACTCATTGCAGGGCTTTGTTTGTACTCCTTGCAGGACTTATAGTCATTATCCAATAACTAGGATTTCCTGCAAGACATACTTGTCTTCATAACCTTACATTTTTGCTTGATGCACAACATACACATCATAGCATGATACCTTAGCATTTCGTTAACCATTTCAAGGATCTCAAGGGCTTGTGATGCAGGTTCTGATAAATCAGACGTCTAGCAAGGGGCACAGGGATTTATTTTCCTCTAGCCAATGCTGTCAAAAGTCCAAAACACAACAACTTGAGTCAGGGGCTATGACCAATTTGATATGGTGAGCTTGATTCTCACAGAAAGATGTTCAACGATACAAAGTTCTTCAATCAATGTTGCAGTCAACTTCTAACATCTTCTTGTGTTTACCCCGCGAGATCCTAGACAACATTTACATATCATGCATGCCATCGCATAACAGGTATTCTTAAGATAGGTTTCTCATTTTTCTCGTTGTTTATTTCAGTAAGAAAATGGATCTAGAGCAAACAGTTAAAGATCTCCAAGCTCAGAATGCCCAGTTCCAACACATATTCCCGAACTTAGCCAAGGGGCAGGAAGAACTGAAGGCTCTCGTCATCAAAGAGAAGAAGAAGAAGGCAAAGAAATCGGTTGTCATCTTGAATATGGGAGGAAGACTTAGAGGACCAGCCAAGCGAGCTCTAGATCTCACAACTGCATTAAGTGAGGGGGATAATTATGAAAAAGATAACAACCCAGGGACTGATGAAGAAGAAGCTGATTACTCTGAGGAACAATATCCTCCTACTGGTGATAAATACAAATAATTGGAGATCGTCTCAATGCAATGGAGATTCAGTGGGTACCCAAGCTGGACTTTGAAGAGCTAGATCTTGTCTCAAGGGTTGTCATCCCACCAAAGTTCAAGGTTCCCACATTTTCTATATATGATGGGGTATCTTGTCCTAAACTTCACTTGAGATCATACGTCAGAAAGATCCAGCCTCACATTGCTGACCGAAAGTATGGGTCCATTTCTTCCAAGAAAGTTTGGCTGGCACTCAACTAGAGTGGTTCTATCAGTTGGAAGGAACCGAAATTCATACTTGGGAAGACTTGGCTGCTACTTTCTACAAGCATTACCAATACAATGCTGACCTGGCACTAAATCAAGTGCAATTGCCGAATATGTTCATGGGCTCATGAGAAGTGTTCAAGGAATATGCACAGAAATGGATGGATTTAGCTGGCAGGGTGCAACCTCCTCTGACTGATCGGGAAATGGTATACATGGTCATCGACACTCTGATGGGCCCATTCTTTAATTTGCTGATTGGGAGTTCTTCGTCTGGTTTTACAGAGATGGTACTAACTGGGGAAAGGATTGAAAGCAGTATCAAGAGTGGGAAGATTCTGATGGCCGCACCCTCTAATGCTAAGAAGAGGCCGCTTGGTGGTAAAAAAGAAACTAATGCTCTCTATGGTCAAAGAGATCATAGTAAAAAGGACCAACATCAGTCTGTGGGAGCGATGTTAACTCTTAATCCTACACCTGTTCAACCACAATGAGGCAATAGGCATAGGATAAAGTTTCAAGAAAGGAAGTACGCTAAGATTAATATGCCATTGTATCAAGCGTTACAACATTTGTTGAAAGCGGGGATGATTACACTAAAGGATCCTCCTCAAAACCCCGATACCTCCTCTCCTAAGTACAATCCAAATGTAAAACGTGCCTACCATTCTGATAGTCCCGGGCACGACACCAACAACTATTGGACATTGAAGAACAAGATTCAAGATTTGATCGACAACAAGGAGATTGAATTTGACCCTCCTAAGAGTCCTGATGTAATCACTGCTCCCATGCCAAATCATTGAGAGTGTCCGGTTCATTTAAAATTTTCAATTGTAATTTCTTTTGTTTGTTTGAACACTTATCCATTATGTCAAACTCTGTCTTCATTAATGCATCATATATGTTTGTCTTGAATCAATTCATTCATATTCACTATACTCAAACTATGTTTTTACTTCTTTTTTGTGATATTCGACTCTTGGTTAAAAGCTATAGGCTTTTAGAGGGAGGATGAAGAAAATGATACCATAATCTCTAAAGTATGCTTTTGAACAGACATTCTTGACGATGTACATGCGTGGTTTGAATTCCTAAATAGTGGAGTTATAAGGAAGATAATCCCTAGTCAACCCCTTTGAGCATAAGAAGTAGGAGTTTTTCTTTTCTCACAAATTAAAACCCTTAATCATAACCTGTGGAAGGGCAGTTTCTCAATTATTCAAAGGTGCATTCGATCGCAAGCTTTCTCTTCATACGCGACGAGTGGTGTTGAAGACGTCCTTCCAAAACAAAATATGGTAATGGTTCCACATAATCATTAAAATAGGCAGTCATTATCTCTCAAAAGAATAGCCCACTAAGTCAAGACCCATGAAGGAGACTTAAAAAAAATGGGGGCATCCCGCTGACTGTAATCGTAAAAGAAACAGTTCAGGAAAAAAATAGGGATAATAAAATATAAAAAAAGGGCCATCACAAATCCTCAACAAAACGAAAAGGTTATAAAATTGACCGCCTTCTTAAAACAAACATTCCATTTCTGAACCATCACCGAAATCTCAGGGCCAAGATTCCAAATTCAATTGGGATCTTAACGCACATTTAATTGAGTGTAGGACTAAAGAACATCACGAAGAATGGGTTGGGTACAAATAAAGTTTGAGCCTTTATCATTTGTTTCTTAAACCGTCAACTAGGCCACGCTACAACCCTTAAAAGTCCTAGCTGAAGCATGGGTTATTTCAAAAACACACTGTCACAAAAGGTATCCTGATTCCTGTAAGGTTTACCACAAATCCGAAGTTGATATCACATTCTTACAAAATTTGTTTATTTTACTAAAATATTCATTTTCAAAAAAACTTCAAGACAGACATAAGCTTTGCATTATTTAAAATAATTTTGCTTCCATATGACTATTTATTCAACAGTTGAGAAATTTGCACGACGGATATTTGATAAATAGAAATCCTCTCAGTGAATAGAATCACCTCAGATGGAAAGACATTTCCAGTAATAGGCCTTTCATAATCAAGGGGCATGGCATGGTGTCTAACTGATCTAGGGAAGTCATGTCAAGATTCAAGGAATCTCTCAAAAAGTTCCCAATAGCCAAGGGTAGATCTCCATTTGAATCAGTTGGGGCATTAAACATGCATTCTAGCAAAGGGTCACGAATGATCAAGCAAACATCTTTATGGCAGTGTTGCAACACTTACTATTATGGACAATGATAATTTTCCACACCCTGTGAACGTGGACATAGTCGGAAGATACTACGCATGAAAAAGACCCATTAGGTTGTTTGGCCTAGGCAAAAACAAGGGCATCTCGGCGAACCAAAAGTGTTCAGGAAAAAATTAGGGATATACATAAAAAACTTGTACACCCGGCAAGTAGAAAACCTGAAAAGGCGGCTTGGGAAAAAAAGGGTATCCAGGTGGACTGAAAATATGAAAGGACAGTCCATGTAAAAGTTAAGGATTAAAGCGTATGACTATGTCCCGTCATCTCGTCACTTATCCATCAGTAGAAGAGTTATCACTTTGATCAATATCTACTCAAGACTCAAAGAGTTGGGATAACATTCAAATCATCTACAAAATCTCCAGCAGATACTTTCTCCAGCAGGTACAGAGGCAGAGGCATTTTACCATAAAGTCTGCCATATCCTCAGTTCACAGTCTAATGATGTCAGGTGTTCTTATATCCCCAGCAGAACAATAATTTCTAATTACTTACCCGACATCTTAAAGAATTCCCTAACCTGGGTCAAATGCTTTCCAGATTTCCCCAGTAGGATTTCATAAAAACCCCAAGCAGTTCATGGAGTTTACCTTCCTCAACAGAGTAAATTTCTCGAACAACGGAAATCCATCTCCTAGCATTTCAACTTTAACAAAATTTGAAGACTTACACTCTTCATCCCCAGCAGCAATCAGGGATTTATTTTTGCTAGTTCAAAAACAATACAATAGAATAACTGACACGTTCATACATTGCATTCATACATCATTTTACAAACGTCATAGCATATGCATCACGAATGCACATATCACAATCTCATTTTTTTTAGAGCGTCATTTGCACTTCATGCATCATGACATGGCATACAGCTAACCCTTTACCTTTTCAGGTAAAAGTCTATAAACAGACAAATATCATAAACTATTTACATGACCAGGAAAATTTCTTGTACCCTGCTGAAGTAGTAGTCGTCAAAGATTCTTCATCACCTGCTGAAGTAGTAATCGTCCAAGATTCCTTCATTATCTGTTGAGGTAGTAGTCGTCAAAGATTCCTTCATTATATGTTGAAGTAGTAATCGTCAAAGATTCCTTCATTATCTATTGAGGTAGTAATCCTCCAAGATTCCTTCACTATCTATTGAGGTAGTAATCGTCCAAGATTCATTCATCACCTCTTGAGGTAGTAGTCGTCAAAGATTCCTTCATTATCAGCTAAAGTAGTGATCCTTAAAGATTCCTTCATCACATGTTGAGGTAGTAGTCGTCAAAGATTCCTTCATTTACCTGCTGAAGTAGTAGTCGTCAAAGATTCCTTCATTATACGTCACAGTCAAGCTTCATACTTACCAACAAAAGCTAGTTCCATATTAATACCTGAAACAAGACATAACAACTATCTGTGGACGACCGATTGTAGATTAATACCTGGAACCAGACAGGAAAACTATCTACATGAGCAGATTGAAGATTAATACCCGAAACCATATGGGAATACTATCTTTCTTTCGAAGGTCAGAGATTAATACCTGAAACCAGACAAGACAACTATCTCAAATGACCAACAAAAACAAGTTCTAGATTAATACCTAAAACAAGATAGGACAATTATTTATGGATGACTGATTGAAGATTAATACCTAAAACCAGACAGGAAAACTATCTTTCTTTTTAAGGTTAGAGATTAATACCAAAAACCAGACAGGACAACTATTTCATCAACCAAAACAAATTCCAGATTAATACTTGAAACTAGGCAGGAAAACTATCTACATGAGCAGATTGAAGAGTAACTCCCGAAACAAGACGGGAAAACTCTCTTCCTTTCTCTTAAGTCAAAGATTAATACCTAAAACTAGACAAGACAACTACCTCAACAATCGACAAAAGCATGTTTCGGATTAATACTTGAAACAAGACAAGACAACTATCTGTGAAATAGATGATTATGGATCAATTCTCGAAACAAGACGGGGCGACTATCTACATGACCATCTGGAAGCAATCTTACACGGGTTTCTTCTCATGATCTCTAGATGCAATCTAACACGGACTCATCCTGAATCAATCTTACATGGGTTTCTTCTCCTAATCTCCAGGTGCAGTCTAATACGGACTCATCATGAAGCAATTTACAAGGATTCCTTCTTGCAGTTTTCAAATACAGTCTAACACGGACTTAGCTTGAAGCAACCCTATGCAGGTTTCTTCTAATACATTTCCAGATAGCAGTTAATTTCATTCTCCCCAACAAATTACTATGAAGCCTGGATTTCAACCATAAAATAGCAAACTTTCCCAGAGGTAACTCCCCAGTAGAGTAATGGACAACTGAAGCTCCTAGACTTTATTTCCCAATATTCCCCAGCGGAGTCCTCCTCAAACGACAGGAATAGGAATCCCTACAAAAGAACCTCTTATGAAGTCAGCATCTACTTTGGGTGGCATCTTTAAGCCCATCTCCGACAACTCTCTGTCATCCTCTCCAAATGGCGTCTGTAAGCCCATTCTCGATATCATCAACCAACGGTGATACTTCATGCGAGTGCAAATTTCTGGGAACTTTAGTGTTCAATCACCTTCTACCTTCAGATTACGAAAGGCAGACCAGCCAATCTAAATCCTCAGGTTTAAGAAGATTGAACAGGGGCAGCTGTTGTACCCCAAAATTTGCCCTCTCATTTTTTTCAAGATTTTCTCTTACATGAGTGGTTACAAACACTTGCTTAAAGAAAATAATTTTTTTTCAAGATGAATAAGGTGTCTTTAGATTGGCATCTGAGAAAAGGTACTTCGATTGGCATCTGAACAAGGTGTCTTTCGATTAGCGCTTCAATAAGCTCTTTCTATTAGCGCTTGAATAAGGTCTTTCGATTGGCGCTTGAATAAGGTCCTTCAATTTCCATATCAAGTTGGTACTTCGATTGCTATATCAAGTTGGTACTTTGATTGCCATATCAAGTTGGTACTTAGATTTCCATACCAAAGAGGTGGTACTTCGATTGCCATATCAAGTTGGTATTTTGATTGCCATATCAAGTGGGTACTTTGATTGTCATATCAAGGAGGTACTTTGACTTACACACCAACTAGGAACTATCCAGGTTCATGTAGCATAAAAAATGACAAGAATTGTCCAAATATGGCAAACTTTCAATATGTAGGATTTTTTTCTCATGGCCTTGAAAGCCTTTGTCTCTTTCCACACTTGCTCTTCTCCTAACTCTATAAATAAAAGGCACAACACAAGTACAAGGAGGCCCAAGTTACCTCAAAAACTCTACACACACACATTGCCTAAATAAAGCCATACAAAACTTCTCGAAATCTCCAATGGTTGTCAAAATCGGAATAACCCTTAAGCAAGCATATCCATACCTAAAGGCACAGATCCATACATTACCGTTGGTAAGGATTGGAAAAAAATCAAAATTTACATTTTGAATGTCATATTAATACTTATACTCATTCGATTTGTATTCAGGATCGAAGGACCTGGGTTCGACACCCAGGTCCGCGTTTGTTTTTTATCTCTAACGCTTATGTTGCAGATCTAGCATAAACAGACCAACGCGCATAGGATTGAAGGACCTGTGTTCAACACCCATGTCTGCATTTTGTTTTTTCTCTAATAATTATTTTCAGATCCATTTGTTCCTAGATCGAAAGAGTGCATCATACACCATCATTCCCCTACTTCTAGATTTCTGACCAATCCAGATCTGGTGCCCTCAACGTGCAATCCATCATGCACTTTCGATAACCCTTCTCATTGGATCGAAAGGCAACTTAGGCGTCTTTTCGATCCGGGTCTGCATCCTGTAAATTGCACCCTTTTTTTTACTTCTTGGTCCATTTATGTTGTCTTTTTTTAATTATTTTATTTCTTCTAGTTTTAATCAACATTAAAATCAAAAATCATAAAAAACATTAGGCTTAGTTTTTTCTATTGAATTAATTTTGTTAATTAATTAATTATTTTAACCTTTTCTTTAATTTAAAACTAAATAGACTTAGGATTTTAATTAAATCATTTTCCCAAAATAAAAACAAAACAAAAAGATTTCCTTTCACTTAGGATTTAGACATTATTTTCAAATCCCGCACATTTATTTACTTTTGCACTTTTTTCTTCATATTATTGTAACTGCTTACCGATTTATAATAGTTAAAATTAGGACTTTATTTTCTGCTTTTTATTTCTCCCCCAAATTTTGCACTATGTAATTAATCCCCCTCCCCGAAGCTTTGTAATAGCGTAGATTTAAATTCCGCATTTTAATTTTCTACAAATTATTAACTGTCTAGATGCTTGACTAATAGGATTGTATGGCAAGAATATAAAATAAAACGCTAGCAAACCTAATGCAAAAGACAAAAATAATTGAATACAACACACTTGCACACGCGCACCTCTAGGGTACTCCCACTTTGGTTGCCTTCCTAAAATTAGTCACAACTATTGAAATGTGAGAGATTTTAGTGGCTGCCCTATGGTTTAAAAAATATCATAAGTCCCTCGATGACCCTCTCGATGTTGCCTCAGTAAACAATGATCTTAAAAGACTAGGGAAGTTACTAAGGTTTCTTGCCCAATTGCCTTTGTGACTATAAAACGTCCCTTCGAATGTCCCTCAAACATCCAAGCGACTAGGGCTATATACTCACTAATAGTAGGATAGCATTTTCTAAAGGAAAATAGGAAAAGAACGAAATTTTCGAGTAGAGTAGATAGTTCCTAGATGTTGTGCTCAAAAACAAACTTTTACACATACACAAAATTCTTTCAAAACCTTTTCAAAAATGCTTTATGAACACTCTTGAGGACCGATACAAGAGTTATCATAAAGAAAATCGCCACACTAAGGCATTTCAAAATAATCTTCAAAAACACACAAAAGCACAAGGTATTTCAAAATGAGCTAAGCATCTAAGAGCCCGTAGATAACTACGGATGGAAAGGGTGCTAACACATTCCCTTTCCATAATCTACCCCCTTACTCAGAAATGTCTCCAAAGGTATTTTTCTGTTCTTTTCACCCTTTCCTTTGTTGGATAAAAGAAAAGTCGGTGGCGACTCTTGCTTACCGCAACATTTGCGAACACAAATGCAAAACCAGTATAATTGTCGATTCTGCCACCGTATCACAGATAGAAAAACACAAGAAAGGAAGTTTGAATTAGGGTTTTCAAAAATTAAAACAGTATGACAAGTTTAGTTATCCTGGTTTGTTTGAACTCAAACTACTCCAGTCCACCCGCCAAGGTTGTTTCTCCTCTCTCAAATAAGGTCTTAATCCACTAATCAAAAACTTTGATTACACGATCACAATTACTAGCATCAATGTCTTCTTGAGATTAAACCACAACTTGGTTTCTCAAGGTATTACAAAATATGAATAAAAAATGTGTACAATGGTGTTTCTAGAAATACTATATCACAACTGTGATTTATACACAATGTTTAAAGCACAATGAATAAACAAGATAGAGCTAGTGAAGGTATATCTTTGTATGCGCAAGTGTGTTGGGTGATTCTTCTTCAGTCTTCTTTATATAAAGGAAGTGAATCAAATCTTTTGAGGTATAATAAATTATCTTTGGAAGGTTGATAAAATGTTGTTAATGCACTTTCCAAGAATGCATATCTTCTCTTGTTTCAGCTGTTACTCTTTGATTTGTAATGAATGAATTGTAACGCATCATAACTTTACTTATTTGAAATCTCATTAGAATAATAATATTATCATTGAGACTTTAGATGCTCATAGTTTCTTGATATTCATATGATTAGAACTTGGATGAGACAGACATCTTGAAGTTTATTTTCACTTTTAGAATATTTACTTATCAGAGTATAACTTGAGCTTAAGTGATGAGTCTTTTGAAATTCAATATAGATGAGTGTGTTTAGACTTCCTTTGTTCTTCGAGAACTTCACTTATTAGAGTATCATAATTTATCTTACAGCTTTGGTGCTTCAGAAGTTATAACATCAGAACTTCTTCTATAGAGCTTGTTACACGGATTTGCTTCTAACTCTGTACGCTTCGTCTAATTAGAGCTTTAAAATTCCGTTCTCTCATCATCTTCTATGCTCTTTCATCAGAACTTCTTTTCACATTTCAATACTTTATTAGAGAGCATATTTATTCTTTATATATATCATGTATTTGTTATCATCAAAACTATTACTAAGATGTAGAACCTAACTATGTTCTAACAATCTCCCCCTTTTTGATGATGAAAAAAACCTGTATATTTTGATAAATCATGTAAGAACATAAAGAATTGGGGTCTCCCCCCTGAGTTGAATACTCAGATAAAGAAAAAATAGATACTTCTCATGTTTTCTCTCAAAATATGAAACAGAGCTTGTGATGGATGTTTTGATACAAAAGTTACATTCAAGATACTTTTCATGTTTTCTCTCAAAATATGAAACAGAGGTTATAATATTCAAAATGTTTAAGACTAAGTCTCGACACTGTTATATTCAAAATATCTTACGTTCTCCCCATTTTTGTCAGAAATCAAAAAGCAATAAAAACACATAAAGAGAACAAAATAGATTATTCATTCAAAATAGATTAATACAGATAAAAGCAAATAAACAAAAGTTTTTAAACAAGAAACAAACATAGCAAAAACAAACAAAATATCATAACTAAGGTTGTGGAGGAGGTGGAAGTCGTGTGAACAAGGCTTCCAATAGACTTTTGATCCGATTGTTAGATTCATCTTGCTTTCATAGCACGCCCTTAATTTCTTTGTTCGTTTCATCCTATTTGTCCATTCTTTCCTTAACAGCTGCAGTCTCTTTCTTCAACTCCTCCAGAGTTTTCAACACAAGGGAGGAGGAAGCTGTTTCAACAGAGGAACCCACATTCCCAGAAGTCACTGCAGCAGATTCTTTCTCAGGAGATTCTTCAATTGTCTTTCCTTTGTCAATAAAAATGACCAGAGGAAGAGGTTGAGGTTCAGGAGATGGTTTATTACATTCTGATTCCTGTGAGGCTTCCCAAGAAGTGTTGTCCAAAAGAAGAAGGATTTTCCTTACCCAGTGATGTAGAACTTGATCCTTGAAGATTTTAAGGTGATCGTAGAAGTTTTTTTAAGCAATTTCATAACTGAGTTCCTCCAGCTTCAGGTATTCAGAATTAAACCATTTTTCAAATTGATTCCAGAGAGAATCAGAAGCATCTGAGTTAAGATTCTCCGCACAAGCATGCTACAAGGAGTTAACCTATTCTTATATTTATGTTTCAAAAACTAGCAGATATTTAGCAACATTTGATTTGGATAGTTTTGGTGTTGCTTTTGGATTGGCTATTATCTGAGAAGTTGTGACAAGATTGTCCTAGGCTTCTAGATCAATTATGGTTCTGAGGGGATCTTCTGAGTAGTCAGTGGGAGTAGGAGAGTTAGAAAGAATTATAGGAGATTTAGGTGGTGTTGAATTATAGGGAGATGGGATATCTGGAAGGGAGAAGTCTTGTGATGTTATGGTTGAGATTTTTGGTGGTTGAGAGGAGTTGAGTGGGCAAGTGATGCTTGGAATTGCTGACATGGGAACAGAGGTAGTATTTGGATTTTCGGTTTGGGGAGCTTCAAAAAATGGATCAAGTTGATCAATATCAGAAAGAACTTGTGCAAGTTTTGGATGAGTTTGAACAAATTGGGTAGAAGGTGGATTAATCAGAGGATGATTAGTGGGTATTGAGGTATTAATTTCAATGTCAAAGTCATCAATGGTTTCAGGTGATGGATTTTAAGAAGGCTTTGGAGATGAGGGGTTTTAGATGTTGATAAAAAAATTGATTCGATAACAGAAACAAAAGAGGGGTTACCTTTCTTTTTAGCAGCTTTGGGAGTTTTCTAAGAAGTTCCTTCTCCAACAGCTTTCATTTTTCTTATCTTTCTGGTAGCAACTTCCAGAGGTTATTGCTTGAGATTAAGGATATTCACATCTAGAATTGTTCTATCACTCTTGCAAGCTTCTAGATATATCCGAGGACAATTTCTAGGGAGGAGTCTACTTGAGTGAAGAGAGGAAAATCCTTCAGAGGAACTCTTATGGTGGTGATGACTTCCTTTGCAGTAAGTGTGGGATCCTTCTTAATGGTTTTTATTATCTTCATTTTATCCAGGTTTTTAGCATTGGGAGGATTTTCAGCACATGGTTCAAGAACATTTGCTTGTTGAGCCTCAGTCATATGTTTTATCAGTTTATTCTATGTCAGAATATTTGAGATAAGCCTTCCCAAAAAAATCCAATCTCTTTTAGTTCTTTCTTCTTCCCTTGTTTCCTTGATACTTATCTTTAGATGGTTTAATATAATATGAGGAACGTGAACTTTGGCTTTAATTGCAATGAAGTACAACAGGTATTATTGATCAATATTGATGTAGTTAGGAGAACTGGTTATTCTTCTATGATTGATGCACCCCATAATTATTCTAGACCAAATTTTCAGAT
The DNA here is from genome assembly GCA_948472305.1 of Vicia faba. Lineage (NCBI taxonomy): Eukaryota > Viridiplantae > Streptophyta > Magnoliopsida > Fabales > Fabaceae > Vicia > Vicia faba. The sequence goes on from OX451741.1 coordinate 1,471,872,647, forward strand.
AGTCCTTCAGATCTTTGATCCTGTTTGAGGGTTGTCCAGAGGAGATGATTTATTTTGATACGATGGTTAGGTCAGAACCTTTTTCTGCCATTTCACTACATCTTATACTACTTCCGTCGTGAACAATAAGTTTTCTAATGATATCCTAGGGGATGGTGATCTTCTTTCCCATTACATAACATGTTACTTGATGATTTGAAGTAGTAGCATGAATCCAAATTTCTTTAACTAGTTTTAGGAAAACTGGATCAATTAGACTAAAAAGTATTTTGTCCCCCCTTGAAACTAAACATCAGGCGTTAGGTTATACCCATTTTATTTCATGCTTTCAAAATCAACTATGAGTTCACAGAGAACTTCCAGAGAATCAACAGGAGTGAGAAGAGTTCTTGAAGGTTCAACATACCTTTCTTCATTTGTAGTAGAGGATTAACCAGGAATGTTGATTTGAGAATCTTGAGACATTTTTTGAAAAGAAGCCATTGTTCACAGACATAGGATTTTGAGAGCACACAAACGGGAAAGGAACAAATACAGAGATAATAGGGTGAATGAGAGTGAAGGTGTGAGAGTGTTTGTGAGAAAGTGAGGTATAAATAGATAACAGGGAGAAAACATGAATTTTAATTTTAATTAATAAAACAAAATGATTAATTTCATTAATTATTTCTGAAAAAGAGGGTGGCATGAAGATTTTGAACAATTACTCATTTGACTCGCGCCTCAATGCATCAACTCAACCGTTTCAGCCCTTCAGATTTTGAACACGTGTTTAGCCTTAGAGAGTGACTTAGCGTTTAGAGTTGACAAATGTTAATATGGTAAACTGCTTGCTTCTATCTTAGAAATGAAGCTTTTTTGGAAAATGTTCAGATCTTCTGAATATTTTCTAATACAATTTTCCTTCTCACTTTTGAAGAACTATTGTTCAGATGTTCAAAAAAATAAATTAAAAAATTTCGAGGATTAAATATACAGAAACTACACTTTTATTTTGGGCATAATTCCATACTGAGATATTTCAGAATGAAATTAAATCTATCTTCAACAAGTGGTTTAGTGAAAACTTCAGCCCATTGATGGTCTGTGTCTATAAAGTTTAAACACAGAATTCCCTTCTGAATATAGTCCATATATAAATGGTATTTAATTTCTATATGTTTTGCCCAAGAATGTAAATAGGATTTTTAGAAAGACATATAGAAAAAGTATTATCGTAGAGGATAAGAATGTTACTCTCATAAGTATTAAAATCTTTAAGTTAACTTTTCATCCAGAGCATCCGAGTACTGCATCAAGCTGCATCTATATATTCAGCCTCAGTAGTTGAAAGTGCAATAGTGGATTGACTTTTGTTGGACCATGAGATTAGGTTATCCCCCATAAACTAGCAACTTCCAGAAGTACTTTTGCTTTATATTCTATCTCTAGCAAAGTCAGTGTCACCCTATCCTACTAATTTATATTCTCTGGATTTTTTTTGTAATAAAGACCAAGATTAGTAGTATCTTTCAGATACTTGAAAATTTGCTTAACTACTGTTAAGTGAGATGCTCTAGGATCTGATTTGAATCTAGCACAAAGACAAAATCTATATAGAACATCTGGTTTGAGGTTGTTAGATATAAGAGAGAACCAATCATACCTCTGTAGACCTCCTATTCTACTTTCTTACTTACCTCTTCCCTTTTTCATAGTGCATGTAGGATGCATATGAGTTTTGGATGGCTTACTTTATGATAAATCAAATTTCTTCAGAAGTTCTTTAACACACTTGCTTTGATGTATGTAGGTTCCTTCTAGAGTTTGATTGTTTTAAATTCCCAGAAAGAACTTGAGTTCACCCATCAAGCTCATTTCAAGTTCTTCCTGCATAGTCTTACCAAATTCTTTTCCCAAGGAGGCTTTTGTAGATCAAAAAATAATATCATCTATGTAAATTTGACAGACCAGAATGTCATTTTTATATGGTTTACAGAATAGAGTTGTGTCCACCTTCCCTCTGATAAACTCATTTTCTAATATAAAATTACTTAGTCTTTCATACCAAGCTCTGGGAGCTTGTTTCAGACCATATAACGATTTCTTAAGTTTACAAACATATTTTGGATGTTTTGTATTTTCAAAACCAGGGGGTTGGTGCACACAAACTTCTTCATCAATTTAACCATTTAAAAAAGCACTTTTGACATCCATCTGATAAAAAGTGATGCCTTTATTTACAGAAAATGAAATTAAGAGTCTGATAGATTCTAACCTGGTGGATGGAGCAAATGTTTCTATATAATATGTCCCTTCTTGCTGATTATAACCTTGTGCGACCAATCGTTCTTTGTTTCTGAAAAATTCTCCTTGTTCACTTAGCTTGTTTTTGAAGACCCATTTGGTTCCAATGATGTTGAAGCCTTTTGGTTTAGGAACTAGATCCCACACATCATTTCTGGTAAATTGATCTAGTTTTTCCTGCATTGTAAGGATCCAATCATTTTCTAGAAGTCCTTCGTCTATAGAAGTTGGATCGATTAGAGATACTAATCCCATAAGAGATTCTTCAGTATTTCTGAATGTAGATGTTGTTCTGATTGGATCATCTTTCTTTCCCAGAATCATGTTTTCAAGATGTGCTAAGTTGCTTCTGGATTGTTTTTTCTGGATGGATTCTTCAAAAGCTACTGTAATGTTTGTGATGTCTTCTTTTGTATTTGACTAAGGTTTTGAACTTTTATTTTCTGAAGATCTGTCTTCAGTACGTATAATTTGAACTTCTATATGTGCAAAAGATTTACCTACTTTGACTTTTGAGAGCCAAGCTTATCATCAAATCTAACGCTAATAGATTCTTCTACAATTTGTGTTTCTGTTTTATATACTCTATAACCTTTTGAGAATTCAGAGTATCCTAACATGAAACACTTTTGTGCCTTAGGATCAAACTTGTTCAAATGTTCTTTAGTGTTCAATATTAAACAAGTACATCCAAATGGATGGAAATAAGAGATATTGGGCTTTTTGTTCTTCCATGTTTCATATGGAGTCTTCTCTAGAATAGGTCTTATTTAGATTCTATTCTGAATATAACACGCTATGTTAACTTCTTATGCCCATAAGTTTTTAGCTATGTTAGTCTTGTTGATCATGGTTCTGGCCATTTCTTGTAAAGTTTTATTATTTCGTTCTACAACTCTGTTTTGTTGAGGAGTTCTAGGAGAAGAGAAATCATGAGAAATTCCATTCTCATTAAAAAAAATTCAAATATTTTGTTTTCGAATTCTCCACCATGGTCACATCTGCTATAGTCATCTATGAACACTAATCCCTACTTCTTGCCTCTAATGGATGCAATTTTCATTGGTCCTAACATATCTATATGCCGAAGATCTAACGGTCTAGAGGTAGAAACAACATTTTTTGATTTGAAAGAGGGTTTTGTAAACTTTCCTTTTTGACATGCTTCACACAGAGCATCTGAGATATTCTTCTCATACTAACTTGCCTTTGTTAATCAGAGATATTCTTCTCATACTAACATGCCCCAATCTTTTGTATTAGGCCCATTGCTCATCGTTAACAGGCATAAGGCATTTTACATTCTGACTTTTTAGTTCAGAAAGTTTTATTTTATAAATGTTGTTCTTTCTCTTACCATTAAAAAGTATAGTTCCATATTTCTGACTAAATGCATTACATGACTTTTGATTAAAGATTATATCATAACTGTTATCACTTAATTGACTTATGGATAACAGGTTGTGCAATAATCCATCTACTAACGAAACATTAGTTATAGAGGGAAGTGTACAGTTACCAATGGTTCCAGAGATAATAATCTTTCCTTTCTGATTGCCTCTGAAACCTACGTATCCTCTAGATTTAAGTTATAAGCTTTGGAACATATGCTTTCTTCCTGTCATGTGTCGAGAGCATCCAGAGTCCAGGTACCAATATTGGTGTTTCAACTTTGTGGTTAAACATATTTGCAACATAGATGGTTTTATCCTTAGGTACTCATATCATTTTGGGTCCTTGTTTGTTAGAGTTTCCAAAGTTGTGTTGAAATTTTGGTTTCGCAGAGTAAGAATCACTAGTATATTTTATATCATGTGAGTATCCATATGTGAAGTGTGAGTATAAAGGTGTGTGTTTTATAACTATATCATCAACTTTCTTTGGTTAATATGATTCTTCTCTCTTGGTTTCACATATCCTACGTCTTTTCTTCCATTTCTGCTAACTCCATAGATCATTGAAGCCATCTTACTTCTATCTATGTTTTTATCTAGAAAGTTTTGAAAGTTGTGATTATATTCTTTTATGATGTTATCATCACTACTTGAAACTTTTGAAACAGATTTATTTTGAGCTTTTTATAATTCATTTTTAAGTTTAGAATTAATTTCTTTTAGCTCAGAGTTTTCTATTTTTTGCTTCCTAGTTTCTTCAGTTTCAGATACAAAATCGTGTTTTTGGTTCTTGCATTTGACTCGAAGTTGTTGATATGTTTTAAGAATTTCAGACAATCTTTCTGCTAATTGAGATCTAGAGAATTTTGAAAATAGCTCTTCTGAATCTGATTCAGATTCTGATGTATCTGTGTCTTTTGATATGTTGGCCATTAAAGCTATATTGGCTCGTTCATCTTCTGATTCTATTTCAGCTTCAAAAGATTCTGAGTCATCTTACGTTGCCATAAGACTTTTCTTCTTTTCTTTAGAGAACTTCTTATTAGGCTTTTCTTTTTGCAGGTTTGGGAAGTCGCTTTATTAGTGACCTTGCTCTTTGCATTCATAGCATACAACATCTTTGTTGCTAGATTTTTTGTATCTAGAGGATGATTTGGAGTTATTTCCTTTTCTTATGGGTTTCTGAATTTCCTCTGTTTGTGCTTCTATAGCTGATGGACTCTTTTGAATAGAAGAGATAGTTCGTATTCTTCTGAAGAGGATCCACCAGAGTTTCTTCTTCTACCTGAAAAGCTTTAGTTTCATGTTTTTTATTAGATTTAAGAGCAAGAAACTTACCTTTCTTCTGGGGCTCATCTTCTTCTAGTTCTAACTCATGACTTCTCAAAGAACATATAAGTTCTTCAAGACATATTTTGTTCAGATCTTTGGCCAGTTTTAAGGTTGTGACCATGAGACTCCATTCCTTGGGTAATCTTTTGATGATTTTCTTTACATGATATGCTGTTGAGTACCCTTTGTTTAGAACTTTTAGCCCAACAACCAGAATTTGAAACCTTGAGAACATTGTCTCAACTGTTTCATCTTTTTCCATTTTGAATGCCTCATACTTTTGAATGAGTGGAAGATCTTTGATCTCTTTGACTTGTGTGTTGCCTTCATGCATCATTCTCAGAGATTCAAACATGTTTCTAGTTGATTCTCTATTAGTGATCTTCTCATACTCGGTATACAAGATAACACTCAAAAGGATTGTTCTAGCCTTGTGATGATTTCTAAATTCTTTCTTTTATTGATCTGTCATTTTCTTTTTTTCAATCTTCTGACCGCTTTCGTCAACTGGATTAATGTAGCCATCAATTACCATATCCCAAAGATCAGTGTAATGAGCTTGAAAAAAATTTTGAATCTGTCTTTCCAGTAATCGAATTTCTCACCATCAAAGATTGGAGGTTTTCCAGTAATTTTTTCTTTCTCATCATAGTTATCATTGTTGTTGATATGACTTGGTCCCACCATAGTATTTTTCTTGCTAGGATCTTTTACTGAGACGATTAAGTGTTATCACTCAGAACCAGGCACTCTGATGGCAATTGAAGGATAGAAAAAAACAAGAAATTGGTTTAATTTGGGTTTTCAAAAATTAAAACACTATGACAAGTTTGGTTATCCTGGTTCATTTGAAGTCAAACTACTTCAGTCCACCCGCCAAGGTGATTTCGCCTCTTTGAAATGAGAACTTAATCCACTAATCAAAAACTTTGATTACACAATCACAATGAATATCGTCAATGTCTTCTTGAGACTAAACCACAACTTGGTTTCTCAAGGTATTACAAAATATGAATAAAAATGTGTACAATGGTGTTTCTAGAAAAACTATATCAGAATTGTTATTTATACATAAGGTTTAAAGCATAATGAATAGATAAGAGAAAGCTAGTGAATGTATATCTTTATATGCGTACGTGTGTTGTGTGATTCTTCTTCAGTCTTCTTTATATAGGTGAAGTGAATTGAATCGTTGGAGATATAAGAAATTATCTTTGGAAGGTTGATAAAATATTGTCAATGCACTTAACAAATATACAGATCTTGTCTTGTTCCAGCCGTTACTCTTTGATTTGTAATGAATGAATTGTAACGCATCAGAACTTTACTTCTTTAAAATCTGATCAGAATAAGAATATTATCGTTAAGACTTTAGATTCTTAGTCTTTCTTGATATTCATATGCAGCAAATGGTTTTTAAATCAAGAGTCTCCACTATTAGTTTTTATCCTAGGGAAGGGAATCTAACAAAAAACGCTAATTCCCAGACAGAGATTCTAGGTTTCGGACTCAATTAGACGAAAGTAAGGTGTTAGGAACCTTTCATCTACCTTGTTCACAAGGATACTAAGCTCTAGGTTTAGGTTTGGGGTAAACTGGATTTTAAGTTTTAATTAGAAAGACTCTCCATGATTTTTGATCGTATGCCTACGTATCCTCTTATGAGGAATCAGAGTCCCAATACGTAGTTTGTATGGGGTTGGTGTTTTTTAGGGGTTTGCAAATATATTTTGAATCACCTCGCACTCGATCAGGAGTAGTGATTGCATATATTTTGACTGAGTGTGCAGTAAGCCAAAACTAGTTTAAAACCCTTTTGCAAAAAAAGCAGTTGATTAGCTCAGTTTATTGCGAAAATAGCTTGATGATTTGTTGAATAATTTTTAATAATATTAATTGCAAAAAGTCTTGATTAATGCATGACAAAAATATTTTAATGCAATGATATAAAAAATATTTACATGAGTTTTGAGTAAAATAATTTAAATGATAATAATAATTATTATATTATAATAATATTTACATATGATAATAAAAAATATGATAACATGTGAAATATAAGAATTTGTAGAAAATAAAGTATAAAAAATTAAATATATAATAATTATAGAAATAAAATAATAATGATAAAAGAATAAAGAAAATAGAATAATTAAATAAAGGATACATATTAATTAATTTGCAGGGGATGTATTTTTAGTTAAGTAGTAACTAGATAGGTGTGTTAAAAGTTAGGACTTGAATTCAATTCAGGCCCAGTAAGGTTAGTGGTGTGAATTGTTTGGTATTTGAGTAAACGACTGAAAGGGGGGGTGTATATATGAATGGGCTTGGCCCACTATATATTTTTTAAGGCCAGAGTAATTGCGTATGTGAGGCGCATGGGTGTTATGGTGGACTTGGCCTTATGACCGTCCACAGGCGATCAAACGAGTCTAATGGGGAGGAAACATGATGTTATTATGCACACGTGCGTATGGAATCATACAGTATAATAATTTTTGTTTTTACATTTTACAATTCATTTTCTAATTATGTTTACATTACCTTCGTCTCCCTCCTTATCACTACCCTAACCCTTCTCAAACCCTAATCCCACCACCACCACGGCGGTGCAAATTGAAACCAGAATCTCTCCTATCGTAAACTACCCCTAACAACCCAACAACAACATCAGAACCAAAAGCTAAGCTAAATACCTCTTTTGCAATTTCGTAATCCAGTTTTGAGCTTGCTATCCGATTCTTCTTCCGCCTGTTTTTAATCTTCTTTTCTCTTTGTGATTCACAGGTTTCGGTGGCGGCCAGAGGTGGTGATGAGAGATTGGCACGACGAAGGCTCCGGCGGCGACTGCACTAGCAGTGGGGAAGTAGCGGCTAGGTTTGCAACGACGATTGTGGTTTCCGATAGTGAAACCCCAATCTCCCCTTTTTTCTACATATCCTTCCTCTGTTCTTGTTCTTCCCCTACTGTAAAAAAAATTCCTCACCCTGTTTCTTCTCCCTACTGTCAAAATTTTTGTGTATTCTTTTTACTGTAAAAAAAATCCTCCCTCTTTTGTATTTTTTATTTGTATTTATAGGGCTTGATTTAGATTAGGGTTGCTTAGAATTATCGTTACAAAGCTTAGATAGGGGTGAAGGGATCAATTAGGGATCAAAATTATTGTTGTAACTCATTCGAAATTTGTAGAATATTTTTTCAGAGATTTGATTTGAAGATTCTATATTATTTGTATTACGCCAAGATTTGGTTTTTTGTTTTAATTTCTACAGTACTAGTTATTTAATAAAACTTGCGCAAATTTTGTTGTGATCGATACAATAGCTATTAGCTCAAACATGGGCCTTGTGTTACTTACTAATTGGGCTTTTGAACTGTATTTGGAAATAACACATTTTTCCTTTTGTATTTTGGATTGGGCCCTAATCTCTTTTAAAAGATTTTTGTCCAACAGAACTTTCTCCCAAACAAAATCCTTAATAAATAATATAAATAATTCTTACTATAATATCTTTTAGTAAAAAATTATTATAAAATTGAAAAGTTTTAACAGTAATAATAAGAATATAACATCCTCTTTAATAAAGAAATATATTTTTTTTAGTAAAAGGATAATAACAAAAGTTTTAATAACAATAATACCTTTTTTCCAAAAACATCAGACGAGACAACTAAAGAAACTCAATGGGCCTGTAAGTTGTAACTGTACCCCCTTTGCTAATTACTGACCAAAACGAAAATGGACCCCCTTAGATGGGTCTGCGGTTTATATTCATACCTCTCTCCTTACTTTTAAATGACCAAAAACGAAAATGGGCCAAACAAACGGAATTCTAACGGGCTTTTGAATTGAAGTTTTTTTTACCTCCTCTCTTTACTAACGCCAATAACGTTTAAGTGGGCTTATGTAATCAATTATTAATTACTAGCAACTTAAATTTAAGTAGACTTAATAATTTAATAACTTAGTAATTACTCGAATAATTTTTATTTTTGAATTGCATGGGCCATGGGACAACATGCGTCGCGAACAGATTTATGAGTCTTTCTGATTTAGAAAGCCCCATTTTCTTGAATTAAAATACACCATTCTTTCTTGGATAGAGATGGGCCATCAGATGTTACCGTGCCATCTTTAATTATATATTTCTTCTATTTAAATCTTGAAAAATAAAGTCATCGAGGTAGCATAAATTTGGGGTACGACAGCTGCCCCTATTCAATTATCTTACAATCGAATAGCGCGAGAAAACGCGGGCCTGAAGCATTCTGATTGGGTGGTTATTGAATACTTGGAAGACCCAAAATTTGTTCGACCAATCATAAGGTTACGCTGATGTAGCACACCCTTACGAGTCTTGAGAAAATAGGCGAAGCTGATGATATATCGCTTACCAGAGTTTGATAACGAGCCAGATAGTCTTTGATCTTAAAAACATGGTTTCGTATGTCTTGGTTTAATCACCTATTAATACTTGATGGTGCATGGTTGCTTGAAGACTGAGGCCATGGGTTACGTTTGTGAATCGCTGCATGACGTTTGAGGAGATGTTTCGAGCGTGAATACATTGCGGCTCAGAGGCTATGTGTTTGAGTTCGGAGAACGCATTGCGGCTTAGAGGAAATGTGTTGGTTTGGATAATACATTTAGGCTTAGAGGCAATGTGTTGAGTTTGGGTAATACATTGTGTCTTAGAGGCAATGTGTTGATTTGAATGATACATTGCGGCTTAAAGGCAATACGTTGAGTTTTGATAATACATTGCGGCTTAGAGGCAATGTGTTGAGTTTGGATAATACATTGAGGCTTATAGGAAATGTGTTGAGTTTGGATAATACATTGCGGCTTAGAGGCAATGTGTTAAGTTTGCGAATACATTGCGTCTTAGAGGCAATGTGTTGAGTTTTGAGGATACATTGCGGCTTATAGGCAATGTGATGAGTTTGCGAATACATTGCGGCATTGAGGCAATGTGTTGAGCTTTGAGGATACATTGCGGCTTAGAGGCAATGTGTTGAGCTTTTGGGATACATTGTAGCTTAGAGGCAACGTCCTGAGTTTGCAAATACATTGCGACTTAGAGGCAATGTTGAGTTTTGAGAATACACTACGGCTTAGAGGCAATGTACCGAGTTTTGTTCATCATTGCACGGAGACTTAGGTGATGGGATGAGCGTGTCACGATATGGAGACTTAGATGACGGGTTCGATCGCATGAGAAGTATTTGGTTAACAGACCCTTAGATGATTGAATCGAGGGTATTGTTTGTTTGCTGCATTATACATGCGTATGATGTCTGATATCGAGATGTTTGGTTGTATGTGAAATGTATGATGTTTGACATCGATATGGAACCTTGAATATATGTGTATTGTATGTAAGAATGCATAGTGTATGTATGTTTAGATATGCCAGATGTACGTATGAAATGTGTATAAAATACACGTATGTATTGAAATATTATGAAGACTATTTCTGGCATTCTCTCCTTTAAACCATTGGCTCAGAGTTACCGATCCCTGGCGTTGTGTGTTGTCGTAGCATTGTTGATCTTGAACACAGTGGACAATGTTAGAAAAATTTTGAACATTGATTTTTTGTATTATAAGTGCAGGTGTAGACGTAGACGTAGGTACTGGCCTATGCGTAGATGACGTAGATATTGTCATATGCGTAGACTCTTATGTTGTGATTGCAGGCATAGACGCAGACATGTGTATAGAGTTTGCATTGTTGATGCAGGAGTAGACATGTGCGTGGATGCGCGCAAACGTAGTCCTCGTGTTGCAAGTGTAGGCATAGGCGCTGTAGACTTTTTGTACGGATGCGTAGATGTAGGAGTAGGCATAGCCGTGTTTATGGATGTAGACGTGAATTTTCTTTCAATATTTTTCTAACCAAAATGTTTTTTCCGATGTTTTGTCGAATGCTTTTATTTTGTTAATTCCCCAAAATGATTTCAAGATAATGTTCACAAGTAATAATGTAGTATTTTGTAAACAAATTTGAGAAAAGAAAAACATAATTTGAAAGATGTAAAGAAAACAAATGTTTTATTGATATGCCTCTTGAGTAGGCGAGAATACAAGATGAAATTCGTAGAAAGAGGTAATTACAAAAAGTTTTAAAATAGTAAATGGAAATAAAAGATGATAATCGCTACTGCTGTTCCCCAAATATACTTTTAACGATCCTATCTCCCTTGCTTCTGAGTTGTATGATTTCAATATATCCTTCCCTTGGTTGTTCTTAGTCGTAGCTCTTAGATCGCAGTCTTTTTGTTCTTTATTTATTTGTATGAAATCCCTAACTTTTTCCTGAATTACCCTTTCGAGTTTTCAATCCACCGGGATGATTTTCTTATTATATGCCCCTAATTTTTGCCTGGATTTCCCTTTAGGGTTTTCGATCCACCGGGATGCTCTTTCTTGCCTAAGTCGCCCTTTTGGGGTTTGATCTTAGCGAGCTTTTTATACATAGTATTTTTGACTGCGTCTGAATTTGGCGGATGCGGTAGTTCTTCCCCATCCGTTGTTGTGAGGATGAGACCACCTCCAGAGAATGTTGTTTTGACTACATATGGACTTTCGTAGTTGGGTGTCCATTTACCACGTGAATCGAGGCGAGGTAGAAGAATCTTCTTGAGCACTAGATCCCCTTGCTTTAATATTCGAGGGCGGACATTCTTGTCGACAGCTCTCTTCATTCTCTTTTGATGTAGCTGACTATGACAATAAGTTGTCAATCATTTTTCTTCAATAAGGTTGAGCTGGTCAAGTCGTGTCTGCACCCACTCTGCTTCTTCCATCTTTGTTTCCCTCAGGTCCCGAAGTGATGGTATCTCAACTTCCATGCCCTATACTAGTGAGAAAGGAGTCGTGCCTGTCAATGTGCGTACAGAGGTGTGATAGCCATGCAGGGAGAAGGGAAGCATTTCATGCCAATCTTTGTATGTCTTTACCATCTTCTGGATGATCTTATTGATATTTTTGTAGGCTGCTTCGATGACACCGTTCATCTTTGGTCTGTACGGTGAGGAATTATGATGCTCGATTTTGAAGTCGTCGCACAATTCCTTCATCATCTTGTTGTTTAAATTAGACTCGTTATCTGTAATTATCCAGCTTGGGATACCGTATCTGCATATGATGATTTGTTTGATGAAGCGTTTAACCAATTGACTCGTTACATTGGCGTAAGACGCTGCTTCTACCCATTTAGTAAAGTAGTCGATGGATACCAATATAAATCGGTGTTCGTTGGATGCTTTCGGCTCGATCATGCTAATCATATCAATTCCCCACATTGAAAATGTCCAACGGAAGCTCATGATGTTCAGAGGAGTCGGAGGTACATTTATCTTGTCAGCGTAGATCTGACATTTATGACACGTCTTCGTGTAGTGATAACAATCGGTTTCCATTATTAACCAATAATACCTTGCTCGCAGAATTTTTCTAGCCATGGCGTGCCCAATTGTATGAGTTCTGAAAGTACCCTCGTGGATTTCTCTCATGAGCGTATCTGCTTCTTGCTTTTCCACACACCTGAGTAGTACCATGTCGTAGTTTCTTTTGTATACCACTCCATTACTCAGAAATAATTTTGAAGCTAACCTTCGCAAGGTTCGCTTGTCAATGATAGAGGCATTTTCTGGATATTCCAGCCTTTCTAGGTACTTCTTGATGTCGTAAAATCAAGGCTTGTTGTCAGGTCCTTCCTCAATAGCAAGGCAGTGTGCAGGCTCTTTGAAATGTATGATCGTAATATGTGGTTCATGATTTGTCTAACTTACTTTGAACATAGTTGATAGAGTTTCCAGGGCGTCTGCCATTTGATTTTCTTCTCGTGGGATATGACCGAAAGTGATCTCTATAAATTTCATGACTAACTTTAAAATATGATCCCGATATGGAATCAATTTAGGGTGTTTAGTATCCCATTCACCATTAACCTGGTATATGACTAATGCAAAATCCCCAAATACTTCGAGGTGCTTTATTCTCAAATAGATGGCCGCTTCCAGTCCTAGTATACAGGCTTCGTATTCAGCGATGTTGTTGTTGCAGTCAAAACATAACCTTGCAGTGTAGGGTTTGTGATAATTCTTTGGAGATGTCAATACTTCCCCTACACCGTGACCTAGTGCATTTGAAGCCCCGTCGAACATGAGTGTCCAATGTGCCCCTGGCTCGGGCCCTTTGTCAGGTCCTGGTATGTTGTAGTCAGCTATGAATATAACATCCTCATCGGGAAAGTCGAATTTCATGGGCTGATATTCTGATAGTGGTTGGTGATCCAAATGATCACCTAGTACACTACCTTTGATGGCCTTCCGTGTGACATATTGAATGTCGTATTCTGATAATAACATCTGCTATCGTGCGATTCTTCCGGTAAGAGCTGGATTTTCAAAAACATACTTCAGAGGATCCATTCTTGCTATTAACCACGTAGTGTGGGTTAACATATATTGCCTCACCCTCTTGGTAGACCAAGCCAACGCGCAACAAGTGTTCTCAAGGAGTGAGTATCTGGTTTCACAGTCAGTGAATTTCTTGCCGAGGTAATAGATCGCATACTCCTTTCTACCTGTTTCATCCTGCTGTCCAAAAACACAACCCATTGACCCTTCGAGCACTGTCAAATACATGACGAGTGGTCTTCCGGGGACTGGTGGCATTAAGACCGGTGGCTCTTGCAGATACTGTTTTATCGTCTCGAAGGAAGTTTGATAATCATCATTCCATACTACCGTCTGATCTTTTCGTAATAACTTGAATATTGGATCGCACATAGCTGTTGGATGCGATATGAACCTTGAGATGTAATTCAATCTCCCTAAGAAACCATGTACTTCTTTTTCTGTCCTTGGTGCGGGCATCTCTTGTATAGCTTTTACTTTGTCGGGGTCCACCTTGATACCCCGCTGGCTTACAATGAAACGTAACAATTTTCTTGATCTGACGCCAAATGTGTATTTATTCGGATTTAACCTCAGTCTGAACTTACGCAGCCGCTCGAATAACTTTTGCCCTCGGATAGGTTTCCCCTGCGTTTTTGAGACCGAATGGCATTACTTTGTAGCAGAAAGTTCCCCAAAGTGTCATGAAGGTAGTCTTTTCCATTTCTTCAGGCACCATTTTGATTTGATTATATCCTGAAAAACCGTCCATATATGATAATACTGAGGCTTGAGCGGTGTTATCCACTAGGACATCTATGTGAGGTAACGAGAAATCATCGTTGGGGCTTGCCCTGTTTAAGTCTCGATAATCTACAAACATGCATACTTTGCCATCCTTCTTGGGTACTGGTACAATGTTAGCTATCTAGGGTGGATAATCTACCACTGCTAGGAACCCTGCGTCAAACTGTTTTAGAACCTCTTCTCTGATTTTGCTAGACATACCTGGACGAGTTCTTCTGAGTTTTTCTCTGACTGGAGAACACCCTTCTTTGAGAGGTAGTCTGTGCACCACGAAGTTTGTATCCAACCCTGGCACGTCCCTGTAGGACCAAGAGAATATATCCATATACTCATGTAATAACTTGATTAGAGTGTCTTTGACACTCTGCTCCAACATTGCCCCTAGCTTGATTTCTCTCGGATCTTCCTTTGTGCCCAGGTTAATGGTCTCAATAGCCTCTTGATATGGTTGTATGTTGTCAGCCTTTCTCTCTATTTCCTTTTCCATTTCCTCGGAGAGTTCAAGATCTTCGTCATCTTCCTCTTCGGCTTGGTTGATAGGAGCATCAAAATTGTATCGGGTCATAGCAGTAACATTATCGGTAATTTTGGGCATGGATCTGCACATTTATCATATTTTGGTGCATATTTTAGTGCTTGGAATTTGAAAATGCGTATGCAGAGAAAGTATTGACATTTTTTAAATTTAATAGATAAATGCAAAAGAAAAACAAGGATCTTGATTGAAAACAAAATATAACTTTTATTAATTGTAAATATTGTCTGAAACAAGAACAGGGAAAACCCTTACAAGAAACTCTTATGCCTCGGGTTTGACATAGGTTCTTTCAAAACAAGAAACATTACTTAGGAAATAAAAATACCTCAGGAATCTCCACATTAGTCCATCCTTTGAGTTCTTCTCCTGGGGCTCCCTCTATGGTGAAGTCAGTCGCCCTTTTGGTATTGACTCTACTTGATATCATTGCCACATGTCCACCATGCTCTGTCCCTTTGCTGATAAAAGTCTCTTGGATTGGAGGGAAACATGATTTGCCTTTTAGAGTAGCTTTCGACGATTCATAGCCCAAACCAAAGATATTCTTCTTCTCAGGAATTTCTAGGAGCTTTCCCCAGCGTTTTGAGGCATCACCTCCCATGGTCATTTGCAGATCTCTCCATGATGTCACTTTAGCCTTGTTACCCTTCTCGACTGGTAATGTCACCATTGAAGCAATTTCCAAGGCTTGGAACGGGGTAGCTATACAATCTTCGTCGGCACTGATATATCTGTATAATTCAATGTGGCTTACAAAAATATCTTCCTCACCGTCAATTATGATTAACTTCCCTTCCACTAGGAACTTTAATTTTTGATGCAGGGTCGAGGTTATTTCCCCTGCCGCATGGACCCAAGGTCTCCCCAGTAAGCAACTGTATGCTAGTTCGATATCCATGACCTGGAAAGTGATATTGAAGATATGCGGCCCAACCTTAACTAGAAGGTCCACCTCTCCTAACACCGTGCGTCGAGAATCATCGAATGCCTTTACTATCGTAGAACTTGTTCTCATTACCACGTCGTCTATTGTTAACTTTATGAGACTTGACTTCGGCAACACATTAAGAGTGGAACCGGTGTCAGTGAGAACCCTGGAAAAATGGGTAGTACCTATTTGCATGGTAATGTGGAGTGCCTTGTTATGAACTCGTCCCTGTGGCGGTAATTCACTGTTGCTGAAACCCAGGTAGGATCTGGATGTTATATTTTCTATGACATTGTCAAATTGATTCACTAAAATTTCCTTTGCGACATAAGCTGAACTTAACACCTTCATCAAAGAATCTCGGTGTGCTTTAGAGTTGATGAGTAGTGAGAGTATGGAGATTTTTGCTGGAGTTTGGTGAAGCTGATCCACCACTCTGTAGTCACTTTTTTTTAATTATTTTAAGAAACTCTTCTGCCTCTCAATTGGTAAAGTCTTTGCTCGGAGATTCTATTTCTTGGTTTGCATCAACTACTGCTTTTCCCTTGTCCTTCGTTGGAATCACATTGGTCTTTTTCGATAGTTCGGCTCCAAAAATTCGACCACTTCGGGTCATACCTCCTGTCCCTGCTATGTTTGAAACTGCAGGTCCCTGACTTGGTTATGGCCCACTTTCTTGCTTCACTGTGTTGATGTACACGGCTGAGTCATAGCTCCATGGTACTGCCTTGTTATTTTCATAAGGGATAGGTGACGGTCCCTTAATTACCATCGTGGCTTTTGGAGTGATGGGTATTAAAAGAGTCTGCTTAGGTGCGCTTCTTATAATCTTTGCTGATTCTCCCCATGGGATGACTAGAGTTTTCTTGGTAAGACTTGGGCCTTAGCATGGGATTACCAATGGCTTTTCCCCCAATCCTGGCTACATATTTTTCCTCAGGGTACAGTCCGAATTGGGCTATCCCCTGATCTACCAGCTTTTGCAGAGTTGTTTCAAAAGCTTTATTATGCCTTAACAAGAATACACATTTGAACATATATTATTTCAACAAGTTGATAGGGGTTTTTGCCTTTACGGTTTCCCCAAAGTCAGTGACCACCTCAATTGCATTTATTGTAGGCCCATCGTGCAGAGGAATAGGGTTTGATTTGATGTTAGGCTTCTCAAAGGTGATGTCTTGAGATTCTAACAAAACCTAAACCTTATGCTTGAATGCCCGAAATTTGTTCTATGGTGTGCCCCAGAGAGTTAGCATGGTACTCTCACCTGGCGTCGGCATTGTATCTTTACGAGAGTGGCCTGACTGGAGGACCTAAAGGCTTGATTTCCATCAAGGATGCCTTAACCAAGTGTTGTAATAACTGGCTTGGTGGCATGGGCAGTGGATCAAAATTTATGGGTAGCCTTTCAAATCTGTCTTGCCTTTGTCCTTGTGGGATCACCAATGGTTGTGATGTCCTTGGTTATGAGGCCACAACATTGACTTCTCCCTCTTTTCTTCTTGGGAAATTTGAAGTCGATATTTTTAAATTGTAAGGGATTTGACGACCCCCTGATATCTTCCCACTTTTTAACCCAGTTTCAATTCTTTCGCCAATAGTCACTAGGTCTGAGAATCCCGACGAGACACTTCCCATCATTTCTCATAATAAATCCCTTATAAGGTTCCCATGAACATGTCTACGAGTTCTTTTTCCAGCAGTGGTGGTTGTACACGGGATGCCATCTCCCTCCATCTTTGAGCACACTCTTTGAAGGATTCTTCCTTCTTTTGGGATAGATTTTGGAGTTGCATGCGGGTAGGCGCCATGTCTAGGTTATATTTGTAATACTTCAAGAAAGCATTAGCAAGATCTGCCCAGGTTCAGATATGTGTTCATTCCAATTGCATGTACCAGTCTAAAGATTCCCCACTCAGACTGTCTTGGAAACAATGGATCATTAACTTATAATCATGGGCATATGCATGCATCTTTCTGCAATACATACGAAGATGATTCCTTGGACAAGTGAGCCCTTTGTATTTTCCAAAGTCGGGTATTTTGAAATTTGGCGGTATCACCACATCGGGAACTAGACCCATTTCCAGAGCGTCTACTTCGAAAGCATCAAAACCCTCCAGAGCTTTTAACCTTTCTTCCATGGCTTTATAATGATTCATTCCCAGTGGATTATCTGCAGCATGAGTACCAGTTACATCTAAGGGTGCCTGGTGAGCATCCTTTGGGTTATGATCTCCATATTGTAAGTCTAGGTAGTTGTCTGCATTGTTGGTTGAAATTTGTAGGGTATCTGATGCCCCTACTTTTGATGGTGGTGGGATAAACCCTTCAGTTTCGACCTCTTACTGGGCCATGGTGGACTTTTGGGGTCCTGCTTCCGACTCTTTCCTTGGTTGGTGACCGCTCGATGCACCAATGGTTTGGGCTACCTGTTCAAAAGCTACCCTGAGAATTTGGTCCTGCCTATCAATAATGTTCTTCAAAGCTAGAAGAACTTGACTCAAATCTCCTTTCATTGAGCTTACGTCGCCCATTACTTGGTCCAGATCCTCTTTGAACACAGCTTAAGTCTCCTCGATTTGTTCCATTGCTTTTTGTTGATGGGCCCTCGTTTGATATGGAGGCCAAGGAAGTGAAGGTCTTCTTTTACCAATGGCTTAGCTGGAGAGATTTTTAAAGAAAATGAGTTTTGATATGACATGTAGGTGTATTATAAATGCATGAGTGCGAACGGATGTGCATGAACATGAAATAAATTCTTGTTTTAAATGCCTTATTCACCTGGGTACATGCTTGTATTTTACTTATTATATTATTTGGTGACTAGCTTTAAAATAGACACGCCGTCAAGATAGGGAAAAAAATGCCTTTATTGAAAGTAACATAATCCAGATATTGAAAAATATTACAACTTGAAATCAAATTATGTTTGCATAAACATAAATAACAGGAACTAAATCTTCTAGGTGCACCTACAAATGTGTGCTCTGAAGCTATCAACCATTGCTCGGCAAAGCTGGAGAATGTCTTCAACGTCCTTTGGAAGAGGAGCCATTACACTCTCTGCATCTTTCAAAATTCTAGGGATGTCCTTGATGAGATTGTTGGCTAGGAAGACGAGCTTTTCATGTTTGTCTTTGTAGTACCTGTATTCTTGATAAAGATGTGGGATTATTTTATGGTTATCTCTCCCAGCTTGGGCGATCTTGGTATATTGCTCTTCCCAATACATCTTTTCACCCCTCATTTCTGTATAAAGCCTTCGTTGGATGAAGAAATCTTTTTGAAGACCCTGCAGCTCTAAGCACACATGCTCATATTCTTGAGTTCTCTGAGTCAGGAGTTTCTCTGCTTCTATCCTTTCAAGGCATGCTTTGACCTCTGATTCCTGGCTGTCTTAAAGTTCGGTGGCGAGGTACTTTAGTTGCTCTTCTTGATCTGAGGAATCTTGTGTCAAACTTTGGATTTGTGCTCTTATATTTTCCTCTAGCACTTTCTTGTCATGTGTTGCCTTTTCATACCATCTAGTTAACCTTCTGATTTCAACGGTGGCCTCCTCTAACCTTTGGTTGTGGGAGTCTAGGTTGAACATTGCACTCAACAACCCTCAGTTGTACGCTTTCATTTGAGACTTTATTTCTCCAATTCCTTTTGACTTATTTCAATTTGTTCATCCTTTGACTCAAGTATAAGCTGCATCTTTTTCTTATCTTTGGTCAGATTGAGGAGATTGAGTTCAAATGCTTCTTTCTCTTTTTGAGCTTGCTTTAAGGCACTTTTCAGATTGTCGACTTCTTCCAAAGATATGGGTGTTATCTCTGGGACCTCTGATTTGTACTCTGGATCTTTCTCAAATGGAAGCTTGATAATTCGTAACCTATCTCGGACCCATTTGGTGTTGGGGTTCTCTTGCTATGGCATTCTTTATTTCGGCTTTCCTCTTGTTAATCTTGTTCCAAACTCAACTAACCTTGTTGAGCAACCCTTGGTCTTATATACCCATATTGTGGATGATAAATGGTCAGAGTTGTTCGTCTGAAGGTTCGTCTTCCAAAGGATACCCTAACTGTCGTAGGGCCAAAGTAGGGTTGTAATTAGTACAGCCTCGCGATCCAATCAAAGGGACATTAGGAAAGTCCCCATAGTTAATAGTGATATCACTGATATCCAACTTCCTTGCATACCATGATACAGAGTTTGCAATGAGAGACCTTAACTTCTGTGGCCACTCGTGTCTGGTCAATTTTGGGATCATATAGTCTTCTTTGTAAAGATGGGTCATGAACCAAGTATATGGAAGCGGGATGCAACCATTTAGTGTGCCTTTTCTATTTTCATACATCATATGCAAAGTGTAATAAATGCCTGCAAGAAAAGCGGGAGTAGGATCCGTATTAAAGAATTTCGCACCACAAATTATGCTAATAGTCGCAGGGTCAATATAGTCCACAGTCTGAGGAAATAAAATTACACCAAATACCAACAGCCCTAAACAGTCAACACAAGATTCCCACTCCTTATAATTAGCAAATTCTAGTGCCTTGGCTTCCAAGTATATCCTTTTGATTCCTTGTATTGGACCTTCTCTTCTGTAATTTTGCACTAACTCAGGGTAGGGGATCCCTAAGCCTTTTGCTAAAACTTTGACCTCAACAGCTTGTCCAATACCTACATAGGCCCTTTCTTTGGGAAAATTCAGAATTCTGTCAAATTCTTCTAGAGCTAGTGCTAGCTGGAAGTCTTAGAAGGTGAAACATCTCAATGGAGGGTCATAAAACTGAATTAAGGCAGAGACTGCATCCATCTGAACCTCTACTTTAGTCAAGTCAAGGGTGTCCCCATAGCGGAGAGCGTACATGTTCAGAGCTCTCTCAGATGATATCCCCTTTATAGTTTTGATTTCATAAAGGTAAGGCTTGTAGGCATTGACGCGGAAAAGTTGTTTCCCTCTAGTATCCATTTTTAAGACAGTCACCAAAAATCTTGCTTTTTGTTATATTTTTTCATTTGGTACCCTGTGAATAAGACAAATAAAAGAAGCAAATGATGAATATGATATATATATATATATATATATATATATATATATATATATATATATATATATGAATGCATGAATGTATAAGTGTTGGGTTGAGTAACGGGATCTTGTGACAGGTTTTTGTGATGGGTACCACTATAAGGTACGCTCCTTAGTTCTGACCTATGGTAAATCTACCCTCCTAGGAGGTGGTTTCCTTAAGGGTATCATGAATAACACCAGAGGGAAAAGGCACAAGGGCCTCCCTTAGGTGGAGTCTCTTTACAGACTGGAACTTTCGTCTCAAAGTCGTGAAAGGTCTCGTCATGAGGTTTTAGGTTAAGGTCATTACAAAGAGTCATGGATAACATTCCAAAGTACTACTCTTCAAGAGGATATATCTCGATAAGTATTCCTTTTTCGGAAGTTCATCGACTCTAGGCGAAGTCGTCACATAAACTTGCAGGAATAATGTACCCCCTAAGCTAATAACGAACCTTCTTTCTAAGGGTTATATTGGAAATATTTTTGAGATAGAAAAATCCCGCCACGCAGTAAATATATGATGATAAGAGAAATTGACATTAAATAAATAAATGCGAGAAAGTAGAAAAATGCAATAAATAAATAAAGCAAATAAAAAAAATAGAAACCAAAAAATACCTAAACCTAGGGTTAAGTAGAGTCCCCAGCAGAGTCTCCAGCTGTAGCAACTGGTTTTTAAATCAAGAGTCGCCACTATTAGTTTTTATCCTAGGGAAGGGAATCTAACATAAAACCCTAATTCGTAGACAGAGATTCTAGGTTTTTGACTCAATTAGACGAAAGGAAGGTGTTAGGCACCTTTCATCTACCTTGTTCACAAGGATACTAAGCTCTAGGTTTAGGTTTGGGGAAAACTGGATTTTGAGTTTTAATTAGAAAGACTCATCACGATTTTTGATCGTATGCCTACATATCCTCTTATGAGAAATTAGAGTCCCAATTCGTAGTTCGTATGGGGTTGGTGTTTTTTAGGGGTTTTCAAACATATTTTGAATCACCTCGCACTCGGTCGGGAGTAGTGATTGCGTAGATTTTGACTGAGTGCACAGTAAGTCAAAACTAGTTTGAAACCCTTTTGCATAAAAAGCAGTTGATTAGCTCAGTTTATTGCGAAAATAGTTTGATGATTTATTGAATAATTTTTAATAATATTAATTGCAAAAAGTCTTGATTAATGCATGATAAAAATATTTTAATGCAATAATATAGAAAATACGTACATGAGTTTTGAGTAAAATAATTTAAATGATAATAATAATTATTATATGATAATAATATTTACATATGATAACATGTGAAATATAAGAATTTTTAGAAAATAAAGTATAAAAAATTTAATATATAATAATTATAGAAAGAAAATAATAATGATAAAAGAATAAAGAAAATAGAATAATTAAAAAAAAGAGAAATATTAATTAATTTGCAGGGGGGTGTATTTTTAGTTAAGCAATAAATAGATAGGGGTGTTAAAAGTTAGGGCCTGAATTCAATTCAGGCCCCCAGTAAGGCTAGGGGTGTGAATTGTTTGGTGTTTGAGTAAAACGACTGAAAGAGGGGGTGTATATATGAATGGGCTTGGCCCACTATATATTTTTTGAAGGCCATAGTGATTGTGTATGTGAGGCTCATGGGTGTTATGGTGTACTTGGCCTTATGGTCGTCCACAGGCGATCAAATGGATCTAATGGGGAGGAACATGATGTTACTATGCACGCACGCGTATGAAATCATACAATATAGTAAGTTTTGTTTTTACATTTTACAATTCATTTTCTAATTGTGTTTACATTACCTTCGTCTCCCTCCTTCTCACTACCCTAACCCTTCTCAAACCTTAATCCCACCACCAACGCGGCAGCGCAAATTGAAACCAGAATCCTTCCTATCGTAAACTACCCCTAAAAACCCAACAACAACATCAGAACCAAAAGTTAACCTATATACCTCTTTTGCAATTTCGTACTCCAGTTTTGAGCTTGCTTTTCGATTCTTCTTCCGCTTGTTTTTGATCTTCTTTTCTCTTTGAGATTCACAGGTTTCGGTGGCGGCCAGAGGTGGTAATGAGATATTGGCACGCGGAAGGCTCCGGCGGCGACTGCACTAGCAGTGGGGCAGTAGCGACTAGGTTTGCAACGGTGATTGTGGTTTCCGATAGTGAAACCCCAATCGCCCCTTTTCTCTATATATCCTTCCTCTGTTCTTGTTCTTCCCCTACTGTAAAAAAAATTCCTCACCCTGTTTCTTCTCCCTACTGTCAAAAATTTTGTGTATTCTTTTTACTATAAAAAAAAACCTCCCTCTTCGGTATTTTTATTAGTATTTATAGGGCTTGATTTAGATTTGGGTTTCTTAGAATTATCGTTACAAAGCTTAGATTTAGTGGTGAAGGGATCAATTAGGGATCGAAATTATTGCTGTAATTGATTCAGAATTTGTAGAATATTTTTTCAGAGATTTGATTTAAAGATTCCGTATTATTTATATTACGCCAAGATTTGGTTTTTTGTTTTAATTTCTACAGTACTAGTTATTTAATAAAACTTGCACAAATTTTGTTGTGATCGATACAGTAGTTGTTAGCTCAAACATGGGCCTTGCATTACTTACTAATTGGGCTTTTGAACTGTATTTGGAAATAACACGTTTTTCCTTTTGTATTTTGGATTGGACCCCAATCTCTTTTAAAAGATTTTTGTCCAACAGAACTTTCTCCCAAACAAAATCCTTAATAAATAATATAAATAATTCTTACTATAATATCTTTTAGTAAAAAATTATTATAAACTTGAAAAGTTTTAATAGTAATAATAAGAATATAACGTCCTCTTTAATAAAGATATATATATATATATATATATATATATATATATATATATATATATATATATATATATATATATATATATATATATATATATATATATATATATATATATATATATATATATATATATATATATATATATATATATATATATATATATATATATATATATATAGTAAAATGATAATAACAAAATTTTTAATAACAATAATACCTTTTTTCCAAAAACATCAGACGAGACAACTAAAGAAACTCAATGGGCCTATAAGTTGAAACCACACCCCCTTTGCTAATTACTAACCAAAACGGAAATGGACCCCCTTAGATGGGTCTGCGGTTTATATTCATACCTCTCTCCTTACTTTTTAATGACCCAAAACGAAAATGGGCCAAACGAACTGAATTCTAACGGGCTTTTGAATTCAAGTTTTTTTTACCTCCTCTCTTTACTAACGCCAATAACATTTAAGTGGGCTTATGTGATCAATTATTAATTAATAGCAACTTAAATTTAAGTAGACTTAATAATTTAATAACTTAGTAATTACTCGAATAATTTTTATTTTTGAATTGCATGGGCCATGGGCCAACATGCGTTGCAAACGGATTTATGAGTCTTTCCGATTTAGAAAGCCCCATTTTCTTGAATTAAAATACACCCTTCTTTCTTGGATAAAGATGGGCCATCAGATGCTGCTGTGCCATCTTTAATTAAATATTTCTTCTATTTAAATCTTGAAAAATAAAATCATCGAGGTAGGACAAATTTGGAGTACGACATCATATTATTCGAACTTGGATGAGACATACATGTTGAAGCTTCTTTGCACTTTCAGAATATTTACTTATCAGAGTATCGCTTGAGCTTAAGTGTCAAGTCTTTAGAACTTCAACATAGATGAGTGCATTGAGACTTCCTTTGTGCTTTCAGAACTTTACTTTTGAGAGTATCAGAATTTAGATTGCAAATTTGGTGCTTCAGAAGTTATAACATCAAAACTTCTTCTATTGATCGTGTTACACAGATTTACTTCTAAGTTTGTACGCTTCTTCTAATCAGAGCTTTAAAACACAATTCTCTCATCATCTTCTATGCTCTTTCATCATAACTTCTCTGCATATTTAAATACTTTATTAGAGAGCATATTTGTTTTCATCAAAACTATGACTAAGATGTAGAACCAAACTATGTTCTAACATTATCTTCCCCCTAGGTTATGGTAGATATACAAATCAGATATACAAAATCATATGTGTCCTTGAGCCATGATATGTTATCTTCCAAATTTTTGATCTTATTAGATTATTCTCTTGGCATAAGTAAGATTGGTACTGCATCATTTGTCCCCTAGGTTGTGGAAGGAATGCGGATCTACGATAGCGTACCTTTTCATATCAATTGATTTAGTCCCTCTGAAAAAATAGATTTGAGAACCCACGCTCGAGCCATTGATGAGTTAACTGTGTCATCCTTGCCCTTGTTACCTTTTGGTTTATTATACAAATTATCTTTCAAATGTTTTTTGGTCAAAATTTGGGGTCTTCCATTATTTAATATCCCTCCGATCTGAATGTGAAAAAACTTAGTATACTCGCACACCATAATCGAAGAGTAATTAAATAGGGAAACTATCATACTGCATTAGTGTAAACAGTCAATTTTTATACTAACAATGAATTATTTTTGTTTTTGTTTAAATATGATAAGGGTTTACTTTCGGGAAGGGCAGTTTGTTTATAATTTTACCAAATAAGGATCATTATTCTAATTAAATCTAATAGCCAATTAGATTAAGAGGCCCGTGTTAAATCTTTATATAATTATTTTTATTTTTTCAGGTTGACCAGAGTCAACAATATTTGTTTTTTTTCATTCTATTATTATTATTATTATTATTATTATTATTATTATTATTATTATTATTATTATTATTATTATTATCGTTTATTATTATTATTGTTACAAATATATATTATTTGTTTTGGTTGACCTAAGATCACCGTTCTTCATACGTTATTATTTATGATTATTACTATTTTTTATTTATTATTTATTATTATTTAGTTAATAATTTTGACTTAGTCAAAATTAGGGTTTCAAACCCTTTTGCCCAGATGCACCCAATACCAGTTGCCTTTAACGTTAAGGATTCAAGCGAAAGCCCAAATATCTTGTTTTTTGCAAAGAATTAAATCAAATCTTTTGATTAATTTTTCTTTATTGATTGAATGCATTGATATATGAGAAATAGTCCAGATGCATACTGAATCAGAAATCCTAATTTCTAATTTCTAACTAAATCTATATAAATCCTATATCAAATCTAATCAATTACAACAAATTGACTCAATCAACAAACTGATTGACCTATAACTGCAAATCAATCCTAATTCTATTTCCTAATTTAACTATTCCTAAAATCTATAAATACCTAAGTTCCAAACCTAAGGAGGGACTCAGAATCTAAAAATTAAAAAGGAAAAGGTAAAGGAGAAATTAGAGATAGAGAAGACCTCTCCTTGCTATTTTCTTAGAAGTTGTGGTATTTGCAAAACAGAGAAGAAGAAAGAGTTCAAAAAGAGGATTAAGATGAAAATTTTATGCAAAGATTCACTTCAAGGAAGGTAAGCCGAGAAACTTAGCTTAGGTTATCTTGATTTGTTGTGATTGATGTGTGTTTATGTTTGATTGGATTTGATTTGGTGGAAATTTTTGAAATTTTAAGGTTAGGATTGTAATTTAGGGTTAGGGTTCTTATACGTAGGGTTAGATTTCTAGGGGGTTAGGGTTTAAACTCATAGATTGTTAGGGTTCATGTTGTTTTCCAGAAACTGATGAAGTCCCTAGCAGACTTGCATCTGAGACAACGGCCTTAAGGGCTGCCCACGGTGGAGGTTTAGGGTTCTAAGTAAGGTTCCTAGGGTTCTATAGATTTCTTGGTTGAGGATGAAACTCCCGGTTGAAGTTCAACCAAAGAACTGGGTTTCATGGTGGTTCAGGGAAGCTTATGCGGCGATGACAATTTCCGATCACCAGAAACCTAGAGAGAAGCCATTGTTTCTCTCTCTTGTTTTTTATAGAGAGTGAGAACGCGGGATTTAGAGAGAGAGAGGGAGAGGGAGGAAAGGGGAAAATGGAAAATCATGAAGGGAAGCAAATATATAATCCCTCTGCCCGCTCCATACAATCCTCCATATCATGAACTCTCGTTAACAGACCATCTAGACCAATGGTTTCGAATAATTCAGATCAACACTTCAGGAATAACTCCTGAAAGCCTTTTGATCAGAATCTAACGTCCCTAACATGCCCTAACACACCATAACTCCCTGAACCTCTCCTCACAATGTCCAGACGGACCAAACAGATTGCCTGGGCTTGGCCCATTGTTTTTAACATCCCCAAGATTATTTCTTCATCATAAAAACACCCCCCCCCCTTTATTATAGAGCTTCAAATAAAATCATGGGCTTAGCCTTTGCTATTCACACACAGTTGTTTAGTATGTCTAAACTGAAATACATTGCCCTTGTTTATTAACAAAATTTAATTATTTTATATATTTTTTTAGGTTTATTTTTTTATTATTTTATTTATTTTTTATTATTTTTTATTTTATATCATTTTCCCATTTTTGCATTAAAAGAAATTTTTTATTTTTTATTATTATAAATATTTATTTATTTCGATAAATAAATATTATAATAACTTTTAATAAATTAATAATTATTTTCTTAAAATTACTAACCTTTTATTCATTAAAACCGTTTTACTAACTTCAATATTTTTCGATTCAAACATTTTCAAAATTTCATCATGCATTTAAAATATCTAACCAACTTCAAACTTTTTCACTAACATAATTCAAAATCAATATTATTTTTAAAAAAAGATTGTGGATTTACTTTCAAATTAAACTTCAAACTACGTCTATGACTACACAACTTTCAAACACAAATGAAATTCAAAGGATTGTTCGAAAAGAATTACACAATCCTATAAAAAACTAACCAAACACATACGAACTATGAAATATACTCTGATTTCTTCACAAGAGGATATGTAGGAACGCGATTAAAACGAAGGAGAGTCCCTGAGTTAAAAAATTAAATATTTTCTTATATATATGGAAACAATAACTTTTAAATAGAAAATTCCCGATCTACCCTAAAACCTAAATGGGATGCCCCTTGAGAACAAGGGAGATGAAGGGTTCCTAACACCTTCCCTTCGTCTAACTAACTCGCAAACCTAGAATCTCTAAACCCAATTAAGGTTATCCGTTCTTCCTCATCCTTAGGGCAAAAAGTAGTGTTGGTGACTCATATTTTTTTTCCGGTTACGACAATTTGGTGTATTTACCCTAGCACCGAATCGATGTTATTCTTGGAATGAACTTGTTGGAGTTCAACTATGTTCATATCAATTGTTACAACAAGACTATGAGGTTCCCAGAGTTTTGTGTCGGTGGATAGCTGATGTTTTTATCTATTAAATAAGTAGAGGAATCTTAGAAGATGAAGTTTCGATGTTTGCAATGTTTTCAGCACTGCATGATGATCATGAAGCTGTCAGTGTCGAGTTACTTGTTGTGGGTGACTTCTAAGATGTGTTTAGAAACGACATCCATGATCTACCTCTAGAGAGTGAAGTGGAGATTTCTATAGAATTAGTACCAGGTACAACTCCAGTGTCGATGGCTCCTTATGTACCCCAATTTTTATCCCTAAGAGTCCTCTATCATGTCATATCAAATCAATCATAACAAGATCATACTAGGGTATGGTTCTTTTCCCTATCTTTAGTTTTGCTTACAGGGGATCACCAAGCACCTTGATTTGTATATTGTGATCATATATTTCATGTGTTGATTAACTTTTAACTAACCAATACAATGAAAGTTTTCTCTAAATGATGATACTATAGGTGAGGGTACAACATATTTCATTAGGTTGATCTATAGATTCATGAGTTTATTTCAATGCCTTCTTCAACAAAGTTTCATTGAGATTCAAGCTTCATTGTTGAAGATACTTTGAAGTGATGTCATGACAAGGTCTACTATGATTCATCATGCCTTAATTTGTCAAATAAAATCAAAATATGCAAGAGTTGATTGAAGAAGTTTGACATAATTGAACAAGTTCTTGATTTCTTGATCTCAAGTGCATAACTCTCTCAATTGTCATATTTGGAGGTGCTTTTTACTGCTATGGGTTCTTAATATCATCCACAACAACTTCTATTCACATGAAAAATGTATTTGTTCAATAAAGTTTGTCAAAATTGAAAGAGGTTCCCAAGGCATTTTGTTGCTCTAGGAGCTAGGATTTTGAAATTCTAAGGGCTATATCTTGTTTATATTTTGAGATTTTTTGGATAATTCCAAATACATTCTTATATTTAAAGGGTTATTAACCAATCACTTTAAAAGTTTCAAGACAAGTTTATGTGGAAGATGCCTAATGATGGAGAAAGATTACATGTCCTCTAGCTGGGCCATCAAATTCTCTTATGTGACTTCAAAAGATCATAACTTGGTCAATTTTTATCTCCTTGATCCCATTATATTTCCAAAATGACCTTAAGGATGTGAACTTCAATTATTCTTTTATGTGTAAAGCTTTAAAATGGATGGAAGACGCCCTAAGAATGCAAGAGATTATAGGTAATTTCATGGATTTTCACCAACTCCACAAAGCCATAACTTTCTCAATTCTTGGAGTTTTAAGTGGTTAAAATCTCAAAATGTTATTTAAGAGATCTACTTCATGCTATATTTTTGGGTCAAAAGAAAAACATTATAGGACATTTTTTGAGAAAAACTTAAAAATTTTCTAAGTATAGAAAGTCAACATATTTTTCTCAACTTTGACTCATCATAACTTTTAGCTCAAGCATCCATTAGACTCAATTCTTTGCACATTGTAAAGATTGTAAACTTATCTTTAAAATTATTCAAGAATCATGCCCTAAGACCCCTTGAGATATGAACACCATTGATTCAAAGTTGGTACCTTGAAACTGACTTTTTCCTCCAAGTTAGAATTTGAAATCCATAATCCAGCTTCTAATCACCAAATTTATGCGCATATTTACTTCTAATCATGTTTAACAATCTTCCAGAAGTGATTAGCACATTCAAAATAATGTTTTGGTTGAGTTTTGAGCAAAATAGAAGTCACAATTTTCATGCTTGCAACTTCACACGATTTCCCTCCAAACTTCATCATTCCACACCCTTAAGCATCCCATTTTATTCCTTATAAATACAAGGTTATATCTCACTCATTTTCTAAAGCTTAGACAACATAAATAACCCTGCCCAACTCTTTCCTTAACCCATATTTCTGCAAATTCGAATTTGGTTTTACAGCCTTCCTCAATCTATTTTCTTTGTCAATTCTTCATCCTTGAACTTCACTGAAGCTAACAGAAGAAGAACCAAGCCCTAGAGCATCCTAAATCGTGATAGCCAAGTCAAGTTTCAGAGCTCTGAATTTGAACTTTAATAGGTAGATTCCTTCATCTATTCTCTCAAAATTTGTTACCACAATGAAGCTCTCATCATTCTAATGCTAGTAACAACATTTGTTTTCAACTGAAATTGAGTTTTGACCATGAATTTTCAAATCCCTCTTCATTTTTTTTCCTTCTGGTTTTTTGCAAATCGACCGAGCTATAGCTTATATAAATTTTTCGAGAGGGTACAGTTTTTTTCGTTTCATGAGACGAAGCGAATGGCATAGGTCTGAGCTCCTGATTTTACACTTTGAGAGACCTATAATTCGCGTGGCTGGATGTTGAAGATGACCAACGTGTCATCTCTCAACCAATGACAAAGCGCCACTTTTTTTTTAAATCTTATTTAATATTTGATCGAGTGGTTTATTCACAAATGACCATGATATGCATAGTGCGCCAAATCCCTTGGATTTGATTACTAACACGTTTTGACATTGATCCAATGGTCCACATCTTTTTGGTTTATTTTTATTTTCTGATTTTTATTTTTTAATTGATTTAAACTTCAAGATTTTATAAAAAATTCATTTCTGACTTAAAAAATCTTTTTGAATTATTTCGGACTTTATGGATATTTTTTTATATTTTTGTTTTAATGTTTGATATTTTTCATAATTTTTTGTGTTGTTTACCTTATTTTAATTGTTTTAAAAATATTTCTTGGCATTTTAAAATTAAAAAAAAATCATTTTACTCATTTTTTACTTTCTGGAATTTTTTTAGAATTTTATCTTGATTTCTATCATTTTTTATATTTTTATTCACTTATTTGAGTGATTTTAATTAGGTTTAAAATACTTCTTTATTTTAAAAAATTTCAAAAAAATTTATAAAAATATTTGAGATACCTTCTGATTTTTCTATTGTATTATTTAATTTCTCTTTGATCTTTTGAACATAGTTTGCTATTTTACCTTTTATTTTCATTTCAAAACAATTTAAAAATCAATTTCTTTTTTATTTTGGTTTATTAATTACAATTTTTTTGAATATATTCTGGCCATGTGATTTTTGATCCTGAACTTCATTAACACCATTGGATCTTGGGTGTTGAGTTTAACTCCACCAAAATGGATGAATGATTTTAATGATAGTTTGATTAAAATCTTTAACTCAAATATTTTCCCTCCTTCTTCATCTTATCCCTTTGTTACTTGTACTATGTGTTATTAGAGGATGATTTACATATCGTCTCTCTAAACATATGGTACATAGATTGCTATTGACCGGCCTCAAAATAGGTGCGACTTCTATATAAGTCCACTTTCGTTTCATGATATTTTCATCTTTGCTCACTTGAGCATTTATATTTATGTCATTTTTATTTTGCTCACTTGAGTTTTTCATTTTCCTTTTTAAGATACCTAATAACCAACTTGAACAATAAAAAAACTTTAATGTTACTTGGACTATTTGGTTACTATCTCAAGCATTTTGGAGTTGTGGACTTATTGGACTTAGGATTAGAGACCTTTCCTACCTTGAGACCTTGTGAGTTCTATTGCAGTATTATATGAAGTTCTTGGGGTTTATCCCAAGATATTGGGTTGTTTGTTTTATTTGTGTGCTGGTTATTCTGATTATATGCTTTGACTGTGATTGGGAATTCATCTGTATACAACTATTAATCAGCCCAATTTTTGTGAAGACTTAATGCCTTTAAAGCTTGGTTTTCTTAAGATGTTTATTATCCTTTCTTGTTTGGTTTCAATCCAGAGGATGGGAATTCTACATTGACTCATTGTGTCAAGTGTTGGCTTCTTATAGGTTAGATGGTTCTTTTCCCTAGCTTTTACCTTATGCTCTAGGATAGTCCCTTCATCTCTTCCCATCTTCTTTAATTTCAAAAATATTGTCCCTCATTTAAAAAACTCTTCTTGTTTTCTAACTTGAACCGCTTTCACAATAAACTTAGACTTAGGTCCATGCATTTTCAAAAATACTTTCTTAATCAAACCTTAATCAATTTAGTAATACTTTGACATTTTCTTGTGAGAAGACTAAAAGTCAATCAATCTCATTCACACTATTCTTCCACTTTGGATTTTTACCTTAAAACTTTTCTCAAAAGAATGGACTCTTGTCAACCTTTTTAGTGATGCGAACTACTATACTTCTACGCTATATAGGGAAGTGAGACATTTTCCACTTGGGTGTTTAGTGAGGCTTTGTTGATTTAAAATCCAAGCCATGTCCTCCATTTTGAGATGACACAAATTCTTCTTTATCATAATCATGAGTAGTAAGTGTGTTCTTCCACTCGGATACGACAATGATGTCTCATCTCTTAAAATTGACTAACACACTTGTGTTTTAAAATTTGTAAAGGTGAACTACGAGTACCCTGATCCCCTATTGCATGAAAGGTGGTACGTATGCATTAAAGATTCGCAACTGCGACGGGAGCAATATTTGTATAAAAACACTTCTTTTCTCATCACCATAATCTATTTTTTATACAACTCTTATAGCCAAAATACACAAATTTTGAAAGAGGTTCCTACGGAGTACCGTAGATGTTTAGGGTGCTAATACCTTCCCTTTGCATAACCAAACCCCGAACTTAGATTCTCTCTCCATTTTTGGGTTTCTCTCTCTTTTCACATTCCTTTGGAAATAATAAAGTGCGGTGGCGATTTTTATTTGGTCTATGCGAGTTAAGTCAATACAATGGCTTAGTCTCTATATTTCTACCGCTACAGAAAAAATGACGACTTCACTGGAGACAGATCGACCAAATGTTGGTCCATCCCTAAGTGGGTTGATCCTATCTTTGTTTATTTGTGTATGTGTTATTGTTTGTTGTATATTATATGTTGTATATATATTTGTCTTGATTTTCCTGGTTTTCAGGGTGCTTGGTGATTTCTCATAAGTCCTCTACCTAGACTTCGGCAAACTTAAGATAGGACGGGAGGTATAGTCATGTTAACTTTGAGGGAGTAATCCCAAAAAAGGAGGCATGATATCCCCTACTCAGTGGAGGCCCCTTTCATTGTAGGGTCGTTTACCGAGTAATCAGGAAGACGTGCTTCTTTCAACCTGGGATCCTACTGAAACTGAGGACCGCAGAACCCTTAACCTATATTGGCCTTTTAGGTGTAGTGCGAAAGTTATGACGAAGTAATCTGGAAATGATTGTCACGCAATACTACACTCAGACGAGTTTTTCCAGAGAATATTACTAATTACCAATTCAATCGGGACATTGGTAATTTCCAAAGGAAGGATGTAGACTTTGGGAACCTCTTAGAACCTTGTTCGACAAGTGAAAAACTATTAGACCCTACCTTATGGGTAGTACCTTTGACCTCATGCTCGTGATGTCAAACCTATGAACCCCCCCATGTTTGTGATCTTGTATGTGATTGTTGCATCATGCATTTATGCATCCATGAGCATCTTTTAATACATTTTGGTTAAAGGGACTTAAAGTTGACTTTTTGCGAATATGCAGGAACTTTTGACCATGGATTCTGGAAAAAGAAAGACTCGGAAGTACAATTTCAAGAATCCCAAGATAAATGATTTGATGAGTCTGATTCCCGAGAGTTCTACAGAAAAATAACGATATCATCATCTTCCATCTCATTCCAAAAAAAAATTCAGACAATAAAAAAATAGTTCCCAACAACACAAGGCAACAACCGCAAAGCACAAATTCTAATCATCATCATCTTCCTCAAACCCTTCAGAGAAAGAGAAATATCATTCACACAGACACAAATCGTAGCAAACCAAAAACATACTAACTCTAATCATCATTTTCCTTATTCACACAAACCCTTCAGAAGATAAAGAGATCGTGATTTTCGTGACTAGAAAGAATAAAGAAAAAGAGAGATCTAATCGTGAAATCACTGAAAAAATATAGTGAAATCGTAAGCGATCCGTGGAGAACAAGGCTCCATTTCTTTGACCCTTTTCCTTATTTTTGTCACCGATTTACATTCACTAGCATCACCAACATCATTTGCTTGAACTTTGAAAGTTAGGGTTATAGTCACCCCTTTTCAGATTTAGCCCTTAATATTAAGAATCTACAAAAATCAATCGTAAGTTAATGTCTAGAAGAAGAAGAGGATTTGAAACACGTAAAAAAAATTAGGACCAGAGCTATTCCGTCGTTAACTACCGTTGCCGCCAACGAAAGGCAATTTCCGGCGTGGCTAGTGGGTATTCTCTGGCAAGGAGAAACTTAGAGAGAAGTCATAGAGTTGGTTATTTTAGAGTGATAGAGAGAGAGAGAGAGATTTTAATTTGGTTTTTGTTTAATGAGATAATTAACTTATTTTTATTTAACTATTATAATCAATTGCTTAATTCGGTGATGACAAGTGTCACCGTCCGATTGACTATTTTTTCGGGGATCTTGCGTGTATGTTATCTTAGGGTCTACCATGCACCCTCTATGAGTAACTCTCTGATCACCATCGAGCGCTCCAGAATGCTTCCCTCGCGGTGCACCCTCAGTGATTTGCTATATTGGATTTTTGTATACCCTTTATTTGGGCCTTCTGGATTTCTTTTTAGCACCCCTCAAATTACTCATTGCAGACCTATTTACCTCTTATATATATATTTTCTTGCATCATTTTGTTTAGTTATTTTTTTTTCAAATAAAAAATAAAAAATACAAAAATATAATTACTCATTTTTTTAACCAACTATTAAAACAAAAATATTATTTAATATTATTAGTTATTTTGAATAGTTAATTTTATTATTAAATAGATAGTTTAATTAGTTAGGTATTTAAATTAATTTTCAATTTGGTTGTATTGTTTGTTTAACTAGATTTCTAATCGAACTTTCGATTCGATTCATCCTCATTCATAAACTTGTACGCTCATTCCAATATGATTGTAATAGCTTAGGGTTTACTTCTTTGTATGTGTTAATTATTGTTTAATTATGCATATGTCATTCAATTAGAACACAGGGCCTCCTCTTGGGCTCATCATCAATGAAAATGTATACACTTACAAAAGCACACTTGCACACATTCATAGCTTAGTCATGGGCTTTCCTACAGTGATAACTTTTGATCAATTGTTTCAATTGGTCGTTTAGAATACTAGCAACACGCTAGTCCCAGTTTCTAGGAACATGAATATGGCCACCTTGTATGGGATTTTAATTTCTATCTCATGTATCGAAGCAAATTCTCTCACTCCTTGGTCCCCGTACCAACCTTTTCTTAAAGGGTCTCATTGTTGAGTTTGGGCATGGCCATTCTCACGAGATTTAATCAAGCTTAGCCCTTGGTTAGATCCTAACCCGAATCAATCACTTCGGTCCATATACTAAGTGTTTCCATACACCAAACATTCCATTTACACCTTTCGTGATACTACTCATCTTGTGGTCACTTTTGCCATGATCACCATGCATAATGACTCTTCACAAACACTGTCTCCTTTTACTTTATGCTTATAACATGCTCCCTTAGGAGGGTAGTTTCATCTTCTTCAAGATGTGAACTAATTAGACATTAGGCCCTTATCCATGCATGCAAACTTAGATAGAAGTTTCCCTTTCCAAACCTAACCTTAAGGCCATCATTATACAATACCACTAGGGATAGAACTAGGCTAGTCTCCCTTATACTTTTATTTTGTGTTGCATATTTCTTAAATTACAATTAAAACTTATCATTTACAAATAAAAAATCCAAAAAGATTTAATCATTATTCAAATTCGTTTTAAACTCACAAAACACTCAACCAATCAAAACCTCCCCAAAAGGGCATGTTATCTCCATATTACCGCGATATCGGCCGTGCCTATTGATAGAATGCGTGCGTTAATGTCGCCCACTAAAAAACACCAACAAACCAACATTTTCTAGAGGAACTACGATGTTTTGATTCCTTCACAGGATACGTAGGCAATGGGTGGCGACACCCTCACGAACGCACTAATAAAAAACCATTTTTTTCCTTTTAGAAAGTATAGTTATAGATAAACGCACCCTTATAAGCAAGCAAACAAAATGGATCCCATTGAATACAACAGATGTGAGGGGTGCTAATACCTTTCCCTTGTATAAGGAATTCCTTACCCTTTCTCTTGGTATTAAGACCATCTTATCCATCCTCTTGTGGTTTTCTCAATATTTCCCCTTCTTTTGGGATAAATAAATTTCAGTGGCAGCTCTATGTTTTTGTCGGTAGCTTCACTCCCCATCCCCGAAGCACTGTAACATTCTATTTCCCGTATTTTTACTTTTCGCACTTATGTATGAATGTATGTATATACTTAACTACTAGATTAATAGGATTGTATGGAAAAGACTAAAAGCAAACATTAGATAACTGTTGTACCCCAATTTTGTACGCTAAGATTCCTCTATCATTTCATACCATCACAATGCAACAAGATCACATTAGGGTTGGTTCTTCCTCTTTTTCTATCTCCTATCTTTAAGTTTGGTCTAGAGGAATCTCCAAGCGCCTTAGTTGTGTATTTTGTATATGTGTTGTTGACTAACTTCTAATCAAAATACAAAAAAAAAATTTCTCTTTGAATATTTGTGTTTTATAAGTACCGAGTCAAAGCATCTGACAAATAAGGTTTTCCGGTATTATTTCCCTAAAATCTCTATTTGCAAAGAAAAAATAATTAAAATTTTTCATTTTTTTCACTGTACAATCGATTGCTCGTAGAGTGCAATCGATTGTACATAGTGCATTTTGCGCCATTTTTAAAAAAATACACTGATGCCAATCGATTGAGCCCAGAGTGCAATCAGTTGCATAAAGTGAAAATTTGAAAAAAAATCAGCAATTCCAAGTTTGCCAATTTTGGCTCCAATTTTTCTTCATTTTTGAAATATATATCATTAATTCAAATTCTGGTGCCAATTTTTCTTTTTTTGAAAGATATATCATTAATTCAAATTTTGGTGCCAATTTTTCATTTTTTGAAAGATATATCATTAATTCAAATTTTTGCTTCAATTTTCATTTTTTGAAAGATATATCATTAATTCAAATTTTGGCTCCAAGAATTAATTACCAAACCACTACTAATCCCAAGCCTATAATCTATAAATAGAGCCTTCATTTCATTCAAATATCAAGCTTTTGATAGCCAAACTCATTTTGTTAAAAAATCTCTCAAATTCTCTCCATCTCCCAAATTCACTCAAAGCTCCATTTTCAAAAAAAAAAGTTAGTAAGCTTTGCATTGAAGCTTACTAATATTTGAGCTAAACCTTCATCCAAACACTTTTTATTCATCAATTATCTACATCCAAGCTTGGGCAATTGATTCTTGGGGTTGAATTGAAGCAAATTCTTGAAGTTGTTTTGATAATTCTCTAGATCTACCTTTGGTAAGTTGGATTTTTCATATTTCACAATGTGATCTCTTGTTGATCTTTGTGTGTGATTTATTGAGCATTGTTTTATGATTCCATTGGTTCTATTTTCTCATAATTTGATGGAATTTTCATGCTCAATTGACTCCATGATCATAAAGTGTTTGATGGAAAGTTTGAAAAAGAATTTGGCCTTTTAAATTATTTTTTTTGTTTTTAACAGGGTGCAATCGATTGTTGTAATAGTGCAATTGATTGTCACAACAAATTTTCACATTTTATTGAAAAAATGCACTGATGCAATCGATTGTTGCCAGAGGGCAATCGATTACAACAGAACAACAATTCTTTTTCTGCCTTATTTTAGGGCTGTTTTGATCCATCTATCTTTTTCTACTCACTCCTTTTGATTGTTGATTTGGATTGCAATTTTAAATGTTCAATTTCTCTTTAAATTCAATGGAATTTGGGTGTAGATGAAGTTGGATAAATGTTCATCAATTCAAATCTACCGAAGAGTGAATTATTTAATTCATTTTTGGTGCTTTGGATTAATGATATATTTAGTGCTGTAATTCACTAGATGAGTGAATGAATTTAAAGATGAAAGAAATTTAAGGTAGTGATCCAAGTTAGCTTATCATTCCTGTTGTACCCCAAAATTTTCCCTCCCATTTTCACACAAGACATACTCCTAGAGGTCCTCAATTGTCCAAGGTTGACCAAGAATTGATCAGACAAATTCTCCTCCTAAGACAACAAGCCTCTAACTAGGGTTTACATTTTAAGAAAGATGTGTGAGTCCCAAGGATCCCAAATGTTCTCCATTGTCCTAATATATTCTCAAGATCATCCATGTACAATTTCATACCTTGAACAACAAGTTTGCTCAGTCAAATGCTCAACTGCTTGGAAATCAACTGTACTAGGTCAAAAGTCAATTGTGGCGCAAATACAGTCAAACTTAAAGATTTTTGGTCAAAATCAACATTTTGAAGTAATATCCATCATTTGATCAAGGGTTGATCATGATTCCTCAATAAATGCTCCGAACTCATCAAAAGTTAAAAATGGCAAATTAGGATTTCTATAGGAAAAGTCAACCAAACTTTGACCAAGCATAACTTTCTCATACTTTATCAGAAAATTTCCAACCAATGCTCATTTTGAAGAGAATCCAATTACCTACAACTTTTCTAAATCCCTCAAGATCAAGAAATGCCTCAATCAAAAGATACAAGTTCATACATTATATGTCCTTTCAAAAAGTCAACAAAAACACCTTTTGGGTCAAAGCTCCTTACATGAACATGGAAGATCCAATTGAGATGAAAACAAAAGGGTTGCTTAGAGGACATCGTAAGTTCTCTAAAAAGTACAAGAACGCCCTCTTAGGGTTAAAAATGAAAGATATAGGCATTGTTAAATTTGACTAATTTTTGGAAATGTGCATGAAGCAAATAATGACCAAACTTGAATTTTTTCCAAATGGGCCCATGTTTTCATGCTTGAATCTTATTCCTAACATGGTCCACGACCCCTGAGCTCACTCATACATTATTTAATTATTTTAATTATTTATTTTGATTTTTTATTCATTAAAATCAAAATAAATCAAATAAAATAGTGAAATAATAAAATAAAATCCAAGATTTGTTTTTATAACCACACAATGAGTCTAGAATCAGCTGGAAAATCAAATATTTCGTCCAAGGGATGATTAGAACAAAAATAGCATGATTTGGCCTATTTCAGAAACTAAAAATAGCCATGGAAAATCAAATCTTTTCTCCATAATTCTTCAAGATTGCATATGTTTTTGTTAACCTAATTCGTTCCATTATATATTCTTGACAAAACTTGATCAGAAAAAGGAGGATTGGCCGCACGAAACTGACAGTAGAAACTCCATTTTTTTGATAAAAAATGGCCATGGGATTATGATTTATAGGGAGATTCAAAGCATTTTGAAGGTTGCAATCGATTCCTGGGCTCATTTAGAAGCAAGCTGGATCACTTGCACGCATCAAGACGTCCAGAATCATCCCCCACGACCTCACGGTTTGCACACATGTTCTTGAATTTGATTTTGCTAATATGTGTATTATAAATGACTTTTGAGTATGCATTCATGTTTATAGGATCATTTAGCACATGTTTTAATGATTATTATTTGTTTTGATGCGTGTTTGACCAACTGCCATTGTTAGGGTTTCAAGGTCCATTTTGGGGCTTTCTAGTACAGGTGAAATTATGCCAAAAGAAGAACACCATTGTATTCACGAGATCAAACTCAGTTGATCTATGTATTTACATTGAATTTATGTTGCCTGTGGTGAATTTTGGAAATATGCAGTTCCTTCAATGACGACCATGGATGTAGGTAAAAGTCTTCTGGGCTAAAATGACGGCCACTGAAGAAGATGATGGTGTGGCATATCATGAGTGGGTCGTTTGAATTCCGCGCGTTTTTTTAATATACTGACCATTTATTACATATAATATATTACGTTTGTTTTGTATAACGAATGTGAAGTTAGCTCAGATGGCAAGGCTGGAGGGACTTAAGGCGCGTGCGTGTGGGAGGTCAGGGGTTCGACCCCTGCCTCCTGCATCTCATTTTTCCTAACATTCATTCCTAGGTCCCATGTGTTACTGCTCAATATGCACATCTTGCACCATTAACTCAAGCCATCAGATCTGCATGGATCCAGATTCAACGCTCCCAACAGGAAGTCCCACCATGGACCTCCAAGAGGCAGTACCACCAGATCCTTACGCTGGGCATGGGCTTGTGATCTGGGCCTTGCAAATTCAACCTTGCACCCCCCAAAATGCTTCACTTCAGACCCATTCTTTTTTCCCTATTATTATTATTTATTTAATTTCTTTATTTTCTTTAATTATTTCAGAAAATAAAATTTTATTTAATCATAAAAATCAGTAAAATCACAAAAAAATAGGATTTAGATTTTTTTTATTAAAAACTAATTTTGTAAATTAATTTAATCTAATTACTTTGATTTGTTTCTTTAAAATAAAATCAGTTAGAACCTAGGTTTAATTGCAAAATCTTTTTCTTCAAAAATCTCAAAAGTATTAGTTTTTTTATTCAGAATTAATTTTTTATCATTAATAATTTCTCCAATTAATTAATATAATTAATCTTAATTTATTTTCATTAATTAAAATTAATTAGAATATTAGGTTAAATTTCAAATCTTTTTTATAAAAAAATCCCAAAAATATTTTCAATGAGCAAATTAGATTTTTTAGGGTTTTGAACTTTTTTCCAGTTTTTATTCTCGCGCGTTATTATTTTGCCGTTCGATTACTTTTTTTATTATTGATGTAACTGCGCCCAGTTGTAATAGTTTAATTAGGGTTTATAATTTTCGCACTTTACTTTTCAGTCATTAATTATGTAATTTCCCCAAGGCCCTGTAATAGTTAGGAACTTTATTTTTCCGCCATTTAGTTTCCCGCAGAATAAACTTCTTAGATGGATGGTTAATAGGGTTGCATAAAAGATAATGGTTAATTGATCATAGATAACCCTAAATACGCAAGATAAATGAACAGAATCAATCACACTTGCACATGCTCACCCCTAGGGTATCTCCCACTTGGTTGCCTCGGTAAATAACGGTCACAATTCTCGAAACGTGAGAATTCTTAGTGACTTTCCTCAAGTCTAAAGAGATCATTAGTCCCTCGATGACCCTCGCGACTGTTGCTCGGTTAAAAGGTGATCTTAGGGCTTTAGGAGAGATACTAAGAGTTTTTGCCCATTTGCCTTTAGTGACCGTATGTCCCTTTCGATAGTCCCTCAAACATCAAACGAATAGGGCTACCTACTCACTAATAGTAGGATATCACTATCTAAAGGATAGGAGGAAAAGAACAAACTTTTCGAGTAGGTAGATAACTGTTAGGTACTTTCTCAAACAATTCTTTTACACACCACACTTTCAAACACTTTTCAAACAAAGTTTTCAAAACACTTTATCACACTATTGAGGACTGATACAAGGGTTATCATAAACGAATTGTCACACTAAGGAATTTTCAAACAAAAACTTTTTCACACAAACACGAAAGCAATTTTCAAAAATGAGCAAGTACCTAAAAGCCCATGGAAAACCACGGATGGAAAGGGTGCTAACACCTTCCCTTTCCATAATCTACCCCCCTTACTCAGAAAATATTGAAAAAGGTCTTTTTCTATTCTTTTCACCCTTTCCTTTGTTGGATAAAAGAAAAGTCGGTGGCGACTCTTGCTTATCGCACATTTGTGAATAAAAAACACAAACCAGTATTAAACAGTCGGTTTTGCCACCATATCACAGAATCGGCGACTCTACTGGGGATTATTATAAAGTGGGGTTTACCTTAGGGTCTAGATCATTTTAAAATTGCTTTCTTTGTTTTCTTTGACTGCTTTATCTTTGAGGATTTGTTGGGGTATTCTTGTAAGGATCCTATACCTGGATCTGGGGCATCTTTTTAGGTAAACAACAATAGATCGTGGAGACTATACGGTGTAGATCGATATGGTTGAAGCGATAGCTATGTTGGTGTGACACTTTGATTGGTACCGGTATCCCTTATGTTGTATCGAGGAGAATATGGGGCCGCCGCGTGGTGTCGTGAAGCACTAACGAACCTTAGAACCTTAGGTGAACAAACTTGGCCATTATAAAGTAGTGAGATAGCCGACCTCGGTATAAAGCTGGGAATCAGTTGATACTCGATGCTACACTCATTGAGATCGGACTTTCGGGATGTTTCAGTTGCAAGAAAAGATTGCTAAACTGAAATAATACTGATAAAGAAAGATCAGTGATATTGAGACTCCTTAGAACCTGGTTACTATTTCTAGGACAGGTTTGAAACCAACTAAACTTCAAGAGGGTATTTACCTATAAACCCCATGCAATCCTAAACCTAAGATATTGTGTGCTTTTCTTGTGTGTAATTAAATTACTTAAACATGGCATCATGCATCATAAACATTCATTCTTCATTACACTAACCATTTCAAGGATTAGGGGAATTTATCTTTGTTCTGTTTTGCAGATCATGGCTTCCGCTCATAGAAATACCATCTGAATCAGATTTGTGAGAATACCTCTTCAACTCAAAGATATAGTATCCAAGGTTTGAGACTTCTTCATTCACCAAGAACTACGATCGACTCCTAAATCTGGTTATCTAAGGTTTTGATGAGAAGATAATGAGTGTGTTCTTTCAATTATTTGACCCTAAGCACCATTGATCCACCTTTCCATACTATCAGTTGGTACGCATCATGGAAGAGTTCTCTCATATATTAGGTATACCTATTTTGGATCAGTTGCCTTTCACTGGTTTGGAAGAAGCTCCAAAGTTGGAGATCATTGCAGCAACTTTACACCTGATATAGTCTGACGTTGTATCCAACTTGGAAATAAGAAGCGGGGTTAAGGGTTTTCTATCCAAGTTCCTAATAGAGAAGGCTCAGATGTTTTGGGATGAATTAGACTTCCAGGATTTTGAGGAGGTCTTGGCTCTTCTCATCAATGGGTTAGTATTGTTCCCTAATCCGAACTTACTCATAGATATTAATGCTATCAATTTCTTCCTTTCTCGCAACCATGTGCCCACGTTACTCGGAGACATCTTGCATACCATCCACACTCGTACAAAAAATAAAAGAGGGATTATTATGTGCTGTGTGCCATTGCTTTCGAGGTGGTTTATTTCTTACCTCTCTAAAACAATACTAAAGAATGAAGAAGGCTTGGGCTGGTCGCAAAGGATAATGTCACTTTCTCACGCATATATTCTCTCGTATTCCTGATCTATGGGAGATATTTCTATTATTGACCGCTGCGGAGAATTCCCTAATGTCCCACTACTTGGCATTAGGGGAGGTATAACCTATAATCCTTCTCTGGCTCTATGATAATTTGGTTACGCTCGAAGGGATGGTCCTCACGAGATGCTTATCCAGGGCATTGTGTTTAACTATGAGGATGATGTTCAAGGGTATCGCCAGAGGTTCATACGAGCTTGGGGCATGGTAAATAGATTTGAAATCAAGACTTTGGGGCCGAAGACTTCCATTCCTATGGAACCTTATCTCCAATGGGTACTGTTGTACCCCAAAATTTTCCCTCCCATTTCCTCAACATTTTCTCATCACAATACCCTTAGAGCTCAAGATCCAGTTAGGGTTTCCTCTGCTCAAGACTCCTTCTTGCACTGTTGACCCAAATTAGGGTTTGTGTTTGTACAAAGATGTTTTGACCTAAAATGCCTAAGATGACTTTCATGCTTCATTTTGGACTCACAAGTTTATCCATACCAAGTTTCAGGTCTTGATTCCAAACTTTGCCCAGTCAATTGGACAGTTGACCTAGAAATCAGCTGTATTGGGGAAAAAGTCAACTGCGGTCAATTGACAGCCAAACCCCATGAAATTTGACCCACATCAACATTATAAACTCATATGAACCATTTGGTCAAGTTTGGATCACAATTCCACAAGAAATTTGATCAGATCACCAAAAGGGCAAAATGGTCATTTTTAGGGTTTTGACTGCACAAATGCAATTTTTGACTGTTTGACCTAGCCAATGGAAAAAAAAGCTCATATATGGACTCAAGGACCCCATGGAATTGTTTTGACATGTTCAACAAATTCAAAAGATCCCAAATGCACAAGCTTGACAGATGAATTTTCCAATCAATTGATCAATTTTTGACTGTATACTGAAAAGTCAAACTTTGACTTTTTGGTCAAAATCAAGTGTCAAGATTCATTTTTCATCAAAACATGCCAAAATATGAAACTTGTTCATTAAGAAATCAAAAATCACAAATTAGGGTTTGAAATGAAGAATTTTCATAACTTAGAATTTTTCTAAGTTATGAAAATCCCTAATTTTTTCCTAACTTTGTCCCATTTTTTCACCAAGATGCATTTGGATTCAATCAAAAAACAAAACATGAAAGTTGTAGTCCATTGCAAAATCTACAACTTTTATTCACAAAGTTTCCTCAAAAGAAGCTTGTAGCTCAAGTTATGATTTTTGGAACAAGGGTGCA
This sequence comes from Vicia faba, assembly GCA_948472305.1. Lineage (NCBI taxonomy): Eukaryota > Viridiplantae > Streptophyta > Magnoliopsida > Fabales > Fabaceae > Vicia > Vicia faba. The sequence goes on from OX451741.1 coordinate 1,471,917,178, forward strand.
AAACATTCTTAACTTAGAGAAATTTTGACCTATTTTAGGCAGGATTTTTGCCTAACTTCATGGAAACTTTTCACATGCTTCCACTTGGAATTTCAATTTACATTACAAAGATGGATTGTAGTAAACATTCCAAGCTTTCCAAAATGTCAAAGAACTCATCAAACAACCTCATGGTTAGGGAGAATCGAATTTGGCAATATGGGCAAAACTCACTTTGTGCATGACCAATGTATATGTCCATAACCTTGCATTTTGAACTCAGCATGTTCTAAGATGGATTACAGGTCCTTTATCTCATTCACACTCATAAATTTAATGCAAACCCCTTGTGTTCAAGCCTTGCATTATGTGTTTAAGCATTGCATACAAGATTAAGCCTTAATAAGAAAAAGCATATTATCCATTTTTGTAAAGTGTTACTTTATGTCAACTTTGCAATCTATGAGGTACAATGAAGATCTTTGAGGCAAAAATGCATAGACATATCCCACTAATCAAGACTCAAATGTGCAACATAGATAGAGGCATTGTACTGGCCTAGAGACCAAGTTGATACTTTCTTGCTTAAGTGTGAAGAAACTTGCCTATTACAAACAAACTCTCATTTCAGCATACAAAAGCTTAAGCAAAGTTATTGTACACTTTCCAAATAAGATAACAGAGCTAAGGCACGAGCAAAAGACCTTCAAAACATCATCAAACCTCAAAACAGCCTCCCACTGCATAAAATAGAGTGTCCTCTGCAGTTGGACTTCCAAAAGCCAATCCATTCGTACATTCTTGCTAAATCCAGTTCATACATATTCCCTATCACATATGCAAGCTATCCCAAGCCTTGGACACGACCTGTAACACCTCTAACCAACTTCTCCACTTTCACATTTTCTGTTTTGCAGGTGGATTGCTATAGTTTGATTCAGTTGGTTTCAAAGCAAGTTAAAGGTTGGAATAGCATCCCTGATCTTCAAGCAAGCTATACCAATCCTCACCTTGTCTTGAAAGGACCTCCATTGTCAGACACGATCCAAGCTGAACAGGTAAGTTCATGGACTTCTATCTCTCAATATAGGAAGAATTAGCTATAAGTTTGTGAATGAAAAATGTTCTACTCATGCCCCTGAAGCTATACATATCTTCATTTTTCATTTATATTGCATATGTTGAGAGTATTTTGAATCTGAATATTGACAAAAACTTAGGTTAAGAATTAGGGATGGAGAAATTCTCTCTCATTTCTGAGAGTTAAGTTGAGTTTTTTTATATGTATGGAATCGTGGCTTGATGCTTAACATCTTTCATGTTGTAAGTTTGTGCTAAAAGTCCAGGAATCAGGAGATAGCAGGGATCACGTATTACTCTGTTTTGTTGTTCAGAGGTTGAAGACAACCTTTTCATGGGCCGGGCCTGAGTTGTGTTACTTTTCACACCTTTGCATTCCACATGTACCCCCTGGCCCATTTTGAGTTATCTTTGATATTTTTGATTTTTTCCTTCTGATTTTGTTTTGATATTTTTGTCTAAATATAAATAAACCTTAAAAATATTTTTTCACATTTTTTTTGCATTTCTTTTGACATTTATTTTGTTTCATTTAGTTTGTATATAAATAAACATAAATATATTATCATTTAAAATAAATAAAAAAATAATATAAACATACTTTATTTTTGATTTTTTATTTTATGTTATCTCTTGAAAACATTTTATAATAAAAATATACTTTTTTTTATATATTAAATATTTTATTTTTTGTACATATCATATATATTTAATAAATAATGTAAATACATGTATATTTATTAATATATTTAGAGAAATACAAAGAATTAATACATTTTATTTTTATTAATATTTTGACCTCAAAAATACTTTTTTACAATATACCATTCTTTTATTTATTTTTGTACATAATTAATAAATATTACATAATAAATACCTTTTATTTATAAAATTAGGGTTTTGACCTAAATGCATAAAAATACCAAAATTAATTAATTTTATTTTTGTTTATTTAACACATAAAAAATACTTCTTTTTCATACATATAAAAAACATTTTCTGCATCTTGCATATTTATTATATTTTATTTAATTGTTGTATATTAAATAATTTGTATAATTCAATTTGGATGTAATAGTTTAGGTTTAATTTCTTGCTAAAATATCCCCATTTGAACATTTGTACCCCCCATCCCATATATTGTGTTGTAATAACTTAGGACCTTTTATTTTTTCGCATTTAAAAGCTTTCTAATTATGCCATGTTAGAATTAGGGTTTTGTATGCGAAATTAACCAAAAATAGTTTGACCTAATTTCAAGATAAACAAGCATGAAAATGGAAAACACTAATCACACTTGCACCCCTAGGGTACTCCACTTGTTGCCTTCAAAAATGGGCCATATTGCATGTTGGGTATCTTTGGCAAAAAAACAAAACAATCAAATGATCATAGTCCCTCGATGACGCTTTCGAAAGTTGCCTAAAAATGATCAAGTCCCTTAAAGAAGAATTGCCCAAAGATGCTTAGAACCATTGCAATCATGGTCTAAACGATGACCCGCGCCCGTCCCGTTAACATCCTAACACAAGATTGTCCACCAAATACAATGGTGGAACAAAATTGTTAAAAGGGTTAAAGCCTAGCAAAGATCTTTGAGAAATTTAGGGTAGATAGCTCTTGGTTACTTACCAACTTGCAAAACAAAAACCCTTGCCTATTTTTCAAAACCACACTCCACAACACATTTTCAAAAACAATTTCCAAAAACATTGAAAACCTTTTCAAAAGACACACACCTTTGTATACATCCCAACATGGATCATTACAAAGGTTGCCACAACAATAGGCCTCTTTTCAAAACATTTTTCAAACACACACACAAAGCACCATTTCAAACAATTGAAAATGCAAGGCAAGTGATCTAAGCAAGTAACTAAGAGCCCATGGATAACCATGGATAGAAAGGGTGCTAATACCTTCCCTTTCTATAATCTACTCCCCGGACCCAAGAAAACATCTCAAAGGTTTTTGCTGTGCTTTTTAACCTTTCCTTAGGATAAAATAAAAAGTCGGTGGCGACTCTTGCTCAACCGAAACATTTGCGAAAACAAACGTAAAACCCTAGTCAGTTCTCCCACCGTATCACAGAACTAGCGACTCTGCTGGGGAATATTTTAAAAGTGGAGTAACCTTATGGCTTAGATCACCGTCTTGCATGATTAATTGTTTGTTTTGATTGCTTTATATCTTGGCTCTCTTGTTTGGGTTTGCAATCCTACACCCGGATTTGGGGGAACATTCATAGATAGCAATACGTTGTGGAAACTGTGCGGGGTATACTGACATGGTTGAAGCAATAGCTATATTAGTGAGACATATTTGTGAGTACCGGTAACCCTTGAGTTCAATCAAGGAGAGTACGGGGCCGCTGAGTGATGTCACTAAGCACTAATGACCTAGAACCTTACTTGACCATCTTGGCCTTTCATTAGGGGTAATGAGATGACCGGCTTTGGTGGAGTCCGAAGTTGGTAGATACTCGATACTACACTCATTGAGGGTTGTTTTCTTGGAATATTTTGGTCGCTAGTTAAGTGGCTAAACCAAAACAATGAACGATGAAAATAATCCCGTGATATTGAGCTCCTTAGAACCCGGTTACTATTTATAGGACAGGTTTTAAGCCAACCACACTCAAGAGGGTACTTACCTATGAAACCCCCATGCAAGCCTGAAACTAGGGTTTGGTGTGAATTGCTTGTACATATGTTTGTGCATACATCATAAACATCATAAAGCATCATATGCATATACTAACCATTTCAAGGGTTTGGATCTTCATCTTTGTTCTTGTTTTGTAGGTCATGGAAATTCTTCGCAGGAAAACCATCCAAGTCAACCTTGTAAGAATCTCTCCTCAACTCAAGGAGCTCACATCAAGAATTCCGGAAAGCTCTCCCTTCAGTGAAAGACATGGTAGACTGCTCAGCTTAGTCAACACCAACATTGAAGAGGACATGATGAAGGTGTTGTTCCAGTTCTTTGACCCTCTTCACCACTGTTTCACTTTCCCTGACTACTAGTTGGTGCCCACTTTGGAGGAATTTTCTCAACTCTTGAGAATTCCTATCCTTAATCAACTACCTTTCAACGGTACGGAAAAGGAACCAAGGCCTGAAGATGTTGCTCGAGCACTACATCTACAACCATCTGACATCAAGGAGCAGTGGGAAACTAGAAGTGGTGTCAAAGGCTTCTTAGCAAAATTCTTGTTTGAGAAGGCACAAGAATGTTGGAATTCATTGGACCTACAAGCCTTTGAAGAAATTGTGGCCCTCCTTATCTATGGGTTGGTCTTGTTCCCAAATCCTGACCAGCTTGTAGATGTCAACACCGTCAAAATCTTCTTATCCAGAAATCCAGTACCAACATTGCTTGGGGACATTCTTCACTCATTTTACACTCGAACAATGAGAAAGAGGGGTGTTCTCATGTGCTGTACTCCTCTCCTTGCAAGGTGGTTTATTTCGCACCTTCCACAATCTATCTTGAAGAATGACCAAGGCTTAAGGTGGTCACAACGGTTGATGACCCTCACTCATTCTTATGTACATTGGTGTTCTCGGTCCAGAGAAAATGTCATCATCGTCGATCGTTGTGGAGAGTTCCCTAATGTTCCATTACTTGGCATTATAGGAGGTATTACCTACAACCCTTGTCTAGCTTTGAGACAATTTGGAAATGCACGGAGGGATGGCCCTCACGACATGTTGATTCCTGACCTAGTTTTTGACTTCGACAACGATGCGCAAGGACTTCGCCAAAGATTCATCAGAGCTTGGAGAATGCCTAACAAGGTTGACAGCAAGACACTGGGGCACAAGAACTCCATCCCTCTTGAGCCTTATCTCAAGTGGGTACGAACCCGGGCCCAGAGTCTAATGATTCCTTATCCTCATGTTCTCCCTGTGATTAAAGAGCCCGTTACGAAAGGAGAGGTTCCCTATACCATCCTATATCCTTACATGCCTAAATCGTGGGAGGAGATGCAGAAGAGTTGGATCCAACTCAAGGAGGAACGGAATACTTTTGAAGCCAGCTTCTACGCCAGTGAGAAGAAGGTTTTGGAGCTCACCCGCCGACTCCATGAGGAAGAGACCCTCAACACCTACATCTCACCAAAGAGGATGTGCAACGTCTTTTTACCTTGAGAAGTTTTTGTAATATTTGGCCCATGGGGCATTTATGTACTGACAAATTTCTTCTTATTAATATAACGTGCGTTCTTTTTGTTTGCAACAATTTTGAACTTTCTAAATCCTTGAATGCATTGCATACATAAGCATACCATTCATCATGTGCATAAGCAGGTCTCCACACCAGGTTTCCTTATCTTTCTGTTGTTTATTTCAGTAAGATGGATCTCGAACAGACGGTCAAGGACTTGCAGTCTCAGAACGCACAGTTTCAACAACTCCTGATGACCTTGGCTAAAGGTCAGGAGGATCTGAAGACCCTGCTTGGGAATAAAGACCAAGTAAAGAAGAAGAAGAAGAAGAAGCGAGTCGGGGTGGCTACCTTGGGGAGAAGGTTTGAGGGTGAAGCCAGAAGGGTTCTTGAATTTCCTTTCGCATCCGAAGAAGAAAACAGTAAAGGAAAAGGGGTTGCGGTACCTTCCGAATCCGAAGCTGAAGAAGAAGAGGCTGAAGAAGATGAAGACTACTCAGAACAACAATACCCACCGGCTGATGACAAGTACAAGAATTTGGAGGACCGTTTAGCAGCTATGGAGCTGCAGAGAGTTCCAGGCTTGGATTTCGAAGATTTGGGATTAATTGTCGGAGTTGTGATCCCCCCGAAGTTCAAAGTGCCTATTTTTGCAAGATATGACGGGCTGTCCTGCCCAAAAATGCACCTAAGGTCATATGTCCGAAGAATCCAACCTCACACATCTGACAGAAACCTTTGGGTACATTTCTTTCAAGATAGCCTGTCTGGCACTCAGCTAGATTGGTTTTACAAGCTGGAAAGGTCGGAGATACGTAGTTGGGAGGATCTGGCAGCTGCTTTTTATCGCCAATATCAATATAACTCTGACATGGCACCAACCCGCACTCAGCTGCAGAGTATGGGAATGGCCTCAGGTCAGGGATTTAAGGAGTACGCCCAGAAGTGGCGCGATCTGGCTGGAAGGGTGAAGCCGCCTCTTTCCGATAGAGAACTTGTTGATATGTTCCTTGGGACCCTGTTTGGTCCATTCATTAATCATCTGATCGGTAGCTCTTCCTCGGGGTTTACTGAATTAATTCTGACTGGCGAGCGGGTAGAAGCCGGTATCAAGAATGGGAAGATTCATAAGGATGCCTCTGCATCTACAATTTCTAAGAAACCATTTCCAGCGAAGAAAGAAACAACTGTTGTGTATTCTCAAAGGGGAGCAGGAAGAAGTGAGCGCATGCCGACTGTGGGGGCCGTAATGATCCAAAATCCACCAAGTGATCAGCCTCGCAATAACCCGTCCAGACCTAAACAACAATGGGGAGAACGGCCACCACGGCAGTTCACCCGCATTAATATGACGCCCGCGCAAGTTCTTCCACACTTGTTAAAGCTGAATCTCACAAATATCAAAGAAGCGCCGAAAAATGTGAATACAACCTCACCAGCCTACAATGCCAATTCCAAATGCGCCTACCATTCCGATAGCGTCGGACATGACACAAATAATTGTTGGGCGCTGAAAAATAAAATTCAAGACTTGATAGATGCAAAAGAGGTGGAGTTTGATGCTCCAGAGAAACCAAACGTGATATCTGCTCCGATGCCGAAGCACGATCGAAATGTCCATGCTATTGAGGAGGATTTGTATGTTTCTGATGTCAATGACCTGATAACTCCGCTGTTAACCATCAAGTTAAATCTGTTAAAGGTCGGGATTTTCCCGGGATGCAAAGAAGACTGCTATTGTTGTTACTCTCTGCCAATTGACTGCCCGTTACTGAAGAAAGGCATCCAAGGCCTGATGGACAGTCAACAAATTCTGTTTGAAAAAGTTTCTGCTATTCCAACCCCTACCGAAGATGTCTCAATTATCACCATTCACGCCAATATTTCCAAGGCCGTCAAAAAGCCTGTTAAGATTACATCTGCTACAAAGTCTGTTCCTCTGAAGATAACTATGCCAGGACCTGTCCCTTACAGTTCTGAAAAGTCAATACCATGGAATTACGATGGAGAAATCTACTACCATGGTATTAAACAAGTTGAAATAACCGAAGGAAGCTCTGATGAAGAGGATGCCAGCATTGGAAACATGGTCGGCACAAGAAAGATCACCCGAAGTGGGAGAATATTTTCTCCAGAGATTGCTCCCTGTGATCGGTGGATCTGGAACTGACTGTTTAACGCTGGTTCGCGAAATGTCGCGGAAGCAAGAGTCGCCACCGTCTTTTATTTTCTCCAAATGGAAAGGACAAAAGCACAGAAAAATTCCTTGTAGAGATTGCTCTCGGTTCGGGAGGTAGGTTATAGAAAGGGAAGGTGTTAGCACCCTTTCTATCCATGGTTATCCATGGGCTCTTAGATACTTGCTCATTTGTGTTTTCAAAAATGGTTTGTTTGCTTTTCAATTGTGGGTTTTAAAAAAGTTTCTTTGAAAATTTCAGTTCGACTCTTGTATCAGTCCTCAAGAGTGTTTGAAAAATTGCTTTCGAAAGCTTTTTGAAAATGTGTTGGTGTGAAAAGTATTTTGTTTTGTTTTGAAATTTAGAGCAAGTATCTAGAGTCGTCTACCTACCCTAAGGAATTCGTCTGTGTAGATGTCCTTTAAAGTAGTGCCATCCCACCATTGAGAGGTAGGTAGAACCACCGTTGGAGGTGTTCGGGTCAATTCGAGGTTCGGGACATGGTGATCACCAGAGCAATGGGAAGACACCTTAGAAGCTACCCTCATGCCAGGTTCCCAGATCATGAGGACTTACTAAGACATCCTCTACTCGACGATCACCTTTCGAGGCAAGGCAACAGTGAGGCGTACCCTAGGGGTGGTGTGTAATTTGTGTGTCAGATTCAGTTATTTTTGTCTTTTGTCATGTTATGGGTGATCTATGCGCTTGTTTTTATTTTTGTCCATTCATTCTTGCATGCCTTGATTAACAGTTAAAAGTGCGAGAAAAGTAAAGTTCTAAAGCTATTACAAAAGGCGCGGGTCCACATCGCCAAAATTTCCAGGACCCGATTTGACAGAAAAAATAAAGAAAGTAAAGAAAATAAAGTGCGAGAAATTAATTTACAAGGCCTTGGGAGAGATACATAAATGTTAAACGAAAAAGAAATAAATATGCGAATTAAATAAGAATTAAAACGAGGGCGTTGGACCCTTTTTGCAAAATTAAATTAAATGATGAAATTAATTAATTAAAAAAGAAAAGAAATTGTTTTTGGTATTTTTTGGTTTTAATGAAAAAGAATTAATTACAATTGAACCTAATTCTACAATTTTTATTTTATTATGAAAACATGTTAAAGTTTTAACCTAAAATTAACCCTAATTAATTTATATGCAATTTAATTACAAAAATAATAATAGGAAATATTAGTGAAAAGAAATTTTTATTGTTTTTGTATTTTTTATGAAAATAACAAATTAATTAAAAAAACAATAATTAAAAGAAAATAGAAATAATGAAAAAATAAAGAAAGTAAAAAAAAATTGCAAACCTAAGGGGGTCTGCCCCTAATTTGGAGGTGTTTCTTTTAGCAATCTGGCCCATTTAAATTCATGGCCTGATTGACTTTCGTGGCTAGCATGTAGCTCCTTTGACTAATGCCTATGGTGTCCATCAAGTCTGGTCCCTTGGATTGGCATTGTTGGCCAAGTGGCGCGTTAGATGGAAACGTATATGGTAGGTGCCTTGTACTGAATCTGCATGGGATAATGATTAGAGGAAAAACAATATGAAAGGTAAGAGGACCTGGGGCTCGAACCCAGGTCATGAGGTTTACCAGTAACAAGTCTTGCCAATCAAGCCAAACGCGTTTTCTGTATATCACATAACAAACAAATATTATAACAGAAAATAATGATTAATGGAATTTCCGCGCGAGAATTTTGAATGAACCCATCAGCGCTAGCCACGTACTCTTCTTCTTCCTTAGCTTATTTTTTTTCTGAAACACAAAGACAATAAGCAACAGTTTTGAACCGTTCTATAACATATCATTAGAGAAAATAGCGAATAGGCCATAAGGCCTCATAAATTAGGCGCGAGGGCTTATTTCTCTTCGTCCAAACATGCTTGATTCAATGGTGGTATTCAGGTGCCTTAATTTTACCATATCACGAAACGCCCAAATTAGAGCTTGCAAAACCCTAATACTCATCCATGGCAAATCTTCATACGATGCACAAAAACTCAATTCAATCACATGGTTAGTCTCAGAATTAGTCAAGGAACATAAATCAATAATCAAAAATTGCTAAAGATGCATGGATTGAGATGCACGAATGTGAAATATTTTCTGTACAGGTGGTCACCGTGTTACCAATTTAGTGCACTAGAATGGTTGATTTCGATTGGAAACCCTTCCTTGAAGCTTCAGGAAGGTGATGGCACAAGTCTTTTGCCTTGAATCGTCCTGGAAATTGGTTTTCAGATTTCACTTTTTTCACCAAAAACTCAAGTTTTGTTTTCTATGTATGGCACAGCTTGCAGTCAATGAGCACGAGGGTTTTGATCAAGCTTATGTATGGAATGATTAGGTCAAATAAAATTGGTCCAAAATCCATGAATTGATGAATGTAATATTTGATTTTTATGGCAAAATATTTTCAAATCTTTTCATGCACATTTGCTCTCAATCATATCCAATCCTTCCCTAATTGATCATGCACGAATTTTGAGTGTCCAATGAGAGTATTTTCTGCACAAAAAGATTTTATTTCATTAGTTTAGCATTTTTTCATATTTTATTTAGTTTAAATGAATTAATTGTAATAAAAAAATCAAATAAGTAAATAAAAATAATAAAAAAAACTTCCCTTTGGGCCAAATGGTCGTGTGTATGAATTGGATAATGAATTGTGGAAGAAAAAGAGGCCCATTAGCAATTTTAGGTCATTTGAAGCAATGTTGACTTTTCAAAATATCCAAAACTTTCCCAACTTCCACAAGGCATAACTTGCTCAATTTTTAAGCTTTGCTCATGTTCGTGGACATTTTAGAAAGGACTTTGAGTCCTCTAACCAATTCCTTTGGTCCCATGTCATTTTGATTTACCAATCTCAAGTTATGGCGTTTGACTTAAAGTCCCTTTTTGTTGACTTTTGAAAATGACCTATAATGTTGAAATTGATAATTTTTTGTGAGAGCATTTCTTGGACTTGAAGTGTGAAGATGAGTTGTAGGAAATGTCTTTCTCTTCAAAATGAGCTTTGGATGGAATTTTTCTGATAATCCATGTGAAAGTTATGCCCTAGTCAATTTACAGTTGACTTTTTCAGCTGTCCAAATAAGGAAACTTTTGCATCTTGATGATTTTTGAGCCAAGCTTTGAGAATCATGATCAAGCATTGATCAAATGATGTTTGTGGCCTCAAAATGAGATGTTGACCAAAAATTTGGACTTTTAACTGTCAAATAACCATTTTGCCCCTACAGTTGACTGTAGTGCAATTAGGGTTTCGACTGTGCAATTTTGTGCTGAAAGTCTTGAAACTTGGTATGAGGATGCTTGACCATATTTATAGGCATGTGAGACTTGATTGGACCCTTGTAAACTTCATTTTCTTGATCAGAACCAAAACCCTAATTTTGACTGTTTAGGAGGCCCTTGAACTGTGCAACCTTTGGGGAGATTTTGAAGCTTGACTTTGCAATTCTTGAAGAATATGGGAGGGCAAATTTTGGGGTACAACAGTTGCCCCTGTTCAATCTTCTTAAACCTGAGGATGCAGATTGGCTGACGTGCCTTTCGTAATCCGAGGGTAGAAGATGATTGAACACTAGAGTGCCCAGAAATTTGCGCTCACATAGTAGCAGTGTGATGATGGGAATGGGCTTACAGATGCCATGCTGAGAGATGCTGGAAGGCGGATGGGCTTATAGATGCCATCTGGATGTTGATCACATAAGAGATTCCTTAGCGAGAACTGGCATACCTGCAAAAAAGAAAATGATTACCTGACCTGTTACGGGGGTGGTCTTCAAACTCTTTGTATAGATGTGTCCTGACTGGTTACAGGAGCTGGATCTAGAGCTTCAAACGGCTATGAATGAACCAGGGATAGTTACTACCTAAACAGGAACGGTGAGAGAACCTTGGATGACTTTAACCTCAACAGCAAACGTTGAGAAAATCTTGGATAACTTCACTTCAACAGTAATCATTGAGCGAAATCTTAGAGGGAATTACCATCTCCGCAGTATCGGGGAGAGAACCATAGGCAATTATAATCTCAATAGCAATCATTGGGAAAAACCTGGAATGGAATTATCGTCTCCAAAGGATCGGGGAGAGAACCATAGGCAATTATAATCTCAATAGCAATCATTGAGAAAAACCTGTAATGGAATTATCGTCTCCGCAGGATCGGGGAGAGAACCATAGGCAATTATAATCTCAATAGCAATCATTGGGAAAAACCTGGAATGGAATTATCGTCTCCGCAGGATCGGGGAGAGAACCATAGGCAATTATAATCTCAATAGAAATCATTGAGAAAAACCTGGAATGGAATTATCGTCTCCGCAGTATCGGGGAGAGAACCATAGGCAATTATAATCTCAATAGCAATCATTGAGAAAAACCTGGAATGGAATTATCGTCTCTGCAGGATCGGGGAGAGAACCATAGGCAATTATAATCTCAATAGCAATCATTGAGAAAAACCTGGAATGGAATTATCGTCTCCGCAGGATCGGGGAGAGAACCATAGGCAATTATAATCTCAATAGCAATCATTGAGAAAAACCTGGAATGGAATTATCGTCTCCACAGGATGGGGGAGAGAACTATAGGCAATTATAATCTCAATAGCAATCATTGAGAAAAACCTGGAATGAAATTATCGTCTCCGCAGGATCGGGGAGAGAACCATAGGCAATTATAATCTCAATAGCAATCATTGAGAAAAACCTGGAATGGAATTATCGTCTCCGCAGGATCGGGGAGAGAACCATAGGCAATTATAATCTCAATAGCAATCATTGAGAAAAACCTGGAATGGAATTATCGTCTCCGCAGGATCGGGGAGAGAACCATAGGCAATTATAATCTCAATAGCAATCATTGAGAAAAACCTTTGATAACTTTTACTGAGTCTTCATCATAAAAATCTGTTTGGGGTCGATTTAGATGGACTAGAGAAGGCCTTGGACTGGATAAGAAATCTTTGGAGTCGATTAACTGAACCAGATAAGGTCTTAGAGTTTTGAAATATGATTGAGAATTTAGCTGAATCTTTCCTGAAAGGTAAAGGTCAGTCATATGCAATGCATGATATGGACCAAGCAATGATGTTCTCAACATAAATGAGATTTGTAAGATATGATGCGTCTATGCATGCTATAATGATGTATGTGATGTTTAGGAATGTATGCTTTCGTCTAGGAAAGTAAATCCTTGACGGGCGCCGGGAAGTCATATCCTGGGCTGATGTTGAAGAATAAGCTTTTACTTCCGCTGGGGATGATAGTTGCAAGAATACCGGTAGGAGAAGATAACTCCGTTGGGGAATAAACTTGGCGAATGGAATATTCTGCGGGGAGGAAAGCACTCTAACAATCTTGCTGGGGAGCAATACTCTGTGGGGAGAGAGATACTTTGTTGAGTTGTTGATAATAACTTACTGGGGACACCCTTGTTGTATCGGAAGTGTTAATAGACTGCGCTGGGGATAAGAAAGAACTGTGTTGACGACGACCTCTCCGTGGCTTTTGGCTGAGGATAACCCAGTTATATCCTGGTAAGGAAATAACTCTTTGAATAAAGTCGGGCGACGCGTTCGTGCTCTGCGAGGATAAGCTTCCAGAATCTACTGGGGATAAGCTTACTGCTTGGGGAGATAAATTCCAACTTTCCTAGGGAACTGGATTGGACTCTCCTGGGGAAGTTTTGAACTGCGGGGGAAGTGATTCCTTTGAATGTTTGATATGCCGTCGGGGAACAATCTTTAGACCAAGATTGCCGAGGATGCTTGTTAAGAATATATGTATATATGCTGCTAGGGAATGTTGAGATCTACGGGAGTATACCCAACTTCCTTAAGACTGATAATAGCTTCACTTGAGGAGAGTGTATTGACTTGCTGACGTACTCTCTGGGGAATTAAGATATGTCGGTTATGTTCTTTAGCTGAACCTACCTTGGTACCTTGGAGGACGGAACCATTAGATTGCTTAGACAACTCTTTATTGCCCCTGTTCTTAATGTTGCCTGTAATTAATCCTTTGTTTCGTATGCAAATATTCATGAGTTAGCAAATTATTGTCAATGCATATATCACAAATTGAACCTTGGACGTTCTTCGCAAAACAAAACAGAAAAAGAAAAACAATTGGCACTTTTAGCTGAAAAGTATATTTGTATTGATTTTTGAATGGCCTGAAAATAGGCGTTTTGTGTACAAGAGGCTGACGTCCTAGTAAGAGAACGCCGCCGAACAAAAGAGTTTATACAAATTTTGTACAAAAGAAAATAAAACAGCTGTGTGAAATGAATGATCCACTAGGTTTCAACTCTGCTATTGCCGTTATATCTCCGAGCGTCTCATCACTTGATGACCTAAATGAAGAATGAAGCTGACTGATCGATACCGTCTGAACTTGATGTAGATACCGGATTCTGGATGCAAAGTAATCCAATGAGACATAGTATTACGCTTTTATCCCTAATTTTTGCCTGGACCGCCCTTTCGGGTTTTCAGTCCACCGGGATACCCATTTTTGCCCAAGCCGCCTTTTCAGGTTTTCGACTTGCCGGGTGTACAGATTTTTTCATTTCATCCCTTCATTTTGCCCGAACCCTTTTGGTTCGCCGGGAAGCCCTAATTTTTGCCTAGGCATGTCAGCCTAGCGGGTCTTTTTTTCATGCGTAGTATCTTTTTACTATGTCTGCATTGGCGGGGTGAGGAAGGTCGTCACCATCCATGTTGGTTAGAATCATGGCTCCTCCTGAGAACACATGTTTAACCACAAATGGCCCTTCGTATGTAGGAGTCCATTTGCCCCTTGGATCACTCTGAGGAAGGATGATTCGCTTGATTACCAGATCCCCAACTTGATACTCCTATGGTCTGACCTTTTTGTTAAATGCCCTGATCATCCGTTTCTGATACGTCTGACCATGACAGATAGCAGCAAGTCTTTTTTCATCAATAAGGTTTAACTGATCAAGTCGTGTCTGGATCCAATCATCCTCGTTCAGATTTGCATCCTTCATTATCCGGAGAGAGGGTATTTGCACTTCGATCGGCAAGACTGCCTCCATACCATAAACCAAAGAGAAAGGAGTTTCCCTGGTTGACGTCCTAGCTGAGGTACGGTACCCATGTAGAGCGAACGGTAACATCTCGTGCCAATCTTTATAAGTCACTGTCATCTTCTGCACGATTTTCTTAATGTTCTTATTTGCTGCTTCTACAGCCCCATTCATCTTCGGTCTGTAAGGAGAAGAATTGTGGTGCTGTATCTTGAACTGCTCGCAGAGCTCAGCGATTATCTTATTATTCAGGTTGGTACCGTTGTCCGTAATGATCCTCTCTGGAACGCCGTATCGACAGATCAGATTATGCCGAATGAATCGTGCCACAACAGTCTTGGTTACCGTAGCATAGGATGCTGCTTCAACCCACTTTGTAAAATAATCAGTCGCCACTAGGATGAAGCGATGCCCATTAGATGCCGTAGGTTTAATCTCGCCGATCATGTCTATACCCCACATTGCAAACGGCCAAGGCGCGGTCAGAACATTCAGGGGAACTGGAGGAACATGCACCTTGTCTGCACGAATCTGGCACTTATGGCATGTCCTAGAATGTTGGTAGCAGTCAGCTTCCATTGTGGACCAGTAATATCCTGCCCGAAGGATCTTCTTAGCCATAGTGTGCCCACTGGAATGTGTACCAAAGGTCCCTTCATGTAGCTCTTCCATAATTCTTTCTTCTTCAGTCTTATCCACACAACGCAGTAAGGTTGAATCATGGTTTCGTTTGTACAAGATGCCATTGCTAAGGAAGAACTTTGCCGCGAACCTCCTCAGGAACTTCTTATCATTGACAGATGCACCTTCAGGGTATTCCTGAGCTTCCAAGTATCTCTTCACCTCATGGTACCAAGGCTTCTCAGTCACCAACTCAGTCTCGAGATCACAACAGTATGCCGGTTCGTCCAGTTTCCAGATGATGATCCGGGGAGCCTCATTATCCCATTTGACCTTAAACATAGAAGACATTGTAGCTAATGCGTCCGCTAACTGATTCTCTTCTCTCGGAAAGTGTTCAAAGGTTATCTTCGTGAAGTGGGGGATCAAGGTCAACACACATTCTCTGTAAGGAATAAGGTTCGGGTGTTTCGTATCCCACTCTCCTTTGATCTGATTGATCACAAGAGCGGAATCTCCGAAGACACTCAGAAACTTGATCCTTAAGTCGATCGCAGCTTGAAGACCCATGATGCACGCCTCATACTCTCCCATGTTGTTGGTACAGTTGAAACACGGCCGAGCAGTGAGCGGAGTATGAGTGCCTTAAGGAGATATGATTATAGCGCCGATACCATTCCCCAAAGCGTTGGAGGCTCCGTCAAAATGCATAGACCATCGGGATCCTTCCTCAGGTCCTTCATCCGGTCCAGGTACTTCACAATCAGTCACAATCATGATGCTTTCATCCGGAAACTCGAAGTTCATTGACTGATAGTCATCTACTGCCTGATGTGCCAAGTGGTCTGCCAGTACACTTCCCTTGATGGCTTTCTGGGTCGTGTACTGAATGTCGTATTCCGTCAAGATCATATGCCATCTTGCTATTCTCCCAGACAGAGCAAGCTTTTCGAATATGTACTTTATAGGATCCATCTTTGAGATCAACAAGGTAGTGTGAGTCAGCATATACTGTCTCAGCCGGCGAGCAGCCCATACCAAAGCGCTGCAAGTTTTCTCGAGCAGTGAGTATCGGGTCTCACAGTCGGTAAACTTTTTGCTAAGGTAATAAATGGCATGCTCTTTTCGGCCAGACTCGTCATGCTGCCCCAGCACACACCCCTTTGAGTTGTCAAGTACTGTCAGGTATAATATCAGAGGTCTCCCTTCAACCGGTGGCATAAGGATGGGTGGTTCTTGGAGATACTCTTTGATTCTGTCGAAAGCAGCCTGACATTCATCGTTCCAACGTACTACCTGATCTTTCTTCAGCAGCTTGAAGATTGTCTCACAGGTAGCAGTCAGGTGTGAGATGAAGCGAGCAATGTAATTCAGGCGTCCTAAAAAGCCTCTGACCTCTTTCTCTGTCCTAGGAACTGGCATCTCTTGAATAGCTTTGACCTTGGCAGGATCCACTTGAATTCCCTTGTCACTTACAACGAAGCCTAGCAACTTCCCAGATCTTACCCCGAAGGTGCACTTGTTCGGGTTCAATCTTAGCTTGTACAGTTTCAACCGGTCAAACAACTTTTGCAGATGATCTAGGTGCTCTTCCTCAGTCTGGGACCTTGCGATCATGTCGTCAACATACACTTCTATCTCATGATGGATCATGTCATGAAATAAAGCAACCATGGCACGTTGGTAGGTTGCCCCAGCGTTCTTCAACCCGAATGGCATGACCTTGTAACAGAAGGTACCCCACTGAGTAACAAAGGTAGTCTTCTCCATGTCTTCAGGTGCCATCTTGATCTGATTGTAACCTGAGAAACCATCCATGAAAGAGAACACCTTATGCTGAGTTGTATTATCAACAAGGACATCAATGTGAGGTAAGGGGAAGTCATCCTTGGGGCTGGCCCTGTTCAGATCCCTATAGTCGACACACATTCTGACCTTACCGTCCTTCTTTGGTACCGGCACCACATTAGCAACCCACTGAGGATAAGAAGTCACTGCAAGGAACCCGGCATCAAACTGCTTCATAACCTCGGCTTTAATCTTTTCAGACATCTCTGGACGCATCCGGAGGACCTTTTGCTTAATTGGAGGGAAGTCTTCCTTAGTAGGCAAGTGACGGACCACAATATCGGTATCCAACCCGGGCATGTCTTCGTAGGACCAGGCAAAGATCTCCATATAATCATGTAACATATTGGTTAACCGTTGCTTCACGCTGAGCTCTAGGTTGGCACCAATCTTTACCTCTTTCCTGTCTTCTTCAGTACCCAGGTTTATTGTTTCCACTGGCTCTTCATGGGGTTGAATTGCCCTCTCCTCCTGAAGTAACAGTCTTGCAAGCTCGCCAGGCACTTCGCAATCATCTTCACCTTCGTCTTCGGCTAAGTTGATTGGATTTTCGAAGTCATAATTGGCAGTAGCAGGGTCGTTACCAGTGAGATCCAGAGTGGATTGAAACCTGTATGAGTGAGTGTGTGTGTAAATACAGCTATTTTGAAATATATGTAAAGGAAAGAAAGACAGAAAAGGAGCATAAGATTTGAAATGCGAGAAAACGTCCAAGATTTTCATTTATGATATATGAAATGACAATTTATATGCCCTCACAAATGAAACCACGGTGCCTCGGGTAAGACACCGGGCCATAGAGTTTATTTATTATTTATTACAAATAATAAAACAAAGAAGTTTATTACTGCGTAACAAAAGTAACAGGAGTATGGTCTTTGGCAATCCAATTGGTCAATCCGCCTTCAGTCGTTGGATGGATCCAGCTATTGAACTCAGCTTCGTCTACTTCATTGTCTTCACCGACATCATTCACTCCTGGATTTGTAATGAACACAGGAGGTCTTCTGGTCTTCGCCTTCCGCATAGCTTTCTGACCCTCTGCAGTAAAACCCAGCCCAAATTTGTCAGTTTTTTGTGTAAAGTCAGGAAGCCTGCCCCAGTTAGCACATTCACCTTTTTGAACCACAGCCCGGGCGTCCTTTAGGGAAGCCATCTTCAAAGGAACATTCTCTTCTACTGCTGTTTCTGCTGCTGCTGAAATTGGAAGCACCTCCTCGAAATGCTGAAAGGGGGTTTCAATAAACTCCCCGTCCATCTCAATGTATCTGAAGGAATTCAAGTGGCTTACCATATATTCCTCCTCTCCTTGCACAGTGACGATTTTCCCTCTGACAGGGTACTTCAGCTTCTGGTGCAAGGTAGAGGTCACTGCCCCAGCTTTATGGATCCAAGGTCGACCCAGTAGACAAGAGTACGATGGACGGATATCCATCACATAAAATGTAGAGTCAAACACCTGAGAACCCACACGAATGGGAATGTCAACCTCTCCATGAACCATCCTTTTTGAACCGTCAAAGGCCCTGACGATGATAATGCTGGGTTTCAGTTCCAGGCCTTCACAATCTAAACGGTCTAAAGCCTTCTTGGGTAGCACATTCAAGGACGAACCAATATCCACCAATACATGTGCCAGAGTAGTGCCCCTGCATTCGATAGAGACATGCAGGGCATCATTATGGTCTCTTCCCTTCACAGTCAGGTCAGTATCTGAGAAACCCAAGCCATTGTCTGCTGTCAGATTTGCTACGCAATCAGTGAACTGGACTGCAGATGTCTCCTGTGGCACATGGGCCGTCTTGAGGAACGAGATCAAGACCTTACCACGGGCCTCGGAGCACAGCAATAAAGAGAGCATGGAGATTTTGGAGGGCGTGTGCCCCAGCTGTTCCACAACATTGAAGTCACTCTTCTTTATAATTTTCAAGATTTCCTCCATCTCTTGTTGGGAGGCCTCAACAGTTATAGGTATAGGTGCCTCCATCTGGGCAGGCTCAACTTCAATTCCTTTGCCCCGAGCATTGGATGACTCGGCAGCAGGAGAAACAACTTGATCAGCAACAGGAACAGGTACGCTTGTAGGAGTTATAAGGAGGGGTCTTCGAGTAGCGGGCGGTGCAATGTCAGGCGAGAAGAGCCTGCCACTGCGGGTAACCTTGGTTGGGCCAGTGATATCACAGATACTGGCGCCAGTGTTGAACTCTTGTTTGATCCCGTTCACATACACATCTGCCCCATAGTGCCAGGGGACAGCTTTATCAGATATGTAGGGAAGAGGTCCCGGAACAGTGATAACCACAGGTGCAACAATCATGATTTGAACAGGTTTTTTCGGGAGAGCCTTGATCGGATTATTGAAGATGGTAACCACATAAACTTCTTCTAACGGAACCAACTGAACAGCAGACTTCTTAAACAGAATCTCCTTGCTATCCATTAGGCTTTGGATGCCTATTTTCAGCAAGGGACAACCAGATAGGGAAACAGCACAGAACAGGAAACCCTCACTGCAACCCGGAAATAGACCGGCCAGCAGTAGGTTCTTCTTGACAGTCTTCAGAGGAGTGGCTAGATCATCCACAGAGACAGCGTAAACATCTTCATCAACAGCATTTACCCCATGCTGAGGCATAGGAGCAGTAACCACATTCAGCCTCTCAGGCGCTTCGAACTGTATCTCCTTCGCGTCGATAAGGTCTTGCACCTTATTCCTTAATGCCCAACAGTCATCAGTGGAATGCCCCGGGCTATCAGAATGATAAGCACAACGAGCATTCGGGTTGTACTTAGGAGATGTAGTATTTGGAAACTTCGGAGCCTCTCTGACGGTTACTAAGTTGGTTGAGAGCAACTGTGGCAAGATCTGTGATAAAGTCATGCTCAAACGGGTAAACTCTCTCCGGGGTCTTTCAGCCCTTTGAGGATTGGTCGGCCGAGGAGCGGCAGCAGGCTTGGCAATCATTACCGCACTGACAGATTGGCGGCGCTCAGATCTCTCTGGTCTCTTGGAACCATATACAGCACTAGCCTCCTTTTTGAAGGGTTTCTTCTCTGAACTAGACGATGCACCCTTCGGAATCTTTCCAGACTTCAACCCAGCCTCAATTCTCTCTCCAGTCAGAATCAGATCAGTGAACCCTGCAGACGAATTCCCGATAAGATGGTTGAAAAATGGCCCAGATAGGGTCCCCAAGAACATGTCTACCAATTCCCGATCAGTCAACGGTGGCTGCACCCTGCCAGCCAGGTCTCTCCACTTCTGAGCGTACTCTTTAAAACCTTCACTTGAACCTAACGACATACCCTGGAGTTGGGTACGTGTAGGGGCAAGGTCGGCATTATATTGATACTGTTTATAGAAAGCAGTAGCCAACTCCTCCCAGTTACGAACCTTGGTCCCATCCAGCTGCTAGAACCATTCGAGATGAGTCCCTGAAAGACTCTCCTGGAAGAAGTGGATCCACAAATTCTTATCCGCTGAGTACGGTTGAATCTTCCAAACATAGGACCTGAGATGTAGCTTGGGACAAGATGCCCCATCGTACTTAGTGAAAGATGGTGCTTTGAATTTCCGAGGAATGATCACACCAGTAGACAAACCCAGATCTCCAAAATCCAGCCCAGGTACCTGTTGTATTTCCATAGCATTCAGCCTGTCTTCCAGCTGCTTGTAACGGTCTTCTGCCAGAGGATATTGCTCTTCATCAAAATCAGTCTCGTTGTCGGAGACTACCGGACTAGGACCCTTTTCTGCTTGAGGAGTACTCTTGCCAATGGAAGAACCAGCCTCTTCATTCTGCAAAGTATTGCCAAACCTTCGGCCCGAGCTAAACAGAACAGTTCTTCTCTTCTTCTTCTTCTCCTTCTTCAGGAGCAGAGCCTTCAGCTCTTCTTGGCCTTGAGCCAAACCCTTGATTAATTCCTGAAATTGCGCATTCTGCGCCTGAAGAGCTTTGATGGATGTCTCAGTTGATGACGAGTCGGGATTCATGATGCTGAAATAAACAGCGAAGAACTGTAAGCAACCTGAAAAGAAGCAACCTGCTATGCACATGATGAATGGAATGCGTATGATTTATGTTTTCAAAGACAATCGGGAATCAACTTTGTAAACAAAAAGGAACACACTTCATTAGATTCAACTTTGAAACTGAAATTATTCAACAGGTTGCCCTTAGGCGTTACATGAAAGGAAATACTGAAAAGGAAAATAAAATTGTAAAAGAACATCCAGAGCTCCTTATTGATCCCATGGTCTCCTCTTCTCAGTACGGACGTAGGCATTCAGAGCTCTCTCATTCTCCAACTGCTTTGTCAGCTTCTGGATCTTTAATTCCTGCTCGTTGAACTTTTCCCGGTAAGAATCCCGCTCTTCTCGCAGTTGCGACCAAGATCTCTTTAACGTCTCGTAATCAGTAGGTATCTGAGGAGGAAGGACAGTTGGAGGAATACCATCCTTGTCAGGACACTCAAGAATGATAGGTCTGACGGCTTCATACGGCATACCTAACTTCTGAGCACGGATGCGAACCCATTTGTAGTAGGCTTCCATAGGTAAAGAAGTCTTTGGCCCTAACTCCTGTGGGTCATCTTTATGAACTTTGTCCCAAGCCTTGATGAACCTACGACGCAGCTCGTCACTATCCACTTGAAACTCAAAACTGATGTGAGGCACCAACATCTCGTGGGGGCCTGCTCTTCTTGCTCTTCCAAACTGACGGAGTGCTAGACATGGATTGTAAGAGATCCCTCCTTGGGTACCAATCAGAGGAACATTAGGGTATTCCCCGCATTGATCAATAATAGCTATCTCATCCAAACCTCTGCAAGTCCAAATGATGTCTTTGTCGGTGAGAGACATTAACCTATGAGCCCAACCTCTTCCTTCTTGATTCTTCAGTACGAACTTGGGGAGGTGCGAAATAAACCACCTCACCAACAAAGGGATACAACACCATAGGGTTCCTCGTCTTCGGGTAGTACGAGCATGAAGTTGTTGCAAGATGTCACCCAAGAGAGTGGGCACCGGATTCTGAGACATAAAGATCCTTATGGCAGTGACACTGATGAAGTTGTCAGGATTAGGAAACAAGACTAACCCATAGATTAGGAGATCCAAGATGTCTTCATATGCCCTAAAGTCCAGGTCATTCCAGAAACTGTTAGCTTTACCAATCAGAAACTTGGCCAAGAAACCCTTAACTCCGCTTCTAGTTACCAAGTTGTCTGTTGCCTCTTGATGGGTCAAAGGAAGAGCTGCAGCAACATCCTCAAGCCTGAGGGTCTTTTCCCAACCAGTAAAGGGAGTCTGATCCAAGATAGGGATACCAAGCAAATCAGAGAACTCTTCCAGGGTAGGGACCAGCTGGAAGTCTTGAAAGGTGAAGCACTGGTACAGGGGGTCATAGAACTGGGTCAGAACACTCATCAACTGTTGATCCCGCTTTGCAGTGACTAAACTGAGAAGAGAACCATGCCTCTGAATGAAGGACGTGGTATTTGGAATTCTGCTAACAAACTCCTCAAGCAACTCAGGGGAACGAACAAAGTTGAACCGGATAGTATTCCTTCGCACAGGCATCATGATGTCCTACAAAATAGAGCAAAGGTGAAACCTTCTTGTCTTTGAAATGGTCAGTCCTTATGCAGGATGCATGCAATGCTCATGATGTTATGATGTTATGATAAAGCATACCACAAACAGATACAAAGGCAAACATGGTAAGGCACACGAGTCACACAAGGCAAGCCCCTAAAGTTTAGGCCAGCATGAGGTCTAGGTACTACCCTCTTTCAGTTTGTTGGTTCATACCTGTCCTATCAAAGTAACCGGGTTCTTAGAGGATCCCAATATCATTGACTACCCTCAATCGGTCATAACTCCAGCGTCGCAATCTTTTCTTGCGGCCAGAACCATCACGAGAGTTTAGCCTCAATGGGCGTAGCATACTGCTACAATTCTAAAGGCCAAGTTGTGTCAATTAAGGTTCTAAGGTTGTTGGTGCTTAATGACTCCTTAGAAGACCCATATTCTCCTCGTTGCGACACAAGGGATATCGGTACAGACCAAGGTGCCACACCAACGTAGCCACTGCTTCACCCGTGTCGGTCTACGCCGGACAGGTCCCTCACAGCTTATGCTACCTAAATAGGGTATCCCCAGATCCGGGTTAGGATCTATGTAACTCCCATGCAACCCACAATAATAAAGCACACAAATCAATACAATTGAAAACACAGTTATGAACTAGCCCTAAGGTACACCTCACTTTAAGTTTAATTCCCCAGCAGAGTCGCCAGTTCTGTGATCGGTGGATCTGGAACTGACTGTTTAACGCTGGTTCGTGAAATGTCGCGGAAGCAAGAGTCGCCACCGTCTTTTATTTTCTCCAAATGGAAAGGACAAAAGCACAGAAAAATTCCTTGTAGAGATTGCTCTCGGTTCGGGAGGTAGGTTATAAAAAGGGAAGGTGTTAGCACCCTTTCTATCCATGGTTATCCATGGGCTCTTAGATACTTGCTCATTTGTGTTTTCAAAAATGGTTTGTTTGCTTTTCAATTGTGGGTTTTAAAAAAGTTTCTTTGAAAATTTCAGTTCGACTCTTGTATCAGTCCTCAAGAGTGTTTGAAAAATTGCTTTCGAAAGCTTTTTGAAAATGTGTTGGTGTGAAAAGTATTTTGTTTTGTTTTGAAATTTAGAGCAAGTATCTAGAGTCGTCTACCTACCCTAAGGAATTCGTCTGTGTAGATGTCCTTTAAAGTAGTGCCATCCCACCATTGAGAGGTAGGTAGCACCACCGTTGGAGGTGTTCGGGTCAATTCGAGGTTCGGGACATGGTGATCACCAGAGCAATGGGAAGACACCTTAGAAGCTACCCTCATGCCAGGTTCCCGGATCATGAGGACTTACTAAGACATCCTCTACTCGACGATCACCTTTCGAGGCAAGGCAACAGTGAGGCGTACCCTAGGGGTGGTGTGTAATTTGTGTGTCAGATTCAGTTATTTTTGTCTTTTGTCATGTTATGGGTGATCTATGCGCTTGTTTTTATTTTTGTCCATTCATTCTTACATGCCTTGATTAACAGTTAAAAGTGCGAGAAAAATAAAGTTCTAAAGCTATTACAAAAGGCGCGGGTCCACATCGCCAAAATTTCCAGGACCCGATTTGACAGAAAAAATAAAGAAAGTAAAGAAAATAAAGTGCGAGAAATTAATTTACAAGGCCTTGGGAGAGATACATAAATGTTAAACGAAAAAGAAATAAATATGCGAATTAAATAAGAATTAAAACGAGGGCGTTGGACCCTTTTTGCAAAATTCAATTAAATGATGAAATTAATTAATTAAAAAAGAAAAGAAATTGTTTTTGGTATTTTTTGGTTTTAATGAAAAAGAATTAATTACAATTGAACCTAATTCTACAATTTTTATTTTATTATGAAAACATGTTAAAGTTTTAACCTAAAATTAACCCTAATTAATTTATATGCAATTTAATTACAAAAATAATAATAGGAAATATTAGTGAAAAGAAAAGAAAAAAGGATAAAAATTAATTAAAGCTAATTCTACCAATTTTAAATTATTTAAGAAAATGTTAAGATTTAAACCTAAATTAGAAGAAAACTAAGTTAATTATGAATTTTATTTGCAAAAAAACATTAATTAAATAAAGGTATTTAATTTTGGTCCTTTTCTGATTTTTATTGTTTTTGTATTTTTTATGAAAATAACAAATTAATTAAAAAAACAAAAATTAAAAGAAAATAGAAATAATGAAAAAATAAAGAAAGTAAAAAAAATTGCAAACCTAAGGGGGTCTGCCCCTAATTTAGAGGTGTTTCTTTTAGCAATCTGGCCCATTTAAATTCATGGCCTGATTGACTTTCGTGGCTAGCATGTAGCTCCTTTGACTAATGCCTATGGTGTCCATCAAGTCTGGTCCCTTGGATTGGCATTGTTGGCCAAGTGGCGCGTTAGATGGAAACGTATATGGTAGGTGCCTTGTACTGAATCTGCATGGGATAATGATTAGAGGAAAAACAATATGAAAGGTAAGAGGACCTGGGGCTCGAACCCAAGTCATGAGGTTTACCAGTAACAAGTCTTGCCAATCAAGCCAAACGCGTTTTCTGTATATCACATAACAAACAAATATTATAACAGAAAATAATGATTAATGGAATTTCTGCGCGAGAATTTTGAATGAACCCATCAGCGCTAGCCACGTACTCTTCTTCTTCCTTAGCTTATTTTTTTTCTGAAACACAAAGACAATAAGCAACGGTTTTGAACCGTTCTATAACATATCATTAGAGAAAATAGCGAATAGGCCATAAGGCCTCATAAATTAGGCGCGAGGGCTTATTTCTCTTCGTCCAAACATGCTTGATTCAATGGTGGTATTCAGGTGCCTTAATTTTACCATATCACGAAACGCCCAAATTAGAGCTTGCAAAACCCTAATACTCATCCATGGCAAATCTTTATACGATGCACAAAAACTCAATTCAATCACATGGTTAGTCTCAGAATTAGTCAAGGAACATAAATCAATAATCAAAAATTGCTAAAGAAGCATGGATTGAGATGCACAAATGTGAAATATTTTCTGTACAGGTGGTCACCGTGTTACCAATTTAGTGCGCTAGAATGGTTGATTTCGATTGAAAACCCTTCCTTGAAGCTTCAGGAAGGTGATGACACAAGTCTTTTGCCTTGAATCGTCCTGGAAATTGGTTTTCAGATTTCACTTTTTTCACCAAAAACTCAAGTTTTGTTTTCTATGTATGGCACAGCTTGCAGTCAATGAGCACGAGGGTTTTGATCAAGCTTATGTATGGAATGATTAGGTCAAATAAAATTGGTCCAAAATCCATGAATTGATGAATGTAATATTTGATTTTTATGGCAAAATATTTTCAAATTTTTTCATGCACATTTGCTCTCAATCATATCCAATCCTTCCCTAATTGATCATGCACGAATTTTGAGTGTCCAATGAGAGTATTTTCTGCACAAAAAGATTTTATTTCATTAGTTTAGCATTTTTTCATATTTTATTTAGTTTAAATGAATTAATTGTAATAAAAAATTCAAATAAGTAAATAAAAATAATAAAAAAACTTCCCTTTGGGCCAAATGGTCGTGTGTATGAATTGGATAATGAACTGTGGAAGAAAAAGAGGCCCATTAGCAATTTTAGGTCATTTGAAGCAATGTTGACTTTTCAAAATATCCAAACATTTCCCAACTTCCACAAGGCATAACTTGCTCAATTTTTAAGCTTTGCTCATGTTCGTGGACATTTTAGAAAGGTCTTTGAGTCCTCTAACCAATGCCTTTGGTCCCATGTTATTTTGATTTACCAATCTCAAGTTAGGGCCTTTGACTTAAAGTCCCTTTTTGTTGACTTTTGAAAATGACCTATAATGTTGAAATTGATAATTTTTTGTGAGAGCATTTCTTGGACTTGAAGTGTGAAGATGAGTTGTAGGAAATGTCTTTCTCTTAAAAATGAGCTTTGGATGGAATTTTTCTGATAATCCATGTGAAAGTTATGCCCTAGTCAATTTACAGTTGACTTTTTCAGCTGTCCAAATAAGGAAACTTTTGCATCTTGATGATTTTTGAGCCAAGATTTGAGAATCATGATCAAGCATTGATCAAATTATGTTTGTGGCCTCAAAATGAGATGTTGACCAAAAATTTGGACTTTTGACTGTCAAATGACCATTTTGCCCCTACAGTTGACTGTAGTGCAATTAGGGTTTTGACTGTGCAATTTTGTGCTGAAAGTCTTGAAACTTGGTATGAGGATGCTTGACCATATTTATAGGCATGTGAGACTTGATTGGACCCTTGGAAACTTCATTTTCTTGATCAGAACCAAAACCCTAATTTTGACTGTTTAGGAGGCCCTTGAACTGTGCAACCTTTGGGGAGATTTTGAAGCTTGACTTTGCAATTCTTGAAGAATATGGGAGGGAAAATTTTTGGGGTACAACACTCCCCCAAAGGCAATCTTTGGACCCTCATCTGCCGCTAAAGATATTTCGGCACCAGTAAAACTTTCCGCCAGAACTCCATTGATTGAAGATGTTGTTGTTCCTGTTGTTGTCCCTCCTACTTCTGCTGATAAGGGTAAAGGGATCCAAAATGAGCTCGTCAGGACGAGGGCTCAACCTTTGGACATCCCGGAAACCTCTAAGAAAGAGATGTAGGAGATCTTGAAGATAATTAAAAAGAGTGATTATGACGTGGTAGAACAGCTGGGGCAAACCCCCTCAAAAATCTCCATGTTAGCATTGCTACTTTGTTCAGAGGCGCACGCCAAAGCATTGATAAAATTCCTGAAGACAGCTCATGTACCCCAGGAAACCTCTGCCGACCAATTCCAAAACTGTGTAGCCAGTCTTACAGCAGACAACGGTTTAGGTTTCTTTGATGCTGACCTAACCTCAAAAGGAAGAAAACACAACGACGCGTTACATGTGTCAGTAGAGTGCCAAGGAACTACTCTGGCCCATGTTCTAGTCGACACTGGTTCTTCTCTGAACGTGCTGCCTAAGAAGGCCCTCGACCGTTTAGACTGTGAAGGCTTGGAGTTAAGGCCAAGTAATATCATTGTAAGGGCATTTGACGGGTCAAAGAGAATGGTACATGGGGAGGTAGACATTCCTATTAAGGTTGGTACAGAGGTTTTCCCCTCAACTTTCTATGTGATGGACATCAGTCCGTCATACTCTTGCTTATTGGGGAGACCATGGATACATAATGCTGGGGCAGTCACCTCTTCCCTACATCAAATGCTGAAGTACCCTATCAAAGGAAAGATCATAACCGTCCACGGTGAAGAGGAGTATATGATCATCCACCTGAACTCTTTCCGATATGTAGAGGTAGAAGGTGAATTCATTGAGACACCATTCCAGCACTTTGAGGAAGTCTCTCCTGAGGTGGAAGTAGCAAAAGTGGTAGCGGAGGTACCAAAGCCGATGGCCAGGATGGCATCACTAAAAGACGCGAAGGCCGCAATGAAGGAAGGGAAGAGCTCAACATGGGGGCAGTTGCCGGACATTCCTCACAAAACAGACAAGTTTGGTTTAGGATTCACTGCCGCGGGGCAGAAAGCTATGCGCCGTTCAAAGGTTGAAAGAGCACCCATCAAGATCTCTCCTTATGGGATTAATGCTTTGGAAAGTGAAGACAAAGATGCCAACATTGAAGATTGGATCTACCCAACCATCGACGGGGGACTACGCAACTGGGAGGCAAAGGACTTTGTCCCCATTACTTTTATTAATCAGTAATTATCTGTCAAACATTTCCTTTGGTCTGTAATAATTACTTTTGAACAATCCGTACACTACTTTTTCACCTCTTGCCTTACCCGGGGCATGTAGGTCCATTTGTAAGGGTTTTGATTATCTTCATATCCATATGCCATGTTTAATGATTCATTGGACGTTTTTCATTGATAAACTGCTATGTTCATTTTCTTTCCTTTTGCATTTTTGGTTTAAGGATGGCTATCCCTTACACACACCCACACTCACAAATGCAGGTACCCATCCACTCTGGATTCTATGGGTGACTGTTCTGCTATGTCCTTCAATAACTCTGAAGATCTGGTCAATCAAGCTGAGTATGAAGATGACGAAGGTTGTGAAGTACCAGGAGAGCTGGCCAGACTTTTACAGCAAGAGGAAAGGGCCATCTTACCTCACGAAGAGTCGTTGGAAACTGTCAACTTGGGAACAGAGGAAGACCGGAAGGAAGTGAAAGTGGGTGCCAATCTGGAACAAAGTGTCAAGGAGCTCCTGATACAGCTGTTAAATGAGTACGTTGAAATCTTCGCATGGTCTTACAAAGACATGTCGGGTTTAGACACCGACATCGTGGTTCACCGTCTCCTTACAAGAGAGGATTTTCCACCGATCAAGCAAAAAGTCCGCCGAATGAGGCCTGACATGTCTGAGAAGATTAAAGCAGAAGTGATGAAACAATTCAACGCTGGCTTTCTGGCTGTTACATCCTATCCACAATGGGTTGCTAACATCGTGCCAGTTCCTAAAAAAGATGGCAAGGTCAGGATGTGTGTAGACTACCGGGATTTGAATAGGGCCAGCCCCAAGGATGATTTTCCGCTACCGCACATTGACATTCTGATTGACAACATAGCTCAGCACAAAGTGTTTTCCTTCATGGATGGATTCTCGGGCTACAATCAAATTAAAATGGACCCCGAGGACATGGAGAAAACAACCTTTGTTACACAATGGGGTGCTTTCTGTTACAAGGTGATGCCGTTTGGACTGAAGAACGCAGGGGCAACTTATTAATGCGCCATGGTAGCTTTATTTCATGATATGATACATCATGAGATCGAAGTTTACGTAGACGATATGATAGCTCGGTCACAAATAGAGGAGGAGCACCTTGAGCATCTAGAAAAGCTGTTTATCAGGTTGAAAGAGTACAAACTCAGGCTGAATCCAAGTAAGTGTACTTTTGGAGTTAGGTCTGGTAAACTTCTAGGGTTTATTGTCAGCAACAAAGGCATTGAGGTCGATCCAGCCAAAGTGAAAGCAATACAAGAGATGCCTGCTCCCTGTACTGAAAAGGAGGTTAGAGGGTTCTTGGGGCGCTTGAACTATATTGCCAGATTCATCTCTCATCTAACTTCTACCTGTGAGCCAATTTTCAAATTATTAAAGAAGGATCAAGTAGTCGAGTGGAACGGCGATTGCCAAGCTGCTTTTGATAAGATCAAGGAGTATTTGCTAGAACCTCCTATTCTGATGCCTCTTGTCGAAGGAAGACCATTGATCAAGTATCTGACCGTCTTGGATAACTCAATGGGGTGTGTTTTGGGCCAGCATGACGAGTCTGGTCGAAAAGAGCATGCTATTTATTACCTTAGCAAAAAGTTTACCGACTGTGAGACTCGCTACTCACTGCTCGAGAAAACTTGATGTGCTTTGGTATGGGTTGCTCGCCGACTAAGGCAGTATATGTTGACTCATACCACATTGTTGATTTCCAAAATGGATCCTATCAAGTATATCTTTGAAAAGCCTGCTTTATCTGGAAGAATAGCTAGATGGAAAATGATCCTAACGGAGTATGACATCCAGTACACCACTCAAAAAGCTATAAAAGGGAGTGTACTAGCTGATCATCTGGCTCATCAGGCTATCGAAGATTATCAATCCATGAGATTTGACTTCCCGTACGAGGACATCATGAATTTGGATAACATTGAAGGTAACAGACCGTATGACGGACCCGAAAAGGGATCCCGATGGACCCTGTACTTTGATGGTGCTTCAAATGCACTTGGAAACGGTATCGGTGCGGTACTCATTTCCCCGGAAGGTTGTCACACTCCTTTTACGGCTCGACTCTGCTTCAGCTGCACAAACAACATGGCGGAATATGAAGCTTGCATCTTTGGTCTCAAGGCGGCTATAGACTTGGGGATCAAATCTTTGATCGTATTTGGGGACTCGGCTTTGGTTATCAGTCAAATTAAAGGAGAGTGGGATACTAAACATCCTAATCTTGTCCCATACATAGAACATGTCCTGACATTGTTGCCTCATTTCGAGAAAATTACCTTCGAGCATTTCCCGCGAGAAGAGAATCAGCTAGCGGATGCTCTGGCCACAATGTCTTCTATGTTTAAACTCAATTGGGATAACGAGGCTCCCTAAATCACCGTCGAGCGAATGGATGAACCTGTGCATTGTCATGAGATTAATACTGAGGAAGTAGTGGAACAACCCTGGTTTCACGAAATCAAAAGGTATCTCCAGACTAAAGAATATCCCGAAGGAGCTTCCATGAATGACAAGAAGTTCCTAAGGAAATTTACTGCCAAATTCTTCCTGAGCAATGGCATCCTCTATAAGCGCAACCATGATTGTGTCTTACTCCGATGTGTTGACAAAGCTGAAGCGGAGTTAATCATGAGAGAGATGCACAGCGGTACATTTGGCACCCATTTGAGCGGGCATACTATGGCTAAAAAGATCCTGAGGGCAGGCTATTACTGGTCTACCATGGAAGTAGATTGCCATCAGCACTCCCGTACTTGCCACAAGTGTCAAGTCTACGCTGATAAGATTCATATTCCCCCAGTTCCTCTCAACGTGCTGACAGCTCCTTGGCCATTCGCAATGTGGGGCATTGACATGATTGGAGAGATCAAGCCCACGGCTTCCAACGGACATCGCTTCATCCTGGTTGCCATTGACTACTTCACCAAATGGGTCGAAGCAGCTTCCTTCGCCTCTGTTACTAAAAATGTGGTTGCCCGCTTCATCAAGCAAAACCTCATATGCCGGTATGGTGTTCCAGACAGGATCATCACGGCCAACGGTACAAATCTGAATAATACTATGATCACCGCATTGTGCGAACAGTTCAAGATTTATCATCACAATTCATCTCCCTATCGGCCGAAGATGAATGGTGCTGTTGAAGCTGCGAACAAAAACATTAAGAAGATCATTCAGAAAATGACAGTCACTTACAAGGACTGGCATGAGATGTTACCGTTTGCTCTGCATGGATACCGTACGACGACACGTACTTCAACCGGGGCAACCCCATTTTCTTTGGTATATGGCATGGAAGCTGTCTTGCCCATGGAAGTTCAGATTCCCTCTTTAAGGATTATGAAAGACTCTGGTTTGAGCGAAGATGATTGGATTCAGACCCAACTTGATCAACTCAATTTGATCGACGAGAAGCGACTCGCTGCTGTGTGCCATGGTCAGACGTATCAAAAACGGATGATCAAAGCCTTCAACAAGAAAGTCCGACGTCAAGTATATCAAGTCGGGGATCTTGTAATCAAGCGGATTATCCTGCCACAAAGTGATCCCAGGGGCAAATGGACTCCTACGTACGAAGGACCATTTGTGATCAAGAGCATATTTTCTGGTGGTGCAATGATTCTGACCACCATGGACGGTGACGATTTGCCGCACCCTGCGAACGCAGACATAGTCAAAAGATACTACGCATAAAATAACCCAACAAGTCGAAAACTCGAAAGGGCGACTTGGGCAAAAAATGGGCATCCCGGTGGACCGAAAACCCGAAAGGGCGGTTCAGGCAAAAATTAGGGATAAAACAAAAAAAATTGTACACCCGGCAAGTTGAAAACCCGAAAGGGCGGCTTGGGCAAAAAGGGGTTTCCCGGTGGATCGAAAACCCGAAAGGGCGATTCAGGCAAAAGTTTGGGAATTAAAGCGTATGACTATGTCTCGTCGGATCACTTTAAGGATAATCTCTTCATCGACCAGCTCCAAGTTTCTAATCAATCCAGTCATCGGCAGACGAAGCATTGAATGGACGGATGTTCAGAGTTGTGAAGGCTATAGCAGAATGGAATCCCATGGAATCGTTTCACATAGCCATCTTTCTTTTGTATAAATTTTTCAATTTTTTTACGACGGCATCCTCTTACTAGGATGACCGTCTTCTTTGTACCAATATACTTCTAGAAAGTTAATACAAATACTTTTCCAAGTACAGAAATTTGCGTTGTTTTCCTTTTCTCTTTTCTTTTGCACTTATGTTTTATTTGAGAAACGTCCAATGTTTTGTTAAATAGGCATATGCATTTGAACATAATCATTTCCTTATGAATCAAGAAAGATGATTACTGATAGGTTGAAGATACAAGTAGATATCCTGATACCCTTTCAGAAGGGATCCTCAGCAAAGTTAAATTCCAAATTCCCCAGCCAGAGGGCCTTCCAGAACTCGATTCCCCTTAGAGTCTAGTGACAGAATCCCCAGTGGAGCCGTAAAAATCTGAAAATCTAATCCCCAGCGAAGCTAAGATTTCCTGCCATCAATCCCCAGCTGAACCAGGCTAGTGAAACTTCTCCCCACCGAGATACCTACCACCAAACTGAGAATTCTCAGTCATGCCTTTCCAGCACGAGTCTATCCGATTTTGAACTTCCCCAGTAGAGATCTTTAGGAATTCTCATTCCCCGCAAATCACCAAGGAATGCCAGTTCTCCAACAGTGGCCCTAGGATCCCTCAATGATTGAAGGTCCAGTATTCCCCAAGCAGAGTGAAGGTTCATTCTCAGTGCCTCACAGGATAATTAGATGGTTCTCCAGTGAAGATCTCCTCAAGACAAGAATCCCCAGAAGATTGGTATACAACCCAAGCCCCTGTCTCTCCAGCAGTAGTCGACAAGGATGTCTCATCCTCAGCAATCAAGATTTTTGTCTTCCCCTGCAGCAGTCAAGGATTCACTTTCCCTGGCAGCAGTCAAGATTCTTTATCTCCAGGATTCATCTATCCTCAGCAAGACAACTCGTCGGCTTACATACGCATTCGTTTACATTCATATCATAAACATTGATATAACATATTTTGCATCATACATATCATGCAACATAACTTTGTGTTTTAGCTAACATTTCACCCTTTACAGGACAAAATTAAAAGGCTATCATTAGTAATTATTCAGATACAGTATGGATACACCTCAGACACGACGGTTATTCTACTACTCATTCGGACTACAGCAATCAGATACAGACTATATACGCTCCAGACTCGGCAGCCATTCTATCTCTCATTCAGATTCGTTTATCCACCTCAAGGTTCAATGCATTCCAAACACGGATACCATTCTGACCCTTACAACAACAGCTTGATTCTCTCCGGTGCGTTCGCCACGGAAGTCATTCTGTCATTTATCTGGATCCCAGTTGCAGTTTCAGATACACTTCAAACACAGAAGTCATTCTATTACTCATGCGGATCTCAATCCTAGTTACAGTTTCATATACACTCCAGACACGGAAGTCATTCTGCTACTCATACAACTTTCAACTTCAGATACAGTCCGGATATGCTCCAAACATGGTTTCCATTCTGTCACTCATTCAGAATTTGTCCCCAGCATGCAGGTGCTCCATACAGATGTTTCTCTGTTATCCAGATACAATACAGATACACTCCAGACACGGCAGTCATTCTGATATTCATTCTTCAAGCACAGTTACAGCTCAGATACGCCCCAGACGGAGGCCATTCTTCTGCTCATACAAACTCAGTCCTTAGATGCAGTTCAAATGCATTCCAGACACGGATACCATTTTGATCCTCATTCTTATGACCCGTCACACTACAGTTTAACAAACCTTTCAGATAGCATCGTTAAGCCCATCTCCGACAAGATTCTGTAACTCTTCAGATGGCATCTTTAAGCCCATATCCAAATGGCATCTCTAAGCCCATTCCCATATCCATTGTTCTGATAAGTGCAAATTTAAGGGCACTCTAGTGTCCAATCTCCTTTTACCTTCGAGACGCGAAAGGCAAACCTGCCAATCTAACTCTTCAGGTGCAAGAAGATTGAACAGGGGCAACTGTTGTACCCCAAAATTTTCCCTCCCATTTCCTCAACATTTTCTCATCATAATACCCTTAGAGCTCAAGATCCAGTTAGAGTTTCCTCTGCTCAAGACTCCTCCTTGCACTGTTGACTCAAATTAGGGTTTATGTTTGTACAAAGATGCTTTGACCTAAAATGCCTAATATGACTTTCATGCTTCATTTTGGACTCACAAGTTTATCCATACCAAGTTTCAGGTCTTGATTCCAAACTTTGCCCGGTCAATTGGACAGTTGACCTAGAAATCAGCTGTATTGGGGAAAAAGTCAACTGCGGTCAATTGACAGCCAAACCCCATGAAATTTGACCCACATCAACATTAAAAACTCATATGAACCATTTGGTCAAGTTTGGATCACAATTCCACAAGAAATTTGATCAGATCACCAAAAGGGCAAAATGGTCATTTTTAGGGTTTTGACTGCACAAAGGCAATTTTTGACTGTTTGACCTAGCCAATGGCAAACCAAGCTCATATATGGACTCAAGGACCCCATGGAATTGTTTTGACATGTTCAACAAATTCAAAAGATCTCAAATGCACAAGCTTGACAGATGAATTTTCCAGTCAATTGATCAATTTTTGACTGTATACTGAAAAGTCAAACTTTGACTTTTTTGACAAAATCAAGTGTCAAGATTCATTTTTTATCAAAACATGCCAAAATATGAAACTTGTTCATCAAGAAATCAAAAATCACAAATTAGGGTTTGAAATGAAGAATTTTCATAACTTAGAATTTTTCTAAGTTATGAAAATCCCTAATTTTTTCCTAACTTTGTCCCATTTTTTCACCAAGATGCATTTGGATTCAATCAATAGTCAAAACATGAAAGTTGTAGTCCATTGCAAAATCTACAACTTTGATTCACAAAGTTTACTCAAAAGAAGCTTGTAGCTCAAGTTATGATTTTTGGAACAAGGGTGCAAACATTCTTAACTTAGAGAAATTTTGACTTATTTTAGGCAGGATTTTTGCCTAACTTCATGGCAACTTTTCACATGCTTCCACTTGGAATTTAAATTTGCATTACAAAGATGGATTGTAGTACACATTCTAAGCTTTCCAAAATGTCTAAGAACTCATCAAACAACCTCATGGTTAGGGAGAATCGAATTTGGCAATATGGGCAAAACTCACTTTGTGCATGACCAATTTATATGTCCATAACCTTGCATTTTGAACTCAGCATGTTCTAAGATGGATTACAGGTCCTTTATCTCATTCACACTCATAAATTTAATGCAAACCCCTTGTGTTCAAGCCTTGCATTATGTGTTTAAGCATTGCATACAAGATTAAGCCTTAATAAGAAAAAGCATATTATCCATTTTTGTAAAGTGTTACTTTATGTCAACTTTGCAATCTATGAGGTACAATGCAGATCTTTGAGGCACAAAGGCATAGGCATATCCCACTAATCAAGACTCAAATGTGCAGCATAGATAGAGGCATTGTACTGGCCTAGAGACCAAGTTGATACTTTCTTGCTTAAGTGTGAAGAAACTTGCCTATTACAAACAAACTCTCATTTCAGCATACAAAAGCTTAAGCAAAGTTGTTGTACACTTTCCAAATAAGATAACAGAGCTAAGGCACGAGCAAAAGACCTTCAAAACATCAACAAACCTCAAAACACCCTCCCACTGCAGAAAACAGAGTGTCCTCTGCAGTTGGACTTCCATAAGCCAATCCATTCGTGCATTCTTGCAAAATCTAGTTCATACACATTCCCTATCACATATGCAAGCTATCCCAAGCCTTGGACACGACCTGTAACACCTCTAACCAACTTATCCATTTTCACATTTTCTGTTTTGCAGGTGGATTGCTATAGTTTGATTCAGTTGGTTTCAAAGCAAATTAAAGGTTGGAATAGCATCCCTGAACTTCAAGCAAGCTATACCAATCCTCACCATGTCTTGAAAGGACCTCCATTGTCAGACACGATCCAAGCTGAACAGGTAAGTTCATGGACTTATATCTCTCAATATAGGAAGAATTAGCTATAAGTTTGTGAATGAAAAATGTTCTACTCATGCCCCTGAAGCTATACATATCTTCATTTTTCATTTATATTGCATATGCTGAGAGTATTTTGAATCTGAATATTGACAAAAAGTTAGGTTAAGAATTAGGGATGGAGAAATTCTCTCTCATTTCTGAGAGTTAAGTTGAGTTTTTTATATGTATGGAATTGTGGCTTGATGCTTAACATCTTTCATGTTGTAAGTTTGTGCTAAAAGTCCAGGAATCAGGAGATAGCAAGGATCACGTGTTACTCTGTTTTGTTGTTCAGAGGTTGAAGACAACCTTTTCATGGGCCGGGCCTGAGTTGTGTTACTTTTCACACCTTTGTATTCCACATGTACCCCCTGGCCCATTTTGAGTTATCTTTGATATTTTTGATTTTTTCCTTCTGATTTTGTTTTGATATTTTTGTCTAAATATAAATAAACCTTAAAAATATTTTTTTTACATTTTTTTGCATTTCTTTTGACATTTATTTTGTTTCATTTAGTTTGTATATAAATAAACATAAATATATTATCATTTAAAATAAATAAAAAAATAATATAAACATACTTTATTTTTGATTTTTGATTATATGTTATCTCTTGAAAACATTTTATAATAAAAATATACTTTTTTTATATATTAAATATTTTATTTTTTGTACATATCATATATATTTAATAAATAATGTAAATACATGTATATTTATTAATATATTTAGAGAAATACAAAGAATTAATTCATTTTATTTTTATTAATATTTTGACCTCAAAAATACTTTTTTTACAATATACCATTCTTTTATTTATTTTTGTACATAATTAATAAATATTACATAATAAATACCTTGTATTTATAAAATTAGGGTTTTGCCCTAAATGTATAAAAATACAAAAATTAATTAATTTTATTTTTGTTTATTTAACACATAAAAAATACTTCTTTTTCATACATATAAAAAACATTTTCTGCATCTTGCATATTTATTATATTTTATTTAATTGTTGTATATTAAATAATTTGTATAATTCAATTTGGATGTAATAGTTTAGGTTTAATTTCTTGCTAAAATATCCCCATTTGAACATTTGTACCCACATCCCATATATTGTGTTGTAATAACTTAGGACCTTTTATTTTTTCGCATTTAAAAGCTTTCTAATTATGCCATGTTAGAATTAGGGTTTTGTATGCGAAATTAACCAAAAATAGTTTGACCTAATTTCAAGATAAACAAGCATGAAAATGGGCAACACTAATCACACTTGCACCCCTAGGGTTCTCCACTTGTTGCCTTCAAAAATGGGCCATATTGCATGTTGGGTATCTTTGGCAAAAAAACAAAACAATCAAATGATCATATTCCCTTGATGACGCTTTCGAAAGTTGCCTAAAAATGATCAAGTCCCTTAAAGAAGAATTTCCCAAAGATGCTTAGCACCATTGCAATCATGGTCTAAACGATGACCCGCGCCCGTCCCGTTAACATCCTAACACAAGATTGTCCACCAAATACAATGGTGGAACAAAATTGTTAAAAGGGTTAAAGCCTAGCAAAGATCTTTGAGAAATTTAGGGTAGATAGCTCTTGGTTACTTACCAACTTGCAAAACAAAAACCCTTTCCTATTTTTCAAAACCACACTCCACAACACATTTTCAAAAACAATTTCCAAAAACATTGAAAACCTTTTCAAAAGACACACACCTTTGTATACATCCCAACATGGATCATTACAAAGGTTGCCACAACAATAGGCCTCTTTTCAAAACATTTTTCAAACACACACACAAAGCACCATTTCAAACAATTGAAAATGCAAGGCAAGTGATCTAAGCAAGTAACTAAGAGCCCATGGATAACCATGGATAGAAAGGGTGCTAATACCTTCCCTTTCTATAATCTACTCCCCGGACCCAAGAAAACATCTCAAAGGTTTTTGCTGTGCTTTTTGACCTTTCCTGAGGATAAAATAAAAAGTCGGTGGCAACTCTTGCTCAACCGAAACATTTGCGAAAACAAACGCAAAACCCTAGTCAGTTCTCCCACCGTATCACAGGTACGAGCTCGTGCTCAGAACCTTATGATGCCATATAGCCATCTTACCAGTGATTGTGGAGCCCATTACTGAAAGGGATATTCCCTATACGGTTCTTCATCCTGATATGCTCATTGATCTTGAAGAACTGCAAAGATCCTGGATTTAGCTGAAGAAAGAGCGGGATACCTATAGAGACCATTTCTATTCCCATGAGAGGAAAGTTTTAGAACTCACAAAGCACCTTCATGAGGAAACAAGTCTTAGTGTCTATCTCGACTTAAAGAGGAAGCGCCCATGGGAAACCTGACTTTTTTTAGTATTTTGAATCTTCAATTGAAACGCCTAAAAGGCAATTGTATTTTGAATTCTACTAATAAAATATTTGTTTCATTTTGGTTCACAAATTTAAATTTCCAGAAATCCTTGAAATCATTTCATACACATATCATACATATCAGTGCATAAACAGGTTTCATATCAGATTTATCATCTTCTTCGCTATTTATTTCAGCAGTAAAGAAATGGCTCTGGAACAGACAATGAAGGATCTACAAACTCAGAAAGAAGAATTCCAAAAGATGATTATGGCTATGGAAAAGGGCAAGAGGAACTGAAAGCCCTGATTGTTAAAGACAAGACCAAGAAGCCAAGGAGGACAATTGGTCTGGTAAATCAGGGAAGGAGATTCAAAGTACCATTAAAGCAGGTGGTTGAGCTGGCATCTCCATCCAAAGAAGAAGATAACCAAGAGGGTGAGACAAGAGAGGAGGACCCTGGTCCGGGGGAATCTGATAATGAGAATGATTTCAATGAAGAGAAGTATCCTCTGGCCAACAAAAAGTACAAATAGCTGGAAGAGCGTTTGAGTGTAATGGAGATTCAGAAAGTGT
Source organism: Vicia faba (assembly GCA_948472305.1). Classification (NCBI taxonomy): domain Eukaryota; kingdom Viridiplantae; phylum Streptophyta; class Magnoliopsida; order Fabales; family Fabaceae; genus Vicia; species Vicia faba. The sequence goes on from OX451741.1 coordinate 1,471,956,521, forward strand.
TTGGGCTGGACTTTGAAGAGTTAGGTTTGGTGTCTGGGATTGTCATTCCGCCAAAGTTTGAGGTGCCAGTGTTTTCCAAGTACGACGGGGTTTCATGTCCCAAAATGCACCTCTGATCTTATGTGAGAAAGATACAGCCTCACACTGCTGACAGGGACTTATGGGTCCACTAATTTCAGGATAGTCTATCCGGAACTCAGTTAGATTGGTTCTATCAGCTGGAAAGCACCAACATCCATAATTGAGAAGACCTGGCCGCTGCTTTCAATAAGCAGTATTAGTATAATGCAGACCTTGCTCCCACTTGTACTCAACTCCAAAGTATGGCTATGGGTTTGAGCGAGGGCTTTAAAGACTATGCTCAGAAATGGAGGGACTTAGCAGGAAAAGTCCAGCCTCCCCTGTTTGATAGGGAGCTAGTGGATATTTTTGTGGGTACCCTGTCTGGTCCATTCTTTAATCACCTAATTGGAAGTTCCTCGGATGACTTTACTGAATTAATCTTGACAGGGGAAAAAGTGGAAGCTGGAATTAAGAGTGGTGAGATCCAAAAGGATGCATCCTCAAGTGCAGTAAGGAAGCCATTTGTTGGGAAGAAAGAAGTTAGTGATGTGTACAATCAAAGGAATCAGGACAAAACTTAACACCGTCCAACGGTAGGGGCTATCATGATCCCTAAGCCTCCACCCACTCAACAGAGGAATAATCAACAGAGAGAAGAAAGGCAGGTAAGACAGTTTACTTGGATAAATATGACTTTATCCCAAGTTTTTCCTCATTGGCTGAAATCTAATATGGTAACCTTGCGGGAAGCTCCAAAGAATCCCAACACTGCCTCTCCCCGCTACAATCCAAATGCCCGCTGTGCTTATCATTCTGAAAGTCCAGGTCATGATACAAACGACTGTCAGGCTTTGAAAAACAAGTTACAAGACCTTCTCGAGGCGAAGTAAATTGAGTTTGACGCCCCTGAAGTTCCAAATGTTATCACTGCTCCTATGCCCAAGCACGATCATGGTGTCAACGCGATTGAAGATGATATGTTTGTTACTACTGTTGAAGATCTTGTTACTCCTCTTATGATCGTTAAGTGGAACTTATTGAAGGCCGGTTTATTTCCGGGCTGTGGCGAAGGTTGCCACTTCTGTTTATCTCTAACGAATGGTTGCCATTTGTTAAAGGCAGGTGTTCAGCGCCTGATGGATGATACAGAGATTTTTTTGAGAAGAATCATGTTCCAACCATTTCTTGCAAAGATGTTTCGATAATAACCATTTCCGCCAATCCTCCCAGGGTCTCCACCAAAAGACTCGTCATGATTACATCTGTTCCGAAGGTTACTCCGCTGATAATTACTATGCCAGGGCCAATCCCATACTCCTCAGATAAAACTGTTCCTTGGAACAATGGGGGTGACGTCTACTACCACGGTGTCAAGCAAGATTGGCTGGCTGACAAAGACCAGGTTTCCGAAAAGGTTGACCCCGACATTGGCAACATTGAGGGTACCAGCAGACTAACCAGAAGTGGAAGAGTGTTCTCCCATAAGATTTCTCCTCCGAAAGCTGTTACCGGTCCTGTGATCATTCCTACTTTTGTTCCTGCTGATACTACTAGTACAATCCCTGTGATTACCCTACTGACACCCCTATCACCGAGTCGACCGAGACTCGGGGAAAAGACATATTGGTTGATCCTGTCCAAACGGAGGCGCATTCAGTATCTATCCCGGAGGCTTCCAAGAAAGAAATGGAAGAAATTTTGAAAATTATCAAAAAAAGCAACTACAACATGGTCGAATAGCTGGGGCAGACCCCTTCAAAGATCTTTATTCTAGCCTTGTTGTTGTGCTCCGAAGCTCATGCGAAGGCTTTGGTGAAGTTCCTGAAAACTTCCCATGTGCCCCAGGAAACCTCTGTTGACCAATTTGAAGATTGTGTGGCCATTTTGACGACTGATAATGGTTTGGGCTTTTCTAATGTTGATTTGACTCCTAGAGGGAGGAAGCACAATGATGTGTTTATGTCTCTGTCGAATGCAAGGGCACTACTTTGGCCCATGTACTAGTAGATACTGGTTCATCATTAAATGTGCTGCTTAAGAACACTCTGGATAGACTAGACTGTGAAGGTTTGACCTTGAAACCCATCAATATTATAGTGAGGGCTTTTGAAGGTTCAAAGAGAATGATGCACGGGGAGGTGGACATCACTCTCAATGTTGGTTCTCAGACTTTCGACCCTACCTTCTACGTGATGGATATCAGACCTTCCTATTCATGTTTATTGGGTCACCCTTGGATTCATGGGGCGGGAGCTGTTACGTCCACTCTGCATCAGATGATGAAATACTTGGTCAACGGGACAATTATCACTGTACATGGAGAAGAAGAATACATGGTCAGTCACCTGAATTCCTTCAGATATGTAGAAATGGATGGTGAGTTCATCGAGACTCCGTGCCAGAATTTCGAAGAGGTACCTCAGAATCTAGTTGCAACTGAAATTGTTACCAATGTGCCGAAGATCACCAGACCTCCCTTGAAGATGGCTTCTCTCAAGGATGGAAAAGCGGTTGTCGAAGAAGGTGGGTCTACCATCTGGGGTCAGCTCCCTGATATTCCATACAAGTCTGATAAATTTGGTTTGGATTTCTCTTCAGGGGCTCAAAGGGTTGTTCGAAGTGCTCATGCTGGAAGACTTCCCCTACGCATCAGCAATCATGGGGTCAATGCTTTAGAAGTCGGAGACGGTGACAATGACATAGACAGCTGGATTTTCCCTACTAACAACGGTGGACCCAGTAACTGGATGAAAAAAGACTTTGTACCGATTACTTTTGTTCAGAAGTAATTGTCTTTCTTGTTTTTTGGATATGTAATAAACAATATAACTTTATGGCCATGTGTCTTACCCAGGGCACATCAGTTTATTTGTGAAGGTTATCATGTTTTATTTTCATATGGCAATAATAAAGCATTGGACATTTATGGATACAAATTTTGTGCTCTCTGTTTTTCTTTTCTACTTTTACTTTGTCTATACAGTTATGCTCTTACACACACTCACGTATAAAACTGCAGATCCATATCCACTCTAGATCCTATTGATAACAATTCTGCTATCTCCATTTATGACTTTGAAAATATGATCAACCAAGCTGAGGACGAAGGTGAGGACGATTGTGAGGTACCTGGAGAACTTGCTAGGCTGTTACAGCAGGAAGAGAAGGTTATACAGCCTCATGAAGAGCCAGATGAGACAATAAACTTGGGCACAGAGGAAGACAGAAAAGAAGTCAAGGTCGACACAAATCTGAGGTTTAATGTCAAATAGTGGTTGATACAGATGTTGCATGATTATGTCGAGATCTTTTCCTGGTCATATGAAGACATGTCAGAACTGGATACAGATATTGTGGTTCACCGTCTGCCAACTAAAGAAGAATGCCCTCCGATAAAGCAGAAGGTTCGTCGCATGCGCCCTGAGATGTTAGAGAATATCAAAGGAGAGGTTATGAAGAAATTAAACACCGGGTTCTTAGTTGTCACCTCTTATCCCCAATGGGTTTCCAACGTGGTTCCGGTGCCCAAAAAGGACGGCAATGTACGGATGTGTGTGCACTACAGAGATCTGAATAGGGCAAGCCCTTAAGATGACTTTCCACCACCCCACATCGATGTTCTGGTTGACAACACCGCGCAGCACAAGATATTTTCCTTCATGGATGGCTTATCTGGTTACAATCATATCAAGATGGCACCTGAAGATATGGAGAAGACAACCTTCATCATGCAATGGGGAATTTTCTGCTACAAAGTGATGTTGTTTGGATTAAAGAATTCTGGGGTAACCTATCAGTGAGCCATGGTAGCCTTGTTTCATGACATGATTCACCATGAGATAGAGGTATATGTGGATGACATGATAGCCAGGTATCAAACTGAGGAAGAGCACCTTGATCATTTACAAAAGTTGTTTGATAGGTTGAAGACGTACAAACTGAGGTTGAATCCAAACAAGTGCACCTTCGGGGTAAGGTCAGATAAACTGCTAGGTTTCATTGTTAGTGACAAGGGTATTTAGGTGGACCCTGCAAAGGTAAAGTCTATACAAGAGATGTAGGATCCTCGCACTGAGAAGGAGGTCAGGGGCTTTTTGGGACGACTAAATTACATTTCCATGTTCATTTCCCATTTAACTGTTACTTGTGAGCCAATCTTCAAGCTCTTGAAGAAAGATCAAGTGGTAAAGTGGAATAACAAATGCTAGACTTCCTTCAAAAGAATCAAGGAATACCTTCAAGAACCACCAATTCTAATGCCTTCGATTGAAGGAAGACCTTTAATAATGTACTTAACAGTGTTAGATAATTCAATGGGGTGTGTGCTGGGGCAGCATGACGATTCTGGTCAAAAAGAGCATGTGCTATACTACCTTAGCAAAAAGTTTACCTACTGTGAAATCAGATACTCACTGCTCGAGAAAACTTGTTGCACTTTGGCATGGGCTACTCGCCTCCTGAGACAGTATATGTTAACCCATACTACTTTGCCGATATCTAAGATGGATCCGATCAAATATATCTTTGAGAAGCCCGCCCTCTCCGAAAGAATAGCAAGATGGAAAATGATCTTGGCCGAATATGATATCCAATAGACGACCCATAAAGCAATCAAGGGAAGTGTACTAGCTAATCATTTAGCTCATCAGGCTGTGGATGACTACCAATCCATGAATTTTGAGTTCCCGGACGAGAATATTATACTAGTGACTGACTATGAAGAACCTGGACCGGATGAAGGACCTGAAGAAGGATCCCGATGGATTATGGTTTTTGATGGAGCCTAGAACTCACTCGGCAATTGCATTGGTGCCGTAATTATATCTCTTGAAGGTTGTCATACTCCTTTCACCGCCAGATTATGTTTCAACTGTACCAACAATATGGCGGAGTATGGAGCATGCATCATGGGTCTCAAAGCTGCTATTGACCTGAGGATCAAGTTCTTTAGCATTTTTGGAGATTTAGCCTTGGTAATAAGTCAGGTCAAAGGAGAGTGGGATACGAAGCACCTGAATCTCATCCCGTACAAAGAGCATGTGCTGACATTGCTTCAACACTTTAAAGAGGTCACCTTTGAACATTTTCCACGAGAAGAGAACCAGTTAGCGGACGCGCTAACTACCATGTCATCTATGTTTAAAGTCAAGTGGGACAACGAGACTCCCTGAATCACCATTGAGAGGTTGGATGAACCAGCATACTGCTATGAGATTGACACAGAAGAAGTAGCAGACAAACCTTGGTTTCATGAAGTGAAGAGGTATCTCGAGGCTCAATAATATCCCGAGGGGGCATCTGTCAATGATAATAAGTTTCTAATAAGGTCTGCCGCAAAGTTCTTCTTCAGTAATGGAATCCTCTACATGTGCCACCATGACTCTACTTTACTTTGGTGCATAGACAAGAGCGAAGCAAAGAGGATTATGGAAGATTTACACGAAGGTACCTTTGGCACCGATTCTAGTGGACATACCATGGCTAAAAACATCCTACGGGCAGGATACTATTGGTCCACTATGGAAGCGGACTGCTATCAGCATTCCCGAACTTGTCACAAATGCCAAATCTATGCTGATAAGGTGCTTGTACCTCCGGTTCCTTTGAACGTCTTTACGGCTCCTTGGCCCTTTACAATGTGGGGCATTGACATGATCGGAGAGAATAGACCTACCGCTTCCAATAGGCATTGCTTCATCCAGGTGGCCATTGATTATTTCATGAAGTGGGTTGAAGCTTCCTCTTTTGCTACTGTTACCAAGAACGTTGTGGCGTAGTTTATCAAGCATAACCTGATTTTTCGGCATGGTGTTCCAGAGAGAATCATCACAGACAATGGTACAAATATCAATAATACAATGATCACCGAACTCCGTAAACAATTCAAGATCTAGCATCATAATTCTTCCCCTTATCGGCTGAAGATGAATGGCACTGTGGAGGATGCTAACAAGAACAGTAAGAAAATTATACAGAAGATGACGATGATATACAAAGACTAGCATGAGATGTTACCATTTGCTCTTCATGGGTACCGCACCTCCGCACGAACGTCGACAGGGGAAACACCCTACTCACTGGTATATGGTATGGAGGTTGTCCTGCCTATTGAGGTCCAGATCCCTTCTCTGAGAATCATGAAGGATGCGGGTTTGAATGAAGACGATTGGATCCAAACTCGACTTGATCAACTGAATTTGATTGATGAGAAAAGGCTTACTACTGTCTGTCATGGTCAAATGTATCAAAAACGGATGATCAAGGCTTTCAACAAAAAGGTCAGACGCCAAGCATATCAAGTCTGGGATCTAGTGATCAAGCGCATCATACTGCCGCAAGGTGATCCCAGGGGAAAACAGACTCCCACATACGAAGGGCTATTTGTGATCAAAAGCATATTTTCAGGAGGAGCCATGATTTTGACCGCCATGGATGGTGATGACCTTCCTCACCCTGTTAATGCGGACATAGTGAAAAGATACTACGCATGAATAAAGACCTGCTAGGTTGACTTGCCTAGGAAAAAATAAGGGCATCCCGGCGAACCGAAAGGGTTCGGGAAAAAATTAAGGATGAAAACAAAAAATATATGTACACCCGGAAAGTCGAATACCTGAAAAGGTAGCTTGGGCAAAAAAGGGTATCCCGGTGGACTGAAAACCCGAAAGGGCGGTCAAGGCAAATGTTTGGGATTCGAAGTGTATCACTATGTCCCATTGGATCACCTTGCGACCATACTTCAGTATCAACTATCAAGCTCAAACGGAACCGATCAATTCAGTCAACTTCGGACAAGTAGCAAAGTGATGAGACGCTCGAAGACATAGCGGCAATAGCAGAATTGAAACTCAATGAGATTATTACACATGATTTTTCCTTCTCTTTGTACACTATTTTGAATATTTTTTACTCTCACTGTGGAGTTATCCTACTAGAACGTCATCCTCTTTGTACAAAATGCATGTTATTGGCAAATTTCAGAAATCAATACAAATCATTTCTTTGGAAGTACAAAACTGTTTGCGTTTTTCTTTTTTCTGTTTTGTTTTACAAAAACGTCCAATTACTTATTCTTGACACATGCATTTAAACATGATTTCTATTCACAAATAATTGTATAAGAAATAGAAAGACAGTTGCTCATGACTTAAGGAACGGGGCAAAGTCTATAAAACCATTTCAGTCCCGACAAGTTACTCCTTCCAACAGGTACATGGGCAGAGACAGTTTTGAGATGAAGTCACCATTACATACGACCCAGTGACGTCTATGTTCCCCGCAAAGTAGAAACAACCAAAGTTTCGATCTCTCCTTCCCCAAGCAGGAATTATCTTCTCCAGCAAAGTTCCTTGAGAGATCTGAAATCTATATTCCCCAGCTGAGTTGTATGATTCAACAATTATAAAACCTCCTCCCGAGTAGAGTTTATTTCTCTAACTACGGAAGTTCATTCCCCAACAGTGTTTATTTCTCTACAACGGTAGAATCTTCCAATAACACATCTCCCTCCACAGAGTTTATTCTCAAGTGGAGTCAATCCCTGACAGAATATTCTCATACATAAAGAGGAAATCCCCAACGAATCACCTCTGTTCATTATCCCCAGCCGAAATGATGGATATAGCCTCCCAAGACTCTTCAGCAGCAGTCTGGGATTTACTTTCTGAGACCAAGAAACACCGAAATAGAATTCCATATTCACACATCATGGCATGCGCATACACATCACATACAACATAGTCTCATTTATTTTGAGAATATCATTACACAATGCATTTCATACATCATGACATTGCATACGACTAACTATTCACCTTTTTAGGAAAGATCAAGTCAACAGATACTTTTGACTACTTACATGACCTGACAATCTTCTCAAAGGCTATGTTTGACGAAGGGCTATTTCAGCATCTTCCTCCAAAAGATTTTCTCAAATGACCTTCTATGTTTTAGTTAGATTGACACTAAGATCTCTCTGATTTCTATTTCAATTGAATATACTCCAAGACTTTTGTCTGGTTCAATTGAATCGATACTAAGATTCTTATGATTTCTATTCCATACAGAGTTAACAAAAGACCTTCTCTGGTTCAGTCAGATCGACAATAGGATCTCTCTGATTTCTATTCCAGTTGAATATATTCCAAAACTTTTGTCTGGTTTAGTTAAATCCATGCTGAGATTTTTCTGATTTCCATTCCAGTCAAAGTTAATTCAAGACCTTCCTCTGGTTTAACTAAATTGATACTAAGATTTTCTTGATCTCTATTCCAATGGATGACAGCTCAAGACATTTCTCTAGTTCAGTTAAATCGACACTAAGATGTTTTCTAATTTATATTCCAGCTAAAGAAACTGTGAAGCCTAGACACGACCAGATAACAACCCAAGTCACTGAAGCCTGGATTCCAACCAGATACCAGTTTAAGAAACTACAAAGCCTGGAGTACAACCATATAACATTTTAATCTCATTTCCCCAGTAAGTCGCTGTAAAGCCTGGAATACGACCAGATAGCAGTCAGCCTTATTATTCTCAGCAAGTCACTGTGAAGCCTGGATCCTGACGAGGTAGCAGTTCACTTTCGTCTCTTCGATCACGAAATGAATCCCCAGTAGAGTAATGGACAACTGAAGCTCCTAAACTCTATTTCCCAAACAGAGACCAACATTCCTCAGCAGAGTCCTCCTCAGCAACAGGAATAGAAGTTCCCACAAAGGAATATCTCATGAAATCAACATTGCTCTAGATGGCATCTTTATGCCCATCTCCTGTCACCTTCTCCAAATGGAATATTTAAGCCCATTCCCAATATTACCTACACAGTCAAGTATCGTTTCAGACGAGTGCAAATTTTTAGGCACTCTACTGTTCAATCATCTTCCACCTTCAGATCACGAAAGGAAAATCAGCCAATCTACATCCTCAGGTTTAAGAAGATTGAACAGGGGCATCTGTTGTACCCCAAAATTTTCCATCCCACTTTCACACAAGACATACTCCTAGAGGTCCTCAATTGTCCAAGGTTGACCATGAATTGATCAGACAAATTCTCCTCCTAAGACAACAAACCTCTAACTAGGGTTTCAATTTTAAGCAAGATGTGTGAGACCCAAGGATACCAAATGTTCTCCATTGTACTAATATGTTCTCAATATCATCCATGCATAATTCATGCCTTGAACAACAAGTTTGCTTAGTCAAATGCTCAAATGCATGGAAATCAACTATACTAGGTCAAAAGTCAACTGTGGCTCAAATACAGTCAAACTTCAAGATTTTTGGTCAACATCAACATTTTGAAGTAATATCCATCATTTGATCAAGGGTTGATCATGATTCCTCAAGAAATTCTCCTAACTCATCAAAAGTCAAAAATGGCAAATTAGGGTTTCTATAGGAAAAGTCAACCAAACTTTGACCAAGCATAACTTTCTCATACTTTATCAGAAATTTTCCAAACAAGGCTCATTTGTAATAGAATCCAATTCCCTAAAACTTCTCTTAAGCCCTTAAGATCAAGAAATGCCTCAATCAAAAGATACAAGTTCATACATTATAGGTCCTTTCAAAAAGTCAACAAAACTCCTTTTGGGTCAATGCTCCTCACATGAACATGGAAGATCCAATTGAGATGAAACAAAAAGGGTTGCTTAGAGGAAATCCTAAGCTCTCTAAAATGTCGAAGAACACCCTCTTAGGGTTAAAAATGAGAGAGATATGCATTGTTAAAGTTGACCAATTTCTGGAAATGTGCAAGAAACAAATAATGACCAAACTTGAATTTTTTCCAAATGGGCCCATGTTTTCATTCTTGAATCTTATTCCTAACATGCTCCACGACCCCTGAGCTCACTCATACACTATTTCATTATTTTTATGATTTGTTTTGATTTTTTATTCATTTAAATCAAAATAAATCAAATAAAATAGTGAAATAATAAAATAAAATCCAAGACTTGTTTTTATGACCACACAATGAGTCTAGAATCAGCTGCCAAATCAAATATTTTGTTCAAGGGATGATTGGAACAAAAAGATCATGATTTGGCCTATTTTAGAAACTAAAAATATCCATGGCAAATCAAATCTTTTCTCCATAATTCTTCAAGATTGCATCTGTTTTTGTTAACCTAATTCGTTCCATTATATATTCATGACAAAACCTGATCAGAAAAAGGAGGATTGGCCGCACGAATCAGTAGAAACTTCATTTTTTTGACAAATAGTGGCCATCGAATTTTGATTTACATGGAGATTCAAAGCATTTTGAAGGTTGAAATCGATTCCTGGGCTCATTTGGAAGCTAACTGGATCACTTCCACGCATCAAGACGTCAAGAATCATCCCCTACGACCTCACATTTGCACACATGTTCTTGTATTCAATTTTGCCAATATATGCATTATAAATGACTTTTTAGTATGCATTCATGTTTATAGGATCATTTAGAACATGTTTGAATGATTAATTGTTTGTTTTGATGCGTGTTTGACCAATTGCCATTGTAAGGGTTTCAATGTCCGTTTTGGGGCTTTCTAGTACAGGTGAAATTAGGCCAAAAGAAGAACACCATTGTATTCACGAGATCAAACCCAGTTGATCTATGTATTTATATTGAAATTATGTTGCCTGTGGTGAATTTTCGAAATATGCAGGCCCTTTAGTGACGGCCATGGCTTTAGGTAAAAGTCTTCTAGGCTAAAATGACGGCCACTGAAGAAGATGATGGTGTGGCATATCATGAGTGGGTCGTTTGAATTGCACGCGTTTTTTTAATATACTGACCATTTATTACATATAATATATTACGTTTGTTTTGTTTAACGAATGTGAAGTTAGCTCAGATGGCAAGGCTGGAGGGACTTAAGGCGCGCGCATGTGGGAGGTCAGGGGTTCGACCCCTGCCTCCTGTATCTTATTTTTCCTAATATTCATTCCTAGATCCCATGTGTTGCTGCTCAATATGCACATCTTTCACCATCAACTCAAGTCATCAGATATGCATGGAGACAGATCCAACGCTCCCAACAGACAGTCCCCACCATGGACCTCCATGAGGCAGTACCATCAGATCTATATGCTAGGTATGGGCTTGTGATCTGGGCCTTGCAAATTCAACCTTGCACCACCCAAAATGCTTTACTTCAGGCCCATTATTTTTTCCCTTTTATTATTATTTATTTAATTTCTTTATTTACTTTAATTATTTCAAAAATAATAATTTTAAATCATAAAAATCAGTAAAATCACAAAAAAAAATAGGATTTAGATTTTTTTTATTAAAAACTAATTTTATAAATTAATTTAATCTAATTACTTTGATTTGTTTCTTTAAAATAAAATCAGTTAGAACCTAGGTTTAATTGCAAAATCTTTTTCTTCAAAAATCTCAAAAATATTTATTTTTTTATTCAATATTAATTTTTTATTATTAATAATTTCTCCAATTAGTTAATATAATTAATCTTAATTTATTTTCATTAATTAAAATTAATTAGAAGATTAGGTTAAATTTCAAATCTTTTTTATAAAAAAATCCCAAAAATATTTTCAATGACCAAATTAGATTTTTTAGGATTTTGAACTTTTTTCCAGTTTTAATTCTCACACGTTATTATTTTGCGGTTCGATTACTTTTTTTATTATTGATGTAACTGCGCCCAGTTTGTAATAGTTTAATTAGGGTTTATAATTTTCGCACTTTACTTTTCAGTTATTAATTATATAATTTCCCCAAGGCCCTGTAATAGTTAGGAACTTTATTTTTCCGCCATTTATTTTTCCGCACAATAAACTGCTTAGATGAATGGTTAATAGGGTTGCATGATAAATAATGATTAATTGAACATAGATAACCCTAAATGCGCAAGATAAATGAACAGAATCAAACACACTTGCACATGCTCACCCCTAGGGTATCTCCCACTTGGTTGCCTCGGAAAATAACGGTCACAATTCTTGAAACCTGAGAATTCTTAGTGACTGTCCTTAAGTCTAAAGAGATCACTGGTCCCTCGATGACCCTCCTGACTGTTGCCTCGGTTAAAAAAGTGATCTTAGGGCTTTAGGACAGTTACTAAGAGTTTTTGCCCATTTGCCTTTAGTGACCGTACGTCCCTTTAGATAGTCCCTCAAATATCCAACGACTAGGGCTACCTACTCACTAATAGTAGGATAGCACTGTCTAAAGGATAGGAGGAAAAGAATAAACTTTTTCGAGTAGGTAGATAAATGTTAGGTACTTCACAAACAATTCTTTTACACACCATACTTTCAAACACTTTTCAAACAAAGTTTTCAAAACGCTTTATCACACTCTTGAGGACTGATACAAGGGTTATCATAAAGCGAATCGTCGCACTAAGACATTTTCAAACAAAAACTTTTACACACAAACACGAAAGCAATTTTCAAAAATTAGCAAGTCCCTAAGAGCCCGTGGAAAACCACAGATGGAAAGGGTGTTAACACCTTCCCTTTCCATAATCTACCCCCTTACTCAGAAAATCTCGAAAAAGGTCTTTTTTGGTTCTATTCACCCTTTCCTTTATTGGATAAAATAAAAGTCGGTAGCGACTCTTGCTTACCGTACATTTGTGAATACAAAATGCAAACCAGTATTAAATAGTCGGTTCTGCCACCGTATCACAATTCCCCTCCCTCTTCATCTTATCCCTTTCTTTTTTTAATTGTGCTACATATTAAGGGATGATGATCTCTATGTCATTTATCCAAACATGAAGTACATAAATTGCTATTGACCAACCTCAAAATAGGTTTGACTTCTACATAAGTCCACTTACGATTGCTTAACATAGCGCTAAAGTTTGTCCCGATTCGAGTAAATGATCATTCATGGCCCAAACTTATGTTTGCAAGCCCAAGTATGTTAATTTGATCCCTTTGATCCAATAACCTTGAGATTCATTGTTAGGAGGCTTTGGTTCTACCAATCCTCGAATGGATCTTCATCAATTTTGGTCAACACGGATCACTTAAACATCATTGATCATTAAATGTCGCTTTGAGGATTATTAAATGGATGATATACTTGACAAAAAGAAAATGCAACTTGTTGTTGAGAGGCTTTGGTTATACCAATCCTCTAATGAGTTCTAAATGTAAGTTTCAAGATGGTCATCCAACTAATTATTAACTATTAACTATTAACAATTGACTTTATTTTATGCTTTTACCCTATGCCTTTTACTTTATGTACCATTTTACTTTAGAATTTACATTTCATGCTATTTTCATATTTGCCCACTTGAGCATTTACTTTTATGTCATTTTTATTTTGCTCACTTGAGCTTTTATTTTATTTTTGAAGATACTTAATAATCAACATGAACCATAAAAACTTTAATGATACTTGGACTATTTGGTTACTATCCTTGGCATTATGGAGTATTGGACTTCTTGGACTTAGGATTAGAGACCTTGACCTATGTTACAGACCTTGTGACCTTAATTAATATTTTGTCTGGAGTTCTTGAGGTTTACCTCAAGACATTAGGCAGTTTTTTTGTTTTGTGTGAAGGTTATTGTGATTACATATTTTGTTTGTAATCTGGAATTCACCTGTATACAGTTGTTACTCTGCCTAATTTTTGTGAAGACTTAATACACTTAATGTTTAGTTCTCTCAAGAGGTCTAGTATCTTTTCTTGCTTGGTTTTAATCCAAAGAATAGGAATTCTATCTTGACTCATAATGTCAAGTGTTGGCTTCTTGTTGGTTAGATGGTTCTTCTCCTTAGCTTTTACCTTATGCTTTAGGATAGTCTCTTCTTTGAAGAATTAAAAAACACAAGAAGGGGGGGGGGGGGGGGGGGGTTGAACTCAAACTACTCCAGTCCATCCGTCAAGGTGATTTCGCCTCTCTCCAGCGAGGTCTTAATCCATTAATCAATATTAATTACAAAACTACATTGACTACTGCCAAAGAATTCTTGAGTATAACCACAACCCAGTTTTTCTCAAGGAATTGCACTAAATAATATAGTTATAAGATGGTGTACAGTTATGCTTTCTTACAAAAAAATATCAAAGTATGTGATGTTTTACACAGTTGAGAGAATAGTAAGTATGAGGAATAGAAAATATTGCAGCATGGTTGAGAGTTGTGAAATCGTGTACGATTTATCCCCACGTCTTGTTTAAATAGGCACAGCAAGAATGATTTTTTGGAAACATGATTAATGATAGTTAAGGTGCTTTCCAAAAATAAATATCCTTGTTCCCTTCCAGCCGTTACTCTTGAAATGGAAATATATGATTTGTAACACTTCAGAACATTGAGGTATACGTTGCTGCTTGATTCAGAGCTTTTGAAGATCAGAACCATAAGATCCTGTTTGCAGCGTTAGAATTTCCATGAGTTGTGTAATCAGAGTTAAAACATCTTTCCTTTAGTGCAACTTCTGATCTTCTATCATCAGAGCTTTTTGAGAATTGTCTACGTTCAAAGCATGAACATCCTTGTAGCTTATCTTCTGATCTTGTTCCATCAGAACTTCTCTATAAATCAGAATATAATTTTAGAATGCATATTTGTTCTTTGTGTTTGTTATCATCAAAACTCTTACTAGGGTTGTATAATAAATCTATGTTCTAACAATCTCCCCCTTTTTTATGATGACAAAAACTAGGATATTTCAATCAGAATAAACATAACATAAATCATTGTAGGGTCTCCCCCTGAGCTGAATACTCAGATAGAGATGAATTACTTCTATGAATTTCAGTCTGATCAGAGCTATGTATGCATCTACTTTTGTCTTCATCAGAGTTTTGTACCTATTTTTCTTTCAGAAAAAAAAAGAGAAGTTATGATATTCTGAATGTTTGAGTCTGTGTCTCGATATACTGTCATTAGAAATATCTTACGTTCTCCCCCTTTTTTCCAAGAATCAAAAAACAATATAAGCATTAATATCCAGAGTTAAAATATGAGTTATATTCACTTTGATTGCAATAACATGCTCAGAAGAAAATAAAATAAGAAAAGAAATGAATACAGTAAAGAAAACAAGTTTTAAAAACTAATATTGAGGTGGGGGAAGTCGTGTGAACAACGCTTCTATCAAGCTCTTAATCTGAGTATTCAATTCCTCTTGTTTTCCAAGCATTCCTTTGATTTCTTTGCATGTGTCATCTTGCTTGTCTAATCTCTCCTTGACCACTGCATTTTCTTTCTTCAACTCTTCTAGAGTTTGAATAACCAGAGATGAAAAAGGTATATCCAAGGAAGGCTCAAGCTTCTCAGAGCAATCTGTAGCAGTTCATGATGCAGTGGCTTCTTCAGTCTCTTTGCCTTTTGAACAATAACCAGAGGAAGATTATCAGAGCATGGTTCATCAACTTCTGAGGGCTGGTACTCTTTCCAGGGAGCATTATCCAACTGAGTAATAGGTTTCTTTTCCTAGTGACTATGAACATGATCCTTGAAAGCATTCAGCTGATCACAAAAGTTCTGTTGGGCCATTTCATAGCTTAGCTCCTTGACTTTCTGGGATTCAGAATTGAACCATTTTCTGAACTGACTGGAAATTTCTCTCGAGATCGTTGATAGGTCAGAACATTTCTCCGCCATATCACTGCAACAGATTCCTCCGCCGTTGTGAACAATCGGCTTTGCAATCAGTTCTTCACTGATACCAATCTTTTTTCCCATTACATATGACCTCACTTGATAATTTGAAGAGGATGTGTGAATCTACAATTCCTTAACCAATTTTGGGAAAACTGGACCTAGAAGACGATTAAAGTATCTGTTCCAACCTTGAAATTCCACATCTGCTGTAAGATCAAAGCCGTTTTATTTCATGCTTTCAAAATCAATGATGAGTTCGCATAGAACCTCTAGAGAATCAATGGGGGTTAACAGCGTTCTTAACGGTTATCGTATCTCTCTGCAGTTGACGAAGATGAACCCAGAGCACATTGAGGATTATGAGCGCTTGAAGATGAAGCGATTCTTCACACTGACTGTTGTGGATTTTTGAAAGATGGTTTTGCAAAAGAAAGGCTTAGAGATAAAGCAGTAGCAAGAAGAAGTGAGAGTGAACGTGAATTATGAATTTATAAACAATTTGAAACCTTAATCAGTAAGAAAGAGAAAAAAATAATGATTACACAACATTTATGAATCCTGAAAATAGGGAGATGGCGTGGAGATATGAAACAATTACCAATGACACGCGTCTCAATACATCCAATCAAAGCTTTTAATCCCTTCAGAATTTAAACGCGTGTTTAGCCTTAGAAGGACGTTTGTGAGAGGATGATAGATGTTGATGATGTGAACTACATCTTTCTATCTTTGAAATGAACCGTTCAGATCTTCTTAGATAGATCCTGATGCAACTGTCCTTCTAACTTCTGAAGAATTTTTGATCAGATGTTCACAAAAAAAAAAATCCGAGGGTAAAGAATATATAAATAAAAATCTTATTCTGGACATAATTTCATGCTGAGATGTTTCATAATGAAATTAAACCTATCTTCAGAAAGTGGTTTAGTGAAGACATCAGCCCATTGATGGTATGTGTTAATAAATTTTAAGGAAATAATTCCTTTTTGAATATAGACCCTAATAAAGTGATGTTTTATTTCTATATGCTTAGCTCTAGAATATAAAATAGGATTCCTAGATAAACAAATTGCAGAAGTGTTATCACAGAATATAGGAATGCTACTCTAAAAAATATTGAAGTCTTCAAGCTGACTCTTCATCTAGAGCATCTGTGTGCTACATCCAGTAGCTACTATGTATTCAGCTTCAGCTGTTGATAATGCAATTATGGATTGCCTCTTGCTGGTCCATGAGATCAGATTTTCTCCCAAAAATTGGCAGCTTCCAGAAGTGCTTTTTCTTTCTACTCTGTCTCCAGCGAAGTCAGCATCACAGTACCCTACTAATTTGTATTCACTGGTTTTTCTATAAAACAAACCAAGACTAGTAGTACCTTTCAGATACTTGAAAATTCGCTTAACAGCTGTTAAGTGAGATTCTCTAGGATCTGATTGGAATCTGGCACATAAACATACACTGTATAGAATTTCAGGTCTTGAAGTTGTAAGATATAAGAGAGAACCAATCATACCACTATAGATATTTTGTTCTACCTTTTTACTTACCTCTTCCTTTTCCATAATGCTTGTAGGATGCATTGGAGTCTTGGTTGTCTTACATTCTGATAAGTCAAATTTCTTCAGAAGTTCTTTGACGTATTTGCTCTGGTGTATGTAAGTTCCTTCTGGAGTTTGATTGATTTGAATGCCCAGAAAGAATTTGAGTTCTCCCATCAAGCTCATTTCAAACTCTGTCTGCATACTCTTAGCAAATTCTCTTCCCAGAGAGGCTTTAGTAGATCCAAAAATAATGTCATCTACATAAATTTGACAAACTAGAATGTCATTCTTAAATGACTTACAGAATAAGGTTGTGTCCACTTTCCCACTAGTGAAATTATTTTCTAACAAAAAGCTACTTAGTCTTTCATACCAAGCTCTGGGAGCTTGTTTCAGACCATATAGTGAATTCTTTAGTTTGAAAACGCATTCTGGTTTTTTGGAATTTTCAAAACCAGGGGGTTGGTGCACATAAACTTCTTAATCAATGTATCCATTTAAGAATGCACTTTTCACATCCATCTGATAGAGAGTGATGCCATTATTCATAATGAAGGAAATTAAAAGTTTGATAGATTCTAACATGGCAACTGGAGCAAAGGTTTCTATATAGTCTATCCCCTCTTGTTGACTATAACCTTGTGCAACTAGCTGTGATTTATTTCTGATGACTTCTCCTTGTTCATTCAACTTGTTTCTGAATACCCGTTTTGTTCCAATAACGTTGAACCCTATTGGTTTGGGAACTAGACCCCAAACATCATTTTAGGTGAATTGATTTAATTCCTCCTATAGCTAGTATCCAATCATTGTCCAGAAGTGCTTCATTAATGGAAGTTTGATCAATCAGAGATACTAGTCCCATAAGAGATTCTTCAGAGTTTCTGAATGTGGATCTTGTTCTGATTGGGTCTTCCTTCTTTCCCAGAATTTTGTCTTCAAGATGAGCTAGGCTGCTTCTAGATAGTCTTTTCTTGAGAGGTTCTTCAGATGTTGCTGTAATGTTTATGACTTCTCCTTCTAATGTTGTTTGTGATTCTTTGTTGGAACCTTCTGATGCAATGTCTTAAGTACCTGTAAATTGATCTTCTATATCTGCAAGAGATTCATTTTGCTTTGACTTTTGAGAGCCAAGCTTGTCATCAAATCTAACATTGATTTACTCTTCTATAATATGTGTTTCTGTGTTGTATACTCTATATCCTCTTGAGCGTTCATAGTATCCTAACATAATACACTTATGTGCTTTAGAGTCAAACTTGTTCAGATGTTCTTTGGTGTTAAGAATAAAACAAATACATCCAAATGGATGGAAATACGAGATGTTGGGCTTTCTGTTCTTCCATAATTCATATGGACTCTTATCCAGAATAGGTCTTATGGAGATTCTATTCTGAATGTAACACATTGTGTTAATTGCTTCTGCCCAGAATTTCTTAGCAATGTTAGTATCGTTGATCATGGTTCTGGCCATTTCTTCTAAAGTTCTGTTCTTTCGTTCTACAACTCCATTTTGTTGGGGAGTTCTAGGACAAGAGAAATCATGAGAGATATAATTCTCATTAAAAAAATATTTAAAATCTTTTGTTTTCAAATTCTCCACCATGATCACTTTTGACTTTAACAATTCTAAGATCTTTCTCATTTTGAACTTGGTTACAGAAAGCGAAGAACACAGAGTGTGACTCGTCTTTGTGTCTTAAGAACTTTACCCATGTCCATCTGCTATAGTCATCTAAGATCACTAATCCATACTTATTTCCACTAATGGATGCAGTTTTCACTGGTCCAAATACATCTATGTGCAGAAGTTCTAATGGTCTAGAGGTAGAAACTACATTTTTTGCTTTAAAAGGAGGTTTTGCAAACATGCCTTTTTGACAAGCTTCACACAGAGCATATGAGCTGAACTTCTGGTTAGAAAGTCCTCTGACCAGATTGAGTTTTTAATCTGAGATATTCTTCTCATACTAACATGCCCCAATCTTCTGTGCCAGACCCATTGCTCATCGTTAATAGACATTAGACATTTTACATTCTGAGTTTTCAGTTCAGAAACTTTTATTTTGTAAGTGTTATTCTTTCTCTTCCCATTAAAGAGGATAGATCCATCTTTCTGACTAACAGCTTTACAGGACTTTTGATTGAAGAGTATATCATAACTGTTATGACTTAATTGACTTATGGATAAAAAGTTATGCATTAATCCATCTACTAATAGAAAATTAGTAATATAAGGAAGATTACCGTTACCTACAGTTCCAAAGCCAATGGTCTTTCCCTTCTGATTTCCTCCGAAACCTACGTAGCCTCCAGCTTTAAGTTCCAGGCTTTGGAACATATGACTTCTTCCCGTCATGTGTTAAGAGCATCCAGAGTCCAGGTACCAGGATTGGTGTTTCAGTCTTGCTATCAAAGATATCTGCTACATATATAATTTTATCCTTAGGTACCCATATCTTTTTGGGTCCTTGTTTGTTAGTGTTGCCAAAATTCTGTTTAAATTTTGGTTTAGTAGATAAATCATTACTTGTATATTTT
Source organism: Vicia faba (assembly GCA_948472305.1). NCBI lineage: Eukaryota > Viridiplantae > Streptophyta > Magnoliopsida > Fabales > Fabaceae > Vicia > Vicia faba. The sequence continues at coordinate 1,471,976,263 of OX451741.1, forward strand.
AAATCAAGTGTGTGCCCATAGGTAAAGTGAGATTTCAAAGGAGTGCATTTAATGACCAGATCCTTGAATTTCTTAGGTTGGGATACTTTACCTTTGTATCCTATACCTTTTCTGCCATTTCTGCTAACTCCATAGATCATTGAAGCCATCTTGCTTCTATCTATGTTTTTAGCAAGGAATTTCTGAAAGCTATGATCATATTCCTTTATGATCTTATCAGAACTACTAGGAACTTCTGAGATAGTTTCCTTCTGAGTGTTTTGTAAGTCATTTTCATGTTTTGAAATTTTTTCTTTCAACTCAGGATTTTCCATTCTCAGATTCTTAGTTTCTTCAGAGTCAGGAACTAGATCCTTTTTCAGGTTCTTGAATTTGACTCGAAGATGTTGATATCTTTCAAGAATTTCACTTAGAATTTCTACTAATTAAGCTTTAGTAAAATTTATAGTAAATTCAGGAAATACCTCTTCAGTGTCTGATTCTAATTCTGATCCAGATGATTCAGTATCTTCTGACACATTGGCCATAAGACCAATGTTAGCTCTTTCATCTGCTGATTTTGTGTCTGCTTCTGAAGAGTCTGAGTCATCCCACATTTCCATGATACTTTTCTTCTTTTCCTTAACAAACTTCTTTTTAGGTTTCTCCTTCTGAAGCCTTGGACAGTCGCTTTTGTAGAGCTCTTATTCATTGTACTCGTAGCAGACAATGTCTTTGTTTCTTGACTTTCTGTACTTAGAAGATGGTTCAGATTTTCTATATCCAGATGAAGATTCAAATTGATTCCCTATTCTTCTAGAATTTCTGAACTTCCTTTGCCTCTGCTTCCACAGCTGATTGACTCTTCGGGAGAGAAGAGAAAATTCATCTTCTTCTGATGAGGATCCACCAAAGGTTTCTTCCATTTTCTGCAAAACTTTAGAATCATATTTTTGTTAGATTTAAGGGCTAAAGGATTACCTTGCTTCTAGGGTTCATCATCTTCTAACTCTATCTCATGACTTCTGAGAGAGCTGACAAGTTCTTGTAGAGATATTTTGTTCAGATCTTTTTCCAGTTTGAGAGCAGTGACCATGGGTCTCCATAATTTTGGTAAACTTCTGATGATCTTCTTTACACGATCAGTAGTTTAGTACCCTTTGTCCAGAACTTTCAGCCCAACAACCATAATTTGAAATCTTAAGAACATAGCTTCAATGGTTTCACTTTTTTCATCTTGAAGGCTTCATACTTCTGAATGAGCGCAAGAGCTTTGGTTTCTTTTATTTGCGTGTTTCCTTCACGTGTCATTCTCAAAGAATCAAACATGTGCTTTGATGTCTCTCTTTTTGTGATCTTCTCATACTCTGAATATGAGATGGCACTCAAGAGAATAGTTCTGGCCTTATGATGATTTATGAAGTCTTGCTTTTGATGATCTGACATTCTTTTTCTGTCAATCTTCTGACACTTTCATCAACAGGATGTACGTAACCATCAATCACCATATCCCAGAGGTCAGTATCATGAGCCATAAAGAAACTTTCAATTCTGTGTTTCCAGTAATCAAAGTTCTCTCCATCAAAAATAGGAGGTTTGTCGTTGATTCTGTCTTTCTCATCATGGTAGTCATTGGTGATGTTCTGACTTGGTCCCACCATAGTGTTTTTCTTAGCTTGGATCTTTTATTGACACGGTTAAGTGCTTGAACTCAGAACCAGGCAGTCTGATACCAATTGAAGAATTGAAAAACACAAGAAGGGGGTTGAATTGGAATCATAAAAATCAATGGAAAGAGAACTATGATTTTTATCCTAGTTCGATTGAACACAAACAACTCCAGTCCACCCGTCAAAGTGATTTCGCCTCTCTCCAACAAGGTCTTAATCCACTAATAAATCTTGATTACAAAACTACTTTGACTACTGCCAAAGTCTGAAGAAGTGAAAAACACAAGAAGGGGGTTGAATTGTTTAAACTTGAAATTAAATGCAGACAATACGTTATTTTTATACTGGTTCGTTTGATCTCAAACTACTCCAGTCCACCCGTCAAGGTGATTTCTCCTCTCTCCAATGAGGACTTAATTCACTATATTCAACCGAATATTACAATTGTTTTAACAACTGCTAAAGCCTTCTTGAGTCTAAACCACAGACCAGTTTCTCAAGGAAATTCTTTCTTACAGAAAAATGAACAATATGTGTGTTGAATGTTTTCTACAAAAACGATATATCACAACTGTGATAATACACAAGATAAAGCTTAGATGATACTAGATTGCTAGAGCTATAGAGTAAGCAATATGAGAGCTTTAGCAAACTGAGAGAGTGAGGATGAAGATGATTAACTTTAGGTGTGTAGCGTATTGTAGAGCATTAGCCAATTCACTTCTCACTGATTTTTTTAAATACTTCTTGGAATAGATACGTTGATGCCAATAATTCTATTTCAATGCCCATTACGTTCTTTCCATATTGAGAAGATCTTTGTCTTGGAATAAAGCCGTTGGTAATTAATCTGCCTTAAATGCAGTACCGTTGACACTTCAGAATGTTCTGCTTGATTAAGATCAGAGTGTTCTTGGCTTTAGGCTTATTCTGATTGCTTCTGAGTGCTGATGAAATTGATGAGATCTTGATCAGAGTCAGAGTGTGTTGAGCGCAGATTCTGTTCATCAGACTTCAGCGTAAGCATATGTAAGATCTTCTGGTTGACATCTTCTGATGCTGATGTTGATATTCTGATGCTGATTCCATCAGAGTTTCCTGTAAATAAACAACATAATTTTAAGTAGCATCTATGTCAAATATAAAACTCATAATTCATTTAATCTTGTATTTTGTTATCATCAAAACTCTAACTGAGGGTTGTAGAATCAAACTATGTTCTAACAATCTCCCCCTTTTTGATGATGACAAAAACTAGATTTTTTTCAATTAAAATAAAATGATGAAAGTATCAGAGTTTAAGGATAAAGAGGAAACAGTATCAGAGCTAATCAGATAATGAGAAAGAGTTATCAGAGCTGAGAGGGTAAGAGATAAAAAGTATCAGAGTAAAGATGAGAAAAAGTTATCAGAGCTGAGAGGGTAAGAAATAAAAAGTATCAGAGTAAAGATGAGAAAAGCTCCCCCTGAGTTGATATTTCCCTTTGATTCCTTGAGCGACAGAACTTTATTGAACCTTTCTTTAAGCATCAAAATTTTTCTTTTATCAGAGTTCTTCAGATTCTTGTACCTGTAAGCTTTTCAGAACAGAGAACTTAATATATTTAAGAATGTTAGAATGTTTGAGACTTTTGTCTCAGTAAGCCGTTATTGAAAAATATCGTTCTTTCTCCCCCTTTTTGTCAGCTATCAAAAAGCATATATAAACAGAGTTTAAAATGATCAGAGTAAAAACACGTTTGTATTAAAACAGAAGCAATGATAGTTTAGAACAAGTAGAAATATTACGGACAAACATAAGAAAACAGGGAAAACATAAGAAAAATCTAAGAAGAAGAAGGAAGTCGTGTGAACAGCGCTTCCAACATGCTCTTGATTTGTTCGCTGGTTTCATTCTGCTTGGCTACCATTCTTGCTATAGATTCAATCTTCATATCCTGCTTGTCCATCCGTTCATTCATCAGCATATCTGATCTCTTTAAATCCTCCAGAGCCTGCCTGTCAACAGAGGAAGATTGAGGATCTTCAGATATAGGCTGCTTCTCAGAGCTTTCTATAGCTTCTTCTGCTTGACCCAAGTCTTCATCTTGAATAACCTATTCTTCTGCAGCTTGAACTTGAGATGCTGAACGCTTTTCAGACCAAGGCTCATTGTCCAGATGCAGAACTTCTTCCTTCAGCACTTTGCTCAGAACTGGACCTTCCATTTCCTTCAGCAGATTGCTGAAGTTCTGCTGAACCTGTCCATAACTCTGGTCTTGCAGCTTGAGGATTTCAGCCCTTACCCATCTTCTGAATTGAATCCAGAGATGATTTGATACAACAGGATCAACTACTTCCAAACTTGCTTGTTTCAAAGAAGATAACCATTTCTGCATATCTGATTCAAAGTTCAAAATGCTGCTACCAACATCTGGTTGTTTAGGTCTAAGGATGGAAGTTTTCTGGTTTAATGCAGCAAGGCGTTCAAGGACTGTTATGTCAATGACAGTCTTGCTGTGGTTTTCTGTATTTTTCTTAGGTGAGGGAGTAGGAGAATCAGAAATAACGATTGGACTACGTGTAGTATGTGGTGGAGTTGTTTCTGGTGATGAGGGAAGTTGAACCATATTGACAGTTGTACCACAAGGCAATTGAATGGCCAAGGGTTGTGGTTCAGGGGACTCAGAGGTTTGAGCCTCATAGTTTTATGTTTCAGGTTGTGGTGATTGAGCATGTGGAGGAGATGGTGCATTATTTTCTGGTTGGGGAGAGGAAGGTTGTGGAATTTCTGGTTCTGGTATGGGAGTGAGGGGAGTTTCTGGAATGGGTGAGAGTGGAATGTTAGGTTGATGAGAAGTGGGAATTTCTGGTATTGGATTTGGATTTTCTGTATGGGGAGCGGAAGAATGTTGTTCAATATCAGACAGAACTTGTGCAAGTTCTGGTTCTGGAATGGTTGTAGTATTTGGATTTTGTGGTTTGGAGCGGGATCTTCTGAGAGTTAATGACTCAGAAGGGTCAAAGTCTTCAAAATCTTCAAAGGTTTGGGGTGTTGGGATATCAGATAGAATTGGAGTAGGGATGGATGTGGAAACCACACTTGAACTTAAAACAGATACCGAAACAGGATTACCTCTTTTCTTTGGAGTCTGTTGTGATGATCCTTCTGAAGCAGCTTTTCTCTTCTTAGTCTTCTTTAGAGCAACCTCTGGTGCCTTCTGCTGAAGATCTTGAATGTTCAGATTGGGTGTTGTTCCATCAGCTTTGCACGCATCCAAGTATCTCAGAACTATTTGAGGCTTGGAGTCAATCTCTGAGAACAGAGGGAAGTCGTCTAGAGGAACTCTTATGCTGGGCTCCTTCTTAATGTTCTCTATCAGCTTCATCTTCTTGAGATTCTTGGTATTCAGCTGCTTGCCAACAGATGGTTCCAAGGTGCTGATCTCTTGTGCTTCTGTCAAGTGCTCAATCAGCCTATTCTCAGTCAGAATATATGATATCAATCTGCCCAAGGGTATCCAATCCCTTTTAGTGCGTTCTTCTTCTCTAGTCTCCTTGATGCTTGTCCTCAGATGGTTGAATAGAAGATGAGCTAGATTAATCTTTACCTTCCGATTAATAAAATAGATCAGAAACTGTTGATCTATGTTTATGTAGTCAGGAGAACTTGTGGGCTTCCTGTGATTGAATTAGCCCAGAATAATCTTTGCCCAAATTTTGTGCTTATCTTTCAGATCCCTTATCTTGCTGGAGGGAAGCCCCAGCGTGAAGATCTGCCTGGAAATAACAGCAACATCTGAGCACCTTTCAGCCATGTCTATACAGCGAATGCCTCCACCATTGTATCCAATCAGTTTTGCTATCAGCTCTTCTGTAATCACTATCTTATTCCCCATTATGTAAGAAGTGACTTGGTGATTTGATGAAGAGGCGTGAATCCAGAATTCTTTAACCAAAATAGGGAAAGTTGGACCCACCAACCTGTCAAAATACCTTTCCCATCCTTGATCTTGAATCTCTTCTGATAAATCAAAGCCATTTTCCTTCAAACTGTTGAAATCCACTATAATCTCTGACAGAACTTCCAAGTTCTTGACGGGAGTGAGTAGTGTTCTGAGAGGAACCTCATATTGCTCAGTTGATGTGTCTTTCTAGGAACAAGATGAAGGATTGCTGCTAGAAGCCATGTTCACACGAGTTCTTGAGAGAAAAGAAATTTGAAAGGGTTTTCTTGAGAGGAAGAACACAAACACAAAAATCAGAAATATTGCTTGAAAGCGAAAGTTAGGGTAAACGTTGTGAATGGTGTGAATGGTGTTTAAATAGGTTTTGAAAAAGTTTTTGAAAACGTAAACGGTTAAGAGAGAGAAAATAAATTATGATTAATAGCATTAATGATGGCTGATTTTGGGGGATTTAGGAAAGATACTTAAACGGTTACCAGTGACATGTGTCTCAATGCAACCAATCAGCGCTTTGCCTTTTCATAAGCGTGAACGCGTGTTCAGCCTCAGGAACCAGCTGATGACTGGATGACACTTGTTTTCTTTGAGTGAGCATCACTTCTATCCTTGAACTGAAGAGGTCAGAGCTTCATGGATAGATCTGATACAATCTGCATTTCTAAAGACTCTGAAAGAAGATTGATCAGAAGTTCACAGGGTAATAAACATAATTCTGAAGGTTAATATATAAAATTAAAACAGTTTTATTCTGGACAGAGCTTCATGCTGAGATGTTTCAGAATGAAGTTGAACCTATCTTCGGAAAGTGGTTTTGTAAAGATATCAGCCCATTGATGGTCTGTATCAATAAATTTTAAGTTTAAAATGCCTTTCTGAATATAGTCCCTAATAAAGTGATGTTTTATTTCTATATGCTTAGCCCTAGAATGCAAAATTGGATTTCTACTTAAGCAAATGGCAGATGTATTATCACATAGTATAGGAATGTTACTCTCATAACTCTGGAAGTCCTCAAGCTGACTTTTCATCCAGAGCATTTGTGTGCTGCATCCAGCTGCTGCTATGTATTCAGCTTCTGCTATTGATAGGGCAATGGTGGATTGTCTTTTGCTGAACCACGAGATCGGATTTTCTCCCAGAAACTGGAAGCTTCCAGAAGTGCTTTTACGTTCAACTCTGTCTCCAGCAAATTCAGCATCACAGTAACCTACTAAGCTGTAATCACCAGATTTTCTATAAAACTAACCCAGATTAGTAGTACCTTTCAGATACTTGAAAATTCGCTTAACAGCTGTTAAGTGAGATTCTCTAGGATCTGATTGGAATCTTGCACAAATGCATACACTGAATAAAATATCAGGCCTTGAGGCTGTCAGATAAAGAAGAGAACCAATCATACCTCTGTAGACCTTCTGTTCTACCTTTTTGCTTACCTCTTCTCTTTCCAGAATGCACGTGGGATGCATTGGAATCTTTGATGGCTTACATTCCGAGAGATCAACTTTCTTCAGAAGTTCTCTGACATATTTGATCTGATGAATGTAAGTTCCTTCTGGGGTTTGATTGATCTGAATGCCCAGAAAGAATTTCAGTTCCCCCATTAGGCTCATCTCAAATTTTGCCTGCATACACTTAGCAAATTTTCTTCCCAGAGAAGGATTAGTAGATCCAAATATTATATCATCAACATAAATCTGGCAGACTAAGATGTCATTCTTAACTGTCTTACAGAATAATGTTGTGTCCACTTTCCCTCTGGTGAATTCCTTTTCTAACAGGAAGTTACTTAGTCTTTCATACCAAGCTCTGGGAGCTTGTTTCAGACCATACAGTGACTTCTTTAGTTTGAAAATATATTCTAGATGTTTTGAACTTTCAAAACCAGGGGGTTGGTGCACATATACCTCTTCTTCTATATAGCCATTTAAGAATGCACTATTGACATCCATCTGATACAGAGTGATGCCTTTATTAACAGCAAAAGAAATTAAGAGTCTGATAGATTCTAACCTGGCGACTAGAGCAAAGGTTTCTGTATAGTCTATCCCCTCTTGCTGACTATAACCTTGTGCTACCAATCGTGCCTTGTTTCTGACAACTTCACCTTGTTCATTCAGCTTGTTTCTGAACACCCATTTTGTTCCAATGATGTTGAATCCTTTAGGCTTAGGAACCAGATCCCATACGTCATTCCCGGTGAATTGATTCAGCTCCTCTTGCATTGCTAGAATCCAGTCATTGTCCAGAAGTGCCTCATCAATAGAGGATGGTTCAATCAGAGAGACAAGTCCCATGAGGGATTCTTCAGAGTTTCTGAAGCTGGCTCTTGTTCTGATTGGATCTTCCTTTCTTCCTAAGATTGTTTCTTCTGGATGATCCATGCTGCTTCTGGATGGTCTTTTTTGAGGTTGATCAACAGAAGATGCTGGATTGCTTGCAGTGCCTCTTTCTGATGTTGAGGGAGTGTCTCTGTTAAGAGCTTCTGATGACTTGTCTTCAGTACCTGTGAATTCAACTTCCATACTTGCAAGTAATTCATTCTGCTTTGACTTTTCAGAGTCAAGCTTATCATCAAAACAAACAATGATTGATTCTTCCATAATCTGTGTTTCTGTATTGTATACTCTGTACCCTCTAGAGCGTTCAGAGTATCCTAACATAATACACTTCTGTGCTTTAGAGTCAAACTTGTTCAAATAATTTTTAGTATTTAAAATAAAGCAAGTACATCCAAATGGATGAAAATATGAAATGTTGGGCTTTCTGTTCTTCCACAATTCATATGGAGTCTTTTCCAGAATAGGTCTTATGGAGATTCTATTCTGAATGTAGCACGATGTGTTTATTGCCTCTTCCCAGAAGATCTTAGCAACGTTAGTCTCATTGATCATGGTTTTGGCCATTTCTTGCAATGTTCTGTTCTTTCGTTCTACAACTCCATTTTGCTGGGGAGTTCTAGGACAAGAGAAATCATGCAGAATGCCTTTGTCATTAAAAAATGATTCAAAATCATTGTTTTCAAACTCTCCACCATGATCACTTCTGACTTTGACGATTCTAAGATCCTTTTCATTTTGAACTAGGTTACAGAAGGTGACAAACACAGAGTGTGACTTTTCCTTGTGTCTTAAGAACTTTACCCATGTCCATCTGCTATAGTCATCTACGATTACTAACCCATACTTCTTGCCACTGACTGAAGCAGTTTTAACTGGTCCAAATAAGTCAATGTGCATAAGTTCTAATGGCTTAGAGGTGGAAACAACATTTTTAGATTTGAAAGCAGGTTTTGCAAACTTGCCTTTCGGACATGCTTCACACAGAGCATCTGAATTGAACTTCAGGTTAGGAAGTCCTCTGACCAGATTGAGTTTGTTAATATGAGATATTCTTCTCATACTAACATGTCCCAATCTTCTGTGCCAGATCCATTGCTCGTTGTTAACAGACAGAAGACATTTTACATTCTGACTTTTCAGTTCAGAAAGTTTGATTTTGTAAATGTTGTTTCTCCTCTTTCCATTAAACAGGATAGTCCCATCTTTCTGACTAACAGCTTTACATGAATTTTGATTAAAGATTATATCATAACCGTTATCACTTAATTTACTTATGGATAACAGGTTATGCATTAATCCATCTACTAATAATACATTACTGATAGAGGGAAGATTTCCATTACCTACAGTTCCAGAGCCAATAATCTTTCCCCTCTGATTGCCTCCAAAGCCTACGTGGCCTCCAGGATTAAGTTCCAGGCTTTGGAACATATGCCTTCTTCCCGTCATGTGTCGCGAGCATCCAGAGTCCATGTACCATGACTGGTGTTTCTGCTTTGCTGCTAAAGATATTTGCAACATGTATTATTTTATCCTTAGGTACCCATATTTTCTTGGGTCCTGATTTGTTAGTTTTACCAAAACTCTGGTTGAATTTTGGTTTGACAGAATAATTGCTACTGGTATATTTGATGTCGTGTGTGTGCCCATATACAAAGTGTGATTTAAGAGGAGTTCGTTTGATAAATAAATCCATGGCATTCTTTGGTGTAGGTACCTTACCTTGGTATCCTATTCCCTTTTTGCCATTTCTGCTAACTCCATAGATCATTGAAGCCATCTTGCTTCTATCTATGCTTTTAGCAAGAAACTTCTGAAAGCTGTGATCATACTCCTTGATGATCTCATCAGCGCTATTGGGAGTTTCAAGAATTGTTTCCTTCTGAGAGTTTTGTAAAAGATTTTCTAATTTTGAGACTTTATTTTTCAACTCAGAATTTTCCAACTTGAGGCTCTCAGTTTTATCAGAGTCAGAATTAAGATCCCTTTTCAGGTTTCTGAACTTGACTCTGATCTGATGATATCGTTCCAGAATCTCATTAAGGCTTTCAGCAAGTTCAGCCTTAGTAAAATTAATAGCAAAGTCAAGAAATATCTCTTCTGTGTCTGATTTAGAGTCTGATTCAGAAGCTTCACTGTCTTCTAATATGTTCGCCATGAGAGCTATGTTTGCTCTCTCATCATCTGATTCTGAGTCAGCTTCAGATGTGTCAGAGTCATCCCATGTGGACATGAGACTTTTCTTCTTTTCCTTGCCAAACTTTCTTCTAGGCTTTTCCTTCTGAAGCTTTGGACAATCACTCTTGTAGTGTCCTTGCTCGTTGTATTCATAGCAGATGATGTCCTTGTTGTTTGGCTTTATGCTTCCTGACGAGCCTTCAGATCTTCTGTATCCAGAGGTGTATTCTGACCTTCTGTATCTGGAGGAGGATTCGTTCTGGTTCTCAGATCTTCTGGGAGTCCTGAACTTTCTTTGCCTCTGCTTCCACAGTTAGTTCACCCTTCTGGAGAGGAGAGACAGTTCATCTTCTTCTGAAGATGACCCATCAGAGGTTTCTTCAACAACATGCAAAACCTTAGAGTCAGATTTTCTGTTAGATTTTAGAGCTAAAGGCTTACCTTGCTTTTGAGGTTCATCAGCTTCCATCTCTATCTCGTGACTTCTGAGGTAGTTGACAAGTTCCTCCAGAGTGATTTTGTTGAGATCTTTAGCTAGCTTCAGTGCTATGACCATTGGCCTCCACTGTTTTGGCAAGCTTCTGATGATCTTCTTTAAATGATCAGCAGTAGAATACCCTTTGTCCAGAACTTTGAGACCAACAACCAGAATCTGAAATCTTGAGAACATTGTTTCAATGGATTCACTTTCTTCCATCTTGAATGCCTCATACTTCTGGATGAGCGCAAGAGCTTTAGTTTCTTTCACTTGAAGGTTGCCTTCATGTGTCATTCTGAGAGAATCAAACATGTTCTTGGCAGTGTCTCTGTTTGAGATCTTTTCATATTCAGAGTAAGAGATGGCACTGAGAAGAATGGTTCTGGCCTTGTGATGATTCTTGAAATCACGCTTTTGTTGATCAGACATTGCTTTCCTGTCAATCTTCTGACCACTTGCATTCACAGGGTGCGTGTATCCATCTGTCACCATATCCCACAAATCAACATCATGGGCTAGAAAGAAGCTTTCAATTCTGTCTTTCCAGTAATCAAAGTTCTCTCCATCAAAGACTGGAGGCTTTCCACTGAATCTGTCTCTTTCTTCGTTGCTGTCATTACTGATGTTGTGATGAGTTCCTGCCATAGTGTTTTTCAACGCTGGATCTTGTACTGACACGGTTAAGTGTTATGAACTCAGAACCAGGCGCTCTGATGCCAATTGAAGAAGTGGAAAACACAAGAAGGGGGGTTGAATTGTTTAAACTTGAAATCAAATGCAGACAACACGTTATTTTTATACTGGTTCGTTTGATCTCAAACTACTCCAGTCCACCCGTCAAGGTGATTTCGCCACTGTCCAACGAGGACTTAATTCACTATATTCAACCGAATATTACAACTGCTTTAACAACTGCTAAAGCCTTCTTGAGTCTAAACCACAAACCGGTTTCTCAAGGAAATTCTTTCTTATAGAAAAATGAACAATATGTGTGTTGAATGTTTTCTACAAAAACGATATATCACAACTGTGATAATACACAAGATAAAGCTTAGATGATACTAGATTGCTAGAGCTATAGAGTAAGCAATATGAGAGCTTTAGCAAACTGAGAGAGTGAGGATGAAGATGATTAACTTTAGGCGTGTAGCGTATTGTAGAGCATTAGCCAATTCACTTCTCACTGATTTGTTTAAATACTTCTTGGAATAGATACGTTGATGCCAATAATTCCATTTCAATGCCCATTACGTTCTTTCCATATTGAGAAGATCTTTGTCTTGGAATAAAGTCGTTGGTAATTAATCTGCCTTGAATGCAGTACCGTTGACACTTCAGAATGTTCTGCTTAATTAAGATCAGAGCGTTCTTGGCTTTAGGCTTATTCTGATTGCTTCTGAGTGCTGATGACATTTATGAGATCCTGATCAGAGTCAGAGTGTGTTGAGCGCGGATTCTGTTCATCAGACTTCAGCGTAAGCATATGTAAGATCTTCTGGTTGACATCTTCTGATGCTGATGTTGATATTCTGATGCTGATTCCATCAGAGTTTCCTGTAAATAAAAAGCATAATTTTAAGTAGCATCTATGTCAAATATAAAACTCATAATTCATTTAATCTTGTATTTTGTTATCATCAAAACTCTAACTGAGGGTTGTAGAATCAAACTATGTTCTAACAAAGTCTTCTTGAGTATAACCACAACCCGGTTTTTCTCAAGGAATTGCACTAAATAATATAATTATAAGATGGTGTACAATTATGATTTCTTACAAAACTGTATCACAGTATGAGATGTTTTACACAGTTGAGAGAATATTAAGTATGAGGAACATAAAAGATTGCAGCGTGGTTGAGAGTTGTGAAATCGTGTACGATTTGTCCTCACATATTGTTTAAATTGGTGCAGCAAGAATGATCTTTTGGAAACAGGATTAATGAAAATAAAGGTGCTTTCCAAAAATAAATATCCTTGTTCCCTTCCAGCCGTTACTCTTGAAATGGAAATATATGATTTGTAACGCTTTAGAACATTGAGGTATGCGTTGCTGCTTGCTTCAGAGCTTTTGAAGATCAAAACCATAAGATCCTATTTGCAGTGTTAGACTTACTTTCCCAGAGTTACGTAATCAGAGTTAAAACATATTTCCTTTAGTGCAACTTCTGATCTTCTATCATCAGAGCTTTTTGAGAATTGTCTACATTCACTGCAGGAACAGTCTTGTAGCTTATCTTCTGATCTTGTTCCATCAGAACTTCTCTACAAAATAGAATATAATTTTAGAGTGCCTATTTGTTCTTTGTGTTAGTTATCATCAAAACTCTTACTAGGGTTGTAGAATCAAACTATGTTCTAACATTCTTCTCCTCCCATCTTCTTTAATTTCAAAAATCTTCTCCCTCCTTTTGAAAACACTTCTTGTTTATAAACTTAAGCCACTTTCATAATAAACTTGGACTTAGGTCCATACATTTTTAAAACATTTTCATAAATAAATTACAATCAACTTAATAATACCTTGACATTTTTGTGAGAGGACTAAAAGTCAACCAATCTCATTCAAATCATTTTGCCACTTTAGCATTTTACCTTAAAAATTTCCTCAAAAGATTAGACTCTTGTCAATCCTTGTAGTGATGCAAACAACTATACTTCTACAATATATAGTGAAGTGAGATATTTTCCACTTGGGTGTTGAGTGAGGCATTGTTGATTTTAAAATCCAAGCCATATCCTCTACTTTGAGACAATGCAAATTCTCCTTTCTCATGATTGTGGGTAGTAAGTATGTTTTCCACACGGACAATGATAATAATGTCTTATCTAATAAAATTAACTAACACACTTGTGTTTGAAATATTTTAAAGAGGAACTACGTGTACCCTGATCCCCTGTTGCATGGAAGGTGGTAGGTAGGAATTAAAGGTTCACAACCGCGGAGGGTGCAAAAATCATAAAAAAGATATTTCTTTTCTCACATCCACCATCTATTTTTATACAACATTTTATAGATAAACTATATAGATTTTACAAATAGGTTCCTGCGGAGTACCTTAGATGTTTAGGGTGCTAATACATTCCCTTTGGATAACCAACCCCCTTACCTTGAATCTTTCCCCCTCTTTTGGGTTATTCGCTCTTTTCCCATTCTTTTGGAAACAATAAAGGACAGTGGCGATTTTTATTTTGATCTGTACGAGTCAAGTCAATCCAATGGCTTAGTCTTAAACATTTATACCGCTACATAAAAAAATGGCGACTTCACTGGGGAAAGATTGACCTCTTGTTGGTCCATTCCTAAGTGGGCTGAGCCTATCTTTGTTTATATTTGTATATGTGCTATTATGTGTTATATATTATATGTTGTATATATGTTTTTCTGGATTTTCCTGATTTTCAGGGTGCTTGCTGATTACTCATGAGGCCTATACCCGGACTTGGGAAAACTTAAGATAGGAAGGGCGGTATAGTCATGTTAACTTTGAGGGAGTAATCCCAAAAAATTAGACATGAGATCCCCCAGTCAGTGGAGTCCCCTTTGATTATAGTGTCGTTTACCGAGTAATCGGGAAGACCTACTGCTTTCGACCTAGGAGCCTGTTGGAGCTGAGGACTGTAGATTACCTAACCCATCTTGGCCTTTTAGGTGTAGTGGGGAAGTTATGACGGAGTAATTCAGAAATAGTTTTCACGCGATACTATGCTTGGATGAGTTTTTCTTGTGAATATTACTAACTACTGAGTTAATCGAGAAGTTGGTAATATCCGAAGGAAGGATGTAGACTCTGGGAACCTCTAAAACATTATTCGGAAGGTGATAACTCTTAGACCATAGATTATGGGTAGTACCTTTGACCTCATGCTCGCGATGCTGAACCTATGAACCCTATGCTTGTGATCTTGTATGTGATTGTTGCATCATGCATCCATGCACCCATGAGCATTGTTTTAACAAAATTTTAAGGAACTTAAGACTTTTGCTTGCAAACATCACAAGTTTTTGTAATTATGGATTTTGCAAAGAATACTAAGAAGTACAATGCCAAGAGTCCTGATTTAGAAGAATTGAGAAAGCCTTAATCCATGGTATCTAGTCCTTGGGACTTCAAATTCCCCTAGCTATCTTGAAGATGGATTTCTCCACACTCTTGATCTAGTTCCTAAATCCTTTAAATCGATGATTTATTTTCCCGATTATCAGTAAAGTAGAAGAGAAGAGAGCAAGAGGATTTATTTTCCTTTAGCAGTCCAAATTCAAGTTCAAGAAGATTTTACAACACGATGTTGGACCTTAATTGGATGCAGTTCATTTGGACCTGAGGATTTAGATTTCTCTTTCTTCTGTTTAGGATTAATGAAGTCTTATACTTCCAATGTAATCCTCCCAATATTAATGAAATGAGTTTTTCAGTTATCCCACTTTGATTTAAAACTTTGATTTAAAACTTTTAAACAATCATATGCATTGCATATCATGCATGATTCTCACTTCTATCTTGATTTCAAGAGTTTCCCGAAGTCTTATCCTCTACTCTTTGTCTTCAAAAGTCAAGTTATCGTGTCAGTACAACACTCATTCTAAGAGAATATGGAAAACATTAAGAAAGAGATCTTTGAACTCCTCAAAGATGTAAATACATTGAAGTCTGGTATAGAGTATCTAACTACTTTGATTGAAACTTTGGTTGCTGCCCAAGTCAGTCTTTCTGGGAAGGAAGAAGAGATGGAAAAGGTCTTTACAGAAACTATGAAATCATTCTTTCATGAGAAGGAGATAGTCAATGTGCCCAGTGATTTCCATGAAAAAGTGAATGTGGGAGTGCTCTAGAAGAGGATGTCCAAAAGGGATGTTTGTCTAAAGATGGTGGCTCATCTAGTGGTGTGAAGAAGTTTGATAATAACTTTTCCAAGAAGAAAACCAGAGGAAGAAACAATTATCTTCATAATCAGCATTGTCTCGTATCATCCATGTGTTTAACTTACCTCATGTTGCTCCAGTTTGTCAACAGACTCTGCAAGTTCCTGATCAAACGAAAACTCCGTTTGACCCAATTCCTATGACGTATGCTGAATTATTACCTGATTTGTTTCAAAAGAATTTGGTTCATACAATATCACCATCAACTATCCTAGAAGTAATTCCTTGGTGGTACAAGGCTAATGCTTTCTGTTATTTTCACGAAGGCGCCCCTGGGCATGACATTGAGAATTGTTTTCCATTGAAGATAGAAGTACAAAAGTTGTTAAAGAGTGGTATCTTATCCTTCAAAGATGTTAACCCACTGCTCAAACATGATTGAAGGATACCTTGG